>CM053783.1:701031400-702323900 GCA_028749045.1 Cupressus sempervirens | reverse complement strand
ATGCCATAATCTACATAGAATTTATAAAAATATCTATCACAAAAATCACCATGGTTATCCATCCTTAAACATTTAATCTTTTTACTAGTCTAGTTTTCAACAAGATTTTTAAATTCCTTAACATGACTGAACACTTATAATTTATTCTTCAAAAACTAAATGAATGTGAATCTTGAATAATCATCAATAAACTATACATAATATCTTCAATTAGATAGAGAAAGAACATCCACATGAACAAATAGATTTGAGTGAAAATAGTCAAATAGACAAGAATACTTTTTTAGAACTCGAAAAAAATTGAACATTGTTTCATAGATGAAATGTTTGGAGAAATCAAATTCAAGGTTATAATCAACCATCCCCTGAACCTATTTTTTATTCTTCAAGGTTTTGAAACCTTTCTTTCTAATATGGCCAAGCCTATAATGCCAGAGCATTGTTTCATCTATAGAAGTTTTAACTTCCATCGCATTTACACCATGTGTTTCCATATTAATTTTATTAGACCTGGAAAAGATGCTATTACAACATAGAGCTCTAGTATCCAACTTATATAGTGTTCCAATACATTCACCCTTAGCTAAAATAGTAGAGCCCCTAGTCATCTTGAAACCACATGACAAACACTACCTGAACTTGACATCATTTAGCTTGATGTTAGAAAGTATTAGGAATGTAAAGTACTCCATCAATTCCCTTTACTCTTCCATTAGAGAAATGAATTGTGACTCTTCCTCTTCCAATGATCTTGAATGTGGAATCACTCACCAATTATACGTTTTCACTATTATACGATTCATAGTTTGAGAACCACTCTTTGTGAGATGTGATGTGGAATGATGCTCTTGAATATACCACCCATACATAATCAAATGTAGGAACTATCAAGGTAGCTACAAAGTGATCATTCTTAATTTGATAAGATGAAATGTTAAAATTATATTTTTTCTTCTTCTTTTTCTCATCCTTTCAATCATTTTGGGTATGACCTTTCTTCTTATGGTTCCCTCCCTTCACCTTGGAATTCCTTCCAAGAATTGCAAATTGATCCTAAGACTTTGATTTCATATCCTTCTTTTTTCTCTTGTCATTAGACTGTCCTTGTACAATGAGGGCTTCTTTTTCTACCTCAGGGAGTTCATTTGCATCTCTTCTGATAGATGTGTGGCAACTACTTTATCCATTTTTGACTTGGTAGTTGTACTTCCAATGGCCATTACTATGTGATCCCATGAGTCACACAACTAGCACAACAACAACATGCAACAATCATCTTCATCAATGGAAACACCAATAGATGTCAACTATATAATTACTGTATTAAATTAGTTTAAGTGATCTGCCATAGCCACTCCTTCATCCATCTTCAAGGAGTAAAATTTCTTTCTTAGGAAAGAATTGTTTACTAAGAATTTTCCTTGATAAATGTCTCTCAATTTCTTCCAAAATGAATGGGTAATTTTCTCTTCATGAACATTCAATAAAACTAAATCTGCAAGACTTAGTCTTGGGTGAAAGCACAAACCCGTGTCACCCGTTTTTAAAGGAAAAGGCTAACAAAAGTATAACTATTCACCTTCAATGACATCAAATTGATATTATTATTTTGAATTTGAAAATGAAGTAAACTAATGAAATGTGTAGATTTGGATAAAATTTAGGATTATAATTTTTAATTATTATTTGGAATAAGAATTGATATATTTTTCTATTTTTTAAAGACAATTTTTTAGTTGTTGAAAAACACTAAAAATTGGGGGTCTAGTTCCCACCACAAAACTATAGAGAAATAAATTTATTTCCTTTTGATCTCAGACTATCTTATAGATAACATATATAACTAGAACAATAAAAAATAAAAATCAGCGTTAGACCTATATTTTCTCTTTTATAAGATTCAAGTTTCAACTCACTTGAAATCGATAGTTTTCATCTTCCACCACATTTCTCTAAATAAATCTATTCTAACCAAAAGAAAAAATATATATTATAGAAGAAGACTTTCTCCTCTAGAATGTCATATAATTTTAGATTTTTTTAATATGATTTAATAGTTTTTTTCTTTCTCGAAACTAACATGTTTTTGAGTGTTAAAATACATGCTTGTACAATTTTTTGATTACAATATACTATATCTAATTAAAATATTATAAAATCTATATGAGAATATTCTTCACTCTAAGCTCTATAAAATGGTGTTTATATGTTATTAGAAAAATATCATAAAAAGTAGTAAGAGTTATTGAAATGCCACTTTTCTTGAATAATTTTATTTCTTTAGTAATTGGATACAAACTAGTACAAAGTGTGCATTTAGTAGCCATTACCAATTGGAAAAGTGTGAGACCATATATAACTTACTTAGAATAAATTGATCTAGATCATATGTTTTAACAAAAATGTTTTTTAGATAGAAATACTCAAATTCAGTCATTTTGACAAGTCAGTCTGAAAAGTGACACAACTTTATACTTTTACCCTCTTATCAACCTTTTGGCATTCTAATCTGCAAGTTCCCAATCTTCCTATTTTGCAGCTGAAGGCTTGATGTGAGACATAGTAGTCCACGGGTCTCAATTGACTAGCATATCCTCAACATTAAGTTTCCACAACTCAAAACTTGTGCCATTGAATTTTTCAATGTCCACTCTTCTTGACATACCATCCATCTCAATTTACAGAGGAAACATTTTGCTAACTCGAGTGAAACCAAGTTGAGACAAAAAGCCAAACACTACCACACAAGGATAACACAAAAGACTAGGCTCTAATACAACTTTTTAGGAAAGAAACAGTGTGGAAACACTTTCCAAATGCCAAATTAATAGGGAAGTATACAAGAAAAAAATTGTAGAGATGTGCAAGTAAATAAAATATTAGAAACAAGATATAGAGAAAACACTAGATTTAACATGGGAAACCATTCCACGAAAAAAAATGCACCACCTAAAAAACCCCTTGAGGAACTTTGTATTGTTGTAAACAACTTTTACATAGAACAGCTCCAAATTTTTTCAAAGGCTCAAATTTCCCTATTTAATCCACCAAGTTTTAATCACATTTTTATGTAATAAATTTTTGCAACCTTTAATTCATACTCCAATTCCTTTTAGGATTCAATACATAAACTATTATAAGAAAAATAGTCTGCCAATCCAATTGTTGATCACTGGATGAGAGCATCACTACATGACAAACACTCCCTTCAGCCTCTGGAATCTATAGTATGATTGCATGCCAAACCAATTTCTCCACTATGCCTATACTATGATTGTGGGAGACTTGTCACATGATAGGGTGAAGTTGTTCTTTATATCCTCAAGTTCATGTATGGTAGTCTCCAATTGTTGTATGGCCCACCACGCACACACCTTATCTCCTCACTACATAGTGAGATTGCCTCCACCATATGGTGGTCTTGTCGTATGGTGAGACACATCCACCAATGATAGATTCTCACTTCATCACTTCTTAACAAAGTTACTAAAAAACTTGTAGATCTAAAATATCGTATCAAATTTGATAATTTTAATTATACAAACTAGTTCCTTTAAGTGTGTACAACCAAAATCAATTAAAATTCTAGTTATGTGTCAACTATTAGCATAAATTGGATTTTATATATAAACATACTGTGAAAAAATAAATTTTAGATCATTTCAAAATAGAATGGAAGGGAGGAAAACATGCACTTTCAGCTATTACAATAATGTATAATTTTAGCAATACTACTTCTATAGATGTAAATGGCTTGATAGAGCAAATGAATATCTACCTTTCCAAATGTTATATACATAAATCTTCTATATGTGTTTTTTGTTATTTTGTGGACCTTAAAATATAAGTCTCTCATCTAATATGAACTAAAATGATTTTAACTATAACAAGATTTAAAATATTTCATAATTTTTTACTTTCAATATCATGATTCACTAGATTTTTTGTACATTATGAAACTTTTGTTATTTATGAATATAAATGAACCAACAATACCCCACATTCACAAAATTTTACAAAATTTAATTTCTTTATATAAATATTACAAATATTTAAATCGTTACAGTCTATTTGATTATCTTAATCCAGTAAATACTTCATAACAGATCTTAAAACAATTGTACATATTAAACCCTAAAGCGACAAAAATTTGAGATATTTCCACATCATTCCTTCCTCTTTAAAATTTATTTAAATTAATGAAAGGAGATTTTAATTAAATAGCTTAATAAAATGTAAAAATCTTATTTGTCTTGCACAATGTTGAGACAAATCTTTATTTAATTTACTGCTCCCACGCGTAGATGTGCATTACAAAACATTACATTGATTGTTTGAAGCACCTCAAAATAGCCCCAAATCTGCTAACAATTTCGTCATGGTACTCAGCACCTATTCCCAGTAGTCTTCAACAGAAGGAATGTAACCATTCGGTACATTCAGCCAATCAGACAAAGCAGAGAAGGGTTCCCAACATTCAGCAGTGATTGTACTTGGATTAACAACCACACTTTTCCCTTTCTTAGCTTCAACTTCATCAATTTCCAATCGAGATGAAGCAATCTGAATGTTGCAGTCTGCTCCTAACAATGTACTTTGTAGATGCATATTGCTCTCTCTCCCCACAAGATTTTCACCAGAATTGATGTGCTCTATTATGTTCTCATAACCTGCTGAAATGAATTGCATGGGAAGAGAAGAGAACTGGTGATCCCCGTAGCCATCGCTTATTTGCTTGAAGGAACTGCTAAAATCATTCATGGCGGTGAGAGCATCGTAACCATCGGTTATTCCCTTAGAATTCTGCATGGGTTCTAATGACATGTCATACTCCGCTCCTAACAATGTGGTGGAATTTGAGGGAATTTGAATGTTGCAACAGTAACAATCACTTATTTGCTTGAAATTTTGCATGGGTTCTTTATGAACATGGGGGGTTCCCAGCAGACTGTGCCTGAATTTCTTGAAAATTTGCATGGGTGTTCCAAGCCTTTTACTCAAATGAGTGTTCCAGTGATTTTTAATCTCGTTGTCCGTTCTACCAGGAATGCGGCCAGCTATCAACGACCACCTACGTTTCATGAAACAAGTTTTCTTTACCAAAGGAAACGAAAATAACTTTTAAACCTAATTCGGTGGAAATGGAAAGAGCTGAAGAAACGCTTTACCGATTGCCAACCAGCTTGTGAAGTCTTAAGATCAAGTCCTCTTCATCTGCTGAGATATGGCCGCGCTTGATGTCAGGACGAAGATAATTCATCCAACGCAGCCTGCACGCCTTTCCACAACGCGCCAACCCTTTCAAATAACACAAATTTTCCGGAAAGCTTTGTTAGAACATTTTAACATTTAACAAGCAACTTACAAATGGCATAGATTATCAACCTGCTTTCAGAGGAACAATTCGCCAATTCCCTTCTCCATGGATTTGAATGCAATTTATCAAACGAAAATCTTCTTCCGGTGTCCAAAACCCTTTCTTCATTCCTACATTTGAGCAACACGGTGTTTTCCCCATCTTCTCTAAGAATAAGCGCACAATCATTAACTTTTTCAGACAGCACAAAGCACAGAGCAGATGACGCTGGGAGCAAATATATAGACGCAAGCGAGAGGAAAACATATCATTTAGATAACATTTCGGGAAAAATTAGTTGTCAAAAAGAGTCGTATTATTTTTAAGCCGGCAATTGTCTGAAATCAAACTAACAAGCTTTAAACCAACAGGTACGAATCACATGCAGCGAAAAGGAATTGATCCGCTAGTCAACAATTAACTGTGTGTACGTTCCTATGTGATTTATTTTATTAGCTATTCTTGTACATAGTTGGGTTCAAGGTAAACCTTTTCTCACATCTATATTTTGCGGTTTTATATTCTTTTTCATGTTTAAGAATGACATATTTGATATATTAATATATCAAATGTAATGTATAATCTATATAAAAGTCGTTGAAATTGAATTAAATTTTCAAATATCTATGTTAAGATTATTATTATTATTTCAAATTTTTAAGTTGGTCATAAGATGTTAGTGGAATTGAATTCCAATAGCACATAGGAATTAGTGTCATTCTAACTTTCAATAGAATATTCTTCACCATGTATCTTCAACATGGTAATAATAACATGCTAAAACAAGCAAAGTCTAAGTGGGAAAGGTTTCTTGTGCCTAACTAGATAGTAGAGGAATGACTACATGGAAAAGGGATTCATTTATGAGTTTGGAGGATGGAAAGGACCTTGCAAAGAATAATAGTATTGTCTTGCAGAGGCATCCCTCACCACATGCACACACATGCCCACGCACGTACACATGCATGTGCACGCACATGCACTCACGCATACAAAATAAAAAATAAATAAAAATAAAAAATTCTACTAATAGAGGAATGGGGAACTCAAATAATCTTAACTTAAAATAATCAATTACAAGAAAAACCTCTAAATCCACATTCTTTACTTTAATTTGAATTAGTAGCATAACATTAGAATAATGTGCACTTATTTTCATATACATTGAGGAATTATTATCCATGACCATATCTATCTATCTATCTATCTATCCAATTCAAAATCAATTTTTCTTCTCCATGTTAAAACAAAGAATCTATCTATCTAATTCCAAATCAATTTTGCCTCTCCAAGTTAAAAAAAAGATAGATCTAATTATATCTATGTACCTTTTACATAGACCTATTAACACTATTTTTTAACACACTAGAGAAAGTATCAAGAAAGAAATAATGAAATTAAAAAAAAATTATTTATAGTGTTGAGGATAAAATGAAATAAGATATTTGATGGTTTCTAAATTAATATGGAAATAACAATAAGGAACAACCTCTCTTAAATGAACTAGACTAAAACCCTATAAGAAGATATTGATACAAAAGAAACCGAAGAAAATAATTTAGCTTAGGTTCCACCAAAGTAGATCCTATGACCCATCACCAATTTTGAAATGAGTAAACAAGGTTCTTCTAAATCATTTCCAAACCTCCTACAAAGGATTTGAATAGAAGATTTTAGTCTTGTGAGGTATTTTATGGAAAATTGAATTCCAAAAGGCTTAATATAAATCAAAATCTTGAATAATCAACACTTTTTAGCTTTAAACATTTGGAAAATAGAGTTACATCATTGTGATTGTAGAGAAATGCTATGGATTTAGAAGCTCAATAACTATAAATAACTATGTTGTCCATTTAGGGATTTGGGCATTAGGTTTACGTTTGATTACAATATCATAAGATACAGCCACAAAATGTGTTGGTTGATGAAAACTTTCAATAACTTTCCATGAATGCAAGATTCTCTTAGAAATAAAGGTTTATAAATGTACCAAGGATCTTTCTTGATGATGATTCTATAGTTTGAAATGTCATACATATTTTCAATTATTATATCCAAAGGAGCAAGAAATGAAATACAATACAATATAAAATCTGCTACGCTTCATTCACTTTTAGGCTTAGATGTTCCATTTATCCTAAAAATATAATATTTATTAATATGAGGTAATTAGATTAAGCGAACCAAATTATTTCAAGAGACAAATAAATTATAGAAAGAACAATATTTTTTTTAAAAAAATTCTATTGTAGTCTCTAATAAATCATTAAATAGTTTCTCTAGATATTAATACATAAATAAAAAAGAAAACTAATTTCTCTTTCTATAAATAGTTATAAAAGGATTTATCTTTTGATACCAATAAATATGTGAACTTACGTGAACATTCATTTTATGGATAGGGTGTTGAATTCAATATCATAATTTCCTTTATATTCTAATACCCCTAGGGTTGAGTTCTCTAGCATATATAATCTTAAACCTTGTGCATATATTTTTTTTTTACTATTGGATTGTCTAGCCATAACTCTAGTGTGTGGTAGTTAGGAAATAATAAAAATGTGAAAGAAATAATTGAACATTACTAATAAGAAAATTATTATTATTAATAATTATCGTGGAAAGATAGATGTGTTGTAACATACACTAGGACATAAGTCATGAGCAATATTGCAAATCTTGATGATAACTAGAATAGAATTGGAATATACAATTCATAAACAAAGTCTAATAGATCCAATATTTATGATTAGGAAGATGAAGGAAAATGAAAATCAAACATACCTCTTTCAATTGGAAATAATAAGAGCTTAAGAGAAATTTTTTCATTAGAAAGAAATAAATTTAAAAATGAACATGGAAAACTAGAATAATGTAAACAAAGATAAGAAAAATATCATAGAAGAATAGGTATGTCTTAACTAACAATAACATAAATGTTGATGATAGTGATGATAATCTAATGATAGAAGGTTCCTAGAGGGTTATTTTTCTTCCTAATAAAAATGAAATAGTTGAAAAAGACTCTTCTTTTAAAGTAAAATAAAACTATTTTATGGTATAAGTAAATCAATTAATATAGTATGATTGAAAATTAATAATCCAATTAAGAGATGGATTGGAAGCAATAATTCTTAGTCAAAATTTAGAAATGTAGGTGCTTAACTATTTTTTATTTTCTTACTAATAAGCGCCAGGGTTTAAACCAAATGTGTCAAACATTAGACTCATGGTCACCAAAAATAATAATGACTTGGTAAACTCAGATTTTAAAACTAGAACCACTAGATCTGAATGATTGAGAAAAACTATTTTAGTGAAATGAAATAACATATGTAAATAGAAAATAAATATTATATAATAATGTGAATGTCTTTCTAATATGTTTTTCTAAATAGTTATTCTTCACTAAAATTATTAAATCTTTTCAATACTTTTTTTTTTCTTCTAAAGTTAGACAATTCTTAATACTACTCTCTTATTTAGGAATTTCAATCCAAACTATTTGTTTACATATATTATTTGAATTTCTTATAGACAATTTAAAATTATGTCACACTTAATTATATTGGTAATTTGGCTTGTTATTGGGTCTCTTAATTTTTAGAATGTTTACTTGATTTCTAATATTTATTCATGTAATATTTTAGGATTTTCTATCTATAATTATTTTATGTATTTTGAATATCTTTTATTTCAACTTATTCTCTTTTCTTATGCTTAAATGTTTTCCATGTCACTCATATTTCATTTGATTGCTATGCATCGAAGCCTAGATTAGTTATTACTATTTGTTGTAATTAATTATTTTATTTATTAATATTAGTAGACTCAAGAGACCTCCAACATGAAAGGATCATAAATTAATTACCTTCCATATCACCAATATTAGGATAGATTAATAAAACTTGGTCTTCAAAGAGACTTAACACTTTTATGAAGAGAGAGATAAAATAATAAATCCTATAGAAAAAAGAAATGATAAAAGGAAATAAAAAGAAACAATGGAGTTGGCATAGGGCATCTCCATTTTCATTGGTTGTGGATTTTGGTTCTAATATTTGCTACTAGTCTTGTATCAATTTTAGTATACTATTATGTATTGCATGTACTTAGGTTCTACGTCCTCATAAAGTATTGATGAACTTTTATTCTATTGGTGATCTTATTTTGACTTTTTCTATTGGGTTTTGGGTCCCTCAAAATCTATTTTTACCTTAATCCAAATCAAAATGAAAAAAATAAAATGATTAATTCTTTATAGCAAACAAAATAGGAAAAAAGATCAATTTTAATTAAGAACATTAAATATCTCAATATTTACATTCAAATTTGGTTCTCCAACCTATTTCTTCACAAATATTATGACATTAATTTACAAGCATCAATTTTAATTTGTTTTTTGTTTTTTTCATTTTCTCCATTGAATATTGTGTGTGCTACTCTTATATTCCCTTGTTTCCTAATGTCTCATGTATCTCTATGAAAGATATTTTTATTATCTATGAACCATTAATATTCAATGTGATCTTAAATGCTTGTTGAGATCCTTTGTTCATATTAAGATTCTCATGAAATCTACATTTACATTCCACAAATTTTATATAAGACACAAAAAAATTATATTCTTAAGTCACCAATATAATTAAATGTTTCGTATGAAATAAAATATGCTTTCCAAATTAAAGAGAGCAATAGTGTGTAAGATTATATATTAAAAAATTTCTTTATTAATTAATTTTACAACAAAGTTGATTTTTTTTTAAATTTCCTTTAGATTGTTTTAAAAATATTTGAATGCTAAAAAAAACAAAAAATTCTTTTGAGGAATATAATTAAAACCTTTTCATTAAAATTTTATAAAATTAAATTGAAAATTACATTAAGCTTTTTGAAAACTACCTACTTAAAATCTAAGCATGCTATTATGTCTAGTTTGGTATGACAAGAATACATACCGTGATTTATCCATATGTTAAAAATCATTAATATACTATCTTTTCACTAAAAGTGGAGTCTATATTATAGAGCATAAGTACAACTTCATCCATCTAATTATGTGTATCATTATAGCATGAGCGTATTAAGGTGAGTGATTTTTAGCCAATTCCGTGATTTAAGGTGAAGTCCATTTTGGTTTAACATTAATTGGAAACTAGACTATTTCAGTCATGTAAAAACAAGGCTCCCAAACTACATAGTACTCTATATTTCAATTGATATATCATACTCTTTTTCTCTGGGTGATTATACGGCAGGAAAAGTAGATTCGTGAAGATTGCAGTGCGTGGAATGTCATGAAAATCCGTCCAACCTTTCTATATTTAGTTAAAATCGCATCGTTTTGATCATACTAAAACTGTGCCCATTTGAAATGCGGGTGAGAAATTTCTATGGTAGAGATGAGCTAACACTGGTACGTGAAATTTTGTACCCTAACCAGCTTTTCGCCAAATTTTGCCACATCGGTTGAATGCTTCACTACAATCCGCGGTTCTTGAGCTGCTCTTCCCTCGCAAAAGACAGTATATAATTGATTGTTCATTTCATCTTCATTTTTTGTGATTTTTTTTTCCTTGGATGGTTTTATAAATTAACTCTTACAAATTTATATTTAGATGTAGGTTTTTTAGACGATGCACTATACATACAAATCATTACTGTAGTTCTACATCTTTATGTTTTACTATTCATATTTCTATTAATTCATCATGACTACTAATGTTTATTAGTAAGATTATATTGTTATTAAAAAAATTTATATGCATAAATACTTTTTCAATTTTTCAAAATGAGAGGTAGTATGAAGTTTCATTATATAATTATATTAGGAATACTATTATATTGATAAATTTTGACCATGAAAATTAGAAGCTAAATTTTAAAAAAAGGAAAGGAATATACCATTTTTCAAAATAAAATAGTTAATATAATATATTTATATAAAAGACTAATATAATAAAATGAGATATTAATAATTAATCTAATCAAGTTTTATTATATATAATAATAATTAATCTAAACAAATATTAATAAATAATAAATAATTTAAGCTTCTATATATCACTTATAAAAAAAAAAATGGATTAAAGCTTATTAATAAATGTAGGAATAATATTTCAAATGTCCCAACTACAATCATGTAACTATGAATTTGAACTAGACAACTATATACTAAATATAAGATCTATGATATTGATTTAATAAACTTTAGAAATTAGTGGAGGCAAGTAGAAAAAATTATAGAGTTCATGATATCTCAGTAAATGATTTTTTAAAAATGAACACAAGCTTGTCATTATATATGATTCAAAAGTTGGTGAATAGGAACATATACATTTTAATGTAGAAACTAGTATATATTTCTTAAATAAATCTATCTAGAGAAATGTCTATAGATATGCACTTCAAAAAAACATTCATATTTACTACACTTCAGACTATTTATATTTTCGCTATCTACATTTATTTCTTTGTGCTAACTTAAGTTGTTTATATGAATTTTATACAAAATTTAATGATTTATATCTTCAAAGAATAAAAAAGATGAGCTCCCTGATTTCAAAGATAAAACTATGGAATTTTCAAAGAACTCAGAGAAAGGCTCCTTGGCCACTAAAATAGATTGACCTTGGAGACTTTGTCCCAATTTTTGACCCCTCTTTCCTCAAGTTCTACTATGTACAGAGCCTCTCCCATGGTGGATTTAAGCTACCTTGATAACCCTAGCATATCCAAAGAGCCCTTGCATGGTCTAGTCCCAAAAAAGAGGATAGAACTATTGATTTGGATACTTTGACACTCCGATCTACAAAGATGGCTTCATTTTACAATAGGTTGAAAGTGGTGACAAGGTGGCTCCTATTTCAAATGTACATTGCACAAAAGAAGATTAATAGGTTGAATGCTATTGCAAAAGCAGAGAGAAAATCTGAGGATTGGATGCATGACCATAGGAATGAGGTCTGGTGGGAAGTGTGGTGAGAGCTAGGAGACAAGATCAAATAATGGAAAAGTTTGGAGGAATAAGGGGAGAACATAAAAAATGAGTTGCCCCCTAAGGAAGAGCATAATGAGGTGCTAAAAGCCTTCGCGTAAATTTAAAAGGAGTAGACCCAACTCGGTAAGGAAATAAAAAAATTCATCACCAAAAGCATCTAGGTCCAAACCACAATGGAAGGGGAAATTGGGAGTTTGAAGGCTCACATAAAGGCACCTTAGAGAAATGAGGAAGGTCAATAGGAGACTTCTTAGGGGTTAAGTGACTTCAAGCTTTCTCGCCCTAAGTTGTCCCTACTAGACTTGTTCAAGGAGCTACAGAAGTAGGTAGTTGGTTCATGTTGCTAGTACCTAATGTTTGTCTTACTTATTTATGGTTGTTGGTTTGTTCAATGTGGTTGGTGTTGGTTTCTAGATTGGTCTATTTTGGACCTTTGTAATATTAACTTTTTAATCTTTATCCTTTAGCTAGTCGAAACTTGCTTTGTCTAAACTTTTTAGTTGGTTGGATTTTGTTTTCACCTAGCATAATTATGATATTTGATTTTCAGGTTTTCTTTAGTTGCTAGTTCTAGTTAATTACTTTTTTGTAGGGTCACTTCTTTTGATCTTTCTAGTCTATTTTCTCTAAGGCTTGATGTTACTTTAAGTTTTTGGGTTTAGGCCCTTACTACTTTAAGAAATAAGAGAAAATATTTTATGTAGTGTTTACTAATTTTTGTTTAAGAATATTTTGTTAATAATAAAATTAAAATTTTTGACATATACATAGTTGTCAAATTTAATCTAGGGAGCTAAAAGTTAACATTAACATACTCACACAATCCCACTCTACCCTTTCTGTCATTGTAGATTGCATTTCCAATTTAAAAAATGACTAATTAGAAATATAAATTGACTATAAATTTAAATTTATTGAGTGGTAGTTTTTGAATAGTTTAGTTTGTAATAAAATTGAAGGAAATCACTTTCACAAAATATAGGACTAAAAGTTAACATAGAATAGATAAAATAGTGAAAAAAATAGAGTCTGTATTTAGATAATTTGTCAATATAAGACCCTATACTAAATAAGAATCGCTTTGTTAAATCCTTGATAGGAGATTTGGATGGATATATGAGCATGACAATGAAATTTTTTGGGAAAATTGCCAATCTCATTTTGGTTTTGAGATGGTAGTGATAAAACACTTAGTCATTATCTAGAAGAATTATAGTACACGTTGAGTGCATAGTGCATGTTGAGAAAATATGACTAGTTAGTTTCAAGCACTAGTATGTGTTGAGCAGATCGTATGTGTCCAGTTGAGTAGTCTACACATGCCTTATGATTCAGGTGTCAAGTAAAAAATGCGTGTTGAGCTATTCAAAAGCCATGTTACAACATTAAGAGCACAATGAAGGCCGATAATTAGATCCTTTATATGCCAAGCGAACAAGATTTGGCATAGCTAGTTGTTATGGTACAAACTCTTATGTAAACCATCTTTTTTCAACATAATCATGAATTTATGATTATAAAAAATAAGTATGTAATCATATTGTGAATTCCTATGCAATAGATGCAACTAATCATGTTAAGGGATGTTTAATGAAATAATATGAATCAATCATAGCCATTCATTTTGACCTAACTCATCTCCACCTATGTTTATTTAAGTAGGTAAACTCTAGGGAGTTTGTGTGTGTGTGAGGAGATGAATGATAAGAGCATAGAGAGTATTCATGGTGGCTATGGAGGCTATGATAAAGTTAAGTAATATAGAATTAGTCTAGGAGGAACAAAAACAAGAAATGAAAGGTTAAGGAAAGATAGATATGATTAGAATGATCATGAATCAACCAATAGAGAGAAGATCTGACATTAAGCAGAAGAGTGCTAACCACAAGATCATGGTGTTGAATCATTCTAACATGTGATATAGAGTAAATATCCTAATAGGCTATTGTCAATCTCTTAACTGAGTGCTTACTTAATTGTGAGTTAAAATCCTCTAGCAAGGTGAGACCTAATAGTCTTTCTAATCCTTTAATAGGGTAGATCCCTCATAGGGTAAATCATAGTTTATGATCAAACACTTTGTAACCATAATTGGTCATGCTTTACAACTATAGTAGTGATGATTTGTTGGTGTCATGACCACCCTATTTTTACCTTCTCATTGGAGGGTTTCTAGGTGACCAATTTATTGTGTTATGTGTTTATTTACTTTATGCAATGGATGTGATGCATGTCAACTTATTCTAGTTTATATGTTAAGTTATGAGATGGATGATTGTGATATGTTTTAGAGGAAAAAGTTTGAAGTTCTGATTTAACCCACCACCTATCCCCCCTTTCCCCTATCAAAACTTACTTTCCCATTGTTATTTCCAACAATTGGTATCATAGCTGTTTTCCTAGAGCCTTCTTGTCTTGAAGGAAAGTTTGACAACTTTGGAGGTAAGATCTTGAAGATGGAGGTCTGTAATATTATATTGAGAACTAGAATACTAAAATACAGCTTTCCATACATCAACTCAAGGAGGAAAGATATGAATTGAACCATTAACAAAGAGAGAGAAAGATGTAGCTATTAAACAAGATGACACTCGATATCAAGAAGTGGATACTAATAGATTATTTGAGGATGGAAACTAAGGAGAGTTTGATGCAACAATTACAGATCTAATGAAAAGGAATGGCACCCTAAATGAAGAAGTCAAGAATTTCAAAAGTTAACAAGAGGCATAATCAATACTATTTTGTAAGACAACTAAACTAAAAAGAAAAGCTTAAGTTCAAATAAATCCATTATTGAAGAAGAAAAAAGACTTTTAGGTAATAGATTTGAAGAGAAGACATCATATCTGTGAAAGCTTTCAAACATGCAATTGTATATAATGAATCAATTGTTGATTGCAAATAAAGAACTAAATAGGAAAGGCATTGAGATTACTACTTTGGAAACATAGAATACCCTATTATAGAGTGAATTGAAGACTGGAAAAGAGAACCTCAATAAGCTTAGTGAGGTAATCAAATACTTTGAAATACTAATGGAATCACCAAGATCAAGCAATGATGCTACTAGTTAGGCTATTCCACAACTAAAAAGGGAGAATCATCTAATAGTGGTGAACAAAGGAATAATACAGGAAATAAATTCAATCCAAATTTTTATCACGTAGGAAAATTGGAGTACACAAAAAATGTTTATAGGAGCAACAATGGAAATTAGAACCCTAAGCAAAAATTCAAGGGACACTATCAGAAGTGCAAGAAGAAAGCACAACATGCACATGAATGTAGGACAAAGACCACCAACCCTGAAAATTTTGAAGGTTATTATTACAACTATCATAAGTATGGACACAAGGCATATGAATGCACATCCAAATCCAGGTGGACGTCAATAAAGAAAACAAAGGTAAACCACAATGGAAATTCATATGATTGGGATTATAACACAAGGTAAAATTGTCACTATTGCTAAGAGTATGGTCACCTTCCTAAAAATTGTATTAGGAAACATTTCAAAGGTAACTACAATAGATGGTTGAATGAGATTGGATGCTTTAATTATCTTAAGACTAGTCATGATAGTAGAAATTTTCCAACTTGATCACCTGCACCAAGTAATGAATTAATTAAAGGCAATGGAATGGTTGATTTGGAAAAGGTGAAGATGCAGATGAGAAAGACATAGGAAAATAAGGAAGATTTTAATACACAAAGTGTAGATGAGATCACTTCATCCAATGTATCTAGTGATCACACCACCCCAACTAGGCAATCAAAGGTATGTGTGGAACTGATAACTAAAAGTTATATTATGCATCAGTTCCATGAATCTACAATATGAAAATATCATATATGCATAAATTAAGTTGCAATGAAGTCATTAGAACCAAGATAAAATCTATTTTTTGTTGTTTTCTATGTTGTGTCGAGCATGGAAAGAATTTCAGTTGCGGACAAGCATAAAGGGAATTATAGTTATAGCTAATTTAAGGAGATATGGTAGTTAGTGTTGAGCTCACTATGTTAGTCAAGCATGTTGAAATTCCTTTGATATTAGATCTTACAACTATGTAAGAACTAAGAAATTAATGTCAAATTTGAAGGGTCATATAGTCAAATTTTGACTCATTTGCACTTACTAGAGTTTGAAGAGCATAAAGAGCATAAAGGTGAATTGAGAAAGTATATCCAAGTGTTTGCAAAACAAATTTAGTTGCTCCTCAACATGGTTTGACAAATTTGGGAGGTATTTAACTTGTGTTGAGTTACATTGTTTTGTTTATTGTAAACCCTAGGAGGTCAAAATGGTATCTAGCTCTTCTAAATAGTTAGTAAAGAGAAGAAGGAAATTTTTAATGTTCAATTAATCAATAATGGTGTAAGAAAACCCCTATTCTATGTTATTCCTAAAATTGCATATAAGGGAGAACAATCTGGGGCATTATCTATGATACCACCAAAGGTTTTAATAGTTCAGGATGTGAGATGCTGAACTATACTTGCAAGGTTGGTGAGGTAGGAGACATGGATTTTAGAAATGGCTACAGTAACCTATGTGATAATGGAGTTTTGAGGGAAGAGAATAAAATTAGCAAGAAAAAAGGGTTAACTCATGCCTTAGACTTTCCTCAACTATTTAAAACAAAATGGATCACAATTATATCAAGTTGTAAACATGACAATCAAATTTGGTTAGAGAATAGACCAATTAGAATGACAAAGAGAACTATTAATAGAGTATTAGGGTACCCTACCCTAGATAGACCTAAGAGCATCCTAAATGATATAAGGGAGGTTATTGAAAAGAATATAGGTGTTGTGTGCAATAAGAGATGGATGTCAATAGTTACTATTTTATATCTCACAAATTCTTTCAGTCAAGCTGATTGAATAGTATTTCCTGCATGATAGTGGATTTAGGTTATAAAGTTGTAAATGAAGATCATTCCTATGATCTTACCAAAGTGCAACTACAACATCTATCAGAAAAATGGGAATCCATCAGGAAAGCCAAAAGTGAATAACATAAGTATGGATCCTTGATTTTTTGCACATTCTTCTATGTGAAAAATACATTTCCAACTTTTGATAAAGTGTTGTGAGAGACCAAAAGGCCAGTGACATAGTATATTGTAGAACTCATTTAGTAGCTTCGAGATAAATTTGAGGATTTTGAGAAATCCATGAAACAGAGAATGAAGATTCATGTATCATTAGTCGAACAGTATTACAATAATGTGTCTTTCCTAGTGGATGTAGATAACACATATGTGCAAGCAACAATACCCAAGGTAAGATGGTTAAAATCATTACCATATGAGATCAATGTGGATGAAGTCATAGCAACAATAATGACTTTATTAGCAGTATAAATTGTTAAGAATGCAACATCATTTGGAAACTATGATGAGGCTAACTCTAGAATAACTCTTAACCTACAGACTACCTCAATGATTAGGAAAAAGAACAAACTAGTGAGGAAAATCAAATAGAGATTTGGTGACAAAGAAGAAAAATAAGAAGAAGAAGAAGGCCAAGAACCACCAAAACTAACACAAGGTCTAGGAAATGATCAAGGCAGTGATGTTGAAGGTGCTTAGGAAGAAGAAGTCAAGGAAGCACCTAAGGAAAGTAAGGCAACGAGGAAAGAAAAGAAAAAAACAATGGAGAAAGATAAGAAGACTGTGAAGTAGTCATAGTAAAAGCTTGATGTACCTTTAACTAGGTCAGCCACAAGGGAAGCCAATGTATATTCTACAGAAGTTATCAAGCATAAAGGAAAAAGAGAAAGTGACATAGGAGAGCTGAGCTAGCCCACCAAGAAGACTTTCAAGTGATTGAGGAAGAAGTACAAGCCACATGCATAGTCAAATGAGGAGAAGATAGAGTCTAATGACTTGAGCCAATTCAAGGTGGTAAGAAACAATCCCTCTTCTAAAATTGATAACTTGTGGGAAAATATTAAGGTCAATGCAGATTTTTTAGGTTTTACACATGTTCATTTTGACAAGTTAGGAGGTGTGGAGAAAAATAATGTAGAGGAAGCCATATATGACATGATGGTAAATTTTAAGACCACTCCTCTATATATTTCCAACTCATTACCAAATATTTTATATGAAAAATTTGAGCAAAAGTAGAAATTCAACTTACAAACTGAAAGACAAATTAGGGAAACTACAGTAGACAAAGTGATGAATTGGATAAATAGATGATTGCTAAAGAAATGGAGAAGCACAAAGGGAATGTTTCTCCCAATATAGAGCATTTCATATTCTAAATAAGAGCATAGAAGATGTGGTATCCAAGAGTACATGAATTTGGAAATCTACTTATGGGTTAAAAGCAATAACTGAGAAAGGTGAATGAGGAATATTAGATACTACAAAAGAGAACCCAGTCAAGGAAGGTATTATGGAGGGAACTGAAGAAAAAATAAAGGAAGCCATAACTAAAGAATACAAGCATGATGTATAGGATGTACAAGTGCCAAGTTTTAGTCCTCCACATACAGATAACTTGGATAGTCAAAATGACTCACTTATTATCAAGGATGTTCATGCTAATACATCGTAGAATGTGAATCCTTTTACTAGGGATGATTTAAAGAAAATTCTACAAGATTCTACCAATGTAAAAATGCTATGAAATAATCCTATATTCATGAGCGTAGATAAGATTCAAAAGGGAGAACTTACATCTACAGTAGAGAAACAAAAAGACACATTAAATGTGCCCCCACAACCTACAAAGGTAAAGGAAAATGAATCACTAGATCTACATATAGATCAAAGTGTAAATATTGGACAAGAAGTTGATAAAACATAACCATGATCTATAATGCCAACAATTTTCATTAAAATGAAAGAGGCAAAAGAAAAGTCAATAGATACATTGATGCCTCACCTAAACAGTTTAGCTTTACTAGCTCTAGTGATTGTTGATAATTTAGGTGGAATAGAAGTGCACAAAGGTAAGGGAGAAATTACCATACATATTCCACCATCATAGGGTGAAGTCCAAAAGGAACATAACAATCTTGAAGACTGGAAGTTGATTGTTGCACCTAAGGAGCACATTTCCATATAGACATTGGTTTCTTTGCCAGATTCTACATCTCCTCTCTATAGTTAAGCCCTTCAGAGGTCGAGTACCTTGGATACCACATTGCAAATATCAATGCTAATTTTTAGCACACCCATGAGTGCTAATGCTACATCATTGGTTGATGTAAGTTTAGATGAGGTGATTGAGCTACCAAAGTTGGATTTGAGTACAATCACTATTGGAGAAATGAGCATTCTTCAAGAAGCTCTACAAAGGAAGAAGAGGTAATAAATCTTAAGGAGGGAGAATAAGAAAAATAAATTTCAAAGGAAGAATAGGTAATAAATATTAAGAAGGGGGTATAAGAAAAAGAAATTCTTACATAAAATCAAAGACATATTCATTGATTCTTTCAACCTCCTAGAAATAAATGAAGATAAGCATATAATAGAGTAACTTTTCACCATTGCAAAAGAGATAAAGGATGAACACCTAGACTCTAATGTTAAATTGTTAGAATTGTCATAAGAAAAGTTTTGTACCAAGGTACTCAAGAAGATATCTAGTGCTATTGCACTAACATAGGTTGATCTAGCAACCAAAATGGATAGTGAGAATAGGGTGTTAGAGAAAAAAATTTCTCTATGAACTAAGCCATGCAATGTTGAAATATTTACAAAGGAGGTTCAACGAGCTATTGACTAGGTGCAAAGAGATCTACAAGTCATAGGTAGTACATTGCAATTATCTCTTAGTCAAAGTTAGTTACATTTTTAGAGGGTATAATCCAATCAAGGTAGGCTTGTTTATATGCAAGCATATGATGCAAATATTAGATCTACCTTGATCAATATCCAATCCATGTCGATAGCTCACATGGAAGTATTGTACAAGTAACTAGCCTATGAAAAGACATTGATGAAGAAATATTCCCATATTTCTACACATGATTGGCTAGTTGACCTTGGTGCCCAACTATACATTGAATATAAATCCCTAGAGGTAGCCAACAATAATAAATAC
The DNA here is from genome assembly GCA_028749045.1 of Cupressus sempervirens. Lineage (NCBI taxonomy): Eukaryota > Viridiplantae > Streptophyta > Pinopsida > Cupressales > Cupressaceae > Cupressus > Cupressus sempervirens. The sequence continues at coordinate 702,303,471 of CM053783.1, read as the reverse complement.
ACATAATTTAAGATAATAATGGAGCTTCAAAAGGAATTTTTAGATAAATAGATTGTAAGTGTACAACCAAAATGACATTAGTGTTAAAAAAGTAGGATAATGAAGTTTTGTGATATTTTGAAGGAAATTTGTTAAACAAGATATTTACTCAATAGGATTAATAAAAGAAAAAACTAAAATGAAGCATTATTCAGGGGGGGTAATAAGGTATATAAGAGAATGATTTTGAAATTTTGAAATTTTTGTATAGAAGCCAAGCAATGAAGATACATTGTTTGAATTATGCATAAAATAATGATATATATGCCATGACAAAGTGTTTCTTCACTCATGTCAAAGGAGGAGATTGTTCATCTCATTTTTATTTTAACAAGGTAGTGATAGAACATTTAGTCATTATCTAGCAGAATTACAGTGCAAGCCGAGTACATAGTGCATGCTGAGTGTTCAAAGCAAGTTGAGCAATTAATGTGAGTCTAGTGATCAAAGAATGTTGAGCATAAGTTGCCAAACAATACATTATGAGAAAATATGACTATTTAGTACTGAGCACCAGTATGTATTGAGAAGATAGTATGTGCCAAGTCACTCAAGTGTCGAGAAGTCTATACATGTCCAGTGATTCAAGTGTCGAGTAAATAGTGAGAGTAAAGCTATTTAGAAGCCAAGTTATAGAACTAATAACATAGTGAAGGCTGAGCATTAGAGCCTTTGGATACTGAGTGAAATTTTTTTGCATAGTTTTTTATTATTGCAAAAAATCCTATGTGAACCATTTTTTGCCGACATAATCATGAATTTACAATTATAAGAGATAAGTATGGAATCATAACCATTGATTTTGACCTAGATCATCTCCACCTATGTTTATTTAAGTACGAAACCCCTAGAGAGTTTTTGTATGCATGAGGAGATGGATGCTAAGAGAAGAGAGATCAAACATTAAGAAATAGAGTGCTACCAAAGGATCATGGTGCTGAATCATTCTAATAGGTGATACTGAGTAAATCTCCTAATAGTGTAGTCCTAATAGGCTTTTGTAAATCTCTTAATTGAGTGCTTATTTAGTTGTGTGTGAAAATCCTTTAGTAGGGTGAGACATGACAAACTTTTTAATGCTTTAATAGGGTAGACCCCTCATAGGGTAGATCATAGTTTATGATAAAACACTTTGTAACCATAATTCATCAAACTTTTCAACTGCAGTAGTGAAGATATGTGGGTTTCATCCCCACCCAAGTTTGACCTTCTCATTGGAGGGTTTCTTGGTAACCAATTTACTATGTTATGTGTTATTTAGTTTATGCTATTGATGTGATGCATATCAAGTTATTTGAGTTTATATGTTAATTATGAGATGGATGATGGTGATATATTTTAGAGGAAAAAGTTTTGACTGGTAATCCAACCCCCCTCTTGTCAAAACTTACTTTCCCATTGTTATTTCCAATTAAAATGTTGTGGTTCTTACTAGAAACCATGTTGAGGACATTATGATAATTTTTTGCTATCTTATGTATAATGATTTGATGGTTGTTATGATATTAAAATTTTAATACTTAATCTCTTATGAATTGTTATAAATTCAAGGAAAAATATTATCGACTCACTCAAAGTGCCCTTAAGGTGGCTGAATTTAAAATATTAAAAGTTTATTTTTATGTGTTAAGCTTGTTAGTGTATCATCTACAAGAAGCTATACTTCAGTATTAGGACAATTTATTTAGTTGTTTGAAATTCTGGTTTAAATCATAAATATTGTCTATGTTCTGTTGGATACATCCATATAACTAGGTGATAGAAAATTAGATGATTATGATGATGGATATGAATTAAGGTGTTATGGTTTAGGTTTTCTAATGAATAATGATATAAGTTGATATGTTTGTGATTTGATACCCTATAATTTGGGTCTTGCTACATTGTTCAAGTATTTAAATATTGATTCATATAATTAATGATGTTATGTGATGTTTTACCTTATGAAAATTATGTTATTTATTATACATTAATGATTGTGGTATACACATTTGGATAGTTCATTTTGATAATAGTAAATTGATATGATCAAAACTATTTTCAAAATAATTTGATGAGCTATGTTTAAAAGGTTTGATGCTGAAAAGGAGGGATTATATCATGGTATTGAATTACAAGTGCTTTATATGAATATTTCTTAGAGAAGATAAGTTCATTGAAAGGAGATTATTGATGTTAAAGGGTTAATCCTATCAGGTAAGTTTCTTATATTAAATCAATGTGCAAAAATGGAAATGTTTATTAAAATGAGATTTAGAATGTTTGGGTCAATTTGAATATGTGAAGTTAGCTTAGATGAAAATGTGATTTTAATTGAACTACTGATATTCAAATTGACTATATAGTAAAGCATATCATGGAATTAATTAGGGACTCAATAACCAACCCTGTCTATAAAATGTAAAATAAAGGTTTAATCTAATTAATAGATTTGAACCTATCAAATGTTTTATGTAATTTCAATTGTATAGTCTCACTAGACACTTATCATGTTTATGTGTAAAATGAGTTGTCAATCAGGGTTGGAATTGTAACCCATTGACCTAAGATTAACTTGATTAGGAACCTAATGAAATGACCCTTAGTTATAGATAACTTGTGAAGTCCCACCAATAAAGGTATTTTTGAATTAAAAATTTTAAGTCACTTTTAGAGACAAAAAAGTGGTCCTAGGAGCAAAATTTAGTAAAATCTAAGTGCTTAAGTGGTAGGGGTATGGGTTGTGGACCTTTTTAACACTACTAGAACCCCCTAGTAGCTTTAGTGACCCTCTAAATATTCTAATTTTCTTTTTTTGTGAAAATTAAATGACATTATGACCTTTCTCAAACCCACACAATTGTCAAGAAATTGCACTTATTGTAGGGGACATGTTGATGGCCAGAGGACTTAGGGTCTATTTAGAATTTATTGCTATTAGGTAGGTGAGATTTGGAAGTATTTTTAAAGGTGGTTGGAGAACTTAGTGGAAATTAATCCACCCTCTATCTTTAAGGATATTAGATTTTATGATTCTAAGCAACAAGGGAAAACGGGCTTTTCTCTAACTTCTTTTCCCATTACACATTGTAAAGGTTAGTGATCTCCATTTCCATGTATGCTTTTTTTTGTTCTCAATAAATTAGTATGTGATTTTAAATCTATTGAATATATGTATTGAATATTTTGTTTTAATGCATTGTGAGGAATGGGATTTTGGTTTTGTTTACAATATTGTTCTTGCTTATTTTGTTGAATTTTTTAAGAGATTTGTGAAGTGAGTGATGTAATTACTCCTCATTGGATAGGGAAGAAGTGGTCTTGTGTGGGGGAAGGGGTTAGGTGAACTCCATCGAAGTGTAGACTCTCTTCTCATGGTGAGAAGATGGATAAAGGCAAGGTGTATGGGCCCTATGGGCCCTTTCTTTCCAATGCATATTGATCTTGTTTTGTGGGAAATAAGGAGAAATGATTATGGAAGTTGTATGTGAAATTTAACCTTGGAATAGGCATATTTATTATCTATTCTTCATTGGCATATCCCATATGGAAGTTCCACCTTCACCTCTTGTCATGGGTTCAAGGTGAAACCCATTTTTGAATACCTTGGAAGGGTACTTTATGTTGGGTTTATGTGATTGTGAGTTGGATTTTAATGTCACCTAGTTGGATATTCTCCTAGCTCAATGGGTGGCCTACTCAAGGCCTAGGTTTGGAGATGAGCTCTCTATGATTACATGATCAATCCTATTTCTAGGTATGTGGATTCTCGTTGGATGTCTTGGGAATCTTTGAATCTCTAATTTGAGGTTTGTGAGAAAAAGAAGTTCAAGAGAGTATTTGGATCAAAATTATTGTTGAAGAGTTATCCATTTCTTAGCTTTTTTTTTTATGTTCTATTATGTATTGAATGATAATATTTATATACCATTTGTAAGTATCCTTGCATTGTATGTGTTAGTGAGCACTGTTTCAATCTTTGCTAATTAAGTTTACATTAATAGGAAAAAATAGTCTTCAGCAAAATGAGTGTTGAAAATTCACAAAGACTCTCTATGTTTTAAAAGCAACAACTACCTTCTACGATGATTTATCAATATACTCTTATTGTAAATGAATTATAGCATTTTTATTTTAACCTAAAAGAACATAAGGAAATAAAAAAGAACATTCTCACATAACCACAAAAGAATGTTGTAGATTCAACATTTTATATTTTATACATGCCACATGACACATATTTAAATATTCCATATTTATGATTAGGCTTGCCAAATAGAATAAAAGAAAAATTAAAAATCCAACATAGTTAATGAAAAAATACTAATGAAAGAATGAATTTCATATGGAACCATCATCAAGCAAGATAATTACATGATTATCAAAGATATGAACCAAAAATAACCATAGGATTAATTATATTATCATCAACATATTATGCTACAAATAGAAGGAAACAACTACTAAATTTAATCAGTAAAGAAAAAATATCTATGTCTAGAGAGCTGACCCCTTAGGTCAATTAAAGTAAAGTATATATAGCCACATAGGGATTTTTTAATAAGTTTCAAAACTAACTCCCAAGGAGTTACTAACTAATTAAAGAAAACCAGGTTTTTAAAGGAAAAACTAAAGAAAATAATAAATCAAGGCATGTGGCCCCTCAATCATCTCCTAAGCTCCAACTATGTCATGGTCGTAGGCATGCGAATCCTGGGAGTAAGAGAAATTTATACTATTTTCCTTCTAGACCTTATGTGCTATGAGGAAACTGATCAATTCCTATTGTTGCATGATGCCAAGCTTCTCTAGTCAAAGATTCTACATCTTCATGACCCTACAGATATGATCAAGTTTCTTATCATGTACTTCTAAATTATAAGTGTAGATAATCATCATGGAATCTTCCCTAGAAACAATGGTTAAGTCTTTAATAAGGACCTTGCTAGTTTCCTTAAATAATTTTAGCTTGGAGAAAAAGATCGTTTCTACTTTTTTCGAAGGTTTCTTGTTCCTATCCTCATTATCCATGAGTTTAACATTGATACACTTAATGTCAACTGCTAGGATTTCTTTTAGGCAACCTAATTCTTTTAGTAGTTCAAAGAGTTCCTCCAACCCATGTTCAATCACTATATTCCTCTATTCTAGGTTCACTTTGGTGATGAACAAAAAAATCAACATCGAATTTGGCATCTAAATTTTCAGTCAGGAACTTGTCTATTTCATATTCTTGAACATATGAAATATCAATAACATATTCATCCAACTTAATGATCTCATCTTCCCAAGAATTTATTTCTAATTCCAAAGTGATCACTAATTTATCATATCTTGTATTAAAGTATTAGTGAAGTGGGAGAAATAGATGGTTGCCTAGACATGAAGTGCATTCAACCACTCAATATAGGCTTGAGAAATAGAGAAATATTTCTTGAACTATTCAATCAAAAAATTATTAAGGGGAGACAAAATATCAATGAAAGAAATAGTTTTAAGTAGAGCTTCTATATTTGGGCTCTGAATTTCATGAGTTTATTTTTCCATTTTCCACAAAGATTGTTTCAGTTATTAGTTATCCCTTTGATCCTTCAATATGTGGTGAGAAATCCTTGAATTTCCAATACTCCATATTTTCATATCTACTACCTTGGAAGAAGGGCCAAAATTTATTGTCTCTATTGTGTAATCTTGGGGAAGCACATCATCTATACCTTTGCCATCCATTAGTTACATCACCTCTACTATCTACTATTCTAAATTCTCATTAAGATTTAGTGTAGGCCCTATCTTTTCTTTCTTAGCTTTGGGAGTCTTTATAAGAAATTTTCATACCGTGTCACCTATTAGAAGGGTTTTTATATCTATACTCATTTTCTTTCTCACTGAAAGATCGAACCAATTATGAATGGAGGGATTTTCCTTAGGAGGAGGAGTTTGAAGAATTGGGGATGAACTAAGCATCATAAAACTTAAAATATTAGCTTCCTCTATTATTTTTTGATCCCCTTGCTCCATTCTATCACTTAGGATTTCAATTAAAGGTCCCTCTCTTAGCTCAAGCTCAATTGTATCTGACTTATGACAAGTTTCTTTCAAATTTCTTGATTATTCTTGCTTCGTGCTACTAACAGAATGAGTCCACTTGATAGAAGGAGGAAGTTGACCTAAACCTTGAACAAGAAGTTTAGGTTTAACGTTCAACTTTATTTTTCCCACTATGGGAGAAGGAACAAATTCATTAGTATCAAGAACAAATATGGGAGAATTGTGGTTAGCCTAAACTTTTTACCACTATGGGTCACTCATTTTGACTATCTTTTGTTAAGGAGATATTATTCTATTGTAGTTAGTACATGAAAGGATCTTGCATGCAAGTATTCTTCTTTAGGTATGGTCTAGTCAATTTCTAGAAACACATAGGCTTCTACTTGATCAATATAGGTTGGGTCGATAGTTTCTTCCTTTTCTTCTTTGACTACTCCAAAGGTATCTAGCAAGAGATCAAAATATTTGATCTAAGCTAGTGACTATGTAGACCATAATCTTCTTCTATCTTCAAAATAATCTTGATAGTCAACCCAAAACATTTCTAGATTGGGAATATGGAGAGCAAATGAACTTAGTTCAAAATATCTTAGGGAAAATTCTTAGCTATCAAAGTTAGGTCTAGCAGAATAAGTCAATAGATTCATAGATTTAATTTTAACCTTAAGATTTAGAGAATCATGCATTTTCTTACACTTTTTATGTCTAAGTTCAACAGGGAATTCATAGATAGACTATTTTGGAGTTTTGCAATTCTTTTCTACCTCAACTAGTTGTTTACATAATTTAATTAACACAAAATGATCTAGGTAGTATCGAGACAATCTTAGGGATTTTCCTTCATAACCTCTATTTCTCATGTAGATGAACCATGGGAATTGAATACCAAAGCTACCATAAATTTCAACCAATTGAGTGAATTCCTCTATTATTCTTGTGTTCTATTTTCCCTGAGGCTCGAACCCCAGTTTGGCCATCTTGAACTATTTTTGAAACCTTAAGGATTCTTACTCCTTTGCAAGAGGGGATAGTATTCATAAATTTTCATACTCTTATTCCACTCTAAGTGTGGTAAAGCCTTCTATTCTTGGCCAAAAGCTAGAATATAAAAATAAATGGGAAGACATATAAAACATAAAAACTCCAAAAACTTGAGAAAGTTCTTGAAGCCTAGTTCCTATGATATCTGCCTAGTCAAAAAATCTATCTTCTCCCAAGATTTTTTGAATGAAAAATTACATCCAATTCTCCCAATGAAAGGTATGTGAGTTTCCTTTCACTGACATCTTTCATCTTAGGAATCATATGCTCTTTGGTTAATGGACATGGAAGGCGAGAACTAGGGTTTACTTTAGCAGTGAATATTTTCTAAATGGTGAATCTCGCTCATCAAGAACCCTAAATTTGGTAAAATAATTTGCACTTTTGGGGTGGTGACATCACTTGTAATTTATGAAAACTAGGTCCCATGCTTAGACCAATGGCCAATGATTATACATAATCATTTTTATATTGATGATGACTTTGCCAATGGAATCTAATCTTTCCACATGGAAAATTTAATATTTTCACCCATAACTTTTTAGACATGTCTTAATAGATGGCCACATTTTCCAATATATGGTAAAAATTTAACTTGGTACATAAATTTGAAAATTGTCTCTATTCTAGAGACTTTCTAAGAAACCTTTTATCCTTCTAATCTTTGGCCTAAAATAGATTATGCTGAGGACATGTGTCAATATTTCATAAACTTTCTCTAAAACTTGTTTTACTTTAATGTTTTAGCCTAAAATAGGATTTATATTGTTAATTTAGGATGATCGGTCATTAAAAAGCATTATTGTATCTTGGATGATAAACATTTATGGTTTCTAGATATTTTTACTTTTTGTCATGATTTTCTAAAATAATATATTATTCGTCATGGGGCATATGCACCGAGTTGTGGTGCCAAAAAAGTGCCAACTTTTTCTTTTTCTTTTTCTCTATTTTCAATAGCACGTACATGCTATAGTGCATACATCCTATTAGCAAAATTAAAAATTTATATATGATGGGCTACACAGCCGCAACCCATCATTTCCATCAGTGTTTTTGCCCTTTTCCTGTAGAGAAGCATGTACGTAGGTTGGAGTTTCAACATTTTTGTACCATCCATTGCCAATATGCCTCCTCGTCGACAAAATCTAAATCACAAGTGCACCCATGCCGATGTCGTATGTGATCTAAACTTAACTTTGCATTGTTTGATATGTTTTTCATATTGTTTTGTAGGGTTTTTACAATTTTTATTTAGATTTGTTTATTTATTTGGATTTCAGTTGATTTTTTATCAAGAAATGTCCATAATCAACCAACAAATCCACAAGAACCTCAAAACCCTCAACAACCTCAAAACCAAAACCCTCCTCAAGAAGAACAACAAATTCCACAACCTGAACCAATTGAAAGATCTCTACCAGGCACACAAGAAAATATAATAAATGAAATAGAGAGAGGCAAAACTGAATTAGAAGGTCTCATTGCTTGGTTGAAAGAATCTGGACAAACTAATCCAATGAGGGTTCAATTCGCATCATCCCTCAAATCCATTAAGACCCAAATAGCCTCAGTTAGTGGTTAGTTAGATAGTTGGAGGGTTAAGAGGGATGAACAAAAAATATTTTATGCAAATAAATTTTCATATGAAGGTGTTAAAAAAAAAAAATACCAAAAGGTAGTATATGTGCATTATTTAGAAAACTCGATGAGCAAAATACTGTTAGAGAGGGTACTAAATGATTCCCCATCCATTGGTGCATACACAATGCTATTAGAAATAATTTTTGGGATAGATGGTGGATGGTTTTTGATGCCCCTCCTTGCAACAATCATGAGGTCCCCATGTATTTCGTGAAGAAATTATATTGTGAGTTTGTCCTTGGGGAGATCTCCAATTATTTTGATATATTAGACTCCTAGGGTAGAGGTGGGGGGTCATCATTTGAGAGGCCAAGAGCACGTTGTGACCCTAATGTAGTTAGGGCAACTGTGGTCAAGCCACAGTGCGAGCATGTGACTATTCCTTCAGTTGTGAAGGAACATGTAGAGGCTAGGGCTCTACAGATAATTAATGCTTTGACGCAGACCCTCATCCATTCCATGAACCCATTAGTTGAGGGGGAGCCTTCTATGCGAAGTGGTCACATGTGCACTTCATGCAGATCCCTTTGCACATTTGGCACTCATATTGGAGATGGTGAGGATGATGGGCTCATCACTGATGAGTTCCTGAATGACAAATTTGGCATTGACACACATGTAAATTACAATTATAATTTACTAATCTAGTAACATTTCATATGTATAGTGAATGATTAATTAATTAGCATCTATTGATATTGTTCAAAATTTAGGGTTAGAGTGTTGCTGGGCCTAGCAGTGATCCTCCAAGCCCATTTTTTGTCCCCTCCATGAGTCCAGAGGTATGTATCAATTTAATCATATATATATATATATATATATATATATATATATATATATATATATATATATATATTTATATATAACGTAATCATACTAAGGATTGACAAAAAAAAAATTATGCATGTGCATCAGTTCTCCATAGGACCGTCAACCTTTACTACAGACTCAGAGCATAGACATCATACGAGCTTTGTATAGGTACATTTGTTTCATGTTAATTTAATTCATTTGATTATATTTATTTCATGTTTCATGTTACATGTAATGTGTATTTTTTGACATGCAACTCATGACGTCGGACACACCTCCTCATCTTCGACAATCTGTTGATCGTGGAGTGGCCGCAGCTATGGCTAGCTCACAACCATTAACTAAGGTATGAAAGAATTTTCTTCGTTTTAGTTGTTTATAATAGTTAGTCTCAAAATTTTTAATGTTATTTATAAGTGATTATATTTATTTAATTGTTGTAGGGTCTCATCATGCCTGATCATCCATGAGCCTTCAAGGTGGACTTACATAGCGACTATTTGATGCTGGTAAGAAAATAATTGATTTTGTGTGTACATATATTTGATTTCAACCTATAATAAATATTGATTCATATCTACTTTGTTTGTATCAGCTCAAGTTGGAGAAGAGCCTCAACAAGAGGATGAGCGAGCGTGTTAGGAGGACCCTGTCATCTCCACCATCTCCCTCCACGTGATGATAGAAGATGTCGAGAGACTTGTTTCCTTCCCCTCATGGGAAGGAAAAGATATAGTTGAACTAGACATGTATATATATAGGAATCAGTGGATATATTCGATACACATTTGATGTATATGACATTTTATATTTGATGTATGACATTTATTTGATGTATGACATTATTCGACTTATGACATTATTGGTTAATATATGATATGTTTGTTCATATATGACATTATTAGTTATCATAATATATTATGTGTTTGTTAATGTACATGACATTATTGGTTATCATTTTATATTATATGTTTTTTCATGTATGACATTAAATTAGATATGTTCATGTATGACATTAAATTAGATATGTCCATGTATGACATTAAATTAGAAATTTTTATGTATGACATTAAATTCAATACCTAATATTTTTGAAACTTTGATAGAATATTGATTAAAAATAAACTTTATATTGTTTAAGCATAAGTTAATCATTTGCAATATGTCATCGTCATATGATTTATGATCTTGTTCATGTTTAAAGTTTTCCTTCTCTATCATTTTTTTTATCAATTTTAATTCAATACCTAATTAGTTTGAATTTTTGATACAATATTGATTGGCAATAAACTATATTAGTTAAGATTGATTAGGACCTCCTGGAAATAAAATTTATTAGGCAATACTCGTGGACCTCCTAGCAATTGGTCACCTAAATGAGAACCTTGAGATTTATTAGGAACTCCATGAAAGAAATTAGTAGTTTGAAATCACTCTATCCAACAAAAGATCAAAAGTTCTCTAAACATTTATGTTAAAAAATTGATAAAAAGTGGTCACAAAGTTTGTGTAGAAGAAAAAATCATTGTTACAAAAAGAATATAGACAAGAAGAAAAAACACAATTAGCTTGTTGAGCTTCAATAAATAGTTGTGATGTATAAGAAAGAGAGATATCTCACATGAGAGGGGGACGAATCTAAGATGACACATAAGATACTTGTAAGAGGGAGCTATACTTGTTAACGAATTTACAATGCATGTTATGGAAAATCATAGAGCATCTTTAAAAGGAAATAAAAGAGTACGACAAGTGGAAGGAACATGTTGTTTTGTAGACTCGTATTCAAATTTGGGTGTCAATTTTGTAATGAAGGATTCAAGCACTGCAATTTGGTAGTTTTGGCTCATGTTATCTTTTTATCTCACTCTATCTTGTATCTCACTCTCTCTTATTCCCTCCCATCTTTATATTTCTATTTTTTCCATATCTATGTAGCCATCTATCCTCTTCATCTCCCCCTCACTAATGCAGAGATGTTGAGCAAGAAGTCAAGTTTAAGCACTTTCTTCTTCCTAATCTACCAAACTAAACTTGTGGCCTTCCTAATATCTTACTCCTTTAGGATATCATTTTTGTGGCCTATTCAAAGTGATAGGGTCATTTTTGAACTCCTCCAAGGTGATTACTCCAATCAAGATCTTCCACCTTTTTGTTTTAGGGATACTAGCCCTATTACAAGCCAATAATTGTAACTCTCCACCAATGGCTTCACCAACCCCAAATTTCTATTGGGACACCTTCCTTATGTTGAACTAATTGAGAATCAACTCTTGGTTTAACCCTCCAATTGTCATAAAGTAAAAAATGTTGACTATCATAATATTCCTTATAGGTCTCCTACTCTGATTTTTTGGACTTAAATTCCTCTTAGGTTGAAATCTAACTATTATATGGGTAGATTAAGAAACCCTTTTGAAATTTATTTAAGACTCCAAAGCCTAGATTCCCAATTCCATTCCTATAGCACCTAACCCATGTAAAGTACATAGACCTAATAAGGTCACACTAGGTTTGGTTTTCAAAGTAATTACTAGATAATTGGTGCATGGCCTCAAACCTCCTCTACTCACCAATATTTATCATCTTCAAATTATGATGAAACAGAATAATGTTTCCACTTTTTTCTATTATATATCCCTCCTCATGAAAATACTCATAGAACTAATAAACCCTTCACCTCCTCCTTGCAACACTTCTCTACTTCATGTCTCTGCTTGACTCATTTCTTAACTATAACACTTCCCTCCCTGAGTAGAATGTGCCAATAGTTCATTTCTCCCCCTTTGACTCATATATTCTATTTTTACATCACTACCTTTGATATAAGTCCATTCAATATTTTATCTTCATTAATAATTTATCAATGTTTTTAACTAATTTTCCAATGTTTTTAACTAAATTTCCCCTTTTCTTAACATTTTTAAAGTTAGTCAATATTGATTATCCATTTTCACATAGGAATATATTTATATCTTGTAGAAATTATTTTATATCTACTCATACTCTTATCATCCCTAGCCATGACAAACAACACAAAACAATGAGTTGCCTTACGCAATTTGATGTTTTTAGTGGAGGATAGAGAGTTACAGAGTTGGTGACAATTTGGATGTGTAATGAATATAAAAGAAATGAGTGAACAAGAAGCCATTAGAAACATGACCTACAATGTGGTATTTTCATGCATTCATTGGGTTTCAATATTATGGCTTTTGTGAGAGCAATGTTATCATGACAAAGAGATTCACACTTGAAGGTGAGTGCAATGTACCCTTCTCAAACATAATCAATTTGAGAATGATTAGGCTTTTTTGAGTTTTTTTGTAGACTAATTTGGTTAAAAAGGGAGAACTCCAAATTTGAGAGGACAAGGTTGATTGAGCAATGATTTGTTCATGGACAATGTCAACCTTGAATTTGCATAAGGTTACTATTTAAATTAAATTTACATTTCACCCCAAATTATTCCTAGACCTTTCTCAAGACTTTGGATGGGGCTAAATAAGAATGCTAATAACTTTTAGTTGAAAGATAATGCCTATATTTAATGTAATAAAATTTCTTGTTTTTGAAGTTGGCATAAAAAGTTACAAGTCAATTTTGAAGGTCTTAAAGAATCATAAACAACTCGAACGTGTTTGTAATTAGTGTAGTGGGGTATAGCTTGATAAAGGGCATTGCGAGCTTTGGAATGCTTCTAACAATTCCTCAATCAAAATCTTGGCTCAAAATCTCTTTAACTCAATCCTCAATCAAACTCTTGGCTCAATGGATTGTACCACTATATCAATTTATACATGTATGATATTCTTTGTAAGTACATATGAAGTGATACAATCAACATATTCCTTTAGTTAATTTTAGATAGGACAATGGCCCCAAATTTACCTTTGATATCAACATACTAGATCTTAAGTCTTCCTATAAGTTGCTTTGTAATTGCATCATGCTTACATTGTTGAAAATAGAAGCAGCATGAAGGATCTCTAATATTTCCCAAAGGAAGGGTATCTAAGTTTTATGTATGTTTTGTGTGAGGATAAAGGGTATCCAAAACATCCATTTCTTCAAAGATTCTTTTGGAAAAAATAAAATTTATTGATCAATTTGTCTTGTTGCTGTCACAAAATTGGAAAAACTTGCATTGACAACATTTTGGTACATTGAGCATTTTGGCTTAGAAGGTATTGAAACTAAAAGGTATCAATTGGAAAAAGTTAGATATGCCAAAATAAACCTATTGATGCCTTGAAACCTCCTAGAGTTGACTATTTGTAGATTTTTCCCATCAAGACCTAGAAGAGTCTCTTGGAACACTTCTACACTTTTGCTCATTTTGGGTTGTTTAAAGGGATCATCATACTTTTGTTTGCATCAGAAGGGGATAGAATGAGTTTGGGGATAGGTTTTACCTAGGCACCTAGAGCTAACAAAGCAGACAGTTCGATCCCATGATGAAAGGTGTGAGAGATTTGGCAGTTGGCAACTTTGTATTGGCCAATACTGCAAATTTCAGCATCACCTGAGATGGCATTGTAAAATAAAAATGGAGTGTGATCTCCAAAAAGTGAGAGAGGTTATTGTAGGTCTCTACAACATGGTCTTGTTAGAACTAGAATCACATCCATACCTCACACGAGCTCTGAGACATGCCCTGTCAAAGATCGCAGCCCTATGGCATTTAGTGACCCTTGGGGACATTCCAGTTTGGCATGCCCGAGAATGTTTGAGCACTGAAGGGGATAGGATGAGGTTGAGGATAGGTTTTACCTAGCCACCTAGAGCTAATGGATCAAACAATTCGATCCCACGATGAAAAGTGAGAGAGATTTGGCAGTTGGCAACTTTGTACCGGTCAATACTACAAGTCTCAGCATCACCCGAGATGGCGTTGTAAAATGAAAATGGAGTGTGATCTCAAAAAAGTGAGAGAGGTTATTGTAAGTCTCCTCAACATGGTCTTGTAGGAAATAGAATCACATCCATACTTTTTACAAGCTCCAAGATATGCCCCATCAAATATCGCAGCCCTATGGCATTTAGTGACCCTTAGGGACATTTTGGTTCGGCATGTTCAAGAATGTTCAAGTGCTAAAGGGGAAAAGAAAAGGTTGGTGATAGGTCTTACCTAGTCACTTAGAGCTAATGAAGTAGACATTTTGATCCCACAATTAAAGGTGAGAGAGATTTGGCAGTTGACAACTTTGTAATACAAACAGTACAAGTTTCAACATCATCCAAGATGGCAATGTAAAATAAAAATGGAGTGTGATCTAGAAAAAGTGAGAGAGCTTATTGTAGTTCTCCAAAACATGATCCTATAGGAACTAGAATTGCATCCATACCTTGCACAAGCTCTGAGATATGCCCCATCAAATATCGTAGCCATATACAGATGGTGGACAACATTGGTCAATAAAAAACTCAAATTTTATGCCTTTTTAAATATTTTTTCAATTATGTATAGCCTGAACGGATTGGTGGTGGTACAATTCTTATATGGCTAGATAGAGGGTTGAGTTATTATTTAATTTTAATTTTTTTGAGGTCTTTATCTTGTATACAAAAAAAGTTATATAAGATTTAGTGTAGGTAGGTCAGATTTACTCCAAATTTGAGAGTTTCAGCAAGATGGAATCCTAACTTACAAACCCACCATGGGATTTCAATGTCACTTTGTGGAATAAAAATTAGGACAGGGTTGTTTGAGATGGAAGAGATTTAGGGCTGTAGGAGTATGACAGCTATTTTTACCAACAAGCCCTAGACTAAACATAATCTTTTGTTTGGTCTAGATTTGAAGGAAAACGAAGGATCAGGCTCCTAAACTGATTAATATGACCCAAGTGAAGGGTGTAGAAGGACAAGTTTGATATATAGTAGAGATACAATGGGTTCAACCAAGTCTATGAACCCATTTTTTAATGTTTTCCTTGTAACCTAGCCTAAACTGGCCATTTAGGACTGTGACACAAAGTGGGCATAACTTGATGCTAGAGCCAAGTTGTTGGTTAATATTTTGGAATCTCTTAGGGGATGTTGAAGAGTCCTTAAAAATACAAAAATAGTATGGGGTCCTTTTTATGGTTTGGTATTTTGACCATTAAAACTAGAAATTTTCCTAGTAGGAAGTGTTGGTAACAGTTTTGAAATTTGATTGTTGAGTGTTGAGAAACCTCAAGTTTGAGATTTTTCTTGTTGGTTTGAGTCTATAATAACCATTTCCATCTGAAATGTCAAGTGTTGAAACCATTTAATAACTATTTTCCTTTGTAGGCCTATTGGTGGTAGGGAGTTCCTAAGTGTTGATCCAAGTTGTTTGAGTACCCTAAGTTTGAGGGTTGGGCTTGTAAAGTGGAGTCCACTTGTAGGGTAGAGTCTCCCTATATTAGAAGTCCATTGGATCCTTAGTCCTTGGTGTCTTCAATGAATATATCTTCATAGAATGACCTTGGTGCCCCTACACCATTAAGCGATGATGATGAACATGAGTAAAATTATGAGATTTGTGCCTACATGTTACAATGAAAAAGTCATATCTATTTTGAAATTAAGAGCTACAAAACAAGTTTCAAGAGAGCCTTAGGCTATGATGTAGGAGCATCATATGCTTATCAAAGGCACATTGGAGGTCCAAGTCATCATAGAGGTCATGAAGAATCTCTTGGAGTCAATTGGGCAATCCTTCAACCAATCATGGAATTTGAAAGCATAAAAAAGTCATAATGTTGTATGATGTCTTGATGGATTTCAATGTTGGAAAAGTTGTAATTGAGCCATTGAATAGGATCTAAGGATTTCATAGGGTAGCAGTGTCCTTTGATATGGTCCAATAGGTTATCATAACCTTAACATGTCATTTGATAAGTTAAAAGATTCAAAAAGGTCTTTAAAAACATAGTTTAATAGTTTAAAAAAGTAAATCTTGAAAGTAACGGTTACATGGACATTTTGGAGGGAAACTCCATAGTTTAAATTTTATGAAGGAATAGGAAGTAAAACCGGTTGGATTTGGTTAAGGGGGTTAGTTTCTATCTCCCAAGTCTATAAATATTTGTTTTGTACGGACTGTAAACATAGATTGTACAAACTGTCTCAGAAAAATAGAAGGAAAGTGCTTGGTTTCAAGAGTAATTTGAAGATCTCTTTGCTTTCAGCTTGCTTTCACATGTTGGAATGATTGGTAACATCTTAGCAGACATGTTTTCAGATTCTTTACTCAGTTTAGCATTTAAACTTGAAGTTTTGTTCATCAAATTTGTATACTGTTGGTTATAGCAATCTTATTTCTAAGCATTTTGACAGTTGTTTGCATCTAATCATGGCCGTTCCATAAAATGCTCACTATTTCTTCATGGAATGCCATTTATCTAACTTCTAAAAATATTTCTAACCATAAAATGAAGATCTAACTTGAGATTGGTGGCCACCACATCAAATAAAGTTGTGAAAGCAAGGGTTATTTGGAGGGGACGGTCAATTAGGAAGATATTTTACTTAAGGAGGGCAGTGTTTGTGAGTTGATTCATGTTTATGGTGATAAAACATCTTGGAATTATGATATATTTGTCATTAGTGCAAACACTTATTCAATTCTAAATGCTTATCTAGCTCTTCACTTAGTATATAGTTTATAGCGAGCATTCAATAGTTACCTTATAAGTTCAATAGGTAAATAGTTCTCCCCGAGCATTCCAGAGGATACCAAGTGAATGAGAAGTTCAGCAATGTTTACCAAGTGAAAAGGGTAAACAAAGGACTCAATGTTTACTGAGTGAAGAAGGTAAACAAAGGACTCATTGTTTACTGAGTGAAGAAGGTAAACAAAGGACACAGTGTTTATTGAGTGAAAAAGGTAAATGAAGGACTTAGTGTTCACTGAGCAAAGCAAGGTAAACGAAGAAGTTAGCTTCTACCAATTAACACTATATCTATCGAGTCACCAATGGTTACTGAGTTCTAAGAAATGTTGTGTGGCTAGTATAAACCAAGCCTCTACTCCTACCGAGTGCATGACAATGCCGAGAAATATAGTGGATGCTGAGTATCAAAAGGTCACTGAGTCAACTTGAGAAACCCAAGTTTTCTACTATCTAGCTGACTCAGTAATGTTTTGTTCACTTGTGCTTTGGCCGACCTTGCAATTGTAAATATTGGAACAGTATATATGTAATATATGATATCATTTGCAATAAGAGATGGGCATGAAAATAAAAGGAGAGTGATGTCCACATGTGAAGAAGGTATTACTATATTTTGAGAAAAGTGAAAGCGAATCAGCAGTAGATTAAAAAGAATATAGCAAGGTCAACATAGGAGCAAAAAAGTTATATCTATCACATCAGGTGATCAATGCAAATGGATCTTATTACCAAATAGTTGTAAGAAAATCCACTGCTTCATCCTAACAGGTGAATCAACTTATAAATACTTTAACACAATAGACTTAGCATTCTTTTTGTAAATCTCCTAACAAAGTGCATACTTCACTATATGTTTGTAAATCCTCTAACCAAGTTGAATCTAGCAGTCCTACTTGCTCCTAACAGGGCAGATCACAAGGTGAATCCTCCAAACAAGGTGCCCAAAGGAATCAAAGACCCACTTGCAATCACTGTGGCAAGATAGGTCATACATCAAACAAATGTTGGAGTAATGGAAAGGTAAAATTCAATGGTAAATCCCTCAATTGTAATCAGCATGGTCACAAAGCTAATGAATGCAAAGAGAAACCAAAATTTGAAGGCAAATGTCACAAATGCAAGAAACAAGGTCACAAGGCATCTAAATGCAAATCAAAAACATTCAATCCAATAGAACAAGTTATCAAAGCAATATTTGGTTGGTACTATAATACTTGGTGCAAGTGTCACTATTGTGGAGAATATGGACACATTGGGATAAATTGTGCAAGACATCACCCAAGAAAAAAAGATACAACCACAAGATGTTACACATGTACTAAACTTGGTCATATAGCCAAGAATTGCATGAATATTGGAAGAATTAAAGATGAAAAGAAAGCTAAAACTGATAACATTTAGAAGCAGATGAGACAACAGTGGATTCCTAAATCTACCGAACAAGACAGTTCAAATAATTAGATTTAAGAAGAATCAAGAACTGCATCTTCTAGCCATATATTAAGTGATTCCAGAGTGAAAGAGTGCAAATAATCAAATCAGTATTTCAGATACAAGGACCAAAGAAAAGTTATTATTCACCATGTTGCATCTACCAAGCAAGGTTGGTTAAATACCTTATTGAGCTAGGTCAGGAATACCAAAGATTTTGTTTGACCATAGAGTTGCAAGGCTTTTACCAAGTAAATCAATGACAGACTGGAAAGCACTATTTCATCTCATCTACCTTCATACTGAGTATTAATAACAACATTTCAATCAAAAGATGATTCATAAGATCAAAGGTTTGCCTATGCTTAGCAAAGCCAAAACCACTAAAACCCTAGGTTGGGATGAGTTGTAGAAGAAAACCCTAACAGAATGGGATGGAAGAGGACTGAAGCTTAACAATATATCTGACATGGAACTTATATTTGGCATTTATGTTATTGCATATAAACTATAGAGTTCCAGTAGATTGAATAGTGTACCATGTGAGGCTATGGATTTAGCATTTAAGATAGTAAAGAAAAATTTGGAATATGACTTAGTAGACTTGCTGTTGAAACAGTTAAACAAGAATATGGAAAGTATTAGGACTTCAAAGAATAACCCTTGTAAATTTGGCTCTTTGTTAATTTGTTTGTTCTTTTATGTGCAAAAATACTTTCCAACAAAAGGAATAGTAGTATGGAGAAAAGACATTCCAATTCTATATCAGATTAATGAGTTCATAGTAGAAATGGCTGAAAATTTTGACAAAGTCATGGATAACTATTTCAAAGACTTCAAGGAAAAGATGAATAATAGGTTCAAAATGTTAGAATTCTTTAGAATAATTGATAGGGGGGGTGAATCAGTTATTCAAGGTCCAAATGCCCTATTAATATCTTTTTAATACTTTTAATGATTCCATACCCTTTTCATCTATTCAAACTTAAATTAGTCATATAAGAAAATTACTGTAAATCAACATGCAAAGATAAAACATTCAAGATCAACACATGACACAATGATTTACGTGGAAACCCAATTTGGGAAAAACCACCAGTAACATGCTACTTGATTCTCACTCTTCTGAAGTGATGCCCTATTAAAAGCCTACCTTGTTAAAGGCTTACAACACACTGTTAAATGTGACCTTGTTAAAGGATTTTACCAAACTATTAGGAATGGGCCTGATTAAAGGTCTTTAGAACATTCACTTCAAATGTCACCTTGTTAAAGGATTTATCTAATGGCTGTTAAACCAACCTAAGTCCATAGGATTTATCTTATTGTTACAATTTCTAGAAAGTAACGATAATGGTCTTTTGATCTAATATAACTTACAACATACTTTGTAGATTTTAGATCACTCTTTCAATTCAATCTTCATGCTTGGCTTCAATCACTTCAGCTCTAACTGCTTCTCTCCCTCTCAAGCTTTGTCTTCTTGAGTCTTCTTACTCATCTTGCCAATGCAATCATCCTTGTGGTCGTCTATCCAAATAGAGTTCCTTTGCTATCTTCTTCTTAGCACATTCTTTAGCATTTCATGCTTTTATGCTTGACCACAACTCTCTCTCTCACTATCCCCTCTATTCTTTTCATTAACTTATGTCTTCTTATATAGAAGTCAGATTTGCCTTTGCCGCTCAATTCTTCCTCTCCAATTTTAGGGTTTCAAAATGGATTAGGTAGGATACAATGTATCTACCCTATATCTTGTTCTCTTCTAGAAACTTTGCCAGTTGTATCTTAAAAACATTCTACATGGTATTCTGTGCCACCAGCTCATCATTCTTATCTTCCTGTTAATTCAAAAACTTCTAGATAACAACCTTGTCAGCTTAGATCTAGCAAATCTTTGATTTCCAAAATAATGCAGCAACTTGGCATTATTGAGTTACTGGTGCTCGAAACCTCTGTGTTACTCGACACCTATACTTGCTCGGCACTTGGTTTTGCTAATGAACTTAGTTTGAGCTTTACAAAAGACTTAGATATGTTTCGGTGTGCCCATTCTTTGTATCTTATAGTATGTCATGAAATACACTTTCTCATCAATGGCTTAGCTAATCCTTGTACTTGATTACAACATCATAACTTCAACCTTTCTCTAGGTGTTCTAGTTACATCTTATTGATTGCCTCCACCTTGACAATCAACTAATTGATAGTATTTGGATCACTAAAGCAATTGTCATCCCTGCAAGTAGCACGTTTGACATCAATGACAAAACAATGATTGAGGAAATTCTTTACTAGTTCCATTATTATTCCAACAAATTTTCTTATGATCATTTCAATAATTTCCAACAATCTCCCTCTTTGGCATTGATGGCAAACCAAACTGATCAAGTAATCAATTGAGTTACCACCAAGATTGTATATGTTAGCTTGTTGCATTTTCACTATTAATCACATATATCTCCCTCTTCCATATATATCTCCCTCTTTCTTTGCATTGATCAGTTTTCTGCATATTTCTCCCTCTTTGAAATAAATGCCAAAGATGTAGTATATAAGCTTTGTCTTCTTGTTATTTTTCTCCCTTTATCACCATGCTTGTGACTGATTTGGAGTGTTTGTTCCTACTGTCATCCTTTGCATCAACCTATTAATATTTCAATGATTTATTCCTATTGATGCAAGGCAGCTTCCTTGTTGCCTTAAACTGCTTGACTTAGGGGTATAACCCCCAACTTTCCTCTAAGATATTCATAGGCATCCGTGGGCAATGGTTTGGTGAAGATATTTGCAGTTTGTTCCTTTGTGTGAATGTATTCCAATTTCACTTGTTTGTCTTCTACCAATTCTCTGACATAATGATACTTGATTGCAATATGCTTGATTTTTGCATGCATTACTGGATTTTTCGATATATTTATAGTACTTGTATTATCACAATACAATATCACCAATTTTGTTACTTCTTCTTTCATTCCATTCAATAGATGTGTGAGCCATACAATGTTTTTACAATTGACTACAGCTGCCATATATTCTGACTCTGTAGTGGACTAAGATATACATGTTTGTTTCTTGCTAGTCCAGGTAACCAGCCTTTTGCCTAGAAATAATGCACCTCCACTTGTGCTTTTTCTATCATCAATGTTTCCTCCCCAGTCTGCATTTGTATATGCATTGAGTTCAAATTTTCCATTCTTTTTGTAGTATAGACCAAATTCATCAGTCCCTTTGAGATATCTCATTATTCTTTTTATTGCTATGAGATGATTTTCTTTAGGATTAGCAGAGAACCTAGCCACTATTCCAACTGCTAATGCCATGTTTGGTCTACTATGTACAACATATTTTAGTTTTCCAATCATGGATTTGTACATTGTTTGATTGACTTCAACTAACTCATCATTTTTGGATAGCTTATTTCCTATGGCCATTGGTGTGCTGACTGGTTTGGATTCCTCCAACCCAAATGTTTTAAGAATTTCTTTGATGTACTTTGATTGTGTAACAAATATTCCATGTTTGAGTTGATATACTTGCAATCCAACAAAAATATTGATTTTTCCAAACATAGACATCTCAAATTCATGTTTCATTTTATCAGCAAAACCTTTGCAAAGTACTTCCTTACCTCCAAACACTATGTTATCCACAAAGATTTCAGATACAATAATGTCTTTACCTTCTTCTACTTTGATGTACATGTTGTCGTTATCATCAGCTCTTTCAAATTCAATTTGCACTAGATACTTGTGAAGTCTCTCATACCATACTCTAGGTGCTTGTTTCAAACCATAGAGTGCTTTTTGTAACTTACACACCATATCCCTATTGTTTTCATCAACAAATCCTTCTGGTTGTTCAATGTAGACTTCTTCTTCTAGTACACCATTTAAGAAGGCATATTTTGCATCCATCTGATAGACTTTAAAATCTTTGTAGGTAGCATATGCAAGTAAAGTTCTTACTCCTTCCATTCTAGCAACAGGAGCGAATGTTTCTCCATATTATATTCCTTCTTCTTGAGCATAACCCTTGCATACTAATCTGGCTTTGTTTCTTGTAATCTCACCATTCTCATCTAGTTTTTTTCTGAATACCCATTTGGTGCCAATCACATTCTTGTCAGTTGGTCTGGGAACCAAACTCTAGGTTTTATTTTTTCTTATTTGATCATTTTCTTCTTCCATAGCTTTATACCAGTCGCCATCTTGTAATGCACCGTATACTGTCTTGGGTTTAGATTTTCTAATTAGACATGATTCATGTCTTAGTCTATTCCTTTTCATTGGTCTTGCATCTTTGTCACCAATTATTTGTTCAGTAGGGTGATGTCTTTTTACATATTTGGATAACCTTGGCTCTGTCCTTATTTCCATGTTTGATCTTTTGGATTCAAGATCACTATGCACTTCATTGTCAGGTTGTTCTTCATTATGTGTACTATCTTCAGAATCAGATTGTACATTTTCTTCATTCTGTAACTCAGCTTCTGAATGCAACTCAACATTCACTGGTTGTGAATCGGCTAAAACTGACACTTATTGTTGATTTTCAATTTGATTGACATCATCCTCATCAGTAGTCATTCCTTCATAAGAATATACAAAGGTTCTGTATTCTTCCATTTTCTTTGGTTCTTCAGCTTGGACTTCTGTGTGCTCATCAAAATTTACATTTGCACTTTCCACAATTTTGTTAGTGTTAATATTCAAACACTTATATGCCTTACTTCTTGTGGAGTAACCAAGAAATATACCTTCATCACTTTTTGCATCAAATTTTCCATTTCTAACATCTTTAAAGATAAAACATTTGCAACCAAACACTTTGAAATGTTTTACATTTGGTGAGTAACCATACCATAATTCAAAAGGTGTTGTATTTGTACCTTTCTTGACTTGTACTTGGTCCAGTGTATGAACAGCTATTCTTATAGCCTCTCTCCGATATTTTAGAGCAACATTCTTTTCCATCATTAATGGTCTGGCACAGTCAATTACAGATCTGTTTCTTCTCTTAGAAATTCCATTCTATGGGGGAGTTCTAGGAGCTGACGTTTGTCTTTTGATTCCATTGTCATTACAAAATATCTCGAATTCATTTGATGTAAATTCACCACCTCTATCTGATCTTAGGCATTTCAAGATTTTTCCAGTTTCCTTTTCAACTCTAGCTACATACCACTTGAACATTTGAAAAGCATCAGATTTTTGTTTTAAGAACATAACAGTCATCATCCTAGAATAGTCATCAACAAATAGCATTATGTATTTATCTCCTCTATAGCTTTGTATTTCCATAGGACCACATAAGTCAGTGTGAACTAACTCAAGTTTCTCTTTAGATGTATAGTTCTTTCTTTTGAAACTTGACTTTGTCATCTTTCCTAGCTGACATTGTTTACACATGATATTATCAAGCTTCTTCAATTTTGGTAAACCTCTAACTTTTGTCATTTTATTGATGTTGACTAGATTATCAAAATTGACATGACATAATCTTATGTGCCGTAACCATTCATCATCAAATCTTGCAAGTAGAGAAGAAACATCATCCATATTAAGGTAAAACAAATTACTCTTTGTTTGATCTCCTTTTCCTATCAGTTTACCATCATTGTCATAGACTTTTGCAGTTTTGTTTCCAGATTCAACTGTGCAGCCTATATTACCTAACTATGAGACACTCAGTAAATTGTAGTTTAATCCTTCAACATAGTATGCATTGTCACATGAAATTTGTTCTGTGAGCTTAATGTAACCTTTTCCTTTGATTTGACATGGAGCATCATTACCAAATCTAACACTATTTCCATCATACTGAGTAAAGTTAACAAACTTACTTTTGTCTCCTGTCATGTGATGTGAGCATCCACTGTCTATGATCCATCTGTCATTCTTGTTTATACATGTCATCAATGTTGTGGCTTCTTCCTCATCAGATTGGTCCTTGATGGCTACATAAACAACTTCATCATCATTATCATCAGAATTTTCTTCAACAATATAACACTTCTTACCTTTTTCTTTGTAATCTCTCTTGTCATCATCTCTTTTGTTCTTGTATTTGTTGCCTTCTTTGGAATCCTTTTTCTATGGACACCTTGCAGCAATATGACCTACTTCATTGCAATTGAAACAAATGATAGGCATCTTACCTTTGAACTTTCCTTTGCCCCTGTGAAATCTTCTAGCAAGCAATGCTTCCAATTTTTCCACATCTTCCTCATTAGTGCTACTGTCACTAGATACATACTTCATTTTTCTTCCTTTCCTTGATTTCATCTATTCAGCATCTTTCAGTGATAACTTGGCCTTAAAAGCAGATTCAACATTTTCAGGTTTATAGTTGTCAAAGTTAGATAACTCAAATGCAGTGAGTCTACCTATTATACCTTCAAAGCTTAGATTATTTCCTGGTATACATCTTAGCTCTTGTATTGCTAATACTCTAATAGCATAGATAGGGAGAAAGGTTCTTAAGAACTTACTATTAACAGTATCTTCATCCAGTTGACCATTCAAGCATCTTATTGTACTTACCACTTCCTTTATTCTTGCAACATACTGAGCAGCATTCTCATTTTCTTCCATTTTCATATCATCAAACTTTCCTCTAAGACTTTCTCTTTTTGCTCTTTGTACATTCTGATCTCCTCCATAGATTTCTGATAGGGCTTTCCACATTTTGAATGTAGTGTCACATCCTTTGATATCATCAAATTCAGTATAGTCGAGTGCAGAGGCAATTTCCAGCATTGTCTAGTTTTGTTCTTGCTTGTTGTACATGTCTTCTGCAGTAGGAGCACCTGTTGGATCTACATGTTCAATGATAGTTAAATTTTGGGCATAATCCCCTATGGATCCAAAATTTAGCTTCATCAAACTTTGCCATGCAACAAATTTGTCTTTTTTGAGCTTGGGAACTTCTCTCTTTGGCATTTTGATCTTTTCTGCTAGTAGTCCCTTTAAACTGAATCAACAGTCAGGCTTTGATACCAATTGTTAGAATTTTTTAGAATAATTGAGAGGGGGGTGAATCAGTTATTCAAGGTCCAAATGACCTATTAATATCTTTTTAATACTTTTAATGATTCCATACCCTTTTCATCTGTTCAAACTTAAATCAGTCATATAAGAAAATTATTGTAAATCAACATGCAAAGATAAAACATTCAAGATCAACACATGACACAATGATCTACATGGAAACCCAATTTGGAAAAAACCACCAGTAACATGCTACTCGATTCTCACTCTTCTAAAGTGATGCCCTGTTAAAATCCTGCCTTGTTAAAGGCTTACAACACACAGTTAAATGTGACCTTGTTAGAGGATTTTACCAAACTTTTAGGAATGGGCCTGATTAAAGGTCTTTAGAACATTCACTTGGAATGTCACCTTGTTAAAGGATTTATCTAATGCTTTTTAAACCAACCTAAGTCCATAGGATTTATCTTGCTGTTACAATTGCTAGAAAGTAACGATAATCGTCTTTTGATCTGATATAACTTACAACATACTTTGCAGATTTTAGATCACTCTTTCAGTTCAATCCTTATGCTTGGCTTCAATCACTTCAGCTCTGACTACTTGTCTCCCTCTCAAGCTTCATCTTCTTGAGTCTTCTTACTCATCTTGCCAATGCAATCATCCTTGTGGTCATCTATCCAAATAGAGTTCCTATGCTATCTTCTCCTTAGCACATTCTTCAGCATTTCATGCTTTTATGCTTGACCATGGCTCTTTCTCTCTCACTATCCCCTCTATTATTTTCATTAACTTATGTCTTTTTATATAGAAGTCTGATTTTCCTTTGCCACATAATTCTCCCTCTCCAATTTTAGGGTTTCAAAATGGATTAGGTAGGATACAATGTATCTACCCTATATCTTGTTCTCTTCTAGAAACTTTGCCAGTTGTATCTTAAAAATGTTCTGCATGGTGTTCTGTGCCACTAGCTCATCGTTCTTATCTTCCTTTTAATTCAAAAACTTCTAGATAACAACCTTGTCGGCTTAGATTTGGTGAATCTTCGATTTCCAAAATAATGCAGCAATTTGGCATTATTGAGTTACTAGTGCTCGACACCTCTGTGTTACTCAGCACCTATACCCGCTTGACACTTGGTTCGGCTCGGCACTTGGTTTTTCTCAGCACTTGGTTTTGCTAATGAACTTAGTTTGAGCTTTACAAAAGACTTAGATATGTTTCAGTGTGCCCATTCTTTGTATCTTATAGTATGTCATGAAATACACTTTTTCATCAATGGCTTAGCTGATCCTTGTACTTCATTACAACATCATAACTTCAACCTTTCTCTAGGTGTTCTAGTTACATCTTATTGATTGCCTCCACCTTGACAATCAACTAATTGATAGTATTTGAATCACTAAAGCAATTGTCATCCCTGCAAGTAGCAAGTTTGACATCAATGACAAAACAATGATTGAGGACATTCTTTACCAGTTCTATTATTATTCCAACAAGTTTTCTTATGATCATTCCAATCATTTCCAACACAAAATTCCTACCAAGCTTTTTGAGGATTATAAAGATGATATATGTTTCATGGTTGATTGTGATAAAGTGTACATACAGGCAGTCATACCCTGAGTGGCATGGGTAAAACCATTACCTTATGAATTAAATATTGATGAAGTAAGAGACATCATTGAGGCACTAGTAAATGAACTAGCTATTCCTAACATCCCTGCCTTTGGAACTTATGATGAAGCAAAGGCCAGAATTGAGCTTGAAATCAAACTACCACAGTCCATAAGTGAAGGCAAGAGGAAGATAGCCAAATTGAAAACTGCAACCGGTCCTCTCATGTTAATAGAAGGAAAAGGAAAGGATGAGGAATATGATGAAGAAGAAGGAGGAGAAGGAGAAAAAGAAGTACAAGAATCTAAAGAAGAACCATCAAAGAAGAAAGGTAAGGTAATCATTACCAAACCTAAGAAGAAGCCTACTATAGTATTCACCAGAAGGATCAAAAAAGGCAAGCAGGAACCTATACTAGTCAAGCCTGCACCCACATTCAAGGAAAGACTCAAACAATTGGAAGAAGGAGCGGGCATCACAAATTTCAAGGTATTGAAATTTGAAACTAGAATAGATGCTGAGAAAATGCAGATTGAGGAACTAGTACTCTCCAAGATGGGTAAATGGAAATACTCCCCAGACCAGCTTGCCTCCCAAATCTCAAAAGAACTATTGGAGAGATTACAACTGAGATGGGAGTCAGCCACCCAAATGGTAAAAGACATCTATGAGAAATCTTTGAAGAATCTTCAACCAAGTCTCGCTAGAGTAGAAATAAAGACTGCAATGAAAAACCATGAAGGTAAAATGATGATCAGATTTCACACCTATTTTATTTTAATCAAAGACATTGAGCATGTTGTAAATGATGCATCAAACATGTGGAAAAACATCTATCATCTGCATAATCCCAGTGAAGACGTAGTAGAAATCAAGGATTATGACAACAGTGACAATGATGACACTAATGGTACTCCATCCATCACAGTCTCACCAGGAGAGCTGCATGCACTAATGGAAGAAGACAAGGAGGAAGAAGGAATAGAGGAAGAAGCTAAAGAGGAAGATAAGGAGGAAGATGATCCAGTAAAAATTGCAACAACAATGATTGTATCCCTTCCTCACTCTCAACCAAAAACTATTTCATCCACTAAGGAGATAGTTTCTACAAGTGAGATTGTGAGCACAATTGCCACATCAATTGTTCAATCTTCACCAGCCTCCTCCCAACTCTAGGTATCTGAAACCAATGTGCCAAGCACTTCATCTACCGAGCTGACTATTACTTCTTCAACTATTGAGCTAGCCTCCTTAGCTCCATCATCATCAGTCGGTATAATAGTAAGTTCTACAATTTTGTTAGTTCCAGCTTGTTCTACACTTTTGTTGGTTCCATCTTGTTCTAAAATTTTGTTAGCATTATCTGCATCTACTTAAAATCTAGTTAGTTCAGATACTACTATATTGACTGTATCATCATTTTTGGGAAGTATTCTAGTTTTTTATCCAATAAATACTTCTATTGGCATTCAATCCTCAAGTCATATCCCAGTATTTACTATTAGTCCTTCCATCTCCACTATTGTGTCTATTCCTAAGGTCAAACCAATCATCACAGAAGTAAAAAAAAAAGCATCCATTAAGACGTCTGATCACTAGAAAGGAAATTCTAGAAGATATTGACTTAGACACCGAGATAGTGATTCCAAAGATTGACTATGAAAATGCTACCATTGAAGAGATGAGGTATGCTAGTCAACTAATAGAGATGAAAGCTACACAGAAGTAGTTAAGATCTGAAAGGGATAAGGAATATAGAATAATTAAGAATGCCAAGAATATAATTACAGATGCTATAGGTGTTGAAGAAGATTCTACTCAACACATTTTGATTTGGTTAGAAGAGGTTGTAAATAAATTCAATGAGGACACCTCTGGTCAAGAAAAATTGATTGAAAAGGCTGAAAGGAAATTTTATAATAAGGTGCTTGAGCACATTTCTCAACACATTGCAATAAAACAAGTAGAATTATCCACAATTTTGGCCAATCTTAAAAATTCCTTTAATAATGTAACTTCACTTTTTGCCAAACTTTGTGCTGTTATTGAGTACACCAAGGAGATCAAAGAAAAATTGAATAAAATTGATGAGGATATGAAGGTCAGTGCCCAACTGCTGCAATTTGACCCTAATTCAAGTTCATCCCATCATCTTAAAAAAAAAAATTTGTCAGAAAAGCAAGCAGAATTGTTGAGAGAGGAAGCAAGGATCAGGTCTACCTTGATTGACATTCAGAATATGATCCTTCCTATCATGGACACAATGCAAAAACACATTGTCTACTCCAAAGCATTGATCTATGACAACAACTTCTCAGTTGCAGATCATATGATTGAACTCTCAGCTGAAATTCAAATAGCACTCTCCACCTGCAAAATTTTGCAAGAAAATTGGGATAAGACTTTGGCTCTTATTCTCAAGGTACATTATGAGTTTATCTCTCATTTTGGTGTCTCTATGTAAATACATATTATGTAATTTGGCATTATTGTCAAAAAGGGGGAGATATATGTAAATAAGAAAGCCATGTGTAAAGATAGAGATATTTGTAAATACTCTATGCATATTGTATGGGGGAGATATATGTAAATCAATACGTCAAATTTTGCACATAAGTTTTGGCTCATAAATGTTTTTGTCACTAATGAAAAAGGGGGAGATTGTTGGAATTATGATATATTTGTCATTAGTGCAAACACTTATTCAATTTTGAATTCTTATCTAGGTCTTCACTTAGTCTAGAGTTTATATCAAGCATTCAATAGTTACCTTATAAGTTCAACAGGTAAACAGTTCTCACCAAGCATTCTAGAGGATACCGAGTGAATGAGAAGTTTAGCAGTGTTTACCGAGTGAAAAAGGTAAACAAAGTACTCAATTTTTATAGAGTGAAGAAGGTAAACAAAGGACACAATGTTTACCAAGTGAAGAAGGTAAACAAAGGACATAGTGTTTATCGATAGAAAAAGGTAAATGAAGGACTTAGTGTTCACCGAGCAAAGCAAGGTAAACGAAGAAGTTAGCTTCTACCGAGTAACACTATCTACCAAGTCACCAATGGTTACCAAGTTCCAAGCAATGTTGTGTGGCTAGTATGAACCAGGCCCCTACTCCTACCAAGTGCATGATGATGCCAAACAATGTAGTGGATGCCGAGTGTCAAAAGATCATCGAGTTAGCTTGAGGAACCCGAGTTTTCTACTATCTAGCCAACTTAGTAATGTTTGTTCACTTTTGTTTTGGTTGACCTTGCAATTGTAAATATTAGAACAGTATATATGTAATGTATGATATCATTTGCAATAAGAGATGAGCATGGAAATAAAAGGAGAGTAATGTTCGCATGTGAAGAAGATATTACTATATTTTGAGAAAAGTGAAAGCAAATCAGTAGCAGATTAAAAGGAATATAGCAAGGTCAACATAGGAGCAAAAAAGTTATATCTATCACATCAGGTGATCAATGCAAATGGATCTTATCAGCAAACAGTTATAAGAAAATCCACTACTTCATCCTAACAGGTGAATCAATTTATAAATCCTTTAACAGGGTAGACTTAACAATATTTTTGTAAATCTCCTAACAGATTGCATACTTCACTGCATGTTTGTAAATCCTCTAACAAGGTGGATCTAGCAGTCCTACTGGCTCCTAATAGGGTAGATCACCAGAAGTGATCATTGTAAGCCTTAACAGGCCAACTTTATGTTGTAGTATTGAATTTTTGTGGGCATCATCCCCACCCTAGTTTTACTTTCTCTTTGGAAGGTTTTTGGGTCACCAATTCTCTGTGTAAATGTGCAATGAATGTTTGATCTTTCATTTATGCAGTAGATTAGATGAATGAATGATGAATGGTTAAAATGTTGAATTATTCAAAAGTTTCATAAGTTACTAATTCACCCCTCCCCTCTTAATAACCTATCTTGTCCTGAATATTTCCAACAAAACATAGATTTTTCAATTTTGAATTAGTCCAAGAAGGCTTGGCACATGTGAGATTGGTGATGCCCTAGGAACAAGGGTTTTGAGAAGGTGAATTCAAGCTTTTGGGGTTAGGGAACCCATAGACTAAAATTGAGAGTGGATTTGTCCAGTTAAAGTCATTTTAGGAGCCTATGCAAAGTTTCAAGTCCATACATTGAGTATTTATATATGTTGCTTTGTAAATGCACTATTGCTTCATTGATCAAAACAGGGGCAGTGTGTAGAATCTCAGATATTTTCTAAAGGAGTTGCATCTAAGTCTTGCATATGCTTTATACAAGGATAAAGGGTATTTGGAAAGGTCATTTATTCAAGGAGTCATTTGAAAAAATAAAAAGTTATCCATCATTTTGTCTTGCTTCTATCACAAACTTGTGAAAATGCATTGACAACATTTGGTTGAATTATGCATTTTGGCTTGCAAGGTATGGAAACTGAAAGGTGTTGATGGGAACATGCTAGATAGGCTAGAACAAACCTATTAAAGCCTAAAAATATCCTAGAGTTGATTGTTTGTGGGATTTTCCCATCCGGACCTAGAAGGGTCACTTGGCACATTGTTACAAATTTGCTCATTTTGGTTTGTTACTTGGGTCCATCACCCTATCCTTTGCATTAGGCTGGAAGAATTTTTTTCTATGAGATGACTACGCTTGGTAATAAGCTACCAAATATTGAAACAAGCCTCAAATCCAATATTTATAAGGATAAGGAAGAAATTTTGAAAGATAGTATCTATGCTAAGTGTATGAATTTTCTCATGGAAAAAAATAAAAATGACAAGATCTAGTAGCTCAATCGATAACAAAAATTTTCCAATTGTTGGCCAACACTGGTGCAGGAGCACCAAGGTCACAAGCAGGAGGCAAGATGAGCAATCCTTAGGTGGATTGGAAGACAAATGGCCTTCTAAGGTCATTAAAACTTGTAATGACTTTAATCATGGACATGTGATCTTGTTTTGATCATAGATTGATCATATTATAATCAAAGCATTAATCTAAGCCTTAATGGCATTATTGAGCCTAAAAGGTACCTATGGGTCACTAGGAATGGATTTGGATTAATCCTAGGTTAGGGGTGGATAGGAAAGACCTATAAAGGTATTGAATAATGTAATAAGGCTATCAAAGCCTCTAAAAGATGTAAAAGGCACTAAAAGTGCAATATTTTGTAAAATTGCCAAAAATGGGCCTAATTGAGTCATGTAAGGGGTCCAAAGGGAGGTTTCATTTGATTTTGAGAGTCTAAATGAGTTTAAAACCTCATGGTCTGACTTGCAAACTTTCCAAAGAATCTTATTATGTGGCTTTCCACCATATTTTATCAAGTGGACATTTGATGCAACAACAAGGTTTGAATAATGAAGAATCTTCCTCTTTGTTTTCCAAACCTTGAATAACAACAAGTTAGGGTTCTTCATAGAATATTGTCTAAGCCATGTGCCTGTTACAACCACCACACCAACATGGTACTCTAAACCTTCACCATCTATAACTGAGTGATCCAATTTTTTTTTGGCTTCAACACAATGACACACATAATAATATGTCCCTTTTACATTGTCTTTAGGTACAATAATAACAAAAACATGGCCTACAGTGACAAATGTACAAAATGCGGTCATTAATTTAGAAAAATACTTGGGTAAAAGTTATAAAGTTACATATTGAAATTACAAAGATATATAAATATATATATTACCAAGTTGCACTAGATCTGACAAGCGATCAAAGTCAATACACGAATCCATCTCTACCATTTCCAGTGCTTGTGGGGGATGATAAGTGTCAATTGGGTCCAAATCCCATATATCCCATTTGCCCACTCATTCAGTTGACTCACAGTCATCCTAATTTTCCTCTGCACATGATGGACAATAGCATGCCATTTTTCGTGTGTGGATACTCCATGAACCTATATCAGAGCTTCTAAAAGAGTGTAACTCACTAGATCCTATTAGTGTGCAACAATCCTAATATGGTGCAATGTTAGTATTATCTATCTGTTAGAATCTGAAAAGATTAATAACCCAGAAAACTAGTGCAAAGAGTAAATATCTAAACTATGAATGCAAATGATACAAAATCAAAATAGCATCATAGAGTTAGTCTCCAAGAGAGTAATGCAAATGCTGGAAGCAAAATAGCATTAAGAGGATGCAAAAACAAGATATTCAAATACAAGTCAGGTAGCATGCTTATATAGGCAAGGAAGAGAGAGGAGGTGGCAACACCAACCAATGAGGAGCAACCATCTATCAGACTAAAGATAGCAAAGTATCTTCCCAAGATAGCTAATGGATGCTCACATGTAGGAAGGTGACACCTCACAACCATTCACCTAATAAGACATGCTTTATTAACCTAAGCGAGATTATTAAAAGTGTAGGAAAAACCTAGCAAAATAGGAAAAAATAAAAAACTACACTAACACCCCCCCATAAGCGAAGCTTAGGTGGATGTAGAAATGGGTCCCGGCAACGAGGCCATGTTAGGTACCCAAGTACAATGCAAGAAGATGCAACCTCTGAAAGCGGGGAAAGAGAGAAAACCACAAGGGAAAAACCCTCCCCCAAAAAGAGGTAAGAACCTAGTGAAGAACTGAAGAAGTCTCCCGCTAGGGAAATTGTCCCCTAAAATAGGAACAAGGAGTGATCATGAAGAAGCAGCATCACTGAAGCATGAAGAACCGCAAAACTCTGTCAAAATGCTGATCTGTAGAACCCCCATGGAAATAGAAGGCACGAACCATCAACCAAAGGAACCTCCATGGAAATAGAAGGCACGAACCATCAACCAAAGGAATCTCCATGGAAATAGAAGGCACGAACCATCAACCAAAGGAACCTCCATGGAAATAGAAGGCACGAACCATCAACCAAAGGAACCTCCATGGAAATAGAAGGCACGAACCATCAACCAAAGAAGCATAGAAAAACAATATAACCTCCCCTTAAGGTAGGTGAGGTGACAGGCGGCTGAAAAGATGGGCCAAAAATCTCCTACGACACAGGAGCCAAACTCATCGAGAGTGAGGTACAAACACAAATAAAGGCATGTGTCATCGACACTGCATGAGGAATTAGAGAAAGAGAGCCTATAAGCGGCAAACAACTATCCCCCCCATGGCACTTTATATAATAGTGCGAGTACAACGAATCACAATGATGAAAAAGATTCCAAAACGCAAGAGTGGCACTTTATTTCAGTGCGTTGCATAAAGATGCTTACAGTGAATATCAACAATGATAAAAAAAAACATAAGGCTGAAACAATAGAAATTAAAGCCCAAAACGAAGCAACTGAAGCAACAAAATCGATCTCCGGAGCTGAAACAAACAGAATATCCACCAGAATGCTAAAATGCAAAAGACTGAATAGGATGTGTTTGGAACAGAATCTGGAACAACAACCAGCATCACTAGAAAGATCACAGAAAGAGCTTTCCAACGATATAAAGAAGTCCAAAATTGGAGATCGGAATCTCAAGATACGCCTCCTGGAGTGAAAAATAGAACATCCGGCTTTGACTGCCATAATAGGCAATCAAACTAAATCAAAACTCAAAAACACCTATATCAGCATCTCCATCTCGGAACCAGCTTTCTGGCGCTTTTTTCGGATCGAAAAAATACCTCCATATGCAAAAGTTATGGCCAAAAAACCACAAGTAGGTCTTGATTTCAATGCATTACAAACCCTCATGAAGAGCATATGTTAAAAGTGAAAATTGGGCACAATAATCAAGGAAACAAACAACACCACTGTGATCTACTCGAAAAATCATGCACTTTCAAAAAAAGAATTGCCTCGATACGAGGTCGTATGAGAAAGTTATGATCCTCCGAAGTTTCCAAAATGAGAACTGTGCACAGTCACGGCTGAGAATTTGCAATTTCTGAAGAATTCATGCATGAAAATCAAAAAATAACTCCACTAGTGGATAGAGCACAAAAAAATAGCCAAGTTCATAACAAGAATCATCAAAATCAAAGTTTGTATGAGCAAGAACGAGACATTTGAAAACTGCATTCGAATCTGCAGCTGCCAACGGAGAGGGGTATGGCTGTAGCTTTGCATGCTCGATCCTGAAAAATATACAGCTTGCATGAAAAATCTAAAAGATACCCAGATGGTTTTTTGGGGCTGCGAACAAAACTCAAAAAGCGTTTTTCTTGTTGATGAACAGAAGATGTTGCTGTAGTGTAAATCAGACGCCTTTAACAGTAAAAAATGGCTCCAAAAATTAGAAAATGACCCCAGCAACCAAAATATGGCATGCAAATGCTGGATCAGCTTCTTAAGTCCATCAATGGCATGTTGGAACCTGCAAAACTAATTGAAAATTCCAAATATGCAAGTTGGTTGTCAGATTTGAGATTGAAACCCCAGAGAAAAACTATTTTTGTCAAAACTTTTCTGATTCTCAGGATCATCCAAAGATGCAAGAGAAGAGCATACTTCATTTTTCAAAAAACTACAATAAAGTTTATTTGCCCCCCCCCGAATCTCTCAAATAAGGAAACTAAAATCTACTCTTGCACATAGAAAAGCTCTGATACCACGTTAGAATCTGAAAAGATTAATAACCCAGAAAACTAGTGCAAAGAGTAAATATCTAAACTATGAATGCAAATGATACAAAATCAAAATAGCATCATAGAGTTAGTCTCCAAGAGAGTAATGCAAATGCTGGAAGCAAAATAGCATTAAGAGGATGCAAAAACAAGATATTCAAATACAAGTCAGGTAGCATGCTTATATAGGCAAGGAAGAGAGAGGAGGTGGCAACACCAACCAATGAGGAGCAACCATCTATCGGACTAAAGATAGAAAAGTATCTTCCCAAGATAGCTAATGGATGCTCACATGTAGGAAGGTGACACCTCACAACCATTCACCTAATAAGACATGCTTTATTAACCTAAGTGAGATTATTAAAAGTGTAGGAAAAATCTAGCAAAATAGGAAAAAATAAAAAACTACACTAACACTATCAACTAAAAAATTCTATGAACCATAGACTCACCTTCCTTACCTAGACCCATTGTAGCATTACACCATTGGACGATGGATTTTGCATTTATCAATATTGCTCCATCTTTGTACTTTAGTTCTTCATGAGCCAAGGCTCTTTTAATGCATGTGCGTGCACCATTTTGCTCTTCCTTACCATGACCAACCTCTATGAAATTCCACATATATTGAATTCTACACAACCTGTGCATCTTGCTAAACCAATAGAACATCCGCGCATTCTTGAATTGAGATGCACAATTGTCTAACCAAATAATGTGTTGATGATATGTTATGCCCCTATTAACCAAATCTCCATAAAATAGTTTAAAACAACCATGTATGAACTCTGTAGAATGTGATCAATCATCACTGATGTAAAAATGGTACTCCCTCAAAATCTTTCTATCATGGACTCTATACTTGTAGGTGAATGCACAAATGTTATGTGAACAAATATGGAAACCTATTGAGAAGTATAATACTTTTCTTGCACCTCATGTTGTGGTTGTAGTGTGTAGTTCTCTATGAAATTTACAACCAAAACAATGGTATCTAGTAGAAACGTATCCTTGCACAACTTGAATTGCAAATCCAACCATCAAGCTCTATGGGTATGCCTTGCATACTCATAAATAATCTTTTCACGAAAAATCTTCATGAACTCATACACTGGAATCTTTTCAATGACTAAATGACATCTTTTAGAGCATATGTCACTGTCTTAAATTTTTTGTAATCTACTATTTCATTTCCAATTGCATGTGTACTATCCATATGTTGACAAGTTGATACAAGTTGCAAAAAAACACAAAATAAGCACATATCATCCAAGCATGATGTCTTGTAAAATTGTTGGCCATCCCCTATTTCACATACAATATTGGATATGAATTCCCTTGAAGATCTT
This sequence comes from Cupressus sempervirens, assembly GCA_028749045.1. Taxonomy (NCBI): domain Eukaryota; kingdom Viridiplantae; phylum Streptophyta; class Pinopsida; order Cupressales; family Cupressaceae; genus Cupressus; species Cupressus sempervirens. Next base: position 702,266,305 of record CM053783.1, on the reverse strand, counting down.
GGTGGCTCATTCATGTCACAATCCTGTAAAACAAACTGAGAATGCGAAACTATGCATATATGCCTAAAAATATCAAAATGGTTAGAAAAATCAATATGTATCCTACAAAAACAAGTTGTGCGTGTGTGATTTATCTTTGCATAAAAAGGTTTACCCATCTTAAAAAATCTTTGACTTATTCAAATTTGAGGATACAGACAAACAAATTTTGCAAAAAATTGTGTTTGAGTTGAGTCCAAAAAATATTTTGCATGTGGGTCACAATTTTGGCTACCAATCCTCCTTCTTACAACATCTCTTTGATTAGGGGAAACATATGTGTTATCTTTTCAAAAAAATTTGATCAATGATTTCAAGGCTTCACTAATTTCTTTATCCTTTCACGGTAGTCTACCGCTAAATGTTCATAACTCATTTTTTGTTGGATCTCCCAATCTCTCACACCTTAGCATGGCTCTCTTTGGAGTACCTCTACCAATTTTTAATATTTTTCTTGTCTTTCTCATGAGTTGAGCTTTCTTCATTTGGCTACTTACTATTTTCAATGTAAGTACTCATCTTGTGATATTACTATCTTTGATGCTTAATTTAGAACTCACTTTGTCATAAGAAATCATTATATTCTTTACAATATTTTTTTCATTTGAATCATCCATCATTCTTAGCCCAAGAATCTTCATGATAGGCCTAAATTTCAAATTCCTCATCATTTCAACAAATAATTGGCATTGACCTATAATATTTAATTCTTCAAAAAATAATCTCCACATACGATTAATTTTTCTTTGACAAGTACACTTGCTAATCTTGTCAGGCATTGATTTCAAAATTTTATTATCAATTTCAATCAAATATTTTGGTCTTCTAAAATGAATTCTAGAAGGTGTTATAATCTCTTCCATTCCCTCAATATTTTGAACATCAACATAAGGTGGAGTGTATTGTGTACCTTGAACTAAAGATGATGTGCCTTGACAATAAAATGCAAAAGATGGAATATCACCTACTTGATGTGTTGATGTTGTGCCTTCAACATGACATGATGAAGTGTATATATCATCGGATCTACAAATTAGTGTCTCTTCAACATGAGAGGATGATATGACTTCAACATTGGATGATGGTGTAGCAGACAATATGACTCCAACATTGGAAGATGGTGTAGCGGATGATATGACTCCAACATTGGAAGATGGTGTAGTGAACAATATGACTCCAACATTGGAAGATGGTGTAGCGGACAATATGACTCCAACATTGAAAGATGGCGTAGCTTCACAATTCAATTGTCTTCTTGAGCGTAACAGTCTCATTCATTCTCTTTGTCTTTCCAATTCTTCCTTTTTGTTTCTTTGTACTGGTGTTTCTTGATCCTCTTCGAAAGTCAATTCTTCATTATTGCTTTGCAATTTTCTTTGCTCACATAGTAATTTCATTTAATCTCTTTTAATTTCCAAATCTCTCTCTCTCTATCTTCATTTGTTTGAGTTTTTGGTTTCTTCCTTGGCATGATGATGATTTCTACATGTCAAATTATTCAAACATCTGAATTACTTAAAATGTGTAAATTACAAATTATTCAAATACATATAAAAATTATAATTATTTGAATGAATACACAATATATATCAAACGACTTGTCAAATTTTTAACCATTTCAAAATAACATTTCATTCAATCATACAAATTTCAATGAATTCACTATATATTAAATAGCATGTCAAATTATAATCAAATTTGTATCTATATATCAATAAAAAATATTTAAAATAGATTGCACTAACCTTTTCTATACAAGGAATATTCAAAAATTCTTCAAATCATGTATCCAATGATTGAATTTGGTGTTTGCTAGCTTCCAAAAGTGTTGAAATAGTGTTTTCTATGTTGAAACCCATAATTTTTGTCGAAATAACAGAGTGCATAATAGACCAAAAGCAAAGAATGGATGAAATAGGCCCTAATGTTGTTTTTTGTCCATTTTTAGGTGATTTCACATAGTACATATGCACTATAGCGCGTATGCACTATAAAGCACATACGCACTATGTGGAAACACATCACTCTCAATCTTCCCTACTCTCTCTCCCATCCCCTACCCTCTCACTCTTCCTACTCCCTCTCTGCTCTCCCATCCCTTACACTCTCTCTCCCCTCCCCCATCCTTTACTCTCTCTCTCACTCTCCCTCTCTCACTGCCTACTCTCTCTACCTCTCTCACCCTCTCTCCTCTCCCATCCCCTACTCTTTAGATCTCTCACACACACTCTTATCCCCCACTCTCTTCTCTCTGATTCCCTACTCTCTACATCTGTCACACACACTCCCATCCCCCCATCTCTTTCCCTCTCCCTCTCCTACTACCTACTATCTCTCTCTCTCTCCCTCTCTACTCTCTCTCTCTCTCTCCCATCCCCTACTCTCACTCTCTCTCTCCCATCCCCTACTCTCGCTCACACTCTCCCATCCCCTAATCACACACTCTCTCTCCCACCCTGTACGAGCTCTCTCTGCCACCACCTACTCACTCTCACACTCTCTCTCTACCATCCCCTACTCTGTCTCTCTTACACACACACACTCCCATCACCCTCCTCTCTCCCTCTTCCACTCCCTCTCCCACCACCTACTTTCTCTTCCCCATCTCCTAGTCTCTCTCCTCTCCCATCCCCTACTCTCACACTCTCATACTCTCTCACATCCCCTACTTTTTCTCTCTTACACACATTCCCATTTCCCCTCTCTCTCTCTCCCTCTCCCACTACCTACTTCCTCTCCCCCATTGGCATACTCTCTCTGCCACCCCCTACTCTCTCTCACACTCTCACACTCTCTTCCATCCCTCTCCTACTTCCTACTATCCCTCTCTCTCTCTCTCAAGTTCTCTCTCTCTCCCTCTTTACTCTCTCTCTCTCCTATCATGTACAAGCTCTCTCTACCACCACCTAATCACTCTCACACTCTCTCCCATCTCCTTCTTTTTCTCTCTTACACACACACTCCCATCCCCCCCTTTCTCTCTCCCTCTCCCACTCCCTCTCCCACAACCTACTTTCTCTCCCCCATCCCCTTCTCTCTCTCTCCTCTCCCATTCCCTACTCTCTCACACTCTCACACTCTCTCCCATCCCCTACTCTATCTCTCTTACACACACACTCCCATCCCCCCTCTCTCTCTCCCTCTCCCACTGCCTACTTTCTCTCCCCCATCACCATACTCTCTCTCTCTCTACCACCCCCTACTCTCTCTCACACTCTCACACTCTCTCCCATCCCCTACTCTCTATCACACTCTCACACTCTCTCTCCCATCTCCTATTCTCTCTCTTTCATAGACACACACACTCTTATCCCCCCACTCTTCTTCTCTCCCATTCCCTACTCTCTACATCTGTCACACACACTCCCATCCCCCATATCTCTCTCCTTGTCCCTCTCCCACTTCCTCTCCTACCACCTACTATCTCTCTCCCTCAAGTTCTCTCTCTTTCTCTCTACTCTCTCTATCTCCCATCCCTTACTCTCACTCTCTCTCTCTCCCATCCCCTACTCTCTCTCACACTCTCCCATCCCCTAATATCACTCTCTCTCTCTCTCTCATATCCCATATGAGCTCTCTCTGCCACTACCTACTCTCTCTCTCACTCTCTCCCATCCCCTACTTTATCTCTCTTACACACAAACTCCCATCCCCCCTCTCTCTTTCCTCTCCCATCCCCTACTCTCTAGATTTTTCACACACACTCCCATCCCCCGTCTCTCTCCCTCTCCCACTCTGTCTTGCACATCCTAAGTTATCTCTCTCTCTCAAGTACTGTCTCTCCCTCTCTACTTTCTATCTCCCATCCCCTACTCTCACTCTCTCTCTTCCATCCCTTACTCTCTCTCACACTCTCTCCCATCCCCTACTCTCTCTCTCTCTCTCTCTCTCTCTCTCTCTCGCCCCCATCCCATACGAGCTCTATCTTCCACCTCCTACTCTCTCTCAAACTCTCACACTCTCTCCCATCCCCTACTTTATCTCTTATAAATAAATACACATTCCCATTCCCTCCCTCCCTCTCTCTCTCTCTCTCATAGTCCCTCTCCCACTGCCTACTCTATGCCATCCCCTACTCTATCTCTCTTACAAACTTCCATTCCACCTCTTCCTCCCTCCCACTCCCTCTCCTACCACCTACTATCTCTCTCTCTCTCTCTCATTCTTACTCTCTCCCTCTCTCTCTCATCCCTCTACCATTTCCTACTCTCTCTATCTCTCTCTCCCCTCTCTCATTCCCTACTGTCTGTCTTTCACACATATAGACCCATCCCCCCTCTCTCCTCTCCCATCCCCTACTTTTTCTATCAGTCGATCTCCCTCTCCCACTCCCTCTCCCACCACCTACTCTCTCTCTCTCTCTCTCTCTCTCTCTCTCACACATACTCTCTCTCTCTCTCTCTCTTTCTCTCTCTCTGTGTGCTACCCCCTACTCTCTTACATTTTCACACTCTCTCTTATCCCCTGCTCTCTCTCTCTCTCTCTTTCTTTCTTACATACATTTCTATCCCCACTCTCTCTCTCTCTCCCATCACCTACTCTCTCTTCCATCCCCTACTATCTCTTGAGCTACTCTGTCTTCCCCCTCTCCCATTCCATACTCTCTCTCTTTCACACACATGCACTCCCATCCTCCTCTCTCTCACTCTTCCTCTCCCACTCTATCTCCCACCTCCTACTCTCTCTATCCCTTTATCTCTCTCTCACACACACATAGCCATTCCCCTGCCCCCACCCCCCCCCCCCTCCCACCTAGCTCTCTTTTGGTCTTAGTTTTCAATTTAGGCCTCAATAGTGCATGCACCCTATAGCACACATGCACTACTAAGAATTCAATGCTTCAAATAGTGCATGCGTGCTATAGAATTTGTGTGCTATAGTGTGTGCACACTATAGGGCATGCACGCTATTGAAAGATTTTCATTAAACCCAAGCCTAAGGCTTGGTTTTTCCTTGGAGATCCAACCCAAAGGTTTGGAGTTTATAAACAAGTCTAAGACGTGTTTTCTAGCAAACATACCAAAAATGATTGATTTTTCTTGTGTGCTCCCCTTCAAGATTCCTCGTGGTTGGGTATCGATAAGATTAGGTTACATAGCATTGTAGGTCTCTGTGTTAGCTATGTAACCATATAATTTATTTTTAATTTGGACTATTTCAAGCCTTTAATCTATCATTTCTTTTGAATTTATGTTCATTTTTTTCAAAAAACACCATGTACTAATTGGGCTATAGATTTTAGCTCGTTCATCCAATTTTGCAACAACTTAGTTTTTTAGAAACTAGACTCCATTCTACACACTTTGAGAAAAAAAATTGATTTTAGATTAGTTTGTAATTATTTCTAGGGGGAGCACATAGATATTTCACATTTTTGGGATGTGTTTAGTTAAAAAGTTCATAATAAAAAAATACACATTATAAAATTACCCGAAAAATCTGGGATAAATTACAGTGTTAAGTAACTTTTAACCAAAGCGATTAAAGAATTTCAAAAAAAAAAGTTAAAATTTTAGGTGGGGCACACTTTGTACTAAGTTATTTTTTGTGGAATAAACAATGCCACTTTTTGTGGTTCCCTTTTTTGAGGACCTAAAACTAAACCATTTTGAAAAAAAATTAGTAGTTTAGAAACTAGATTCAAAGGACTATGACTTTTGTTTTTGTCATATCTTAAAATTTTGAGTGTAACTATCTTCAAATTCTTGTTGAAGTTCAAAATATGCAAATTTTGGGAAAAAGGTGTCCACTTATACCCCCCTTTTGGCACCATAACTTGGTGCATTCACCCCATGGTTTCATGGTTTTATAAATTTTTCATCCAATGGAAAAAATCGCCAATAAAATTAAAAAGTTTCCTATTTTGAAAAAATTTGCCAATATAAATTTTTTTTTTATCCCCTAAAATATTGTTGGATTCACCATGATTTTATACATTTTTTGAAATGGGGGTTTCTTAAAGTTATCCCTGGTGGAAACCCACTCTCTCAAATTTGTAAAGCCAACCTTTAGCAATTATATTATTAAATTTAGTGACATCTTTAGAGAATTGTGTATAAGAAGAGTTGATAGTCCAATTTTCATAGACCTCATTTGGAGGAATCCACAATGCACCCTTTACAACAATTTAGTTGACATATAGCAAGACTTCACCATTAAAGACACAAGGAAAAGTTTCAGGGAAGGTAGATGCTTGTAACAACCCACTCTTTGAGACCTTCTGGGATATAGAACTGGGCTTTGGGTTTGAGAATCTTGCTAACAACTTACCCATGTCTTCTTCTTCAAGGAATGTGTCCTTAATATCATGTAAGAAAATACTTATGAAAAACTCCTTAACCTTATCAGGTAACTTAGGATGAAATGCAACCATAGCAGGAAAGGTTAACCAAAACAAAACAAGATGGAAAGAATTCACAACCCTTAAAATAATGTGAGAAATGAAATAACACCTAATAATGAAGGGTGAGGAACTCATTTTTCCAAATGCACGCAAGCTTCACTAAAAGAAATGCTCAGGCTACCTTCATGTATCTCTAGACAAGACTAGACACATCTTTACTTAAAACAAAAATGGCAAATGGTATGAAAGTGATATAACCTCTTTTAAGATATAAGACTTGGATCAAAAGTATGCAAATGGCTAACAAGACTAGTGATGAGACTCGTACTTTAAATCATTAAAATATCATTTAGACTTTTCATATATCAAAAAATGCCTTTCCATAATAACCATTAACTCCCAATTAATGTGAATCTTTCCCATAGATCTCAATGAAGAAGAGTTACTTTCATTCCACCACTTTCTTTGACATGTGTCATTGATGATATAAGCCTTTCTAACCAAATGAATATGAACCATTCAACTATAAGACCATTTGAAGGATCAAGTTCAAAAGTCAAGAAATGTTGGAAACCATGCTCTTAAGACAACATAATTTAGAAACATAGGTGAACCTATGAACTTTAAATAAGAAAGCTCATTGTTCAAATTCAATAATGAGAAAAGTAATCTGTGAGAACAAATGACTCTTTGACTTGAACTAAATTGATAGGGGAAGAAACATGAACTTAAGAACATTGCAATTTAAATGAAGTTTTCAATGTTCATGTTCAAGGTTTTGATAGACCAAAAACATGAAATCAAATAGTGTTGCACTAGCCATTGTTTAAACTAAAAATTTATGTAAGAGACCTATTCCTTAGATACAATCTTTAAACTACCATGATCGTGAACATACAAAAGTAAATTGTTTATGGGTAATAGTATGTATAATTAAGTTGGAATAAAAATGCATTTTTTTGATATCATTGGTTAAAATTTATTGTGTGGATCTCTCTCTTATGTTGTAGTAAAAGTGAAGGAAAGTCTAAATGATTATATTGTGGAAGTTAATGATAATTTATTGAAGTTTTAAATTTCCATTATATTGAAATTTACGGTGCATGAGATGAAGAAATTTTATATATTTTGATTCTAAAGTAGGATGTAATAAGAGAAATAAAAATGATATTAAAATGTAGTTTCAACATTTTTGTAAAAGTTAGATTATGATGAAATGACACTAATAAGGAGATCATACCACTAAGCCTTGTTAAAATGTTAATCTTTTCATGTCAATAATGTGTTTTATGAAGCTATGAAATTTAATATTATTCATAAATTGAAGAAGTGAATGTCATATGTGTTGAGTTACATCTCTATAATTATAACCATTAGATTAAAATAACTAAATAAATAGATTGGTTCAAATATAAATTAGTCATTCACAAAACATTATATTAGTAGCATAAAACCATTCAAATATTTATGTGTGTGTGTGTGTGTGCTCTCTAGAAAATGTATGCAACATAATTAATTCTCCAAAAGGAGCATGCAATAGAGAATATTCTCTAAGCGTATTTTCTTTTCATAAATGTAAATATTCTAATTTTATGCAAACAAAAAAATATCAAAGTCAATAAAATTAAGTACTCTTACAAATCCTATCATACACAAAAACATATATATATATATATATATATATATATATATTTTAAATTTTTTTTTAAATTTTTACATGCAAGTGGAAGGGGGGGATGCGACCCCACCAAACCCCAATCATCCCTTCATTCTCATATTGGTGTTGTCATGAGATAAAGTAAAAAAAAAATGTATATACGTAAACAAAGGAAATATACATCCAAGTTAGAGAAAACATGTTGAGCACCTCCTTTTTGTGGCAAGCCCCCAAATCTTTCCTCTAGCCTTTCCAAAATTATTGTCCACTTCCAAATGCCTACCTCTCCCAATACAATCACTTATTTTGCATTAATTAGGCCTACAAATTTTAAGGACATGCCCAAGGCATATTAGACTACTTGGGTACTTGGGCTAAGGGTTGAGGTGGGGGTGGGGGCTAGGGAGCTTAGGAAGCAGTAGGATGGGATGGGTTAGATGTTAGAGAATATGTTAGAATGGGATAGGTATCTAATTTGAAAAGTAGACTTAAATTAATAAATTTGTATGTTGGTGTGGCTTTATTTTTATGTCATTATTATTTAGTAATTAAAGTAAGTTTATTAGCATAGTTAGGTGAGGTAGTTTGTAAGTAGGATTATGTGAGAAGGTCTAAATTGAAATTTTAGTTTTGGTTTAAATTGAGCTAATTTAACTGATATAGTATGTAATTTATCTTATATATTAAATAACATACAAATGTATTATTTAATATATCAAATACTTTACATATATATATTAAATAGACAAATAAGGATAGCGCGAGATAATCTATCTAGATGTTGTTAGTATACATAGTGTTACAAATGATATTTTATTGTTAGTATCTAACACAACTATTCAATGTAAACAAATTTTTATATATATTTAATATTTAATAGTAATTATATTTTGTATATCATTAAATCAAAACTTTGTATAAATTTATTTGCCACTCGTATGCATTATTCGCAATGACCTGAAACTATGAATATGTTATGACATGGGTATATTTATTTCAATTGCATAAAATGGAACTCATGTGTAACCAAGCCATTTAATTTAATTTAATTTATCAAATATAATGTAAAAAATTAAATAAACAAATCTTATAAAGCTTATCATCAAGTGTTCTTGCAGTAATGACGTGACTAATTTATCAAGCCTATTAAAGGATATCTTCAAAAATGTCGAGTGTATTATTGTGAAATGTTTATTTAAATTTGATAGTATGATTAAACCTAGAGAAAACATAAACTAAAATCTTGATGCACTTCAAAACCATCATTAAACTATCCCTAGATCAAAAATGTTAGTTTCAAACCTAAGCCCTAAACTCATTGTAATCTAATTGTACAAACTCAAAATTTAAAAACTTGTAAACATGCATTTAATTGTTAACCCAACTATAACTCTTTTAGTGTTAGTGTGTAGAAAAATTAGTTATATCCTTCTTTAAAAATAAAATTTTGGTGCATTTTTTCAATAAAACACGGGCACATGACAATTTGGTATCAGCGATAGGTGTGTAACACTTGGGCAACAATGGGTCCATGTTTAGTAGGACTTGATAGGTTACTTTATGATATATCTTTTCATTACAGAATTTTGATGAACTATTTTTTTCTTTCCTAAGTTGTGACATCAGTAATTGAACCTAAGTAAAACTTGAAATTGCTATTAGCAATCACAAATGGTCATTAATAGTAGATAACCTAATCTTAATGACATGGAAAGAAATGATTAAATGTAAGAATGTTGTAATTTTATTAAAGTAAATTATAATCTCCTATAGTATTCAAACTATATTGAACATTATCACCTTGGATAAATTAACTTATAAATCTTCAAACACAATTCAATTGGGTGATTGTAAATGTGCAAATAACCCTATAACCAATGTAATTTATTCAAAATTGTCCCTACTAGAAGCCAATTTAGATATAATCATGTCCCTCGTGAAAGTATAGTAATTCATATCAAATATAGAATTTATCAAGTAGAATACTACTAATTTCAACATTACAACATAAATAATGGAAACATAGGATCTTTACAATTTATTTATTTTCATTATGCTAAAATATTGTATAGATAAAATTAAATGGTGAGTGAATAGGACTATAAAACTTTAAGAGTATAGGATGTTATCAAGAAACAAGGATACTTCCAACACATTATAGATATATTATTTCAGTAATCTTTGGAAACAAAAAAAAAAAATCAACTTAAATCTCCAAGTAATATTTGGGAACCTCAAATGATATGATAATGAATCTTGAAGCTATTTTGACAAGTTATTTTTAAGAATATCCAAAGAGTGATAATGTCTCTATTCTACTATAAGGAATATAATCTTAATAAGGTAATTTATTTTTGAATATCATGGTAGGTATTCAAATAAATGGTGAGTAATATGTAGCATATACTATTGAACCAATAAGATAGAAAACTCAAAATTTTGAGTTAAAGGCTATGTGTATGTTTTTATGCTAATAGGCTTATTGTGTAAGTGTGAGTGATACAAAAATTATAATTATCTAGTGTACTCTTTTAGAACTTAATATTGAAAATTTTTAGGAATCAATTTGAACCCTATAAAATAGAGCAAGCAAGGTCACAAAGAGATCACTAACCTAATATGTAATCAAGGTTCAAGTTTCAAAGTTAACTGATAGAAGGATTGCAAGCCACAACCTATTTTGTGGGAAAAGTGATGATGACCTTCTACCATTGTGAGAACATAGTAGTAAGAGTATATACTAATCATTGACAAACATCTTGCCTATGATTTTATACCTACCTAGATGTAGACCTACAATATAAAGATAAATTCATAATTTTTCAATGGATAAGGGGCATGAACATATGAATTATTAATAGCAGAATTAACATTCAATGCATTCTCTAATGATAATTAGAATTTGTGCAACCAATAATGTAATATAGGAAAAGGATATATATTTATACAAAATCATATCAAATTAGGTGGATTTGATAGCACAACTTTAACTAGTATATTGCGGTGAATTTTACATAAGTAAGATTGTGGGTAGATGCCCTAGTAGATAATTATAGTGAATTGAGGATAAGAGATTTGGTGTTAACCACAACTCAGATTACAATAGTGGGTGAAAGTAAAAAGTTGTGTCACCTTTCAAGTTGACTTATCAGAATGACTAAATTTGAGTATTTATATCTAAAAATCAATTTTATCCAAACATATGATCTAGATAAATCCATTCTAGCTATGTTATATATGGTCTCACTATTGGAAATCTGATTGAAAAGCTCATTGTTAAAGATCAAAGAGGGAGATTGTTACAAAGAAAGAAGATTTTTCTTTTCAATCATTGTTTTGTCATTGATGTCAAACCTACTATTTGTAGGAATGACATTTTTTTATTAGATCGAAGTACTATCACTTAGTTGATTGATGAAGATGATTTGATCAATAAGATCTAACAAGAGCACCTAAGGAAAAGTTTGAGTTATGATGTTGTAATGAAGTGAAAAGATCTATTAAGACAATAGTTAAATGATGTATTGATAACATACTCAAAGATATAGAGGTTGGTCACAATTAGAAACATTGGAGGAAGAAGTTGTAACAAGGTTGACTGCAAAGCTTAAACTAAGATCATTAATGGGTGCCGAGCAAGTTAGTTGAAGCTAAGCAAATTCTCAATTGGAGCTGAGTAACAGGAAATTCTAGTGTGTGCCGAGTGATCTTTAGATGTTGAGTTAAGAGTAGGTTCCAAGCATCAGATAATCTTAGTTGGTGTTGAGTGATCTTTAAGTGTCGAGCATTAGGAAAAATAGAGTTGATGCCGAGTAACATAGTATGTACCAAACACTAATATTTCAATACTATCGAGCTGTTGCATTATTTCAAATGACAAAGATTCACCAAATCTGAGTCGATAGAGTGCTTACCTTGAATTTTTTGAATGAGTTGGAAGATAAGGATGATGAGCTGGTGGCACTGAATCCTATGTAAACTATTTTTGGGTGAATTTACGAGGATTATTTAAGAAGTTTCTAGAGGAAACAAAATATGGGTTAGATGCAATGAATCATACCTAATCCATATGAATTGAAATTAAAGAATGGAAGAATCAAGTAGGAAAAGGAAGCCCAAGACTTCTATTTAAGGAGTCATAGACCAAGAAGAAAATGTTGTTGATACTGTTACTATTGAAGAGCCAAATCTACGAAGTGGTTAGAAGGATGTCAAGGAGAAGACATCTAGGAGAAGGATGAGCATAGATGCTCTACTTCTATAAGTGGTCATGAAGAGATGATTGAACTGGTACATTGAGGATGGATACTCAAGGAGAGTAAGCTTGAAAGGATGGCAAGCTATCAGAATTGCAGTGATTGAAGGCCAGATAATGGTATGAGCTAAGAAGTGATCTAAGATCTACAAGTTAAGTTGTATGTTGTAGTCAGGTCAAATATTATTTAATACTCTCTAGAAATTGTATTAGATAAGGAAAAATCCTATGGACTTAGGTTGGTTTAATAGCCATTTGTAAATCCTTTAACAGGGTGGCATTCCAAGTGAATGTTCTAAAGTCCTCTAATTAGGCCCACTTCTAATAGGGTGGTTAAATCCTCTAACAAGGTCACATTTAGTATTATGTTGTAAGCCTTTAACAAGGAAAGCCTTTCACAAGGCATCACTTTAGAAGAGTGAGAATTGAGTAGCATGTTATTGGTGGTTTTTTCCCAAATTGGGTTTCCATGTAAATCACTATGTTATGTGTTGATTTCTTATGTGTTATGCTTGCATGTTGATTTATAGTAACTTATTGATTAGAAAAGTTAAAGCTTGGATGAATGAATTCTTGAATGGGCTCATTATACTTAGTGAAAAGTTTGAATAGGAAATTTGGCCTTGAATAACTGATTCACCCCCCTCTCAGTTATTCTAAAGAATTTCTAACAATTGGTATCAGAGCCATCTGTTGATTTAGTTTCAAGGTACTATAAGAAGGAATATCAAGATGTCTGAGAGAGAAGTTCCCAAGCTCAACAAAGACAACTTTATTGCATGGTAGAGTCTGATGAAAATACAGCTTAGATCAATAGATGACTATGCACAAACCTCAATTGGAATAGAACATGTAAATCCAGCAAGACTCTTTACTCTGGATATGATTTGAATAAGAAGAAGGAGCACAATCAAGCAATGTTGGAGATTTCCTCTACACTAAATTATGCAGAATATGATGACATCAAGGATTGCGACACTACATTCAAAATGTGGAAAGCCTTATTAGATATCTATGGAGGAGATCAGAATGTCCAAAGAGAAAAAAGAGAGAACTTAAGAGAAAAGTTTGATGACATGAAAATGGAGGAAGGTGAAAATGTTGCTCAATATGCTGCAAGAATGAAAGAAGTGGTAAGTGCATTAAGAAGTCTAGCTGGTCAATTGGAAGAAGAAATTGTCATCAAAAAATACTTAAAAACTCTGCTCCCTATCTATGCTATTAGAGTTTCAGCCATCCAAGAGCTAGGTTATGTACAAGGAAACACACTAACCTTTGAAGGAATAGTGGGAATACTTACTACATTTGAGTTATCCAATTTTGACAAATACAGACTTGAGAATCTTGAATCTACTTTCAAGGCCAAGATGACAATAAAAGACACTAAGGAGGAGACATCAAGCAAGAAGAGAAGAAAGGAAAAACATGCATCCAGTGATAGCAGTGCAAATGAGGAAGATGTGGAATAGTTAGAAGCACTACTAGCTAGGAGATTCCATAGAGGCAAAGGTAAATTCAAAGGTAAGCTCCCTATCATATGTTTCAATTGCAATGAAGTAGGTCATATTGCTGCAAGATGTACATAGAAGAAGAACTACAAAGAAGGAAACAAGTACATGAAAAAGATAGAAGATGATAGAAAAGACTACAAGGACAAAGGAAAAAGATGCTACATTGTTGAAGAAGATTCTAATGAGAACAATGAAGAAGTAGTCTATGTGGCCATGAGGGATGAATCAGATAAAGATGAAGATGAAGCAACAACATTGGTTACCTATATGTACAGGAATGACAAGTGGATCATAGATAGTGCATGCTCATATCATATGATAGGAGATAAAAGTAAGTTCATTACCTTTACTCAATATGATGAATATAGTGTTAGATTTGGTAATGATGCTCCATGTCAAATCAAAGGAAAAGGCTCTATTAAACTCATAGAGAAAATTTCATGTGATAATGCATACTTGATGCACGAACATCCAGAGGTATAAGGGCAATCCTGTGTCACCCAAAAAAATGTACTTAGACTTAGTTTATGTTTCATGTCTTTACATTTTTGGATACCCATTTGGCTCAAATAAAGGTTCCAACTCTCATAGTTCAACTATTAGTGCGTTTGAAAATCCCAAAAAAATAGGAGCATGTATTTGGGCCATCATTTTGGTAAACTAGAAGGTGTGAATTGGCTAGATGAATGTAATCATGATTTAGAGCATTCCAGAAAAAGAATCAGGTCAATAGGCCCCATGGTTTGAAAGTTATTGCAGTTTTTTGGGTTTTGGAGACCTCCTAAGAATGCTTCAAAGTCAAGTTTGGGGCATTAAATGACCTCAAAAAGGGTAAAAAATGGGGGACTAGAAAAGCTCTTCAATAGGGCTATAGAGCGCTTCAATAGCTTTTCGAAAATGTAAACGGTTCGTCAATCGGAGCTACAGTTCAAAAGTTATGCCTCCCGGAAGTTCGGTTACCGTTTCTGGATTCTTCTAGATTTGCACCGACTTCTAACACAGCTTTCGAAACCTTCTATTTCGTTGGTGGATGCCTACTAGCACTTTCTAGAATGTACTCCTAGTCCTTAACCCTCCAGGATCTATTTAAGGAGATTTCTGGCATTGTAAAAGGCAGTTCGGAGTGGAGTTTGAGAGGAGGTGCTAAAAGGAGAAATATTCTCCAGATTTATGCTATTGTAAGCTCTTAGGGCATGTTCTAAAGTTTATTTTCTCTGTACTATTTGTACTATCTTATTTTCTCAATTAATATAATTTCCCTTTTCTGTTGTGTCCATTCTGTTCTTGGGTTGTGTCCCCATCAAGTGGTATCAGAGCGAGTTTTCCTGAGTGTGTAGACAAAGCGCCGACTGTGAGGCAGTTTGCACCAAGATTGTGTGGTTGTGGGTTTGAGTTAGAAGATGACTCCATGAAGAGAGCATGGTGGAAGGGCCAAAGCTATTGATCCTGAGGAGGTTAGAGCCCTCCAGAGGCAGGTACAAGCATTGCAAGAGGAGCTTCGTAGAGGAGCAAATGTTGCCACAGGTGACAATAGTGAGGATGACAATGAAGAGGAAGTAATGGGACCAGAAGAGGAAGCTGATGAGGAAGTTCTAAATCCTATAGAGGAAAGGCTTTTTAGGGCCATTACTAAGTTTGGGAAAAGACCTACAATTGAAGTGGGTATATTTTTCAGGAAATCTGAAACCAGATGAGTTGATCGATTATTTCAATGAACTGGAAGAATACTTTGAGTATGAGGATATAAGGGACCCAGATAGGGTTAAGTTTGCAAAGGCCAAACTGAAAGGCCATGCCAAAATCTAGTGGCAAGAGGTTCAACTGGAAAGACTTAGAAGAGGAAAGGAGAAGATCACAAGATGGGATTGCATGGTGGACAAATTGAAGAAGCAGTTCATTCCTGTGGACTATGAGCTTGATTTGTTTAAGAAGATACATGGGTTAAAGCAAGCAGGAAGATCAGTCCAAGAATATACAGAGGAGTTTTACCGACTCTTGATTAGAGCGGGGCATGTAGAAGCAAATAATGAGAAGGTTGCTCATTATATCAGTGCGTTGCGACCTAGCATCTAGGAGGAATTAAGTCTGGTAAGAATGACCAGCGTTGAAGAAGCATACCAGTTTGTCCTACGAGTTGAAGAGAAGCTGAGTAAAAGGTTTGAAGGAAGACAAAGAGGGTGTGATCAAGGAGGAAGGGGAAGCGGTAGATCATCTGGAGGCCGCACTGAAACCCAAAAGAAAAATGAAGATGTGGGTACTAGCAGAAACCAGAGGAATGAGGGTTTGAACCACTCCCGTGATCAAGACTTTGGAAATCAAAGAGGAAGAGGTAGAGGATGTGGAAAAGGAAGAGGAGGCTTTTGTGGTACCTGTTTCCATTGCAATGAAGAAGGTCATCGTGCCTTTGAATGCCCTCAATGACAAGGAAGGACAGATAGGAGATCTGAGGGCCAAGCTAGGGTTGCTCATGTGGATGAGGATGCACAATCATCACATTCAGAGGATGCAGAAAGAGGAGAGACCTTCGTAAATGAAAGAGTCCTACTAAGTGGTGAGAATGAACTAGGACAATTGAGGAGTTTGTTCCATACCAGATGCAAGTGTGAGGATAAATGTTGTGATGTGATCATTGATGGTGGTAGCACTGATAACTTGGTATCAAAAGAGATAGTCTCTAAGCTGAAGCTCAAGAGGGAGAAACATCCCCAGCCCTATCGGATTTCTTGGGTAAAAGATGATCATAAGGTCCTGGTAAGTGAACAATGTTTAGTAATATTCAAAATTGGGAGTTACCATGATGAAGTTCTCTGTGATGTTATTTCGATGGATGTTTTCCATCTATTGTTGGGTAGACCATGGTAGTTTGATAGACATGCAATACATGATGGACATGCAAACACATACTCTTTGACAAAGGATGGAGTTCACTACAAATTGAAGCCCATGAAAAAGGAAGGTGAAAAGGTATGTAGCAGTGCTAGGATTTCTCTTGTTGATGGAAGGAAGTTTTTAGATGGCATGAAACATTAGCATATATGCTATGCTTTGATTCCTAATAAAGATAAAGAAGGTAGTAGTGAAATACTATTTGAAGTTTCAGATTTACTAGGGGAATTTGGAGATATTATCTCTGATAATGTTCCAAATGGATTGCCACCAGTAAGGCAAATCAGTCATTAGATAGATCTGATTCCAGGAGCTAGTTTGTCTAAGAAGGCAGCTCACAGGATGACTCCTACTGAAATAGAGGAGCTAAATAGACAGGTTTAGGAGCTGTTGAGGAAGGGCTTGATTCGAGAGAGCCTGAGTCCATGTGCAGTACCTGTAGTACTTGCACCAAAGAAGGATGGAGAGTGGAGGATGTGTATAGATTCTCAAGCTATAAATAGGATAACCATCAAGTACCAGTTTCCTTTACCAAGGATGGATGATCTTATGGACTTCTTGAGTGGAGCTCAGTACTTCACAAAGATAGATATGAAGAGTGGCTATCAGCAGATTTGGATTCGAGAAGGAGATGAGTGGAAAATAGCCTTCAAGACCAAGGAGGGTCTTTATGAGTGGTTAGTCATGCCCTTTGGATTGAAAAATGCCCCAAGATCCTTCATGTGGCTCATGAATGAGGTACTTAAGAAGTTCTTGAGAAAATTTGTTATTGTTTATTTGGATGATATTTTAATTTTCAGCAAGACTTTGGAAGAACATTTACTGCATATTCGTAGTGTCCTTGAAAGGCTAAGGGAAGAGAAACTGTTAATTAATCTAAAGAAGTGTGTCTTTACAAAAAGGGAGTTAGTCTATTTGAGATTTGTTATATTCCCTGAAGGTCTCAAAATGGATCCAGAGAAGGTAAAAGCCATCTTGGAATGGCCTACTCCAAGGTCTACTACTGAGGTAAGATCATTTCATGGTCTGGTTAGTTTTTACAGGAAGTTTATTAAGAATTTTAGTGGCATATGTGCACCCCTAACTGATACAATAAGAGGGGATAGAAAAGAGTTCAAATGGACTACAGCAGCTGCGAGAAGTTTTGAATTGCTCAAGAAGAAGGTGATTGAACAACCTGTGTTGGCACTTCCAGATTTTAAAAAAGTATTCCAGGTGGATTGTGATGCTAGTGGTAGCATTATTGGGGCTATATTAAGCCAAGAAGGTAAGCCTATTGCATATTTTAGTGAAAAATTGAATGATGCAAAGAAGAAGTATTCTGTTTATGATAAAGAGTTCTATGCAATAGTTCAGGCCTTAAAGAAATGGAGGCATTATTTATTGCCAAAGGAATTTGTTTTGTATACTGATCATCAGGCATTATAGTACCTAAATAGCCAAGGTAAATTGAATCAGAGGCATATGAAGTGGGTAGAATTCTTGTAGAGTTATACATTTGTGTTGAAGCATAGAAGTAGAAAATCTAACAGGGTTGTAGATGCACTAAGTAGGAGACAGTTGTTGCTTACAACAATGCAGGTTGAAGTAGTTGGGTTTGATGAACTGAAGAATTTGTACCCCGAGGATCCTGATTTTGCTGAAGCATGGAAAGCTTGTAAAGAACCTGTTGTTGTAGATAGAACCAAGTGGTTAGACTATTTGATTCAAGATGGCATGTTGATCAAAGGTAGTCAATTGTGCATTTCAAGGAGTTCCATGAGGGAAAATCTGATTAAGGAGAAACACAGTGGAGGGATGGCAGGACATTTTGGTCAGGATAAGACCATTTCCATTCCTAGAGAACATTATTTTTTGCCTCAAATTACACAGGATGTGAAGAAGTTTGTACAGAATTGCCAGGTTTGTCAAGTTGCCAAGGGGTTTAGTCAAAATACTGGCCTATATCAACCATTGCCTGTTCCATCAAGGCCATGGGAGGACATAAGTATAAATTTTGTTCTTGGATTTCCAAGGACACAAAGGGGTAATGACTCAGTATTCGTGGTGGTTGATAGGTTCTCCAAAATGGCACATTTCATTCCATGCCACAAAACTCATGATGCTGTCCATATTGCAGACTTATTTTTCAAAGAGGTGGTAAGACTACATGGTCTTCCAAGGAGTATAGTTTCTGATAGAGATACTAAATTTGTGGGGTATTTCTGGAGGACATTGTGGAAGAGGTTGAGAACAGACTTGAAATTCAGTTCCATGCATCACCCACAGACTGATGGCCAAACAGAAGTTGTAAATAGAAGTTTGGGCAATTTGCTGAGATGTTTAGTTGGAGATAAGCCCAAGGGATGGGATTTAATTCTACCATAGGTAGATTTTTCTTATAATAACTCTGTAAATAGGAGTACTAGAAAATCACCATTTCAACTTGTCTATGGGAATAGCCCAAGGACTGCACCAAAATTGAGGAAGATAGAACAAGGGGAGAGGACAAGTGCTGAAGCTAAGGAATTTGCTGAACACATCAAGCGTCTACATGAGGAGGTTCAAGCACACATTATCAAGATGAATCAAGAGTATAAAGCTAGGGCTGATCAAAGGAGAAGACATAAGGAATTCCAAGTAGGGGATCTAGTCATGGTGCACTTATGAAAAGATATATTTCCAGTTGGTACTTACAACTAGCTGAAAATGAAGAAATTTGGCCCCTGCAAAGTTTTGAAGAAACATGACTCAGGAAATGCATATGAGGTGGAGCTACCAGATGGTATTCACATTTCTCCTATTTTCAATATTGCAGATTTAACAGAGTATCACGATGATGGTGCAGATGAGGAGGTGGTTTTAGAGCCATGTCCAATTCCTGCTTCTAAGAAGGAGGAGATAGAAGACATTCTAGATCATCGTGTGGGTAGGAGTACCAGAAACAGGCAGTATGAAGAGTATTTGGTCAAATGGAAAGGACGGCCGATCGAGGACTCAACTTAGATTTCAGCAGCTGAGGTTTCCCATTTGAGATTTCCTCTACCATCCATAAAGTGACAGGGTCACTTTTCAATCTACCCTGGGTGTCTGATGCAGGAGCATCTAGAGGTATAAGGGCAATCCCATGTCACCCAAAAAAAGTACTTAGACTTAGTTTTTGTTTCATGTCTTTACATTTTTGGATACCCATTTGGCTCAAATAAAGGTTCCAACTCTCATAGTTCAACTATCAGTGTGTTTGAAAATCCTAAAAAAATAGGAGCATGTATTTGGGCCATCATTTCGGTAAACTAGAAGGTGTGAATTGGCCAGATGAATGTAATCATGATTTAGAGCATTCCAAAGAAAGAATCAGGTCAATAGGCCCCACGGTTTGAAAGTTATTGCAGTTTTTCGAGTTTTGGAGACCTCTTAAGAATGCTTCAAAGTTAGGTTTGGGGCATTAAATGACCTCAAAAAGGGTCAAAAATGGGGGATGAGTAAAGCTCGTCCATAGGGCTATAGAGCGCTTTGAGAGCTTTCTGAAAATGTAAACGGTTCATCAATCAGAGCTACGGTTCAAAAGTTATGCCTCCCGGAAGTTTGATTACCGTTTCTGGATTCTTCTAGATTTGCACCGACTTCTAACACAGCTTCTGGAACCTTCTATTTCATCGGTGGATGCCTACTAGCACTTTCTAGAATGTACTCCTAGTCTTTAACCCTCTGGAGTCTATTTAAGGAGATTTATGGCATTGTAAAAGGCAGTTCGGAGTGGAGTTTGAGAGGAGGTGCTAAAAGGAGAAATATTCTCCAGATTTATGCTATTGTAAGCCCTTAGGGCATGTTCTGAAGTTTATTTTCTCTGTACTATTTGTACTAGCTTATTTTCTCAGTTAATATAATTTCCCTTTTCTGTTGTGTCCATTCTGTTCTTGGGTTGTGTCCCCATCAATACTATGTTGAAGGATTGAACTACAACTTATTGAGTGTATCACAGTTCGGTAATGTAGGTTGCAAAGTTCAATTTGGAAACAAAACTACCAAGATTTATGACATTGATAAAAGTTTGATAGAAAATGGTGAAAAAACTAGGGATAATCTATTTTACCTAGATATGGAAGATGCAACATGTCTTGTTGTCAAACTTGATGATGTATGGTTGTGGCATAAAAGGTTGTGTTGTGTTAACCTTGATAATCTGATTAGCATTACCAAGAAGAAGAAGGTCAGACGGTTGCCCAAGTTAATGAAACCTAAAAGCACAATGTGCAAACAATGTCAACTAGGGAAGATGACTAAGTCTAGTTTCAAAACAAAAACATACACTTCCAAGGAAGTACTAGAGTTAGTCCATATAGACTTATGTGGACCAATAGAAGTGCAAAACTACCTAGAAGACATATAAATAATGTTATTTGTAGATGATTATTCTAGGATAATGACTCCTATGTTTTTAAAGAAAAAATTTGATGCATTTCAAATTTTTAAGTGGTATTTGGCCAAAGTTGAGAAGGAAATAGGAAAGAACTTGAAATGCCTAAGGTCAGACAAAGGAGGTGAGTTCAAATCAAAAGAATTTGAAATATTTTGCAATGACAAAGGTATTAAAAGGCAAACATCAGCACCAAAAACTCCACCATAGAATGGTATTTCTAAAAGAAGGAATAGATCAATGATTGAATATTCTAGAACCTTGATGATGGAGAAAAATGTTGCACTAAAATACTGGAAAGAAGCTATAAGTACTATAGTCTACACACTAAATAGAGTCCAAGTCAAGAAAGGTACAAATGCAACACCTTTTGAATTATGGTATAGTCACTTACCCAATGTTAAACATTTCAAAGTATTTGGTTATAAATTCTATATTCTTAAAGATACTAGAAATGACAAGTTTGATGCAAAAAGTGATGAAGGCATGTTCCTTGGATACTCCACTAGAAGGAAGGCATACAAGTGTTTGAACACTAACACTAACAAGATTTTGGAGAATGCAAATGTAAATTTTGATGAGCATGCAGAAGTTCAAATTGATGAGTCTAAGAAATTAGAGGATTATAGATCCTTCATATATTTCTATGAAGGAATGACAATTGAAGACAATGCTGCAAATTAAGTTGGGAATCAACAACAAATTTTATTATCTATCGAGTCTTAGCTAGTGAATGTTGAACTGCATTCAGAAACCAAGCTGCAAAACATAGAGAATGCACAATCTGGTTCTTAAAATAGTATACATGAGGGGAATGATGAAATGCCAGATGAAGAAGAACAAAATGACTCTGAAGCTGAAGAATCAAACATGGAAAGAAGGAAAAAACTAAGGTTAGCCAAGTATGTGAGAAGACATCACCTTGTAGATCAAATTATTGGTAACAAGGATGCCAGACCAATGACAAGGAATAGACTAAGGAATGAAACATGTCTATTGAGAAACGTTGAACCTAAAACATTGAAAGATGCACTAAAAAATGATGACTAGTCTAAAGCCATGGAAGAGGAGATAGATCAAACTAAGAAGAAAAAACATGGACCCTAGCTCCTAAACTAGCTTATAAGAATGTGATTGGTACCAAATGGGTGTTTAGAAACAAACTTGATGAGAATTGTGAAATAACAAGAAACAAAGCTAGACTAGTTTGCAAAGGCTATGCATAAGAAGAAGGATTGGATTATGGGGAAACATTTGCTCCTATTGCAAGAATGGAAGGAGTGAGAACATTACTTGCATATGCTGCATATAAAGGTTTCAAAGTGTACCAAATGGATGTGAAGTCTTCTTTTCTAAATGGTATACTAGAAGAGGAAGTCTACATAGAACAACTTGAGGGATTTGTTGATGAGAAGAACAAGGAAATGGTCTGCAAATTGCATAAGGTACTTTATGGATTGAAGCAACCGCCTAGAGAATTGTATGAGAGTTTGCACAAATATCTTGTGAAGATAGGATGCAAGAGAATAGATGACAATAGAAACTTGTACATCAAAGATGAAAAAGGTAAAGACATTTTGATATCAAAAATCTTTGTTGATGATATTAAATTTGGAGGAAAAGATGTTCCTTGTAAAGATTTTTCTAATAAAATGAAATTTGAATTTGAGATGTCAATGTTTGGAGAAATCAAATTCTTTATTGGATTACAAGTACATCAATTGAAACATGGTATATTCATGACCCAATCCAAATACATCAAAGAGATACAACATTTGGATTAGAAGAGTCAAAACTAGTTAGCACACCTATGGCAACTGGACATAAGCTATCCAAGAATAATGAATCAGCTAAAGTGAATCAGACATTGTATAGATCAATGATTGGAAAGCTGCAATATATTGTACATAGTAGACCAGAAATTGCATTAGTTGCTAGAATAGTGGCAAGATTTTCTAAAAATCCAAGAGAAAATCACTTAATGAAAGTAAAGAGAATACTGAGGTACCTAAAAGGAACTAATGACTTTGGTTTGTACTACAAACGAAGTGAAAAGTTTGAACTAAAAGCCTACACTGATGTAGATTGGGAAGGTAACATTGATGAAAAAAAATCACTAGTGGAGGAGCACTTTTCTTAGGAAAAAGGTTGATTACATGGACCAGAAAAAAGCGAAATTGCACCTTTCAGTCCACTGCTGAAGCTGAATATGTTGCAACTACTATAAATTGCACAAATATTGTATCGATCAAACATTTGTTTTAAGGTATGAAGGAAGAGGTAACTAATCTTGTGATACTTCATTGTGATAATATAAGTGCTATCAACATGTCAAAGAACCTTGTAATGCATGCTAAAGCCAAGCACATTGCAATCAAGTATCACTATGTAAGAGAGTTAGTGGAAGACAAATAAGTAAAGATGGAATATGTTAGCTCAAAGGACCAAATTGATGATATCTTCACAAAAGCACTACCTAAAGATGCATTTGAGTATCTTAGAGGTAAGTTACGAGTGATACCCCTAGCTAAGGCTACTTGAGGCAAAAATAAGACTGCCCTGCATCAAATGAGTTGAATGTTGAAGATCTTACACATTGATGCAGAGGATGTTTAATTTAGGATTCATACCTAAAGTAGTAGAAGTACTAAAATTCCAAATCAGTCACAAGCAAGGTGATAGAGAGAGAAATTGAATGAACCTAAAAAAAGCTACACCTGCATATTAAGATGCTAATATGTCTTTGGAATTGTTGTCAAAGAGGGAGAAATAGTAGAAAACTAATCAACAAGAGAAGTTGAGAGAAATTGATCAAAAGAAGATAGAGGGAGAAGTTGACCAAAATAATTAGAAGTTGATCATAACAGTAGAAGATGAGAAATAGAGAGGGAGAAGCATAAATGAAGCAATCAAAATAGTAGAGAAAGAGGTGAAGATACAATTACTTTTTGGCATTTGACTTACTCTTCTAACCTAATTAGCCTATCATTGAATAGTTTAGTTTGATGGTTGATAAGTTTGGTTTGCCATCAATGCCAAAGAGGGAGATTATTGGAAATTCGATTGAAAAGCTCATTGTTGAAGATCAAAGAGGGAGATTGTTGCAAAGAAAGAATATTATTATTTTCAATCATTGTTTTGTCATTGATGTCAAAACTGTTATTTGTAGGAATGACATTTGCTTATAAGATCTAGGTACTATCACTTAGTTGATTGATGAAGAGGATTTGATCAATAAGATGTAACAAGAGCACCTAAGGGAAAGGTTGAGTTATGATTTTGTAATAAAGTGCAATGATCAGTTATGACAATGGTTAAATGATGTATTGGTTACATACTCAAAGATAAAGAGGTTGGTCACACTTAGAAACATTGGAGGAAGAAGTTGTAACAAGGTTGACTATAAAGCTTAAACTAAGATCATTAGTGGGTGTTGAGCAAGTTACTTAAAGTCAAAAAAATTCTCAGTTGGAGCTGAGTAACAAGAAATTCTAGAGTGTGCTGAGTGATCTTTAGATGATGAATGAAGATTAGGTGTCGAGTATCAAGAAAAACATAGTTGATGCCAAGTAACATAGTTTGTGCTAAGCACTAGTATTTCAATACTGATGAGCTATTACACTATTTCAAATGATGAAGATTTTCCAAATCTGAGCCAAGAAAGTGGTTATCTTAAATTTTGTGAACAAGTTGGAAGATAAGGATGATAAGCTTGTGGCACAGAATCCTATGTGAACCATTTTTGGGCAAATTTAAGAGGATTATTCAAAAAGTTTGTAGAGTAAATAGAATATGGGTTAGATGAAATGAATCCTATCTAATCCATATGAATTGAAATTAAAAAATAGAAGAATTTAGTAGGAAAAGGAACTCCAAGACTTCTATTTAAGGAGTCATATACCAAGAAGCAAATGCTACTGAAGAGCCAAATCTGTGAAGTGGTTAGTAGGGTGTCAAGGAGAAGACATCTAGGAGAAGGAAGAGAATAGAGGCTCTACTTCTATAAGTGTTCATGAAGAGATGATTTCATTGGTACAATGAGCATGGAGACTCAAGGAGACTAAGCTTGAAAGGAGGGCAAGTTGTCAAAATTGTAGTGATTGAAGCCCAAGCAATGGTATGATATGAGAAGTGATCTGAGATTTGCAAGTTAAGTTGTATATTGTAGTTAACTCAAAGATTTTCTAATACTCTCTAGCAATTGTATTAGATAAGAAAAAATCCTATGGACTTAGCTTGGTTTAATAACCTTTTGTAAATCCTTTAACAGGGTGGCATTCCAAGTGAATGTTCTAAAGTCCTCTAATCATGCCCACTTCTAATAGGGTGGTTAAATCCTGTAACAAGGTCACATTTAGCAGTATTTTGTAAGGCTTTAATAGGGTAGGCCTTTCACAGGGCATCACTTTAGAAGACTGAGAATTGAGTAGCATGTTACTGGTGTTTTTTTCCCAAATTGGGTTTCCATGTAAATCACTATGTTATGTGTTGATTTCTTATGTGTTATGCTTGCATGTTGTTTTGTATTAACTTGCTAATTAGAAAAGTTAAAGCCTGGATGAATGAATGGTTGAATGGGCTCATTATACTTAGTGAAAAGTTTGAATAGGACATTTGGACCTTGAATAATTGATTCAGCCCCCTTCTTAATTATTCTAAAGCATTTCTAACACTCACACTTTTCCCATTGGAAATGTCTATTAAATGCATGTTTTATACTAGTTTGTATCCAATTACTAAATAAATTCAATTATATCAAACATTTGGTTTTTTAATAACTCTTACTGTTTTTTACAATATTTTTTTAATAACATATAAACACCATTTCACAAAGCTCAGAGTCAAGAATACTCTAGTATAGAGTTTATAGTGTTTTAATTAGATATAGTATATTTTAATTAATAATTTCTACAAGCATGCATTATAACAGTAAAAAAGATGTCAATTTTGAGAAAGAAAAAATATTAAATCATATCAAAAAAGTTTTAAAATTATATGGCATTCTAGAGGAGAAAATTCTCTTTTATAATGTATAATTTTTCTCCTGGTTAGAATAGATTTGTGTTGAAAAATGTGGTGGGAGATGAAAATTGTTGATTTCAAATGAGTTGAAATTTGAATCATTATAAAAGAGAAAATATAGATCTAAAGTTGATTTTTATATTTGATTGTTCTAGCTATATATGTTATTTATAACATAGTATGAGATCAAAGGGAATTAAGTGTATTTCCATCTAGTTTTGTGGTGGGAACTAGACCCTTAATTTTTAGCATTTTTCAACAGCTAAAAAATTATCTATAAAAATTAAGAAAATATATCAATTCTTATTCCAAATAATTATTAAAAATTAAATTCCTTAACTTAATCCATTTCTACACATTTCATTAGTTTAATACCATGTTTATGTCATTGAAGGTGAACAATTATACTTTATTTAGCCTTTTCCTTTAGAAAAGGGTGACATGGGTTTGTGCTTTTACCCTAGGTAGTATTGTCAATAATATTTCCACATCTTTAGACTCATCAAGAGTAGACCTATGTAATAACAAGAGGATGGAAGGAAACTCATTTTTGTCATCCTTGCATTTGCACTATTGTGTAGTTTGAGTCAAGATACACCCCCTAGTATAGTAAACCCTGACCCTAGGTAATGTCAATTTAAGATAGTTATGATGTTAGAATGTGAAATCAATCACAACTTTAGCCATATGGACAATGCACAACCATATAATTTCAATACAATATCCTTATAATGTATTTAGGAGACCTAAGATTTGCTACTTTCCCCAAGTGACCCTAGTAATATGTCATAAATATAAATTTTGTAAGAAATTGGATTTATTTTCTTATTTTTCTAA
Source organism: Cupressus sempervirens (assembly GCA_028749045.1). NCBI lineage: Eukaryota > Viridiplantae > Streptophyta > Pinopsida > Cupressales > Cupressaceae > Cupressus > Cupressus sempervirens. Next base: position 702,239,359 of record CM053783.1, on the reverse strand, counting down.
TTTTGGATTTTAGTATTTTAATTATATTTCCTTCTTTTGAACAATGTACAAATGTGATGTTGGACTACTTAGCCAAATTTATTGTTTATGGTTCTATTTTTCCTCCAGGATATGCCTTAATTTCTTGATTCAAAGTTTACTTTATTGGCCAGTCTTAGATTTTTTATTTTTCACTTTTAAATTAAGTATTTATCCTTTATTTGAGTTTAAATTTTGAGGCACCTTCTTGTGAATTGTTTTGGAAAAGTTATTTATGATAGGCCTACCAAATGGATTCCTAAAAATCAAGTGGAGATAGATTATTAGGGCATGCGGTTCTTAGTGAAGGTATTCACATCCCACCTTCTTCCAAGCATTGAAGAACATGACTATTGAATATCTATTTACTATTATGAGTAATAGATTACACCTAAATATAAGACTAGTTAAGGTCAGGAGTTCATCTAATGGACTTTTAGATGCAAGATGTTCATGTATAGTGATGGACATGTTTAGTGTCCTATCAAGGAATCAGTATGTAATGGAAACTGTAAAGTAAAATTGATTAACCATTAATAAATATTCAAGTTGTATTATAATGAAACCTTATTTTATGGTGCCTTATAAAACTATTACCTTGATGAGTGATTATATGGAAATTTATAATACCTTGTGATATTATTATTAGAGACTCTGTGAGGATATTTATACCAATTTATAATGTTACATATTTGTGAGTTGTATGTTTTAAGAAGTGTCCGACCCTATGAAGCATACTCATGTCAGAGTTATGGGTTGAACTTCATAGTAAGGGTAATTTGGTAAATATGTTATCATCTTTGTGTGTATATGTGAATTATAAATCATTATTTTTGTATTAGAGTAAATTTTGGAATAATTATAGACAAGGTATAGCATGGGATGAATGTCTTAGTTTGTGTAACTTTTGGGAGGAAGTCGAAGCCAAATGAGGTAGGAAGTAAGACCCCTCCTTGTATGTAATTATTGAAATATAGATTTCTTTGTTAATTCCTGATAGGAGATTTGAATGGATATATGAGCATGACAATGAGATTGTATGGGAAAATCTTGTAGATCTTGCTAGAAACCATGTTGAGGACATTATGATAAATTCTATCTATCTTATGTATAATAATTTTATGGTTTTTACAATAATAAAATTTAATACTTACCCTCTTATGAATCACTAGAAATTTAAATACAAATATTATCAATTCACTAGAACTTTCATTAAGGTAGCTTAATTTGAAATATTGGAAGTGCACTATGATGTGCTAAGGTTTATAAGATATTATATATATTATGTTATAGTTTTGTATTGTAATGAGTTATTTGGTTGTTCAAAATTATGGTTTAAATCATTTAAACATTTCATGTGTTCTCTACGATACATCCAAATAACTAGTTGATAGAAAGTTAATAGACTTAGATGATTAGAATGATGGATGAGCTTTTATGTTTACATGTTTTAATGGAAATTGATATCAGTTGATACATTTATGTGCTAACACCCTATAATTCATGATTTTCTACACTGTTTGACTATTTAAACATTGATTTATTCTAATGATGCCTTATGGTATTTTACCTTATGATGATGATATTATTAATGGTACCTTAATGATTGTGTTATACACACTGAGATAGTTTATTTTGATAATAGTAAATTGATTTGAACAAAATTAGATTCAGAATGATTTGAGGAGGTATGCTTAAAAGTTTTATTACTAAAATTGAGAGATTATATAATAGTTTTGAATTACACATATTTTATATTAATATTTCTTAAAAAAGAAAATATCATTGTAACTATATTATAGATTGTAAAGGGTTAATCCCAACACGTAAGTTTTTTATATTTATTCAATGTAAAAAAATGGAAAATTTTTATTAAAATGAGATTTAGAATGTTTGGGTCAATATGAATATGAAAATTTTTCTTTTATACAAATGTGGCTTTTATCAAACTACTAATATTCAAATTGGCTGTGCAAGAAAGTTTACAATGGAATTAATGAGAGAATCAATAACCAACCCCATGTGCAAACTATGAAATGAATGTTGAATCTAATGTAGAGATTCAAACCTCATTACCAAGCGATTTAATGTTGACTAATGTCTAGGCATAAATGAGATAACAAGATACTAAGACGAGCAAGGGGTGAATCAGAGTCTTAAGAACTTTTACTTTGTAGAACTTCATTCACTCATTCTCTTATTAACTAATGCCTGTAAAACTTGTGATAATAAACTTGGAGTAACATGTAAATATGATCTATCACATGCATGAAAATAAACACATAACATAGTATTTGTTACCTAAAAACCATCCAAGGTGAAGGTAAAACTAGGGTGGGGATGATACCCACAAATCTTCACTGCTATGGTAGTAAAGTTAACCTATTATGGTTACAATGCTTGATCATAAAATATGATCTACCTTGTGAGGGGTCTACCTTGTTAAAAATGTAAGAGACTACAAGGCTCCACCTTGTTAGAGGATTTACCACTTACAACAAAGTAAGGACTTTGTTAGGAGATTTACAAAGATCTATTAAGGTCACTCTATCAAGAGATTTACCCTGATTCAAGTAAGTTAGAACTAATTTAGTACATGACTCTTGGTGTGCTTTGTAAGATAATTTTGTGTCTTCTCCTTGTGAACTGATCCTCTCCTTTGATTTGTGATGTACACCAAATACTTCAAAACAATAACTCAAAAAAGTACACAATAAAAAAGTTTCAAAATACTGGATTATTCATTAAATTTTTCCAACTCTACTCTGCCTCTAACTAAAAGAAAAGTGATTACTAAATAACAATTTGGAAAATTACCATATTTGGTAGATTTTTGAGAAAAATGGATTTATCCAATTTTCATAATTTTTAAAACCCATTCTATGAATTCTAATTTTTTCCAAGAAAATACCCCAACTAAGGCAAGTTGAATTGCCAACTACGAAATCAAGAATATGATTTAAGATTTATTACAAAAAAAACTTTTAAAAAACTAGAAAAAATATAGAACTCCAATTTTGGAGGCCAAGATGATATTTTAGATCTCAAAAAAAAAATTAAAATGACCACCAATCAAGCCAAGATCAATTGATAAGCAAAATAATTCATCCTCATGCAACTATCTATAAAATTTCAACCGAAACCCATATCTGAGTCAAAAGTTATGACCCTCGAAATTAAATCATGACCTCATCCATATATGAGTGAAAAACCTTGATCATAGAATGCTCCTACATAAATTCTATAATACCTCACTTCCTTTGTCACCTCAATGCATTGAATAGGAAACATACTATGTTAAGTGATAATAGAACCTTGACCTCTGATCTATTCTTGATCCTGCACTTTGCTATTCTCTCATTATTCCTTGTTCACATGCATAAAATTCTCATCTATATGCCATACTATATCACACTACACTAGGTTAAGATATTCTCTATTAAGTATTTTTCTAGATGCTTCCAAAATAGCCTCTCCATCTCAATCATTGATCACAAAACATAGCAATATATAATCCATGTCATTCATGCATAATTTTTTTTAGTAATAACATCTAAAAATATTAAATGTTCCTTCAATGTGAGCTTGAAAATGTTTTACCTCAAAAAAATTTCTATTCCTAACTTTCATGAAAAAATTTCTTTGCAAGTGACTTTTCTTAATTTATGACACTCAACATTGTTGTTGCTTAGTCTATGTAGTGCTTGACACATACCATGTAACTCGACACATGTATGTTTGAAACTACTCAGTTGATGTTGAGCTTGTCTGATATAGAAAATGCTTAGTGACCATACACTTACTTGGCTCCTATAGATATTAATACATACTTGCTTATGTTCATGACACGGCCTATATAGAGCAGATCAGTTGCATTGATGGTGGTCTGACTCTGCCATGTACATGACTAAGTGTTTGACAGTAATAGACAACAATAGTTAGAGATACCAACATTTAATTCATAATCATAATCTGAATGTATGTTTTGGGTTATTTCATTATGTACTTAGTGGCGTGCCAAATGTTTATGAAATGTGAATGGTATAGTGACACTTGGCACTTTTCATGTCTATGTTTAAAATGAAATGTCAATTAGGGTTGGAAATGTAACCCATTAACCTAATATAGACTTAATTAGAAACCTAATTAATTCCCCCTTGATTAGAGATAACTTGTAAAGTCCCACCAATAAGGTTTTTTTTTAATCAAAATTTCTAGTCACATTTAGAGGCCATTAATTGTTCCTAGGAACCAAATTTAGTGAAATCTAGGTGCCTAAGTGGTAGGGATATGGGTTTGGGACCATTTCAACACTACTAGAACCCCCTGGTGGCTTTAGTGACCCTATAAATATTCCAATTTTCATGTGTTGCGAAAATTTAAAAACCTTATAACCTTTCCCTAACCCACACACATGCCCAAGACTTGCATTTATGATAGGGGGCTTGGTGATGGCCAAAGGACTTAGGGTCAATTCGGAATTTATTTCTATTAGGTGAATGATATTTGAAGGCCTTTCCTTGGAGAATTTAGTGGGTGTTCACCCACTCTCTATCTTTAGAGTAATTAGGTTTTTGGAGTTGGAGTAATGAAGGCAAAAAGGATCTTCTCAAACTTCTTTTGTCATTACATATTGTGAAGGTTGGTGATCTACATTTCCATTGATGCTTGATTCATGTTTTCAATAGATTAGTATGCACTTTTAAATGTATTGCATGTATATTGTATCTTTTGTGCTAGTTCATTATGAGGGATTGGAGTTTGGGTTTGTTTGAAATCTTTTTCTTGCTCATTTTTTTGATTTTTTTGAGGGATTTGTGAAGCGAGTGATGCAATAGGGAATACGTGGTTTTGTGTGGGGAAAGTGGTTAGTTGGACTCTATGGAAGTTTAGATTTTCTTCTCATTTTGAGAATATTTATAAAGGAATGATGTATGGGCCCTTGCTTTCCAATGCATATTGATCTTGTTTGGGGGAAATAAAGAGAAATGAGTATGGAAGTTATATGTGAAATTTTGCCTTGGAAGAGGCATTTTTATTATATCTTCTTCATTGGAAAATCCTACATGGAAGGTTGAACTTCACTCCTTGTCATGATTTCAAGGTGAAACCCATTGGTGGATCTCTTGGAAGGGTGATTTATGTTGTTTTTATGTGATTGTGAGTTGGATTTCAATATCACCTAGTGTGCTAGATCATTTCTCCTAGCTCGGTGGGTGGTCTCCATGAGTCCTAGGTTGGGAGATGAGCTCTCCATAGTTATGATAAATCTTATATTTTAAAGGATTTTGAATTCATGTTGGATAGCTTGGGAGTCTTTGAACATCTTGTTGGATTTTTGTGAAGAAAAATAGTTTAAGATAGTATTTGGATGAAATATTTTTTTGGAGAGTTCTCCATTTCTTTCATTTTTTTTTATGTAATATTATGAGCTGAATGATGATATTTTTATTCCATTTGTAAATGTCCAAGTAAATTTTATGTATCATTATGTTGGAATAAAAATACATTTTTTAAATATCATTGGTTAAAATTTCTTATCTGGATCTCTCTCTTGTATTTTAGTGGAAGCGAAGGAAAGCTTAAATGATTGTATCATGGAAGTTAATGATAATGTATTGAAGTTAAAAATTTCCATTCTTTTGAAATCTATGTTGCATGAGATGAACAAAGTTTAATATAATTTGGTTGAAAAGTAGGATGTATTAAGAGAACACAAAATAATATTGAAATGTAGTCTCAACATTGTGGGGGAAGTAAGATTATGTGGAAATGACTCCAATAATGAGGTAGCACCACTAAGCCCTATTAAAATGTAAAAAATTTCATGTCAATAATTTTTTTGATCAAGTTGTAAAATTTAATAGTATTTATAAATTGAAGAATTGAATGTCATATGTTTGCAGTTACGTCCCTATAGTTATGACCATTATATTAAACTAACCAAGTAAACAGATTCATACAAATTGAATTAACCATTAGTAAAACATTATATTAGTAGCATAAAACCATTCAAGTAAATAAACTCCACAAACCATTATATATATATAGCAAACAATATGCCCATACATTTTTTGGGAGAGAAAACTTTCTATCTAGAAAATGTATGGAGCCTAAATTAATTCTCTAAAAGGTGCATGTAATAGAGAATGCTTTCTAGGAATATTCCCTTTTTCTAAATGTAAATATCCTAATTTTATCCAAACAAAAATTACTATATCCAAGTCTAAAAAATAAACTACTATTATAAATGATGTTCTACACAAAAAAAATTAATCTATTTCTAGTGGCAAGTGGAAGGGGGCATTGTGACCTCATGTGGCACCCACACGACCCAATCCTAACCATCTATTCATCCTCACATTGGCCTTGGCATGAGACAAATTAAAATAATCAAATATAAGAAAAGGAAATATATATATCTAAGATAGAGAATGTATGTTGGGCACTTCCTTTATGTTGTAAATATTATGGCAAGCTAAGTTACTGAGAGGGGAGGGGTGAATCGGTAACATCTAATTTTTTTATCCTGATTAGAAATTAATCCTTTTATGTATATTCTAATCTAACTACATGCATGAGGAAAAGAACACATGAAAGCATACATAACGCTTTAGCACAAAATTTGGTGACCCATAAACCTTCCAAATAGAATTTAAAACTAAGGAGGGGATGATACCCACACGCTTTAGTACTATAGTATGAAGTTGGCCTATTAAAGCTTACAATTATCACTTTTGATGATCTACCCTATTAAGAGCAATAAGGACTGCTAGGTCTACCTTGAAAAAGGATTTACAAACATAGAATAAAGTATGCAGTCGGTAAAGAGATTTACATAAGATTTTTAGGTCTACGTTGTTAAAGGATTTGACTAATTGACCAATTAGGATGAAATAGTGGTTGATCTCTAATCTACAACTTGGTTTGTTGAATGAGATTCCTCTAAGTGTGCAAATCACCTTGTTGTGATAGATGAATCTTTGCTCCTCCTTATACTATTGTAGCCTTTGTAATTTTCTCTTCTACTCTTCTCTGATGATTATATTAATTCACTATTCCATTGATTTTGATGTGATATGATATAGTACATATATACCAATCCAATTACATAATTAAAAATTTGGCCGCAATACAAGTTTACACAAATATTACAAAGTTGACCAAAGTGAAGGAACTTGGGCTCTAAAGACTAACTCAATAAGGTTTTGATACTCGACATCCACTATCAATTCTTGACATTGTCATGCACTCAATAGATGTAGAAGCTCAATCCATACTAATCACTTCCAAGTAGTCTTCAACTTGGTTTGCACTGGAGACTCGATGAATACTATGAAACTCGGCATATAAACTAAATCATTTGATTGACACTATATAACTTGGTCAACATTATCACATCGAGCTTAGTATAAACTGAGTCTATTGGTTTACACTAAGTAGCTTGGTTAACACTAGACTTGCATTACATTAACTGCAATCTCAGTAAACACTACAAAACTCAGTTTGCACTAGCAAACTTGGTATATACTAAGATGCTCACTTTACACTGTAGATCATCACCTTTGTAGTAATTGTTCAGTGGAAACTAAAATCTGTCCAAAGCACTCAGTAGCAACTATAGAACTCGATACAAACTGAAATGCTTGGTTAACATTGTTAAATGTACAATATGCTTGGCATGAACTCATAATCTGAATAAGTGTATGTCACTAATAACAAACATGACATGAATGTCAACAATCTCCCCTTTTGGCATTAGTGACAAAAACACTTATCATCCAAAAATGAATTATCCATCACCTTATGTCTCCAACTCAGTAGAGTATAAGTTTTTTCTTAGATTTTTCAAAATTGGTTTTGTAAAGGATACATTTCTGTACATGGTAATGCTCCTCCATAGTATAATATATAGTATACCATACATCTAATATGTACATCTAAATATATATTTTCTTTGCACTCTTATTACAATCTTCTCCCCCTATGCTTTTACATCTTTCTCCCCCATTTTCTTTGCAACCTTTTTTTTTACATCTTTCTCCCATGTTTTGACATTAATGTCAAAGATTTATACTATATGTATTTACATGGTAATGCCAAAATGAGACAAGAATTCTAAATGTACCTTTATTATGAGCACCAAAGTATTGTCCCAATTTTCTTGCATGTCCCTACATGTGTGCAATGCAACTTGCACTTCTGTTGACAATTCAATCATGTAGTCTACAATAGAGAAATTATTATCATGGATGAGGGTTTTTGAATATGCAATATGCTTCTATAGTGCATCCATGTTAGGGAGAATCATATTCAAGATATCTACCAAGGCTGATATGATTCTAGCATCTTCTTTAAGTAGTTTTGCCTGCATATCTATTAGAAATCTGATTCTATTGAAGTGAGAAAAACTATAACTTTGGTTAATATGCAATTGTTCTAGACTTGCCTTTAGGTCTTCATCAATTTTAGACAATTTGTCTTTTTTTTCATTTATGAAAATTGATGTGTCACGTAATTTTCTAGAATGTAATGATACATTAATACAAGAGGTTTAGATATGGAGCTCAAAATGGTAGATAGCTCTAGTTGGTGAATGGCAATCTTTTGAGCAATAGTTTCTAGAACTTTATTCTTAAACTTTTTCTCAGCTCTCTATAATAGTTTGGATTGTCCATTCAAATCTTCATTGTATTTATTGACTACCTTTGCCAACTGATACAAAATTGGTTGAGAAGTATCAACCTCTATATTTATAGCCTCTATTAGAATGTTCTTTGCATCTTCAATGATCTTGAACTCCTTATTCCTTTCCTCTCTTAGAATTTTATGCTTGGATTTCTTTTGTAGAAGTTCACCAAATGTTTGAATCTGATCTGGAGTTAGATTGGAGATGTCCCATTTGGGAATGACAATCTCCTCATCAATATCTATATCTTTACCTTTACCCAAAAATATTTGTTCTTGGTTGAGGCTTGGTTATCCTTGCCCTTATTGCTTGTATACTCAAAATGGGAACAATAGTTTAAATAGTAGGACTCACTAAAAAAATTGATACTACACTCATTGTAGAAACACTAGTGGAAATACCTATTGTAGCCAAAATTGATGTAGAGGGTAGTACTTGAAGCTCGGCAAATGAAGTGTTTTGTACTTCAGTCAATGATGTATTGAGTTGGACTGGTGCAAAGACTGATTGGATGCTTGTGCTTGTAGTACTAGTCACAATCAATCATTTTGAGGCTATCTCCATGCTTGATATTACTAGTGTTTTTCTTGGAGATTGAGGAAGTGAGGGTATAACCATTGCAACAATCTTAACTGGGTCAGTTTCTTCAACATCTTGTGCATCTTTCACAGTAGACTCTTGCTCCTGTTCCTCTTCATCATCCTCATTATCAAAATTTTTTACTTCTTCATCATCTTTCTCTTCATCTTTTTCTTGATCATCACCATCATCCTTGTCACTTATACTAACTGGAGAATTTCTCAACTTGTGAAGAAGATAAACATTTTTCCATGTATTTTTTGCATTCTTCACAACATGCTCTATTTCATTAAACAAATTAAGACAAGTATTGAATCTTAAAGTTAATTTTTCTTCATTTTTATTTAAAGATTCTTTCACTTCCTTATCATTCAAATTTGGCATTAGTTGCCTCAAGGTTTTCTCATGTATATCCTTTGCAATTTTCATAGCATGTTCCCATCTTGACATAATCTTATCCATTAAAGCATTAGGAATCTGCCGAGTGAGCTGATCAGGTGAGTATTTCCATTTACCCACCTTAATTATCAATATATCTTCCATTTTCTTCTACTCATCAATTGCTCTACTTTCACTTTTTAATGCCTTGAATTTTTTTATAATTGAACCTCATTTCATGTTGCTACTAGTAGTTTCCATCTTCACTCAGTAGGGTTTAAGATAACTCAAAAACTTTTGGTAACAATTCTCTCAAATCACTTGAATACTCTTGAAGATCATTTTGTACAAATAGCTCTTGAAAATTCATGGTAAAAATGACTTCTAATTCATTCATTTTATCAAATTTTCCCATAAATGCTTGGTATGAATGTTAGATCAAATTCATAGACTATCATCCACCTTGTTAGCATTGATTACTCGATAAAGTCTCCCATCATTTGGTAGCCACATTAGATTTAGTTACTCCTGACCTCACTCGGTAGAGTCTATGACTAGACCTCACTTGGTATGGAAGGTAACTCAATAGTAACTGATACCTTTTACTCGATGATCCCTTTGTATCTTGAATGCTGATATGGATCTTTTGTCCTGTCAATTGGAACTAATTTTGATGTCTTCTTTAGTAGCCTAGTTCTAGTTCTCCTTTGATAAATCAAGTGGAAATGGTTGAGTCACTCAATTCTTGGGTGACTTGATCATCATTGCTCAGACTTGCATTCTTGGTAGACTTTGGAACCCATTCTTGTCTCATTTACTTTCTGATATTATTAGCTTTTTCCTTCTTTTCATCTTCAATTCTGAAAGTATTCATATAGTTCTTGGCAAGATGAACAAGCCCTATACAAATGAAACATCTTTTGGTAGTATCTCTTTTCCTCAAGTGATGCTTTACAAAATTCATGCCAATGTGTCCAAATTCTCCATAGTAATGACATCTACACCAAGTGTTATACTCCAAACCAAATATATCTTTCATAATTTGTTTTACTAGATTCAATATCTTGGTTTTGCATTCTGATGACTTGTGCCCATGCTTCTTACATTTGTGACACTTTCTTTCAAATCTTGGTTTTTCTTTGCATTCATTCGCTCTATGACCATGATGATAACAATTGTAGAATTTTACATTGAATTTTTCTTTCCCATTGCTCCAATATTTGTTTGAAGTATGATCTATCTTACCATAGTGACTGCAAGAGGATTTTGATTCCTTTGAGCTCCTTGCTTGGATGTTTTACCTTCTTTTGTATATCTAATTCATGCTTATCCTTTTTGTCTAAAATGACTTTGTTGATTCAACTGATTCATGTCTATTTGGAATTTCATCATTCTTTCATTGATTTTCCTTTCAAAATTTAGATCATTTTGCAAACTTTCATTTTTTGATCTCAGGTTCATTATTTCTTCATTTGCATTGGTGAGTTGATCAATGAACTCTACTTTCTAAAGCAATAGGTGTTGAATTTCATTGTTCTTTCCTTCTATCTCTTCTCTTATCTTTTTTTTTTTCTCTTCCATGACTTCACACAATCTTACTGAATAAATTTCTTTCTCTCTTCTTAGTTTTCTTACTTCTTCTTAAAGATTATTATTCTTTTCCAATAGTTCTTTGATTACTTCATTAGCTTCATCTAAATTGCTTGAATAGATGTCTTCAATTCTTTCTTCAATGTAGAGTGAATCATTCATCTAGATTGCAAGGTATTTTTTTCTTGTTAGGGATTGAGAAAGTTGTTCTTTTGCTTTCTTGAGTTGTCTAATGGCCAATTCCAAATCTAGCTTCTCATTGTCAATAGCTTTGTCAAGTCTGAATCCCTCCATTGCCTTTGATCTTTGGTCAAGTTGTTAAAATTTTCTTTGAGAACCACAATTCTCTAATACCAATTGTTGGAAATATTATGAAAAGCTCAATTACTAAGAGGGGAGGGTGAATAAGTAACTTCTAAAACTTTTAGCCAAATTAACAATTAATTCTTTATGTGAATTATGATCTAACAACATGCATGAGAAACTGAAAACATTGAAGCATATATAACATTGTAACACAATATTTGGTGACCCAGAAAACCTTCCAAATAGAAAGTAAAATTGGAGTGGGGATGATATCCACAAGCTTTAGTGCTACAGTATAAAGTTGTTCTGTTAAGGATTACAATGATCACATTTGATAATTTTCCCTATTAAGAGCAATAAGGACTACTTGATCCACCTTGCAAAAGGATTTTAAAACATACATTGAAGTATGCACTTAGTAAAGAGATTTACATAAGATTGTTAGGTCTACCTTGTTAAAGGATTTGACTGATCCACCTATTAGGATGAAGTAGTGATTGATTTTTGATCTACAACTTGGTTTGTTGAATGAGATTTGTCTAAGTGTACAAATCACCTTGCTATGATAGATGAAATATTGCTGCTTCTTATACTATTGTAGCCTTTTTAATTCACTCTTCACTATTCTATAGATTTGGATGTGATATAATACACTACATATATACCAATCTAATTGCATAATTATAATGTTGGCCACAATACAAGTTTACACAAATTTTTACAATGTTGGCCAAACTGTAGGAACTCAAGCTCTAAAGAATAACTTAGTAAGGTTTTGATACTTGACATCCACTGTCAATGATCAGGATCATCATGCACTTAGTAGACATAGAATCTTGGTCCTTACTAATCACTTCCATGTAGTCTTGAACTCAGTCTGCACTAGTGGCTCAGTGAAAACTGTAAAATTTGCATAGAAACTAAACCATTTGATTCACACTATATAGCTTGATCAACATTATCACCTTGAGCTCTATATAAAATAAGTCTCTTGGTTAACACTAAGTAGCTTGATTAAACTAGACTTGCATCACATCAGCTACAAACTTGGTAAGCACTAGACAACTCAATTTGCACTAGTAAACTCAGCATACACTAAGATGCTTGGTTTAAACTATTGATCATCACCTCTATAGTAACTACTTGGTGCAAACTGAAATCTATCCAGAGGATTAGTAGCAACTATAGAACTTGGTAACAACTAAAATGTTTGATTAACACTGTTAACTGTACAATATGGTTGGTATGAACTCATAATTTGAATAAGTGTATATCACTAATAACAAACATGACTGTAATGTCAACACTTTATGGTTGGTAGGCCCCCAAATCTTTCTCCCAACCTTTCCAAAATTCTTCCCCACTTCCAAAAACCTATGTCTCCCAACTAAAATTCTTATTTTTCATTAATTAGGCCTTTAACTTTTGGAGAAGTACCCAAGGCATGCTAGTACACTTGGGTACTTGGGCTAAGGGCTAACGGGTGCCTAGGGAGCTTAGGAAAGAGTATGATGGGTTGGGTTAGCTATTAGGGAATATGTTACAATAGGATGGGTATTTAATTTGAAAAGTAGATCTAAATTTTAGTATTAGTAAATTAGTATGTTAGTGTGGTGTTGTTTTTCTTTTATTATTATTTAGTAATTAAAGTAAGTTTGTAACCATAGTCTCATAAGGTAGTTGGTAAGTGGGTAAAAGTACAAAGTTGTGCCACCTTTCAGGTTGACTTATCAGAACAACTGAATTTGAGTATTTCTATCTAAAAATCTATTTTTTTTAAACATATGATCTAGGTATAATCATTCTAGCTAAGTTATATATGGTCTCACACTTTTCCAATTGAAATTTTCTATTAAATGCATGCTTTATACTAGTTTATTTCCAATTACTAAAGAAATTAAATTATTTTAGAAAAGTGGCACTTCAATAACACTTACTATTTTTTATGAATTTTTTTAATAATATGTAAACACCATTTTATAGAGCTCAGAGTAAGGAATATTTTTATATAGATTTAATAGTGTTTTAATTTGAGATAGTGTATCGTAATTAAAAAAAAATTACAATCACATATTTTAAAACTCGAAAAGATGTCGAAAATTATATAACATTCTAGAGGAGAGAGTCCTCTTTTAGAATGTACAATTTTTCTATAGGTTAGAATAGATTTATTTTGAACAATGTGGTGGGAGATGAAACGTATCAATTTCAGATGTGTTGAGATTTCAATCCATATAAAAGAGAAAATATAGATCTAAAGCCAATTTTTATTTTTGATTGTTCTAGATATATATATATTATCTATAACATAGTCTAAGATCAAAGGGAAATAAATTTATTTTCATATAGTTTTATGGTGGGAACTATACCCTTGATTTTCAACATTTTTCAGGTGCTAAAAAATCATCTATAAAAATTAGAAAAATATATCAATTCTTTCGCCAAATAATTATTGAAAATTATAATCCTAAACTCCATCCATTTCTACACAATTCATTAGTATAATTCATTTCCAAATTCAAAATAATAATACCAATTTTATGTCATTGAAGGTGAATAGTTATACTTTGTTAGCCTTTTCCTATACAAAAGGGTGACACAGGTTTGTGCTTTTACCCAAGTAGGATTATGTAAGAAGGTCAAAATAAATATTTTAGTTAAGGCTTAAATTGTGTTAATTTAATTGATAGAGTACCTAATTTATGGTATATATTAAATAACATACAAATGTATTGGTTACTATATCAAATACTTTATATATATATATATATATTAAATAGATAGATAAGGATAGTATGGGTTAACCTAACTTCATACATAATGTTACAAATGATAGCTTATTTTTATTATCTAACACAACTATTCAATATAAATGCATTTGATTTATATTTAATATTAATCATAATGATATTTTTATATTATTAAATCATGACTTTGTATAATGCACTCCTATGCATTATTACCAAGGACCTTAAACCATGAGCATGCTATGACATAGGTATATTTATTTCAATTTCATACAATGGAAACATATGTGTAACCAACTTAATTTAATTTACAAACTATACTACTGAAAATGATATAATGAACCTTATCAACATTATTATCAAGTGTTCCTATAAAAATGGTATGATTGATTTATTAAGCCTATTAAAGGATATCTTCATGAATGACAAGTGTATTATAGTGACATGTTTAGTTAAATATGATAGTATGTCCAAACCTAGAAAACATAAATAAAACTCTTGATGCACTTTAAAAACATCATAAAAATATCCTTAGATTGAAAATTTTAATTTGAAACCAAAGCCCTAAACTCATTGATGCAGGAGCATCCTGGGTTGCCTTGTTATCTTGCTCTTTTTTGCATCTTTTACAGGTGGTGCCTAGTTCAGGTGCCGAGTTACTATGGCACTCTTCAGGTGTCGAGCTCCTATCGCACTCTTCAGGTGCCAAGTTCCTATCACACTCTTTAGGTTTCAAGCTCCTATCACACTCTTCAGGTGCCAAGTTCCTGTCACACTCTTTAGGTGTTGAGCTCCTGTTGCACTCTTCAGGTACCAAGCTCCTCTCGCACTTTTCAGCTACCAAGTTCTTGTCGCACTCTTCAGGTGCAAAGCTCTTGTCACACTCTTCAGGTGCCAAGCTCTTGTCACACTCTTCAGGTACCAAGTTACTATAGCATTCCTTCAAATGCCGAGTTACCCAGTGTATGCTAAGTGCCAGTATTTGGATGTGATTTTTGCGAGCCAACTTGCAGGAATTATTTCATTTGTGACATTTAATTTAAGATCTTTTCTTGGGATGAGTCTAGACCATTTTTGGGTCGGCCCTCCTCTTATGTAATGTTCTAGAATGTTCTATAAGCCATTTTGGCAAGTATAAATAGAGAGTTTAGGCTTAGAGCTAAGTAATTTATTAGAAGAAAAAAAGTTTTGGAGGGAGCAGAACTGAAAGTGCACATTTTCTGTTGGATCTTTGAATGTGAATGTATTGTAATTGGCTGTAACACAGAAGGCCTCACAACTAGGCATGTATGAAGATATTTTGATGAATCAATAGAATTATTTTCCTCTTCTCCTCCTTTGGTTGCTGTCCATTTGCATTTGCTTCTGTTGTGCTAACTATTGCAAGGTGGTTTGGATAGATGGGTGAGCCTTTGGCCCTAGTTATTCATCCTTTGCCTACGTTAGTTGGTACTAGAGCTTGAGGTTTTTCCTTGTGGAGATTGGATTGTGTAGAACCCTTATTTAGATTTGCTTGTAGGGTGGCAGATCTATGGATTTGATCTATAACTTGCAGAGGGTTACGATATTGTAGGAACTTGATTTGTAAAGATGGTTCATGGTAGAGGAAATAATGTCAGAACCTGAAGAAGACCAAGATGAAGCAAGATTGTTGAGAATATTGTCTAGAGCGAATTCAAAGCCTACTATAGAAGTTGTTCCTTATGATGGAAAATTGGACACCAATTTTGTGTTGGATTGGATCTCTAATATGGAGAAGTTCTTTGAGTATGAAAACACTCCTAATAATAGAAAGGTGAAGATTCCAGTCACTAGATTGAAAGGCCATGCATCATTATGGTGGGAACACTTGCAAACTAATAGACAAAGGAGAGGAAAGGAGAAGATCAGAACTTGGCCAAAGATGGTGAACAAGGTAAAGAACAAATTGATTCTTGCTGATTACCAAGTTAGCTTGTTGAGAAAGATGCAAAAGTTGAAACAAAAAGACATGACTGTGAAAGAGTATACTGAGGAATTCTATAGACTGGACATCAAATTTGGACATGTGGATGATGATGTTGAGAAAATTGCAAGGTACATTAATGGATTGAGATCTAGAATACAAGATGAAATAAATTTTGTGAAGCTGGAAAGTGTAGAAGAAGCATATCAATATGCATTGAAAGATGAGGAGATCTTGACAAAGAAGCATGAACAAAGACAGAGAGGTAGAGGTGGTAGATTCCAAAGAGGCAGAGGTACATCTTATGGAGAAAGTGGTAGATCTAAAAGTTCTGTGCAGGATAAAGGCGGATCTGAATGGAAGAATGATGACAAAGGCAAGATTGAATGGAAAAGTGGTAATTCATACCGAGGAGGCACTAATTCTTACTGAGGAAGAGGTAATTCTTATTCTAGAGGTGGATTTCATGGTAATTGTTTTAGATGTGGCAAAGAAGGGCATAGGTCCTTTGAATGTAGATCTTCTAAAGGTGGGAAGAATAATAGAAATGTTGTAATTCAAGAAGATGATGAGGGTTCACTAAGTGGACCTAAGGCTAGAGAAAATTTGATGGTGAGAAGAACCTTATGTAATAAGGGAGGTGATGAGGAACCTGTTCTACGGAGAAGTCTTTTCAAGACAAGATGTAATATGGTTGGAAAATGATGTAAAGTGATCATTGATAGTGGAAGTTCTACAAATCTAGCATCAGAAGAGCTAGTTACAAAGTTGCGGTTGCAAAGGCTAAAACATCCCAAACCTTATCATGTTTCATGGATCAAAGATGAGCATAAGATATTGGTAAGTGAGCAATGCCTTGTGAAATTCAAAATTGGACATTATGTTGATGAAGTTTTGTGTGATATTATGCCCATGGATTGCTATCATATTTTGTTGGGTAGACCTTTACAATATGATAGATATGCTATACATGATGGAAGATTGAATCAATATACTCTTTGGGTAAATGGGAAGAAACAAACATTGTTGCCTTTGATTGAAGTTCCAGATGAGGTTAATTGTACTGTTATAAAAATTTGCATGGTTAATGGGAAACAATTTGAAAAAGAAGTAAAAAAGGATCAAGTTTGTTTTTCTATAATTCCAAGAATACCAAATTTTGTCAATGGAGACCAAGTGCCAGAAAACAATGTTAACCGAGTGCCAGTCAGTGGTGACCGAGTGACAGATGGTAGTATTGACCAAGTGCTAGGAGAAATTGCAGAGTTGCTAAATGAGTATAAAGTCATTATTGCTGAAGATATTCCTAATGGTTTACCTCTAGTAAGAAGTATAAGTCATTGTATGAACCTAATTCCCAGAGCTAGTTTGCCAAACAAAGCACCATATAGATTGACACCTACAGAGAATGAAGAACTTAACAGACAAGTGCATGAACTATTGCATAAAGGTTTGATCAGAGAAAGCTTGAGTCCATGTGTTGTACTTGTTGTATTAGCGCATAAAAAGAATGGAGAATGGAGAATGTGTACTAATTCCAAAGCCATTAACAAGATAACAGTGAAATATAGGTTTCCTATACCAAGAATCGATGACATAATAGATTGTTTGAGTGGAGCAAAGTATTTTGCCAAGATTAATTTGAAGAGTGGCTATCATCATATCAGAATTAGAGAAGGTGATGAATGGAAGACTGCTTTCAAGACAAAAGATGGTTTGTATGAATGGTTGGTTATGCCTTTTGGTTTGACTAATGCACCTAGTACTTTCATGAGGTTAATGAATGAAGTTCTGAAAAGATTCTTGGGTAAGTTTGTGATCATTTATTTGGATGATATTCTGATATTTAGTAAGACTAAGGAAGAACATCTTGAGCATATTAGGCAAGTATTGCAGAGGTTGAAAGAGGAAAAGTTGATGATTAATCTAAAAAAGTGTTCTTTTATGCAAGAAGAGATTGTGTATTTGGGGTTTTTGATTTCAGCTGATGGTTTGAAGATGGATCCTGAAAAGGTCAAAGCAATTTTGGAATGGCCTACACCTGAAAATGCGAGTGAGGTAAGATCATTTCATGGTTTGGCTAGTTTTTACAAAAATTTTATAAAGAATTTCAATGCTATTTGTAATGCTATGACTAAAACAATGAGGGGAGATAAAAAGGAATTCAAGTGGACGCATGGAGTTGATAAGAGTTTTGAGACTTTGAAACAAAAGGTTGCTAAATTACCTATATTGGCTTTACCTTATTTCAACAAAGTATTTCAAGTTGAATGATGCAAGTGGTAATTCAATAGGAGTTGTGTTAAGTCAAGAAGGTAAGCCTGTTGCTTTCTTTAGTGAAAAGTTGAATGATGCTAAAAGGAAATATTTTGTGTATGATCAAGAGTTTTATGCTATTGTTCAAGCATTGAAGAAACGGAAACATTATTTGATGCCTAAGGAGTTTGTGTTGTACACTGATCATAAAGCTTTACAATACTTGGGAAGTCAACATAAATTGAATCAAAGACATATGAAGTGGGTTGAGTATTTGCAAAGTTTTACATTTTTGATCAAGCATAAGAGTGGAGTTACTAACAAAGTTGCTAAGTAGAAGATGTTCTTTGTTGACTGAAATGAAGGTTGAAGTTCTTGGTTTTGATGAGATGAAAGAGTTATATGATGTTGATCCTAATTTTTCTGAGGCATGGAGAGATTGTGGAGCACCAAATCTGATGGATCACATAAGTAAGTATGATGAGTATTTCATTCAAGAAGGTATGTTGTTCAAAGGCATTTAGTTGTGTATTCTTAGAAGTCCTATGATGTTGAATTTGATTAAGGAAAAGCATAGTGGTGGATTAGCTGGAAATTTTGGAATTGATAAGACATTGAGTTTGCTGAAAGAGAAATATTATTGGCCACAAATGTATAAGGATGTTCAAAAATTTGTAAAGAGCTATGGAGTTTGTCAAGTTGCAAAGGGGCTGAGTCAAAATACAGGTTTGTATACACCTATTACTGTTCCTAAGAAACCTTGGACTGATATAAGTATGGATTTTGTTCTTGGATTGCCTAAAATAGTGAAGGGGTATGATTCCATATTTGTTGTAGTGGATAGATTTTCTAAGATAGCTAATTTTATACCATGTAAGAAGACATCAGATGCTAAGCATGTTGCTGAACTTTTCTTTAAAGAGATTGTGAGATTGCATGGATTACCAAGAAGCTTTATTTCAGATACAGACAATAAGTTTGTTGGTTATTTTTGGAAGACTTTGTGGAAGAAAATGGGTACTAAATTGAAGTTTAGTTCTACATTCCATCCACAAACAGATGGATAGACAGAGGTTGTGAATAAAAGCTTGGGTAATTTGCTAAGATGTTTAGTTGGGAATAAGCCAAGCAATTGGGAGATGGTATTGGCACAAGCTGAATTTGCATATAACAATTATGTGAATAGGAGTACAGGGAAGAAACCTTTTGAGATTGTTACTGGAATGCATCCTAGAGGTATATTAGATTTGAGAGATGTTGTTGGTGAAGAAAAGAAAAGCATTGTAGGAGAAGAATTTTCTGACTTTATGGAGTCCTTGCATAAAGAAGTGAAGTTGAGGTTGGAACAAAGTAATTAGAAGTATAAGGAGAATGCTGATCAATCTAGAAGACACCACGATTTTCAAGTTGGTGATGAGGTGATGGTTCATCTAAAGAAAGGAAGATTCCTAGTTGGAACATATATCAAGCTAAAGATGAAGAAATTTGGACCTTGTAAGATCCTAAAAAAATTTGACAGTGGTAATGCTTATGAAGTTGAGTTACCTAATGACATGGATATATCTCCTATATTTAACATTGCTTATTTGTATAAGTATCATGAGTTAGAGGATGAAGTTGTTATACTAGATGATTATCCTAAGAAACAGATTGAGGAGGTTGAACATATATTAGATCAGAGAGTTGGCAAGAGTACAAGAGGAAAAGATTACTATGAATATTTGGTGAAGTGGAAGAATAGACCTATTGAAGATGCTTCATGGATTTCTCAATTTGAGTTGGATTCAGCTCAAGTTGGGATATCTCAATGATTCAAGAGAATCATTTCTTCCAACCCCAGTTGTCTAATGCAAGAGCATCCTAGGTTGCCCTATTATCCTATTCCTTTTTATTTCTTTTGCAGTTGGTGCTGAGTTTAGGTGCCGAGTTACTGTGGCACTCTTCAGGTGCCGAGCTCTTATCGCACTCTTCAGGTGTTGAGTTTGTATTGTTCTCTTCAGGCGCTGAGCTCCTATCGCACTCTTCAAGTGTTGAGTTCCTATCACACTATTTAGGTGCCAAGCTCCTATTGCACTCTTCAGGTGCCGAGTTCCTGTTGCACTCTTCAGGTGCCAAGCTCCTGTCACACTCTTCAGGTGTCGAGTTACTGTAGCACTCTTCAAGTGTCAAGTTACTGTAGCATTCCTTCAGATGCCAAGTTACCCAGTGTATGACGAGTGCCAGTATTTGGACATGATTTTTGTGAGCTGACTTGTGGGAATTATTTCATTTGTCACATTTAATTTAAGATCTTTTCTTGGGATGAGTCCAGACCATTGTTGGGTCGGCCCTCCTCTTATGTAACATTCTATTTTCTATAAGCCATTTTGGCAAGTATAAATAGAGAGTTTAGGCTTAGAGCTAAGTAAGTTATTAGAAGAAGAAAAGTTTTGGAGGGAGCAGAACTGAAAGTGCAAATTTTCTATTGGATCTTTGAATGTGAATGTATTGTAATTGGCCGTAACCCAGAAGGCCTCACAGCTAGGCATGTATGAAGATATTTTGATGAATCAACAGAAGTATTTTCCTCTTCTCCTCCTTTGGTTGTTGTCCATTTGTGTTTGCTTCCATTGTGTTAACTCTTGCAGTGTGGTTTGGATAGCTGGGTGAGCCTTTGGCCCTGGTTATTCATCCTTTGCCTACGTCACTCATTGTAACCTAATTGTGCAACCTTTAAAATTTAAAACTTGTAAAAATGCATTTAATTTTTAACCTAACTACAACTCTCTTGGTTTTAGTGTGTAGACAACTAAGTTACAACCTTGTCTAAACAAAGTTGGTCCATTTTTCCTCTGAAACATGGGCATTACAATTAACTTTTATCATGAATTGTATAATATATATTTTATTGCACAAACAATAGCCAATTGAAATTGAGCCTAAAATGAAAGATTCAATTGCAAGGTGTCTTATTATTACTATTACAATAATGTATTATAGGAAATCATATATATAAGCCTATAATTATTTTTCAATCTAAGAAAAATATACTTCTTTTGAATAATAGTATATATAAATACAAATAATAATTGTCACTTACACTTGAATTAATACAGATGGGATCATTACTAATTATTGTTAGTGTTATTATCTCATCCAATAAGGAACATGACTATCTCAAGTGCACTATGCGCTAGAATGTGATATGATTTTTTTCTCTTTGTACCATGGCTTACTACTTGTTTGTGCCTTGTTAAATATAACATTATAAAAATTCTGATTTATTTATTTAATTTTCTCTTCCATGATTAGTTAATTATTCAATTTGTATATTATACAGAAATATCATTCCTAAATTATCTTTGTAAAATAATTCTATATGTAGACAAGAGGGTAAATCAGCATACATAAAACTTAAGTCATCTATGATATTGATTTGATAAATTTAACAAATTATTGAAGGAAACTACAAAACATACAATAGATTAACACATAATGTACTAACATTTTTTTAATTTTAATTCTCCTTGAATTATCATCCAAGTATGTACGTTATTTAGTTGATGATGTCTAGGTAAGTGATCATTTAATAATGAATTTAAGTTTGTGATTAAATATATGACTCTAAAGCTAGTTAATAGAAACATTTCCATTTTAATTTGGAAAAAAAAAAAAAATAATTAGAAGGGTAAACTTCCCTCTAAATTTATATTTACAAACTAGTACATTTAGACAAGTTGGATTTTAATACAATTAAACCAAATAACTTGCACAAATTATAGAGTAAAATTTTGGCCAAAAATGGATAAAATTGAGGATGAGTAGAGTATAGATTTAGATTTTCTCTCAACTTTTATCATGAATCGCATACTATGTTTTTTAAAGTATAAATAATAGCTAAGCCCAAAATTAAAGACAGAAGTGCAAGGATTCCACTTGTTACAAGTTACAATAATTTTTAAGATGGGAAATCATCTCTATAAAGATATAATAATTAAAAAACATATATTCCATTTGGATAATAATGTACATAAATATCTAATAAGTGCCACTTACTATCATGCCTAAAATATTAGGGAAAAATACATGAATATTTTTTTAATGTTAATTAAACCACTAAGTTAATACGTGTCACCTAAAATGGTTAAGAGGAGATTAGAAATGAATTCCAGTTGTGATTTAATATATTCATTTTACAAGTCAGAACAAAAGGTGTGCTAATATATGTTGGTTTATAACTAATCATGTAGGATTAAATCATTATGTTTAAACATTCATTATTTAATCAATTTCATCATCTATTTGGATTACATTTAACCCTAAACCACTACCACTTATAAAATGTGACCCTCCAATACATTATTAATCCATCACTTTCATTTTTATAAATAATTACAATATTTAAAATAAAGTAAACATTTAAAACTTAATTAAATAAATTTAAATAACTAAAACAAAAAAATAATAGTTAAATCTATAACCTAACTAATATTAAACATACCTAAAACATTAATAAATTAAAAAATAAAAAATAACATTATTCTTCTAATCACATTCTAATTCTAACTCATTTAATTCTTACATGATATTAATATATTTTAATTACATTAACTTAAACTAAAACAATACTAATTAAACAAAAATACTAATTCTACTTACTTTAAAATATTACATACAATAATCTTAAATTATACTATATTTAACTAACTAAACTAACTACTAATTACTTACTAACAATCCCCTACTAACTTTTTTCCACCTAACCTATTTAATACTTACATGACAAAAAGTTACTAATAAAAAAAATAAATTAAATTAATACAAATCTAACAATCTAATTCTAAATTAATTCCACATCTCTTAACTAACATTGCCTCCTAACTAACCTAACTAACTAACCCCACCCCGTAACTACTTACCCACCCATCCCCCACTCTTTCCAAGAGCCTAGTAGTTTGCAAGGAGGGTCTTCACATGATCCTAAGTCTGCCATGTGCAGATCTTATCCCCCTTACTAAGGTACACTTGGAGTTGAAATGAAAGGCATTTGAAAATAAGTTTTCTTTTCTTTTCTTTAAAAACACTTCTTTATTTATCATTGCCTCACATACACTTACCCAAGCCTAATCTAAGTCTTAAACGGGCCAATGAGGAAATTGGGTGATATGATGTGATAGTAACAATTTATTGTAGTTGCACAAACCTCTCCCCAAGGTCAACATACCTACAAACCATCCCTTCGTCCAAATCATGGGATAAGGGAGATTGCACCTAGGAAAAGAGGTTTACTAGTAGGGAGGTAATAAATGTTAGAGATTTATGGATGAGAAGAATAAGGTTAGAAATGGTAGTTATAGTATTATTTTAATTGTTATTTCTTTTTATTATATTTTATATTTATTTATCTCTTATTTTAAAAATAGTTCTCAAATATTTAGAAGAGATTATTTTAAGGTATATTTTCTATTCCAAAAGAGGATTAAAAATTTTGAAATACAAAGGGTAGAGAGCATTAAATTTCTTAAGGATCTTTTTTTTTTTTTCAATAAGTGTTGAGTTTTCACATACAATTTTGTTTACATGGCATAAGGGGGATTTTTTTTCTCATTTTCATTGATGAATTTAATCATAGATTTTTGATGTCATATTTATGCATTTCAGTAGGAGTATCTTTTTTAAATATATAGTTACTAATCAAAGAAAAATGAAGTAACATTTATTTACATCAAATTTCCCCTAACATATATTCGAAATCAAATTGCGTAACATTGTGTAACATCATTGAATTTAATTACCATAGATCATATGCTTATAAAATGAATTATAAGGAATGTCATAAGAAATGAATTGCTCTTCTTTTTTTAACTTACATGGGCTAGTCACTTCATATTTATTTTATTCAAAACTTGATTCAAGGACTCTATCAAGAAAGAATTAGGAAAGAAAACATGATATTGTAGTCATTTCAAAAAAAGGTTAACAATAAATTTTATATCAAGGTCATTATCCCAAGGGGAAGTCTCCATAACATTTAAATCAATGGCAAGTGAAAGTAGGAGTAGATAGGGGGAAGGACAGGGTAGTGCATCTTTTCAAAATTTTAAACCTGTCCTAGGTAGGATTCCACAGGGAGGAGGAAATCATAAGCTAGGAACGAAGGAGGGGTTTGCGAAGTGTTAGGGGACTGGAAATATTGGAGATGAAACAAAGAATGGGGATGGGGACCCACATGATAAGAGCAAAGGTTTGGACAAATCTATTCTACTACACAAGGTGAAGCAATATGGTTTTCTAACGAAATGTTCATATCTTTTTGGTGTTAAACCCTCTGGTAAGTCTTCCTTCCCTCTGGTTAATTTTCTTTCTAGCTTGGACAAGGGGTCTTGTGAAATTACTATTCTAGATGAGCTAGTAGATCATAGTATTGCCTCAATGGCTTCCACTTTGGTAGGAAAGTTTATTGGTAAAAGGCTAAACATAGACATAGTGAGATCTTTCACTCAAAAAAAATGGTAGCTTAAAGGACAGGTAAATGTTACAGCTACAGAAAAAGGCTTCCTCTATTTTGATTTTACTTGTAAATAGGAATTTTCTAACATCTTATGTGGAGAACCTTGGAGTATAGGTTAGTCTAATGGTCATTGAAATTATATTTGAATGAATCATTCTTTGTGTAAGCACCGATTTGGGTCAGACTTCTGGAGCTGTCATTAGAATTATGGAATGAGGATGTATTTGTGGGAGTAGAAAATTCCTTTGGGGAAATTTTGTCAATAGACCCAATAACAGCTTCTAGAAATAGACTAATGTATGCAAGGATATGTATTGGTGTTAGAGAAGGGGATGACATGCTAGAAGTTGTGAGCTTTCACTCTAAGCTGTGAACAAATACTCAGCAGCTTGTCTATGAAAGTATCCCTTTTGCTTTTTTTTTGTTGGAATTATAGAAGGAGTAACTAAGAGGGGGGGTGAATTAGTTACCAAAAAAAAAATCCACAGATCCCTTAGATGTCTTAAAACTTAGTTACTACTGTCACTCGGTAGCCACACAGAAAAATGTTGTAACTTGAAAGATGTATTGAGAATTAACTTATTACTGATATTTAAGAATTCACAAAGATATAACATGCATGCATAAAAGAAATAACATCAACATAAGAGACACTAGATTTAACGTCAAAATCCAATATAAGAAAAACCACCAAGTAACTAGCTTCCAATTTTCACTCTTCTAAAGTGAGCCCTATTAGGAGCCAATCCTATTAAAGGTTACAAGACACACTATTAGGTGTGACCCTTTTAGAGGATTTAAACACCCTACTAGGAGTGGCCTTGCTAAAGAACTTTAGAAAAATTTAGTAGAACTGTTCACCTTGTTAGAGGATTTACAAAAATGGCTATTAGACCAACTTTGTAAAGAGATTTAGGAATTACTGCTACAATGGTGAGAAACTAACAATAAGTGACCTAAATAAGATGCAACTAAACTTTGCTATTATAGATATTTGTTCTACTTCACTAGATCCTTTCTAATCGAATAAAACTTTGATGTTTCTTAAGGATATCTTATCCTTTTTCAAAATTCACTCACATCTTCCTCTTCACAATTAATTCACTTGCATGCTCACTCATCCATCCATACTTGACCTGTTATTTATACATCAATGAAATCCTTCATTGGTCGACCCTGCTCAGTAAGCACTGCTCTAGAAATGATTTCCAGTGTTAACCAAGTGAAGCTTGGTAAACACTGTGAATTCTACAAAATCCTTTCGAGATCAACTGAACTTGGTAAGTACTGATTTTCCTTCACTGACCTTGTGAGCTCAGTAGAAACTAAATTCTACCATAGAATCCTTCAGCACCTAAGTGAGCTCGATAGAAACTATCTTCATAGTGTAAATTCCAAAAATGCTCCTTAGACTATATAATTCACATTGCTAACCATCTAAGCTTGGTAGACTCTATCTTTTTCTTTTCTGACCAACTGAGCTTGGTAAAATCTATCTGATAACTGATATGACATTTGTGTAACATCAAAGACAATACACAATTGAAAAATTGTATCCAAAAATCTCCCTCTTTGGCATTGATGGCAACACAACATGTAATAGCAAAATGAAATTTGAGAATGAGTCTTTTTTGACAGAACATTTCTTCCTCTTTGATTTTATTCCACAAACTTCACAAATATAGTAATCTCCCTCTGTGAAGGAATTACATAGCTTCTTATCAAACATCAAACTTTCCACAAGAAAATTCAAATTTCTGAAAGATATGACAGTATACTCTCCCTCTTTGAAAACACATGCCAAAGACAACACAAACCAAATGAGTAGTAATGTACCTTAAGTACTGATTCATATTCAATGTTCTCATGATTATTTTGCATCAACAGAAAAGATCTTCAACATGATACCTATTGATGCATCACTAAAACTTCATTTTAGTGAGCTGTAGATAGGGGAATAACCCCTACCTTACCTCTTAGATACAAGAATACATTCTTAGGTAAAGGCTTGGTGAATATGTCAGAAAATTGTTCCTTTGTATGGAAATATTCCAATTTGATCTCCTTATCTTACACCAATTCTCTGGCAAAGTGATACTTTATTGCAATGTGCTTGGTTTTGAATGCATCATTGGATTTTTAGATATGTTGATTGCACTTGTATTGTCACAAAACATAATAATAGGTTCTTTGATTTCCTCCTTCATACCTTCAAAAAGCTATTTGAACCAAACAATATTAGAATAGTTTATTGTTGTTGCAACATACTCTACTTCTGTTGTAGATTGGGATGTACAATTTTTCTTTTTACTTGTCTAAGAAACCAACCTCTTTCCAAGAAAGAATGCACCTCCACTTGTACTCTTCTTTTCATCAATGTTTCTTGCACAATCTACATTAGTAGACACATTCAAATTTAGATTGCCTGCAAGTTTGTACCATAAACCATAATCTTCAATGGCTTTCAAGTATCTCATGATCCTTTTCATTGCCATCATGTGATTTTTTCTTGGTTTTGATAAAAAACTTGTTACAATACCAACTGCAAGGGCAATATCTAGCCTTGTATAAATTACATACTACAACTTTCCAATCATAGATCTATACAATGTCTAATCTACCTCCTTTGATTCATCATCTTTGGTAAGCTTTAGACCAATGCACATAGGAGTCCTAACTAGTTTGCAATCCTCCATACCAAACTTTTTCAATATCTCCTTCTTGTATTTTGACTGAGTAATGTAGATGTCATTCCTACTCTACTGAATTTGAAGACCAGCAAAGAATTTGATCTCACCAAACATAGACCTCTCAAATTCCTTGTTCATTTTCTCTAAAAACTCTTTGCAAAGATCATCATTTCCTTTCAACAAAGTATCATCCACAAATATTTTTTCCAAAACAATCTTGTTAACTTGTCCTTCCTTTATATACAAGCTACTATTATCATTATTTCTCTAAAAACCAATTTGAATAAGATAGTTATGCAATCTTTCATACCATGCTCTAGGGGCTTATTTTAGACCATACAATGCTTTATGTAATTTGCAGACCATGTCCTTCTTGTCTAGATCAACAAAACCTTTAGGTTGCTAAATGTAGACTTCTTCATTTAGTATACCATTGAGAAATGCTAACTTTACATCCATTTGGTAAATCTTAAATCCTTTGTATGCAGCATATGCAAGTAGGGTCCTAACACCTTCTAATCTTGCAACAAGAGAAAAAGTCTCTCCATATTCTATTCCTTCTTCTTGAGAGTATCCTTTACATACCAATCTAGCTTTGTTCCTTAACACCTTTCCATCTTCATTCAACTTATTTTTGAATACCCACTTAGTTCCAATCACATTTTTTATCGTTAAGCCTATGTACAAGAGTCCATGTTTTGTTCTTCTCTATTTTTTCTATCTCTTCATTCATAGCCTCAATCCAACTTTAATTTTATAATGCATCTTTAACACTTCTAGGTTCAAAATCAGCAAGTAAACAAGTATCTTTCAACTTACTTCTTTTCATAGTATCTTCAGATTTGTCTCCAATGATCTGATCTAGTGCATGATGTCTCCTAACATATTTTGCTAATACATGTTCCTTACCTTTTGAACAAATCTCATTGTCATCCTCTTGCACTTCAACTTCAGGTTCTGGCTAATTTGACTACTGCTTAGATCCTTCAAACTTGATAGACATTGGCTTGGTAGCATCTAAATGTGACTCAGGTTGCTATAGCTCAGTTTCAGCTTTCTACAACTCAGTTACAAAAGACTCAAGAGTAGAAGATTCTTGATTGATAGATGTATCTAGCACTGTATTAGGTTCAATGAAAAAATATCTCTTCTAATCTTCTGATTCCTTTTTACTTTCTTCTTCAATCCTTTCTACAAACTCATCAACTTTCACATGTACACTTTCTATGACTTTTTGAGTAGACAAATTCAAACATCTATATGCTTTACTCTTGCAAGAATATCCCAAAAATATTCCTTCATCACCCTTCACATCAAATTTACCTTTTCTAGATTCTTTCAAAATGTAACATTTTCTTTCAAATATTTTTAGGTAACTTACATTGGGTTTATATCCATACCATTACTCATAGGGGGTTTTAAATGAGTCCTTTAGCTATACTTGGTTCAAGGGGTGAACTACAATGCTAATAGCTTCCTTCCAATATTTGATAGAAATGTTCTTTTCAATCATTAAAGTTCTTGCATAGTCCATGAAAGATATGTTCCTCCTTTTAGCTATTCTATTTTTCTCTGGGGTTCTAAGTGCTGATACCTATCTTTTGATTCCTCTTTCAATGAAAAAGTTATTGAACTCATGGGAGATGAATTCACCACCTCTATCTGAACTCAAGCATTTTAGTTTTTTTCCTGTTTCCTTCTCTACTCTAGTAAAATACCATTTGAAATTCTCAAATGCTTCTAATTTCTCTCTCAGGTACATGATAGTCATCATTCTAGAGTAATCATCAACAAAAAGAATGAAGAAGTTTTCTCTAGTATAGCTTTCAATTCTAATGGATCCACACAAGTCAGTATGCACAAGTTCCAAAACTTCTTCAGATTGATAGTTCTTACTTGTAAAGCTAGTTTTTCCCATCTTACCAATCTGACAATTTTTGCATGTACCAACCTCAAGTTTCTTTATACTAGGAATGCCTCTTACTTTTCTAAATTTTCTTATTTTAACTAGGTCAAAGTTCACATGACACAATCTTCTATGTCATAACCAACTTTCTTCAAGTTGAGTAATAAAGCATGAACATTCACCAACTTCAAGATAGAACAAGTTACTTGTTGTCTATATGGTTGATCTAATTAGCTTTCCTTTGTTGTCTAGAAGTCCTGCTTTTCCATGCACGAATTCTATTTTAAATATATTATTGAGTAGTTGTGCCACACTCAACAAATTGTGTTTTAGACCTTCAACCCAATAGGCATTATCACATACAAGCTCTTTGGCTAGTGAGATTCTTCCTCTTCTTTTTATGCAACAAGGTTCATTATTAGCAAACCTCACACTACCACCATCATAGTGTTCAAAATTTTCAAACTTAGTTTTATCACTAGTCATATGATGAGAGCAACCACTATCTCTAATCCATCTATCATTTTTGCTCACATGACAGATAAGTGCCATTTTATCTTCCTCATCATTATCAGATTCATCTTTAACAACAATGTAAATAATTTCATCTTCTTCTTTAGAATCATTAGAATCCTTGGCCATGAAGCATATTTTCTTACCTTTCTTCTTGAATAATTTGAAGTTTTTCTGGCCAATGCACTTGTGATCTTTCTTCTCATCCTCATTCTACTTATTTGAGCACCTAGCAGTAATATGTCCAATTTCTTCACATGAAAAATAGATTAGAGGAACCTTACCTTTTTATTTTCCCCTACCTCTAGAATATTTCCTTGCTAGTAGAGCTTCAACCACCTCAAGATCACTATTAGAACTCTATTCTAATTATTCTTCACTTTCTAACTGAGATTCCTTTATCTTCTTGTCTTTCTCTTTGATTGAAAGCTTGGTTTCAAATGCTGATTCAATTTTCTTCGAAGCTGGAACATAGTTGTCATATTTATCTAGATCAAATGTAGTCAATCTTCCTACTATGGCCTCTAAATTTATCTTATGATTTGCTTCACATCTTGTTTCTTGAATTGTAGAAACTCTAATTGCATAAATGGGAAGTAATGTCCTAAGAACTTTACTTACAACTGTTTCCTCCTCAATGTTTCCTCCAGAAGCCTTGATTGCACTGACAACTACTTTCACTCTTTCAACATATTTGGCAATGTTTGCATCCTCTCTCATCCTTATTTGATCAAATTATCCTCCGAGACTTTCTTCTTTGGCTCTTCTCACATTATCATCACCTCCATAGATATCTTTCATCTTGTTCAACATTTCAAAGGTAGTTTTTGTAGTCCTTAACATGATCAAATTCTTCATAGCTTAGGGTAGATGCAATATCTATCATCATGGTGTTATCAGTAGTCTTCTCTGTAATTTCATTAGTAGATAATGTACTAGAAGGAGTCACATATGCTTCATCAAGATATTTCAATCTTGTATCTCTAATGGAAGCTAGATGGAGTCTTATGAGACCTTGTCATGCTAAAAAATTATCCCTCTTACGCCT
This sequence comes from Cupressus sempervirens, assembly GCA_028749045.1. NCBI lineage: Eukaryota > Viridiplantae > Streptophyta > Pinopsida > Cupressales > Cupressaceae > Cupressus > Cupressus sempervirens. The sequence continues at coordinate 702,208,204 of CM053783.1, read as the reverse complement.
TGGAATTTCCCTCTAGTAAGACATCCTAATCTTTAGCTTAGATCCTTGAAATCCTTCCTACAAGCACCAAAAGCTCTAATACCAATTATTGTAATTATAGGAGTAACTAAGAGGGGGGGTGAATCAGTTACCACAAAAACAAATCCACAGATCCCTTAGATGTCTTAAAACTTACTATTGTCACTCAGTAGCCACATAAAAAAAATGTTGTAACTTGGTAGATGTACTAAGAATTAACTTATTACTGATCTTTAAGAATTCACAAACATATAACATGCATGCATAAAAGAAATAACATCAACACAAGGGATATCGAATTTAACGTAGAAACCCAATATGAGAAAAACTACCAAGTAAATAGCTACCAATTTTCACTCTTCTAAAGTGAGCCCTATTAGGAGCCAACCCCGTTAAAGGTTACAAGATACACTATTAGGTGTGACCCTATTGGAAGATTTAAGCACCCTGCTAGGAGTGGCCTTGCTAGAGGACTTTAGAACAATTCAATATAATTGTCCACCTTGTTAGAGGATTTACAAAAATGGCTATTAGACCAACTCTGTTAAAAAATTTAGGCATAACTGCTACAATGGTGAGAAAGTAACAATAAGTGACCTGAATGTGATGCAACTAAACTTTTCTATTATTGATCTCTATTCTACTTCACTAGATCCTTTCTGATAAATACAACTTTTCTTTTTCTCAAAGATATCTGATCCTTCTTCAAAATTCGCTCACACCTTCCTCTTCACAATTAATTCACTTGCATGCTCACTCATCCATCCATACTTTGAATTCACAATTTGACCTTTTATTTATACATTACAAATTATCAAGTTGGCTCATTTACACTTTACAATTACCAATAATCATTACATCAGTCGACTACAATCATTACATGAAATAATTAAACTTTATTTGTCAAAATAATGAAATCCTTCATTGGCCGACCCTGCTCAGTAAACACTACTCTAGAAATGATTTCTAGTGTTAACCAAGTGAAGCTTGATAAACATTGCAAATTCTACAAAATATTTTGGAGACCAAGTGAATTCAATAAGAACTAATTTTCCTTTGCTAACCTTGTGAGCTCGATAGAAATTGACTTCTGCCATAGAATCCTTCAATGTCTGAGTGAGCTTGGTAGAAATTGTCTTCACAGTGTAACTTCAAAAAATGCTCAATAGACTCTATAATTCACTTTGCTAACCATATGAACTCGGTAGAATCTATCTTTTTCTTTTCTAACCAATTGAGCTTGGTAGATTCTATCTGATAATTGATATGACATTTATGTAACATCAAAAGACAACACACAATTGAACAATTGTATCCAACAATTTTCACTATCTAAAATCTAAACACAAGGCGAATCAATGCCCAAAGGTTAAAGCTAAAAATAAAAATATTCCATGTTATTCCCAAGGAAAGGAGAAAAGGATTTGGAAAAGGAAGGACTTCAAGGGTGGCTAGAAGGCTGAGGTTAATGCTCCTATCAAAGGAGGAAATAAATTGGCCAGCACGACTTCTAGGGTAGACAAGGATGTCCTATCAAGAACAAAAATTAATGTGTTGGCTAAACTAGCACTAAAGATTAATGGGGAGGTACAAATTGATACAGTTGGCTCCTTACCACACACCACTGCTAATGATGTAGGTGACTCCCCAGAGAGGGAAACCAAACTTTCCTTCCTACACTCTGCCAAACAAAAAGCTGAATCTTTCCTTCAAGTCAACTCCTAGATTTATAATGAAATAATGGGGCTGAAGAAGAAAGTGGAAACCTTGCAACATAACCAAGAGGCTGACCGGGCTATTATTCAACACATGGAGGTGCAAATGGGAGATATCCCAAAAAAACTTAAGGATTACGAGCAGAATCTTAGAATGCTTATCAAGGAAAGTGGAACAAAAATGGAGCGGGTAAGTTCAAGCATCTGTGGTGCCACGGAAACATTGGGCAAAAGAGCAAATGAAGGAACCATTTCTTCGGAGGGCCCTAGCAAGAGGACAAGAAAGAGTTTGAGGAAGAAAGATTTTATTTTTGCTACTTCTTTGGCTACTAACTCCATCCAAGACATGGCTAAGATTGGTAAGGAGGCAATTAAGATGATTACGAAACTGCAATAGTTTCTTGGGTCTTCTTTTCTGGTTGGGTTCTTGTTCAGGTCATGTTTGCTGGTTGTTACTTCTGGTTCCTATGTTTGGTCCTATTTTTTGGCTTTTAGTTTTTAAATTGTATTGATGGTTCCAGGTCCTTGTAAAACTTGGGTACTTTATTTAGACTTTATTAGTGGTTTTAGGTCCTTGTAAAACCTATTTTTGGTACTGCTTCTAGTAGGTTTAAGGACTCTTTCCTGATGGATGGCTTGTTTTTTCCTTTTTTGAGGATGTAAAAGGGTTTCGGTGTCTCTTCGAAACCTATTTTTACCATAATCTAAAACATAAGATAGGGCATGTGCAGGATCATGATGAGCCAAAAAGTGGCAATCTAAAAAATATGTAGTTCTGAAATATCTCAAACCATTTCAAAATATTTTCCAACTTTTTTCCCATCCACCCTAATACTAAATGAAAACATTTAATATATTTATAAGGTCCACTATATTTTTTCATACCAAATCTATATGGTCAACTTTAAAAACATCCTAAAAATGTGCTTTTGGCCTATTTTTATGTGATTTTTACTTCAAACATGTAGCTGACAACTTTTCTTTCACCAAAATTTGATGAAATGAAAAGGGTTTCTTAAGAATGTTCTTATCTTTCCATAAATGTAAAGTTTGTCAAATTATGATTTTAGTAAGTAATTATTACTTATATTCTAATGGATTTATGTATAAAGTGCTGACTGATACACTACTTGAAAAACAACTATATCTTTCAAATGGTACAACATTTTTTAAATCCAAAAGATGCATCACATTCTATGTTTCTTCTACTATAAGGGAAAAACTTAAAATTTTTATTTTGCAGAGTTTTGAATTAGGTAAGGTGGTCAAACATGAGATTTTTTTAATTCCAAAAATACTAAAATGAAAAATTAATTAATTATTATTTATTTAGAATAAAAATACCCAAAAATATGTGTCACATCCATGCATGTGTCTACTGCTTATATCTAGAATATTATTTAAAAATATTATCATTTTATTTTTAATAAGGTAGTCAGACATACATCTACTTATTTTTATTATGAAATTTATGTACTATTGCATTAAAATTCAAAATTTTGACCAAACAATTTTTATTTTTTTGAGATAAGTCCTAGTAGTTTAGAAACTAGATTCAAATTTCTAAAGATTCTTTTCTATCAACTTTTTGATATAAAGTTAATAACAATTAGAAAATTGCATGTCAAGTTGATATAACCCTAATTTTATGATTTTTTATTGCCACTTAAGAGCATAGTTTGGTTGACCATGATCCTGCACATACCCTATACTATTATATATTAATAGATTATATATTATATATTTACATTATGTTATTTAATATATATTATATATTATATAATATTATATTATATATAATAGTTACATTATTATATTATATATTTATAGATTATATATTATATCTTTACACATTTCATAACTCAAATTAGTCATATAACTCACAAATTCATTTTTCCCTCCAATTTTTTTGCCGCCAGTATTAGATATATAATTTGAAATCAGATATCTGATCTCTAATCGGATATCTGATAAGGCTTGTGCTTTACTTTCCAAGTTTGGTACTTGGATAGGTGAAAAAAAGTTAGAGCAAATTTTGAAGCACTTTTAGACATCTTCAAACTCTATTTTTTTTCATATCGCCACTTTTTGGCACACCATGATCCTACACATACCCTATAGAAAATGATGAAGGAATGTAAGAATCCTAGCTCTAAACCATTTTGAAATGTACATGACATAATATAAAGCACTACTTGTCATATATAAACCTAATTCAATCACCTAACACTTCTTCAAAATATATTAAAACCAATATTTCATTAAATGTTACTTCTATTTAGGTGATAAATGGTAGAGGTTGACTTGGATGTGTAAATATAAGACATACATTTTTCACTTGCATTGGATACAAGATAAATAGGAATTCCAAGCATAACTTTCAATATAAGTCAAGTTTGATTAGAAAATACAAATTGGGATGAAGGAATTTCTATTATAAAGTAAAATTATATCAAGTAAGTATGAAAGAAAGTCATCTTTTATAAATGTTCATTATTTTACATATGCAAAGTGAGTGTGAACTTGACATGTACAATAAATAAAATTAAAATATTAAAATAGATCTATTCTTAAAGAGAAAACAAATGATGATGAATGTTTGTTCAAATATACAAGAAAAGAAATATTTTTTCTCTATCAATTGTAGATCTGAAATTGTGGTTCTAATAAAATTCCAACTATGTATTTGTCAATAGGATGAAATACCTATAAAACTATATTTCTCATGGATCTTTATAAACATATCAACCTAGAGTAAAAGTTTCTACACTTACAACAGGATAGACATGTTCCTATTACACTATGAAAAGATATTGACCCATATTCTTTAGAAAGCTCTCAAGAAATAGTTTTTACATCTATAACCATATTTCTGACATCTTTCTCTTGCACTTAACAAATGTGGTTTTAGTGTTGTTTGAAAAGGGATTTCCTAGGTCAATCTTTAGATTGAGGAATCAAATTTGAAATTGAGATTTTGTTTTGTCCCCTTTATCAATATATAGTTGGTTTGTTTCACTTTTCCTATCTTATAGCTACCTTTTGGGTGGGAAAAAGGAAGATTATAAATTTGAAACTATTTGTCAAAATAATGATTACTCTTTCTTAGATTAACTACCACCTTTCTCATTCAGTAATGTTTTGTGTCCTCCAATGTAAGATATGAAAGGATTTTGTTAAGAATGATAGGAAAAGATTATTTAATAGATGTGAAGAACACAAGTGATCTTGGCATTATTCATATAAATTATTACTACTTGGCGAATCTATTAGGATGTAAATATTTTTTTCTAAGTACTCTATCTTTTTCTTGGGATTCTTCTATTAAGTGTAGGGTTATGTCAAAAACACCTAAAGATATGGTTGTGGATTTAGAGGAGAATGCAAAAATATGTGGAAATTGAGTTCATATTGAATCGAGTGAAGTTTATGATTCTATTAATTATAAATGTTGGAAACTACAATTGGTGTTAGGATTAACCTCAAATAGAAATAATATTTACATGCAAATATAACTAATAAAAATAATAATAGATCAAACATAAGAGAACACAAGACACCAAGATTTAATGTGGTTCACCAAATCCCTAGGCTATGTCCACCAACAAAAAGTCCAATGTTATTATTATCCAATGATTACAACCTAATTATAATCTATCATCTGTTATAGCTCAATACCACTGCAAGAAGCTACAATATCACCATGACAATATGAAATCCCTAATCCTAAGCCTTTTTTTACTATCCTTTTGCTGCTCCAAAAATTAGGGCTAGAATAAGTCATCCAATAGGAAAAATAATAGTCAATGCCTTTTACAATTTAGGGGTATTTTTGGCTTCAAGGGCTTTGGCCCTTAAAACCCCCACATGGGCATTGCCCCTCAACCCCACCTTGTACTACAATGGGGACCACACCTAGGACACTACCCCCAAACCCCTATAGAAATAATCTAGAGGGAAACCACATTGAATAAACTTCTAAGTCTGATTAGGCTCCACATCACAACAATCTCCCACTTGGAGACTGATTAGACTACACAATAATAACCTCCCACTTGGAGACTGATCATAGCACTGCTAAACTTGTATATACCACCAGAATATCAAACAACTCTAGACTTTTCTATTCTTTTATTTTGTTCAGTCTAGAAGAACAACCAAATCTAAAGTGGAATTTAGCTTCTTTATTGTCACAACCTTTGTAAGCATATTTTCTAGATTATCATTTGTATGTATCTTCCCTAGCTTTAACTATCCAGCATCCAAAACTGATCTAATGAAATGATACTACAACTATATGTGTTTTCTCTTTGAATGCAAAGCTAAATTTTTTGCTAGATGAATGACACTCTAGCTATATATTTATCCCACTATGGATGTGCCAATTCTTCCATGAATAACTAAAGCCATATCATATGTTGGCTACCTTTGTAGTAGCAACATACTTTTTCTCTATAGTGGATAAAACATTAACCTTCTGTAATTGAGAAATCTAGCTCACTATTGCCCCACTAATACTAAATACATAACCTATAGTATTCCACCTTGTATCAATATTGCCTACCAAATCTAAGTCAACATAGCCCTATAAACCAGTAGTAGAGCCCCATAAATGTAAACACTTGTTGGATGTTCCTCTTAGATATCTGAGATTCCATTTAATTGCATTCGAATACTCAAGCCTTGTATGACTCATATACCTACTAACAACTCCCACTACATGTGCAATATATGTCCTAGTAAATACCATAGCATACATCAAGCTTCCTATAGTTGATGCATAAGGTGCCTTAGACATCTAATCCTCCTCTTCTTGTGTCTTGGGACACATCTCCTTAGTCAACCTCAAATGACTAGGTAGAGGTGTCCTAACAACTTTAGCATTCGAGCTGTAGAGAAGTTTTGTAACACCTTTCCAATATAACCAGCCTAAGATAATGTCAATTTCCTATTATTCCTATCTTTGCAAATCTTTATACAAAGGATTTTTTTTGCTTCCCCCAAATCATTCATAGAAAATGCATGCACTAATTGGAATTTCAACCCCTTAATATGATCCATGTTAGATCCAACTACAAGCATATCATCAACATATGAACATAAAATAATGTAGCTTTCATCATCCAACCTCTTAAAATAAACACAATGATCTAAATGACACCTACTATATTTTTTCTCATGCATAAACCTATCAAATTTTAGATACCATTGTAGAGGTGCTTGCTTCAAGCTATATAAACTTTTCTTCAATCTGTACACTAAGTTCTCCTTACCTTTGACCTCAAATCCCTTTGGTAGAGCCATATATATCTCTTCATCCAAATCACCATGAAGGAAGAATTTTTTAGCATCAAGCTTCTCTAAATGTAAATCTTCAGTAGCCACAATATTTAAAATAGTGTGAATAGAAGTCATCTCAACAATAGGAGAGATTATCTCATCAAAATCAATGCCTTTTTTATGTGAAAATCCTTTTACCACTAACCTTGCTTTAAATATTTTCTTACCTCCATCCTCTTCTTTCAAACTCTAAACCCACCTTTTCTGTAAAGCCCTTTTACCTATAAGCAACTTGCATAAATCTCATTTCTTATTTTTCAACAAAGAGTCCATTTCTTCTTTCAATGGCAACTCCCATTGAATCTTTGTATCCACCTACACAACTTCATCATAACATTCAAGTTCACCAACATCACTAAGTAAAATAGAATGCAAGGAAGGAGAAAATCTATCTAGAGGTCTACTTAGCCTTGTTGACTATCTAACATTCACTACGGTTTTTGGTATGTGTTATTGTAGTTATTGTAGATCATGAGGAATTTCTAGAACATCAACTTTTGGAGTATCATCCAATACTACATAATCATCTTCTTTCTTCTCACGTTGCTAGAATAGGTCTTTGTACAACACTTTCTCACTGAATATGACATCCCTTTTTCTTACAATTTTAAGATTTTCAAAATCTTAAAGGCTCAAAAAAATTCAATAATTCCATATCCAACAAATACATATTTATTTGACTTAGCTTCTAGGTTGGTTCAATTTTTAGAATCTATAAATATGATAAAATGGTTCACAACTGAAGATCTTGAGAAAAGAATAACTCACCTTCTTACCAGTCCATGCTTCCTCTAGAATACCACAACCCAAAGGAGTAGGGAGGTCCTCTATTAATCAAATGTATAGTAGTATTGATAGCATCTACCTACATGTTTAAGGGCAACCTTGCACAAAACCTCATGCTTCTTGAATGCTACTTTATTGTCCTATTCATGTATTCAACCACTCCATTTTCCTATGGAGTCCTTCAAACAATTTTTTGTCTATGAATATCATTAATGGAGAAATAATATTCAAATCCATGACTACAATACTCACCACTATTATCAGATCTGAGACATTTTAATTTCTTACTAGTCTCATTTTCAACCAAGCATTTCTATTTCTTAAAAGTTTTAAATACATTAGATTATTTTCTAAGGAAAGAAACCCATACCTTTCTAGTTGCATCATCAATAAAGGTAACATAATAATGAGATCGACCAAGGAAAGATACATAATAAAAGAACTGGAAGGGAGTGTATTCACATTGAGTTGGATAGATCTCTTATCTCTCTAGACTAGTTGTAGTCTTTTTCTTGTAAGCTATATCAACTTCCTAGAATTGGCTCTAATCACTCCCCTATATCTCTCTCAGTTGTCTCTTTAAAACCAAGAAGGAACTTCCCTTTTTGGTTTGAAAAGATGTGGACTTAAAATTTTGATTTATTAAACAAGGTATATCACTAGTGGGGGATAGAAGTGGAAGGTACTACCATGTTTAGAGTAGTGAAGAAGTTGAGTAATGTGAAGAGAATGATAAAAGTCTAGAATAAGATAGATTTTGGTCATAATTTTCATGATAAAGATGATCTGTCTATGAAACTCACCTCCATTCAGGATACTATTCAAAAGGAAGGGTACAATGATTTGAACAAAATTGTTGAGTTGTCTATTCTCTCAAACTTGCATAATATTATAAGTAAGGAAGAGAAGTGCTGGAAGCAAAAATGTAGAATTAACTGGCTAAAAGAGGGAGATCAAAACACAAGGTTTTTTCACATTTCTACTCTAGAGCATAGAGCTAATAATAGAATTTTTTCTTTAAAAAAGGGGTAGGATATGTTGACAAAAGAAGATGAAATTGCTACTGAGGTAGCTTCCTATTTCTCCTCTCTATTGTCCTGGGACCCCTTGTTATCAAAGTTGGATCAAACTAAAATTATCTCACGTATTCCACAAATTATTCAACCCCATCACAATAAAATGTTGATGGCTATACCAAATGCTTAGGAAGTTAGAGAAGCTCTTTTTTCCCTACCAGTGCATAAGTCCTAGGCCTAGATGGATTTCCTACCTCCTTCTTCTTAATTTACTAGTAGGTGGTTATGGAAGATGTTGTGAAGGTTGTTTCAGAATTATTTGGAGCTAGAAGTATTCTAAAAGAGATTAATTCTACTTTTTTGGTCCTCATTCCTAAAACTCCTGGGGTTGACTCTTTGCATAAATTTAGACCAAGTAGCATGTGTAACTCTTTCTAAAATATTATCTCAAAGGTGCTAACCTCTAGAATTATTAGAATCCTTCTTTTGATTTGTCCCTGGAAGAAAGATTTTGGATTCAATCATAATGGTGCATAAAGTTATCCATTCAATGGAAGCTAGAAGGGGAGATGGAATAATTCTCAAACTAGATCTTTCAAAACCTTATGATCGGGTCGACTAGAATTTCCTTGGTTTGGTGCTTCAGGCTTTGGGCTTTGATCAAAAAGTTTGTAAGCTTATATCTCAACTAATTTTTACTTCTTCTCTTTCAATTTTTTTTAATGGCGTTCCTTCTATTTTTTTCAAACCTTTGAGAGGGCTTAGACAGGGGACCCCCTCTCACCTATTTTTTTCATTATTTTGGCAGAATTCATTGGGAGTTTAATTGAGAAGATCAAACAACTAGGAAGTCTAAAAGGGTTTAAACCATCTTTTAGGTGTGATCCTTTTTCTCATCAACAGTTTGTGGATGATACAATTATGGGAGGGGAAACATCAGTTAAGGAGGCTAAGATTATGAAGGAAATTATTCATTTGTACACTAGAGGATCTGGACAACTTATTAATTGGGGAAAAAGCTTGGTTTTCTTTATTAATACTCAAGGAGACAGGCAAAGGAAAATTGCAAGGAACCTTGGTTGTGGAGTAGGAAAGCTTTGTTCTACTTATCTTGGATTCCCTTTGGGCACTAAGCCTCATGATTCCTTCTAGAATGGGATCAATGATAGGTTCATTAAGAAGCTAGTGGGCTGGAAAGGGGACTCTCTTAGTCAAGCCGGAAAATACCTTTTGGTTAAATCTACTCTTCAGAACCTCCCAATGTATGCCTTGAGCCTTTTTCGGATTCCAGTTAAATTTGCAAAGAAAATGGAAAAGATTCAAAGGGATTTTTTGTGGTCTAGTCTTGAGGGGGAGAATAGATATCCCCTTGTGGCTTGGAATAATGTCTATCTTCCAAAGTGCTATGGTGGATTGGGTATCATGAAACTAAAGCGTCTTAATATGGCTCTCCTAGCCAAAAAGATCTAGCGCATCTTTAATAGTACTGGGGAATGGAGAGATGTCTTTTTTTATAAGTATCTTAGAAGACCTTCAATCCAATTTTTGCTAAATAATGAGTTCATCTCAAGCGGGTCTATTATTTGGAATGGTATTGTCAAAGTAAGAGAGTTGGCCAAGGCTAAGGTTGTTTCAAAATTGGGGAATGGGGAGGATATTCTCTTCTAGATTGATCATTGGCTACTACAAGGACCTCTTATTAATAATCCTACATTTGAAATGTGGGCTAATGATTCTATTAGGAAATTTGGTTTGAAAGTTACTGATTATAGAACTGACTAGGGATGGAAAGACCTATCTGCCATCTCTGAGAATCTCAAGCTGATCATAACTATGTTGAATGCTATGGTTATTAATAACAAGAGGGATGAAGTTATATGGGGTGAAAATCATAATGGTTGTTACTTGGTAGCTTTCGGGCTACAATTCCCTTTGTAGCCTAAAAGAGAAATCCCCTTGGGTGAAAGCTTGGTTGCCTAGGCTTACCTCAAAGATTAATATTTTTTACTAGCTGGCCTTACAAGACAAAATTCTTACATAGGATAATTTAATAAAAAGAGTTCATATTATGCTTAATAGATGTATCCTTTGTAAAAATTAGATGGAATCAGTCATTCATATGTTTATACATTACCCTTTCTCAAGGGAGGTCTAGGACAATATAACACAAAATTTTGGGGTAAGCTAGCATAAACTAGGTAATGTACTAGATTTATTATGCCATTGGATAAGCATGTTCAAGGGTTCAAACTTGTTGGATTTAATTACCTGGACTTTGCCTCATTTTTGTTGGGGAATCTAGAAGGAAAGAAACAATAGAATTTTCAAAGACAAAGAGGAACTTGCTTATGTTCTAGGAGAGAAGATTTATAGAAGCATAAAAGAAAAGTATGAAGTAAGGAAGGGGGAAGATATTGAAAATGGTCGTAATAAGAAGGAGAAAGAAAAGGATAGGAGGACCAAAAGATAGGATGTGAAATGGCTACTCCCTCCTAAGGGATGGCATAAAGAAAATTTTGATGGTGCATCAAAAGGTAACCCTAGACCTTCGAGTTGTGGAGGAATCATAGGAAAAAATTATGGTGGAGGGGTGGTGGATTTTTCTCATCCATTGGGTTTCCAAACTAGTCATTTTGCAAAAGCAAGTGCTCCTTGCCATATAGTTAAACTAGCCTTTGACATGGGGATCAAAAAATTATGGTTAGAGGGGGATTCTAAAAACATTATAAGATGTATTAAAAGAATCAGTCAACCGTCATGGTCTATCACTAATTTAATTGAAGAGACTTGAAATGTCCTTCAAAATGTTGAATGTGTCCACATCATCCATGTTTATAGGGAAGCTAACCCTATGGCAGACTAGTTTGCCAATGAAGCAATTAGGCAAGATAAGCTTATGACTTGGAATTTGGGTGGGAATATTCTAGCAGAAGTGAGGAGTCTTATCGAACTAGAAAAAAATAGGGAAGTACGATGGAGATCTTAATATAATAATGTTAATTTATGGAAGCTGGGGTGTGAGTTATTGTAATAATTGTGTTTATGGAAAACATAGTTAGGAGGTGAGGTTATTAGTGTCATCAACATATTTTGTGGGTTGATATTTTCATCCACCTTTTTTCCTAGGGTATAGAAAAATATTTTGGCACTTTTCAGAGATGCAAAAACTAGAGCTTTCAAAGGGTTGAGAAGGTTTTGTAGAGGTTGGAATTTATGAGAATTTTAGGGGTGGAGAGCACAAAAATGGTGGGGGAACAGAGTAGAAAAGAGCCTATGGGGTAAGTGGAAAAATGGAAAGAAAGGAAAAAAGTATGGGAGAAATTGGAGAAGGGAGGTATATAAAATTACATTGCTAAACTCCATGGCTTTGACCCAGATGTAACTAACAATATGGTAAACTCTTGGAAGGATGGGAGAGTTATAGTGAATGGAGTTTCATTTCAAATCACAAAGGAAGTCATTCATCTTCTGTCTGAAATTTTGGAGGAGGGCTTCAAATTTTATAGAGACAAGAAGTTGTCGATGAATGCGGTCAACGATTTTGCAAATAAAATGGAGGAGAGGAATGATCTAGTAAAATGTGAAATGTACTATGGAATGGATTCTATCAAAAAAATTTGGAGGTATATTTTACAAGCTGCTATCGAATATATTTCATTGGATACCAGATTTGACTAGGTGAAAACCCAACACTTTGTTTTTCTCAACCATTTCCATCATGGCATCAAGATTTCTTTCCCCTTTTATTTATTGACTTCTATGAGCAAGGCTATCATAAGATACAAGAAAAAAACCTTTTTGAATCTTGCCCTACATGAGGGATTATTTTTGTTAATTTATGAGAATTTTAAAGCCCATACTTTAATTGAATCTCATCAGCCTAGTGCGGATGCCTCTAAGGACTCAGGTAGCTCTAGTTTTTCCTCTAATTTGGAGGATATTGAAAGTATCAGCTCAAAGGGGGAGGAATATGTTTCCTCTAAAAAGAAGACTAAAGAGTCAGAGAAAAAATTTCCCTCACCCATTATCTTGAGTAGGAAGAGCCCTAGAGGACATGGGCCTAAAATTACAAGCCAAGGTGATGAAGCAAACAATGAGGAAGGGGAGGATATAAAATATGATGATGAGGAGGAGGAGGAAGAGACATAAATTAAGAAGGAGGAACCAACTACAAAGAAAAGGAAAAGAGAAAAATAGATGGATGCTGAGGGGGTTTTGGGGTCAGGGCTAGATATGTTTGCTATTCCTCTTTCCCCTATTCATGCCCAAGAGCAAGAGAACGAGAAAATTAGAGGAGAGGGTGGAGAAGTGATTATTAAGGATAGGTAAAATGCATGGAGAAATTGTAATGTTAGAACATCCAAGATGGGGATGGTCAAAGAGACAATGAATCCCTAAATTCTAGAAGAAAAATAGGGCCAGCTCTAGTTCGAAGAACTCATCAATCTAGATATGGTAGCAATAAAAGATAATGCTAGGGAATTGGGCATGAATCTATTGAATAATGCTTGCAATAGCATGATTGACAACTTTAGGTCAATAAAATGGCTTTACCACAAATTGGAAGAGGTCAAGGAAAACATTGGCCAAATGTAAAATAGTAGGAAGAAGCTAGATCTGCGAAATCAAAAGAATAAGGAGGATATAATCAGTTTAGCTAAGAAGAGAATCATGAACCTAAAAAACTATAATCCCAATCTAATGAATTAGATGATCTCCATCCTCAATTCTATCAAAGATAACATTCTGTTCCTTACTGGAATGTTAAAATCCAAAGGCCTACTAGATGAAAGTGAGGACAAGGATAGGGAAAGAGCCAGGGTGGAAGAGGAAGCGACGATAGAAATTACTTTAGTAGCTTGGACTAGGAAGCCTAGAAGACTTAGGAGAAAATTGCTAAGGAGACTCACAAAGTCTATGAAGTAGCTTAGACAATGCAGGAGCTCAAGCTAAAGATAGAAGAGTAATCATGTTTTATTTATTCTTTTTTTTTGCTATTTGTTTATTGTTGTTTTCTGTCAAGTTGGGTCTTTCTTGTTCTGGCTTTTTGGATGTAAGTTGAATTGGCCTTTTTGTTGGCCTTTGTGTTTGGCTAGTCTTTCATGCTTATTATCAACCATGTGACTTGTCTACATTTGGCTAGGCTTTATATGCTTATTATTATCCTTGGTTTTGTTTTAATTGTTGGGTTTGAAGATCCCTATAAAACCTATTTTTCTTATAAAAAACGTTTAAACTAAGAATACCCAAAACTCTAAATCAAGTTTGGCTTCATATCAAGGTATCAATAACATAATCTACAAATTTATATCAAGGTAACTATAAAGAACTAAAACTAACTACGTGACAATCAGATTTAATACATAAAGACATTCAACTAATTACTCCCATCCTAAATTTGCACAATGTGTTCCTTATCAAACCTTGAGTAGAGAGAAAATGAATTTTTTTAGGGTAGGAGAAGTCAGTCACAACACCAAAATAGATGCCTCTCTTGAGGCTAATAATCACTTGAACTTTTTTTCTTTCACTCCATATCTCCCCAAATATAAAAAATAGTTTCTATTGACAAGTAGGTGGCTATACCACCCTACTTTCCCCCTCTCCTCATCATGTGGAGAAACTCTGCACTAATCAAAAGTCTAACTGAGGCCCTCCTCCCATAAACAACCACTTCTGCCCTATCCAAGGGTGAATAATGCCAACACAACCCTTATGTTTTTCCCCACAGAAAAAGTTGTAAAACATGAAAGGAAAAATAATTAAGAACCCCATAATAGTCCATCCCTCCCATGTTTCATCATACATGCAAATACACACACATACAAGAGGTCTACTTAAACAAATAGAAACACAACATGAAGAACAATACCTTGAATGATTCCTACCTTCAAAAGTGTTATGAAAATTAATTTTTTTTACAAGAGCTAATCCTTCTTCCTCCTTTAATCCTAGCTTTACTCTCTCTAAATGTAGAGATTGGGTGAACACCCTTCAACCCACAAATTGGCAACTAAATAGGCTTCTAAACTCACCCATCTAAAATTTAAATAACTCCAAACTTGACTAAGGCCTTCTAGGGTCTTCCAACTTGATCCTACCATTAAGACAACTTTTTTTGGTGGAGTGTAAACTTAGAAAACTCTTGGAGAAGTTCAATTTTATCACTAAAGGGAAAATGAGATATTTAGGAGGTCATAAAGGTCAATAGAAGGATCTAGAAGAGTGGAAAATGTCCCCAACCCTACACATACCCCCTAGGTACTTCTATTTCATTAATTTTGGCCTCTATGGTCATTTTATGACCTATTAATTTGGCATGAAATATTTAAACTTTCTAAAAACCCTAGGAATTCAAACTTACAATTAAACCCTAATTGGGGTAATTAGTCTAGGTTACCATCTAATTAGCCTTAGATTACTAACTTAATCAAACTTTGACTTTTGGATTACTCTACTAACCCTAATTAATATGCTGATACATATATATGAATTATGAGTGTCAAGTGACACCATAAGATTCACTATTACATAACATTAAACATTTTATGATTACAAAATGATACACACATTCAAATTACTATAGACATAAAATATAAAACAATGAGGTCTCCATCTCTTCATTAGACTCAACCTTAGTTCCACAGTCTACACATAGGGTTGATTATTGATTCTTCATTAGATCCCATGGTTAGTAATCCTACACACTTAATTCACACATCAACAACTCGAGAAAAATCACATGCATATATCTAAAACTCATTTGGATAATCACATAAATCAAAACATTAATCTTTCATTTAAATAACCTTTATCTCTTTTCTGCTGGCATATTTAAGCATCAAAAATTGCATAATTAAAGTATTAATCATATTCCTAATGTTGAATTCATTTATTGTAATACACCCTCATTATGCATGCTAATAAAACATCAGATAACATGTTTAAGCATTTTAAAGTAAACCATCACACAACATAAAATAATATAATAATGTCCAGTCCACCAAACAATGTCTCAACATATTGCATCATAATGTGTCAAAGTAAAAATGTACTATATCTACTATGCAAGGCATCACATTTACTCTACAAATAATCAACATGGGATCATTTTTTATTAGTCTTAGAGTTGGAATCTTTTCCAATAAGAACCAAGACTACTTAAATTGCACTATGAGTTGAAATATTATATGGACATTTTTTCTTCATACCATGGTTCACTAGAAGTTTTTGTCTTGTTAAATATCATCACATAAAATTTATTGTTTATTTATTTTATGCCTTTTCTTTCTATAATTATAAAATTATTTAAATTTACATTATTCCTAAATATATTTACAAAATTATCTTGGTAAAATGATTATATATGTTAAGACAGGGTTAAATCAACATGTACATAAAAATGAAGTGATGATGTCATGCACCTTTATCAGTTAAATTTTAACCATCTAATTGTGACTAAAAAATGTAGAAATGAACAGACATACACATGAACACTATATTTACATTGAAATTTTGATATGAGGAAGAGCATACCGAGAATCTACTCATTACATGAATAATTGCTCAAAATATTTATGATTGGCACACTAACAAGTAAACTCACTACTTCCTAACAAAGACAATACAAAGAAAGAGTACTCATTTAGTATAATACATAAATCTATAAAACATAATCAATCTTCCAAAAAATATAGAGCACATATAAAACTAAATGAATAGGATCTCCAGATTAATCTCAATGCAATTTAGTCAAAGTTGCATTGTCCAACCATTTCACTTTTCCATGTGAATTTCCATGTCCTTACATATAATCATAAAAATAATTCAAAGAAATAATATAATCAATTTGTCATTTTTCATTAATATATTGACAAGTTTTATTACTAAAAATTTATCAAGGGAAGACATAAGACAAATAAGCATTTTATGTACAAGGTTAATTATCCTATACATAATATTCAATGTTTTTACCCTAGGTGATAAAATGGACAAGAAATATTCATAAAATTAGAACCATCACAAAAATATTTAATATTGGACATAAAAGAACATTATAGGGTATGTGCAGGATCATGATGTACCAAACTATGACCTTAAGTGGTAGTGAAAAATCAACAAATCAGTGTTATGCCAACTTCACACATAATTTTAAAGTGGTTATGCACTTTATATCAAAAAGATGTAAGAAAATAATCTGTAGAAAATTGAATGTAGTTTATAAAATACTAGGTCTTATCTAGAGAAAAAAATAATTGATTGTTCAAAAGTTTGGATTTTTATCACAGTACTACAAAAATTTCAAGGCAAAAATAAAAAGTAGGTGTATGTCTGACCACCTTAATCAAAATCAAATGATAATATTTTTTTAATATAATTATAGATATAAAAATTAGACGCATGCCCTGATGTGATGCATATTTTTGGGTATTTTTAGTCCAAATAAAAAATTAAATATGAATTTTCTACTAAAAATTTTTTAGAAAAGAAAAAATCCCATGTCTGACCACCTTAACTAAGAGAAAATTTTACCAAATTTAATTTATTTGTTTTTTCTTATACTAGGCAAAGCATAGAATGTGACACAACTTTTGGATTTAAAAAATGTTATACCATTTGAAAGTTATAGCTATTTTTCAATTAGTATGTCAATGAGCACTTTACAATAATCTTCATTGAAAATTAACCAATAAATACTTATCAACCTCAGAATTTGACAGCAATTATATCAATGAAATCTCGAGAGTGATATAAAAAACCCTTTTCATTTCATTCGATTTCGATCAAAATAACATTGTCAAATGGCTACCCGAAGTCTGAGTGTCATTGAAACCCTTCTCAAACACATTTTTGGTTTGACTAAATAGGCTTAGTAAATACCAAGCCTAATCGGATATCCGATCAGGCTCGACAATTTTCCATACCAATCTGGAGGGAAATTTGAGAGGGGGATTTTTTTCAATTTTAAATTGCAAGGAAGAGAAATTTAAGAGGAAATAAATTTAACAAGGAAACTTTAGAATGTTTTAGAGGGAAACTTATTTCATGAAAGTGTGGACATTAGTATTATTATTATTATATATTATTATAAATATTATTATATTATAGTAATATGTATTATTATTATTATTAAATACAATATAGTTATAAATATAATAATAATTATTATAACTAAATATAACATAGTGATATATATGATATATATTATTATTATTAAATATACATAGTAGTATTATATGAATAAATTATTATATATAATAATATATATGGTTATTATTATTATTAAATCTATAATCTAGCAACATATATGATTATTATTGTTATATAATCTAATAATATATTATTATTATATTAAAATATACAATATTATATAATTCTTAAATACAATATTATCATAAAATGCATCATTTCAATGCATTTCATGACAACATATGTCCCTAAGGCCCTATTTACCCCTTTTGATGTATTCCCAATGGGTCCCTAGGGGTCATAGGGATATACATTATCATGGAAAATGTCGAAAGGGGTCATAGGGTGGTAAATCCAAATGAATAATTCTAATATGTCCCTAGGGGTCCTAGGACCCCTGCAGACATATGTCATCATGTAATGGGTCAAACGGTGTCATAGGGCGACCCATGTGAATGATTCTAATATGTCCCTAGTGGTCCTAGGACCCCTAGGTACATATGTCATTATGGAATGGGTCGAAGGGGTTCATAGGTCACCCTATGACACTCTTCAACCCATATGAATGATTCTAATATGTCCTTAGGGGTCCTAGGACCCCTATGGACATATATCGTCATGCAATGTGTTGAAGGGGGTCATAGGTTTTGACCCATATGAATGATTCTAATATCTTCCTAACAGTCCTAGGAGCCCTAGGGACATATGTCATCATGTAATGGGTCAAAATGGGCCATAGGTCACCCTATGACACACTTTGACCCATATGAATGATTCTAATATATCCCTAAGGGTCATAGGACCCCTAGGGACATATGTCATCATGGAATGTGTCAAATGGAGTCATAGGTCATCCTATGACCCCCTTTGACCCAAATGAATGATTCTAATATGTCTTTGGGGGTCCTAAGACCGCTAGGGACATATGTCATCATGTAATGGGTCGAAAGGGATCATAGGTCACCCTATCACCCCCTTCGACCCATATGAACGATTCTAATATGTCCTTAGGAGTTCTAGTACCCCTAGGAACATATGTCATCATGGAATGTGTTGAAGGGGGTCATAGGTGACCCTATAACCCTTTTTGATCCATATGAATGATTATAATATGTCCCTAGGGGTCCTAGAACCCATAGGGACATATTTCATCATACAATAGGTCGAAAGGGGTCATAGCTCACCCTATAACCCCCTTCAACCCATATGAATGATTTAAATATGTCCCTAGGGATCCTATGACCCCTAGGAACATATGTTGTCATGCAATAGGTTGAAGGGAGTCATAGGTCATCCTATGAGCCCCTTTGACCCACATGAAAGATTCTAATATGTCCCTAGGATCCTTAGGGACATATGTCATCATGTAATGGGTCGAAGGGAGTCATAGGTCATCTTATGACCCTCTTTGATCCATATGAAATATTTTAATATGTCTCTAGGGTCCTAGGACCCCTAGGGACATATGTCATTATGAAATGGGTCAAAGGGGGTCATAGGTCACCCTATCACCCCCTTCAACCCATATGAACAATTCTAATATGTCACTAGGGGTCCTAGGACCCATAGGTACATATGTTATCATGCAATGGGTTGAAGGGGGCCTTAGGTCACCCTACGAC
The DNA here is from genome assembly GCA_028749045.1 of Cupressus sempervirens. NCBI lineage: Eukaryota > Viridiplantae > Streptophyta > Pinopsida > Cupressales > Cupressaceae > Cupressus > Cupressus sempervirens. Next base: position 702,188,518 of record CM053783.1, on the reverse strand, counting down.
ACTCTTCAACACATATGAATAATTCTAATAAGTCCTTAGGGGTCCTAGGACCCCTAGGGACATATGTTGTCATGGAATGGGTTAAAGGGGTCATAGATTAGCTTATGACCCCATTTGATCCATATCAATTATTAAAATACCTCTCTAGGGGTCCTAGGACCACTAGGGACATCTCATCATGAAATGTGTTGAACAGGGTCATAGATCACCCTATGACTCCCTTCGACCCATATGAATGATTCTAATGTGTCCCTAGAGTTCCTAAGACCCTTAGTGAAATATGTCATTATGGAATGGGTCAAAAGGTGTCATAGTGAAACCCATATGAATGATTCTAATATGTCCCTAGGGGTCCTAGGACCCCTAGGGACATATATCATCATGGAATGTGTTGAAGGACCTATGACCCCCTTCGCCCCATATGAATGATTCTAAATGTCTCTAGGGTTTCTAGGACCCTTAGGAACATATGTCATCATGAAATGGGTCAAAAGGGGTCATAAATCATCCTATGATGATCTATGACCCCCTTCATCTCATATGAACGATTCTAATATGTTCCTAGTGGTCGTAGAACCCCTAGGAATATATGTCTTCATGTGATGTGTTGCAGAGGATCATAGGTCAGCTTATGACCCCCTCTAACCTATATGAATGATTATAATATGTCCCTATGGGTCCTAGGACCCCTAGGGACATATGTGATTATAGAATGGATCGGAATAGGTCATAGGTCACCCTATGACCCCCTTCCACCCATATGAATGATTCTAATATGTCCCTAGGGGTCCTAGGACTCCTAGGGACATATGTCATCATGTAATGGGTTGAAAGGGATACCCTATTCAACCCATATGAATGATATGTCATCATGGAATGTGTCGAAGGGGGTCATAGGTCTCCCTATCACACCCTTCAACCCATATTAATGATTCTAATATGTCCCTAGGGGTCCTAGGACCCTTAGGGACATATGTCATCATGAAATGGGTCGAAAGGGGTCATAGGTCACCCTATGACCCCCTTCAATCCATATGAACGATTCTTATATGTCCCTAGTGATCCTAAGAACCCTAGGGACATATGTCATCATGGAATTTTTTGAAAGGGGTCATAGGTCATCCTATGACTAGGACCCCTAGGGACATATGTTATCATAGAATGAATCAAAATGGGTCATACGTCACTCTATGACCCCCTTCCACCCATATGAACGATTCTAATATGTCCCTAGGGGTCCTCATACCCCTAGGGACATATGTCATCATGTAATGGGTTGAAAGGGGTAATAGATCACCCTATGACCCCATTCAACCCATATGAATGATATGTCATCATGAAATGTGTTGAAGGGGGTCATAGGTCACCCTATCACCCCCTTTAACCCATATAAATGATTTTAATATGTTCCTAGGGGTCCTAGGACCCCTAGGGACATATGTCATCATGAAATGGGTCGAAAGGTGACCTATGACCCCCTTCAACCCAAATGAATGATTCTTATATGTCCTTAGGGATCCTAGGAACCCCAGGGACATATGTCATCATGGAATTTGTTGAAAAGGGTCATAAGTCATCCTATGACCCCCTTTGAACCATATAAATGATTATAATATGTCTCTACGGGTCCTACGAACCCTAGGAACATATGTCATAATTGAATGTGTCGAAGGGGTCATAGGTCATCTTATGAACCCCTTCGACCCATATGAATGATTCTAATATGTCCCTAAGGGTCCTAAGACCCTTAGGGACATAGATTGTCATCATGGAATGTGTTGAAGAGGGTCATTGATCACCCTATGACACCCTTTGACCCATATGAAAGATTCTAATATGTCCCTAGGTGTCCTAGGACCCTTAGGGACATATGTCATCATGAAATGGTTTGAAAGGGGTCATAGGTAAACCTATGACCCCCTTCAACCCATATGAATGATTCTAATATGTCCCTAGGTGTCCTAGGAACCCTAGGGACTTATGTCATTATGAAATGTGTCAAAGGTGGTCATAGATCAATCCATGACCCCCTTCGACCCATATGAACGATTCTAATATGTCCCTTGGTGTCCTAGGAACCCCAAGGACATATGTCATCATGTAATGGGTGAAAAAGAGTCATAGGTCACCCTATGACCCCCTTCGACCCATATGAATGACTCTAAATTGTCCCTAGGGGTCTTAGGAACCCTAGGGCCATATGTCATCATGGAATGGATCTATGACCCCGTTCAACCCATATGAATGATTCTAATATCTCCCCAGGGCTCCTAGGACCCCTCAAGACATATGTCATCATGGAATGTGTCAAAGAGGGACATAGGTCAACCTATGGCCCTCTTTGAGCCATATAATGATTCTAATATTTTCCTAGGGGTCCTAGGACCCCTAGGGACATGTCATTACGGAATGGGTTGAAATGGGTCATAGGTCACCCTATGACCCCCTTCAACCAATATGAATGATTCTAATATGTCCCTAGGGTTCTTAGGACCCCTAAGGACATATGTTGTCATGTAATGGGTCAAAAGAGGTCATAGGTCACCCTATGACCCCCTTTGACCCATATGAATGATTCTAATGCGTCCCTAGGGGTCCTAGGACCCCTAGGGACATATGTCATAATGGAATGTGTCGAAGGGGGTCATAGGTCACCCTATGACCCCCTTCAATGACCTATGACCCCCTTCAATCCATATGAATGATTCTAATATGTCCCTAGGTGTCTTAGGACCCCTAGGGACATATGTCATATTTAATAGGTTGAAGGCGGTCATAGGTCACCCTATCACCCCCTTCAACCCATATGAACAATTCTAATATGTCTCTAGGGGTCTTAGGAACCCTAGGGACATATGTCATTATGGATTGTGTCGAAAGAGGTCATAGGTCATCCTATGACCCCCTTTGACCCATATAAATGATTTTAATATGTCCCTAGGGGTCCTAGGATCCCTAGGGACATATGTCATCATGGAATGTGTTGAAAGCGGTCATAGGATGACCCATATAATTGATTATAATATGTCCCTAGTGGTCCTAGGACCCCTAGGGACATATGTCATGGTGGAATGCGTTAAAAGACCTATGAACCCCTTTGACCCATATAAACAATTTTAATATTTCCCTAGGGGTTGTACGAACCCTAGGGACATATGTCATCATGGAATATGTTGAAAGGGGTCATAGGTCATCTTGTGATCCCTTTCAACCCATATGAATGATTCTAATATGTTCCTAGGGGTCTTAGAATGCCTATGGACATATGTCATCATGAAATGTGTCGAAAAGGGTCATAAATTATCTTATGACCCCGTTCAACCCATATAAAAGATTTTAGTATGTCCCTAGGGGTTGTAAGAACTCAAGGGACATATGTCATCATGGAATGTGTTGAAAAGGATCAAACGTCATCCTTTGGCCCCCTTTTACCTATATAAATTATTCTAATATGTTCATAGGGTTCCTAGGACCCCTAGGGACATATGTCATCATGGAATGTGTCGAAAGGGGTCAGATGTCATCCTGTGACCTTCTTTAACCCATATAAATGATTATAATATGTCCTTAGGCCTCGTAGGACCCCTATGGACATATGCCACCATGGACCCCTATGGACATTTGCAATATAACCAGCCTAAGATAATGTCAATTTCCTATTCTTCCTATGTTTGCAAATCTTTATACAAAGGATTTTTTTTGCTTCCCCCAAATCATTCATAGAAAATGCATGCACTAATTGGCATTTCAACCCCTTTATATGATCCATGTTAGATCCAACTACAAGCATATCATCAACATATAAACATAAAATAATGTAACTTTCATCATCCAACCTCTTAAAATAAACACAATGATCTAAATGACACCTACTATATCTGTTCTCATGCATAAACCTGTCAAATTTTAGATACCATTGTAGAGGTGCTTGCTTCAAGCTATATAAACTTTTCTTCAATCTGTACACTAAGTTCTCCTTACCTTTGACCTCAAATCCCTCTGATTGAGCCATATATCTCTTCATCCAAATCACCATGAAGGAAGGATGTTTTAGCATCAAGCTTCTCCAAATGCAAATCTTCAGTAGCCACAATATTTAAAATAGTGTAAATAGAAGTCATCTCAACAATAGGAGAGAATATCTCATCAAAATCAATGCCTTTTTTATGTGAAAATCCTTTTACCACTAACCTTGCTTTAAATCTTTTCTTACCTCCATCCTCTTCTTTCAAACTCTAAACCCACCTTTTCTGTAAAGCCCTTTTACCTATAAGCAACTTGCATAAATCACATGTCTTATTTTTCAACAAAGAGTCCATTTCTTCTTTCAATGGCAACTCCCACTGAATCTTTGTATCCACCTACACAACTTCATCATAACATTCAAGTTCACCAACATCACTAAGCAAAATAGAATGCAAGGAAGGAGAAAATCTATCTAGAGGTCTACTTAGCCTTGTTGACTATCTAACATTCACTACAGTTTGTGGTATGTGTTATTGCAATTATTGTAGATCATGAGGAATTTCTAGAACATCAACTTTTGGAGTATCATCCAATACTACATAATCATCTTCTTTCTTCTCATGGTGCTACAATAGGTTTTTTTACAACACTTTCTCATTGAATATGACATCCCTTTTTCTTACAATTTTAAGATTTTCAAAATCTTAAAGGCTCAAAAAAATTCAATAATTCCATATCCAACAAATACATATTTCTTTGACTTAGCTTCCAGGTTGGTTAAATTTTTAGAATCTATAAATATGATAAAATGGTTCACAACTGAAGATCTTGAGAAAAGAATAACTCACCTTCTTACCAGTCCATGCTTCCTCTAGAATACCACAACCCAAAGGAGTAGGGAGGTCCTCTATTAATCAAATGTATAGTAGTATTGATAGCATCTACCTACATGTTTAAGAGCAACCTTGCATGCAACCTCATGCTTCTTGAATGCTACTTTATTGTCCTATTCATGTATTCAACCACTCCATTTTCCTATGGAGTCCTTCAAACAATTTTTTATCTATGAATACCATTAATGGAGCAATAATATTCAAATCCATGACTACAATACTCACCACTATTATCAGATCTGAGACATTTTAATTTCTTACTAGTCTCATTTTCAACCAAGCATTTCCATTTCTTAAAAGTTTTAAATATATTAGATTATTGTCTAAGGAAAGAAACCCATACCTTTCTAGTTGCATCATCAATAAAGGTAAAATAATAATGAAATCGACCAAGGAAAGATACCTAAGCTAGTCCCCATACATTTGTATGCACAAGATTTAATTTCTAACTTTTATTTTCCTTCACAATCTTTATAAAAGTCACTATCTTTTATTTTCCATACACACAAGTTTCATAGAAATCAATATTAACACATTTTAGACCTCGTAAAATGTTATTTGAATGAATTACTTTCATACCTTTCTCACTCATTTGCCCAAGTCTGTTGTGCCAAAATATTGTGTCAAAATCTAAAGTAGCTATTTGTTCCCCCTACTCAACTGTAGCATATATTCCTAAACATTTTTTTCTCTAAAACAATCAAAGTAAAAGGAACAATATGATCTATGCAAAGATATAAGGTGTCTACTTTCACACCTTTTGTACTACAAGAAAACCTTTTGAAACCTTCCAATTTTTATCATTAAAAGTAACTATACAACCCTCATCATCGAGTTTTCCTACTGAACTTAAATTCTTACTTAGCCTTGGAACATGTCTTACCTCATGTAGTAGCCAATGGTTCCCATTCTACAACTTAATCTTAACTTTTCCAGTTCCAACAATCTAATAGGGCTCATTATCCCCGAAATAAACAAGCCAAAAGATCTCTTAGACATAATCAATGAAATAACCTCTATGAGGTATAGCATGAAATGAAGCTCCAGAATTTAAAATCCATGAATTAGATCAACACATTCTAAAGATACAAGCAAAGCACCCTCTTCAGATTTGTTACTTACCACATTTGCATCCTTGTTCCATTCTGATTTATCTCCTTCATTACTCTTTTGAGTCCAATAATCTTTCTTCTTATGTCCTATTTTACCATAGTACCAGTAATCTGTTAGTCCTCTAGATTGAGACCTCTTCCCCTTTGACTTTCCTCTTGATTTCCCATGATTTCTAGAATTATTTCCTCTCTCATTCATTCTGCCTCTACTTTGTGCATTCAAAATAGCTCTTGATGTAGTTCCACCTAAGGTTTTCCTATGAGTTTTCTCACTCAAAATAACACTGATCACATCATCATATTTTAGAGTATTAGATCCATAAATGGAATTACATACAACCATTAACAAGTGATTCCAGCTTTCAAGCAAAGAGCACAAAATCAAGAGAGCCCTAATTTCTTCAACAAAATTGATATCCACAAATGATAACTGACTAGTAATAGTATTAAACTCATTTAAATGATTCTCAATGAATCCACCTTCTATCATTTTCATATTAAATAAAGCTTCATGAGAAATACCTTATTTGAAGCAAAGGGCTTTTCATATAATTTCACTAGGGTTTGCATCAACTCTTTCATTGTCTTTACTTTTGTAATATTAAATGCCAGTAATGGTGCTAGGCATAATAAAATGCTTCCAAGTTCCTTTTTGTCTAAAATATACCAGTCATCATTTGTCATACATCCCTGATTCTTGGTTTTTCCTTCCAATGGCTTCCATAAATACTTCTGATAAAGATCATCCTCCATTTGCATTTTCCATAACTAAAAGTTCTACCCATTAAACTTGTCAACCGTTAGCTTAGCCTCATCTTCCATAGCTCAAACCCGGCTCTGATAACACTAGTTAAGATTAAGCTTAGACATAAATAGCAATTACTTGCAAATATAACCAATATCAGAAAATAATAGATCACATGTAAGAGAACACAAAACACCAAGATTTAACTTGGTTCATCCAATCCCTAGTCTATGTCTACCAACAACATGTTTAATATTATTATTATCTAGTGATTAAAATTTGATTACACTCTATAACCCCTTATAGCACAATACCACCGCAAGAAGCCACAATATCACCATTACATTATGAAATCCATAACCCTAAGCCTTTTATACAAGCTTTTTTCCACTCAAAAAATTAGGGCTAGAATAAGTTGTCAAATAGGAAAAATAGTAGCCAACAAATTTTACAATATAGGGGCATTTTTGGCTTCACGAGCACTACCCTCAGAAACCCCTATGTGGGCATTGTCCCTTGACTCCAACCTATACTACACTAGAGAGTGCACCTAGGGTGCTATCCAAGGACCCTAGAAGGACATTACCCCTTGACCCCATCTAGGGGGTGCTGGCCCCAAATCCCCATAGAAATAATCTGGAGGGAAACTACAATGAATAAACCTCTGAGTTTGATTAAGCTCCACTTCACAATAATTGGAATAATTATTTTGTTGTCATTGATGTTAAATCATACAAGTGAGATAGTTTCTACCTAAGTAGACTTGCACCTTATTTTATTGATGAAGGAAATCATAAAAGAAGATATAACAAGAAGACATAGTGAAAATTTTAAGTTATTTGGAACTATAATGGGCACTTGATGAGCTAGCACATTGGCAAGATAATGTGTTACAAGAAGTGATGAAGATAGTTGGATTGAATCCTAGAAGATATTATCAAAGGTAGAAAAAATTTATAAGCCAAACCAAGAAATAGAGAAGAGGATTAAGGAACTTATTTTTGAAAGTGAGTTGTGCTAGTGTGACCAAGTTATCATAGAAGTTGAGAAAATATAGTTTCAACTTAGCATCAATAAAGAATATGTATCACAAAAGGAAGACAAGGTAAAGATAGAGTAAGTTGAGCAAGAAAATTAGTATTGACCAAGTTATCTAGTGATGACTAAGGCCAAGGAATGCATTCTAGACTGAGTGACAATACTAGATAGTTTGTGAAGGAATTCATATTCCCAATAGACACAATTTGATTTTTAGATTGGTCAAAACATGTGAAAGATATATTGATGAGCTAGAGTATTTAATGTATGATAGATCATTTTGAGATTTCTTTGGCATGGATTCAAAAGAGAATTTTTGAGAAGTGTCTAGAAGGAGATATCTAGGAAACAAAGTGATGGAAAAATTAAATTAATATGACCTAACCCTAAGATCAATAGTGATTCTTAAGAAGAAAAAGATCAAAGCTACTTATTTTAGGAGGCATAAGGATAACCTAGAAAGGTTGAGAAGTTGTTTCAATTTTTTTTTCATTGGTGAACTTGAGTAGAAGCCTGCAAAGAACTAATCATAGATGAAGTGTGATGTCTTTAAGATTTTCTAAGAAAATTAGTGATGGAGATATTAATGGCGGTTAGTTAGTGGATCACTAGATGAGCTATTTGGATTGAACTTTTCCTAGTTTTATAACAATTGTATTAGTTAAAATCGTTAAATCAAGGTTGACCTAATAGTCATTTGTAAATCCTTTAATCAAAATGACATTATAATGGGATTTTCTTAAGCCCAAAAACTAGGTTACCTCTAATCGGGTGATTAAATCCTTTAACAAGGTCACACCTAACAATGTGTATTCTAACCTTTAACAGTGTTGGCTCTTAACTAAGCTCTCATCAAAAGATTAAACAATTGGTAGCATGTTAATGGTGATTTTTTTCCAAATTTGGTTTCAATATTAGATCATACTATTATACTTGTGTGAATAGTTTTTTATGTGTTGTGTTTCTTGTTGTCTTACATTCTAGAAGTAGGTTACTATTGGGACAATGAACTATAAGTTTATGTTATTGATAAGGTGATATAGAGACCTAGTAGACTAATAAATAAATTAGATTCAACAATATACTACCTAGAGAATAACTACATAGTGGTACCAATAGCTATAATAGCCTAGTAGATAAATGAGAAACAATAAAAAAATCATGCAGTGTTGGATATTGCATCAATCCTAAGTTACTCAAAGTTTGATGACATAAAGGCATGCACTACTAAAAACCAGATATGGGACAAACTAGAAAATATTAATTGTGGAGACAACAATATACTAAGAGCTAAGTCAAAAATCTTAAGAAGCAAGTTTCATGATATGAGGATGAAAGAAGGTGATAACAATGCACAATACTATGGCCCAATCAAAGAACTAGTGAATATAATTGGAGGAGCTAGAGGAAGGCTCAGTTATGAAATTGTGGTCAACAAAGTACTAAGAACTCTACTTCATATTTATTCTATTAGAGTTTCTACAATATAAGAATCAAGATGTACTCATGGTAATGATCTAACCTTGGATCAATAGTCTAATTGTGTGGCTTATTGCTTTTTAATTGTCAAATTTTGATAATTTTAGTTCCCCTACTATTGAATTTAATTCCAAGACACAATTTGTTCTATATAATTCTAAGAGGAATAAAGGAAAGTATGATGATAGTGAATCATCTAATGATGATCTTGAGGATCATGAAGTATTAATGGATAGAGGGCTACTAGGAGGCAAAGGCAAAAAAATTCATCTATCAATGACTGATCTATTATGCTAGTCTCCCTCTTACTAATGTTCACTACCTTAGGCACCTCGTAAAGTATAATTTTCTACATCAATGTTAAAGATATTTTGATTAGCACATTTTATGTAATGTACCATATCTCCTTAAGTTGCTTTATTTAAGGGAATCACCCCTAACTTCCTATAATTATTGTTACAGGCAATAAAGTTGGTCATATTGCTACAAGATGTCCTAATAGGGATGAAAAGCATGAAAGGAATGAAAAAAAGTACAAAGGAAGAAGACATGATAAAGACAATAGAAGGACACAAACACTACATAGGAAAATTTTAAGATATCATGTTACTATCAATATTAAGGTCAAATCATTTTTTTATTAGTGACTTAACACTTAATCAATAGTTTACATTGCTATGGAGTTCCATACGCACAAAGAAGAGCCTCCCAAACTTCACAATGTCTATAGAGCATCTAAAATAGAATGTAGTCCAAGTCATGTTTCATAGTTGCTATCGAGCATCAAAGCTAGTGTATAATGTAAATTAGGATTACCAAAGTCTATGGAACTCCAAAAGTAGACATAAGTTGCTATTGAGCTTCATAGAGTCTACCAATCTCATCTATGTAATCAATGAAGATTTTAGTATTAAGTAAGTTTTGTAGTTCCTGTAATCTATTTTCCATGTAATAATGTTGGTCATATTTCTGCAAGATGTTCTAGTGGGGATGACAAGGATGAAATTAAGATAACAAGTACAAAGGAAGAAGACATGATAACAACAATAGAAAACACAAACACCACATAGGAAAATCTAAGATATCATGTTAGTATTGACATTAAGGTCTAATAATTTGTCTGTTAATGACTTAACACTTAATCAATTGTTTACATTACTATGGAGCTCCATATGCACAAAGAAGATCCTCTTGAGATTTATAGTGTCTATAGAGCATTTGAGATAGAATGTAGTCCAACTCATGCGTCATAGCTACTATTGAGCATCACAGGTAGTGTGTAGTGTAAATTGGTCTTACTATAGTCTACCAAGATCATTCATGTACTTGATTAAGAATTTAGTGTTAACTAAGCTCTGTATTGTCTACTAAGTTTAAAAATCTCTATCAAGATATAGTTTCTTAACCAAGCTAAAGGAAGATAGTGTTGACCAATTTGCACTATCTATGGAGCCCTTTAGTGTCAACCAAGTTCTTCAGTATTTACCAAGTCACCAAGTGCTAAGTGAGTTAAAGCTACTTCCAACTGATCAATGTGGACCATGTAACCACTATCAACCATGTGCCAAAGCTTTCCAAGTTGAAAGCATTGTTGAGTGTCATAATATCACCCAAGTTGCCTTCAGGACCCAAGTTTCAACAATGGGCTGACATAGTGAATTATGATGAATTGGATATTGGAGCCAATTCTGGAAGGTAGCAATTTGGATTGGTATATATGAAATACATATTTTCATATCCAAGTGTCTAATGGAAGAGAAACAAGCAAGAAGTAGGTAAGTGTGAATTAAGAAGTCAAGGCTATAAGTAGTTTAAGGAGAAGGAGAGTCTTATCTATCATAACAAGGTGATCAGTTTACATCAAAGGAATCTCATATATAGAAAACCAAGATGTGCGTAAGTCGAATCCTTTAACAAGGTAGACTTAACAGTCTTTTTGTTGAATCTCTTAAAAGAGTAGATACTTCATTCCACTATATAAATCCTTCCACAAAATGGACTTAATAGTCCTTATTTCTCCTAATAAGGCTGATCACCAAAAGTGATAAATTGTAAGCTTTAACAGGATAATTTCATATTGCAGTAATAAAGCTTGTGTGTATCATCCCCATCCAAGTTTTAATTTCTATTTGGAAGGTTTCTGTGTTAGCAAATATTGTGTCAAGTGTTATGAATATTTTATTGCTTTTAGTAATTCATGCATGCAATTAGATCAAATTATATGGTGAAGTTTTAATTGGTGAATTAAAGTATAAGTTATATTGGTTCTTGATTCACTCCCCTCTTAGCCACCTAGTCTACACTAAATTTCTAACAACTGGTATGATTACAACATTGGTTCTTACATCAAAATTTTAGTAGCTTGAGAAAAGATCAGAGGCAATGGAAGTGTATAGACTAGATAAAGTTATTGACAATGAAAAGTTGGATCTACAATTGGTCATGAATCAATTCAAGAAAGTGAAGGAGAAAATCTATCAATATTTGAAAACTTCTTGAAACATAGTTGAATGACAAACTTTACATTGAAGAAAGGATTGATGTAATTTTCAAAGATAGAATTTTAGATGAATTTGATATAGCAATCAAATACCTACTTGAGAATAATCTCACTCTTCATGAAGAAGTTAGAAAGATTGAAAGAGATAAATAAATTCAATCAGTTAGAATGTGTGAAATTATGGAACAAATGGACCTACCAAAGAAGAGAAGATATTTCTAATGAAAGAGATAGAAGAAAAAGAAAAGGAAATTCATTAGCTATGCCTTCAACAAACAAATTTTATTGATCAAATCAATTATTTAAATCAAGAGCTTATCAACTTGAGAACAAAAAATGAAAGATTTTGCTGGATGATCTCAGTGTAGAAAAGAAAACCAATGAGAGGATGATGAAATATCAAGAAAGAAAGAATCAAAAAAATGAGAAAATTAATTTGGACACAAAGGAAAATATATATTAGGATACACAAAAGAAGGTGAATCATCTAAACAAGGAGCTCAAAATAATAAATGACTTACTTGTAATAATTGTGGAAAGATAGGGCATACATCAAATAAGTGTTGTAAAAATGATAAATCAAAGTTTAGTGGAAAGTGTTTTAGTTGCAACGAAATAGGTAATTGAGCAAGTGAATACAAAGAGAAAACCAAATTTGAAGGAAAGTGTTTCAATTGTAATAAGAAAGGGCACAAATCCTTAGAATGCAAGAACAAGAAATGGAACCCAACATAAAAAAAATTAAAAGATATATTTGGTTGGAATTAAAACAAGTGGTGGAGATGTCACTATTGTGGTGAGTATGGGCACGTTGGATAAAATTTCATAAAACATCAAATGAGAAACAAAGACACTTTAAGGTGATGTTTTGTATGTACAAAACTTGGACATCTTGCCAAGAACTGTATGAACTAAGTAAGAGTTGAAGATGGAAAGAAAGAAAAGGGTGACAATATTAAAAATCAAATGAGACAACAATGGAGAAAGAAATCTCCTAAGGATGCAAGTTAGAGTCCTAAAATTGTTGACATCTAAGTCAATGAGTTGGATGACTCAACCATTTCAAACTATTTATTTATGGAGATTACTGGAACTATGGTTCAAAAGGCAACATTTCATATCAGTTCTAGTCAGCAAGAAAAAGGTCCAAATCAACATTTTAGATACATTAGGATCACCAATTTGGATTGCAGTAGTGATGTCTTAGATCTTATCGATAAAGGTTGGTTTGTAAGACCTACCCAAGTTAGCTCCATTTACAAGTCCTTACTAGGAAAGGTCATTTTGCAAGACCTCACCAAGCTTCGATGTAGATGGTGAGATTAGAGTTCTTGTTGAGTTGAATACTTTTCCAAGTTAGAGACATTATTGAGTTGAATTTATCTCCCAAGTTGGATAGCATGTCACTGAGATAACTATTTATGACACATTAATGATGACTTGAAGAAATTTTTTTGGTTAAAAAGGGAAATCAAGGGTTTTGTTTTCACCATGATTTTTAGAGAAAATAGAACAGAGCATTCCTGAGCCCCTGAGCAATTCAAAGTGAAGTTTTTGAAGTTTTTATCTTGTTGTAACCAAGAAAAATGGCATCATATTCTAGCAAAAAAGTGAAGAAGGGTTTAGAAATACTGGTCCAAGGTGTTGATTGCAAAGCCCTAATGTTCAAATTGAGTATTGCAATTATGAAGGAGCTTGAATGAGCTGGAGAAAAATCTCAAATCCCTCCTAAGGTAATTCTAATTTATGAAATTTAATCATTATATCATTATTCAATATAAGAATGAGGAGCCCAATAAATGAACTAGACATATGAAGCAATGTTTATGGATAGAAGTTTGAAAATCAAGTATAAGTATTTGGAAGTGAAAGGTTTGACCCATATCCTATACATGAAAAGGGACTTTGATGGAAGGTGGGTAAGGTATATTCTCAATTGAGTCCACGCCATTTAGTTATGGATTGATCAACCCATTCTGATCACAAAGAAGATGATAGATAGGAGAACAATTTTACCTATTCTTAGCAAGGGAAAGACCACTAAAACCCTAGGTTGCATGGAATTGGATAAGAAAACTCTTTCCAAGTGAGATGGTAGAGGGATGAAATTGAAAGGTGTAATAGATGTGAGATAAAATTTGGGATTGATGTGATTGCCCATAAGATCTACAATTTGGGTAAACTGAAAAATGTTCCCAATGAAGTTTTTGACCTTGCTTATAAGTTGGTGAAGAACAATTTATCTTTTGACCTTGCTGAGTTGATGTTGAAACAACCAAACAAAAACATGGAAACCATTTGGGCTTTAAAGAAAAATCCATGTAAATTTTGTTCACTCCTAACCTTCTTATTATTTTATTTGTAAAAAATTTATTCCTTCCAAGGTACTATGGCATAGAAGGAGGACACATCTATAGTGTATCAGTTTAATGAACTCAGAGCTAAAATGGGTGAAAATTTTGAGAGCATCATGGATGTCTACTTTGAGACATTCAAGGAGAGAATTTAGAGTTGATTTAGGATTCCCAAATAGCTTGCAGATGATTATGAGCAAGATATATGCTTCCTTGAAGACTGTGACAGGGTACATATATAGGCAGGCCAAGGATAGCATGGGTGAAACCTTTAGGATACGAGGTTAACATTGATGATACAAGTGATATAATTGAGGCTCTTGTTAATGAGATAATAGACCCCAAGGCACCATACTTTGGCACCTATGAAGAATCCAAGGATATAATTTCATTGGAAATCAAGCTTACTCAATCCTAAAAGAGAGAAAGAAAGAAATTTGCAAAAATTTCAAAGGAAATCAAGGAATTTAACTCTCCTCTCCTACTAGTACAGGGAAAAGGAGATGGTGTTGAGGAAGAATACGTAGAAGAAGTTGAGGAACATGTAGAGGAGGAGCCTCCCATGAAGAAAGGGAAGGTTATCATAACCAAACCTACAAAATACTCTGCCATAATATTCACAAGGAGACCTACAAAGTTCAAGAGGAAGCATAAAATGCAGGATGATGATGAAGATGAAGAGGAGTAGCAAGCTATATTTCAGAAGACTGACCTTACCATGGAAGAAATACTGAAAATACTAATAGAAGAAGGACATATGTTATATTTTATGTCTCTTAAGTATAACACTAGGAGCATAGAGGAGAAGAAAAAAATTGAAGATGTCCTAGTGGCTGAAATGGAAAAGTGGAAGTACTCTTTCGAGGAATTGACCAAGCACATTCTGATGTCATTCTAAAGGATGTTTCCCTTAAATGGCATAATGCATTAAATGTTTCCAAGTACATTTGAGAAAAAAACCTAAGCCAACTTATACCAAGCTTATCTAATAAGGAAGTGAAGGAATCATTGAAGAAGAATGAGCAAAAGTTGACCCATAAATTCATACATTCCTCATCATGTCAAAGGATATTGACTTAGTTGTGAAATATAACACAATTGTATGAAAAAACATCTATTTTCTGCACAAGCCTAGTGAGGTGGTTGTAAAAATAGATTATGAGAAAGATGATGAAGAAAAATGGGATGACAAAAAGAATGTTGACAAGCACGATGAGGAGAAAGAGGATGATGAAGAATAGGTCAATAATGAAGAGGATGAAGAGGATCAAAATGTAAGTGCAGATCTTGATATTCAAAGCATTCAAGACTTAGATCTATAATGTATAGTAGTAGAGTAATGGCCTCCCTCCCACTCTCTCCAAGAATATCCTTAGTTCCATCTAGCTCAGAGAAGGCCACCACCAAGTCAATTTTTGTAAATTCTATTCCATCAAGCACCCAATTGAGTATTAGAATAATCCAATTGAGTTCCATGCTAACCCCTTCATCTATTGAGCAACAAACTCTAGTTGTCATAGTAGAAGATCAAACCTAGTCCCAATTAACAATAGTAAGTTCTCCTATTTTTACTGTTATTTCTACATTAAACAATTTTGTTTCTTTACTAAATGTATCTACAATAAGTGCAATGACAGTTGAGGTTAAGCCTTAACTAAGCATAGAGGACTTAAGAAAAGGAAAAAATATTATTTCTTATGTTGTTTAGAAAGAAAAGGGTAAAGAGGTAGAAGCCTCTACTAAAGAAATTAACCAAGATGACGATATAGTTATTTCAAATTGGGATACCACTAACCTCACTCTTAACCAAACTAACACCTTGGAAGAAAAAGGAAAGACACTAGAAGCCAAGACCTTAAAAAAAATAGATAAATCAAGTTTGTGAAGATATTAAGGGCATATATGTTAGTGCACTGAGTATAGAGGTTGATGAAAAGTAACCAATTTTTTATTAACTTTTTGAAATTTTTCACAAGCATAACAAGGAAGTGAATAAACAAGAAAAAATTATGTAGAGGGAAAAAAGGAAATTTGAAAATAAAGTTTAGGAGAAGGTGGCTTAGAAAATAATCATTAAGGAAGTGAAGTTGTCCACTATTCTTGTAAATTTTGAAAATGCTATGAATAATGATGTTACTTGATTTATGAAGTTGAATGACACATCAAATTATTCTAGGGAAATAAAGGATAAGTTATCCAAGATAGATGTTGACATTAAGGAAAGTGCACATTAGTTGTCCCTTGATCCTAGTAGTAATTCTACACATTTTGTAAAAATTAGATATCTAATAGATCTAGAATGCAAAATTCTTAAGGAAAGAAGCCTCCTGGATAACGGCCACACTAGTAGAAATTTAATGCATGATACTTCCCACCATGGATGCAATGCAAAAATATATTGCACTTGCCAAAAATTTGATCCATGACAATAACTTTTCAATAGCTAATCAGATGATGGAGCTATCAGTTGAGGTGCAAATAGCTTTGCATTATTTGAAAAGATTTACAAGAGAATTGGGACAAGACCATATCCATCATTTTGAAGTTACATGGTGATTTTCTTTCAAATTTTGGTGTTATCGTATAGATATGCATATTTTGGCTTTTGTGTCAAAGTAAAGGGGGATATTGGTTATATCATACAAAAAGGGATATATATATATATATATATAGCTAATCAGATGATGGAGCTATCAGTTGAGGTGCAAATAGCTTTGCATTATTTGAAAAGATTTACAAGAGAATTGGGACAAGACCATATCCATCATTTTGAAGTTACATGGTGATTTTCTTTCACATTTTGGTGTTATCATATAGATATGCATATTTTGGCTTTTGTGTCAAAGCAAAGGGGGATATTGGTTATATCATACAAAAAGGGATATATATATATATAGACACACACACACACACACACAAGGGGGAATGTATATATATAAAAGTAAAGTTATAAAGGAAATACATATACACCAAAGTTACAAAAATGATTTTAAAAAATAAAAAATATCTAGTCAGTGCTTACTGAGTAGTAACACATCATTCAAAACTAAGTTACAAACCCAGGCATGTTGATAAGGGGGATTTAGACTTGTATTTTGAGTATTCATATTTTTTTAATTATGATATGTGTTTTTCTCACTAATTCCAAAGGGGGAGATTATTGACATTAAGGCAAAGTCATTTCTCTATTAGTGACTTAACACTTAATCAATTGTTTACATTGCTACCAAGATCCATATGTAAAAAGAAGACTCTCCTAAGCTTTATTGTGTCTATCGAGCATTTGACACAAAATGTAGTGCAAGTCATGCTTCATAGTTGTTATCGAGCATCACAGGCAGTGTACAATATAAATCAATCTTAGCAAAGTCTACTAAGCTCTAGAAGCATATATCAATTACTAGCAAGCTTCATAGAGTCTATCGAGCTCATGAATGTAATCGATGAAGATTTTAGTGTTAACCGAGCTCTACAGTGTCTACCAAGTTTATCAATGTTTACTGAGCTAGAGTGTTTTAACCATGCTGAAAGAAGTCTTTGTTGATCAAGTTGTAGTGTCAAATGAGCCATTCAGTGTCTGTCAACTTCTTCAATGTTCAGCAAGTCACCAAGTGCTAACCAAGTTTAATCTACTCCCAAGTGATCAATGTGGACTATGTAACCAGTGTCAACTAAGTGGTAGAGCTTTGAGGGTTGATGATGTTGCCGAGTGTAAGAATATTACCTAAATTTTCTATAGGACCTAAGTTTCAAAAATGGGTTGACTTAGTGAATTATGATGAATTAGGTATTGTAGTCGACTCTAGAATTTAATGATTTGGATTGGTATATATGTAATACATTCTTTCATATCCAAGTGTGCAATAGAAGAGTAACAAGTAATAAGTAGATGAGTGTGAATTAAGAAGGCAAGGATACAAGCAGTATAAGGAAAAGATAAGTTTTATCTATTAGAGCAATGTGTGGAGAAGAGATCAACTATTCATTCATCTTAATAGGTGCATTAGTCAAATCCTTTAAAAGGTGGACTTAACAGTCATTTTTTGAATCTCTTAATAGAGTAGATACTCCATTGTATTGTACAAATCCTTTCACAAGGTGGTCTCAACTATCCTTATTGCTCCTAACAAGGTAGATCACCAGATGTAATCAATTATAATCTTTAATAGGCTAACTTTATACTATAGTAATAAAGCTTTTGGGTATCATCCCCAACCTAGTTTTACTTTCTATTTGGAAGGTTTTTGGGTTGCCAAATATTGTGTCAAGAGTTATGATTTCTTTTTGCTTTCACTATTTTATGCATGCAATTATATTAGATTATAGGGGGGTGGTTTAATTGGTAAATTAAATTATAAGTTACATTGGTTCCCGATTCACACCCCCCCAAAGTCACCTAATCTATACTACATTTCCAACAATTACATTTTTGAACAAGAAATTTATAGGGATTTTGATAGACATGATGAGAAAGTTCTTTATGTGGCAATGAAAAATGATTTTGAGTTTGAAGATAAGACTACACCTATTTTATATGTGAGTAAAGGTTATAGATGGATAATTGAGAGTGTTTTCTCACATCACATGACATGTGATAAAAGTAAGTTTGAAACTTTAGAATATTATAAAGGAAATTATGTTAAGTTTGGTAATGATGCACCAAGTCTTGTGAAAGGTAAAAGTTCAATAATATTGATTACTAAGATCATATTTTATAATGGTTATTTGGTTGAAGTACTAAATTATAATTTGTTGAGTTTTGCATAGTTAAATAGTTCAACTTAAAAATTTGAGTTTCAACACAAGAAGTCTAACATCTATTATAATTTTGGAGAACTTATTGGAAGTGGAGAACAAATAATAGGTAACATGTTCTATTTAAACCTATCTGATGATGCATTATTTTTTGTATAGTATGAAGACAATTGGTAATGGAATAAGAGGCCATGTCATGTTAACTTTGAGAATTTGGTAAGCATTATTAAAATGAAAAGAGTAAGAGGATTACAAAGATTGAAGAAACTTGATAACATAATGTGTAAAAAATGCCAATTGGGTAAGATGACAAAGTCTAGTTTTAGGAGAAAGACTTATTGATCTAATGACATATTGGAGTGTGTTCATATTGACCTTTGTGGACCTATTGGAGTGAAACCCTATTGTGGTGAGAATTTATTTATTCTATTTGTTGATGATTACCATACAATGATGAATGTGATATTTCTTAAAGAAAAATATGATACATTTCAATTGTTTAACTTGTATTTAGCTAGAGTTGAAAATGAAATTGGTAAAATCTTGAAGGGTTTGAGATCTTATAGAGGAGGTGAATTAATGTCTAAGGAATTCAACATAATCCACAATGTTAGAGGAATCAAGAGACAAATGTTAGCACCAAGGACTCCTCAACAAAATGGCATAGCTGAAAGGAAGAATAGACCAATCATGGATTATTCTAGGACATTGATGGTGGAGAAGATTGTTTCACAAAATTACTAGAGAGAAGGTCTAACTACAACTATTTAAACATTGAACTAATTTTAAGTCAAAAATGGTACAAATCTTACACCTTTTGAGTTATGCTATGGATATGCAACTAATGTTAAGCATTTCAAAGTATTTGTAAGAAAATATTATATACTAAAAGAACATAGACATGAAAAATTTGATGCAAAAAGTGATGAAGGCATATTCCTAAATTATTACACTAAAAGTAAAGAATATAAATGTTTTAATTCTAAAACTAAAAAAGTTGTTGAATGTCTAAATTTATAGCTGATGAATATGCAAAAAAAAATGAAGTTGAATGCAAGGAGCCTGAAGACTACAAAAGTTTTGTATACATCTATGAAGGAGAGCTTGGTACCTAATTGAAAAATAAGAGGAGTAACTAAGAGGGGAGGGATGAATTAGTTACTACAATAATAAATCTCAGATCCTTTAGATGTCAATACAAAAATAAACTCTAAAAAGTGAACTATGTTGGTGTTCAACAAACACACATAAAATGTTATAAGTTGGAAAATGTTGAATATGCTCAGAAAATACTTAACTTTAGATATCATCTATGATTACCATTACTTTAACTTAGTTACAATAACATAAAATAAAATATCATGAACACATTTGACACCAAGATTTTATGTGAAAACCCAATTTGGGAAAAACGACCAATTGAAACTAGTTATTGATTTTCACTCTTCTGAAATGATCCCTGTTAGGAGCCAACCTTGTTAAAGGTTACAAAACACATTGTTAGATGTGAAACTATTAGATGATTTAATCACCCTATTGGGAGTGGCCTTGTTAGAGGACTTGAGACAATTAAATAGAACAACCACCTTGTTAAAGGATTTACAAATAGCTGTTAAGCCATCTCTATTAAGAGATTTAGATCACTGCTACAATGTTTGGAGAGTAGAAATGACATGACATAATTTGTATGCAATGGAATTTTTGATTACATATCTCAATTCTGGCTTGTATACTTGACCCTTCTTGATTGAATATATCATCCCATCTCCACAAGGATATTTTTCTTATCCTTCTAATTCACTTCCTCTTAGCATTCTTCAAATATTTTCTATACATTCACACATTCTAAATCTCAAATTGACCTTATATATATCTTTTATATTGTCAAGTTAGATAGAATAAAACTTTGAATAATCAATATTCATCTTCTTAGTTGGCTAGAACCAATATATAAATCAACTAAACTCAATATGCCAAAACAAGAAATTCCTATATTAGTTGACCTAGCTTAGTAGACACTAACTCAGAAATAATTTTTCTATGTTAACTAAGTAAACTCAATTAATACTACATACTCACAAAGTTCATTTGATAACTGAGTGAACTCGATTAGCGCTAAGTCCATCCAAAATTTCCTCTATTAACCGAGTGATCTTGTTTAACACTCAATTTCTAAAAACTTTCCTTTGGCACTCGAGTGAACTTGGTAGAAATTGTCTTTTGAACTTGGCAAACTTTGGAATGCTTGATAGACATAGAAAATTATCTTCAATGCTCGAGTGCGCTTGGTATACACTAACTGGTAATGATATAACAATTTATGTAACATCAAAGACAAGACACAATTAATCAATTGTTTCAACAATCTCCCTCTTTAGCATTGATGGAAAGACAACATACTTTTGGAGCAAGAGTAAAATACAA
Organism: Cupressus sempervirens; assembly: GCA_028749045.1. NCBI lineage: Eukaryota > Viridiplantae > Streptophyta > Pinopsida > Cupressales > Cupressaceae > Cupressus > Cupressus sempervirens. The sequence goes on along the minus strand of CM053783.1, from coordinate 702,167,252 downwards.
AATTATCCTTAGTTTCATTCTAATTCTCATTCATGAGAACTCCCTCTATCAGTTTGAATTCTTGATGTCTTCAACTTCTCCCTCTATCAAAAAACTTCTATCTGCTACAACTTCTTTTGATTGCAAACTCTTCCTTTGATATCATACCAAGTTAATTCTCCCTCATTGATATCCCTTCTCTATGACATAAATTTTTACCCTCTTTTCAACAAAAATTTCTATGAGATATGATAGTGAACTTCTCCCTCTTTGTCATCTCATGCCAAAGACACTTCTCAATGAATATCAATGTACCTATAGTACTAATTCATTTTCAATATGCCCTTGTCAATATTGCACCAACTATTTGATTTTCAACATGCTCTAGTTGATGCATCACTAAACTTCATTTAACAAGCTTCAAATAGGCAATTGAACCCTAGCTTAGCTCTTAGATACATTAATGCATCCTTAGGTAATGGCTTGGTGAATTTGTCTACAATTTTTCGTTTGTATTTACATATTCCAATCTGCAATAGGAGGAAAAGTTTTACCATAATCAATACCTTCTTTTTGAGAATAGCCTTTACATACTAACATTGTTTTGTTTGTGGAAACTTCTCCATCTTCATTTATGTTATTTCTGAATACCCACTTTGTGCCAATTACTTTTATCCTTGTGTCTAGGAACAAGAGTCCAAGTTTTTTTCTTCTCTATTTATTATATTTCTGCATTCATTGCTTCAATCCAACTTTTAGTATCCAATGCATCTTTAACGTTTCTAGGTTTAAATCAGCAAGTAAGCATGTACCATTTGATTTATTTCTTGTGATTGTTCCATTTGATTTGTCTCCAATGTTATGATTAGGTGCATGATGCATTTTTCCATATCTTTCTAACACAAGTTCTTTGGATTTGGAATGAATTTCACTAATTTCATCAGGAACTTTAGTATCAAGCTTAGGTCCCACTATCTATGACTCAAGTTGCACTATCTGCAACTTGATAACTGTTCAAGACTTTTGGGACTCAAGAGGTGAGGCCTTCTTTCTTCTAGATAGATTTGGTAGGGTATTAGCTTCATAGTAAACAAATCTTTTGTAATCCTCAGGCTCTTTGTTGCTTTCTTCTTCACTCTTTTTTACAAATTTATAAATTCTCATATGTTAACTTTCTCTGATTTTATGACTAGACAAATTCAAACACTTTTATGCTTTAATTTTGCAAGAGTATCATAGGAATATTCCTTCATCACCTTTGACATAAAATTTGTCTTTCCTAGATTCTTTTAAGATATACCATTTGTTGCCAAATACTTTCAAGTAACTTACATTAGGTTTTTAGCCATAACATAGTTCACAAGGAGTTTGATTTGAGTCTTTCTTCAGCTCTACTCTATTCAGGTTATGAATTGTAGGGCTGATTGCTTCCTTCCAATATTTAATTGCAACATTATTTTCTTTCATCAATGTTCTTGCACAATCCATGATGGATCTATTTCTTCTTTTAGTTATTTTATTTTGTTGAGGTGTACTAGGGGCTGATACTTATCTTCTAATTCCTTTTTCAATGTATAATTAATTAAATTCATTGGACATGAATTTTCCAACTTTGTTAGATCACAAACATTTCAACTTCTTTATAGTTCCTTTTTCTACTCTTGTCAGATACCACTTGAATTTTTGAAAAGCTTCAGATTTTTCTTTTAGATATATTACAGTCATAATTCTAGAATAATCATGAACAAAAAGAATTAAAAAAAATTCTCCATTGTAACTCTCTATCTCAATAGGTCCACATAAGTTTGTGTGCACAAGCTCTAAGACTTCTTCTGAATGATACTTCTTTCTTTCAAAATTAATCTTTCCCATCTTACCAATTTGAGAATTTTCGCATAGACCCATATCAGCTTTCCTCAATCTAGGAATACCTCTTACTCTTCTATGTTTTCTTATCTTAACCCAATTATCAAATTTTACTTGACATTATCTTTTGTGTCATAACTAGCTCTTTTCTACTCTTTCACTGAGATCAAGATAGAATAGGTTACCTTTTGTTTTTTGGGTAGATTCAACCAAATTTCCTTTTCCATCCAGCAATTTAGCCTTTCCATCCATGAATTCTACTATAAACCCATCATTATTTTACTCTTCCACCCTCGCTAGATTGTGCTTTAGTCATTCAACCCAATAAGCATTATCACATATAAGTTCATTAGTAAAAGAGATACATCGTTTTCCTTTTATGAAACAAGGTTCATTATTTTCAAATCTCACACTACCACCATCATAATATTCCATGTGCTCAAACTTTATTTTGTCTCTAGTCATCTGATGTGAGCAGACACTGTCAATAATCCATGAATCATTTTTGCTAACATGAGAGATAAGAGTCATTTTATCTCCTTCATCATTAGATTCATCTTTTACAGAAATATATACCATTTCATCTTCACTATTATCAAAATTCTTAACCATAAAAAAAAATTCTTACCTTTGTCCTTGTAGTCCTTGTAGTTCTTGAATTCCTTCTTGACTTTATACTTATTGTTTTTCTTCTCATCCTTGTTTTCTCTATTAGGGCACCTAGAAACAATGTGAGCAAATTCTTCATAAGAAAAATAGATCAAAGGAACCTTACCTTTGTATTTTCCTCTACCTTTGAAATACTTCCTTGCAAGTAGGGCTTAAACAACTTCAAGATCACTATTAGAACTTTCTTCTATTTCTTCTTCACTTCTTAATTGATTGGTTTTAGATTTATTTTTGGCTAGGGCAATGTTTAAATTATATATGTCTTTTTATGGGGGGTCCATACCCCCCTAATATAGTTGTTGTAGGGCTAGGGTGGGAGTAGATTATTGGGGGGAAACTTTAGTTCTGATGGCCAAGTGAGAGTTTGGCTTCAAATGCTGACTGAATACCTTTAGAACTAGCAACATAGTTATCATAGTTATCCAATTCAAAAGTTGTAAATCTTCCAACTAGAGTATCCAAATTTATTTTTCTATTTGGATCACATCTGATCTCTTGAATAGAAAACACTCTAATTGCATAAATAGGAAGAAGATTTTTGAGTACCTTTCTTACAACTATTTTGTAATCAATATCTCTTCTAGATGCTTTAATTGCACTCACACTTACATTTATTATTTCCACATGTTTTGCAATGTTTTCATCTTCTCATTTTCATCTGATTAAATTGTCCTCTAAGACTTTCTTCCCTAGCTCTTCTTACATTGTCATCCTCTCCATAAATTTCTTTTAGTTTGATCCACATTGCATGATCTATTTTGTAGTATTTTACTTCATCAAATTTAGCATAACTAAGAGCATATGCAATATCAATCATCATGATGTTATGATTCTTCTTTTCAGCAATATCATCATTTGATAATGTTACAATGTGAGTCTTATATTTGGCATCAAGATACTTACAACTTGAATCATTGATAGTTGCTAGATGTAATCTCATACGTCCTTGCCATGCTAAAAAGTTGTCTCTGTTCAACTTGGTAATCTCTTTTCTGTAAGACATCCTATGTTGGAATATTCAAATGGGAAGAGTACTTCTAAGAGGGGGTGGGTGAATCAGAAGTAACTAGTTTTCTTTTTAATATCCTTTTAAACCTTCGTTAACACATAGGTAAAAGTAAAGTACATGCAAGTAAACATATAAGCAAATATGAAATGAAAGCATGCATCAACACATGAAAAAAAAGATTTGGTAACCCAAAAACCCTCTAGAAATAAGGTAAAATTGGGGTGGGGATGACACCCACAAAAATTACTCCAACAATATGTTCAACCACTTATGATGGTCTGCCCTGTTAAAGGCTTTACACTATGTCAATAGTTACCTGGTTAGAGGATTTACAAACACTTTACATGAAGTGTCACCCTATTAAAGGATTTACAATAGGCTATTAAATCCACCTAATACATAGGATTTTCAATCACCTTCTCCAAAGGTTCTCCTACCAAGTAAAAGCACAGATCTATGTCACCGTTTATGATAGAAAAACCTATTTTGGTCAAATCTCATTTCTCTATCAAAACTAATTTCTTTTCAAAAACTAAAAATACTCTTTTGTAGATCTTAGATTCAATATCATCATTATATAAATTTTTGAGTGTTTTGATTAGTTATAATATGTTATAATCTCAAAATATTATAAGTCAATATTTCAACATTTTAGAAGATGCTCCCTCAGAAAAGGAAAAAAAATAGTAAATCATATCAAAAAAATAAATAAATTATATTTATCTCTAGAGGGGAGAATCCTCTTCATCAATATGTAATTTTTTTTCAAAAAGGTATAGATTTGGTAGGGAAGTTTTGACAGGAGGAAAAAACTATTGGATTTTGATAAGGTCAAACTTGAGTACTTATAAAAAAAAAATATATACATCAAAAATAATTATTTCTTTTTTGGTTCACTAGCTATACATGTCATCTATAAGATATTTTTAAATCAGAACAAAAAAAGATGATTTTCATATACTTGTTTGACGTGAACTACACCCTATATTTTTTATAGTTAAAAAAGGGACTTCAAAATAAAATAAAATGAATAAATTCTTACCCAAAAAAAGTAAAAAAATTATTGGCATAAAATTCATCCAATTTTATACATTTCATCAGTTTACATCATCTTCATATTTTAAACGCAGATACCATTTTTTTTGTCATTAATGTTGAACTATCACGTTCTAATATCTCATTTCTTTATAAAAGGTGACACAGGTTTGTGCTTTTACCCTACCTAGTTGTTAAGCTAACCTATCTACATAGGATTTCAACATCTAATACAATGGTAAGAAAGTATTAGAACATTTTTCCTAATAGAGTGCAATCTTCAATTGCTGGATTTAGGTACTAGATCTGCTCTTCCTATTCTAATCCTTGCTTGATCTAATCTATGTATATGTCCCTTGTTTTATTTTGATCAACTAGATATGAAAATTTTGCTCTGTTCCTCTAAGTGTTTCCTTCTTCACACTAAAATTTCATTATAATCTCCCCGGACATTGTTCTCATCCACATACCTAATGGAGTTTTTGACCTCCTTTTAAAGATTGTGAAGACTTAGGGTTAGGTGTGGATCTACAATCCATATTCAATCTCAAATTCTTGCTCATACCTTGCATTTTCCTTATTGGTTGCATGCCTTCTCCATTTTTCTGATTGGCTGCATGTAGATCACATAGGGAATGTAAATATTTCATCCTTATCCTTTTTCCTTTTTGAAATCTCTCTATGTCAGTTCCAAAAATGGTTTACATCTAAGTTTGTGAAGGCACAAACTATTATGCTAATTTTGTGTTACTTTGCACATATTATATTACTAGTGCTTAGCACATGAATGTTCCTGTATTGCTCGACATATGTTACATTTCTGGATTGGTTAGCACCTATTACACTTAGTGTTGCTCGGCACATGAATATTCCTAAATCACTCAACACATACTATGATGTCTTTCTTAGCATCTATTACTTGCTCAACACCTAAAGTCACTCAACACTTGTTAAGAGTTTGACTTGACAACTACTATAACTCACTCGGCATACATAGTGTACTCAGCATATATGGTGGAATTGGTTAAGTGTGTTGACACTTGAATGTCAAGACCATTCTAAGATCAACATCCTAATCTTTAACTTAGGTCTTTGAAACCTTTTCTACAAGCACCAAAAAGCTCTAATACCAATTATTGAAAATATAAGAGGAACAACTGAGAGGGGAGGGGTGAATCAATTACTACAAAAATAAATCCTAGATCCTTTAGATTTTAGTACAAAAATGAACTCTGAAAACTAAACTCTACTAGTGTTTGACAAACACAAATAAAAATGTTGTAACTCAGTAAATACCAAAATATGCTTGGAAAATACTTAACATAAAAACTTTAGATATTATCTATGATTACCATTACTTTAACTTAGTTGAAAACACATAAAAGAAAATAGCATTAACACATTTGACACAAGGATTTAATTTAGAAACCCAATTTTGGAAAAACCACCAATTGGAACTAGTTACTATTTTCACTCTTCTAAAGTGAGCCCTATTATGAGTCAACCCTATTAAAGGTTACAAAAAAAAGTTTTTAGGTGTCATCATGTTAGAGGATTTAATCACCTTGTTAGGAGTAGCCTTGTTAGAGATATTTTGACAATTTAATAGAATTTTCACCTTGTTAGAGGATCTACAAATAACTATTAAGCCTGTTAGAGTAATGATTTTTTCTAACTTATTAATTAAATCACTTTGATTTAATTAATTAAGTTGCCTATTACTCTAGTTTTCTTAAGCTATCTTGTAGGTGCATATAATTAATATTTTATTAATTATATTGTGCAACCCTAGCTTTTTTAGGCTTTAGTTTCCCTTTTCGGGTTTCATGATTCCTTTATAAGGATTCACCTCTTTGTATTTTATTCATTCACTTATTGGATTATATGAGATATTGTTCTTTGCTTCATCCATGTGACAAGTTTATGCATGCAGGTGTTCTTGGGAGATTAGTTTTTCACCTAATCTAACATGGTATCAGAGCTAGCTTGTTGCTTGTTGTTCGTGGTTTGTTGAAGCATTTCAGAAGCTGCATTTTTTGAAGCAGTGGGAGGCTGTACAGACAAAAAATAATAATTTTGGAGCACTTTGGGCTCAAACGGACGCTTCCATTGGATTCGGAACGCCATTTTCAATCAAAATCCATATAAAATTTGTTAATTTTGGACACCGTTGGTCTGGGAGGCAAATTTTTTTGTCCGACAGGGCTGTACGGCCCCCTGCACGCAGTACGAGGCAAAAATTAAAAAAAATTGTAAAAAAAATATTCTGCGGCTTTTTTTTTGCCGCCGTGGTTATCTAACCGCTAGCGGCTCCGCTGCGGTTACCGCTGGCGGCCTGCTTAGCGGCCACCGCTAGCGGCTCCACCGGTGGCTCCGCCAGCGGCCCACAGCGGCTCCGCCGCGGCTTCGCCCCGAGGCGGCCCTCCACCCTCCCACCACCCAGCTGCCGCTCCGCCGGCGGTGGAGGGATTTTTTGGAGTTTTTTGTTTTATTATTATTTTTTTTATTAAAAAAAATAATTTTTTGCATTTTCAAAGGCCCTGGATTTTTTTTCTCCGTAACTTGAGCATACGGATGTATTTTTTCAATCCAAAAAATGCACTGGAAAACTGGTTCCAAGACGGAGATGCTAGTATAGGGTTTTTTGAGTTTTGATGTAGTTTGGTTGCCTATTTTGGTAGTCAAAGATGGATGTTCTATTTTGCACTCTGGGAGGCGTATCTTGAGCTTCCGATCTTCGATTTTGGACTTCTTTATATCACTGGAAAGCTCTTTCTATGCTCTTTCCAATGATACTGGTTGTTGTTCCAGATTCTATTCTAGGCACATCCTATTCAGTCTTTTGTGTTTTAGCATTCTGGTGGATATCTTGTTTGTTTCAGGTCTGGAGATCGATTTTGTTGCTTCAGTTGCTTCATTTTTGGGCTCTACCTTCTATTGTTTCAGCCTTATGTCTTTTCTAATCATTGTTGATATTCATTTTAAGCATTTTTATGCAACGCACTGAGATAAAGTGCCACTCTTGCGTTTCGGGATCCTTTTCATCATTGTGATTTGTTGTACTCGCACTATTATATAAAGTGCCATGGGGGGGATAGTTGTTTGCCACTTATAGGCCCTCTTTCTCTAATTCCTCATGCAGTGTCGATGACACGTGCCTTTATTTTTGTTTGTACCTCACTCTCAGTGTGTTTGGCTCCTGTGTTGTAGGAGATTTTTGGCCCATCTTTTCAGCTTCCTGTCACCTCACCTGCCTTTAGGAGAGGTTATATTGTTGTTCTATGCTTCTTTGGTTGATGTTTCGTGCCTTCTATTTCCATGGAGGTTCCTTTGGATTGATGGTTTGTGCTTTCTATTTCCATGGAGGTTCTACAGATCAACATTTTGATAGAGTTTTGCGGTTCTTCATGCTTCAATGATTCTCTTCTGATCTCTTTGTTCCTTCTTCTGGAACATTCTTTGCTATCTCTTTTTGGAGTAGGGTTTTTCCCATGTGGTTTTCTCTATTTATCCTCTTTATAGAGATTTTTTTGTGATTGGGTACCTGATCTGGCCTTGTTGTCATGACCCAATTCTCTTTCATAGCTGTGCTAGGTTAGCTTCCTCCCAAGCTTCGCTTAAGGGGGGGTGTTAGAGTAATGATTTGTTCTAACTTATAAATTAAATCACTTTGATTTAATTAATTAAGTTTCCTATTACTCTAGTTTTCTTAAGCTATCTTGTAGGTGCATATAATTAATATTTTATTAATTATATTGTGCAACCCTAGCTTTTTTAGGCTTTAGTTTCCCTTTTCGAGTTTCATGATTCCTTTATAAGGATTCACCTCTTTGTATTTTATTCATTCACTTATTGGATTATATGAGATATTTCTCTTTGCATGTCCATAAGATGGATCTGGCTTTTTGGCCTCCTTGATTTTTCCTTGCCTCTGTTTGTTGCTTCATCCATGTGACAGGTTTATGCATGCAAGTGTTCTTGGGAGATTAGTTTTTCACCTAATCTAAAAAATCCAACTCTATTAATAGGTTTAGATCACTACTATAATGGTTAGAGAGTAACAATGACATGACCTAATTTGGATGTAACTAAATTGCTGATTACATATCTTAATTCTGGCTTGTATAGTTGATCCTTCTTGATCAAATATATCTTTTTAACTCCACTAGGATATTTTTCTTATCCTTATGATCCACTTCCTCTTAGAATTCCTCAAATATCTTATATACATTCACACATTCTAAATATTAACTTGACCTTGCGTGTGTGTGTGTGTGTGTGTGTGTGTGTGTGTGTGTGTGTGTGTTTATGTATATATCTTTCATATTATCAGGTTGGCTAGAAAACAACTTAGATTAATCAATATTCATCTTCTCACTTGGCTAGAACCTAATAGATAAATTATTTTAACTCAATATGCCAAAACAAGAAAATCCTTTGTTAGCTAACCTAGCTCAGTAGACACTAACTCAGAAATGATTTTCTTTTGTTAACCAAGTGAAATTGGTTAACATTGGATACTCATAAAGTTCCTTTGGTAACCAAGTGAGCTTGGTTAGCACTACTTCCATCCAACATTTCCTTTATTAACTGAGTGAGATCAATTAACACTCAACTTCTGCAAACTTTCCTTTGGCCCACTCAAGTGAACTTGGTAGAAACTGTCTTTTGAACTTGGCAAACTTTAGAACACTCAGTAGACATAGAAAACTATCTTCAATGCTTGAATGAGCTTCATATACATTAACTATTAATGATATGAATTTTTTTGTAACATCAAAGACAATACACAATTAATCAATTGTTTCAACAATACCCTACATAAGCATGAAAGGAAAGTTATAATGCAATAGGAACTAATGAATTTTGAGTTACAATAGCATACTATTGAGCATTACATAGTCGAAGTCAAGCATCATGAAGTTATTGTTGACAACTAGAAGGAGAAGTTGTCATACAAGAAATAATATCTAAAGTGAATGTAGAAGATGAACTAGTGAAAAAAGAAAGAAGAGTTTAGCTGATGCTACCAAAGTATGTACTAATAAATCATACTCTAGATCAAATCATTGGAGATTAAATATCAAAATTTATGAAAAAAATAATAATGAGGAGTAATACATGGTTATTGTGTGACTATGGGCCTAGATCATTCAAGGATGCACTTGAGAATGAAGACTAAATTACATCCATGAATGAAGAGATTGACAAAATAGAGAGCAATAAGACCTTGACTTTGGTAACTAGTGGGGTATTTTTTAGTGGCAAAATTTATTCATAAGTTTGCGAATTTTAGAAAAAAAATTCCTAGTAATTTGGCTAATAATTTAAGATCTAATGCAACCTAAATTGCCACATTTTTATTAAATTTAGTTCTAAATTATTGAAAATCACTCAATAATTTATTTTATTTAAAACTTTAAACTCAAAGATTCGCCACAATACTTCATACACAATTAGATTTGATTCACCTAAATATTACATATTATCAAAGAAATTTAATTTAATTCACCAATAATGATCATAATAACTAGTTACTTTAGGGATATATTACCAATATTTACTTTTTATAATTGATTTAAAATATAATGTAATTATCCTCATAATTTTTATGAGATAAAACATGTTCAATTTTGATTTTTAATATTCCATGAGGATTAGTGAACTTCCTATTATTATTGAGATTTTCCAATATTTTCTACTCAAAAATTACAATTTCAAAATAATCGCCAATGTAAATAATATTTAAAATTAAAAAAATTGAGAGATTCTTTGATAAAGATAATTTGGTTTTTCAAAATAATGAAAGATTTTCCAATAATTTATATTTTTTTCTAGAGGGGTGTTTCTTAAAGTTTACACTGGTAACTAGGCCAAAGCACAAGATATTATTGGTACAAAGTGGGTATTTAGAATTATGTTGAATGAGAAGGTTAAGTTGCAAGAAATAGAGAAGACTAGTTTGCAAGGGATATGCACCAAAAGAAGGAATTGATTATGGGAACAAATTTTCCCTAGTGGCAAGGTTAGGAGTGAGAATTTTTCTTGCTTATGATGCTTACAAAGGATTCAATGTGTATCAAATGGATTTCAAATATACATTTTTTAATGGAATATGGGAGGAATAAGTCTATATTGAAAAGCCTAAAGAATTTTTTGATCCAAACAAGAGGAATGTGGTATATAAGATACATAAAGCATTGTGTGGATTGAAACAATCCACTAGAACATAGTATGAGAGGTTGCACACATACTTGATAAAGATTTATTTTGCAAGAATTATTGATAATGGTGATCTATACTTGGATATTGAATCTGAAAAATGGATACTATTAGTTGAGATATTTGTGGGTGATATCATATTTGGAGGAAAAGATTCATTGTATTAATCATTTTCTAATGAAAATAAGAAAGAGTTTGAGATGCGTATGTTTGAAGAGATCAAATCATTTTTTGGTTTGCAAGTATATCAAGTGATGAAGGGTATATACATTACACAAACCAATTATATTAGTGAGATATTGAAGAGCTTTAGAATGGAAGACTCAAGATTATTCAATACACCTATGGGTATTGGACATAAAATGTCAAAGAGTGATAATGTTGTAGATGTGAATCAAATTTTGTATAGATCAATGATTGGAACGATGCAATATTTTTTTCATAGTAGATCAAATATTGCACTAGAAATTGGGATTGTTACTATATTTTCTACATATCTTAGGAGAATCACATGATGGTTATGAAAAGGGTACTAAGATACCTAAAAGGAACATAGGACTATGGACTATATTACAAGAAAAATTTCAAGTTTGAACTTAAAGTGTATACTGATGAAAATTGGACTAGATATATTAATGACAAAAAACTACAAGTGGTAGAGTTTTCTTTCTAGGAAAGAGATTGGTTTCATAGAGAAGCAAGAAACATAATTATATTTCTCAATATATAGTTGAGGGTGAATATGTAGCTATAAGAATTAATTATTCTAACATAGTATGGATCAAGCAATTGTTGAAAGGAATGAAGAAAGAGATCACTAAACCTATTGTCATATTCTATGAGGACACAAGTTCTATGAGCATATCAAATAATCTTGTGATACACAACAAGACAAAAAATTATTATCAAGAATCATTACTTGAGAGAACTAGTTCAAGAAAGACGAGTGAGATTAGAGCATGTGAATACAAAGGAACAAATAGCTAATATTTTTACTAAATAATTACCTAAGGATGCTCATGAATATCTAAGAGGTAAATTAAGGATTATCTCCTTAACTAAGGCTACCTAAGATAGAGATGGAGTACTATATCAAATATTTTTATTAGAATATCTTGCAACTTGATCCGAGAGGTCACACTTTAGGAGCTTCCTAAAGCTACAAAGGGATAAGCACAAGACCTTGAATCAACCATAACTGAGATGTAAGAGATTTGACATGGATATATCTACATGATAAAGATGTATGACATATTAAGATTTCTTTGGCATTGTTCTCAAAGAGGGAGATTTTTTGTAGTTGCCATGGGATGTATGAGTGAAGGGAGAAGTTATACATGAAAGAGGGAGAGTATGAGAAAGAAATATGATGTGCACATATGATAGAGGGAGCTATTATAATTATTTCTAAAATTGGTTTCTAGAGGTGTTTCATAACAAAGTTTTTGAGATGAGAATCATAATATGAAACTAAAAGATGAAATTAGAGAGATTTTTGGACCATGAGATAAATATCAAAATGAAACTAAGGATAATAATGAAGATATTTTAATGAACACAAATGGATTCAAAAGAAAAAAATCAAGTAGCATAGTCATATGACTTATTTGGTTTTCATGGTAACTTGAGGTGTTTCAATCAATGCCAAATACGAATATTGTTGGAAACTACAATTGGAATAATTGTTATGCTATCATTGATGTCAACCTTTCTAGGGAGATAGACCCTACCTAAGTAGAGTGTCATATAATTTGATTGATAAAGAGGATTTTAAAAGAAGAGATAAAAAGAAGAACTAGTGGAAAGGTTGAATTACATGGACCTACAATTGGCACTTGATTAGTTGGCACATTGGCAAGATAATGCGTTACACTAACTATAGAAGATGGTTGAATTGAGGCCTAGAAGAGATTATCAATGCAAGACCAATTAAATAAGTAAAATTGAGAAACATAGAATAAGATTGAGGAAATTATTCTTGAAGCTGATTTGTACTAGTGTCACCAAGTGATATAGTAAAAACTGAGAAAATATAGTGTCAATCGAGCATTAGTATAGACTATGTATTAAAAAGTCAAATCAAGTGAAGACATAGTATGCTGAGAAAGATATTTAGTATTGACCAAGTTATCAAGTGATGACTGAGGTTGAGGAATTCATTATTGGCTAAGTGACATAATTCGATAGTTTGTGAAGGAATTCAAATTCCTAGCTAACACAATTAAATTTTTAGATTGGTCAAAGTGTGTGAAGGATAAGTATTGATGACCTGGAGCATTTAATGCCTAATAAACCATGTTTGAGCACTCCTAGGACTATATTAAAAGAGAATTTTTGAGAGGTATCAAGGAGGAGAAAATAAAATAATGGAATGATTCGATGAATCTAACCTAACCTTTAGATTAACTGAGATTTTGAAGTAGTAAAATATGAAAGTTGCCTATTAAAGGAGGCATAAGGATAACCTAGAAAATTTGAGTAGTAATTGGTTCTATTTATTGGAAAACTTGAGGATAAGGCTATGAAGAGACAAGAAGAGCTGAAGTGTGATTTCTTGAAGGGTTTCTAAGAAAATGAGTGATGGGGATATTATTGGAGGCCTATCAGTGGATTAGTAGATGAGCTACACTATATCTGTATTTGTAAAGTGAGTTGTATTTATTAGATCAACCTATTGTTACTTTGTAAGCATTGTATCATTTAAAATACTTTAATCAAGGTTGACCTAATAATCATTTATAAATCCTTTAATAAAAGTGACACTCAATGATTTTCTTTATCCCTTTAACCAGGCCACTCATAATAGGGTGATTAAATCCTTTAATAAATTCACACCTAACATTGTGTATTGTAGCCTTTAATAGGTTGGCTCTTAACCAAACTCACTTTAGAAGATTGAAAAGTTTGTAGCATGTTGCTAGTAGTTTTTTCCAAATTATATTTTTGTGTTAAATCATAGTGTTATACTTGTGTGAATTGTATTTTATGTGATGTGTTGCTTGTTTCTTTACATTCCTCAAGTAGGTTACTATTGGGATATTGAGCTACAATTTTATCTTATTGATAAGTTGATGTGAAGACTGAGAGGACTAACAAATAAACTAGAGTTGTTAAAAGTCATTTAAAGTTTAGTTGGAATATTTAGACTTGATGATAAGTAATTCATCCCCCCCTCTTAGTTATTCTCAAATAATTCTAACAATAAAGAGACATATTTAGTGTATCTATGTGAAGAAGGCCTATTTCCCTTCATGATATACATTTACGGCTATTTTGAGAGTGTTAATGGAGGTATAGGCCTTGCACAGTTAATGGGATTTTATTTAGGATTAATGATGAATTGAGTGCTAGAACTAGTGGACACTCCCTTGAAGGTAGAAAATTGTGTAAGAAAGAAAGGGATGTGGATGATGAAAGTTTGAGAAAATCATATGACTTGATGAGGAGAAGGATCATATATATGGTGGCTTTGAAAGAAAAGCTCTATTTAAACACTTGGATGAGGTGTGTTAATCTATTATTTTTTATGTTACCCTAAATGGTCATCTTCAAATCCTTTATTACTACCAATTCCTCATTTTAAATTACTTTAAGAATCATGATCTTATTTCCTTTAATTTCCTTATTTTACAATCTATGCAAGAAAGTATTCTATGAGTTAGGAACAAAAGGCAAATGGTTAAATCCTACACTATGATTCACCAAACCTTTATGAACTATGCGTGTATGATTTTTGTGGGGATTTTTTCCTCTCACCACATTTATTTTCAAGACATTCCTCCCATCCCTTTACCTTCCACCTCTAGTCCCCAAATGTGAGTGGAAACTATCTTACCTATTGAAACCAAATGCCTCAAAAATACCCCTCCCACATCCTCCAATAAATTAAGTTGAAAAAGGACATCAATATTATTGATTTCAAGGTTGGTGTTGAAATGGGAAGAAAAAGATATCTTGGATATAGACATAAATTAACATAGGGAAATTATAATGTTAGACATGACTACCTATTAGCTTAGACTCTACTAGTAGTGGAAAGAGTAACAAACCCACTAAAATACTGAAAAGGAAAGTAGACAAAAAGAGGCATATTAATGATGTGGAGGAGTCTATTGTGAGTAAGGTTCCTAAAAAGGGGGTTTTTCATAAACCTATGAATATCCATATGAGCCTCATGCCCTCCCATGTTTCTAACACTCTTTAAAATGTGACCCACACCTTTATGGATAGCAATGTTGAGGTGACAATGTTGACCCTAACATTGTCATCTCCACTACTTGGAAACAAGATAAGGATAAGAACAATACCAAAGGTGATGGAAATAATCCTAAGGTGATAATAGTAACTAATGCTCATAGTTGTCCTAATGAGATTTTCATGATTGATGAGATCACTAAGAAACTCATTAGGTGTCATGCTCGAAACTCGACAAGGCAACAAAACAAGCTCAACAATTTTATTTTCTGTTTGATTTCTTTTATATGAATATTATTATTAGGGTTAATCATTACTCACTTTACTTTTAACCTATCACATTACATCAATCAAATTACCTCTACCTTCCTCTAACCAAGAGGACACTTTTAATTAACTAACTCTTCCCTCTTCCCTATACTTTAATTCACGACATTGCTAACACCAAGTCTCCTTTTAAATATGCATGGAGCTTTTATATTACTCACTCAATAAATTCCACTATCATGTTATCAGTTTCTCATCGCAGTACACCTTAGGCATATAAGTGTTATAATGTTTGTCACTTTACTTTGTTCTCTAACATTGGATAAGCTTAATTGGAACCTAATCTGGTGGATGTCATTCAAAAATAACGTTAAATAATATGTATATTTGACTATTGATCATAACCAAGCCTCATAAATACCAGTCGACACTAACATTCTATATAAAAAAAATTTAAGGTTCATTTCATTTCAATCTCGACATCAATTATAACATTCCTATTTTTTTCTCTAATAAATCTTGAGGGAAATTAACAAAATTCTAATTGGTAACTTTTTAATATCCCAACAAGACTGCTTGTATTATCTAAACATATTAATCCTCCTTAGCTTCTTTTAATATCCTAAACAAATCCATAGGCTATCCATTAGGGTATATCCTTAATTATACAAATCCTTATTTCTAAATTTAAATGACTTAACTAAGCTCAAGTTTATTCTTTTATATTTGTATATGTATATTGTTATTATTTATCCAAAGCTTAATAATCTAGATATTAAGTTTAACTAGATTTCCTATCCCACAACTTATGACACAACTATAATAATATTATTAATATCACCCTAGACTTCCTAGATCCTAAGACCACATCTTAGCATAAACTCATAACAACCTAACACCCTATACTAAGCTCTAACCTATATCCTAGGCGTGTGTGAAGAGAATCTCCAAAAATGCTTCCATATTCCAAGCATAAAGTTGGTGCCTAGGGTGAAAGGGAATATTGACCAAACTTTAATTTATTTAAACCTTGTTTTATTTATATAAACACTTACCCCATTGCAACATGGAAGTGCTATCCTTTGTCATTCAACCAAGTGGCTATTTTTAGGTGGCATTTACTCTAAACTTTAGACTTTTTCCCACAAACCTTTATCTCCTTCCTATGTGTGGGTAAATGGGAGTTGGTAGGTTTATGTCATTCACATCTCACATCTTGTCAAGAAAATGAGTGTTCCACTTGGGATAGGCAGCATTAAAAAAGGTGGAGCCCTTTTCTAAAGGTTGATTTGAGGGCATGCTTGCCCAAGTTAAAACTTAATCACTTTCTTCCTTATTTAACAAAAGTGGCGCCCAAGGGAAGTCTAAGTCTGACATAGGTCAGAGCACATTTTTCGAAGACAATGAAAGTTGGCACCATGTGCGGCCATGTTGTTTTGTTTTTCCTTGATTTACATTCATTACATTATTGACTTAGTTCCCTTTCTTCATGAGGTGGGAAATATATATATGGTGTTCACTATTTTTTAGTATTTATTTTATTTAGTTTTTGTTGTTTTAGATTTGACTAGGATTATATGTCTTTTCCCAAATTTTGCATAATAGGACTAGGGTAGTCTTAGAAAGTTTAGTGTTAACTCATTCTTAGTTTAAATGCTAAGTCACCTAGGGTCCTAGATAGGATGCCAAGCATATTCTCCCATTAATATTTTATTGATCTATAATCAAGAGAAAAAGGTTATTTTATTTCCCCATATATTTTCTAGAATGTTCGATGAGCTCCTACAACAAGGTTAATATTATGCACTAATGCATTTTTGGCCAACCTTTTGAATTTCTATCCTTAATTCTAAGGTAGCTTTTTATATATTCTTGTTATGATCTTGTGAGTGGTAAAACATATTATATATGGTCTAAAGGGATTCTTTTAACCTTGATCATTCACTCATTACAATATGTATGCATTTTACAAGAGAGCAAGCATATACAACTATTGTGCAGTAAGACTGAAATAAAAATAACATTCCTTACTACTCTCCCATGATGATGAAATCCATTCTTACTATCTACATTGAGATTTAGGAGTACAATAACTAAAGGAACAAGTTAGTTTATCCTCATACACAAAATAGAAGATTTCCTCAATAATTTCTAAGATACACAAAAAGGTGGTGAACTCACTATAATAGAATTACACAATGAAAAGACCTTGCTACCATACTCAGATGTTTTCTCAATTCCTCTATTGCCAATTGAATATAAGCAACATCATACTCTTTGATCACAAAAGAAGCACATATCAAGTTGGAGATTTACACCTCCATTATCAAACCAATTACAATAGTATTCCTTTCTTTTATGCAATGAAATCCTCTTAACCTCCAAGCATCCAAGACATCAAATAACCTGCAAATACAAAAAAATATAGAACCATGGAGGTTCACCTCCCAACCTAGGCCTTAAGGAGACCACCCCCTTGCTAGGGGAAATAAGGCTCAACCAGGATACACCCAAACATCATCATAGTAACAAAAACCAACATGAATATCTCAGTTTAACATCACATTTACAATCCCAAACCAAGGCTTGCACAATGATTCACAAATAGAATCATAAACATTGAGTGAAGGTGGGCTTTCAATTAGGAGAATTTCCATAACATACCAAAGCTATAATTAACAATTTTCATGCCCTTTCAGAGCTTTCACAAACAACAATTTTTCATGCCCTTTCGGAGCTTACACAAACATCAAGTTTTCATGCCCTTTTGGGGCTTTCATAAACATCCTCCATTCATACTACCATCAACCAAAGCTTTATTGAATTTCCATACTTCATCAACCTTCTTCCACATCATCACTCTCCATACTATCCATAACAAATTATGAAGGCATATGGCATACAATGGAGGCCATTCTCCAAGGTTCTCAACTATATCTCAAGCCCAACTAACCCCTTCACCCAAGGCTTGTTCTTCTCTCCCAAGGGTGAGTGAAGCCTCCACACCCATGTACAATTTCAACACTCAAAAAACACAAGGAAAACAAGGAAGAAACCCCAAGAAAATTCAAGAAACCACATACACCATCACAACACAAAAACTCTAATGACAACACATAATTCCATACTACACTCATAGTCTCTATGAGAAGCATTCTTACACTGTCTACCTTAACTCCACGTAATGAAGAAACATGGCACAAGGCACTTAACTCCATCAAACTATGGCTTTGAAATGGTGAACCAGATCTCTTCCTATTTTCCTTGGCTTCTAAACTACTCCTCCATAACCATATGTGTCTCTAAAATTAGAGAGTGGGTAAGAAACTATCAAGGTTACCACAAGCTCTCTATAAAGGCCTTCACTTTCCTCCTCACCTACCCCTCTTACTTTCTTGTATTTTCCACCAATAAGAACTGATCCAACTGGTGTAATGAGGTAAGAAGTCATTTTACAATATGATTTTCGAATTGGCTTGGAAATGACTAATTTGGAGGGTCTCCTAGGTTCCCTAGACCAACTTATGGTTATATTTAAACCCCCAACCCATACTATTACCATGTGATAACTTATTTTCACAAAATTAACAATTGGGAATCATTTTAGGCTCTCTAAAGTTCCTATATCCACTTATAACTTGAATTTCCATCATGAAGGTGACTCTTCCTAACACTCTCCAAGGTGGGTTAATTGATTTCATAACGAGGATTAGGCTTAGGTTAAGTGACTTCATGCCAAAGAATCCCATTGGACATGTCATTTACACATAAACATTACAAGTGTCAAATCACACACACACACACACACACACACACACACACACACACACACACACACACACACACACACACACACATTAAAACACTTTACACATCATGATTACATGTCTTTAATTAATCATACTTTCCAACTATAACACTCATGCACCATCACATTACGAAAGAAACACAATACAACGAGATTCTGAATCTTCCAAAGATTCACCTTGGCTTCACCGTGTTCACATAAGATTGAACCATGTTTCCCCCATTTATCTCCATGGTTCAACTTTCTTGCACACTCAACTTAAACATTAATAGCCCGATAAAATAATATACAAAGACATACAGATAAATGAAAAATAAACCCAATGTCACATAATACACATTCACATATACATTTAACTTCATCTAATCATTCCCATTCTAACTACTATAAAAAGAAGCATTGCACTATCATATCCATTTAAATTTCATCTAAATATACATATAATTAACTTTCATTTAATTCATATTCAAAACATTGCAATATCAACATATGGGTATTAGCAAAATGAATTACTATTCTAAGTACTATCACCATTCTTATAGTCATTAAACAATCAAAACATATGAAATGGGTTGTTGTCCACATGTCTTAAGTGAAATTCACCAATATGCAAAATTATTGACGAGTATTTTTCAATCAAGTTAAACATACCGACATTCCTAGCAATATCCCTCTATCACATTATGAGGAATTTGTGAGTAATTTTCTAGGGTTAATTCCCTCAATCTATTAGCATGTTTTCAAAATTGTGTCATTGTGCTTGAAACATAAGCGTCAAATGTAATCACATGTCTTATTTTCATTTTAACCTACATTCATTGTTATCTCCTAGAAGAGAAAATGTTAATTCATCTTCCCTAATTTGGCTAGTGAGTTGCTCTGTAAAGCTTTGATCAAGCCCTTAGATTGAACCTAGAGAGTTTCACTTTTAGGTGATCTTAGTTATTCCTTCTAAAGTTATTTAATGGTTATTACACTTATCATTACTAGAGTCCGCTTAGACTCAAATAAAATCTAATAAATAATTTCTAGTACCCAAAAATGTTTGCCATACTCTAATTAATTCCTAATCACATTCATTTTATGAAATCTAAAATAGGGTACACATGCGGGTCTTACATGAGGATACAAGATAACCTAGAGAAAAGATTGATGAAGTGGTCAAAATTATTTTCAAGGTCATGCACACACTGGCCACCACTCTAAATCACATTCAATAGAAGAAATATTGGTTTGTTTTCTCTATTTTTGTGAATATGATACCATTTTTGGAAGATGATTAGCTTCGTATGCTACTAGCAAGGCTTGATAATAGATGAAAGAGAGCTAGCACTCTATGATTATTTTATATTTTTGATGTGTTTAGTTACTCTCATTGTGGTTTTGTGGGCTTCAAGTATAGTCTTTATTTGGAATTTTTTATTTTTTATTTTCTAGACTTGATATATAATTAATTTTTAATATATTACTTTTCCTAATAAGTGTCATAGTTTTAAATGTTGGGATGCTTTGGTGTTGGGCATTTTAGTTTTAATAAAGAAGTGGGTGATAATGTGTTTCTACTCACTTTCTGTTGTTTTTCAAATTTTTGGTTCTAGGTTAGCCCCTAATTTTGGCTACTTCTAAATATCAAAATCATTGAAAATTTTAGAAATTTATGAAAAAACCTTCTATTCTATATTTCAAGTGGACCCAAACTACCTCATGTCTACCCTAAACATTCTATAATGCCTAAAACCCATGTAATTCACCAAATATGAATCCTTTGACCAATCTTTACATCAAGTGGTATCACAATTAGGTTCTTTTATTACACCAAACTAGTCCAATGACCTTAGGACATGCTAGACCTAATCACTTTTATTTATTTAAATTATTAGAAGAGTAAAAATGCAGTAGGTAGGCTTTAGATCCTTAAATACAGTATTAAAAGTATCCCATACCATGGAAATTTAATTTTATAAACCCTACATACATATCCCTAAATAAAGAGCACCAATATCATCCAAGACTGGTGTTTGGGTCTTCTCTACCTAGTCCAACTTAGAAGCATCCACCATAATAGAAAACTGACCACATCCAAAAAATTATCCCCATAGAAACAATACATAAATATTTGATGTGAAATCTCCAACCAATCTTCCATCTCCACTAACAAAAAAAAAACTAGGCTATAAAATCCCATCCTTAGGGGGAAAAGAGAATAAACTAGAACCTATTACTTTCTAGAACTTCAAAAGTTAGAAACATGTCACACACCAATCTCTACGTATCTAAGGCCCTTACCAATTTGATAGTATATTTTTCCCTAAAATATATCCATAAAAAGGAAAAATATATAGAAAGACTCAACATAATTCCTATTGATTTTTTCCTCTACACACCACTTTCCATTTTTGTAACTTGTGGATTTCTCTTCACAAAGAGAAAGAAACTACAAATCAAAAATATAAAACTATTCAGATAGACTCTCTAAAAACATAAATCATATCTGATGGAGGAAAGCAAGTAGCACCTTGATCTACCATATCTCTACAATAATGAGCTCCATCAACCAAAACATAAGTTAGGAAAAAATAAGAAGCCAAATTGCAACCAAAAATGCTAGATGTAAACACTAGAAAAGACTACACAAAAAAATGAGTAATAGGTTGTAGATTATCTTCCAAGTAACTTGCAAACTATTTGTGATACACACTAAATTTCTTTAATTTTTCCCTAGTGATATTGTAGACCCAAAATCATGTTAGGAAGTCAGAAATAGAATTAGAAATACAAAGAGGAAAATAAGAAATATATCTCCCTTTCATTCACTAGAACAACACACCATGGAAAGTATATCCTCTACTAATAAAGGAAATGAAGTCTACCCTCAATCATGTACAACACTATATATGAATGCATTTCTAAAAAATGTAGTGGAGAACTCAAAATACCTAGAACAATTAGAAGAAAGTATTCTAACTATGTTGGGGGAAGATTGCCAAAGAACAAAGTCACACCAAGATGTAAAACATGCACTTAGTACCTTCACCCAAGAGACCAAAAAATTCATCCTTATAGAGAATAAATAATTAGGACTCAAGAAAAATAAATATTTATCCTTGCCTACAAAAATGTAAGTGATTCTAAAATGGAAATGACAACCTTGTTTCCCATAATTTCCAAATTTCCCTCTTGTAGCCCTGCCTTCCAAGAAAAATAATAGCATTCCACTCAAAACCTAAAACACCTAGTATTTGAGGAAACCAAAAGAGTAAATGGATTTCCATCATCATCCTTAGACTCTCCTCTTTTGACACATACATAAATCCTAGATCAACCCTTGCTGCTCTCTTTCTCTCTAGTTTCCCAATGGGGGATGATGTTAATCTTGTGGTTCAAAATGTTAATGCAAAAATAATCACACTCCTTAATCTAGAATGTCTTTCAACTAGTAAAAATGGATACTACAAAGAATATCATGAGTCATTTAAATATGCATGAAAAGATATATTAGAATTTGATTCAATTTATTGATGTTGCATGGTAGTAAAAAAAAAGTGTCTACTAGGGATAAAAAGGGATTATATATGAGGATTTGTGTAAATTTCACAAGGATAATAGGTCATATTGTTCATGACATTTAAGATCTCAAGAAGCTACATTTAAATACTTTCCAACTAGAATCTATAGTTGTTGAGACTTTCAAAGATCTCAATTATATATGCTCTACTTGTTTTGTTTATGTATTCTATATTCTAGGTTTATTCTAAGTTACAATGATGGTTGGCTATTAGTTTTTTTTATAATATTCTATTGGTAACACTTTTTTTGAAGTATTTTATACCCATTAAAATGTTTTTTATCTTAATCAAAATCTATACGCATCAAACTGCATAAATAATTATAAAAAAATAATTAACTATAAATCATGTACTCTTTTATCAATATCACTTTTATATGTTACATTATCATATGTTAATCATGCATTGGTATACATTAAAACTTGGAATAAATAGACAAATGACATAGGATTAGAAAATTTATTATTTGTCTTTATTGATAATATAATTAGTGTGAGAATATAGTATATAATCATGGAATGAAAAAATACTTATGTGCATTTATTTGTTTTGTATAAAACATAGTTCCATTTATTTAAGGTTTTCATTGATAGATATTATTTTTATGATTGGTCAAATAATTATAATATCAAGGGAATATCATTTATAATTTATTAAATCTAAAAATGTGTAATATATTATCTAGATGTTACTATAGTAAATGTGTGATTTTAATTAAGTTATAATGCAATTAACTATAGTTAAAAAATAATTAACTATAAATCATGTACTCTTTTATCAATATCACTTTTATATGTTACATTATCATATGTTAATCATGCATTGGTATACATTAAAACTTGGAGTAAATAGACAAATGACTTAGGATTAGAAAATTTATTATTTGGCTTTATCTATAATATAATCAGTGTGAGAATATAGTATAATCATGGAATGAAAAAATACTTATGTGCATTTATTTGTTTTGTATAAAACATAGTTCCATTTATTTAAGGTTTTCATTGATAGATATTATTTTTATGCTTGGTCAAATAATTATAATATCAAGGGAATATCATTTATAATTTACTAAATCTAAAAATGTGTAAGATATTATCTAGATGTTACTATAGTTAATGTGTGATTTTAATTAAGTTATAATGCAATTAATTATAGTTAAAAATAATTAACTATAAATCGGGTACTCTTTTATCAATATCACTTTTATATGTTACATTATCATATGTTAATCATGCATTGGTATACATTAAAACTTGGAATAAATAGACAAATGACTTAGGATTAGAAAATTTATTATTTGGCTTTATCGATAATATAATCAGTGTGAGAATATAGTATAATCATGGAATGAAAAAATAATTATGTGCATTTATTTGTTTTGTATAAAACATAGTTCCATTTATTTCAGGTTTTCATTGATAGATATTATTTTTATAATTGGTCAAATAATTATAATATCAAGGGAATATCATTTATAATTTATTAAATCTAAAAATGTGTAATATATTATCTAGATGTTACTATAGTTAATGTGTGATTTTAATTAAGTTATAATACAAAATTAATTGAAAGATTTGTATATTTATCGAATGGTCTAAAAATTAAACAAAGGTTAGTCCTTAAATATGAACTTAAGAGAAAACAAAAAGCCTTAAACTTGTTTCTATCACACATCAATTAATTGGAAAAGTAAGGATGAATCCTAGTTTAACATTAAATAATATTGATTTTTTGTTTGGTTACACAAGTAACATAAACTTAAGTCACTAACAAAGATTGTAAAAATATATATTAAAAAAATTAATGATAAAAGTAAACATAATACTAGTACAAAAAAAAAACTAAACTTCAAGTTGCATCTCAATTATTATCATATATTGCATTTTATATAAAATTATTTCCTAGAAGAAAAAAAAAGTGAAAGTGTGCTCAAAATAAAAGGGAATGGAGAAAGGAATTTACTTTTAATATTTACAATAAACCATAATTTCATTAATACTAATTCTATAAATCAAATGACTTGATAAAGAAAATGAGAATCTAGCTTTTCAAAGATAATAAACATATATATTCTATGCTTTGTTTTATTTTAACTCGTTGACCTTGCAATATAGGTCTCTCATTTAATAATAGATAATTTCAAGTAGAGCATGTTTCTTCAACTCCATAATGAAACAATCATCTTAATCAAATTAAGACTTTTAAATGCATTCATTACAAATGTTTCATTATATAACAATGTTATTCAAGTAATATACCCAATTGACCTGTATTTTGATCTCTTGATGTTAGACTTCAACTCTAATGTGTTGGTAAGTGATGAATTTGACATGGTTATTTAATATGGTAGTTCTAGTTGCTCCTATTCAGTGGCTTTAGGGGCTTGTTCTCTTGAAACACCAATCTCTCATTCCCCTCTCTACCCAATGCATAGAACCAACATCTTATTCCAAAACTAAAAATCTTGCTTTGGCTTGTTCTTCAGCACAAGATCCTTGTAATTAACAATCTGATGAAAAGATATATCTTATTTTTAATAGGAATTTTCTTTGTGAAGATGCCCTATAGATTGGGAGACTTAGGTGTGTCTCTTCCAATGTTAAAATATTCAATAATTTTTTCTTGTGATGGTGACTGATCTTTGGTCTATGTAGCGTGGTTTTTTCCCACCTATGAACAAAGCCTTCTAGCAATTGTTATCCCCCAATTTTTTATGGAACCTCTAGAAAGAAAGAAACAACACAGTCTTCGAGGATGTTGTTAGAAGTCTAACACTGTTAGCTACTAGATTCAAACTCAATGTAGTAAAAAAAATTCACAACTTCAAAGGTAAGTTGTATTTGAGACTGAAATATTAGGTGATATTTTCCAAACACCTACAAATAAAAATGAAGCTAAAAGAGATAATGCAATGTGGGATAGCCCTCTAGAAGGGTGGAATAAATTGAATTTTGATGTGGAAGCTAAGGGGAACCTAAGGATGTTGTATGTGTGCATATTAACCCTAATGAACATGGAAATATGGTCAAGGTTATGGCACATTAGCTTGAAATTAAAATGAACCACTTAGCAAAAAAGACGGTTGTTCCCCATGATTTGAGGCTAGTGATCAACTATAGCTACATGTGGTTATGGATTAAAGTTGATTCTTTGAATACTCTAAAGTATTTACAAAAAAATCCTAAAGCTTCATGGTCAATTCACAATATATTGTTAGAGTGGTTGTCTATTATTAATACTTTTTTAAAAGTTCTTATAGGACACATCTATAGGGAAATGAACAATGTGGAAGATTAACTCACCAACATTCCAATTATGAGCACAACTCACATAATTTTGAAGCAGTATTTATTAGGGTACAAAAATATCAAATATGTTATTAATCATTATAAGGCACTATTTAAAGTTGGATTATAAATGAAAATTATGTAGTAGGACATGAAGTGTGATAATGAGTGTATGTATATCAACGTTAGGCATCAAAATGAAAAAAAATCTCAGTTTTTGTGGGTAGTTTCTATCTCAAGTTTTTATTTGGGTTTTTCTCTACTTTTAGAAAGTTGAATTTCTAGTATCTCTGGTCTTACAAAATTTTATAGAGGCATCACCATGGGTGGAGCTTTAAAAGTAAGAGAGTTGGGGAACTACCAACACTGGACAAAAGATCTAGAAGTTTGGGAGAATTTTGACAAAGGTGAAATAATGTTGTAGATGACCAAAATGAAGGATGATATGAAATAAACTACTAAATCTTTCATCAATGGTTGGGAACCAGGTATGATGACTCTTGTTGTGTGGAATCTCAAACTAGATATTGATATAAAGGATTCGGTTATGAGTCTTAACAAAAAGGATATGAATTTCTATTGCAAAAATAAATTTTTGAAGAAGTGGTTAGAAATTTTCCTAAGGCTAGGGATGAGGTTTTAGTTAGAGAAAGGAAGGGATTGTGGTTGCTTCTTTCATCGTAAAATTATGGAAACTTGATCATAAATATGTAAGTTAGTATGTTACTTGCAATGAGAGGTATGGAAAGGCTTAAATTTTTTTCCTTCACTTAATCAATTTATGTTGATTTATAGAGGAGTAAACTAGATACTGAGAGGGGGGAGGTGAAACAGGATCCATAACAATTTATACCTTTTCACAAATTCATCAACATCCAATAATAACTTATGCATGTAACACAATAAATGTAAACTTGTTGTAACATGTAAATCAATTCAATCACATGCATGAAAGCACTATCACATAACACAATATTTGTTACCAAGAAATGCTTGAAAGTGAAGATAAAATTTGGATGGCGGTGACACCCACAAATCATCACTACTATAGTAATAATGTTAATCAATTAAGGTTACAATGTTTGACTATAATATATGATCTACTTTGTGAGGAGTCTGACCTATTAAAGACTTAAGAAACTATTAGGTTTCACTTGGTTATAAGATTTGACATTTAAAACTATGTAAGGACTCTTTTAAGAGATTTACAAACATCTATTAAGACCACTCTATTAAGATATTTGTCCTAATTCAATTTTGTCAAAACTGATTCAGGACTTGGTTTTCTCTAAAAGCTGATTTTGAGTCTTCTCCTTACTAACTAATCCTCTCCTCTTATTTGATACTCTTTTCTTCTCCTTCCACTTTTGGGTAAAAGCACAAAGTTGTATCACCCCTTTGTAAAGGAAAAGGCCATCAAAAGTATAACTATTCACCTTCAATGAAATAAAACTAGTACTATTATTTTGAATTTAAAAATGAAGTAAAGTAATGAAATGTATAGAAATGGATGAATTTAATGATTATAGTATTTAATAATTATTTCAAATAAGAATTGATATATTTTCCTTATTTTCATAGATAATTTTTTAGCTAGTGAAAAAAACTGAATATTAGGGGTCTAGTTGCCACCACAAAACTATCTGGATATAAACTCATTTCCCTTTGATCTCAGACTATGTTATAGCTAAGATACATAGCTAGAAAAATCAAAAAGAAAACTTGGCTTAATGCCTATATTTTCTCATTTAATGATTCAAATTTCAACTCAACTAAAATTGATGGTTTTCATCTCCCACCAAATTTTTGAAAAAAAAAATCAATTCTAACTAGAAGAAAAACTATACATTCTGGAAGAGGACTCTCTCCTCAAGAACATCATATAATTTTATTTTATTTTTATATGATTTAATATTTTTCTTTCTCAATATCAACATCTTTTTGAGTTTTTAAATACATGCTTGAAGAATTTTTTAATTACAATATAATATATTTAATTAAAACACTATAAACTCTATATGAGAATATTCTTAACTTTGAGATCTATAAAATAGTGTTTATATGTTATTAAAAAAATATCATAAAAATAGCAAGAGTTATTGAAACATCACTTTTCTAAAATACTTGTATTTCTTTAGTAATTAGATACAAACTAGTATTAAACATGTATTTAATAGACATTTACAATTGGAAAAGTGTGAGACCATATATAACTTAGCTAGAATGAATTTATCTAGATAATATATTTTAAATAATTAATTTTGAGATAGAAATACTAAAACTCATTCATTCTAATAAGTTATCTTGAAAGGTGAGACAACTTTGTACTTTTATCCTTTTACTGCTTATGAATAAGTCATTTATTTTGTTAGATGGTAACAAAACCCTTGAATCACTTATCGTCTTCTTCTCTACTCTTCACATGTACACAAACAACCCCTTTCTTGGCTCTCACATTTTCTTGATCTAGGTTAAGATCATCATTTTATAAAGATTCCATGAAGTGTCTTTTAGATGGTTCCATGTTTTTCCTCTTCATCCTGATCTTTGAACATATGCATGGTGATATGTTATGTATGCCATGTAAATGTTTGGTAACAATCTAAAAATTTATTAAATGTTCTATAAAAACCTCTTTTTTAAAACTTAAATATACCTTCCAAGTTGGCCTGATAATCATTCTGCCTAAAACTTTTTTGTATTCCTGAATTTTATATATACTGTCCATTGCTTGATCTCTACCATTATTGTGCTTGGTATAGTTGTAGCTCAACCTTTATTATCTTCTTGATTCTCAACATATACTATGTTCAACACATACTACATCACTTGATACTTATATACTTGAAATTATACTTGATCACTAATAAATTTCTCATTCATTGAATGAGCTCAACCCATATACCATACATTACTAGGCATCTATACAATTTCTTGATGTATACTAGCATATCTACATGACTCATCCTATGTGTAATGGCTCATTCATAGTGATGACCATTTGACTTTTCCTTGTAAAAGACTAAGTTATTGACACTAATAGACAATAGAGGTTAGAGATACCGACAATCTCCTCCTTCTGCGTTAGTGTAAAAAATACTTTGTCATATTTACACTATGTCATATCAATACAAAAATGAATGAGCTTTCCCAAAATGAGCTCTCCCCCTAATTCTTATGACTTCTAAAAAATGAATACAAACTTTCATTATAGCCTTTATTCATTACATGTGCATGATACAACTTCTATGTACACTTCTCCCTTGTATATATTTCCCCCTTGTTTTTGAACACTTGATGTCGCTATTGTTGGGGTTGAAAGATTTGAAGTAATCAATATGTTTCAATGAATTCCTTGTGAACTCTAGCAATCATGGCGAATACATCTGATTCAAGGAGGAGGTGATGATACTTGTTTCTTAATATAAAAAACTCTCAAACTAGGCTAGGCTTCTTCCAAGCCTACCTAAGCATAACATATGCTATCCCTTTCAATTCTTTAAGGTTAGAGAGAATTAGGTGAATAACCTTTTCCTTGTGCCACTTTTACATATTCTAGTTCTCTCTACCTATATCTTCACCAAATCACACAACAACCCCTTAAACCTAACCATAAAACACCTCCATCACCTTGCACCTCTAAGATCTTTATCAACACCATATACCTATAAGCTTCCAAAGGAATTAACTCATTGCCAATATCGTACCTTCACTATTCATAAGGTTATAGACACCATAGAGGCTTAATAACACCAATACAAAATACTCTATCTCTTAGCCTACTTTGAAATGTAGCTTAAAAACTTGAATCCCTTATACCATCGATCAATACTAAAAGTAGATTCCAATACCTTTTACTACACTTTTTTCTAATTCCAAAATATGAGATTCTAACTTGTTTATTTGAGCATATAATTCAAAAACTCAGGCCTGTGTTATTAGGCATACAATCCTCACTCAAACCATGAATCTTAACAACCTCAATTAACTCTACCAAAAGAACTTATATACTTCATTAGCTTATTATGGTCTTTCAAACTACTGATGCTCAAACTCCCAATGACCAAAGAGATCATTAAACTATCAAATTCATGTCATTATGTGGGTTTCCTACTGCATATGATAATTGTCTCTCTAAATTCCCATAACTCCAACAACAATAACCAATAAACTTCCAATAAAGCATTACCTTGTCAAAGCCAATGTCAAGTTGCTAACTTTCGGGCTTCCACTCAATGGTAGATGATAGAATTCACAAACCCATGTAATAGTGATGATTTCCTTATTAATAAAGTAACTACCACCAAAACTCTAGTTCTTTCTTGCTCTACTCTCCTCAAGGTTCCTCTGAACTCCAAGAATGTATAGTAATCTTTATACAACAACTCTAACCAAGATACTATCATAGTTTTTTTATAGAATTCTAACTCATAGCTTTCATATTGCATATGACAACAATTAATATGTTGACTTATGAATTATTCAATACAAGGAACCGATATAAAGGTGTCTACTAAATAATAATAGGCAATCTAAGACAACCACGAGGCCTTTAAAAATTCCCAAAACTTTATACAATGTTAAGGTTTCTAGCTAACTTGAGAATGTAAGTATTTTACTTGTCCAAACCTTGACTGAGTATGTAGATTTTATTCTCCAAATACTGTGACTTGATATCTTGGTAACAACTCAAAGGTGTAAGGATTGTCTATATTAGCTTAAGGATTTATTACTTCTTAAAAAAACTTAAGAATCACCATAACTTGATACAAATTGAATGATTTGGTATACAATCACATACACAAAAACCCTTCCAGTCTCTTCTCCATATATTCTCCTTTCCACACTATCTATCCAAATGAGATTACATTTCTTTATAGGATAATATGAATTTTCAACTCCTCTAGGTGATGCAAACAATATGAATGATTGTTCACCTTCTATACTTTGTAAATTTTTGCAAAGAAAATGCTGAAAACATTTCTTGGCAATTTTTACACTTTTTCCATATTTTGCATTTTAAGTTCTAATATACTTTCCTAGCTACCTTAAAAGGTTTATCATCATCTTATGACATCTTAATGCTATCATATATTCTATTTATGCATTTGCATGGCATTTTTCCACTTTTAACTCACTATGACTCATAATACTTAAAAGACAAAATTAGTCAACATGACCTTAGTTTGAACACCTAATAACATGATATGAAACAACTAATTCCTAATTTATCAAGACACAAAACATACTAAATAAGACTCAAGATTCCATGGCAAATGGTCAGAGTGCCTTGCACCATACTCCACTTGTTGAAAAAGCTCAAGTCCCTTGAGTTTGTTGCTAGGACTTTTCATGGCGTTGTTGTGTCCTCCTCATTTACTTGCTTGCAACTTTGTCCAATAATTTCCCATTATCTTCTACACCTTCACATTCTTCAAAATGATACTGAACTCTGCTATCTTTCTTCTAAGTGTGATCTTCAATTCTTCAACTTTGTCTTGGTCTGAAGTAATGATCAACATTATGTCAATATGTAATGGCTTATTTATCTAAGGTAACTTGGCTCCATATGAACCAATCATCTTCATTTTCTCCCAAGGTTTTCCTTGCCTTGGGGACACAAATATGATATATTGATTACTTATCATCCCCATTATTAACAATGGTGGCTTCTCTAAATTTATTAGTAGTTTCTTCCTGTTTTCCTACATTTTGATTTCTGCCCATAAATAATTTATTATTTCTTTATAAGATGAGTATATACCTGCATTTTTTAATGTCTTATTCTAATAAATCCCCATCTTCATGCTATTCTGAATTTCATCTTGCATGGAAGTTAGCTCTGCAACTTTATGATTCTAATTACATCCTATCTTAATCCAATCTTGCTTTCCAATATAAAAAAAAATTGAGCTCTCTAAGGGCTATGTTCCATTCTTCTTCATAAATCTAGGTCTTCTCCACCTCTTTAACTAATTGAATGATCAAATGATCTTCTTCTTTGATGATGTCATCATCAATCTCAATCATATTGCTGATTGTCTTCTCTATATTTCCTTCATGATGCATCTAATTTGTTGCCACATCATGTTTTACCTCTTCCTATATGTATTCTTCACTCTTGTTGTCCTCTATCTTAGACATTAGTTCTTCCTTTAGCTATTCCAATTAGTCTAACTTAGGTGACCATTTCTTTTCCATCTACCTAATTCTCTATCTTCATATGTTCCTCAATTTGATTATCCTTTTGAGTATCAACTTTCTTCTCAACTTCTACCTACTCCATTATTAACACCTCTAGTCTTCTTCCTCTTTCTTCATTCTTTGCTAATCCCTCCTTCAATCTTCTAATTTCCTCTAACATGCTTTCCTCCTCTTCTCCTTGTTTTCTCTTTCTCTTTTCATCTTCTCATTTTCTTTTCAAGGTTCCTCTGTAGTATATGCATACCTTCCATACTTCTTGCTACTATGGTTTCATCCTTATCAAAAGTAAATACAAAAATTTCTATCACAAGTTACCAATCCTAATCAGTAAACACAAACTGAATTCTTAACTACAACAAATTCTTGTGCACTTCTACCAA
Source organism: Cupressus sempervirens (assembly GCA_028749045.1). Lineage (NCBI taxonomy): Eukaryota > Viridiplantae > Streptophyta > Pinopsida > Cupressales > Cupressaceae > Cupressus > Cupressus sempervirens. The sequence continues at coordinate 702,134,766 of CM053783.1, read as the reverse complement.
ACTTCTACAACCAGCAATCAAATAATCAAACTTTTGCAATCAACACAACTATGCTCTCCAATATGGTGTAATCCTTATCTAAGACCAAATATGATGCATGGAGGAAGAGATGATACATGTTGCTTAATACAAAAAATTTCAAACTAGGCTAGGCTTCTTCCAAGCCTACCTAATTATTACATATGCTATCCCTTTCAATTCTCTAAGGTTAGAGAGAATATGAATGGCCTATTTCTTGTGCCACTTTTACCTATTCTAGTTCTCTCTACCTATACCTTCACAAAATCACACAACAACCCCTTACACATCACCACACAACATCTCCATCACCTCACACCTCTAGGATCTTTATCAACACCATATTGCTATAAGATTCCAAAGGGATTAACTTACCTTCACTATTCATAAGACTCTAGACACCTTAGAGGATTCTAAATGCCAATACAAACTACTCTATCTCTTAGCCTACTTTGGAATGTAGGTTAAGAACTCAAATCCCTAAAATCATCTATCAATACTAAAATTAGATTCCAATACCATTTAGTGCACTTTTATCTAATTCTAAAATCTGATGAAGGGCCACACCACCCTTACCAACTCACAACTAAAATCAAAACAATATGAAGACAAATAGATGACAAAATAATTCATAAAGCATGCTTTTATTATACTTGAAATTTACTTCATTAAAATATTTCTAAATGAGAGAACTCCAAAATAAGAGCTTCCACAAGAAGAGTCTTCACACTAAGAGCTTCAGCAAGAGAACTACCACCAAGAGAACTATCACCTCCAAGCTTTCTTACAAGAGATTACACTAGAAGAGCTTACAACCAAAGAGCTTGCACTTGAATAGGTTGACCTTCCAAAGCTTATACTCAAAGAACTTGATTACAAATGATCATAAGCCTTTCTTATACATGCACTTAACACCCAAGATATTACAAACACAACCTATGTTGGATAAAAGGTAAATACAACTACCTTAAAACAAATATTAAATTCCCACCCAAATACAACTAAGCACCACCATGTGGCCCAATTAGAAAATTACATTTCCTTTATGTATCACAACAAATATTAAATGCATGATTTAAGGAACTTTCCACAAGCTTCTAAGATGCCACCTACACACTTTGATCAATGGAATGACAACTATTTTTCTTATTTTTCTATTCATGATACCTATGCACCTTGAAAATAAAAATTCCTCTTTTCCTCTTTTTTTCTATTTTCTTTTTTCTTTTCTTTCTATTTTCGTCACTTTCTCTCTCCTTCACTTTTTTTTTTTTTAATAATAACTTTGAAGATGCCTACTTTCTTTCTTTTTTCTAATGCATGATGCTCCTGCATCTAACTCCCATGGTAGGAAAAACTTTTTGAATATGGATTCACAAAATGAAGTAGCCATTATTGACAATTTTTTTTCTACTCTTCCAACACCTAGCTGGAACAAGTGTCTGCTGCTGAAAATACTCCTCTACAATGAACTATGTCCAAGTATAACTCTCATCCTCATCCAATCTTGTTGAATTAATCACACCTGTAATAAACCAAACAGCATCATACCAATCTTCATTTGTATACCACACATCACTAACAAGATCCTCATGCAAACCATCATCAATATCTTTCAAACTCATCTCAAATTCAACATCCCATAATTCATAGAAATTTACCTCTTTCATGTCTTCATCTTTGATTTCTTCCTCCATGTCTTCAACAAGGCATGTAACCACTTCACTTGTTTGGCTTCCAACCAAGGAATTATATGCATTCTCTACTATGGCATTCTTCAAATCATCTAAGTCATTTTCTTTTGGTGCACAAATCTGGTTATCTTCATGTTGTTCCTCTTCTCTTTTATCTTCTTCAACTTTAGGTTTGCAAATAATTTCCTCTTCATCCTCTTGTTCTTCTTTTGTACCACATGTATGATACTCCACTAGATCTTCTTTCTTTTCCACATCCAAGGAATTATCAACATCTCTTTCTTGGTGACATGCTCTTTGTTTCCACAACTTAGCTTCTAATTCATTCACTTGCTTCTACAAATCAACCCACAATGCCTCTTGATTTCTTGCTCTAATTTTCTCATGTTGAGGAATCCTCAAAATCCATCCAATCAAAAAATTCATCTTCTTCTTTCTCTTCTCTATAATCAATTCTTTATAATACAAATCTCATGCAACACAAGAGTCTTGTGCAAACTACCTCACAGTCAGCGCTCTATCTACACATTCAAGAAAACTTGCTCTTATACCACTTGATGGAGGGTCACACCATCCTTACCAAATTAAAACTAAAATCACAACAATATGGAGACAAATAGATGACAAAATTCTTTGCAAAGCATGCTTTTATCATACTTGAAATTTACTTCATTACAATATTTTCCAAATAAGATAACTCCCAAATAAGATCTTCCACAAGAAGAGTCTTCACACCAAGAGATTCACCAAAAGAACTATCACCTCCAAGCTTTCTTACAAGAGATTAAACTCAAAGAGCTTACAACCAAAGATCTTTCACTTGAATAGCTTGACATTCCAAAGCTTATACACGAAGAACTTGATTACAAATGATCATAAGCTTTTCTTATATAGATTCTTACCACCCAAGATATTACAAACAAAAAAAATGTCGGATAAAAGGTAAATACACCTACCTTAAAAAAAATATTAAATTCCCACCCAAATAAAACTAAGCACCACCATGTGGCCCAATTAGAAAATTACATTTCCTTTATAAGCACCACAAGCTTCTAAGATGCCACCTACACACTTCGATAAATGGAATGACAAATATTTTTCTTATTTTTATATTCATGACACCTATGCACCTTGAAAATAAAAATTCCTCTTTTCCTCTTTGCTTCTATTTTCTATTTTTTTTGTCTTTCTATTTTTCGTCACTCTCTCTCTCCTCCACTTTTTTTTTAAAATAACTTTGAAAATGCGTACTTTTTTTTTTTGATACCACTTGATGGAGACACAAACCAAGACTAGAATTAACACATAGGAAAAGGGAAATATTATTATCAATGAAAAATGTCCAATGGGCTTACAATAGTATGACTCTGGAGAAAGAAATCCTCCACACAGTACCTTCTCTCTAACTGCACTAAGAACTGCCTTTACAATGCCATAAATATTCTTAAATAGACCCCAATTCATTTAGGGTTAGGAATACATTCTACAATATGCTAGTTGGAATCCACCACCAAAATAGAAGGTTCCTAAAGTCACGTTAGAAGTCGGTGTAAAATTAGAAGAATCCAGAAATGGTAGTCCAACTTCTGTGAGGCATAACTTTTGAACCAAGACTCTGATTGACAAACTGTTTACATTTTTGGAAAGCTCTCAAAGTGCTCTACAATGCTATGGACCAGCTTTTCTCATCTACCATTTTTAAGCCTTTTACAATGCCATTTGGTTCCCCATATCTGACTTTGAAGCACTCTTAGGAAGTCTCCAAGAAAATTAAAATTGTAATAACTTTCTAACCATAAAGCTTTTTGATCAAATTCTTATTTTGGAGTATTTTAAATTATAGTTATAATCATACCTCCAAATTACACCCTCTAAATCATCATAATTTTGGCTCTATTAGAAAATAACCCATTTTTTGCATTTACATGTATGCCAAGGTGCTTAAAAACTCTAACCCATAAAACTAATAGTTAAACTGTGAGAGGTGGAACCTTTATTTGACCTAAATGGGTATCCAAAAATTAAAACACATTAAATAGAAACTATTTCTAAGCATATTTTTGGGTGATATAGGATTGCCCTTAGAACACTAGATACTCATGTATCAAACACCTAGGGTGGATTGAAAAGTGACCTTGTCACTTTATGGTAGAGGAAAACCCAAATGGACAACCTTCACTACTGATATCCAAGTTGAGTACTCTATTGGTCATCCTTTCCACTTCATCAGGTACTCTTCATACTATCTATTTCTGGTACTCCTACCCACACGACTATCTAGAATCTCTTCTATCTCCTCCTTCTTAGAAGTAGGAATTGGACATGGCTCTAGCATCAACCCCTCATCTGTACCATCATCATGATATTCTATTAAGTCTGCAATGTTGAAGATAGGAGAAATGTGAATCCGATCTAGCAACTCCACCTCATATGCATTTCCTGAGTCATGTTTCTTCAAAATTTTGTAGGGGCCAAATTTCTTCCTTGTCAAATTGTTGTAAGTACCCACTAGAAACTGTTCCTTTTGTAAGTGTACCATAAGAAAATCTCCTACTTGGAACTCCTTATGTCTCCTCCTTTGATCTTCCCTAGCTTTATACTATTGATTCATCTTGGTGATGTGTGCATGGACCTCCTCATGTAGGTTCTTGATATATTTAGAAAAATTTGATATCAAAATATGATATTCTAACTTGATTATTTAAGAATATAATTCAAAGACTCAAGCCTATGTTATTAGGCATACAATCCTCACTCAAACTATGACTCTTAACAACATCAATTAACTTTACCAAATGAGATTTTATACTTCATTACCTTATTAAGGTCTTTCAAATTGCTGATGCTCAACCTCTCAATGATTGAAGAGATTATTAAACTATCAAAGTCATGTCATTATGTGGGTTTCCTACCACATATGATAATTGTCTCTCTAAATTCCCATAAATCCAATAGAAATAACCAATAAACTTCCAATAAAATATTACCTTGTCAAAGCCAACATCAAGCTTTTAACTTTTGGGCTTCCATTCATTGGTAGATGATAGAATTCAAAGACCCATTTCATAGAAAGAATTTCGTTATTAAATAAGATAACTACACCCATGACTCAAGTTCTTTTCTTCTCTACTCCCCTCAAGGTTCCTCTATACTCCAAGAATGTATGGTAATCTTCATACAAAAACTCCAACCAAGATACTATCACAATCCTTTTGTAGAATGGTAACTTGCAGTTTTCTTATTGCATATGACAACAATTAATATATTGAATCATGACTTCTTGAATACAAAGAACCAATATAAAGGTTTCTACTAAATAATAATAGGAAAACTAACACAACCACGATGCCTTTAAATCCTCTCAAAACTTTATACAATGTTATGGCTTCTAGCTAACCCATGAATGTAAGTATTTTTGTTGTCCAAACCTTGACTGGGTTTGCAGATTTTACTATCCAAATACTATTTCTTAATATTTTGCTAACAACTCAAATGTATCAGGATTACCTATATTATTTCTAAGATGTATTTCTTCTTAAACCAACTTAAGAATCACCATAACTTAATAAAATGAGAGGATAATCAAACTTTGAACCAAATAGGTCAATTTTTATTAGTAGTATTGCACAAATTCAATGATTTGGTATGCAATCACAAAGACAAAAACCCTTCGAGTCTCTTCTCCATATATTCTCCTTTCCAAACTATATTTCCAAATGATATTACATTTCTTTATAGGATAATATGAATTTTTACCTTCCCTAAGTGGTTCAAACAATATGAATGATTCTTCACCATCTATACTTTGTCAATTTTGTAAAGAAAATATTGGCAACATTTCTTGGCATTTTTTACACTTTTTCCACATTTTGCATTTTAAGTTCTAATATACTTCCCTAGGTACCTTAAAAGTTTTATCACCACCTTATTACATCTTAAGACTATCATATATTCCTTTTATGCCTCTGTGTGGCATTTTCCCATTTTTTACACACTATGACTCATAATACTAAAGACACAAAATTGGTCAACATGACCTTAATTTGAACACCTAATAACATGATATGAAACAAGTAATTCCTAATTTCTCAAGACTCAAAATATGATAAATATGAGTCAAGATTCCATGGTAGATGGTCAAAGTTCCCTACACCAACATCATTTTATGTGGTCCTTATTTCCTCCAAAGTTTGATTATAGAATTGTAATCTTATGGCTAAATCAATCAAACTCTCAGTCACTAATAGGTTATGATCTTCTATGATAAGATCCTAGGATATTTTTAGTTCTCTCTGCATTACCTTCAAATGAGGTATCAACATTCCTAAATTGAGATCAACTTGGATCTCATGGTGCCATTAGTTGTTTGAATCTCATTAGTTGTACCTTGAGAATTTAGTAGAACATTGTAGTGATCTATTCTAGATCCTATTGACTCTAAGATAACACTTTTGAATTCCTTAATCTCATCTTGAGTCTTATCTACATGTGTTTGAATATCATTTATAAATCTTGGCACACCTGATAAAATTGTGTATGCCTATTATACCCACAGTAAAATATCCATCATTCCATATGTGTTTTCCTATAATAACACCTTCTTCTCTACTATAGTTATGAAAACTTTATCCATAACCTTTGTCTCAACTCTTCTTGCTGACCAATCCATCAACTTATCAGTGGATTCAAAATTTTATGCACTAATTTGATCAATGATTTATACAAGTTGATGAATAATAGATATCTCTTCATCTACATTATGTATGTCAAAAGCTTCAATAAAAATATGGTTTACATGTTGCAATATTTGTTGCTGCTTTATCTCTCTCTTGAGCTCTTCTTTTCTATTTTTCTTATACAAAATCTCTTATAGAAAAGAAAAAAAATTCTACAAGGTGGGATTTTCTAGATCAAATTGTGGTATCTCAATATGTTCATCTAGACTAACTTCAATATCTAGTGACATGTCCTTTATTTCTCTTCTCTTCCATTTCAATAATGGGGTGTTCTTTCTTAGTAATGCCTTAGGAGTAGGTGAAGGGGTATCACCACTTGGTCTTACTTGTGCATCTATGCTCAAGACAACAAAAGTAGCACATGGTTCATCCTTAATTAATTCTATGTTTACCTCAATTTGAGGTGTTGAAGCAGTATTATCATTTTTATCATCTTCTTTATCATGACCATGTTTTTCTTCATTTGTGAGCCTTAACTACTTAGCTTATGGAGTTTTAACAGTGTCAACATCTATAAGAGGCATAATATGTTGGCAATATGGTTAGATAGATGTATTGATAGTTGTAATCAATGGAAACATGTATTCAATATTTAATTTATGCATTTAGAGATAGAAATTTGTTTAAGTGTTAGATATTTTGTAGCAATACAAAGAACATATCTTAAGATTATAGATGAATCATTGGGAGTTAGCTTATGCATAGTTAAGGAAAGCTTGATGACATTGTCATGATGATGTGGTTAAGTGTGCAGATGTCTATGGACAATATAATGCAAGTTATGATTAAAATTCTAGTGCTAGTATTTAACAAAGAAGAATAGAGCACATCAATAAATAGAGTTGTACCTCCTTAGGAATTATTTTTATTATGAAATAATAACTAAGTTATGATGAGTCAACTTTATGGATATTAATCCATAATTTTTTTTATATTAAATCAAGTGTGTGAAAACATGAAGGGTGACTAAGAAACATTTTGTGAATATGCAAGGTATAAGTAAAGATCATACATTGCGCAATTAGTGTGAAGATGTGTGAAGTCATGAGATGTTGTAATTGTCATGTGAGCTATTATAAAAGCTTTATATGATGCAAGATCTAATGTTTGATTAGAGCAAGTGTGAGTTAGAGGAGCAAAGCAAGTATGATGAAGAACTGAAATGTATCATTGCATGTTAGGGTAATGGGCTCTTCTTGCATACATTGTATTTTTCCTAGACCAACTCCTAACAAGTTTGAGGCTTCTAACAAGGCCTAGCCTCCTAATAGGTACTTGAGATAGTATAATTATTTTATAGACTCATATCAGGGTCAATATCCTTAACATGATCCTATTGTTTAGTGAATCATCTAGTGGGAATCATCCCTACTAGGGTTTTCCCTTTCCCAAGGTTTCCATAGTTAACAAATAATGGTGTTGTGTGTTATCTATGTGCATGGTCATATTTACTATTCAAAATTGTTGGTTTACTTTCATATGTAAGTTATAAAGTAACAATATTCAATTGTGGGCAAAATTTTGTAGAATACTAATTCACCCCACCTCCCCCACTCTTAGTATTATTTATTTCTAACATAGTATCTTGTGGACTTGGCACACATGAGCTTTCTCCACTACTATATTTATCATCAATATTCACAGTTTCTACCTTCTTTTTTGTAAGCCCAAAAATGTTTTTCCATAAGAATTTGCTTTTTTGTCATACGACTTCCTCTTTATTTTGAAAATTTAAAAAAAAAAAATTATTTAGGAACAAATATGCTCCTAAATTGTTTCATAAATTTATCCTTTTGTTCTTGAGATATATTAGGCATAACTCTAACTAGTGTTTGAGCTCTTATCTAAATTTTTTATTACTTTAGCCTACTACCATTTCCTCTTTAATCTATCAAATAGATTCTTGGGTGTCTTGTTCTCTATTTCACTAGGAGTTAGTCATTCATTTTCAATCATTTCTACCATAGCTTCCTCCACTTTATTTATATCATAATTGTCTAATATATCATATTTCACATGTTTGAAATTAATTAAATCTATAGATCTTCTTATGTTGTTACATACCTCTTCAATATTTTTGATCTGTCTGATAGGTGGTCCTCTAACCAATCTCCTTCTCTTGGTTCAAGGTTCACTTGACTTAGTAGCCTCTACTAATTTCATCTTTACATACTAATCAATAATAGAAGTGGCCTTGGTCCTTGGCATAGATGATCGTGGAGGTGTCCTTACTTTCTTCATTGACCTTTGAGCCTTCTTGCTCAATGGCATAACAACAACTAGGGCTTTGCCCTTGTCAACTTCTTCCTCTTATGTTTTTCCTTCCTCTTAAAAATTGTTCTATTCTTCATCTTCACCAAGACCTTGAGTCATTTGTAGTGGTTATTTACCCTTTCCTATGGTGCCTAATTTGGCTTCTAGGTCTTCAATCATCTTCTTCCTTTTCTTTTCTTTGGAAGCTATATTGATGTTCATTGTAATCCTTGCATTTCTTCTTCATATCTTCCAAGTGGTTCAGCTTTGGTATTTATTTTTTACTTCAATAATGCATCAATGTCTTCACTCACATCATCATTCTTTATTTCATATCCAAAAATTTGTAGCCATGCCCTCCTTGGCTTTACTACTTTCTGAAATGTGTTATCCATATCAACAAGCAAAAAAAATTCAGTGTAGTACTTTGTCACCAATTCCTCTGGAATTTGCATTCTCCTTTTCATTCTCAACTTGAATTCATCAAAATATGTATTCATTGCATTATCAAAATTGTCTCCCAATTGAGTAATAAACTCATTAATTTTCCTTTTTATTGGTTTGTCTTGTTCCCATACAACATTTCCTATTCCAGGAAAATACTTTTGAATATGAAAGAATGTGCAAACAATTAGGGAATGTAACTTACACATTTAATTCTTTTTCATTCTTATTGATGATAATTTTTATGCTACTAATATCATTTTCTACATGGCAAGATCATACTCATGATCATTCATCACAATCTTCCATGCTTGGTCAACAACCATACTTGACATATTATTTAATATGCTAGATTGCTAGAATTTGTGAGCAATGACTCTTACTAAAAATTCTATAAGTGGATCATTAATTCTTGTAATAGACAAACCATATCCATTCAACTTGGCTCCTGTGTTAGCCTCAACTTCTCCTATGTTCAAGCATCACATGGCTTTCTTCCTATCTATAGATGGATAGCCAGTAACCCTATGCATAATCATCTTCATTATTTCTACTAGTCCATCCTATAGCTAGTACTTCATATCATAAATTCTTCTTAAGATGGTTTTGATCCATTCTATTCTAGAATTTCTCAAAAATTCTAGGGCTTGAGTTAACCCTTTCCTTTTAGAAATTTTAAAATTATTCTTGAAGGTTCCTTAATCACACAGCTTCTCATAAGCTTATCTAATTTCATAGTTTCCAACTTCTCCAACTTTGCACATGTAGGAACTTCCAACATCATGAATCATGATGAATTTAGGTGGTATCAAGGATAATGCATCCAATTAGTCTCCTTTAATAACAATTTCTAGAATAGCACAAAATTTAGGTGGAGGACAAGTTTCACTCATTGCCAATTGAACTTTACTAAACTTTTGGCTCATTCTGGTAGTCAATAAAACTTCCACAGTTGTAACTGGGGTTTGATGTGTATCCTTTTCTAGATGCTTGACATTTAATCATGCTCTCATTAAATCCTTTTGAACAATTCACTTCTTGAAATCTCTTATAGTTGCTTTAATTTTCTTTATCATTTGATTGCTTAATCACTATGGGCTCTTCAAAAAAATTTATGCAAGGTATGAAATAATGTATTTGAAATTTTTTATATACCTTTTCTTGTAATCAATTAGGTTTTTCATAAATACTTCTATACTTTGTTGAGTGGAAGCCAGCTAACATAACACCTAGATCTCTTCCATAGCCTTTAGTCTCTATTATAATGCTCGGTCTATGTTCCAACACTCGATCAACATAGAAAAAAAATTATGATACTATTGGCTCTTGATTTAATAGATTTAAAAATAACCAAGAAACCAGAGAAATGCATCTAAGGCTAGCAAATTCCTATGATGGATGTACTTGACTGCTAATCTTGGGCAAACTATAAGGCATTACTCCTTCTTCACTTCAAGCTCTACAAACCCTAGGTGGGTTAACTTTGAGGTTCTAATATATGGTACCAGTGCAAATAAACATAAAATTTGAACCTAATAATAACATATGAAACCCTTATATCTTCTGATACTTATGCAATAACATAGGAATGGAAAAACTACAAATCATAACCTATGAACCCATAAGCTAAGTGAGGGTTAATTCCTTTCAACCCACTACAAAACATGAAAAACTAAACTAATTTGATTAAAATGGTTTGTGCAAATGACCTTCATCTCAACTTGCATCTTATTTAGTGATCAGTGTCATATCCATTGCAACATAGAGTCACCACCAACAGGATGACCTCACTTGATTTCCTTACAATTAAATTTATCAACTGAAATCCTCAAACTCCATTCTTACTAGCATCCCTTCCATAAACCCAAAAACCTTATCAAATCATTGAAGCATTTACTTAATTCCTTGAATTAAAATCAACAATGGATCTAACACACAACTCATCCAAGTTGTCTTAAATTAAATGAACCTTATTCATTCAATCACAAAGTTAATAGTGTATGAAGAATTAGGAGACAGAATAAGGGAACGTAGATAATTCATTGTAAATTCCCTTTTTTATTTATCCCTGGAAAGACTAAATACATTAACTGGTAACACTAAATCAAACTCAAGATATATTATATCATCTATTATCAATTTTCATTATCTCAGAGAAACAACACATGACATGGACCCAGAAACTTGCAAAAGAATGGATGTGTGGCCTTCACTGCTAGAGCTCTACTCCATAGATAGGAAGTAAAACTCACTAATGACCTGGTTTCATAGTAAAAGCTAGAACCCTTGCCATGGATGATAAATAGAAATATATAGACAAGGAATGAATTTCCAAATGTGATCTGCAACCACCATGTGTCCACTTGGAAAACTGCCCCAAGAAGTTAAAGGTGTCTCTCTAATCTCTCCCAAAAACTAGAAAATCAAATCCTCACTCATTTTGCCTCCAAAGTTGAAAATATCTTCAACAGTTGATGGAAAACATAATGGAGCAATCAAACATGCCAAGTGTCACCACAACTGATATTTGCAATTAAAACACCTATCAAAAACCACAGATTCATAAGAATTACAAATCCTCCTATAGCATGCACCAATGACCACCTGTGCAAAAAAAAACTCCAAAATCAAAAATTTCATCTTATGTTGATTCCAATGATACTTTGGAGTCCATATTTTGAGCAAAAAAATGCCCCCTGGTACTCGTTCAAAGTTCCAAGCTCCACCTTTAGTTACATACATAGAAATACAAAATATTTGGGAAAAAAAAAACACTATAGTATAAACTATAGGTTTACAATTATAACCTTGATTTTTTTAAATGAACACCCATTTCAATTTTGAATAAAATATTAGAATAATTAATAGTTTATTAACCTAAAAGTTCACCCAAGCACTAGATGTGTGCCATGTGGTACTATGCCATTGGTCTAATCTCGACACCTCATTGCTATGTGTCCTCACCCAATTTTCCCACACCACCATGTCAGCACCAAGTCTTCCACCACATTAGCTGGTTTCCATGTCACTATGCTTACCAATTGTACATCTTTTTTTGGGGACATAGGAATCATCATCTGATCATCCACATGTCATCATCTTGTGTGCCAAATTTCCATGTCATTTCATTAATTTGCATGTTCGTTCAAAATTTCTTCAATCTCTATGCCCAATTATCTTTGTTGTCCATGGTGGGGCCTTGTACATGGGTCACTAGCTCTCAAAAGGCTTATGTCTTGTAGACATTAAGCATATTGACCAGTTTAGTATTTGAACATCTAAAATCACCTAGCATAGGCAATATGGAAGTAAATGTTTAAAAGAAACTCCTCTTCTCCTAGTGAATGTTCAGATGCCCCCAACCTGAGATCTCCTTCTTTAAGATTCTTTTAATGGCATCTCCTCTCAGAAACAAATAGACATAACTTCAGACACTTTTAAAAGATGCTTTCCTGATGGAAACACAACCCAAGAATAGAATGGAACCAGAAGAAAGGGAAAATTATATTAAGTGAGAAAATAAGCTAGTACAAACAGTGCAGGGAAAATAAATTTCAAAACATGCCCTAAGGGCTTACAATAGCATAAATCTGGAGATAATTTCTCCTTTCTGTACCTCCTCTCAAACTCCACTCCGAACTGCCTTTTACAATGCCAAAAATATCCTTAAATAGACCCCAGAGGGTTAAGGACTAGGAGTACATTATAGAAAGTTCTAGTAGGCATCCACCAACCAAATAGAAGGTTCCGAAAGCTGTGTTAAAAGTCGGTGCAAATCTAGAAGAATCCAGAAATGATAACCGAACTTTCGGGAGGCATAACTTTTGAACCGTAGCTTCGATTGACGAACCGTTTACATTTTTGGAAAGCTCTCGAAGCAATCTATAGCCCTATGGACGAGCTTCACTCATCCCCCATTTTTTGGCCCTTTTCGAGGTCATTTAATGCCCCTAACCTAACTTCGAAGCATTCTTAGGAGGTCTCTAAAACTTGAAAAATTGCAATAACTTTCAAACTGTGGGGCCTTTTGACCTGATTCTTTTTCTAGAATTCTCTAAATCACCATTACATTCATCTGGCCAATTCCCACCTTCTAGGTCACCAAAATGATGGCCAAATTGCATGCTCCTATTTTTTCAAGATTTTCAAACACACTGATAGTGGAACTGTGAGAGTTGGAACCTTTATTTGACCCAAATGGGTATCCAAAAATGTAAAGACATGAAACAGAAACTAAGTCTAAGTACATTTTTTTGGGTGACATAGGATTGCCCTTATACCTCTGGATGCTCCTGCATCAGACACCCAGGGTAGATTGAAAAGTGACCCTGTCACTTTATGGCTGGTAGAGGAAATCCCAAATGGGAAACCTCAGCTACTGAAATCCAAGTTGAGTCCTCGATCGGCCGTCCTTTCCATTTGACCAAATACTCTTCATACTGCCTATTTCTGGTACTCCTACCCACACAATGATCTAGAATGTCTTCTATCTCCTCCTTCTTAGAAGTAGGAATTGGACATGGCTCTAACACCAGCTCATCATCTGCACCATCATCATGATACTCTATTAAATCTGCAATGTTGAAAATGGGAGAAATGTGAATACCATCTGGCAGCTCCACTTCATATGCATTTCCTGAGTCATGTTTCTTCAAAATTTTGCAAGGGCCAAATTTCTTCATTTTCAGCTTGTAAGTACCGGCTGGAAATCTTTCTTTTCGTAAGTGCACCATGACTAGATCCCCTACTTGGAATTCCTTATGTCTTCTCCTTTGATCAGCCCTAGCTTTATACTCTTGATTCATCTTGGTAATGTGTGCCTGAACCTCCTCATGTAGACGCTTGATATGTTCAGCAAATTCCTCAGCTTCAGCACTTGTCCTCTCCTCATGTTCTATCTTCCTCAGCTCTAGTGCAGTCCTTGGGCTATTCCCATATACAATTTGAAATGGTGATTTTCTAGTACTCCTATTTATAGAGTTATTATAAGCAAACTCTGCCTGTGGTAGAATCAAATCCCATCCCTTGGGCTTATCCCCAACTAAACATCTCAACAAATTGCCCAGACTTCCGTTTACCACTTCTGTTTGGCCGTCAATTTGTGGGTGATGTGTGGAACTAAATTTCAAGTCTGTTCTCAACTTTTTCCACAATGTCCTCCAGAAATACCCCACAAATTTAGTGTCTCTGTTAGAAACTATACTCCTTGGAAGACCATGTAGTCTTACCACCTCTTTGAAAAACAAGTCTGCAATATGGATAGCATCATGAGTTTTGTGGCATGGAATGAAATGTGCCATTTTGGAGAACCTATCAACCACCACAAATACTGAGTCATTACCCCTTTGTGTCCTTGGTAATCCAAGAAAAAAATCCATACTTATGTCCTCCCATGGCCTTGATGGAATAGGCAATGGCTGATATAAACTAGTATTGTGACTAAACCCCTTAGCACCCTAACAAACCTGGCAACTATGTACAAACTTCTTCACATCCTGTGAAATTTGAGGCCAAAAATAATGTTCTCTAAGAATGGCAATGGTCTTATCTCGACCAAAATGTCCTGCCATCTCTCCACTGTGTTTCTCCTTAATCAAATTTTCCCTCATGGAACTCCTTGGAATGCACAATTGACTACCTTTGAACAACATGCCTTCCTAAATCAAATAGTCTAACCACTTGGTTCTATCTACAGCAATAGGTTCTTTACAAGCTTTCCATGCTTCAGCAAAATCAGGATCCTTGGGGTACAAATTCTTGAGTTCATCAAACCCAACTACTTCAACCTGCATTACTATAAGCAGTGATTGTCTCCTACTTAGTGCATTTGCAACCCTGTTAGATTTTCCACTTCTATGCTTCAACACAAATGTATAACTCTGCAAGAATTCTACCCACTTCATATGCCTCTGATTCAATTTGCCTCGGCTATTTAGATACTATAATGCCTGATGATCAGTATACAAAACAAATTCCTTTGGCAATAAATATTGCCTCCATTTCTTTAAGGCCTGAACTATTGCATAGAACTCTTGATCATAAATAGAATACTTCTTCTTTGCATCATTCAATTTTTCACTAAAATATGCAATAGGCTTACCTTCTTGGCTTAATACAGCCCCAATAGCACTGCCACTAGCATCCCAATCCACCTAGAACACTTTTCTAAAATCTGGAAGTGCCAACACAGGCTGTTCAGTCACCTTCTTCTTCAACAATTCAAAACTTCTCACAGCTGCTGCAGCCCATTTGAACTCTTTTCTATCCCCTCTTATTGTATCAGTTAGGGGTGCACATATGCCACTAAAATTCTTAATAAACTTCCTATAAAAACTAACCAGACCATGAAATGATCTTACCTCAGTAGCAGACCTTGGAGTAGGCCATTCCAAGATGGCTTTTACCTTCTTCGGATCCATTTTGAGACCTTCAGGTGATATAACAAACCCCAAATAGACTAACTCCCTTTTTGCAAAGTTACACTTCTTCAGATTAATCAACAATTTCTCTTCCCTTAGCCTTTCAAGGACACTATGAATATGCAATAAATGTTCTTCCAAAGTCTTGCTGAAAATTAAAATATCATCCAAATAGACAATAACAAATTTTCCCAAGAACTTCTTAAGTACCTCATTCATGAGCCGCATGAAGGTGCTTGGGGCGTTCATCAGTCCAAAGGGCATGACTAACCACTCATAAAGACCCTCCTTGGTCTTGAAGGTTGTTTTCCACTCATCTCCTTCTCGAATCTATATCTGGTGATAACCACTCTTCAGATCTATCTTTGTGAAGTACTGAGCTCCACTCAAGCAGTCCATAATATCATCCATCCTTGGCAAAGGAAATTGGTACTTGATGGTGATCCTATTTATAGCTCAAGAATCTGTACACATCCTCCACTCTCCATCCTTCTTTGGTGCGAGTACTGCAGGTACTACACATGGACTCAGGCTCTCTCGAATCAAGCCCTTCTTGAACAGCTCTTGAACCTGTCTATTTAGCTCCTCTATTTTAGTAGGAGTCATCCTGTGAGTAGCCTTGTTCAGAAAACTAGCTCCTGGAATCAAATCTATCTGATGACTAATTTGCCTTACTGGTGGCAATCCATCTAGAACATTATTAGAGATAATATCCCCAAACTCCCCTAGTAAATCTAAAACTTCAAGTGGCGTTTCACTACTACCTTCTTTATCTTTCCTAGGAATCAAAGCATAGCACATATGTTGATGTTTCATGCCATCTAAAGACTTCCTTCCATCAACAAGAAAAATCCTAGCACTGCTACATACCTTTTCACCTTCCTTTTTCATGGGCTTCAATTTGTGGCAAACTCCATACTTTGTTAGAGAGTATGTGTTTGCATGTTCGTCATGTACTGCATGTCTATCAAACTGCCATGGTCTACCCAACAATAGATGGCAAACATCCATCAAAATAACATCACAGAGAACTTCATCATGGTAACTCCCAATTTTGAATTTCACTAAACATTGTTCACTTACCAGGACCTTATGATCATCTTTTACCCAAGAAATTCGATAGGGCTTGGGATGTTTCTCCCTCTTGAGGTTCAGCTTAGAGACCATCTCTTCTGATACCAAGTTATCAGTGCTACCACCATCAATGATCACATCACAACATTTATCCTCACACTTGCATCTGGTACAGAACAAACTCCTCCGTTGTCCTGGTTCATTCTCACCACTTAGTAGGACTCTTTCATTTACCAAGGTCTCTCCTCTTTTTGCATCCTCTGAATGTGATGATTGTGCATCTTCATCCACATGAGCAACCCTAGCTTGGCCCTCAGCTCTCCTATCTGTCCTTCCTTGTTGTTGAGGGCATTCAAAGGCATGATGACCTTCTTCATTGCAATGGAAATAGGTACCACAAAAGCCTCCTCTTCCTTGTCCATGTCCTCTACCTCTTCCTCTTTGATTTCCAAAGTCTTGATCATGGGAGCGGTTGAAACCCTCATTCCTCTGGTTCCTGCTAGTACCCACATCGTCATTTTTCTTTTGGGTTTCATTGCGGCCTCCAGATGATCTACCACTTCCCCTTCCTCCTTGACCGTGCCCTCTTTGTCTTCCTTCAAACCTTTTATTCAACTTCTCTTCAATTCGTAGGGCAAACTGGTATGCCTCTTCAACACTGGTCATTCTTACCAGACTTAATTCCTCCTGGATGCTAGG
This sequence comes from Cupressus sempervirens, assembly GCA_028749045.1. NCBI lineage: Eukaryota > Viridiplantae > Streptophyta > Pinopsida > Cupressales > Cupressaceae > Cupressus > Cupressus sempervirens. The sequence goes on along the minus strand of CM053783.1, from coordinate 702,117,429 downwards.
TCGCAACCCATTGATATAACGAGCAACCTTCTCCTTATTTTCTTCTGCATGCCCCACTCTAATCAAGAGTCGGTAAAACTCCTCTGTATATTCTTGGACTGATCTTCCTGCTTGCTTTAACTCATGCATCTTCTTAAACAAATCAAGCTCATAGTCCACAGGAATGAACTGCTTCTTCAATTTTTCCACCATGTGATCCCATCTTGTGATCTTCTCCTTTCCTCTTTTGTTTCTTTCCAGTTGAACCTCTTGCCACCAGATTTTGGCATGGCCTTTCAGTTTGGCCTTTGCAAACTTAACCCTATCTGGGTCCCTTATATCCTCATACTCAAAGTATTCTTCCAGTTCATTGATCCAATCAATCAACTCATCTGGTTTCAGATTTCCTGAAAATACACCCACTTCAATTGTAGGCCTTTTCCCAAACTTAGTAATGGCCCTAAAAAGCCTTTCCTCTATAGGATTTAGAACTTCCCCTTCAACTTCCTCTTCTGGTCCCATTACTTCTTCATTCTCATCCTCACTGTTGTCACCTACGATAACATTTGCTCCTCTACGAAGCTCCTCTTGCAATGCTTGTACCTACCTCTGGAGGGCTCTAACCTCCTCAAGATTAATAGCTCTGGTCCTTCCGCCACACTCTCTTCGTGGATGCATCTTCTAACTTGAACCCACAACCACACAGTCCTGGTGCAAACTGCCTCACAGTCGGCACTCTGTCTACACACTCAAGAAAATTGGCTCTCATACCACTTGATGGGAACACGACCCAAGAACAGAATGGAACCAGCAGAAAGGGAAAATTATATTAATTGAGAAAATAAGCTAGTACAAACAGTGTAGGGAAAATAAATTTCAAAACATGCCCTAAGGGCTTACAATAGCATAAATCTAGAGATAATTTCTCCTTTCTATACCTCCTCTCAAACTCCACTCCGAACTGCCTTTTACAATGCCAAAAATCTCCTTAAATAGACCTCAAAGGGTTAAGGACTAGGAGTAAATTCTAGAAAGTGCTAGTAGGCATCCACCGACCAAATAGAAGGTTCTGGAAGCTGTGTTAGAAGTCGGTGCAAATCTAGAAGAATCCAGAAATGGTAACCGAACTTTCGGGAGGCATAACTTTTGAACCGTAGCTCCGATTGATGAACCATTTACATTTTTGGAAAGCTCTCAAAGTGCTCTATAGCCCTATGGATGAGCTTAGCTCGTCCCCCATTTTTGAACCTTTTCAAGGTCATTTAATGCTCCTAACCTGACTTCAAAGCATTCTTAGGAGGTCTCCAAAACTCGAAAAATTGCAATAACTTTCAAACCGTGGGGCCTTTTGGCCTGATTCTTTTTCTGGAATGCTCTAAATCACAATTACGTTCATCTAGCCAATTCCCACCTTCTAGGTCACCAAAATGATGGCCAAATTGCATGCTCCTATTTTTTCAGGATTTTCAAACACATTGATAGTGGAACTATGAGAGTTGGAACCTTTATTTAACCCAAATGGGTATCCAAAAATGTAAAGACATGAAACAGAAACTAATTCTAAGTACATTTTTTTGGGTGACACGGGATTGCCCTTATACCTCTGGATGCTCCTGCATCATTTCCAATAGTGTTTAAACCAATCATCACTTCCTCTATATAGTGACAAGCTCCTAGAATATGCAAACTTGGTGTCTAGCTCTATTATTTTCCTTAGCACTTGTTGCTTCTCACAAAATCCACCACTTGTACTAATCATCCCCCATTAGTCTAGTAGAAGTAAGTCCTGAAACTAGATCTCCACTCCATCCTGAATCTTCTAAAAGTGATTCAATCTCATGTTTCACATCACAAATATTATATTTATGGTGTGTCTACTTAATTTGGCATCTGCAATCCTATTTCAAATGCGCTCTTCTACCCTTAAGGCTCTAGCAAGAAAATTGTGACCTCCCAATATAGTAAAGGGCTCCTAGTGATGCCTTCCTTTTCTTTCCAACTAAATTAGATCTTTCTTCTCATTGCATGAAGCTACAAAATAATTCTAGTTTCCAAGAGAAATTTCAACACAGACATCCTTCCCATCTGATACATTTGGTGTAGTTTTAATTGTTTTTTTGCTTTAAGCAAGTCATCTTCTTTTAGTTCTAGGTTTCCAAGCATGGTAATCACATTTACTAAGGTTTTATCAACCTTAAGTGCCTCCCCAATCAATTCTAGGATTAGTTGGATCTCATTCCAAGCTTGGGCCATAGCTGCAAGTTGTAGATATGCATCCACATAATCAGGAAACTTGAAAAATATTAGTCTATACAAAGGATTCACTTTTTTAGTCTCATGTACATACTTCCTAGTTTAGTAAACTTCCAATCTATTAGCTCATAGTGTGAATGCAGATCTGAGGTAAGGACTACATGTAATCCCAAAATGTAGAGCTATCATTAGCATGAAACATGTAAGCAAGCTTAAGGAGAAAACTCAAATGTTGTCTTTCAGTATTGGCACTTGTAGATGTGGTCAAAACCCTAAGCAAAAGTTGCATATAGCCGAAGACATATTCAATCTATGGAGAGGTTATGGTGGAAAAAATAATAGGTTCAAAATAATTTTTACTCCACAAGTTAAAAATCTAGCAAAATTCTTAACCAAAGTCTTTCCCACTTGTTAAAACATTCACCTTTCTTTTAAAATATATTTGAAACTCACACTATTTTATCAGGCCACTGAATTCACTCAGACCCCAAAGTGGGTCTGGGTAAAAATAAATTGAAATGAAACATGTGAACTTTTAAAATAGCCCATTCATCATCTAGCACTAATTTGAAACAAATTTGACCTCTAGAAAAAAAATGCAACTCACTTTATACCTTTCTGCAAACTATCAAGTTGGTGCCAAGAGGTCCTTTGACCAACTTTAAAAATTGACAAAAGTACCTGACCAGGCTTTGAAATCAAAATTATTGATTCATTGCCCTACATTCTTGACCCTAAAAAGTATTGTCTCATGAAAACTTCTTAGTCAAAATATATTGACCATTGAAGTTATCCTCTCAAAATTGCCTACAAGAAAACATGTCAGAAAACCATAAAACACATTTGGATATTGCTTTGAAAATAGGGCAAATTGACACTTGGGAAGATGAAAACTGGGGCATTGGTTCACTATCATGAGGAAAATATAAATCTATGATTAGGTCTAATGATTAATAATAGAGAAAAAATGGTGAGTGTGCAAAGTGGGCTACTCAAATTTACAGGACTAGAAACATTGGTAGAAAAGTGGTTTTTGCAAATGGAATGGACCTAGGAAAGTGTGTAGATGGATTCATCAAGATTTGAAAATTGGCACACTTAAAGTATACTCATAGTATAATGAAATGATACAATCCATTTGATCTCACCTATCATGGATTTAGAATTATGACATCATGAATAGGGGTACTGATCAATTTGCATTTTATGACACTAGTAAACCATCATAAATTGTATTTGGAATCACATTTAAAAACTGATCAAATAGATTTGTCACAAGCTCAAATTAGAAAGATAATAATTCTCTAACCTCAAAAATGCAATGCAAAAGGTTTTTTCTTATTTTGGTCAACTAGGTCAAAGTTATAGCAAGTCAAGCAAGACCTCCCAAAATTCTAAACAATTTGCATCAGCATGACAACAATAAGAAACCAACTTTGAGGGATTCAAAACCTAGTCAAAAAAACTCAAAATTTAAAAATATAGGTTCTTAGGTATGGACACTAAACACCACCAAATCAGAAATTCATGAAACATTAGTGAGTGCAAGATATTTAAATGCAAACATAACCTCCTGTCAATGTTTGACACTTAGGTAAAAATGTAGATTTGGACAGTTTTCAAAATGGAACTTCATGGAATGACTCAAAATGGAAATTTATCTCCATGGGATAAGTGGATATCCTAAGTGCAAGGTTTTAGAAACATTAAACACCTTTTAGGCCTCAAATTGATAGCCAGGTACACACACATTAAAAAAGAGCTTATAGGGCTTGATTTTTTGAATGGTACTCAAAATTAGGGCTTCAATTTTGAGTCCCAATAGATACTTGGTAACATTTATAAACTTTGTTCCCTTACATCTTATATGTGTGGATATGAACTTTTGGTACACATTTATGTAAGGAACTAATGTATGATGTATCATTTAGGTATTCAATTTCATACATATCCTTTTTCCTCCATTAGAGATGACATGATCACCTTCTCCATTGGATTGGATGACCTTAGATCTATTAACTCCACTATTTCCATATTCTAGTTCATTTCATTCTTCACTTTCTCATTATCTACTTTTCCTTTTCCTTTATCCTTTATCTGCTTGTCTGAATGTGCTTGTGTTCTACGATTCTTTCTTTGATGTCCAAGTTTGTGACATTTGGAAAATACATTGTTAGGTGCATAATCCTTCTTTCTTTGATTTTTCAAGTAGGGTTTTATCTCTAATTTGCATTCAAATTCTCTATGCCCATATTTCTAATAGTTTTAATAGCATCCTTCAAATCTTGGTGTAGTAGGTGCATTCCACAATCTTGACCTACACTCATGTATTTAATATCCTTGTTTCTTGCAGTACAAATAGCATAAAAATAGTAAGCAATAAACTTGGGTTTAGAGTTTCATGTACCATGTTTTCTTAGATAGATATTTGTAGTATGACCAATTTTCCATAGTTATAGCAAGTTGGTTTGTCTTTTGGCTTTGCATTTCTCATTTCTCAATTCTTGGATGATTCTTCTTTCTCAATGCATGAATGGCCAGACTAATTAGAACAACTTGATGAATTCATAAGTTATTCAAAATATTTCATTTCTTGCTTTGGTCTTTTGAATTTTTCCATAGATTCTTTCTCATTCTCCAATATCTCATTGTGAGATTTTAGGTTGGCAATATCCATATCTTTGTGATTCGGTATCTAAGTCATGGTCATTACTTGATTCACCAAATCTATTTGTATATTTGTGATCTCATGTACATATGATAACCTTTCTTCTAGTCTAGTGTCCATTACCCTCTTGTCATCTTCAACCATTGTTCAATCTTCTTCAACTTTATTTCTTTGTTTAGTAACTTCACATAGCCTCACTGATTGGATTTCATGTTCTCTTTTCACTGCCCTTATCTCTTCATTAAGGATTTTTTTAATTTTCAATTAATTCAATGGATGCTTTGTCATTAGGATTGATTGGAACAAATAATCCTTTAGTTTCAACTTCTTCATAAGAGAATTTATTTATCTATATGGAAATTTCCTTTCATCATTTTAGGGAATCCTTTAGATGTTGTCTTTCCTATTCTAACTTTTATAGTGTGAGTTGGATGTTGATCAGCTGATTGTCAATAGTCTTATGCAGTTTGAAAGCCTCCATCTTCCAAGACCTAATTTCTAACCTTTAAGTTTCCTTTAGAGATCCAATTCTTTGATACTCATTTTTTATTTATGGAGTAAACTAGATACTAAGAGTGCTGGAGGGGAGGGTGATCCATTGAACATACATGGGGGGAGGGTGATCCTAATCATTGAACATATATGGGTATATGTGATCCATGCAATGTAAATGTTCTGTAACAACCTCAAAAAGTATTAAATGTTATATAATAGCCTCTTCAAAACTTAAATATACCTTCTAAGTTGGCCTAATAATTATTTTTTCCTAAAACTATGTTCCATTCCTAACTTTTATATAAACTTTGCATTGCTCGGTCTCTATTGTTATTGGTGCTTGGCATTTTGTTTCTCAACATTTATTATCTTCCTAATTCTTTGGATATACTATGCTCAACATGTATTATATCACTTGGTACTTATATACTTGGAATTATACTTACTTGCTAATAACTTTCTTAGTCACTGAATGAGGTTGGTCCATATACCATACTTTACTCAACTTCTATAAAATTTCTTGATCATACTAGCTTATGCACATGAGTTGGCCTATGTGTAGTAACTCAGTTGTAGTGATGACTATCTAACTCAACCTTGTAAATGACTAAGTGATTGACAGTAATAGAAAACAAATCTTAGACATACCAACAATTTCTCCATAAAATTAGATTTTTTTTCCCTTTCTATATGATGTATTTTCTTTCTCTCAACATTAAAGAGTACATGTTGAAACCCAATGAACCCATTCTTCATGAAGGGATAATGTGGTTAATTTTCAAGTTTTGATGGATCATGTGAAGGAATCTCTCTCATTGTCCATCCTTATTAAAAAGAGAAAATCACTAAAACCCCTACTAGTAGTAAAGGAAAGAAGTTGATGGCTAAGATGGAAGAGGTGAAAAGGGAGTTGGCTAAAAGAATTTAAAAGAATGTAAGATATAAGCAAATGGAGTTGGATTCAAATGAAGTCTTTGAGGATAAAGCCAAAAGTTTGGAAATGGAAGAGGAAGCAAAGATTTATTTCTTTGGTGGGTTAGTGAAAAATCCTTTTTGGCCACCAATTACCTATGCTTTCCTAATTTTGGTTAACTTTGAGGAGATGAAGTTTGGTTTCACATAAAATGAAGAGTAGGCAGGCAAAAATTTGGAAATTGGCAAAGGAGAGGAGGGAAAAAGGAATATAGAGACAAGGGAGAAAGAAGATGAGTATGATAAACAGGCCCATTTTTATAAATCCTTCAAGGATAAGGTCACTTGTGATGTCTTAATTGAGATTGATAATTCCCCTCTCAATGTGGTCCTTGAAGAATCTAAGGAGAAAATAAAGAAAAATAAAGAGAGGCAGTTCCCTATTGCAAACATTGTTTGTGGAAGGGGTGAACATCAAGGTTCTAGAGGAAGAATTGAAAGGAATTGATTCTAGCTCCTTCCATAAATGTCAAAAGAAAATTCAATGTACAATTTCAAAATTGAGTAGTGAACTTTCAACATCATTAAAACCCTCAAAATTAATTAAAAGGCCTTGAATGCTAAAATAGAGGAAATCAAGAACATGTTGAATGGGGAGGTAGGTTGTGCTAATACTCATTATAATAAGGAAGAGAATATTCATGGGTAGGTGACCAAATTCTAGAATTTGGAAAGAAATACTTCCACACTAATTAACAATTACTATAAATTGATACAAGACATGATGGAATATATGAACAAAAATATTGGCAATGCGGAAATGCAGGTTGACAACATTATGGTCTTGGACATGGATGAGGCTAAGGGCATGAAAAAAACTCCTAGTAAGAAGAGAAAAAGTTTTTCTATGAGGAAGTTGAAGGAAAATATAGAGGAACATATAAAGAAGGATGCAAAGTTGTTGCTAAGAAGATTAATGAAAAAGAGGAGATTTCACTGGAGCCAACCTAATACTAGTTTGTTTGTCTAGTCTATGCATTTTTCTAATATTTTTTTTTATTTGTATAGTTAACAATTTTTTTTTTTGTGCTATTTTATGTCCCTATCATTTGGTTGGTCATTTCTTTATGTTGGTTGTCTGGGGGTGTTGGTTGTTTTTTTTTCTATTGTTATTTATTTTGAACTATAATTTTTTATTTTGTAATGACTATTGGGGTTTCAGGTCCCATATAAAAAACCTATCTCAACTCTTAACAAAAAAAAAATATTTAAGGTATTTCCATTTCATCCTTATTACTTCTTTATTCTATAATAATTTATTTAATTTTTCTCTTTGTCTTTTACAATTGGTTGATGGAAGAATAATTAGATGGCTTTTTAAAATGTAAAATATTACATGCCTTATAGAATGTGAAGACATATATTTATTTAATTTATTACTCCCTTTACCAAATGTGGATTATAAAGCTTACTTTAAAATAACCCATTAAATCCTATCATTTTTGTTTTTGTACTCAACATGCTTAATCACCACTAGTCTTTGAAATAAATATGTTAGTGCAAATAATTAATTATTAGTACACTTTACTTAAGTTTACATAGGATAATGCATTTTTATATTAGTTATCATATAGACACTTAGGAATATGCATAGACATATGAGTTCTCTTGTTGAAAACATGGGAGTTAGTAACTTATTAAAGCACATGGTGTCTACAACATCTTTTCATGAGATACATCTATGTAAACTTATCCTCTCATCATTGCACAAACTGTTGTGCTCAATGGAGGATAATCCACTCTTGGTGGATGTGTGCTTAGTTGTGATATTTATCTTTTGATTGACTCCTAGTCATTCTAGTTGTCTTTATGTACAAGGCACTTCAAGTGTGTATTCATCTCATATCCAATTATCTCATATCCAATTATCAGATATCCATTATCATCTTGATCATTATTGAGATTCTCATTTCATCATCATTAGTCTCTCTTTTGCTATCTATTGAGCTTCTTGATCTTGGTGTTGAATTATTGCCTTAGGCAAATTCTTACATGGTATCAAAGCTATATCAAACTCTTACATGGTATCAGAGCCATAGGAGCTTCATTACATAGCCATTAGAGATATTTTTTTTGTAGGTCAAGATTGGAGCTTGGTGGTGCAAATTAGATTTTAGTATCACATTCAGAAGGTCAAAAAACCCCCAAACCAAATTTTGTTTCATCAAAATCAGACATCTAAGTTTAAATCTAGATTTATTTGATTTTTGAAGGTGCCATGGTGGTGATTCAAGAAAAATAATTATGGAGGTGATATTCAAATACTGATATCTCCCTCATACATGTTGTGGGGTAATATTTTGTGATCTACACATTGGTGTAGGTTGTTTGAGATCTTTATGCCTAAATTTTTTAGAAAATTTTTTATCCTAATTTTCACAACTTCAGAGGTTTCATTCGAGCTCATATGGACACATATTCAAGTTTTATCCTTTTTAAGTGCATGATTCTTTGTCTACTTTCCAGATTTGGTATCAATTTGGAATAATTCTGAGTAGACATAGTACTCTCATAATTTGGTCATTTTTGGCCTATTTTGGCACTTCTAATTAGATCCTTTAGAGGTCTTGTGTCTTATCTTATTGAGTCTGATATAGCTTCATATTTTTTGTTGTAACCATCAAAATAAAAAGTCCACTTATGCCCTAAATTGGCAAGTGGCCATTGTAATCACACTAAATATAAAGTTACAAATCATGCATTAAGGGGTGCTTCTTTGATTTCATGTTGGGGGTGCATACATTATTTGACCTAATCGAGTCATGTCACAAGTGTCACTTTGATTTAATATTCAAATTGACAAAAAGGAACTATCAGAAATGGAGTGCTTTGATGATTGATCATCTAAGACAACATAAGGAAGTGTTTCCTTATCTATATTCTAAGATATTTCCACCTAATACTAATTGGGGACATCTTTCTCTTATTTTATTTATGTATAATAGTATGAGTAAGGAATCTTTTTCTCCTCTTAGTAACACAAGTAGACCTCATGATGTTTGGATGTGTCTTTAAGAAGCATATGGAGATCTATGAGTCCCTCCATTACTAGAGGACATTCTACCTCCAGTCACTCCAATTGTGGTACCTACAACTCTAGTTGAGATCATACCTACTAATGCTCCTATTTCTTCTATTGATCTAGTTCTAGCCACAGATGCTCATGATTCAATGCAGTAGGAAACACCATGTCTTCTATGTCAGCTTCATGGGATGACTTCCTTCCATACATTGCAGTGTTGTTTGTTGTGTCTTACATTGAAGATGTGGGTGACATTATTGATTACATAAATATTATCTTTGTTGAGTAGAATTCTTCTTCACTTGTTGTGAGGGAACACTCTAACCCTCAACCACTTGATCTTTCTTTTGAGAGTGACATTATTGTGGACACTTATTTTTAGCAATTTGAGGAGGATTCTTTTACTTCAAAGGAGATATATTAGTCTTTGAAGATTTTATTCTAGTTTCCTCAGACATCCTATCTTTTGAGGATTCTTCCTACTAGTTGGGGAGAATTCTCTACTACACCTATGGCACCACTTCTTCCTACAAGGAGGAACAACATTCAATTTTTATGGTGTAGCTTCTTCAATCATCAAGGAGCTTCTTTCATGGGTTTGCATTCATCATTGAGGAGAGGCTACATTACTTGTCTTCCCATATCTTCCTATAAGGATGATTCCTTTTCTTTGAAGTTTGATTCACTTTCATACATGGACATGTTATCTTGTTTGCCACCTTCTTTTGGGAATCCACTAGATTGTCTTGTGGCATCTACACTCATCAAGGACTTGGCAACATATGAGTAGACTTCAAAGGAAACATCTATAGCATACTACATGTGGATTCCTCATCCATATTCCTATCCATAATGGGAATTATACTTGCACCTATAATTGGTTTATCTTTTTCCTAAAGGGAGAAATGTTGTTTGTAGGCACTAGATACTTTTTTGTCTTCATGACATCCTTGTAGGAGATTATTCAATATAGGGGGATACCATCATGTATTTTTTCTTATGGGGGATATATGCTTGTACATGCATGATGTATGTCATACTAGGGGGGTCTTGATTATGCCATCCTTTCATGCATCTTGTATTTATTCATCTCTCTTTTTTGAGGAGGTTTTTACCATGAGGTTTTTCCTCTTTCTTCATTTTTAGAGAGATTGCAATACATTGTATATAGAGCATTTCATTTTTACATTGGTACCTAACATGGCCTAGTAGTCGAGACCCACATTGCATCTTGCATTTAACTTTGTGAGCTTAAGTGCATTCCCCTAAGTTGCACTTAAGTGGGGGTGTTAGTGTAAATAATTAACTATTATTAAACTTTACTTAAGTTTACTTAGGATAATGCATTTTTATATTACTTGTCCTTTACTTAAGTTTACTTAGGATAATACATTTTTATATTTCTTGTCATGTACAAACTTAAGAATATACATAGATAAATAAGTTGTCTTGTTGACAACACAGGAGTTAGCAACTTATTAGAGCATATGGTGTCTACAACATCTCTTTATGAGACACACCTATATAAACTTATCCTCTCATCATTGCACAAACTCCTATGCTTAATGGATGATAATCCACTCTTGGTGGACATGTGCATAGTTGTTGATGAGGGAGCATCTTGACCCTTCATACATTATGTTGAATTTCATAATATTGTAACATTTAAGTCATTTGGAATTTCCTATGACCATGTTAAAGAAATGGATGAAATTCTTAACATTGCATTCTAATGTATAAAAAACTAGAAAAAAATAGATTTGCATTGTAATGGGAGTGCTTAAAGAAGCATTCAAAAATGTACAAGGGTTAAAAGAATGTAATGGGTTGGTTTTAAAGGTGGTTGGGAAGTTTTAAACCACCACAACCACTTTAGAACCATTGTATTAGTCACTCAAAATGAGATTTGAATGAATGAGAAGAGGAAGGTCATCTTGAAACAATTGGTATCTTCATAACTTATAGTTTTGATTGGTGTTAATTATTTTTATGTGGTTTCTAGGTCCTATATGGACTTGTATCTACCCTATAAATGTTGTAAAAAGTGTAGTTTATTTAAAGTAGGATGAATAAGCTATTTTTTGTTATAGTTTGGAGAGATTATGTTGAGAAATAAAGAAGTAATTCTATTTTTGGTAAGAGTGGTTATTTTTAGATTTGAGGATGCCCAACTATAGTTGGATTTAAATGTTTGGTACAGAAACATTTGGATGAAACAAAAAATATAGTTATATTAATTGCAAGGGTATATGGAAAAGCTTTCATTTTCAATTGGTTTGAGTCATTTTCATTTAGTTATGTGTAAGTTATCTTCATTTTAATGAAGTCTAGTTTTTAAGGATCTTTGTTGAAGTTGCAAGCAATGATTTGTGCTTGTAGAACGAATTATGAATTGGAAAAATTAATGGCTTATAGATTCAATAAATAAACTCATATAAAGTTGATTGATAATTTTTTTGGTTTTATTTGGAGTCATTTTGTGGAAGTTATTAGATGCCCTAGGTAGGGTTACTGCTTTTACTTCTAATTTATGATAGAGAAAATGGGTCTATATGCAGAGACTATATTGTGTAATAGATTTTTTATTTTTGTCTCAACTTTGGATATGTTTTATTAGGTATAATTTGGAAAAATCATAGTAGATTATTTTTCAAGAAGAATTATAGAAAATAAGTTATGATTAATGGAATTAGATATAGTAATCAAGATATGCAAATAGAGAAGGGTTAATGGTTTTGTGTTGAAAAGTACTTTTTTTTGCCTCATAAGATTCCTCAATATAATTAAATTATTTTATGAATTTTGAACAGATAAACATGTATCCCACTGATTTTTTTACTCCAATGGTGCTATTTATATCAGATTGGTATCAAAGCTAGCAAAAGATCTGGTGTTTTTGTGGGTATAGATATAACTAGTGGTATGTGGATCCATCATAGCTGGAAGAAGGCTGTAGTTGTGATTGCATATGTGAAGATCTGAAGCCAGGATCTTGGTATTGTCTCCACCAAGATAAGGCTGAGTAGAAGTTGCAAGAGAGCATCCACTAAAAAAAGGGTGGTCTGCATCTTCTAGGATCTTGGGTGGGCAAGATGGAAATAGGGTTGTATGAAGAAGTAGCATGAAGCGTAATGGCTAGCAGAAAGCCTTTACTCCATTGATGGGAGTCATTTGAAAAAGATAGAGTACATAGTAGAAGCATGGACCTAGTGATAAAGACAAGGAAGAAAAAGATTTGTTCAAGCAAAATTCTCCACTACACATTTCCATGTGAGATGAAAATCTTTTAAGCCTGGGAGTATGATGGGAGAGCATCTTGACACTTCATACATTATGATGAATTTCATAATATTGTAATATTTAAGTTATTTATAATTTCCTATAACCATGTTGAAGAAATGGTTAAAATATTTAACTTTTCATTGTGATGTATTAAAAACTAGAAAAAAAGTAGATTTGCATTGTTATGGGAGTGCTTAGTGAAGCATTGAAAAATGTGTTGGTCTAATTTTTCACATTTGCAAAAATTATGAAAATTTTAGTGAAAAATCATTTGAGCCTTTAAATATTGCAGATTAGGGTTTTGTTCCTTGTATTTTTCAAACCCTTAGATTGCCCTAGTTATGGAAAATCCTCAAAGTATTTTCAGAAAAATGTTTTAAAGGTATATCTTTTCACCTAAGGAAGGGCTTGCACAAGCATGGGTTCATTTTAATTTTGTTTAAACCTTACGTGGACATGCTTGGCTTGAAAACTTCTTAATCATTTTATTAGGAAATACCTCTGATAACACAAAGTTTTTATAATCATTGATCTTGTTCAATTCAATGGGTATCACATGCCTGCAATTTCAAGATGCAAGATTTTTAAATAATGCGGGCATGCAACTTGGTGACACATGGCCCTTACCTTTCTAAATTCTAGTGAACCATAAAAGGAGTCATAAGTTGTCAGAAACTTTTGTTGGTTTGTCAGTACTTTAGTGCACATTCTAGATTTTCCGTGATATAATTGGTTGAGTCACCAACAGAGATATGCCTTTATCACCAAGAAGCATCAACCATTGATTTCATTTGAATCAAGGGCTAGTGCTTTCCCACAAGAAGGAGATGCTCATTAGATAAATAATGCAGAGAAGTGAAAATTGAACAAGTGGCAAGGTTTGACAAGATGGGCCCACCATTCTCAAGGATGGATGTCTTTCATGGCAAGTGTCAGACAAGTTGGGATGGTTGGAGATTTTTATTTGTCACTTTAGCCAACGTGGTGATAAGGATACCTAATTCTATAACCATTGATCTGTCAAGGATCAAAGGCCAGTGCATGCTTGCAATTTCAAGTTGTACAAGAGATAAATAATGTGGGCAAGCAATTTTTTGACGTGTGGCAAGGTGGGGTCAGGTAATTTTAATTATATGTTGTAGTATGCCACACTATAAAATGATTGCTGACATGTACTGCTAGATGTGCCACTAAAGAAGTTTGACTGCCGAATGGAAGTGAAGCCTTATCATCCATAGATCTTTCAAAGATCTATGGTTAGTGCAATCCCACATTATGAAGCTACAAGTTAGATAAGAAAAGTGGGTATGCACCTTTGCGACACGTGTCACAGTGGGGCCAAATTATGGAAGAATGATGAGTCATGCCATGTGGTCTGCCACTTGTGCTTAGCTAGAACTACTTATGCTGGGGGCGTGGAAAGTGTCAAAAATTAATGCAATAGTTAGATGAGTCAGAACATGTGGATTCAAAGCAATCATTTCATTGGCCCAAGTGGAGGATGCAAGTGTAGAATGCAAAGTTGTTTCTGATCGTTGATCTTATCTTGATCAACGAAGGGCACTTGCCCACAATTTGAACTTGAGTGTAGTTTAATCAAAGCGAGAATGCGCCATGCAGACACATTTCCATGGTGACGTCTAAAATTTTAACTCAGAAGCTCTGCAGGGTATAATCAATGTCACTGTTCATCTTTTGAAGATCAATGACTGGTGCAAGCCCACAATTTGAAAATGCTTGTTAGATAAGAAAAGAAGGAATGTGCTAGCATGAAATGTGGACTGACTGATGTTAAGTACCTACTCGCTCAGAAGAAAATATGGGATTTGCTAGCATGTAATGTTGTCAGAAGGCACAAACTCATATGGATGTTTCCTATTGGTCAGTATAGCTGACTGGATTTTATTAGAATGTGAATTGACTTAATCATTGATCTTGTCTTGATCAATGAATGGCACTTCCCCACAATTTTAAGGTGCAAGGAATTTAAATAATGTGGGCAAGTGCTATTGTGACACAGCCTTATTTTTAAAATCCATAAAGCTTGTTGCTTTTAAATCAGAGCCATCCAATCTGATGAAAATCTATGGACCGTATTCAAATTTGATTGCAATTTGGAGGTAACAATTACTGAGAGTAAATATGATTCATATTTTATGCATGCAATTTCAATGTATGAAAAGAACCCACGATCTCACCATTAATGAATCACCAAAATACAAAAAGAACATCAAGGGATGCAAAGTTTTTAGAGCCAGGGCATGGAAATTCTTAGCTAGCACTTTAGTAAAATTGCAGAAGATATCACATAGTGTAGAAGTGCGAGTTCTAGTGGGTAAGTACTCTGTGACTTTCTAAGAAATTCAAAGTATATGTTGTTGTGAAATTTCTAGGGTTTTATTCAAAATGCCTCCCCAAAAAGAGTTCACTAGGAAAATAGATTATTTGAAATGTTTTGTGCATGATGACTTCCTTGAACAATTCCACTTATCGATACATGAAATAATTAAGGGGAGGGAACTCATTCCAAAACATCCAAGAGTAGTTGTACCTGAAGGTTTTTACGACAAAACTAATTGGGTAAGAGATGCCCAGGTTTCCATGGGGGGTCTAGAGTTGTTTACGAAATGGTTTTTAGAAGGAAAATTGGACACTCCTATGAGTAATGTAAGGGAGTTTGATATTGGTAAATTAATAGTCCCCACAGTTTTCTTTGATAGTGATTTATTGATGGATCAGGCAAAGAAATATGATCCAATTACAAGGTGGGTAAAACACCATGCTAGAGTGAATCTATTTAGGGTTTGTCTTGAATTATTTAGTGAGGTTTTCAACCTCAATCCTAATCATGTAATACATGAAACTATTGACACAGATGACCTCCAAGCAAGGTATGATGCACAAAGAATTTACCTAAGAATAGGGCCACTACAAGAGCATGCTGCTAAAATTGGCACTTTGCTTGTAATTACAGCCAGTACCCCAGAGCCATTGTTGAGAAGACATTTCAACCTGAGAGCTCAAGCATTCTATTTTTCTCTTTGCAAGAATTTTGAGATAGATGAAGTTGATCAAATTCTAGGCTCTATTGTCCTTATCATGGCTCAAACTCTTCAATTTGGAATGAGTACTATTCTTAATTTTTCTACTTTTCTTACAAAAGAAATTCACAATGGCCTAGTGGGGATAGCAAGGGGAAAAGTGGGCAAACCATTCTATTGGTATTCATTACTTATGCATGTATGCCTGTACAAGCGATTCACCTTTTTCTCCAAGGGTATGGAGTTGAAAACAACTAGGGATGGAGAAAGGAATCTAGTGCAGCTGTGGAGTGTAGATATGACTTCAAAAGCTATAGATGCTAGCTATGTGAGATTTGATAGATACTTTGCTTCAAAGCTTAGGTTTCTCTTGAAAGGTGACAGCCCCAAAATTCCACAAGCATTGTTGGAATTGGTTAGACCTAGGGAGCATGCACAAGGACTATTGGTTAGTCATAATTGGGGGGATATAATCCCTTATAATGTTTCAACTGTAATAAGAGTATATGGTTTTGTGGGAAAGCCACATGTGTTGCCCTTTCATGTTCCCTTGAAGATAGGGATCACTGAGCTCTTATGGCAGATAGGCACTATAGATGAGAGGGAATTGTCTAAGAAGGACACCTTCTTTCCAATTGTTACTGTAGTGCATGATTTTTTCTTTGTCAAGAAAGGGTGGAAGCACCTTAATTTGTTT
The DNA here is from genome assembly GCA_028749045.1 of Cupressus sempervirens. NCBI lineage: Eukaryota > Viridiplantae > Streptophyta > Pinopsida > Cupressales > Cupressaceae > Cupressus > Cupressus sempervirens. Next base: position 702,101,020 of record CM053783.1, on the reverse strand, counting down.
TTGGATAGATATAACATGGTAGAGTCTCATGCCAGATTCATTGATCTTGAAGGATTCTATGACCTCTTAAGAGAGAGGGTGAAAGCTTCTCATATGGTACATCAAGTTTATTATCCAGAGGATATAATCAAAAATGTTTTCACATTGCAAGAACAAGAATTGAGGAAAGAAAAATTGATACTATTCAGCAAGACCTTAGGATTTATTAATTCTTTTGACTCCTAGTATGACCCATTGAAAGAAAAAAATATTGGGAGCCAAAATACAAGCATTAATGAATAATTTTGCTCTGATCATCCATACCATGAATGAGAAAAAAGCCATATATGTTGAGACACATCCAAACAAGGCTGCAGAGGTACAAAGAAGAATAAGCAAGAGAAATGTGGTGGCTCTTGGCCAATATTCATTGTAGAGAAGGGTAGGTTATGTCATGATTCAAAATGTGCAATAGGAACCCCTTCATCAAAAGCCAAGGTCAAGAAGTCCATCTATAGCCAGCTCTCCAAAAAGGAAAAAATTAGAGTATGGGTCTTCTTCTTCTCAAAAGGAACAATACTCCCCAAGCTAGTCCCCAATCTAGATAGATGATGAAGCATCTCTAAGGGAGAAGCTTAGACAAATGGGTGGAGAAGGGGATGTGATTGTTACTTCTACAGATTTAGATGTTGGAGAGCCATAGGAACCTCCTATACCTTCCTTGGACCTAACTATTGTTGATTACCAAGGTAAGGAAATTGATCCAATAGTTTCCCAAGCTTCTAAAACGTTTATTAATGATGAAAATTTTGTAAATTCTAGGGCTTTTACTCAATTCTTGTGGAGATTAAACATGATAAATTTTGAGAAAACCTGTGAAAAGATAAAAGTAGAATAGCTAGAAAAACCCAATCTAGATATTAAGGAGGAGGTACAATCTAAATTTTTGAATGATTTTCCTAGTTTACTCTTGATGTTGGGAGGCAAATAGTTAGATAGTCAGGAGTCCTCCTTTTTTCGAAATGGGACATAGAAAATGCCATTTTTTTTTATTCAATAAGAAAATAGAGGGATATTCAGCTGAGTACTACTGAAGAAATACTACAGGCTCATAGAGGAGTCAAATTTAGTGATGACCACCAAGCCCTTGTTATATGGTCCATGGAAAAAAGGGAGAATACCAGAATGCATGAGATTCCCATTGCAGAGCATACTAGTGCATTGACAGTGTTTAGGGCTGGTGAGGTAGGTAGTAAACAAATAATTGGAATGGCATCAAAGATGCTAAATTTGGTAGCGTAGTGTCTGGCCAAGAGGAAGATAAATTTTCCCAACTCAATGCTAGGTTTGTAGAAGTTTTGAAAGCATTTGAGGAAATAGGTATGCAAATACAGTCACTGGAAAACAAAGTATCTCAAACGGAGAAGATCCTTGAGAAAAGAAAAGTAGGAGAATTTAACAGACCCAAGATTGTATACCCTCCTAGGCCACCTATTGAACCCTTCAAGTCCACTCTAATTATTGAGATACCTGATACTCCAGAAAGGCCTTAGTTCTATACTACAGAGGATTTTGAAGAGGAGAAGAATAAGTTGTATGCAATGCATGTAGAGCTTAACAATCAGCATGAAGAAAAATTGAGGTAGGGTATCATTTATTTAATAGAAAAAATAGAATGGCCCACTTTTTTATCAATTATCAAGGATTTCAGCAATTAGGGATGAATTGAAGCAAAATGAAGTTATATTCAAACCCATTGTATAGAAGTGGATAGAGAAGTTCAAATATCACTGCTATGTGTATATTTGTTATTCATCTAACATATCATCAGATACAAGGAATTCTTGATTTACTAAATATGTTGCAAGGTTTTGATGATAAGCAAGATTCTTTCTATAGAAGATTACCTAATTGTTTTTCCAAGTATTTTGCAAAAAAATTTGATTTATTCCCTTGTGCTCTAAAGTCAGTTGATACAATAAAGGAAAAGGAAGAATGGAAGAGGGAGCTAGATGAAGCCTTCTGTGAGAGAATAAATAAGGTTATAAATGAAGTAGGCCATCTATTGTGGGCAATGACAAATGAAGAGTTGGTAAAAGTACAGTTATTCTATAATGTCATCAGAAAGGATTTTGTTGATTTAGAGGCAAATGCAAATTCTTTAGTAACTATACAAAGAGAAAATCTAAATTTTGATTTGCTGGAGGACACAATTTACAATAAATGGAAGGAAGAATTTATGTCTACAAAACAAATAGAAGGAGATGATGAGGTGGAAGATGATGACAAAGAAGAGAGTACAAGAGTAGAAGCCACCTCTACTACTGATAATAAAGACAGAGAGGATCCTTAGTTAGTGTGAGATGACTCATCAATGTCACATTTGATAGCCACCTATCTTGAGGAACCAAAATAATAAAGGAATCTAATTAAAGTATTCTTGCCTTTCCAAAGGAAATAACAGAAGCAGACCCACAAAGGAAAGTTTGGTGTATCAATTTTTCTATTATTCACAATTTTGTCCTTTTGTTATAGATGCATGTAAAAATCTTTTTGAAGGACACCTGTCAGTCACATTTTCCCTGTGCTTGTTGCAACTCATGCCTATATAAATGAGTTTTCAAGGCAATGTGAGGGTCCAAATTTTGTACAATTTTAAGTCTTTGAGAGAATAAAGTTGGTCCAATAGTGTGTAGTTGTTATGAGTTTATTTTCTAGTTGTAATTTTTGAAGATATATTGAAATGACAGAACCAGCAAGTTGTTCTGGACTGTTCTTTGAATTCTATTGGTCATTGTATTAGTCATCTGAAAGGATAATACAAAGGGGCATTTACACTATATTTGTGTCATCAATTTTTGTCTCCGTTTTATGGGTTTGTTTACTTTGAAGTCATTTTAAATAAAGTTTAATCTAGTTGAATGCAATATGGATGGGATGTACGTTGATATCATTGTTACTTTTAATTCAAGGAATTATGGAAATGCTTCAATGAATCAGTAGGGTTTATGAGTTTATAGAAAGGATACTTCATAAGAATGGAAATGGGTGATTACAATTGATTAATTCATTTACAAGTTAATTGAATTAGATCTCCCACCAATAGTCAATTTTTTGCCCAACGGATAAGGCACTAGTCATATAAGTCAGAAGTGAACAAGGATAAATTCTGTTGCTCCATATCATAAAAATTATAAAATCAAAATCATTTTTCATTTAATATTGTTCAAAGTTATAAATGTTGGTCAATACTCATTTATATCTATTCTCTAAATCTTCGGTAGCTGCTATTTTTAGGAATATTTGTAAATTCAAGGAGAATGACAACCAGATCTGCTAATAAGGGATGCATTCAAGTTTGAGAACATTAAAATAAGTGAAGTAAACTACTCATGTATTAGTAGGTAATAGATGAGAATCAAAATGAAACTAAAATAATCTCTATACAACAGCTTGCACTAAGAATCATCCCTAGGTATACCCGCCTTAGTTTAGTAGAGTGAAAAGAGTAGGAAACCATCCTTTGGTTTTGTTGAAGTTGGGTCCAAATGGTTTACTTATATAATTGATAATAGTAATTGGCCAATCCTTAGGTTATATGAGTGTTATCATTCTAGTATTGAACATTTTGTTGTTCAATAGTTTTCAAACCCCAACAAAATGTACAAGGGTTAAAAGAATGTAATGGATTGGTTTAAAAGGTGGTTGGGAAGTTGTAAACTACCACAACCACTTTAAAATCTTTGCATTGGTTGTTCCAAATGAGATCAAAATGAATGAGAAGAGCAAGATCATTTTGAAACAATTGGTATATTCATAATTTGTAGTTTTGATTGGTGTTAACTATTTTTAAGTGGTTTCCAAGTCTTGTACAAATTTTTACAACCTATAAATGTTATAAAAAGTGTAGTTTATTTAATGTAGGATGAATAAAATTCTGTTTGGTTCTAGTTTGGATTGATTATGTTGAGAAATGAATAAGTTGTGTTAGTTTTGGTAAAAGTGGTTATTTTCATATTTGAGGATGCCCAACTATAGTCAGATTTAAATGTTTGATATAGACACATTTGGATGAAATAGAATTTCTAGTTATATTCATTGGAAGGCAATATGTAGAGTATGTGCAAGATCATGGTCAACCAAATTATGCTCTTAAGTGGTAATAAAAAATCAAAAAATTAGGGTTATGTCAACTTGACGTACAATTTTCTACTTGTTATTAACTTTATATCAAAAAGTTGAGAGAAAAGAATCTCTAGAAAATTGAATCTAGTTTCTAAACTACTAGACTTATCTCAAAAAAAAAAAAAAATTAATTGGTAAAAAATTTTAATTTTAATGCAATATAACAAAAAATTTAGAACAAAAATAAGTAGACATATGTCTAACCACCTTAATCAAAATCAAATGATAATATCTTTTAATAATATTATATATATAAGTAGTAGACTCTTGCCTACATGTGACTCATATTTGTGGGTATTTTTATTCTAAAAAAATATTAATTAATTAATTTTTGTCTTTAGTATTTTTGGAATAAAAAAACTCTCATGTCTGACCAACTTAACTCATTCAAAACCCTGTAAAATTCAATTTTTCATTTTTTTTCCTTATAGTAGAAGAAACATAGAATGTGATGTATCCTTTGGATTTAAAAAATGTTGTACCATTTGAAAGTCATAGTTGTTTTTCAATTAGTGTGTAAGTCAACACTTTATATGTAACTCCACTAGAAAATAAGTAATAATTACTTACTAAACTCATAATTTGACAAATTTTACATTTATAGAAAGATAACAACATTCTTAAGAAACCCTTTTTAGTTTAGTAAATTTTGGTGGAAAAAAATTGTCAGTTACATGTTTGAAGTAAAAATCACATAAAAACAGGCCAAAAGCACATTTTTAGGATGTTTTTAAAGTTGACCATATAGGTTTGGTATCAAAAGATATAGTAGACCTTATAAAGATATTAATTATCTTCATTTAGTATCAGGATGGGCGGGAAAAAAGTTGGAATAGATTTTTAAATTGTTTGAGATATTTCAGAACTATAAATTATTTTCAGATCACCACCTTTTGGCACACCATGATCCTACACATACCTTGCACTAGCTTTCATTTTCAATTGGTTTGAGTTTTTTCCATTTACTTATGTGTAAGTTTTATTCATTTTAATGAAGACTTGTGTCTAAGGATCTCTATTGAAGTTGTAGGCAATGATTTGGGCTTGTAGAATGATTTATCTATTGGAAAAATTAATCGATTATAGATTCAAAAACTAGACTCATACAAGGTTGATTAATAATTGGTTTAGTTTCATTTGGAGTTTTTTTGTGGAATTTATTAGATGCCCTAGGAAGGGTTACTGGTTTTACTTCTAACTTATGATAGAGAAATTGGGTCTATATGCAAAGACTATAAGATTTAAAAGATTTATTATTTTTGGCTCAAATTTGGATATGTTTTAATAGGTATAATTTGGAGAAATTATAATAGATGGTTTCGCAAGAAGAGTTTTAGAAAATATGTTATGAATAATGGAATCAGATATAGTAATCAAGATATGCAAATGGAGAAGGGTTGATGGTTTTGTGTTGGAAAGTACTTTGTTTTTCCTCATGAGATTCCTTGATATAATGAAATTATTTTATTAATTTTGAAGGAATAAACATGTATCCCACTATTTTTTTACTCCAATGATTCTATTTACATCAATTGTGATGTTTATCTCTTTGCTGACTCATAGTCATTCTAGTTGCTTTTATATACAAGGAACTTCTAGTGTGTATTCATCTCATATCCAATTATTGGATATCCATTATCATTTTGATCATTAGTGAGATTCTCATTTGATCATCATTAGTATCTCATGTACTATCTATTGAGCTTCTTGATCTTGGTGTTGAATAATTGCCTTAGGCAAATTCTTACAAAATAATGCAATCATTTAGTGCATTCAACCAATCAAAAAATGTAGAGACAAAGTAGGGTTACCAACATTCAGTAGTGATTTTAGCTAAATTAGCAACCACAATTTTCCCATTATTAGCTTCAACATCATTGATTTCCTTGACATGAAGAAATATGAATGTTGCACTCTAATCTGAACAATGTGTCAAATGCAATTCCAAATTGCTACAGACATTTTTGATGCTCTCACAACCTAGTAAAATTATGATTGCAGAAGTCACTATTGGTGGTGGTGTGACTATCAAAGAAGACCACAGTGCAAAATCCACATTTTTTAAGGCAATACTAATGTTTTGCATGGGATCTTTGTAAATGTCTTCAATACTCAACTAATTACAGGTGAATTTTTTGAAAGTTTGCATGAGCCTAAGCCTTTTACTCAAATGAGTGTTATATTTATTTTTAATCTCTTTTTTTGTTCTACCAAGAATGCAGCAAGTTATCAATGACCACCTATGTTTCATTTAAAAAAAATTGTTAGCAACTAGTTCTTTAATTAGAGAAAATAAATTATTAGGGAGTTCACAGAAACACTTTAATGCCCGACTATCCAAGGAACAAAAGAGCTTAATTATTGATGTTTTATAGTTATTTTAATATTAATATACTAATTGAAATAAATTTTAGAAACTATTAAAATTTATTCTACCATTAGACTTTCAAATAAAAGAAGTTAAAGTTCAAATCAAGCTTTACATTATACTACATAATAGCATAATGAGTGAGTATGTGCTTACTTATTCCTAACCAACTTGTGGAGCCATAAGATCAACTCCTCTTCATCTATTGAAATATGGTCACACTTAATGCTAGGATGAAGGTAATTAATCGAATGTATCTTTCACATCTCTCCATAGTACAACAATCCTTTCAAATAACATAAATATTGGTGAAAGAATTGTCAGAATATTTGTAACATTTATATAGGTTCTTTTTGATGATTGGCTACAACTACTTTTGGACAAGCTAGAGTAGAAGGAGAAGAGCCAAGTGAGTTAATTATACTTTCATTTTAATTTTAGACTTTTTATGTTTTTTAATTTGGCACTCGACCCTTATGGGCTTTGTTCATAGTGCTTTAATGGACCCTCTATTAATACTACTTGTGTATATATTATGTTTATGATTCCTCCTAGTTTGTTAGAGATTGTTAGGTTTTGGAACACTCAAATGTGGGATTTTTTGAAATTAAGAAGGGGGTAGGTAAGTGTATTGTATTTGACATATACCTAGAGGAATTTTTATGGGTTAGCCCCCATTTTTGGCATCTTTTTAATTTCAAGAACATTTTTTAATATTTAATAATTAACTTACAAATGACATACTACAAAGTGATTTCCAAACTATTTAAGGATCACTATTGTAACTTTAAACACTTTCTTTTACAATCAATTGTTATACATGTTTAAGGAAAAAATGTAACTAGGACTATATATGTTATAAATAATATATGAAAAGATGTATATATTTTGACACTTATACGTGTGTGAAGTTGTTTGAACATTAACCTAATGGTTATATTGCTTATTAATATATAATGGTGAATCAAATGAGATATAAGATAGAAGGATTAGAAGCAATTAAGGTGTATATATGTTCTATCATTTAAATATTTTTTCATATAGACTATATTTCAAATCAATTCTATTAAATATGGAATAAATAATTAAGTTATAGTTTGAAGGCTTAATAATTCAATTTTAGGTCTCGTAGCAATGGATTTTTATAAAAACTGCTAAGATAATATATTGAGTAAAATAATTTGAGTTTAAAAATTATAAAAATAAATAAATTGAAAGGAGAAAGAATAAGAATAAAGGAATCAATAGAAAATGAAAAAATAAAAGGAATAAGTGAAACAAGAAAAGAAATTGAAGAAAAACATAGAAAGACAAAACAACTAATGTAATGTATATCATCTAAGCATATAAAAACATTTACAATTTTTTTAAAAAAATTGAAGTGGTTATTTTTAGTTTATCTCTAATCTAACATTATATATTAGGTCATGTGTACCAAATAGTATTCAACTAAGTATTGTAGTAAATTGGAATGCAATATTGATGTCTAGATGTTGTTTACTCTATTAGTCCAACTAGATATATTCATTTTATGTGTCTTTTAACATGGGGCATATATAATATTGTTCAACTAAGTAATGTGATAAATTGGCATGTAATATTAAAAATACATAATGTTTGGTCTTATGTTTAGCAGTATGTGTAATTTATTTTGGATATCTATTTAGGTGGGTTTTAAAATTTTCCCAAATGATTTTCTACTTTTAATAGTGGTCATTTTCTTTTTTCTTTTTTTTCCTTCTTTGTGCCCAAATTTCTACCATATAATCCACATTAGATGGAGAACTATCAGTATCTTATTCTATAACATTAGAATGATATTGATCATCCTATATCTTTATAATTCAAATAAAATACACATTTAGTATTTATCATTTCCCTCATTTTTACTCTCTTTTTAGTCCTTGAATAATTTTCTTTGCATTTATGTCATCAATTCATTTATTGAAAATGATGTTAGATAGTTATTTGGATTCTTATAAATATGAGTAGCTTCATATTCAACTTTCATTTTACATATACATTCTTTATTTTTCCAATTACCCTTAGAGAGCTTTTGTATTATATATAATAGTACTTTTATGATCTCGTGTAAATACAATTTGGAAAATACTTTCTAGATTAAACATAATATTGATTTTTTTGTACTATATTTAATAAACAAAAATGTTATGACTAGTTTATCATTTAGTTCTACATTTGACAAAATTGATTACATCTTTAGTTCCTTTAGATGGGTTCAAAAAGAATTATTTCTTTATGCTTTTCTTTCAAGTTTCTCTATTAATTTTGGAACTTCTATTTTTTTAATTTTCGTTAATTAATTTAATTTAATTTAAGTTAATTGTATATAGTAACCTACATTGTCTAATTTAAAGGTCTTAAAAATTATTATTTTAATACTTTTATATAAATTTAATTATGTATGGATGACCTTCTTATAATGATGGATAATAGATTGAAGAACTGTAAGAGATTCAAAGAAAGCTTTCCTTCTTTTTCTTAAATTCATTATATTATAATTATATTGTTTAGCTATAAATTTTAATTTTATGAAATGAGAATTTCTAGATACTAAAAATATTAATCTAATATTTTTTCATTCTAATAGAAAAATCGTTATGTTCCTGATCAATATTTTTGGATTTTAATTAACGGTCCAAGTTCATATGTCTTATAATGTGTTTTTTTAAGTATATAGATAGTAGCCAAGAGAGACAGGGAGATGACCCCAGAGCACAAAAAGGTTGAAAGATCAACTAGAGGTTACCTCCATATCATCTAACCAATACTAGTTTTATACTTCAAAAAACTAAAATAATCCATAACAGCCCTAACAGCATCAATCCAACTACGATCCAGTAGATAAACATGAAAACTATTCTAGGAGTAAACCAACATAATACTACTAACAATCTGACAATTAAACTTATACAAATAACAAAATGCCTTGTAGGATGCCTAGTTTAGATTAAATGATATCATTATAGAAAAAAGAAAAATATCCAATAGGGCTAACTTCCCTCCTTCATATCTAGTTCCTCAATATCCTTCACCCCCTCATCCTTCATAGGTTTGTACAAGAGGTTCTTCATCCCATCCTCTGCCAAGAAGCCATATATGGAGTGGGAAGTCTTGCTCTCCTTGCCTAGGTGCTTCACACCCTTGTTCACCTGTAGAAAGTAAATGGTTCTTGCCATAGAATGCATCACTTTAGTGGAGAACTCAACTAAGGTTTCAAATCTTTGGTAGATGCTAGTATGATTATCTGTCAAATCCTTCATTGGCTATTCAAGCCTGTCAAGCCAAGCCTTGCAATCACTCTATTCATGGATATGCTTTCCTTTTTTTCCCCCACTTTAGGAGTATCCTTCATGGGGTAGGTAATGTCCTCACCACTGCTTCTAGCTAGGGAAGGGTTAGCCTCTAGGATATCAAAGATATGGGAGGGGTTGTGAGGATTGGATCTAGACTTCTATGAGGATTGGATCTAGACTTCTTGCCAATGTCTTGGTGGGGTTTCTTCCTCTTATGGGGTTTAATATCACTTTCATTAGACTCTAAGCTGAAGACTGATTTGGGAGGGGACTTAAAATTCTCCAATTAGAGGTACTTTTTGGTTCTACAAGAACTATATTTTTTCTTCCTAGTATTCATCTTAGAGTTAATGAGACTATTTTTTTATGGCTAGGGCTAGGGTCAAGGTCAAGAAAGACTTGGGGGGTAGTAGTAGCTAGAGGGTTAACCATGAGCGATAAGTTTTTGGAAAGTTGATGGGTATACAACTTATTCATGAAACCCTTGTGGATGAGGTAAAAGGGTTTTCCCTCCTCCTTCTTTCTCCTTGCCTTGAAAATACTATCTTCCATGAAATTCAACAAAAGGAACAGAAATGATATTTGATCCAAATTTCTAAATCAATTGAGGATGGGAACATGATAAAAATAAAGTACCTAAAATTGATACTCCAGGGTAATGTATCTCATAATAGCATAGAAAATGATGTCCTAAGGCTTAGGAAGGTGTTCCCTAGAAAATCCACTTCACATACAAACCAGTTCCTCATTAAACTTGAAGAATTTCCACAAGATGGTTTGGTCATTCACAGGAGCTTGTTTACACTAGTTCTTGCCACTTATGGGAAACCCACCAACCCTAGCAATAAGATCCTTAGTAATTTCAAAAATAATTCCATGAATTGAAGTACTACATAAAGATGTTCTCCTCATGTTTTATCATCCCTTCCATAAAGGGTAACATGCCACCCTCCCACAAATAAATAGTCACCACTTCACTCTTGCAAATGTACTCCTCCACTCCCACAAGTTCAATACAATCACCGATGCCAATAGCACCACCAACTCTTCATATTTTTCCACCAACTCCTCTATGTTTTTTGACATCATCGTGTTGTAGGTAATCCTTCCATAATCACTCGATGCTAGCTATAACTATAGTGGGGTATGAGTGAGGTGTCATTATTGTTATTTTCAATCAACTTTTTGAATCTAACAAAATTCATTACCTTCATCCTTTTGTAGAAATAATCTTCACAAACATAAACTTTATCATCATATAATATTTTGGAGATCATAAAAGTGTATCCACATATAATATTTCTAGACATAAACTTAATGAGGCCATTTTCTTTCCCGCCCTTGCGAAAAACTTGAAGACATCACTTTTTAATGTATGCTATTATACAATGACCATATTATATTTAAGGTGATTTAAAATGGCATGATTGAAACTTTTACATTAATTAAAAAACTTACCTTACTATATCTAGTTGAGATGGAAACATTTAATTTTCATCTTACTAAAAGCTTACCCATTTGAATGGCTATTATTAAAATTTTATGGTAGAGATGAGCTAACACTAGTACATGAAAACATGCCCCTCAATACTCTTTCATCTAAACATTTTACCAAATAAAATGGTTGAATTCTTGGGTACAATCCATGGATCTTAAGTTGTTCTTCCCTGATATAAGACAACATATACTTGACTTTTTTATGCATCTTCCTCACCAAATTATGTTTGTTTTCTTCATGATGGTCAGATCTAACACACCTATGCAGATTTGTCATCTATAATGTTTTTTTATTGTTTACTTTTAAATAGTCTTAATGTAAATATCTTTCTATTTCTAACAAAAAAAAATTTATGTATTTAATTTTTTTATGGTGCTAAACACAATTTCTTCTCATATCTAAAACTAGTAATCGCACCTTTGGGTGCAATGGGTAAGCCAAGGTGTACTAGTGCTTTAGAGACTAAAAATGGTAAATTTGGGAAAATTAAAATATAAAAACTCAAATTTTGTTGATCTCTAATAATAGATACATGAATAACCCCATGAGAGACCAAATGATACATGGCATGTGACCAAAACATACTTGTATAATTGAATGAACTCAAACTAATCAAGGTTTTGAGTTTATAAGCATTGAGATTTCAAGAAGCAGAGGGATAGAAAGTAAAATATTTCCTAAAATTATGAACTTTCATGATTTCCTAATGAAATTTTCTATAAAAAAAATATTGAGTTCAAGAATACGAGTACTAAACAAACAAAATACATCGAAAGAGCCAAAGACCTATGAAAGATTTTCAATGCTACAAGAAGCATAGTACTACAAGTTTCTCTAGCAAATTGTAACATCTTCCCCATATAGGGTTTTAAGTTCTTGGTGTACCACAAAATTCCTAACAAACAAATAGAAATCTAAAATTTAAAAGTGTAAAAATTTGTGACCTAATCTATAGTCTATATTATAGGTAGATTAGAAGTTTTTCCCCTAGTGATAGTGTACAATGAAAATGGAAAGGCATAATAGGCTGGTGGTGAGCACTCCACAGGAAGCATACTAGCTACTACTATTAAGTATGTTATTTGTTGATTAATCATATCATAGGCTTTTCTATTTGTATCAGTTGAAGCCATTAGTTTTGTTTGGGTCTCATGCACATTCATGGAAACGTTTATTCCAAGATCAGTGAAGATTGGAAGAAGACTTTGAGAACCCAATTTCTAGGTTCATTCTTGGACACTTTGTTTTAATGTACCTAGCCCAACCAACCTTGTTTATCCAATTTTCTTTCATGTGATAACTCACCAAGAAGAAAATGTCAGCATGTTTCTAATTGAAAGGAGTCATGAGTAGCATCTTGTGAAACCGATATGAGGAGCTTAAGGGGCTTGGAGATCATTGACATTGGCAAATAATCTACATAAGATCAAAAAATATTAAATTGCAACTATCTCAATTCTTTCATATCCATGGGTAGCCTACTATAAGGGAATCTTCTAGAAAGTAGACAAATTGTTCATAGATCTATTTATCATTTTCAAAATCATTCTCATCAATGACATAAACTATGACAAAAATAATTAAGGAAAGGATGCAATTTAAGTTTCCTTCAACTTCAACATGAACAACATAAGATGGACTACAATATTTATTTAGAATATAAAATAGGAAATGATCGACCATCAGGAAAAATCCAATGAAAGAGATGAGTGACTAGAGCATGACATGACATTTGATGTAAGGTGAGGTGCCACAGTAAAAAGGAAGATGGTCACCCCTCATCTTAACCAAAACCAATTTTGAAGAGAGATCTCTTTCAATCATGTGAATATAACCCAAGCCAAGTCTTTCATAAATACCAAAGAGGTTCCTCATCTAAATGCAAACCATAAATGTCTAGGCCCAAAAAATTTGACAGGGTTTGTAGCATATAACCCAAAACTCTTGTAGCAAAAAATGCAACTGACAACAATATTACATTAAAAAAAAATTTAAAAGTTCATTTAAATCATTAAATGTCATTTCATTTGATTTTTTCACAAAAATGCCTTAAAAAGAGACTAGAACCACCCATACTTGTGTCCACATTTCCCCTAAATAATATTTAAGCATAGTATAACAACAACTAGCCATTTACTTCTATAGTTACACTATCCTTCAAAACTAGCATCACCTTATGCCTTGTCTAGTAGAGAATGATTGAAATAGAAATAGATCACTTAAAACTTAACTTTCAAGGAGAGGGTAAGATTGAATATCCATTGCCCTAGCCTATGGTTTATGCTAATGCTTGGGAGGATACGAAAGAAAGAACAACTAAAATATAAACCATTAATACAAGATGACTAAAACTAATTGGTTGCAAATTTTTTCCATAATAACATAGCACAACTAGGATAGTTTCCCTTATTCCTCAAGTAACAACACTAAATCATCTTGTGTATTGTATAATCAAATAATAAATACATGAATGGTACTAGGACCAATTGGCCAAACAAATAAATGTTGCTAAGTATGACCAAGACCTTAAATTGTAGTCTTCAATAATTGATGCCACCATAATTCTTTATATTTTGTAACAGCATATCATACCAACAAATAAAAGATGTTAAATCATTTTGGGCATTAAGAAAGAGTCAAGGAACCAAGAGATATTTTCTACAAAATCAACCATCTATCCTTCACACTGTGCATTGAGTAAAAAAGGAAAGATAAAGAAAAGATAATATGATCTAAAATTAGTGGCCCATAGATATGCATTAACACCTTCAAGTTTAAAACTAACCTACCTAAATAGTGGAGAACTCTTTAATCAAAGCTAACAAGTTCTTTCATTGTTGTATGTCATTTGAATAATTATTGAGTTCTTGTTTACATATATAGCACCCTCTAGAGTCACAAACAATAACTCAATTTGTGACCAAACATTTATTAAAAATCAAAAGTCAAAACTAAGTAAAGAGCAGTTCAAAAAAAAATTCAAAATAGAATTCAAGATAATTAAAGAGGATTATTACCTCATGAGAGAAGTGAGAACTAGCATTCTCTTAACTAATGAAAACTAAATGGTTTATTTTTTTACAAAAATTCAAAATTTATATTAAAAAATGTCAGTTAAAAATTATCTTAAATCTAATAGGAGTTGACTAAAAACAATCCCAATAGGTCATAGTTTTCCCACTATCAACAAATAACATTAGGTAATGATAGACATGACACGATAGTAGGCAATGGCAAACATGAAGATTTATAGAAAAAATTCAGTCAAGCAGGGCAAATCGGTTTCAACACATTGCAAGCAAATGACTCAAATCTTGGGATGAAATCTTTTTCAAAAGGGCCATCATGTAGCTAGAAAAACCCTTTTTATTAAACCCTAGGTTCTATATCAACAATAATGTAAAATCCAAGTAGTAGGTGCCCTTTGACATTTCTAAAAAAGAGACACCATTCAATGATCCTCTACGGGAACTAGTTGACAAGCAAAGGGTTATGGATGGTGATATCCCCTATTAGTAAAGTAATGGGAATCCTTCTACTTTATACATAGAATCGGGGTTACTGAAAGAATGAGACACTAATGTTAATCCCAACTAGCACTCTTCTCAAGTAGGAAAGGGCTTATGAGAGAAGGGTGAGAGATCGTTGCAAGGAATGCAATGGGAAAGGATTTCCAAAAACTCTAGGAGAGCTCCATCCAAACCCAAACCTTTGAAGGCTAATAAAAATTCTAGAAAATCAAAGAAGATTTGGAGGAAGAAGCAATTAGCGAATATTTTTCATGCAAATATAGGGTTTAAAGATTGGGCAATAATGGAAATCACTATTCCAAAAAGGTTGATTTCTCCGCATGTTGAATTTTTGTGAAAGATAATGCTTAAGGTGTAGATTCAAATCCATAATTTAAGCAAAATGGACATACAAGCATGGATTTTCAGTAATTGGCTAGGTATGAAAGAGGTATTATTCCATGAACAAGTTTTAAACTATTTTACTGTTCTCTTTACTTTAGCTGTGACTAGGGATTGGGTGCATAAGTTCAAAGGGTGGTTCTGTAAAGGTTTTGGCATATCTACCTATCCATTTTCCCCAAATTTTTCCCCCAAATTGAGTGATGTTATCTTTCTTCCCCACTGGATGGAATTACTATATTTGTCTCTTGAATACAAAGAAATAAAAATTGTTGAATTGATAGAAAACAAGGTGGGTATCTTTATTAGGCATGATCTCATCCCTTTTGAACAAGTCTTTCATCCAGTTAGGATTTTCTTACTTTTGAGCAATCAAAAACCAATTCCACAACATATAATTTGCCATTCCAAATGGGGGGATTGGAAAAAAATTGTTCGCATTCAAGAACCAAAGGTAATTGATCAACATTCTTTGATTTTGGGCCATTTTAATGTTGATTTCCAAGGTGATGATTTAGAACAAATTATGGTATGTGAGGATCATTCATTAATGCTAGAGAAATGTAAATTTAGGTAGGTTGCTAATGTAAATAATATAGATATTACTTGTAACAATGATGCTACTCTGCATAATTCTCATACAGACTTGGATGTACCAAATGTGCATTCACAAGATCAAATCCCTATAACATTTTGACAAGATCATATCCTTACATCAAATTTGGACATTGAGGGTACTCTTTATTTAGATCATTCACCCCTCTCTTTTTTAGGTCATTACTCTTATGTAAAACCTACAATGGAGGTAGGTAAGGATATTCAAACTACTCCTGGGTTGGAACTAAAAACTTCCAATATTTCAAAGCATTTTCATAAGATTATGGTCAAATGGGGCCTCATCAAATCTCATTTTGCAAAATAGTTTCCAATATATCTGTTAGGAGTAAGTTTTAAAAATCAATTTTATTTGATGGCGCATGCTCAAAACTTCCATAACATTTCATTTCATCAAACAATTTGTAGTTATTTGAATTATCAAGATGTTAGTTTGTTTGATTCATCCAAACAAAGTTGGTCTACAATAGATTTAGTTACACATAATGTTATGTTTAATTAGTCCCCTCTAGAGATGTTTGTTTCAACATTTAAATAGACTATGCAAGGCCTTAGGTTAGGTAGGAATGTGGAATATAAATTACATCAATTAGCTTATGAGATTTTAGCATTTGTGGTATTAGAACAATTTTAATTAATTGTAGAAGAAGTTGTGCAAGAAGATATGGCCCAAATATTAGTAGATAATTTTGAGGAAGCTCAAAGGAAATTACAAGATTTCCAACCTAAACAAATGGCCAATGGCAATATTCGTTGTGGGTCCACTTTTGATTTCTCACAAACACTTTCAATTATGAAGTCACCTGGACATCCCATAATGGTCTCTTCTACTCCAAAGACTTGTGGTAGAAAGAGAAAAAGTACAAAAGCTAAAGAAGAAATTGTAGTAAGCATTTAGTCTACTTTAGAAGAAAATTTTCAATCAATAAAAAGAGTTAGCAGAAGGACTAAGTGTCCCCTAGTGGAAGGATGAAGATCATAACATGGAATGTTAGGGGTATCAATGCCCCTAACAAAACAAGTAGGATCAAAAAACTACTTAATGAGTCAAAGGGAGACATTACATTACTTTAACAGACAAAGTTATTAGATGAAAAGTGTGAGGAATCTATTGCTAAATGGAAATAATGTAAATCCATCCATTGTCCTATTTTTGGGGCTTCAAGAGGTCTAATGACTTTGTGGAACCCAAAGATTGTTTTTGGAAGCTCAATAGGACTAGATCTGGGTTGGCAATGTTTTAAGTTTCAACAGTTTGAAATCTCAATGGTTATCTTTAACATTTATGGTCCCACAAGTATTTTAGATAAGGTTAAACTATGGAAAGTCATTTTAGAAAAACTTACATCTTTACCACATCAAAATTATATCATAAGTGGTGACTTCAATGTAATTTGAAATAATAAAGAGAAATAAGGAGGAATTTTTCCATCTCTAAAAATTATGGAGGAATTTGATAACTTTATCACTACTAATGAATTTTTTGAAACTGAAACATCCAATGGATGCATCACTTGGCATAATAGAAGAGATGGTTTCCTGTAAATTGTTGAGAAACTTGATAGATTTTTAGTTTCACAAGATAGAAAATAACATCTATCCTATTCTTGACAGAAATTCTCTCTTTCCTGGGATCGAATCACTTTCCTATTTTTTATCCTTAGATAATAGATTAGACTAGAAAACATCACGTTATAAATCTTCTTTTAAATTTGAAAGAATGTGGTTCAAACATCCAATGTTTCTTCCTTTAATTAGATAGTGGTGGGTCAATGCTCCATAGGAGAAAGGTAATAGTATGTTTCGATTCTATAAGAAACTCCAATATCTTAGAGCCAAAATCAAAATCTAGAACAAATAGGTTTGTAAAAATATTTTTGAGGAGAAAAACAAGGTGTAGAAGGAACTTCAAGAAATTAATGAAGAAATCATCAGTTTTGCATTGAATTCAAATTCATATGCTCATTAGAAAGAGAAGCAATTTCAATGGGTAGAGTTGTGTCATAGGGAGGAAGAATATTGATGGCAGAAATCTAGAGAATTATGGTTAAGTGATGGTGACCATAACACAAAATTCTTTCATGCTTTAGCAATTCAAAAAAAGGAAAGTAAATCCATTTTTTCAATCACAGAATAACTTATGGGTAAAAAAATAATTTTTTCAATCATAGAATAACTTATGGGTAAAAAAATATTAGATGAGGCAACTATCAAAAAGGAAGGGGTTAGATATTTTAGAGAACTCCTTGATCCATCAGTGAAAATGGATTTAAATAATCTTCAACTTAACTCATTCTTAGAGGAAGTTCCAAGAATTATATTAGATCAAGATAATGATGCTCTTATGAAACCCTTCACTTTGGAGGAAATTTAGAAAATAGTTTATTCCTTGCCCCCAGATAAAGCACTTGGTCCTGATGGCTTTACAACTGTCTTTTTTTAGAAATGTTGGGATGTTCTAGGGTGGGATTTACTTATGTCCCTAGAATCCTCCCGACACAAGGGTTACACATATGGGAATTTTAATTCTACTAATATTGTCATCATTCCTAATTCTGGTGATCCCCAAACTTTTGCTAATTTCAGACCAATTTCTTTGTGCAACACTATATATAAAATCTTCACAAAGGCTATTTATTCTAGACTTCATGTTTTGTTTCCTAATATCATTTCTCTAGAATAGGGTGGTTTTGTGCCAAGTAAAGAGACATCAAAAGGGGAAATTGTGGCTCATGAAACTCTTTGTCATATCAAAGAAAACAAAATTCCTTCCTTTGTTATTAAACTGGATATGATGAAGCCATATGATAGAGTTAATTACTCTTTTCTTATCAAAGTATTGGAGAAATTTGGTTTTAGTAAAGCTTGGTTTAAATGGATCAAAGCTTGTATTTTAGGGGCTACATTTTTTATTCTTATCAATTGGTCTCTAGAGTGGTACTTTAAATCTTCTCAAGGAATTAGACAAGGTGATCCCCTTTCACCTGCCTTATTTATTTGGATGGCAAAAGCCTTTGGCAGGGTCATAATTCAATCTCAATAGTTAGAGCATTGGAAAGGCATTTAATTTGGAGGAAATGATCTAGTAGTCACTCATTCTCTCTTTGTAGATGATACATTGTTGTTTGGATCTGCAAATATTAATGAAGCCAAGCATATTAAGTAATTACTGGACTAATATTCACTATTGTCAGGTCAAAAGATCAATATGATTAAATCTAAAGTCTTTTTCTTCAACACACCTCCACCTATTGCACAAAGGATTAAAAAGATTCTAGGTTTTGAGGAGGAAAAATTACCATCTACATATTTTGGTATCCCCTTTTTCATAGGCAGTAATAAAGCTTCTTATTGGAAAAGTATAGTAGATAGAATTAAAGATAGAACAATGACTTGGAAGGTAAGATGGCTTTCTCTATCTGGAAAAATTCTTCTAGTTAAGTCGATCTTATCAACTATCCCAAATTATTAGTTTTCTATACTACCAACACCTAGGTTCATTATTAAGCAAATTGAAGGCATTATTTGGGATTTTCTATGGTCAAAAACTATGTCAAGTAATAGTAAAATCCCTCTCATCTCGTTAAAGGAAATTTCCTTAGAGAAGCATCAAGGTGGGATTAATCTTCCTAATTTGGCTTTAAGGAATATTGCTTTTGGAGGAAAATTAGTTTGGTCTTTGTATGAGAAAGTAGAGGCTAAATGGTGTAGAATCTTATAGAGAAAATATGTAGATTCTTTTGATCCCTCCAAAAATTTCACTATGGATCACTTTCCTAAAGGTTCAGCTATTTGGAACTTCTTGGTGGAATCTAATGATTCGGTTGCTAGATATTTGACTTGGAAAATTAAGAATGGTTGTAAGGCACTCTTTTGGTAGGATTCATGGAATGGCCTTCCTCCACTTTGTAATAATCAATCCTTTGACAACTAGATTATAATTTATTGTGTTGAATGGGACCCCTATGTAGTGGATCATTTTTAGTCCATTGATCCAATTTCAAGTAGGGTTACTTGGAAAAACCCAAACAAGTTACCAATTCCTGATCAGATTAAAAAAGAATTTGTTAGTAGATGTAATACAAGGATTGTTTTAGTGTCTAATCTCCTAGATATAGTGATCTAGGGGCCACACCAAGAGGGTAGATATTTAGTAAAATTGGGTTACTTAGCTACCAAGAATGTAGAAATTGGCAACAAGTCATTTCGAGCATTCAAATTTTGTTGGAATCCAGTATTCTTACCAAAGGCAGGTAATTTTTCTTGGTTAGCTTTAAAAAGGAGAATTTTGATAAGAGAAAAGCTATCAAAATTGAATATTGTTTAGAATATGAAATGTGTATTATGCATGGAGGAAGAGGAAAATATTGATCACCTCTTTGTTCAATGTGAAATGACATAGAAATGTTGGATCTTCATCCTTCAAAAACTAAATTTTGGTATGCCCCTCCCAAATACCTTATGGGATATGTTTCAATATTGGCCAAGTTTGATTAACCACTCTTACTATTCATGTATTTGGAAGTGTATCCCAACGATTTTTATTTAGGCAATTTGGTGGGAGAGGAACAAAAGGATTTTTTGAAAGCAACCTTCAACATTGGAAACTATGTTCTCAGCATTAGAAGTTGCAGTGGTGGAAGTTGTGGTAGCCTATATCAAAAGAACTCCTAAACATCTTATTTTTATAGGGTGGGATATTGCTTTGGCTAATAGATGGACTTCTTTACCTTCTCCATATTATCAATTCATTACATCTAGTGGGCCTCGTGAGAAAGTTAATAGAAACTTTTTGAAATGGATCCCTCCTATTAGGGGAGATTGCAAGTTAAATTTTGATGGCTTCTCAAGAGGAAATCTTGGTGAATTGAGAGCTAGAGTGTGTATAAGAGATCATAATGGGTGGGTGTTAGATATGTTGGCTCAAAAATTTCCTTTTGGTACAAATAAAAAAGCTGAAGCCATGGCACTCCTTCTTGGTTTAGAACTAGCACTTTAGTTAAACATAGATAATATTCACATTGAGGTGGATTCTTCAATGGTTATTAATTCATGTGTAAAGAAAAAATCAAAGAACTGAAAGTTTGGTTATATTCTAGAAAAATCTTTGTCAATGATTGATAAATTTAAAGGGGTTTCCTTCTCTCATACCCTCAAGGAGGGAAACCAGGTTGCAGATAATTTATCTGATATTGGTTGTGACTAAGACTAATGTGGTAAGTATTATAAAATTTAATCCTACCAAATTTCCCACTTTATTTACCTTAATTCAACAAGAGCAAATATTTTAATACTATCTTGACCCCTTTATCATTTTATGATGGTTACACAAAAAATATAAGTTCAGGTTTAGTACTCACCAAGTTACTCTTGGCTTAATGTTTATCGAGTTCAATATCGACCAAGTTATTCCTAACTAGTATTGATTGAGTTACTCTTGGATTAATGTTACTCAGTTCAGTATTGACTAAATTACTCTTGGCTTAGTGTTTACTAATTTCAATATTAACTGAGTTTTACACTTGGATTATTGTTACTGAGTTCAATATTGACCGAGTTAATCGAGGATTGCTGAGTTATTCAGTTTAGTGATTATCGAGTTACCCCAGCTAAGGTATTGATTGACTTCTTGCTAGGTGTTTATCAAGTTAATAAGGAAGAGGCTCATACCGAGTTATTTGTTCATAGTTTTTATCGAGTGCTCATGGGTATGTTGACAGAGCTATTTGATCTTGTTGATTTGGGTCCATGTGGTGGTATGGTATCCAAGTTTGTGAAGGTCTAAAAGAGGAATTGTAGTGGCATAGAGCTATTTTGATGTTTGAGGAGGTTTGTATGCACGAGATTATGGTGAAGTCATACTAAATCTTTCCAAACTTTTCAATATCATTTTTTTCTATTAGAGTACTTTGTGTGGTTCTACATTTGTCAAGATCAAATTTGCATTTAAGTTAAAAGCATGTCTCAAGTTGATCAAGGATGACATTAATAGATGGTAATTGTTGGCATTATATTGTATTTGTCATTAGTGACAACACTTATTCAACTCTGAATGATTACTGAGCTCATCACTTAGTCTAAAGTGTATACCAAGCATTCAGTGGTTATCTTGTAGGTTCATCACTTAAGAAATTCACACTAAGCATTCCTAAAGCTACCAAGGGAGTGTGCAGTCCAACAGTTCACACCGAGCATTCCTGAAGCTACCGAGTGAGTGTGTAGTCCAGCAGTATCTAACAAGCCTACAATGTTCACCAAGCTTCACAGTGTCTTTTGAGTCATCAATTTGAGTGATGGAAGCTAGTGTTTACTGAGTGATGGAAGTGTAGTGTTTATTGAGTGAAAGCAAGGTAAACAAAGGATTCAGCTTTTACTGAGTGACACTATATCTACTGAGTCTCCAATGGTTACCGAGTTCCAAGCTACGTTGTGTGATTAGGATGGATCAAACTTCTACTTCTACTAAGTGTATGATGATGTAGAGTAATGCAATGGATGCCGAGTATCAAAAGGTCACCAAGTCAACTTAAAGAACTTGAGTTCTCTACTGTTTGGCTATTTCAGTAATATTTTGTTTGCTTGTGTTTTGGCCGACCTTGCAATTGTAATTGTTGGAATGATATATATGTAGTGTATTATATCATTTTCAATATGAGTGTGTGTGTGTGTGTGTATCAAGGAATGGACATGTAATGCTTTGAGTAGAATAAATGTTAATCAACAACAGAGCAAAGTATTCAACAAGGTCTACAAGGAGCAGTAAAGATTCATCAATCATAAGAGGTGATCTATACTTCAAGGATCTAATGAGAAATCAAGTTGTAAGTAGATCCACTATTTCATCCTAATATGTGAATCAATTTTGTAAATCCTTTAATGGGGTAGACTTAACACTCTTTGTATAAATCTCTTAATAGAGTGCATACTTCATTGTATTTTTGAAAATCCTCTAACAAGGTGGATCTAGCAATCCAAATTGCTCTTAACTGGGTAGATCATCATAAGTGATCAATGTAAGCCCTAACAGTCTAACTTCATACTATAGTAGTGAAGTATTGTGAGTATCATCCCCACCCCAGTTTTACTTTCTATTTGGAAGGTTTCTAGGTCACCAAAATTCTATGTTCATGTGTTATAAATGTTTATCTTTCTCATGCATACAGTAGATTAGATGAATGAATGATGAATGGATTAAGTATTAAATTAATTTAAGGTTTTGAGGTTACTGATTCACCCCTCCCATCTAAGTAACCTAGCTAGCCTTGATTATTTCCAATAATTTGTATCATAGAATTGTGGTTCTCAGGATAAAGTTTGACAGGTTGAGAAAAGATCTAAAGGACAAATGGAGATATTCAGACTTGACAAAGCAATTGAAAATGAAAAGATAGATCTAGAAATGGCCATAGTTCAACTCAAGGAAGAAAAGAAACACATTTCATAATCCATAAAAAGAAGAAAGGAACTTGTAAATCAGTGAATGATCTCGAGTATGTTGAAGAAAAGATTGAAGAGCTTTTTCCCTCAAGCAGCTCAGATGAAGCAAGCAATGCAATCAAAGAACTCCTAGAAAAGAATAGATCTTTGCAAAATGAAGAATGCTAAGAAGAGAACAATAAATTTAGTCAACAAGGTTATGTGAAATCTTGGAACAAAGAAATAAATTGGAAAATGAGACAAATGAAAGGATCAATGCAAATCAAAGTCTTATGAATCAACTATCCAATTCAAATGAAGAAATCATGAATCTAAGATCTGAAAATGAAAGCCTAAGGATTGATTTAATCACTAAAAGAATAATTAGTGAATGTTTGGTAAATGACCTAAATGTTGAAAAGAAAATCAATGAGACAATGATGAAGTCTCAAGAAGATATGAATCAATTAAATCAACAAAATGAGCAGAATCTTCATAGACAAAAAGGTAAAGAAGGACTTGGATATAATGAAGAAGGTGAATCTTCCAAACAAAGTGCTCAAAGGAATCAAAAACCTACTTGCAATCACTGTGGTAAGTTAGATCATACATGAAACAAATGTTGGAGTAATGAAAAAGAAAAATTCAATGGAAAATGCTACAACTACAATCAACATGGTCACAAAGCTAATGAATGCAAGGAAAAAACCAAAATTTTAAGGCAAATGTCACAAATGCAAGAAGCATGGTCACAAGGCAGTCCAATGTAGATCAAAATCATTCAATCTAGCTGAACAACTTATTAAGGCAATATTTGGATGGGATTACAATACCTAGTGTAGATGTCATTATTGTGGAGAATATGGACACATTGGCAAAGACTGCTCAAGGCATCACTTGAGAAAAAGAGATACAACAATAAGATGTTATACATGCACTGAACTCGGTCATATAGCAAAGAATTGCATGAATATAGGAAGAATTGAAGATGAAAAGAAAGCTAAAGCTAATAACATTCAGAAACAAATGAGATGATAGTGGATTCCTAAATCTACCAAGCAGAATAGTTCAAATGATGGCCATGTCACTCAAGAAGTGGGTGACTCCACCATTTCCAATTAGATTCATGAAGGAGGATCTAGAACTATATCATCAAGCTATATCTAGAGAAGTTCTAAATGAAAAAAAGAAAAAGATCTAATCAATATTTTAGATACAAAGGGTCACAAGAAATCAGGTCATATTGAGCAAGGTCAATCACAGACTCAACCGAGCTAGATCGAGAGTAACAAAAGTTTTGTTCGATCACCGAGT
This sequence comes from Cupressus sempervirens, assembly GCA_028749045.1. Lineage (NCBI taxonomy): Eukaryota > Viridiplantae > Streptophyta > Pinopsida > Cupressales > Cupressaceae > Cupressus > Cupressus sempervirens. The sequence continues at coordinate 702,076,417 of CM053783.1, read as the reverse complement.
CTCAATTTTCTACCAAGAAAGTGAGTGGATGACAACCTATCAAGAACTATGTCATCATAGTAACTTTCATACTGAGCATTAATGGTTGAATCTTCATCAAAAAGGTAGAATTAGATTTCATTTCTTACCACATTTTCAAAATTCTTAGAGCTAAGCGATTTCAGGTGCATCTACGCTATTTCAAGCAATTTTAGAGCAAAGGATTTGTTTGAAAAATTTCTATCTTTTACCAAGCATCAATGGCATCCAGGAGGAGTAGCAACAAGAAAGCAAAAAGAGGTTCAAAAATGCTAGTTAAGGGTGTGAAGTGGAAAGCGCCAAATTTAAAGCTAGTTCTAGCAATTGCACAGTCACTCGACCCCAATGGAGCTCGATCACAAATTCCACCAAAGGTACTCTTTATCAATGATATTCATACACATTTCAAATGTTTTGTTCAAGAGATTGGAAACCTAGAGATGGATAATGCCCTAGGAGAAATGTGTGTTGATGGCTCTTTGAAACCCAAGCATAAGCATCTAAAGACCAAAGGATTAACCCATATCTCGCATATGTAGAGGAATTTCTAGATTAAGTGGATTAGGTACATCATCAGTCATGTGCACAATGGTCAACTATGGTTAGAGCAGCCAGTATTAATCACCAAGAAGATGATTCATAAGATTACTAGTCTCCCCATGCTAAGTAAAGCAAAAACTACCACAACCCTAGGTTGGGATGAACTTCATAAGAAAACCCTAGCTGATTGGTACAGTAGAGGTTTGAAGGTTAGCATTGTTTCTAATATTGAATTAAGGTTTGGAATTCATGTCATTGCTCACAAGATTTATAGCTCTAGTCATTTGAATAGTGTTCCCTGTGAGGCCGTGGATTTGGCATTCAAGGTTCTGAAGAAAAATCTACAATTTGATTTGTTAGAATTATTGTTAATACAACTGAACAAGAATATGGATAGCATTAGGACTTCAAAGAACAACCCTTGAAAATTTGGTTCTTTGTTGACATGTCTTTTCTTCTATGTACAAAAATTTTTTCCATCCAAAGGATCTATTGTGTAGAGAAAATTTATTCCTATTCTATATCATATAAATGAGTTTGTAGCAGAAATGGGTGAAAACTTTGATAGCATCATGGATAATTATTTTGAAGATTTCAAGGAAAGGATGAATAATAGGTTTTGAATTCCACCAAAATTGGTTGAAGACTACAAAGATGATGTATGATTTATGGTTGATTGTGATAGAGTATACATTCATGCAGTTAGGCCTCAAATTGCATGGGTGAAACCTCTTCCTTATGAGGTCAATATTGATGAAACCAGGGATATTATTGAAGCACTAGTGAATGAGCTAGTAGATCCAAAGCAACCAATTTTTGGAACTTATGATGAGGCAAAGGCTAGAATTGAGCTTTAAATCAAACTTCCTCAAGCAATTAATAAAGGCAAGAGAAAGGTTGCCAAGTTAAAAACTGCTACCGAACCCTTAATGATTACTGAGAGACAAGGTGAAGATGAAAAAGAGGAACAAGAATTAGAAGAGGATGAATCTAAGAAAGAGGCAAAGCCAGTCAAAAAGAAGGGCAAGGTAATCATTACCAAGCCACCCAAAGCCTCCATAGCTATGTTTACCAGAAGATCAAAGAAGAAAGGAGGTAGTGAAGTTGTATTCAGTCAGCCCCCTCTCACCTTCCAAGAAAGATTGAAAGAAATGGAAGAAGGTGCAAGCATCTCAAACTTCAAGAATTTAAAATATGAAACTAGAACAGATGCTAAGAAAATGAAAATTGAGGAGCTAGTACTCTCCAAGATGGGAAAATGGAAATATTCCCCTGATCAAATCACCTCTAAAATTTCTAATGAGTTACTAGCAAGAATACAACCTAGATGGGAATTAGCTATACAAACTGCAAAAGATATATATGAACAATCTTTGAGACAGTTGCTACTGAGCCTTACCAACGCAGAGGTAAAGGAAGCAATGAAGAAGAATGAAGACAAGATGATGATTAGGTTTCATACTTGTTTAATTTTGATAAAAGATATTTAGTGTATAGTTAAGGATGCTATAGAAATGTGGAAAAACATCTAACATCTGCACAAACCAAGTAATTATCCTATAGAAATCAAAGATGGTGATGATGATGACAGTGACAATGATGAAGAAGATAATTAATGCTCCATGTGTCACTTTTAATGCTAAGGATTATTAGACACTAAAGGATGATGATGAAGCTGAAGAAGAAGACAATGATGAAGAAGATCTAGAAAAAATTGCAGCAAAAGTTATTGCATCCCTTACTCGCTCTCCACCAAAGATTGTTACATCTACTATGGAGATAGCTTCTGCAAGTGAGACCATGAGCACAATTATCTTCAATGGAAGTGTCAAGCACTTCATCTACTGAGGTACAGCCCTCTTTATCATCTCCTAAGTTATCTATTGCAGCTTGTACAGTAAGTTTTTCAATTTGTTCTATAGTTTTTTCATCCATAGCTTCAACTGTACAAATTTTTGTTCCAGTTAGTACTTCAATTGTAAATATTCCAGTTGGTACATTACCTATTGATACTTCATTTTTGGGAAGCAAATCAATTTTGGATATAGTTAGCATCCCTCTCATTTTTCCTCCAGTTGGATCAATTCAAGTTTTTTTTGCTAGTCCAACTTCATCAACTATTGTTTCTATTTCTAAATCCAAGGAAGTAAGCACTAAAGTAAAACCAAAAATTCCACTAAAAATTTTGCTTATTGGAAAGACAATTAATGATGATATAGACTTGGATAAGGAAATTATTATACCTAAGATAGATCTAGATACTACCACAATTGATGAAATGAGACCGGTCAGTTAGCTTTTAGAGCAAAGAACAAGGCAAAAATAGCTTAGAGATGAGAGAGATAGAGAATTCACTATAATTGAAAGTGCTAAAAATATAATTCCTAAGGTAATAGGTGTTGATGTGGACTCATCTGAACACATTTTGTTACAATTAGAAGAGGTCATGCATAAGTTCAATGAGGACACGTCTAGCCAAGAGAAGCTTATAGAAAGGGCAGAGAAAAAGTTTGACGATAAAGTGCTTAAGCATATTGCTCAGCAAATAGCCATTCAGCAGACAGAACTTTCTACAATTATGGCTAATCTTGGAAATTATTTTACAAATGTAACATCCCTTTTTTCCAAGCTATGTGATGTTATCGAGTACACAAAAGAAATAAATTTAAAATTGAATAAAATTGATGAGGACTTGAAGGCCTATGCTCAAAAGTTGCATCTTGACCCCAGTTCAAGCTCCGCACATCACATAAAGATCAGATTCTTGTCAAACATGCAGGCAAAACTCTTGAGAGAGGAAGCAAGGATCCGGTCTACACTAATAGACATCTAGAACATGATCCTTCCTATCATGGAAATAATGTAGAATCACATTGCTTATTCAAAAACATTGATCCATGATAACAATTTTTCAATTGTAGATCATATGATAGAATTATTAGCAGAAGTCTAGGTTGCACTTCATATCTGCAAAATTTTGCAAGAGAACTAGGATAAGACATTAGCTCTTATTCTTAAGGTACATTATGAATTTCTCTCACATTTTGGTGTCTCTGAATAAGTATGATTACCTTTTGCATTATTTCCAAAAATGGGGGAGATTATTGTGAGTAAGAGATAGTAAAAGTCAAAGAGGAGTAAGAGACAATGGAGAAAATAAGGGAGAATATAATAGATTGATATATGTATAGTGATAAGCTATGTAAATTCCATGGCATATGTATGGGGGAGATATGTAAAGACATGTAAGAAATGTATATACAACAAGTTTGCAAAAATCAATTTTGAAAAATCAAATCTAGTATGTCAGTATACACAATGTTTGGCTCATAAGTGTTTTTTTTTTGTCACTAATGCTAAAGGGGGAGATTGTTGGAATTATATTGTATTTCTCATTAGTGACAACACTTATTTGACTCTAGATGATTATCGAGCTCATCACTCAATCTACAGTATATACTGAGCATTCAGTGGTTATCTTGTAGGTTCATCACTTAAACAGTTCACACCGAGCATTCTTGAAGCTACCGAGTGAGTGTGCAGCCCAGTAGTTCACACTAAGCATTTCTAAATCTACTAAGTGAGTGTGTATTCTAGCAGTATCTACCAAGCCTACAGTGTTCACCAAGCTTCATAGTGTCTACTGAGTTATCAGTTTGAGTGATGGAAGCTAGTGTTTATCGAGTGATGGAAGTGTAGTGTTTACTGAGTGAAAGCAAGGTAAACAAAGGATTCAATTTTTACTGAGTGACACTATATCTACTGAGTCTCTAATGGTTACTGACTTCCAAGCTATGTTGTGTGATTAGTATGGACCGAGCTTCTACTTCTACTGAGTGCATGACGATGCTGAGTAATATAGTGGATGTCAAGTATCAAAAGGTCACCAAGTTAGCTTAAAGAACTCGAGTTCTCTACTATTTGGCCGTTTCAGTAATATTTTGTTTGCTTTTTTTTTGGTGGACCTTGCAATTGTAATTATTGGAATGATATATATGTAGTGTATTATATCATTTTCAATATGAGTGTATGTGTGTATCAAGGAATGGGCATGTAATGCTTTGAGAAGAATAAATGTGAATCAGTAGCAGAGCAGAGTATTTAGCAAGGTCTACAAGGAGCAGTAAAGATTCATCAGTCATAAGAGGTGATCTGTACTTCAAGGATCTAATTAGCAATCAAGTTGTAAGTAGATCCACTATTTCATCCTAACAAGTGAATCAATTTTATAAATCCTTGAATAGGGTAGACTTAACAATCTCTATATAAATCTCCTAACGGAGTGCATACTTCATTGTATGTTTGAAAATCCTTTAACAAGGTGGATTTAGCAGTCCAAATTGCTCTTAACCGAGAAGATCATTAGAAGTGATCAATGTAATCCCTAATAGGATAACTTCATACTGTAGTAGAAAATTTTTGTGGGTATCATCCCCACCCCAATTTTACTTTCTATTTGGAAGGTTTCTGGGTCACTAAAATTCTGTGTTCATGTTCTATAAATGTTTATCTTTCTCATGCATACAGTAGATTAGATGAATGAATGATGAATGGATTAAGTACTAAATTAATTTAAGGATTTGAGGTTACTGATTCACCCCTCCTCTCAAAGTAACCTAGATAGTCTTGATTATTTCCAATAGGTAATAAGGTTTTTTTCCATTCCAGTACATACAAATGCAGAATATTTGTTCTTTATTCAATTTTGGGATTGTCAGTCTTGCTCTTCACTCTATATAGTTGTAATTGGGCTTTGATGTAATGGCACCTTATTTATTACTCATATGGGAGTAGGTGTCTCATACCTTTTGAGTGTTTGGTGGGGATTTTATAGGCGATCATTGGATTTCCACTTTTGATTCCTTCTTCCCTGCCCCCTTGAATTGCCTTTTCAATTTCCAGAATGTTGTTCTCAATAGATGCTTGTGTGAAATGTGAGTCTTGTCATCAGTATCATAGGAGCATCCTACCCAAAAATTGTAGAATTTTTCTTCAACTAGTGGTAGATGAAGATGCACTCTCTCATCCCTTGGATGATGAGATGTTGAATATTATGTTCATTCTGGTTTCTTCTTTGACTCATCGTGCGATTTAGAATGTCATTGGGGAGGAGTTCTTCTCTGCAACTTCTAGAAAAGTGTTATATCCCTCAAATTTGGTCTCCATTTTTCTATCTAATGCTATGGATCTTCTTCAGTCAACATCAAGATTGGAAATCATTGATTAGAAGGTGGTTAGACCAAAGTTTTGAGCTCAAAATAAATTTAAGAAAGTTATGTAGAATTATGATTTGTGGTTTGGAGATGCCTTGGTGGGAGGACTATTGTCAAGGATCATGCTCATGCAAAAACATGAAATATTGGTGAATTTTGAGGCACTATAGAAGGCATGTAAAAAGAACAACTCTTGGTTCTTGACTAAGACCCTTCAAATCATAGAAAAAGCTCTGGGTTTTCAAATGTCTGAAGATGTGAAGAAAATTGGTTTTTCACTACTTGACATTTTGGGTCTTCCAATTTCTGATGCACATGTAGTATCTACTCATAAGAAGACACCTCTGGCCCCCTCAATTCAGATGGTTCATGAAACTAGTGACTATTTGGTTCCTACTTTAAGTGTTATTGGCTCGGGACATCTTGTCCAAAAATCCCATTTGGATCATCTCAAACCAACAGCTTGGGGGAGTGTTTCTCATGTTGTTGTTGAAGGCTCAAGCTCAGGATGGGAGGTGGCTCAACTACTATGCTCTAATTTTGGTTGGGATCACTTAGTACAAACTACTATAGAGGGTACCAAGGATATGGAAGAAAAATAGTTTATTGGCATTCTTTTATTTGTTTGGACTTTTCTTCTAAACTTTAGGCATGTTTTGTAAATTTTTTGAAAATTTTGGTTGTTATGCCTGCTATTTCAATACGCTAGAAAATGAAAACCTTGATAAAGGCTGAATTTTGGCAAAATTATGTTCTTTTTCCATTGATTAACTGTAATTGTCAATATCGATGCTTGTAATTTGTACATATTGTGACAATGCTAGGTTTTCTTTACTACTTCTTTCCTAGTTGAGCTCTTGAACTAGTTTTAAATTATATATCAATGACTTGTCCACTTTGCCAAAAAAAAAAAACTTTAGGTATTACAACAGATCTCTAGAATAAATAATAGATCTTTGGAGATTTAAAAACTCATTCATTACAATAATATACACTACATCATTTTCTTGTGCTTTTCATCCGTGCTCATTTGCTTTTGCATCTAGACTTGGACCAAACATTTACAAATTCTATTACATTGAAGTAAATAACTCTACCAGAACAATAATAAATGTCCAGGCAAAAAAAATACTACTAAAAGTAAAGAAAACATGTTTTCCCTACCAATCTCCTTAATTATCTAGTACAAGAGATTAACCTATACACCAAAAGAAACTATGGTTTCCCTAACATCTTACATCAACATAATAACATCCCACATCATTCTTGTCACTATGGGCAATGGCCTAGAGCTATAATGAAAAATATGAATGTATAGTATGAGAGAACAAAAATCTAATACCATCCACCTCTCTTTGTATGAAACAAAGATTAAACCTATTCCTACTATCAATTTCACTAAAGCCCTCTACATTTGTTTATCTATAGCCGAATACAAAATTATTGAATCTAATTAACAAATATCTATATCTAGCACTCTCATTTTCCCAAATAACTTTCTCTTATAATATTGTTTGTCTTTGTTTTTCCCTATTAAAAATTTCATATGCCATTTTATTGTAGATCATTTTTATAATTTATATTTTGACCAAGCTGAATATTCAAATTTCAAACATTTGGATGCACATATGACTCCATGATTGATTGAAAATAGAAAATATATTGTATTATCATTTTTTAAATTAGTACTATCAGAAGTACATTATGATGTTTGAATGATTGAAACTTGTCCTTTATGAGTTGAGTACTAAATATGAAAATGATCTAAGTAGTAAACTCATTTAAATGATTTGCAATAGATCCACCTTCTTCCATTTTCATATTAAATAAATAGTTCATGAGAAATACCTTATTTGAAGTAGAGGGCTTTTTATACAATTTCACTAGGGTTTCCATCAATTCTTCCATTATCTTTTCTTTTGTAATGTTAAATGTCACTAATGGTGTCAAACATAACCAAATCCTTCCAGGTGCCTTTCTATTTAAAATCTCTCATTCCTCATTTGTCATAGTTCCCTAGTTTTTAGTTTTTCTTGCCAATGGCTACCATAAAGCCTTCTAATATAGACAATCCTACATTTGCATCTTCCATAACTGAAAGTTCTACCCATTCAACTTTTCAACCCTCATCTTACCCTCGTCTTCATCACTCCCACTCAACCATGAGACTCCGACTCAACTATGAGGCCTTCCTATAGAGGATCACTTAAAAAAATGATGACAGTCTAACTTTAAAAAAATGATGACAACTAGGCTTTGATACTACTTGTTAGGATTAACCTCAGATAGAAATAATAGTTACATACAAATATAACCAATATCAAAAAATAATAGATCACACATAAGAGAACACAAGACACCAAGATTTAACATAGTTCACCCAATCCCTAGGCTACCTCCACCAACAACAAGTCCAATATTATTATGATCTAGTGATTACAACCTGATTACAATCTATAATCCCTTACAGCTCAATATCACCACAAGAACCAATTTTCATATCACGCCTTATGAAAATCTATAAACCTAAGCCTTTTTATACAATCTTTTTGTCACCAACAAAACTAGGGCTAGAATAATAGAAAACTAGTATCTAACATCTTTTACAATATAAGGTCACTTTTAAAATAAAGTGATGACCCATGACCCCACAGGGGTGCTTCCATTTGACTCCATTGTAAGGAAGTTTGCAATAAAGAATATAACCATTTTCACATAAACCATAATAGACCTAAAATAAATATGTAATTAAAATCCACATGCAAGAGAATAGAAAACATACCCACAAAAATGTGACACAAGATATGCCCTGGAAAACCCTTGTTGAAGGAGAAACCTAGCCTCCCAAAGTATCCATCACCATGTATTATTTAGCAAAAAATACCATTGCAATACAACCATAGAAGCCTTCAAAGCCACAACCACTACCAATAAATTCATGTGAACAAGCATGAATCACACATCCCATGCCATGTTTCCAACCTACACAAATGATACCTTGACTAACCTATCAAGCCTTGTCCTGCTCGACTCTTACCTTTTTTCCTTCTATCTTTCTCACACAACAACTACCCTTGTGGCTACTTATATAGTAGAAAGTTCAACAAAAACACTAAGTGGTATTACATAAACCATGTGCTACCTAACCCATTAACCCCACATTTAATATTGGAAATTGAAATATTTTCTCTAATATTAAATAATTACATAAAATAGTATCACAATGTTAAAATACAACTCATCAACTATATCCCATGTGAATCTTTCCATGTTGCACATCCATCTAGGTGTAAAATTACATAATAAAATAAAATAATACAATATAACAATATTATGCAATGTGTGCAACAATTGTTATCTCAACAATCTCCCACTCATTATATGCATTCCATAGGATCAATCTATAGCCACATAAATGAACAAGACAACAATCCCTCCCAGCACATCCACCATCATGGATCAAAGTACACGAAGTACTCAATCCTAGTACCCATAACAAAATCAAAGTATCCAACATCTCAAACATGAATGATCTAACCTCCTATTATGCCACTAGCATCAAACATACATAGAAGCCATCCAAAGAGAAATCCACCCAACATGTTGCATTAGAGGATCATAAAATTCTATACCAACTAAAAATTCCAAGCACAAAAACACTTATCCTAAGGTAATCACATGTATCTGTAGTTGCCAAAATATCCATAGCTGAAATATCACCCACAACAAGTGTCAAATGCATCCAACTATCCATACCTCGAAAGGTATACCAAGTGAATCTCACATCATCAACATATCCAATCTGTAATCACAAGCCTCAAGAGAAATACCTACCACATATATACCAAGAAGCTCCCACTACAAATGATAATGTTAAATCTATAACCAATTTTATTTAAAACATCTCAAAGAAGTGAATCCATGTAGTCTCAAGGACATCCACAATACATAAACCAATAACCTGCAAGAAAAACTCTTAGCAAGTCTCCAACATTCTCCCAAGATCTCCACAACCAATAAAGAAAAGAGATAAAGAAATAAGCATGCCATCTCTCACATGGCATATATGAGCACAAACCAGTGATCACAATCTCTAACCAATCTCAAATCCAATGTAAGAAAAATGTAACATCCAGGAAGATAACCAAGACCAAAGAGAAACCATGCAAATCATAACCTGTATCATGTCCTTCTAGACACATGTCTAGATGTAAACAATGCAAGTATGATCTCCTCCATAAAACCCCAACAAGAAGCCACAACAATACCCAAATCATACCATATAACTAATCATTGATGTAAGCCTCTCATAAGAAGGTCAAACTCATAAACTACTCCTAATCCAAGTAATATGCCCACTATAAAACCATCTCCCAAACTCAACCAACATAAAAACATATCAAAATAGAGATAACCAATGCTAAAACATCTCTCAAATAAACCCTCCAGAACTAACTCATGTACTGTAGCTCAAGATCCATATCCATGAAAGACAAGAATAAACATAATACACTTGAGAAAAATAATGGGATATTCCGCTCAAGTAGCGAATTGTCGAGTAGACTAAGAGTGTGGAATGAGAATTACCATCAAGATATCCAAGTCTCCAACCAAGACTCATTTAAGAACAATCTCCTCTCAAGTCCATATCAAGTGAATGCCCCTCAATCTTCTTGTTTAATCCATCAACCATCCCAACAAATACTTATCTAGTCCAAGAGAAATCAGCATCACCATTGTCTCTAAGTTTCCATGAGCACCTATAACCAATCAATCCCATGCCAACTCCAAATGCAACATAGAAATATCATGAAGTATTCAGCTTATGATTAATGTAATCAATACCAATAAACTTAAAAAAGATAATTTTCAAAGTTCCAACCATGGGCTCAGGAACATAAACATGACAACATGATCTAACATCTAAACCAAATAGATAGCATGCTCCATATGAACACATCATAACATGTCACAACTCTAACCACATATCAAGAGTATACTAGGACATAATAATAAAATGGAACCATCTTCACACCAAGGATAACATGTCAAATGAAAGCATAAAACACACCTTTACCAAGACCCTATTAGTCCTCAAGATGTAATAATCTCCAAAAATCATGAAGAAAACCATCTCTACATACCATGAAGATAATCAAGAACCCTATGAGTCCTTAAGATCTAACCATTTTCAGACACCATGAAAATAAAAATTGCACCATGCAAATGTTAAAGATGCTTTTGCAACAACAGGATCTAAGATGAACCTACAACATCTACAAACACTCAATAAATATTTCAATGCCAACAACTCTCACTCAACTATGGGACTGATTCACCCATGGCATCATAAAATCCATCTCCTACATGAAGATCCTCTAGGTCTATACACACAAACAAAGTGTCAATACCAAGTGTTACCAAGATGTCCAAACCAAGAAGATATAAACCAAACTAGGAAATAATCCTACACTATCACTCCATCACTGTCACAAGCTCTAACTAAATCATTTATCCAAGCTATCCATGACATCATGATGAAAATACCATCCTCTAACCATGAGTATCAACCAAAGAATCAAACCATCAAAGAAATCAAAGTGCACATCATGAGCTCCTCAAAATAAATCAAATAACCATGATCCTCAACCAAGAAGATATACCACCGTAGCCAAATTAGGAATCCAAACTAATGAAAATCAAGGATGCACCCATATATCTAATCATGTCATGCCAAAATCTATGGCACCATGATCACCTCCATGAACCGAGCATCTAACTCTCAATATATCCAACCTATTAGCATAAAATAGTCAACCACAATCCTCCACCATGACTGTACCTAGTAACAACATCACATCCCTTCTACATGAATAAAAATTAGAAAATCATGTGACTTAGGGCATATACAAACCAAATACAAGCCATCAATCTAAATATGCATCAATAACGAAAGATCAATGGGCAAAGACAACCCATATTCAAGCCATAAATACAACCTATAAGTATACACTACTTACAATGCTACACAACTTGTAGACCCAACAAGTCATCATATATATCAAAACCAACAACTAATAACCATAATGAGACTAATCTAAAATATTAACTAAGTATACAATGGCATCAAATCTAAATCTCCAAAATATACAATGTCATAAACTCAATGCTACCATATTCAATATATATCATAAACTATTCATATTAGTATATCATGAAACAAATCATGACAAACCTACACCAAATCTAAATGAATGTGTAGAGCTCTCCAAGAGCTTTCCATTGAATACTTGAAGTCCAAAATCTATCTCCGCATGCCCAAGTTATGCCCTAATCCGTGCTCAAAAAAAACAACATCTAACTTTTGGGCTCTTAAAAGCTGACAAAATTTCAAAATCACAAAACTAAACGACACCAAGTTGTAGTGCTCTAAATTATCTTTCCAACACTTATAAGAAGTCTGAAATCTAATATCTTGAGAGAAATTTATGGCCATTTTACTAAGATAGTCTTTTTACCATTTCCACTTTTTTTTTGTGGCAAAAATTTAGACGGGATTAAATTTGATGGTCATCACGGGATGAAACTAAAAAACTCTTTCATTTCCCTGAAACATGGCCAAACTAGGGCATATTATATATCAAACTTTATGGAAACATCAACTTGGATCCAATGGTGAGGTATGTTTTACCTAGGAGGTCATTTCTGCAAGCTCTCCCTGAAACCCTCATTTAAATGAAACACTTGGAAAACCCATTTGATCGATAATTTAACATGCCCAAAATCTACCAACATCCCATCATAACAAAAAACCCAAAACCGTCAGATCTGCAATAAAAAACTCATATAATTTGCCCTTTATTTTATCTTCTAATGCATTCCCATGATTAAATCTAAGGTTGCAATAATAAAATCATAGCTCTGATACCACTTGTAAGGGAAATTGCAATAAAGTATATAATCATTTCCACATAATTCATAATAGATCTAAAATAAATATGTAATTAAAATTCACATGCAAGAGAATAGACAACATACCCACAAAAATGTGACACAAGATATACCCTAGGAAACCCTCATTGAGAGAAAAACCTAGCCTCCAAAAGCATCTATCACCATGTATTATTTAGCAAAAAATGCCATTGTAATACAACCATGGAAGCCTTCAAAGCTATAGCCACTACCAAGCAATCCATGTGAGCAAGCATGAATCCACACATCTCATACCATACTTCCAACCTTCACAAATGCTCCCTTGGCTAGCCTATTTAGCCTTGTCCCCCTTGACTCTTGCCTTTTTTCCTTCTATCTTCCTCACACAACTACCCTTGTGGCTACTTATATAGTAGCAAGTCTCACAAAACCACTAAGTGGTATTACATAAACCATGTGCTACCTAATCCATTGGCCTCACATTTAATATTGGAAATTTAATTCTTTTCCCCAATATTAAATAATTACATGAAATATTTTCACAATGTTACAATACAACTCATCAAGTATATCCCATGGGAATATTTCTATGTTGCACATCCATTTAGGTGCAACATTACATAATAAAATTAAATAATACAATATAACAATATTATGCAATGTTTGCAACACCCATTATCTCAACACCTATCTTGGGGGCACTACCCTCAAACCCTTATAGAAATAATTTGGAGGGAAACTATGCTAAATAAACCTTTGAGTCTAATTAAGCTCCACATCACAACATATTCAACAATTACATAGACTAGTTACCCATGGAATGGCTATAATAGGAAGATATAGACAATATCTTAAGTTTGTAAGACCTAAAGTGGCTATCATAAATTGTTTTGAGATCACATCTAAAAGGAATTTAATAAATTAAATTAAATTTATGAAGAGATGTTAGAATATATCAATTTTGGCTCACTATCAGCATTTATAATTACTCTTAACTAACATGAATAATTTGTAATGTGAAAATTGTGAAGTATAGAATCTTTTCGATGTGTTTCATTTGTAATAGTAATAAAATCAATTCAAAAAACATATAATCTCTCCTTATTTCTTCTCTTGATTCTTTGGTATGATTGCATGAGTATGCCCTTTGAGTTGTAGAGCGCCATATGTATATCACATAGATATATTATATACAACAATTAAATTACTAACATTATACATAAATGGAATATGATCCCAGGATTCTATTACCAATTATTGAATTAAAAGTGTTTGGGTACCTGAATTCCATTGGCTTTGTTGGTCATAAATTCATTTTTCTATTCAATAGAGGTAGAGTTGTCAAGAACAAGGTATCTATTTAGTCTCGTACTTGATCATCTGAGTCAAATGTCTGGCCATAGTCTTCAAGTTCACTCTCTTTTCTACTATACTTGAGCTTTTCTTCCAATGGTAGTTGAATGAATTCGCTTCCAATTCCTTCTATTATTCACATTAGATACACATGAATTTGATGATTAATTGACTACCATAATGATACACACATGTTCTTTGCAAGGAAAGTAATTCAAAGTTTAAAAAATTTGGAATATAATAGCTTCCAAACTACTAGTTTGGTATGTCCCATATAATATAACTATATCCAATGAAGGATCATCAAGAAACTCACATAATTTAAGAAAGTAGACATTTTGTTTGATCCTTCTATCATAATTTAAAATGGTGAAGCCCTCATCTATTCTTTTTAATTGGAAAATTGTGCATTTAAAGTGATAAATGATGGATCATTTATGAGAAACACATACAAGATTCTACTCTTAAACTACCTCTTCTGTTATTACAGAATAGGAGTATGGTTCTAAAGCATTCACCCCAAAAATCACTATATAGGAAGGACATAGAAAATAGGGTACTTTCAATAATCATAATGTTAGTGCATACTACATACACAGTAACGTGAAGACCTAGAGTTTCCTAAAATCAAAAATTTATTGACTTCATACTATCTAGCAATTGTTTGTTTACTACTAAATTTATAATCAATTTCAATGTACTCACCTAGAAAATCCCAATTTCTTGCATGAAATATCAAGCTTTTCCATTTCCTTTTTCCTACAGGATTTTGAATCACTTGAAAACATGCCCATATCAATTGTTGGTGAGCCCATTTGATGAATAGAAAAGTCATTTTGGTACTGATCTTTTGATCTGATATACTTTTCAAGAAGATTGTAAGAATTTTGAAATCCTAATTCTTGAACAAATGGAATTGGAAAACCTTCAGAAGAACCCTCAGAAGGATCCAATACAGGGGCTGAATTAAACATATATGCTTTGTTTCCTATAGATTCAATATATTTTCCTATCATATTATTACTTCAATAAGTACCCACAATTTGTAACTATGCAGACCATTTCCATATAGAAAAATGACTTTGTGATAAGGATGTTGTTATCATTTGTTCACCCGCCAAAGATTCAAATTTCAAATATTCGGCTCATCCAACGGCTAATTCCCAAGGTTAGTATTATTTTAATGCCCAAGCTTTGAACCTTATAACTTTTTTTGCGGCCCGCAAGTTCTCCTTCGTCAAATCTGAGAAGATCTACGAAAGGCGTTGTCTCGCTATGGTAAAGTTGTGCAAGATTTATGTTAGTGACATGGCGCCTAGATGACACATGTATGGTGGGTCCAATGAGTTGGGCAACATGTTTTGGCGGGTTGAAAAAGTTCCACGGCACCGTGGACGCTATGTCACTATCGTGTGTTGGTCGAAAAATCTTCATAGTGACATAGCGCCTGACAGAAAAGGTTTCACGGCAGGCAGGTTTTGTCACCGGGAAAGTTCTACGATGGACAGTCAGTTTTGATGGGCTGGAAAGTTCAAAAAGTGGCAAGGCACCATGTCTCCATCAAAAAACCCATGATTTTTTTGATAGCGACATAGTGCCCGACCAGACGGAGGTTGTTTCTACGGTGAGTCCCAGTGTCGGCAGCAAGGTTCGTGGCAACGAAAGTGATCAATAGCAAGAGCTTTAGGCAGGCAAGTTGGGTCCCATTTCATACTTTGTTTGCCCAGTTGGGAGGGTCCTTGATCCATGCTAGCAAATCAAAACATGCCACATCTGCAAGGAAGAGCTACTCAATGAGTCAAGGCAGCACAAGTTGCCAGGATGATGCTAAGCAAACCAGTGTGGGGATACCACATGTATTATGGGGCTAGGGTTTCTAATATGATCAGTAGGATTAGGGCAAGTCTTCATGGCTATAGGATCAAAGTCAGATCGATAGTTGGCACTATCTCACCTTTCAAAGTTGCACGGAGAATATGATGGCGACATAGCACCCTTCTGCCACGTGTCTGGTGAGTCTCAGATGTCAGAGAGGACCCATTAAATAGTAGTACATTGCCAGTTCCTATTTATTAATGCACTGAGGGGAATGATCTATTTTTCTCGTTGTCAGATCAATTCAGATCGACGACAGGCGCCATCTCTCTATGGTGAAGTTGTGTGATCTTTACCATAGCGACATGGTGCCCTTTCCCCACGTGTCAGCGGGGCCAGGTTGCACCAAGGTACATCTGTCAAGTATTGCCAAGTGTCATTTGGGTGTGGTGCAATTGCTATCGTGGCACCAGATATGATGGGCCCGAGGTAAGGACAGCGCAGAGCATGATGAGCCTTCACGATTGTTAGATCAAGGCAGATCAATAGTAGGTGTCATCTCGCTATGGTGAAGTTGTGTGATCTTTACCATAGTGACATAGCATCTTGCTGACACATGTCTCACTAGCAAACCAGGGTTGACGGTTAGCGGCGGGTAGTTAATACCACGGTCAATTTTGTAATCACCACAGTTAATGATAGCAGTTTGAGGGTGGCGCAGTTAGTTCAATAATGGAAGGTCAACCACGGAGGACTTCCCAGGTGGTAGAATGAGAAGAGGTGATTGGCCCGCGTGGCCTAGTTGGTACATAAGGAACTGTTTGACTTGCATTAACCTTGTGGATTCATGAGCCAAAAATAATGAATCAAGTTTTTTGCCGCAAGATTTCGATCCTGAGATAAATGCCACTGACTCAAAAGTGAATGCAAAGTGCAAGGACATTCTACCACCATTACAGATCTATCTACTATGTCAAGGGATGTTTTCTGGCGTTGTTCTATCTTCTCCAGGCTCTTTCTCAGAGGAATATCAGATTTTGGTACTTAAACCACCAAATCTTTGATTGGATATTTAAGGTGAGAAGTTAATGCCATTAGTTGAGAAGTAAATGTAATGCAAAAAATCTTCAGTTATGCCTAGGCTATAAAGGCAATTTTGTGATCTTTTCTTAGGGGACTCTCCTTTTCTGATTTCTCTGCTACTGCTCATAGGTCTGTAGTGTAAAATTCCCTTTGTCTCTGATCTGTATAACATTCTATATCATCTCCTTCAGCCATCAATGTGTATGTGCATCCATCTTGCCTCTCATTGGTGTATTGTTGAGATCTATGACTGGCATACTGTATCTATTTTTGGCCTATTGGATAATGTATAAGTGAAATCCTCTTCCTTGCATTATTCAGTTTGGTTTCTTGATCTGTATGTGGTTTTTGATTGACATAAGTCTGGGTGTGTATGTCTTTTGAATGTTATCTTGGTTTTGTAGTGCATATATGGGCAGAAATGAGTCTGAACACTCTATTTTGGTGCATCACCTCCTTAGATTAGGCTAGGTAGATTTTCTTTCATGCTCTTCTTCTTCCTTTTCCTCTCCAAGAGTAGATAGGTGCACCCTAATAGTAAGAGGAAGCTGGCCTTCTCTGGAGACTCAACCTCGCAATTCAAGTCCCACAGCTTGGAGGTTGTTTCCATGTTTCACTAGGTTGTCCTCGCGCATAGGCCTTGGACAAGGGTGCAAACCTAAGTGACAACAATTTTTGGCATACCCAGTGGGACTCATCCTTTAAAGATTTAAAGTCTACTGGTGTCAAGAAGAAGGATTTCCAGAGATTAATGCTAAAGAGGTAGTGTTGGCTTCAGTATTTAAGCCTTTAAGAGGCTGATCCTTCAAAGTACTTGGCAACTTTGAACATCAACAAATCTGGTTCTAGGCCAAAGTTGCAGTGATTCATGCCCAGAGCTGAAACAAGGGCATCTTCTAGAGGTAAATTTCAATATCAAGAGCTTTCTCTTTCAAATCCTAGAAGGAGGACTAGAATTTTGTTATCACCAGTTAGGGATGTAATAATAGTTAATATACTTGTAAGATCTGTCTCTACTCCTCCTGTTGCTCGAACTCAGCCTAGATTGCCATCAACACTCATCAATAGAACACTTGTTTACATGGCATAGCCAAGAGTTCATGCTTTTGCCACCTTTAATGGTGGAAGTCCTCTATTGTTAGCACAAAGACATGATATAATAGTATCTGCACTAAAAATTATACCTAATTTTACCGGTGAAACTTCCATCTCCCCTTTAGAGCATATCCAAGAAGTAGCAAATGTTTGTAATATTCATGGTATCACAGAGGATGATGTTGCTATCAGACTTCTAGCCTCATCTTTAAAAGGGAAAGCATTACAGTGGTATAGAGGCTTAGCTCATGGTTCTATAACTAATTGGGATGGACTAGGAGCAAGGTTATGCAAACATTTTGAGAATAAAAGTGACTATCTATCACTTTTAGAGCAACTGACTACAATAAAAAGGGCCCCCCATGAATGTATGACTAATTTTAATTATAGATTTCAAAAGACATGGGATAGAATACCTACTACAGTGAAACCTACCCCCAATAATGCTTTATTGCATTACCTTAGAGCTTTTAACAGTGATATTGCCACTACAATCCAAACTATGGGAGGAGATACCTTGCCTAATGCCTATGAGATAGCCATAAAAGCTGAGAACATCCTGATACAAGGAGGAAAGTTGGCTCCAAGGCCCCCTATGCCTTTCTTTCCTAATGTTCCCAACCACCAACCAGCAATGGCCCCTCTTCCTACAACTTCTACATCACAAGCCCTTACTCTAGTCCCTCAAGCTTCCACATCCTCAAATGGGATAGATGAACTCAAAGAGATGCTCCAAGGTCTAGTGCTGAATACAGATAAAAGAGAGAAGACACTAGATAAAAAATTGCAAGAGTAGGGAAGGGAGTTGAAGGACCAAGGGAAGAGATTAGAGGATAGTTTTTCTATAATACAAAAAATGAGTAACAAAGTGATGGCCTTGGAAAGGCAGCAAGCTCAAGGTGGCAAGCCTCCCCAATTGCAATATCAAGCTCCAAATGGTGGCAGGCCTCCTAATCAGTGGAATAGCTCTTTTGATCAGGGTCAAAAAAATAGTCATGCTTCTGCTTCAAGCTCAAATCATAACAGAGCTATAGTCCCTCAAAATAACTTGGCCCAAGATCAAGATTTTTGTCCTTCCTGCAACTATTCTTATACCTATTGCATGTGCTAGAAGGAAGAATCTTATTTGGCCGTAACTGACCAAGAACCTATAGCAAAGCAATCATATAAGGAGGATCATCCCAAGGAGGCCTCATATATTCAAGGACATGATGATTGCTCTTTCATGAATCATCAGATTGGGGAGCATTGTAATGTAAACCAAGATTTTGTTGCTCATAACACTAGAAGTAAGAAGAGAGCTATGGAACATGCTGCCCCTCCTTCTCCAAAGCAGACCTCAACTTCAACTGCTACACCTCATATACATGCAGTAAATGAACAAACAAGTACTTCACAACAGTAAAAGAAAGATTCTAGAAAGAAAGATGCAAGTGATACTTATGTTGTCCCATCTCAACCTCTTATAAGTGCAGCTCCCAAAGTTTCTACCAAAGTTCCCAATACACCATTCAGTGTGGTAGAGCAAATGAAGAAGACCAATGTGAATATTTCTATGTGGGATGTTGTTGCTACTATACCAATGTAGAAGAGGATGCTACAACAAGAATTAGAGAAGATTGAACCCAAGGATCAGACATCTACCATGGAGAGTGCCACAAGTCTAGTACAACCAACAGGGGATGTGGAGACAAATAAAAAGGTTAGACCTCCTCCATTCTATGTTTCTCTGATTATAGGGGGCAAATTAGTCCACAATTGCATGGTAGATTCAGGGGCTAGTAGCTCAGTAATGCCTAGGTGTGTTGCTGATTCTTTAGGAATGAAATATGAGCCCATTGTTAGGGATGTGTTACAATTAGATGGTAGTACTATCAAAACTGTGGGTATCCTTAGGAATGTGGAGATGACCCTACATGCATGCCCTAGTTGCACTGTGATTCAAGACATATTGGTTGCTGAAGTCAAGCCCTATTTTGCTATCTATCTTTCAAGAGACTTCACTGCTCAAATTGGTGGATTCATATCTGCTGATTGGTCATATATGTCATTTAAGACTAGATATGGAACCAATGCCTCAATTAGAGTAGAACCTCAAGCCCTCCATCACACTAAATCTTACACCCCCAACTTCATCAATATAAATTGTCCTATTCTAGAGATGGATGAAAATGACATAGTAAATGAGCCTACCACTTCCATAGCAGAGATTCTTGATTTCTTTTTGGATGAGTGGGAAAATGCATATCAGTTTGAGCCTATGTCAGAGACTCTTGAGATAGGTCTTAGTACATATTGCATAATAGAGAAAGATGCTCAAGTTCCTGATCTAAACAGGACTAATGATGATATAAGTGGGATATGGAGTATGTACTTTGATGGCTCAAGGAATAGAAATGGATTAGGGGCTGGTGTTATGTTGATCTCTCCTACACAAATAAGATATTACTTCTCCTTTAGGCTCCAATTCAGTTGCACCAATAATGTGGCCGAGTATGAATCATTGATTCAAGGTCTCTGACTTGCCCAAAAGAGAGGAATTCAAGCCTTGAGAGTATATGGGGATAGTGAGTTAGTAGTTAACCAAGTGAGAAACCAGAATATCACCAAAAATGACCTACTCAAGTCTTACAAACACAGAGTCTAGGATTTGCTTTAGGGCTTCAATGCATTTAATATTCAAAGCATTCCTAACAAAGAAAATAGACATGTTGATAGACTTGCAGCAGTGGGTGTAGCTTATGATGTACCAGGGAATCTTGAGGAAGAAAAGAAGCAACAAATAAAGGTGGTGGTGAGGCCTGCCATCCCTAACAACAACAGTCATTGGAAAGTGTTTGATTCTGATGAGCAAATTGTGAGTTTCTTGCAGAATGAGGAAAAATTCTCAAATAGAAACCAGTCAAGACTGCCAGATCAGTATGGTGATCAGATCATTTGTCTCAGTTCTAACAAGTTGCCTAAGGGTCTCATTACCTTGGAGAGTATCTTTAATCCTGATGATCAAACAAGAGGCAAAGGGATGAATCTAGCTGCAGAAAAGGATGGTCATGCCCCAGTTACAATTGCTGATGGAAAATCTCTGAATATGGGGAAGGTATGTTCTAAAACTGAGCAAGAAAACTTCATTCAATTATGTCAAGAATTTAGTGATGTATTTTCTTGGACATATGATGATTTAAAAGGGTTTGACCCTAGTTTGTTTCAGCATACCATAGATTTAATTGATAGGGCCAAACCAGTAAGGCAAAAATAGAGGCCAGTGAATCCTAAGATTGAACCTCTAATGAGAAAAGAACTATCCAAGTTGATAGAGGCTAATATAATATTTCTTATCAAACACTCATCATGGGTAGCTAACCTTGTCCCTGTTAGGAAAAAGAATGGAGAAATCAGATTGTGTGTGGACTTTAGGGATCTTAATCAGGCTTCCCTTAAAGATCACCATCCTCTCCCTTCTATGGAGCAAATCCTATCATGAGTTAGTGGGTCAAGGAGATTCTCTTTTCTTGATGGGTTTTCTGGTTATAACCAAGTGTTAGTTAAAGAATCTGACAGATATAAGATAGCACTCACTACTAAATGGGGCACCTATTCTTATTGCAAGATGCCATTTGGACTAACAAATGCAGGTGCCACATTTCAGAAGGCAATGGAGATGGCCTTTAAAAAATTAATTGACAAGTTTGTCTTAGTATACCTTGATGATATAACTGTATATTCAAAAAATATAGAAGATCATTTTGATCATCTAAGACAGGTATCTCTAAGATGTAGAGATTTTGGGGTTTCCCTTAACCCAGCCAAATTTGTCTTTGCTACAAGCCAAGGAAAATTATTGGGACACATTACATATCTAAGGATGGGCTGACCATTGATCCAGAAAGAACAAAGGCAATACTTTCCCTTCCTCTTCCTAAACACAAGAAGGGGCTACAAAGTTTCCTTGGTAGAATAAATTTTGTAAGAAGGTTTATTCCTAACCTATCTACCATGGTGAAACCTCTTACAGCTATGCTTAAGAAAGGCATGATCTTCTCATGGACCAAGGAAGAGAAGGAGAGTTTTGAAGAGATCAAGGCAGCCATAGCCTCAGCCCCTACTCTCATGAACCCAAATTTTAAAAAAGATTTCATCCTCTACACTCTAGGTGGTGAGTCAAGTATCTCTGTTGTCTTGACTCAAACAAATGACAAGGATGAGGAGTAGACCATAGCCTTTTTTAGTGAAGGGCTCAAGGAATATGAAGATAAGTATAGCTTTGTTGAGAAGCAGGCCCTTGCGGTCATCAAAGCCTTAAAGAAATTCAAGCACCTCTTATCCCACAATAGGATACATTTGTTGGTGCCCTATGCCAATGTAAAAGACTTCATGTTAAGAAAAGATATCAGTGAAAAGAGAGTTGGATGGATCACTAGAGTAATGGAATATGATGTTGATATTTATTTTACCAAGATGGTAAGAGGGAGAGGGTTGTGCAAAGAAATGTTATCACGCCAAGATTCAGATTTAGAGGCTGCTATGGTAATAACAGAGCAGCAGGAGGAAGGAAACATTAATGGCCCAAGGAGCTGGATAAATGACATGAAGAACTTCTTATAAGGGGATGGATACCCTCAAGGATTGGACAAAGCTAAAAGAAGACAATATAGACTACAGTCTATTCCTTATGTTGTAATTGATGGTATCCTATTCAAGAGGGATTTTAATGGGACCCTGTTGAGATGCATTGAAGTGGATCAGGCTAAGAGGATGATTAAGGAACTTCATGATGGCCCTGATGGTGGCCATTTCTCTACAATAACAACTACCATGAAGATCATGAGGGCTGGTTATTATTGGCCATCTTTGTTTCATGATTGTTATGGATATGTGAGAAAATGTGAAAAGTGTGCTTTCTTCTCAGGCAAACAGAGGCTTGCAACTCTCCCCCTTCATCCTATTCAAGTGGATCAGCCCTTTACCCAGTGGGGGTTGGATTTTATAGGCCCCATTAATCTTCCGTCTAGTGCAGGTCATAAATGGATTTTGGCTACTACCGATTATTTCACTAGGTGGACAGAGGCAGTTGCCTTGAAGGATGCCACAGAACCATCAGTTGTTGAATTCCTTGATGGAATTGTATCTAGGTTTGGTGCTCCTTCTACTATCATCTCTGAAAATGCTAAGTCTTTTGTTGGAACCCAGATTTGTACATGGGCAATGAATCACAATATCTACTTGAGCACATCATCAAATTACTATCCCTAGGGTAATGGTTTGGCTGAGTCTTCCAACAAGAATCTGATCAAAATCATGAAGAGGACGATAGAAGACAATCAGAGGGTCTAGCATAAGAAATTAAGGACTGCTTTGTGGGCTGATAGGATAACACCCAAGAGATCTGTTGGGAATTCACCTTTTGTGCTGGTATATGGTAGGGAGGCCAAACTCCCAATTTCATTGGAATTCCCATCCTTGGAATTGGCTCATCAGCAAAAATTGATTGAAGATAATGCCATGTCGGTAAGAATGGAAAAGCTGATTGAACTAGAAGAAAAGAGAAACAAGGCTATGCAAACCCTAGAGATACATCAGCAGCAGAAGAAGAGGAGTTTTGATAAGAAAATTAGGGTTAGGACCTTTAGAGAAGAAGATTTAGTTCTAAAGTGGGATGCAGATAGGGAAAAACTAGGATGACATTCCAAATTTGATGCACTGTGGAGTGGCCCCTATCTGATTGCCAGTTGCAAACAGGCTAATGCATTTCAGTTGAGCAGACCCAATGGTGAAGTTTTGCCCATTCCAGTCAATGGGATTTATCTTAAAGCTTGTTTCTGATGAGGGTCAAGTTCCTGTATATAGGTAGTTTAGTTTCTTTTCTGTTGTTTCTTGCTTTTCAAGAAGTGCGCGGGCACAACTACCTCCCTATGAGGTAGAAAATTTTGAGGTGTCTCAAGTTGCAGAGGAAGTTTTGTTTTTTGTTTCTAGTTGCAGTTGCAGAGCTAGGGTTTTCATGTTTTAATCTCTCACAGGAAGGGTTATGGTTTCACAGTATGCATAGACCCATTTTTTGACTCCATAGGCCAATGGATTTTTCACAGGCCACTGGTCATACACATAGCAGGCTTGTGTCCCTTGTGAGTCGCCAAAAATGTTATCATTTTTTCACCTACCAAAGATTCAAATTTCAAATGTTCAGCTCATCCAATGACTAATTCCCAAGGTTAGTATTATTTTAATGCTCAATCTTCGAACCTTATAACATATTTTTTGTGGCCCACAAGTTCTCCTTCGTCAGATCTAAGAAGATCTATGAAAGGTGTTGTCTCACTATGGTAAAGTTGTGCGAGATTTATGTTAGCGACATGGCACCCGGATGACACGTGTTCGGTGGGTCCAACAGGCCGGGCAACATGTTTTGGTGAATCGAAAAAGTTCCATGGCACCGTGGGTGCTATGTCACTATTGTGTGTTGGCCAAAAAAATTTCATAGCGACATAGCGCCCGACGAAAAAGGTTTCACGGCGGGCAGGTTGCATCACCGAGAAATTTTTATGGTGAACAGTCAGTTTTCATGGGCCGAAAAGTTCAAAAGGCGACAAGGCGCCATGTCACCATTGGAAAACCCATGAGTTTTTTTGATAGCGACATAGCGCCCGGTCGACCGAAGATTATTTCTATGGTGAGTCTCAGTGTTGGCGACAAGGTTCATGGCAATGGAAGTGATCAACGGCAAGAGCTTCAGGCAGGTGAGTTGGGTCCCATTTTGTACTTCGTTTGCCTAGTTGGGAGGGTCCTTGATCCATACTAGCAAATCAGAACATGCCACATCTACAAGGAAGAGCTACTCAATGAGTCGAGGCAGTACAAGTCACCAGGATGATGCTACATGGACCAGTGTGGGGACACTACGTGTATTATGGGGCCAAGGTTTCTAATGTGATCAGTAGGATTAGGGTAAGTCTTTGTGGCTATAGGATCAAAGTCAGATTGACGGTTGGCGCTATCTCACCTTTCGAAGTTACACGGAGAATATGATGGTGACATAACACCCTTCTACCACGTGTTCGATGAGTCTCAAATGTCAGAGAGGACCCGTCAGACAGTGGTACATTGCCAGTTCCTATTCATTGATGCATTGAGGGGAATGATCTATCTTGCTCACCGTCAGATCGATTTGGATCAATGGCAGGTGCCATCTTGCTATGGAGAAGTTGTGCATTCTTTACCATAGCGACATGGCACCCTTTTGCCATGTGTCAGAGGGGCTAGGTTGCACCAAGGTACATCTATTAGGTATTGCCAAGTGTCATTTGGGTGTGGTGCGGTTACTGAGGTGGCACCAGATATGATGGGCCCGAGGTAAGGATAGCGCAGAGCATGACGAGTCTTCATGATCGTCAGATCAAGGCAGATCAACGGCAGGCACCATCTCGCTATGGAAAAGTTGTGTGATCTTTACCATAGCAACATAGCGTCTTGCTGACATGTGTCTCACTGGCAGACCAGGGTTGAAAGTTAGTGGCTAGCAGTTAATTTCATGGTCAGGTTTGTAATCGCCACAATTAATGATAACAGTTCGAGGGTGGCGCAGTTAGTTCAATAATGGAAGGTCAACCATGGAGGACTTCCCAGGTGGCAGAACGAGAAGAGGTGATTGGCCCGCGTGGCCTAGTTGGTACATAAGGAACTATTTGACTTGCTCAGAAGTGAATGCAAAGTGCAAGGACATTCTACCACCATTACAAATCTATCTACTATGTCAGGGGATGTTTTCTAGCACTGTTCTATCTTCTCTAGGCTCTTTCTCAAAGGAATATCAGATTTTGGTACTTAAACCACCAGATCTTTGATTGGATTTTTAGGGTAAGAAGTTAATGCCATTAGTTGAGAAGTAAATTTAATGAAAAAAATCTTTAGTTATGCCTGGGCTATAAAGGCAATTTTGTGATCTTTTCTTAGGGGACTCTCCTTTTCTGATTTCTCTGCTACTGCTCGCAGGTCTGCAGTATAAAATTCCCTTTGTCTCCGGGCTATATAACATTCTATATCATCTCCTTCAACCATCAATGTGTATGTGCATCCATCTTGCCTCTCATTGGTGTATTGTTGAGATCTATGACTGGCATACTGTATCTATTTTTGGCCTATTTGATAATATATAAGTGAAATCCTTTTCCTTGCATTATTCAGTTTGGTTTCCTAATCTGTATGTGGTTGTTGATTGACATAAGTCTGGGTGTGTATGTCTCTTGAATGTTATCTTGGTTTTGTAGTGCATATATGGGCATAAATGAGTCTGAACACTCTATTTTGGTGCATCACCTCCTTAGATTAGACTAGGTAGATTTTCCTTCGTGCTCTGCTTCTCCCTTTTCCTCTCCAAGAGTATATAGGTGTGCCCTGATAGTAAGAGGAAGCCGGCCTTCTCTGGAGACTCAACCTCGCAGTTCAAGTCCCATAGCTTGGAGGTTGTTTCCATGTTTTACTAGGTTGTCCTCTCACATAGGCCTTGGACAAGGGTGCAAACCTAAGTGACAACAAATGTCTAACATATAAGCTACAAACCCATTGTCTATACTATAATTTGTGGCTTGGACATCCTATTAATGTGGTCTATGAATAATCTAATCATATTGAATATTATGTACATTGTGTACTTTCTACTCTACGCACATCTTTATACAAAAATGATTTTTTGTTTAACCTTGTTTTTTTTGTGTAACCTAGATATATCTAAAAATATTCAAGAAGCTATGTTTGTGCACTTCAAAATTTCTCTGTAGTCTAATATTTCTCTTGTAAAATTTTTACTATCAATCGGTAATTACTTATTGTCATTATGATATAGACTACTCAACTATATTCTTGATGATTTTGAAAATTGAAATGACAAGCACTATCAAGTATAGCTTAATTTGTATTATTTTTTTCTAAGCTCGGTTTAGTATTATAATGTGAACCAAACTCTAGCACACAACTCAACACTAAATTCTAATGATCTTTAGATACTATATGTGATGTGTCAAAAATATTTTTTATGATAAAAAATGAATAGTGGATTGGAGGAATCAAACCTTACATTTGAAGTTTTACAACACATATATCATCCATCACCAATGATTAGAAAAAGTATGTCTCAAAATGGAGAGCACTCAAAGGCTACAACAAATTTAGGAGTAAATCATTTGTCCTAGGACATTATTCATTTCAACCATGTTAGTTAGCAATAACTTTTCTCTTATTTCAAATTATCAATAATAGCTAAGGAGTAAGACCATGGAGTAAAGAGTTTTCATAGTTATTCTACTATTTCCATTTAGGAAGTAGAATTCTAACACTAATATTTTCTATTCATAGCAACTAATAATGATAAAATACATTAAATTCTTGTCATTGGCACCTTGTTGCTCAAGTTTTAGTTCATATCTTTTTTCTGTAGGTTTTTGAGTCAAGCCTAGTGTCAATGTCTTGAATCTAAGTCTAGACTGCCTATAGGATGGTCTTTCTTCTCATCATCCCTTTGAGCTAACCTAATGCAAGAATCCTATGAGAAATGCATCAGTTCAAATCTAGGTGATTAGGGTTTGGAGGGTTTATTAAACATCATCTCAATGAGAAGAAGGTTTGGATCTTCATATTTCCTTGTTCCTAATCATGTCAAATAAAGGGATTCATGTTGAGAAGTATTTTTTCATGAAAGCATTTCTAAATCTCTAAGAATTTCTAACTTCATGGTCAAAGGTCTATATCTATTGGAAGGATACCTTTAAAAGAGATCACATGCATATATAGAGAAAATGTAGTATAGAACATCAAAGGCTGATGGTAAAATATTAATAGGCATATCATGAGAACAAGTTAGAAGCAAGATCAGTTGAATTCAGTACAAAGTGAGTGCTCAAAAATTTAAAAAATGGAGAAAGAATAAAGTCAAAGGTGGTATGTATCTTTTTGAAATGAAACCAATGATTAATATTTAATTTGCACATATATGTTGAAAAGTTGAATTTAAGTCAAATTGAATGAATGAATCTGTGCTATTGGTAGTTGAAAAGTCCAAATGGTTACCTGTCAAATTGGGTCCCATTCAAATACTAAATGAAATTTGAATGCCTTCAATCGTTTAATCAGAAAACATCTATGATCATCATTATGTCGCTATTAAAAGTTGTTTGATCATTTTTTTGTAGAGAAATAATGAAGTATCAACACATGTCTCCATGGGCCCATTATATTCCATGGGGTATAGACATGCTAACATTAGACTTTTGGGGCAATGAAAAAGTGCCAACTCTTTAGCTGGAAATGGACCCACACTATTGAACAAAACAAAGGGTTAAGACCTTTTTTTCCACTATCAAATTAAAGAAGATCTACAAAGGTTATTATGTCATTATAAGAAGATGTCAATTAAATAATCTATGCAAAAAATACATGAAGAAACATTTACATGGAGGGACCTATTGAGAAAGTTATAAGGGAAGGTCAAAATGTCTTAATCGCTATCATTAATTTAATATCGAGTGCCAGAATTCAAACTTGTAGTGATCATTCAAATTCAAATTATATGGATATGGCACCAAGTAAAAGAATATAAAATCATGAATATATTCATATGATTTCACATAATTATATGCAAACAAATAGTCATCAAGTGTTTTTAGAAATACCATGGATTCAAAAATCATCAATAAAAGAGATACCACATGCTCATATTATGTTGTAGATTAGATAATTTCATATTTTTATTCTCATTTTCTTTTCTATTATATGATTTTTTCTATTCTAGAATTAAGAAATGATAGAGAACTATAAATGTAACCTCATTTGACAATACAAAGGTCAACAAACTTGGTGGTGAATTGGCCTATAATTCCAGTACCCTATTTGCTTGTCATGTTTTGTGGCCCATTTTTAGATTATTTTGGCATTGAGATTTAAAGGAAAATTGTATATGATCCTTTGATAATCAAGTGGATTCCATTTCACTTTAATATTTATAGTATAGGTGATCCCATTTACTCTTTTTCATGTATGGTTCTACTTCATCTCTTGTTGGTTTCATTTTATGTTAGATATTTTCATTGGGAATTAAAGGATAGATGTGTATGAATCTATTAAAAACTTTTTGAATTCCTTTTCATTTAAGCCTAGTAGTCAAAAGAAATTAATTTTTGCTCATGTGCATTTCTTCTTCTCTTCCTCTTTTGCATTTAGATGGTTAATACCTCATTTAAAATAGAAGATTCAAAAATATCAAGATAGTCTATTAAAGTGATTCTATTGGGTGTGATAGGTTGTCCAAATCTACTTTTCCTAAAAAAATTATACCTACAAATAGTTTTCTTATCCTTTACTACTCTCTAGTTAAGAGCTTATAGTATCAAAACTTCTGATCTCATATAAAAACATATTCATTGCATATCATTACAAATCATAGGGAGTTGTACCTAGTTGATTTAGAGGGCAGAGATAGATTGTATACACTGGCCCATTTATTGGTAAACATCCTTTTGTTTCTCAAAGCATTGGGTATCAAAGAGTCAAGATTATTAAATCTAATAGGAGGACAAGTTGTTAACCAATAGTTTATTGGTGTATCTGCTGGGGAGATTTAGATGAAAGCTTTGAAGAATTTTCCTTATTATTAATTTGAAAATCTAACTCTATATATTTGAGTTTCAAGAAATAAATTGTGGTAGTTAGGTGTTTTTCATAAGAACTTGATACCAATTTTATAGCCTCAACCTACTAAAGGAAAGAATTAAATTCAAAGTTAGAGATCGATAAGATAAATTTAAAACACTATTTTTTGAAAATTTGATACACTTTGGATTCCAAATACACCAGTAGTGCCAAGGAGAAAGGAAACACTAGCCCAATATATGAAGATCTCAAGAAGGCTAACTTTCCTATCCTGGAAGACATTTGTAGAAGAGGAAAAACACATGCAAGGGAATCTCTAACCAAACAAATTCAAGATACACTATTTTCTACAATTGTTCCTCCAAATAAAACATAGAGAAGTCAATCTTCTACTTCTCCTATTGCTAGAACTTCCATTTCTATTATTTTTTATGCTTTGTTGTTGATTGGTGCAACACTTCCACTTTCTATTACTTTTCAGACAAACCAAATTAATGTACTAGCGATTATGGCACAACCATGGGGAAATGTTATTAGTCCTCTTTCCCTTGCAGTTAACAATGATTTTCTAAGAGCATCAAGGAATAACTTCCCAAGACTTAATGGTGATGGTACCACCTCTACAGAACAACACTTGTGTGCTTTCCATAAGGCTTGTGGTGTAGTAAATCCTCAACATGAGGATGTGGCTATCAGGATATTTGTAGATACACTCATGGACAATGTTATTAATTGATTCTAGGACCTACCTATAGGATGTATCACAAATTGGAATACTATGAAAAAAAGTTTGAAGAATGCTACAAAATTATAGGGGATGCACAAGTATTGTTGTTGCAACAGATACAGAAAGAACCATCAATTTCCATGAGATATTTTAATGCAAGATTCAATAAGCTAATCAAAAGGATACCTACTACAAGTGCACCAATAGTTAATAATAAGAATACTTTCCACATTAGCTCTATGACTCCTAACTTGGGATATAAAATTAGAAGAAACAATGTAGCAAACTTGCAAGCTACCCAGACATTAGTTGTGGAAATGGAGGATGGCATGATAGCCTCTAGTATGTAGAAAAGAGAATTCCAATCTAGAACAATGGGTAATATAGTTATTACTTTGAATAATACAAAGGCTATGCTTCAAAAATTCTCTAATGAGCACATTTCATTAAAAAAACAAAATTAATAAGCTTGCTCATTATTTTCATCAAGCTCATCAAGAAGGATCTATGTATCCAAATGGAGTTAAAGCATTGAAAATACCACATATTCAATAAAGATTAGAAATTGAAGGTGCTCTTAAGAGACTAAATATGTGTGCTTTTCACTTAAGGGTAGACCATGATAGAGATACATGTGTTGATATTATCAGATATAGGTAGATGGTGGATAATGAAGAATAAACAATTGAATATATCCTAAAAGTGAGTATGATCATGCTCCTTGTGGTGACTCAAAAAAAAATTCTTGGAGTATGAATCAGATTCAAAGATAGGAGGTGATTGTTTTACAACTCTATGAGGGCCTCAGTTGATGGTAATGACCATAGGTTAGAAGAATAGAAATTAGATCCACAATTTAGTCCCTGTCAAAAATAATGCGCCATAAAAAAAATTGTTAAAGATAAAGGGATGCTAACTTCAACTTCAAAAGAGGAACACAAAGATAAATCATCTGATTCTTTTGACATAATACAACACTGTGAAGAGATATGAATTCAAATTTCTCCAATGGATTACTTGAAAGCTAATCCTAATCAGTTGAAAAGGTTAGTTGAGAATTTCTAGAAAGATAAAGAATGGGATGGTATTAATGGTAATATTGATTATCTAAATAAATCTAGTACTAATGGATCTTCTTTAACTGATGAAGACTTTGCACTTCCTAAGTTTTTTAAAGAAGAAGAACCTCTTGTCTTGGCCACATGCTAAAATGAAAAATTAGATCCCTTCTATATTTCCCTATTCATCAATGGAAATAAACTAAGTGATTATATCATAGATTTAGGAGCCTCTGATAATGTAATACCTACCTCTATAGAAAAATCTTTAGGACTTCCAGTGACTAAAACCTTTGATAGATACTATTTAATGGATGCAAAACAAGTACCCTTTCTTAGACAAATAAACAATGCTCAAGTTTCCCTAGCTACATATCCTTCAAAAAGACTTAAACTTGCCATCTTAGTGGCAGACATTCCTATAAGCTATGGCATGCTCCTAAGTAAAATTTTCTATAGAGACATGGGGGCAAAAATAAAACTAGATTGGTCTTATGCCACCATGCAAGTTGGAGATAAAAGGTGAAGTCAGAACCAGAAGAAAAGGCAAAGTTTACTATCCTGAAATCAAATGATCCTAGATCTCAAATCTTGTATCATGAAATATAGTTTGGAATTTATATGTTGTTCCTTGACAACCCTAATATTTCAAAAAAATCATAACAAACTAAAGGTGATCAGTTATGTTAATATCAGTTCAGGTGTAGGGGTAGTGTTGAAATCACCTACTGGGGAAATGACTTGCTTGGCCTATAAGTTAGATTTCAAAAATTCTAACAATATTGTGCAAAATATGAAGCTCTTCTCCTTGGGATAATGACAACAACAAAAAAAGGATTTAAGATGCTTAAAGCTTAAGGAGATGCAAAGTTGGTGGTAAAACAAGTCAAAAAATTAATATGTAGTAAAGAACTCAAGATTGAGAAGCTACCATAATAAGGTGTGGGATGGGATTGAGAGTTTTGATGCTTTGTCAATTACATCAATAATCACAGAATTCAATTCAAAAGTCAATTCTTTGGTAGTCTTTGCATCATTTATCTTACTACGTCTGAATTTTAAAGATCAAGTTTATAAAGTAGAAGTTATATTCAAGCCTAATGTCCCTAATAACGAAGATTCATGGTAGGTGTTTGAAGATGATTAACACATACTAAAATTCATTATTGGGGAAGATCCTTTTGAATGCTTGTTTTTTGAAGGAAGCACTAATGCAAAGGGTGATGAATCAATGACATGTGATAAGAATAAAACAAAGGTTGATATGATTCAATTAAAAGATAATAAGATTCCACCCCATGTAATCTCTTTAGAAAAAAAAAATTGGTAGGCATGATGCATACATAAAGAGGGAAAGAGATAAGAAAGGAAAAACCTATGGTGAATATGATGGAATCAATATAGAGATAGAAGTCGTCCCAAAGATGATAAAAATAGGAAAGTGTTGCACACTAGAGGAGAGGTTAGAGATTATGAAATTAGTTATTGAATTTAAAGATGTATTTTTTTGGAGTTATGAAGACCTAAAGAATTTCATGGGTGGGACATTTAGACATGAAATCCCTCTTAAACTAGAAGCAACATCATTCAGGCAGAAACAAAGAAACTATAATCCTATAGTTAAAGGTGCAATCTTCAAGGAGATTGACAAAATGCTTTAATCTAGGATTATATATCCTATTCATCATTCTACTTAGGTTGCTAATGTTATGTTGTTAAGAAAGAAGAATGGAGAAACAAGGATTTGTGTAGATTTTGGGAATCTAAATCAAGCCTCACTCAAAGATAAATTTTCTCTCCCTAATATGGACCATCTCTTACAAGCTATTGCAGGGTCAGAGATGGTGTCAATGTTAGATGGATTTTCATGGTATAATCAGATTTAGGTAGAGAAACCAAATTAAATAAAAATTGCATTTACCACACCATGGGGTACTTTTTCCTACAATAGAATTCCCTTTGGTCTAATTAATGTAGATGCTACTTTTCAGTATGGAATAAATTTTGCATTTGAAGATTTGAAAGATAGAATTATTGTCATATAACTTGATGATTTGATAGTCTTTTCCAAGAAAAGAAAATATCATATTAAAGATCTAGAAAAGGTGTTTTAAAGATGTAAAGATCATGGTATCTCACTAAATCCAAAGAAGTCAATATTTTGTGTGACAGAAGGCAAGTTTCTTGGTCATATTGTATCCCAAGAAGGAGTGAAAATAGATCCAAACAAAGTTAAAGCTGTTCCACAATTAAATCTTCTATTGAGTAAAACTAGAGTGAATTCCTTTGTTGGCCAAGTAAATTTATTAAGGATATTTGTGCCTAATTTCTCTAAGATAGTCAAATGTATAGTAGATATGATGAAAGGGAAACAAATTTTTCAATGAAGTGATTTTCAGAAAAAGGATTTTGAAGATATGAAGGATGCCATTGCCGAAGCCCATGTTCTTGTCCATCCTAACTACACTAAAGAGTTCATCATTTACTATTATGCCTCAAAAAATACTATGTCATCCATATTGATGCAAGAAGAAAAAGAAAGAATATAAGCTCCAATTGATTCCATGAGTATACCACTGAAGAATAGAGAATTGAGATATTCACAAATGAGGAAACATGCATATGCAATGGTGAGAGACCTTAAAAATTTCAAGGTTTATGTATTGCATTCACATTCAGTCATATATGTGCCAAATCCTGTAGTAAAAAGTATTTTGACACAACAAGATGTTGGTTGCAATAATACATGAGTTTGGATAGAAAAATTCAAAGAATATGATATAGAAATTAAGCCAACAAAACTTGTAAGAGGAAATTTACTCTATAAGGCTTTGTCAAAAGATCAACAATGCAAAGAAGAAGATACTCCAAAAGTTCTTATGATAAGTCTTCAAGATCCTTGGTTCTCAAACATTTCTTATTTTCTAACATATGGTGAATGCCTTGATAGATTAACTACTAAGAAAAGAAGAGATCTAAAAGAAAAGGCTTTGAACTATATGATTCATGATGATGTCTTGTACAAGAAAGAAAATTGATGGAACATTTTTAAGATGTGTAGATATGGAGCAATAGGTAAAGTTGTTAAGATATTTTCATAATGAAGCATGTGGAGGAAATTTTTCTAGAACTATCATTGCATTCAAAATTATGAGACAATGTTATTATTGGCTTGGTATATTAAAAGATCCATATAAGTGGGTTTCTTATTGTGAGAAATGCAAGATGTTTAATGGTAAACCTTAGCTTTCTGCCCTACCTTTTAGGCCTCTGGTAATTGAAGCTCCTTTTCATCAATGGGGTTTAGATTTCTTGGGTACAATTAATCCTCCTTCCAAACAAGGACATGCATAATACTAACTACCAAAAACTATTTCAGTAAATGGGTTGAAGCCAAGCCAATGAAGAAGACTTCATTAGAGATGGTATGGGATTTTCTGAAAGAACATATTTTGGTCAGGTTTGGAGTTCTTATCAAATTCATAATGGATAATGCATCTTATTTTTCTTCTTCAAAAATAATTGGGTGTTGTTATGATAATGGTATTCGAGTTGGGCATTCCTTTGATTATTTCCCTCAACAAAATCGACAGGATGAGTCTAGTAATAAGAATCTAATTGATATTTTGAAGAAATTAATCTTAGATAATCAAAAAAGTTGGCATAAGAAGATTCATGATGCTTTATGGGATGATAGAACCAAACCTAAAAGAGCCATAGGCATTTCAACTTTTGAACTAGTCTATGGAGTGGAGGCTAATTTGTCATTGCCTCTAGAACTTGTTGCATGTAAATTAAATATTGTCATTAAAGAAGATGTTTTCAAAGATGGATTAGATAAGAGAATCATGCATATCACAAAGCTGCAAGAAGAAAGGGAAGAGATGGTTGAAGAAATTGCTAAACACCAAGGAAGGGTAAAGAAGTTGTTTGATAAAAGGGAAATGCCTAGACAATTCATGGGAATGTGATTTGGTCTTATTATGGGATAAGA
This sequence comes from Cupressus sempervirens, assembly GCA_028749045.1. Classification (NCBI taxonomy): domain Eukaryota; kingdom Viridiplantae; phylum Streptophyta; class Pinopsida; order Cupressales; family Cupressaceae; genus Cupressus; species Cupressus sempervirens. The sequence continues at coordinate 702,040,957 of CM053783.1, read as the reverse complement.
GACATGAGCCAAGAGGTATGCATTCAAAATTTCAATCTTTATGGAAAGGGCCATTTCAAATCATACAAGAAAATCAGAATAACTCTTTCAAGCCAGCATATCCTATAGGAGAGGCCCTAGAATATTCTTTTAATGGGTAGGATCTTAAGTTGTATCAAATGCAAAATTGAAAGCAAGTAACCCCTACATAGTATCTAGATTGGTAGGTTTTCCTTCCTTGTAGTTTTTTCTTTCTTAGTTTTTTATTCCCCTAGGTAGTTTAATGTTATTTTCCTAGTTTAGTCCATTCCTTTTGTTTCCAAGGTATCACCTTTTATGAAAAACTAGATATTGCTAGAGTTATTTTAAGCATTATCATGCTTAAATCCCCAGACAAAGCCAACTATTGCTCAAATTTTAGTTCATATCTTTTGCTCTAGAGTTTTAGGTCAAGTCAAGTGTTAATGTCTTGAGTCTAAGTCTAGACTACCTATAGGATGGCATTTTTTCTCATCATCCCTTTGAGCTAACCTAAAGTGGCAATCATATGAGCAATGCATCAGTCCAAAGCTAGGTGAATAGGGGTTGGAGGGTTTGTTATGCATCATCCCAATAAGAAGAAGGTTTGGATCTTCATATTTCCTTCTTCCTTATCACATCAAAGACAAAGATTCATGATTAGAAGTAGTTCTTCATGAAAGCATTTATAAATCTCTAATAATTTCTAACTTCTAGGTCAAAGGTCTATATCTTAAGGAAGGATACCTTTAAAAGAGATCACAGACATATATAGAGCAAATGAAGTAGAGAACATCAAAAACTAAGGCTAAAAGATTGATATGCAGATCATTAGAACAATTCAAAAGAAAGATCAGTTGAATTGAATACAAAGTGAAAGCTCAAAAGTACAAAAGTGATGAAAGAATCAAGTCAAAGGTGGTATGACTCTTTTTGAAATGAAATCAACTATTAATATTTAATCCGCGCATATACATTGTAAAATTGAAAGGTCAAATTGAACAAAAGAACATGTTCTATTAGCTAGTTGAAAAGTCCAAATGCTTACCTATTAGATCGAGTCCCATTCAAATACTAAACAAATGTTAAATGCCTTCAACCATTAGATCAGACAAGATCTACGATCATTGTTATGTTGCTATTACAAGTTGTTTGACCGTTATTCGTAGTGACATATCGATGGATCAACACATGTCTACATGGACCCATTATATTCCATGGGGTATAGACAAGTAAACATCAAAATTTTTGGGCAATGAAAAAGTGCTAATTGTTCTACCAGAAATGTACCCATAATGTGGAACAAAACAAAGGGTTTAGACCTTTTTTGCCACTATAAGATTAAAGAAGATCTATAGAGGTTGTTATTTCGTCATAAAAATATTCTAATTTGATAATATTTGTGACAAAATGACATGAAGGAACATGTGCATGGAGGGACTTGTAGAGGAAGTTATAAAGAAAGGTCATAATGTTTTAATTGTGATCATTAATTTAAGATTGAGGGCTAGAATTCAAAAATTTTAGTGATCATTGGAATTCAAATTATATGGATGTGGCACCAAACAATAGAATATGAAAGAATGAAGATATTTAAAAGATTTTTTGGAATTACAAGAAGACAAACAGTCATCCAGTTTTTTCAAAAATACCATGGATTCAGAATCGTCAATAGAAGAAATACCACATGCTCATATTCTGATGCAGATTGGATAATTTCATATTTTATTCTCATTTTCTTTTGTATAATATAATTGTTGCTCTCGCATATTTAAGAAATGATAGAGAACTATAAATGTAACCTCATTTGACAATACAAAGGTCAGCAAACTTGATGGTGAATTGGTCTATAATTCTACTTACCCTATTTTATTATCATGTTTTGTGGCCCATTATTAGATTAGTTTTGCATTGAGATTTGAAGGACTATTATATATGATCCTGTGATAATCAGATCTATTCTATTTCATGTTGATATTTATATTATAGGTGATTCCATTTACTCTTTTTCATGTACGGTTCTGCTTCATCTCTTGTTGGTTTCAAATTATGCTAAATAGTTTCATTGGGAATTGAAGGATAGATGTGTATGAATCTATTAGTTATTTGTTGAATTCTATTTTATTCAAGCCTACTAGTGAAAGCAATTTCACATTTCCTCATGTACATTTCTTCTTCTCTTCCTCTTTTGCATTTAGATGGTTAATATTGCATTTAAAATAGAAGAGTTTGAAATCTCAAGATAGTCTGTTATAGTTATTCCATTGGGTGTGATAGGTTGTCCAAATCTACTTTTCTTGAATTGTTGGTTCCTACAAACAATTTGGTTACCCTTTACTACTCTCAAGTTAAGATCTTATAATGTCAAAACTTTTGATCTCATATAAACATATTCATTGCATATCATTGCAAATCAGAGGGAGTTGTACCAAGTCAATTCAAAGGGCAGTGATAGAATATATACACAAACATATCTTTTGGTAAACATCCTCTTGTGTCTCCAAGCATTGTGTATCAAAGAGTCAATATTATAAAATCTAATAAGAGAACAAACTATTAACCAACACACCTATGTTGGGTTCAATGATATTCCTTCATATTCAATTATTTCATCAACAAAATAATGTTTGATAGCTTTAAACATTTTTGGTGCCTTGCAAACTTGTTGCTAGAGTTTTTGAACCACATATTTTAGGTTCAAACTCTACTCTTATATCTATACAAGAAAATCTAATGGCATTTGGACATTAATATTCTTTAATGCAATGTCTATCATAAAATAAAATACAAAAATTATTTAATGTGACAATAATTTTTGTGAAAAATATCTTTATTTCATTTTATTCTCTAGATTATATTGTTATGAAGAAAGTGGCATATAATTTTTAATAAGAGCCAAAATAAAATTATAAAATTATAAGCCAAATGTCATTACTTGCAAAAGTCTATCATTAAAGGCTTTCTTTATATTTCCATGCCAATTATTCTCACAAAGTAGTGCTTTAAAATAATTTGTATTGTGAAGTGGATCATATCTAGAATTGGACAACATGTTATGACATGCCATAATATAGTATATTCCAAGCTAGATCTTTTTTAGTTCCTTTTCTTTGCCATGATTTGGTAAAGTAGCCCTGACGAACAAGTTGTGGGTGCATTGTTTTTGGACTAATTACACCAAAAATTGTCCATCCACTAGTTTATTGCTCCAGTACAGTGGATATTGTCTAAGAATAGTGAGTGTCATCTATTGACTAAGGTGTTGATTCTAGAATGGTATTAAACCAATTTAAATTTTGATTCAATCATAGAAGCACATGCATCTAATACTGTAAAAAGTAAACTACATATGAAGGGTAGACAATAGAGACAAACACTATATTTTAAAAGATGAATGGAAATCTTCAACATTTTTGCATGATACTTGAAGTGTTTTTTTCACATGTTGGTTTTGAGATCGAGTGATTTTAATATTCAAAATTGGTTGGAGGACATAACCCACTGTGAAACTACACCTAATGATTAGAATGGAGAGAATTATTTTATTTATAGTGGAAATAATATGAGATATCTTAGTTTGGTCTTTGATTAGAATAGTTTAACTCACTCAAAAAAAAAAAATTTCTATCATTTGCATAAGTAATTGGGACTTTTTATTCAAAGTTTAAAGGTTTTTTGTGGTGAAAAAAATATAAAGATGAATGTTGATTAGAAATAGAAACCACAAGAATCCTAGATTCATAGAGGAAGGCAGATGATAATATGGAGCAAACAAAGCATTCTGTGGAATTTTAGAATGACTATGCCAAATGAAATGACACATGGTGCCATACCTAATAGATGTGTACAAGATGACCTATATTTTTTAATTTGTGATATTTGTACTCTCTTGAACTTTGGCATAGAGGACTCTAAAGATTTAAGTTTCATTTTGATTAACACATTAGCTCGTGACTTCAATAACATTCCCAATAGTTGCCAAAGAAAAACTAGTTGCAAATTAAAGAGTTTCAAAGTACTCGTTTATTATGTGTGAATGGCATGTGCCTAAATCAATCAGTGAAGCTTAAGAGCTCATCACCTAGCTCGCACTTGCTTCATCTACATGGAAGAGAAACATTCAAATAGCCAAATGTAAACCTTATATACATTAAGGAGAACCTAAAAAAACCTAAATGACTTTTGAAAAACTAACAAAACCAATGCTTCTATATGCATTCATTGGCCTATTAGCATCACACTAGCTATTGTGGTTGTCTGTGAAAATGCTACCCTCAATACCATCAACTTGATATGCTTGCCTTATCATGCATAAGAATATGTGTAGTCATCCAAGATAGCCAAAATAAATTTGACATGTTTATATTATATAGAGAACTAGTAAATATCGAGCATCTCTTCCTAAGGTAAATTGAATATAATCATAACATAAAGAAAATGAAAAACTATTATTGGAAGTACATTGTTTTGCATAAAAAAAGGCACAATTTTGATAAAAAACTTAAGAATGAAGCAATTGTTTGAAACCAATCATAGATACATTATTGAATTCAAATGAGAGTCACATAATTTCTTATCCTCCTTCAAAAATTCCAAATCTGTGACCACTATAGAGCACTCCATCAATATGAATATACACAAACAACATATAAATGGAAGTGTGAATATGGTCACAGTGCTTTTGTGGTTCACATTTTCATAGCTAAAAGAAAAAAACTTGTAACTTACCTAAAAGCATGAACAAATAAATTTTCCATAAGGGAAAAATACTTTTTTTGATGGTGCTTGAGAGGGATTTCTATTACCCATTAGATTATAGCCAGTGCATCATCAAGGCGGTCAGAGAAGAGCTAGGTTTAGTGATAATTTTTCCACGATAATAGATGTCCACTAAATCTCACCCTACATCTCCCACATCTTTCTACAATGAGTTTCTTGTGCAAGCTAAATCCCTACAAGAACAAAGAACAATGCATGGAGGGGAAAGAAAGAGTACAGAGTAGAGAAGAGTAAGAAGTATGTTATTTTGTAGGGGTTTGAGGAGAATGTGTTGTTGAAGTGTTGCAACAACAACAAGGTTCATCCTTTATCTAGGGTATTGGGGGTGGCTAACCCTCCCATACAAACAACTTTGTGCCCTATAAGAGGTAGATAAGAGGTAGCTCTATGTCATGGTTTGAGAAGAAAATTTGTGTCAAATAATTGGGTGGTGATGGCAAAGCAACACTATAGAAAATCTCATAGTAGTGGCCTTGGAAGCAAGGTGGTGGTGAAGGAGGAGACAAATCTGAAAGCTCTAGAAAAACCAATTGAAGGCCACAAAATCAAGCATCCAAGGAGGTGGGAAGAAATAGATGAACATGATTGATCCCATCATCTTGCACCCCTAAGACACACTTGTAGTCATAGATGGAAAAACCAAGAAGAAATAGTTGAGAAAAGGTACACCTTTAGCGTAATTATGAATGTCGAGTAGATGAATTTTAGAAATTATTGAAGGCATTTGAAAGCAAGCAAGAGTCATCTAGAGGATTTAGTAAAGGATTTTTTATTTTAATATTATTTTACTTATGATGTAAATATGTTTAAGAGTTAGTCATAGTATCTAGGTACAATGTCATTAAAAAATGACCTAAGGGTACTCATGTTAAATATAACTTGAAATGTAGTAAAACAAAAATTTACAATTTATTTTACAAAGAAGTAATGATTGGAAAGGTAAATGTGACTTTAAATTTAAATTTATAAACTAATTTTTTTAAAAATTTGATAAGTAATAAACTAGAACTAAATTTGAGTATGAATAAAATTAAAAAATTCACTTGTATGTTAATTTTTATCATGAATCATATATTATACATTTTAATCATATAAATAATAATCAATTTTGATTGAGCCCAAAATGAAGAGGGAAAATGTTTTTCCTTCAACATCATTTCTAACTTATTTTGAATTTGGTTGACCACTCCTTTATCCTTTAACACCTTTGGAAAAATATCTTGGTGATTATTTTCTTTCTCCATCAAGTGGTAAAGGAGATATACTTTATCCCAAACATAGAAATTTCATTTTATTTACATTCTAAACAATGAGCACTAATTTATGTATCATTTAAAAGAATCTTATGCATCTTGAAGGAATCCACTTATAATCCAAAATTTTCTTCCAACATCACTAGTAGATTTCAACAAAACATCCTCTAAGAAATCTTTGGCCACATCTATCTCCACCAAGATACAAGCATAGGTAGCATGCAAAATATTTAAACAACCTTCATCCACTTCCAAATTTCTACATAATAAATTATCTACTAGTAGCACTATATGATCAATGTTGTCATTGATGTCAAAATGCATTATGAATTAAAATTAACCTAATGTTAAGGAATTTAGGAGTACAAAGATATGGTGTTGAGGTGTATAGGAGTATGAAAACATATAATATGGAGGAAATAGTATATATGAAGTTTGGTTAGTAGGAAAGAGCATTTGAAGACTAAAATACAAGAAATAGTATTTTATGTACTATTATCACATAATTAACCTAATGACTAATGATGATAACCATGGTGTATGAGGCGTATCTATAAATTTGGATGAATGTGAAGCTAAAATATGGAAAAAAGTGAACTTTAAGTCCTTAAGGGAAACTTATCCATATTCCTTCACATAAGAAGTTAATCATTTGTACTATTCAAATGATAAGGTATGGCTTGATAATACTGCACTATCATTTATTCAATTCAACAATATTTATAAAGAATAAATCATGTTTTTTTCGTTTGAGTTTTTAAAAGTTGGTTATTAAGATTGGTTGAGAGGCATGTTTCTATCATATATTTAGTGTTCTAATTTGAACATATTATTTTCATTTTCTCTATAAGTTAAAATATGTTATTTTGAGTGCAATATTACCAGTTGTATTGGTCTTTAATTGATTTTGTTGGCTTGGATTAAATACTTTATGACTTATTGGTCCAAATATGAATTATAAGAAAGGGTGAAAGAATTAATTAGGATAAAGTATGGTGTGATATACTTCAAATGACAATATATGCATTGGAAGGTATTTTGGGCCGATTTTCTCATGTGTTTCTACATGTTTCATTTCTGTCCAATAATTAAAAAGTTACAATTATTGAACTTTAACATATTAGAATGATATATTATTAAGTTTTGTACTCCTATTTATCTCTTGAAGTAGAATGAATTTAATATTTTTTTCTCATGGTAGCTAATTTTACAAAACAATTTCTTATCTTACTTCAACCAACCTAACTGACTTTCTAATCTTCAAGTATTTATATACTTGATTTTAAATGAGGAATTTCATATTGAATTGGTACTAATAATTTATTGGTTAAATATGAAATAAGAGATGTGATCTTGTAGAAGATCAAAGATTAAAGTTTTCTAACTTGGTGTAGTATATCTAGAGTATAGTTAAAAGATTCTATATCTTTCATTTTATCTTTTGTGTGTACTTGTTCTAGAGAATTGAAATGTCCCTTTTCTGATTTTTCATGATATTTAAAGCCTCAAATCAGATCTTTAAAATCAAACAACTAATATCCCAAAGATCCACCAAATTCCTCAAGAAACCCCAAATCGGGTATGCTGAAAATAGTGCTAAAAGCTTCACAACTTCACAAATTATTAATAAATCTGAAAATGGAAATTTTTACAGAACTTTCAGCAGCATAACAGCCTACAAATTGACATTTCCAGATCCGTATATCCTTTACACAACAGCTCGAAAATGTAGGACCAAAACTATGCTCATTGGGCTCCCGAAATAGCACAAAATATGCCCAGAAACACCACAAAAACACTAATAATCTATCTCAGGAGTTTAATCACGTACCAATATATATATTCAGCTCTATTTTAACATTTAAAATTCTGATATACAGCAGCAACCCAAACTGATATGAAATACTCAACTGTAAACACCAAACTCATACAAAAACACACCCAAAAACTCACAAATCTGCACTATTCAGCACAAAGGCAAACACTGTATGAGCATGCACATGGAATGGCTTCAAACTCCCATCCTTAGCCTTCCTGGAAACCTGCAAACTCCCGTTCTTGGGTCTCCCTGGAAACCTGCAAACTCCCGTTCTTGGGTCTCCTTCTCCACAGGTTTGGCAGCCTCTGAAGAATAACAAAGAATGAGCAAAAATCAAGTTCTGGAATGTGCCCAAAATGCCTCCAAACCCCCTTAAAAGAGGGCATAAATGTAACTCACGTCCAAGAGAGGTTAATGAAACATATTTTAATAATAATTTTCATTTATTAGTCCAACGGTTTCCAAAGATTAACCCCCTTTTTCTGAAACTTCACTTTCTTGGGCCTGGCCTACCTTAGCAAAGATTATTATTTTTTAATTATTTGAAAAGGGGACATGAAAAGTCCTCCCCTCCCAAAAATTTCTTGTCCTCAAGCAATGGTTGAATAATAAACCAATCAATCCACCTGGATCCCAAATGTAGTCATGAACTATACTACTACCAATTAACACAGGCTCCTGCAATATCCTCTGCAATATGACCAAGACGAATCCATAATCAAACTAACAATTATAGCTCAACCAAACTCCGAAATCACCACTACCACAATCAAAAACCCATGAGGCACAAACTCTTAGAACATCAGAACCCAACAAAAGTGGACAAATCAAATGACCAACATAGTAAATACCATCAACGCATCCCACTGGCCTATACGTAATGCACAATCCAACTCTGCAACATTGGTGAATGCTCTCGAATGAAATTGTACCAAGTATGGAGAATCCACACACTGTACAAATCCTGCAGTCAACACAACTTTGCAAATCACCGGCCACTATCTCATAACCATAACTACCATGCACCCCTGATGGTGAAAAGCCATCACAAGATAAATAGCAAGAATTGGAACCCAAACCAAATCTTCCTGCCATCAACTCTTCAACACAAGGATCAAATGTTAACTGATGTACATACCTTGTAATATAATGTTGATAAAAAAAACCAACCTTAGTCAACAACTCACCATGAACAAGTGATACAACCCACTGTGACTGATCACCAGCTAAGTCAGGAGATGTCATAGCCAAAGGAGTAGAATCAATAACAACACCCACTGAAGCATCACTCTGAAACTCCTGCTCTAAGTCATGTATTATCAAGCTGTCAACTGTAGAACCTATCGCCATGTCATGCCCATCACAACTCTCATCTTGAGGCATCAAATTGTCCCATAACTAATGATAAGCACTAGGAACCAAAGTACATCTCTCTATCATTATCTCATCAACATGGTCATCAAAGGTAAATTGATGAGCATACCTCACAGTGTAATGTCGATAGAATGCACCAATCTCAGTCAGTGGCTCAAACTATAATCCAGATGAAACTAACTGCAATTGATCATTAACCATGTTGGAACTAACTACTACCTTTGAAGATATCACCAAGGGAGTAGTGTTACTAGTAGGAACCATGCCAACTGCCGGCTCACCAACATCACACATGATCTTTGATAAATCTCTAGTCTTTGTGCCATCAATACTAGAGGCCACCACCATGTCAGGCATACAACAATTTGCTACAACATCCAACTCAACTGAACCTAACTCTAGTGGGAATGAACCTGATATTCCAATGTTAGTATCAAGAATGGATGCATCCCCATCTCCACTGTCTCTGACAATCTCGGCCATGGACATCCTCGGATCACCAAACACCACTGCTTGTGACTGTATAGAATTAGGTGAAGACTGTAGTTGCTCTAACTCCATGGTCACCTTAGCCAAATGAAACTGTGACTCCTTGAAAGCCAACTATGTACTCTCAAGAATCTCAGAAGTCACCACAAGCTGCTCAGTAAGCTCACTCACCTCATCTTCCTTGGCCAACAATGCATCATATGTTGTATTGCCCCACTTCATAAGATAATCTCTGTTGGCTACCAACTGCATATAATCTTGTCTCAGAATCTAGATAGCCTCCCATAAAGAGTGGAACTCTATCAAGGAAAGATAACTGCCTCCCTGCTCATCACTAGTAGGAGAACCCCGTCCATAAACTGCTAACAACTGACGAGCAGCATCGAAATGCTGGAAAGTGATAGCAATGTCTTGGTCACTAACTCTCAACTGATTAGACACATGATGGCACTGGCTTGACTGTCTCCTACAAACCTCCTCTGATGCATTGTCTAAAGGAGTATCCTCAAAGTTACTAGTCTCTAGAGTATTACCATCCATATCCTGTGAATCAAATCTAAAACTCATATCAACATACGAAGTATCAAAAACATTAGCATTGCTGTCCAACTCCTCTATACCCAAGGAAACTAAGTCTTCAAAATTGCCCACTGCATCCTCCTGTATGTCATCAATGCCAATATGATCCTGGGACTCATCTATACACACTGCCAAATATGAAATATCATCAACACATTCTAGCAAGTATGGTCGATTGGATATATGAACAAAGCCCAACATCGGTGTATAAAAACTAATACCAACATTGGACAAGCTGCTAGCACAAGAAAATACAACATCATGCAATCTGCTAATCAAATCCATGATAGCACCCAAACAAACACTGCTACCAAAAAGTGTTAAAGATCTCCTGTCAACTGAATCCCAAATGCCAATATAACAATCTTGAGTCCATATCTGTAAACTAGAATCAGCTGGTAACTCAAGCAAAATCCTCACTTGAGTAATATGACCAATACCAACTAACTCCACATACCTATCATGATGAGATAATGAAGTCAAAATACTATCTTTACTCACCTTCAGCTGGCGGGATAAATCATGTGAAGTACTACCTGCCTCAACCTCATGTGATGAAGCATCTAACTGTGCCTGGTACTCTTTCTCAGCAAAGTCATGAATGCTCAATGTTTGCTCATCTCTACCAGGTATCTCACCATCCTGCACAACAACATCCTCATAATCATCATCTAAACCCACTACACTATAGTCACTGCCTGTTGTAACTATACCATCCTGAATACCTGTGGCATCACCCTTTGACAACCTGTAAACAATTGTCTCAATTTGAGTATCAAGTTGACCGTTACTATCAATCTGTGTAATATCCTTTCCCACCACCTCCTGTGGCAGAGTAGAATCTGAGACCTCTACCTGGCTATCGGCTAGTTTATCAAACTCCTCATGCAAGTTCTTGGGAATTGTGTCATCTGTCCTGTGAGAAAATTTGCGAAATAGAAATCCAGTCAACTTATCCACCTTAGCTGGGTCAGATAACATGTCATTCATTATACGGTGGTGCTCAACCAACTGTTTAGACATGTCATGGCTTATTTTCATAAGTTTATCTCAAATGTCTAAATAACCATCCTTTCTATTGTTTTGACTCTGGCTATCAATTGTCCAAGATCATTTCCTCTGAGACTCTGTACTATACCTGTCCATTCTGGATAAAGTAGAGTGTAACCCCAATAGGATATAACTTCTTCAAACACCAAGAACTAACATGCAAATGATTAGAAGTAGCATGCAACCATAGATTTGGACATGCAACTGATTAGAAGCAACATGCAACCACCAAATTATGACATGCAAGATCTGGGTAGTTGTCAAAACTAACATGCAAGATCTGGGTAGTTGTCAAAACTGACATGCAAACTTCTACAACCACCAAATTCACCAAGAACTAACATGAAAATGATTAGAAGTAGCATGAAACCATAGATTTTGACATGAAACTAATTAGAAGCAACATGCAACCACCTACTTATGACATGCAAGATCTGGGTAGTTGTCAAAACTGACATGCAAGATCTGGGTAGTTGTCAAAACTGAAATGCAAACTTCTACAACCACCAAATTCACCAAGAACTAACATGAAAATGATTTGAAGTAGCATGCAACCATAAATTTTTACATGCATCTGATTAGAAGCAACATGCAACCATAAATTATGGCATGCAAGATTTGGGTAGTTCTAAAAACTGAAATGCAAGATCTGGGTAGTTGTCAAAACTGACCTGCAAACTTCTACAAACCCTCAGGCTGGCAAGATCATGGCTCTGATACCACTGAAATGTCCCTTTTCTGATTTTTCATGATATTTAAAGCCTCAAATCAGATCTTTAAAATCAAACAACTAATATCCCAAAGATCCACCAAATTCCTCAAGAAACCCCAAATCGGGTATGCTGAAAATAGTGCTAAAAGCTTCACAACTTCACAAATTATTAATAAATCTGAAAATGGAAATTTTTACAGAACTTTCAGCAGCATAACAGCCTACAAATTGACATTTCCAGATCCATATATCCTTTACACAACAGCTCAAAAATGTAGGACCAAAACTATGCTCATCGGGCTCCCGAAATAGCACAAAATATGCCCGGAAACACCACAAAAACACTAATAATCTATCTCAGGAGTTTAATCATGTACCAATATATATATTCAGCTCTATTTTAACATTTAAAAGTCTGATATACAGAAGCAACCCAAACTGATATGAAATACTCAACTGTAAACACCAAACTCATACAAAAACACACCCGAAAACTCACAAATCTGCACTGTTCAGCACAAAGGAAAACTCTGTATGAGCATGCACATGAAATGGCTTCAAACTCCCGTCCTTAACCTTCCTAGAAACCTGCAAACTCCCGTTCTTGGGTCTCCCTGGAAACCTGCAAACTCCCGTTCTTAGGTCTCCTTCTCCACAGGTTTGGCAGCCTCTGAAGAATAACAAAGAATGAGCAAAAATCAAGTTCTGGAATGTGCCCAAAATGCCTCCAAACCCCCTTAAAAGAGGGCATAAATGTAACTCACGTCCAAGAGAGGTTAATGAAACATATTTTAATAATAATTTTCATTTATTAGTCCAACGATTTCCAAAGATTAACCCCCTTTTTTCGAAACTTCACTTTCTTGGGCCTGGCCTGCCTTAGTAAAGATTATTATTTTTTAATTATTTGAAAAGGGGACATGACAAGAATTCTAGTGTTTCTATATTTTACTATGGTCTCTACTTTAGTTTTTAAGTTCTATATTGGGAATTATTGTGCTTCCATGGTAGTGTGTCTTGAATAAGTATTGTAAGCATTTATTCACATAATTCCCATGTAATTTGGTGTTTGTATGCATGCGTTTTTATTTTAAAGTTTGATTCTAGAGGTGTTGATTCAACCCCTCCCCAACTCTAAGAATTCAAAAGTGTTCAAAACCAACCTTAGAGACAGATAAAGGGATTTTTACAAGGCTTACTCAAATTTAAATCTTATAAAATAATGTTTAGTAGGTTGAATATTGTGTGTCAATCTTTTAACATTGGTTGGATCTTATTCAAGTTCAACTAGTAGTCACAAAGAATATTGTTAATATATTTCTCATTATCAAATACTATTATAAAAAAAACATCAACCATAAATTATATTTGAAAATAGGTCCTATGATTTGTAAAATCTACTTATATAATTCATCGATGCTTAGCCAGAACAATTTTGACCTCCCAATTAATACTTGTTTTGAAAATATCTATCATTGTTTATCACTTTCTTTTCTACCTTCTCATTTAAAATATCCATTAAAATTATTGTAGTATTGTTCATCATTTATCTTAACATAGATAAACGTTAATAATTGTATCCTTAGTTGTTATTTCACTCTTCTTCTTCATAGGACCATCACCTCAGTATCTTTCTTACTTTCCCTTTTGGTTCATTTATCCAAGTCCTCTCCACTTAAGTATGAAGCCCACTCTCTCTTGTAATGGATAGATTTTTATTTTCTTATACAAGGTGACATAACCTATCTTGGCTTTGACTTCCCGAGTCATAATTTCATAAATACTACCTCTCATCCTAAAAACATTCATACTTAGCATACCAAAAAATCTTAAAATCTTCCATCTTTCTCTGTGAAGAATTTTTGAATAGTTAGTAAGATGATCTATAAAAATATAATATATTACTTATAGAAAACTAGGAATTATGCTAGTACTTAGCCCTAACTATCCTTTAAAATATAATTATTGAAACTATTGATATGAATGTTTGATATATATAACTAATCTATGATAAGTAAAAAGACAAAGATAATTAGAAGATAATTTTTTAAGTTTATAAGAGTATGAAGATTTTCCAAATCTAAAGGTAGAATAAAATCCAAATTACATAAGATACTATAATGATAAAACTAGTTTTTTTATTGGTTGTAAACATTTGGCCCTCTACTCCATTTAAAACTAATTTTCCTCTAATAAAATTGTATCAAAATTAGACCTTGTAACTAAAAAGACTTTCCTATTTTGGTTTGCTCTGAGTTTGCTACTTATTGTAGCAACACTTAGAAAATCATTGTTTGATACAAAATATGATGGAACACCAAAATTTCCCTAGGAATTACCCAAGGATTCTCTCCTTATTTTTAATCATGAGGTTCTCCCACATCTTCTAGTAATTGGAATGAATGTAGTTGTTGACTCTTTTATAATGAGAGAATAGTTTTTTTCACAAAATTAACTAGATGAATCAAATTACTAGATGTTTAACATAAGATGGATAGTAAGTCAAATCAAGATGTTCCTTGGGGTGAAAATTAAGGTAGGAATTTGGTTTCATCTCTTCATGAAGTTGTTGGAGATACAAAGTTAATGAAAACATATTATTTGGGCAAAACTATGAGATTTAAAAATAAGATGAAAAGCATATAAAAAATAGATTAATTTTGGTTTTCTTAAAATAAAACATAAATAAGGATAATAGTAACTATATTTAAACTATCTATAAGATTAACTGTAATTTCTTATAGACATAATTGTGTGAACTTGTATTTTTGCATCAACATTTTGGATTTCACTATATGCTCCTTCATTAAGATCATAATGATAGAAAGCACAAAGAGAAGAATACTAACAAAATTGAATCCATATTTTATCCTCATCCTCTCTATCATAATTAAATGTTATGAAGATCCAAATAAATATTATCCAAAATGCTAATGTAAAAACAATTGGCTAATTTAGTCCACAAGCGTCTTGCAATTGGTAACTCAATAGTATTGCAAATAATATCAACATTTTAATAAATTAGTACCAAAAGATGTATCCAAACCAGGAACAAGTTAAGGGAACTCTCTATAGTGTAATGGTGCAATGTGATTACGTCATCTTGGAGATCTTGACCTTAGGTCTACATGAGCCTCATGTTAATATTGGCTCTAGTCTATTACCAATAATAAAAAAACTAGGTTCAAGTTATTGATATAGAGCGAGTCAAAAAATAAAAAGAGATGTTTATTAAGGATAAGAAAAGACTATATATCTCACATTTCTTAGCACCTCCATAATCCCAAGAGGATTTCTTTCAACATTTTTGAACTATAATTTAAAGTTGTTGGGTCTTCAAATATCTTAATTGAATCTCTCCCTTTTCTCTTTCTCTATTTTATCTTCATTTTTTTCCTAAATATTTTTGTTATCAATTTACTCATTCTTTTCTATTGCTTATAGGTCGTGGGTTCTCTTAAAACCTACTTGATCCTTAATCGAAAACTACACTGACAAAACAACATAAATAAATAGTATGCTAGATTTTCAAATTTGGTTCATGCATAGGTATGAAAGAATCTAGAAATAAATAGTCAAATAGGTTAAGATTGGAAAAAATTAGTTTATAGTTATCAATGGCTTAATCAATATGCATATAGATCTAATAACTACATAAGTCTAGTGAATTTATAGTCTTTTTTGTGTGTAAAAAATGGTTTCTTCTTTTTAACGGTCTTTACTGATGCACAATAGGTCTATCATTGGTCGAATCCTTAGAATATCTAGTGAATAATTTTTTATTCAATTAAAATTAATGTAAGATGTTATCTAGATGTCACCATAATTAATCTCTTACTTTAATTATCATTAAATTGAAATTGAATCAAGTGGAAGAGTTATATCTATAAAATGACCTAATAAATAAATGATGATTAATTATTAAATGTAAATTCAATAGAAAACAAAAAAAATTCACACCTTTTGTTGTGATACACCAATAAATTGGAGAGGTAAAGATGAATCTTAACTCAAATTTAAAGAATACTATTTGTGTTCAATTATGCAAATAACACTATCATAAGTCACTAAAAAAATTGTATAATTAAAAATTATTGAGAAAATTGATAAATTTAAGTATACAAACTAGTTACAAACAAAATCAATTAAAATTTGAGTTATTTATCAACTTTTACCATAAATTTCATATTATATAGAAACATTGTGTTAAATACTAAATTATAAGTCAACTTAAAATAGGATGGAAGGAAGCAAAACATCCACTTTTAATCATTTCAATTAAGTATGATTTTAGGAATACTACTCCTATAGATGTAAATGACTTGATAAAGCAAATGAGTGTCTACCTTTTCAAAAGTAATATAAGTAAATCTTTTCTATTTTTTTGTTTTATTTTTCAGACCTCATAATATAGGTCTTTCACTTAATAAGAAGTAAATTTATTTGAAGTAAAAGAGGAATTGAAATGTTTTATATTTGTTTTTTCTTTAATATCATGAATTATGAAATTTTTGTATTTTATGAAACATCTTTAATGATAAATAGAAATAGACCAGCAACATCAAAACTTTTATATATGTATATATATACACACAAAATTCTTGAACTTTATATATATTTAAAATTTTACTGCATTCAACTCCATACTTTATCTTATTTGATCAACTTGATGGACTAAACAGTTCATAACAGATCTTAAGACAATCCTACATATTAAACCAATAAACCTAAAGTGACAAATATCTGAGATATTTCCATTTTATCCCTGCGTCTTATTATAAATATTCATTTAAATTACTGAGGAGAGATTTGACTTGGATAGCTTTGTAAAATCTTATTTGACTTGCAGAATGTTCGGACAACTCTTTATTTAATTTATTGCTCACTGGAGTAGATGGACATTACGAAGCATTACATTGATTGTTTGAACCACTTCAAAAGAGCCCCAAATTTGTTAACATTTTTGTCATAGTGGTCAGAGCCAATCAGACAAAGCAGAGAAGGGTTCCCAACATTCAACAGTGATTGTACTTGGATTAACAACAATGCTTTTCCCATGCTTAGCTTCAACTTCATCAATTTCCACTCGAGATTAAGGAATCTGAATCTTGCAGTCTGCTCCTAGCAATGTACTTTGTAACTGCATATTGCTCTCTCTCCCCACAAGACTCTCAGCAGAATTGATGTTCTCTATTATGTTCTCATAACCTGCTGAAGTGAATGGCATGGGAAGAGAAGATAACTGGTGATCCCCGTAGCCATCGCTTATTTGCTTGCAGGAACTCCCGAAATCATTAATGGCGGTGGGAGCATCATAACCATCACTTATTTGCTTGAAATTCTGCATGGGTTCTAATGAGTACTTATGATACTCTCCTCCTAACATTGTGGTGGAATCTGGGGGAATTTGAATGTTGCAATAGTAACCATCACTTATTTGCTTGAAATTTTGCATGGCCTCTTTATGAACTTGGTGGGTTCCCAGCAGAGCGTGCCTGAATTTCTTGAACTTTGGCATGGGTGTTCCAAGCCTTTTACTCAAATGCGTGTTCCAGTGATTTTTAATCTCGTTGTCCGTTCTACCAGGAATACGGCCAGCTATCAACGACCACCTACCTTTCATGAAACAAATTTTCTTTACAAAAGAAAAACGGAGTGCACAAAAATAACTTTAAAACCTAATTCAGTGGAAACGGAAGGAGCTGAAGAAATGCTTAACGATTGCCAACCAGCTTGTAATGTCTTAAGATCAAATCCTCTTCATCTGCTGAAATATGGCCGCGCTTGATGTCGGGACGAAGAAAATTCATCCAACGCAGCCTGCACGCCTTTCCGCAACGCACCAACCCTTTCAAAATCACAAATTTTCAGGAAAGCTTTGTCAGAACATCTGTAACATTTAATAAGCAATTTATAAATGGCATAGTATGATACATAGATTATCAACCTGCTTTCAGAGGAACAATTCGCCAATTCCCTTCTCCATGAATTTGAATGCAATTTATCAAACGAAAATCTTCTTCCGGAGTCCAAAGCCCTTTCTTCATTCCTACATTTGAGCAACACGGCGTTTTTCCCATCTTTTATAAGAGCATTACTTAGTAATTATTTTGTCACCAGAATCATTAACTTTTTCAGACAGCACAAAGCACAAAGCAGATGACGCTGGGAGCAAATATATAGACGCAAGCCAGAGGAAAACATATCAACTAGACAACATTTCGGGAAAGATTAGTTGTATCAACATTCAGTCGTATATTTTGCCGCGCACTGTCTGAAATCAAGATAACAAGCTTTAACCCCACTAGGTACGAATCACATGCAGCTCAAACAAATTGATAAGCTATTTAGGGATTAACAATGTGTAAGTTCCTATGTGATTCGTTTTATTAGCTATTCTAATACATAATGGGTTCAACGGAAACGTTTTCTCAGACCTGTATCATTATTTTGTTATCGTTTTCTAATACATAATGGGTTCAAGGGAAACGTTTTCTCAGACCTATATCATTACTTTGTTATCGTTTTCTATTCAAGGAGTATTTATTTTCCATGGTTTAAAATGACATTTAATATTAATATATCAAAACAATAATGTATAATCTACATAAATGTGGGTGAAAATGAATCAAACTAAATATTCAAATAGATTAAAAATGTGTTCAAATTTTTAAGCTGTTAAGGATATGTTAGCATAAAGAAGAGATGACAATTGGAATGTGGGGACACATATTGTGAAGGTCTAAACTTATAATTGAACCTTCTTTACCTAGTATCTTCTACTTGGTAAAATAGCAAGCTCAAGAAAGAAAACAAGGTCTATGTGAGGAAGGTTTCTTTTGTCTAGTAAGCCACCAATCATTAAGTTGAAGAATGTCTACAAGGAGGGGGTATTCGTCTATGATTTTTGATCATTTGAAGGGTCGTATAAAGAATAATGGTCTTTTCTAGAGATATGACTACAAGCACATCAATGTAGATGTGGTGGAGAGGCATCCCAACATAACAAAAATAACCCTCCTATATTCTAAATTAAATTATATTCATGAGAAACCTCAAAAGCCACCTTTATGTCTCTAATTTGGATTCGTAACATAACATTAAAATATATGCTAATTTTAATAATCATATAAAAATTATTATCCATGAAAAAATCAATATACAAAAAGAATTGTATCTTTTAAAATTGGCAATAATCTCACCTCTCTAATACTAAAAACAGGCTAGATCTAGTTGTATCTAGTTGTAGCCCATATCTATTATCACAAACATATTATATTCTACTGGAAGGGATTGAGAAATAATTGCTTGAAAAATTTGTATTTATAGTGCTAGGGTTCCTAAAATTAACAATAAAATGAGATAAGACACTTGATAGTTTCTAAAGAAATTTATAAGGCACACTAAGGAATAAGCTCTCCCAAAGGAACTAGCCTGAAACCCCATCGGAAGACCTTGGTAAAAAAGACATCGATAAAAATGGGTTGAATTTGGTTCCACAAAAGTTATCATATGACATGTCCACACTCGAAGTGAACATCAACATCAGCTCCTCTTTTAAACACTAATTCAATTCATCTTAAATAAATAAATAAATGTTTATGCATTTATAAACACTTAAAATAATTGGCATTACATCTTAGATTTTTGAACTATACATCACCATTAAGAGGAAAAGGACTAAAGCTTTTGTGTATCACATTCATCTTAGAAATTGTACTGAAATATAGAAAATCTATTTTAATCTTTGAAATGCTTAAAGAAGCATCTACAAAACCATTTTGAGAACTCCCATCAAGGATTGAATGGAATATTATATACTTATTGATTGGATTAAGCACAATTGAATCAAATGTGACATAATATGAGTCCAAATCTTTCTATTTTTTTTAAATTAGCTTCAAAATTTATCCAATTAAGTCACATTATAATATTTCTAGAGAAAATTCTAGGATGCTACAAGCATAAAAAACTATGTAAATCATTTTTGAGCTAACTTAAGATTACATTTTGATATTTTGGAGATAAGAACGAATCTCTATTTGGTTTCCCTATGAAATTACACACAACCAATCAAAAATGGGAAGGTTTAAGTGGCAAAATAGATGAATCTTAGACGTAGATTCATACCTAACCCTGATCCACCAAAGTCTTCTTAAGAAGGGAAAAAACCCAGAATTTTTAGTAAGATAGGGAATAGAAAGGAATTGGAGTGAAGAAATAGTTTGCATGGCAAACAGAGCATTCATGGTGACTTAAAAGAAAGAATGAATTGTAGAATTAGTTAGAGAAGAACACGGGATAAAGAAAAGGATACAGTATTGAGACATTTGATTGAAAAGGATCACGAAGATATTGTTTAGAGGTGATTTTTTATTAGGAAAGCAAGTGTCAACTGCAGGATCTGTGCTGAGACATTTTAACAAGTGATTTTAGTCAAATATCTTAAGTAGAGTAGTCCTAACAGACTATATGAAATCCTTTAACACTGTGCTTACTTAGTTGTAAGTTGAAGTCCTCTAACAAAGCACACTTCTAATAGGGTTTTGAAATCTTCTAACAAGGTGAGACATAACAGTCTTTGTAAGCCTTTAATAAGGAAGACCTTTCACAGGGTAGATGGTTCATGGTCAAAACACTGTAACCTTCATTGGATACACTTTATTGCTACAGTAGTAAAGATTTGTGGGTGTCATCCCCACCCCACTTTACCTTCTCACTTGGAGGGTTTCTAGGTAATCATATTTGGTGTTATGTGTGTGAATGCTTACATGATTATATAATTTAGATGCATATGCTTTACATGATTATTTCAATTTTATAATTGAATCTATGAGATTGGTATATGGTGAAATTTTTATGGATCTGAGTTTGAACTATTGATTCACCCCCTCTTAGAAGTTCACCTTTTCTATTGTAATTCCAACAATTAGTATCAGAGCCAAGTTCTCAGAAGGAGAAGCTTTGTAACTTTGAGAAAACACCTTGAAATGGAAGACCACAAATTGGATTACTGAGAATCAAGGAATTCGGATACAAATCATTTTACATCAACTAGATGAAGAAAGAGAAGAAAAGAAATTGCTATTGCAGAAAATGACACACAACACAAAGAGATTGACACTACCAAGTTGTTTTCCAAAGGTGACTCCAATGAATTTGATGTAGCAATTGTAGATCTAATGGAAAAGAGTAGAATACAAGCTGAGGAAATCAAAAATCTCAACCTAGATCAAGAATCTCAAGCCATGCTACTATGTGAGGTAACTGAACAAAAGAAGAAAGCTATGGAAGATAAAGCCATGATTAAAGAAGAAAAAAGAATCTTGAACAATAGATTGGAAGAGAATTCAATAGAGCTAACCAAGATCTCCAATATGTAATCGGATACTCTAAGTCAATTGATGAATGCCAACTATGAATTGAATGTCAAGGACATTGGGATAACTAGATTGAAGTTGGAGAATGAACAATTACATAATGACCTAAAGAGATAAAAGGAATTTTCTAAAAGTTTCAACAAGCCAAATAAATCCATCAAATACTTTGAGTAATCATTGAGATCTCCTAAATCCAAGAATGATACATTAGGACTAGCATACACAAGCACTAAAGAAGGAGAATCATCTAAAAATATAGAAGAAAGGAACATCAAAGATAAGAACTCCAAACCTACTTGTCATAATTGTGGTAAGAAAGGACATACTACTAATGTGTATAGAAACAAGTTTAAAAATTAGAATGTCAAGCCTAAGAATATGACTAATTGTCATAAGTGCAACAAGAAAGGACATCAGGCACATGAATGTAGAGCCAAGATCATGCATACACAAAGATTTGAAGGATATCAGTATAGTTGTCAGAAGTATGGACATAGAGATTTTTAATGTAGATCCAAATTCATATGGTCATCAAGCTAACTAACAAAGCTAAGAAATAATGGCAACTCTTACAATTGGGATTATAATACAAAATATAGGTGTCATTACTATCAAGAATATGGATATGTTCCTAAAAATACCATTAGGTCACATTTCAAAGGTAACTACCAAATGTGGTTAAGTCAAACTATATTTTTTGGCTATTTGAAAATTGGTCATATCAGTAGGTATTGCCCAACAAAGCCAAACGCATCAAGTTGTGAATTTGATAATGGAAACAGCAAGGTGAATGTTGAACACATCAGACACTAGATGAACAAGACATGGAAAAAGAAAGGTGTTTGCATCACATCAAATAGAGAAGGCATCACTTCACCCAATGGGTCAGGTGATCACACCTTATAAAATTAGGAAAAACAAAAGGTATGTGGGACTGATATCTAAAATTTATATCATACATTAGTTCCAAAAGTTTCTAGTACTGATAAAATTGCATTAGCATGAATAAAGATGCAAAAAGTTGTTAGAAATTCAAGATAAATCTTTAAGTCTTTCATGTTGTTGTCAAGTATGAAAAGTTTCCAATATGTGTCAAATGGAACAATGCTAAGCTATCAGAGTAAGTAGTTAATGCCAAGCTTGTAGTAGCTACCAACTGATGAAAATATCAACAAATGTCGAGTAAACTCAAAACTAGTTATTGCCAGTTGTGTAAGCATTTGGCATTTATTGCTACGTTTTCAAAGGGTATATGATCAATTTTGACTCATTTTTAATCATTTTGAAATTAAGAAAGAGAAAGAAGAGCAAGAGGCAATCAGGAAATTCTTTAGAAGTGACTGAAGAAGATTTGTGTAGTGATTCATCACCATTTCATTTGATCTTGCAAGGTATTTATCAAGAGCTGAGTTACACAGTTTAAATTTTCCAATACCCTAGTTTGACAAAATGACATCAAGTTCAAAAAATGTTAAAGGGAAGGAAGTTTTAATTGTTTAGCTAGTTATTAATGAAGTTAAGTAGTCCATATTTAAAGTTATTCCTGACATTTCATATAAGCAAGATCCTTTTGGTGCATTATCCATGATCCTGCCAAATGTGGTAATTATACAAGATGTGAGGAAATGTTACAATTGCAAGATAGGAAGCATTGGTGACATGGAAATTAGAGGTGCATATAATAGGTTATGTTAAAATGGTGTTTTGAAGGAAGAATACAAAATTTTTGAGAAAAAAGGGTTTAACACGAGCCCTAGATTTTTCAAATGTATTCAAAATAAAGTGGATAAGAATTGTGTTGAGTAGAATTCATGATGGTTCCTTGTGGTTGGAAGGCAGGCCAATCAAAATTACCAAGAGAATAATACATAGAGTTATTGGCTACCCAACCTTAGATCATCCCAAGACACTCAGGAGTGATTCCAAGGAAATGATTGAAAAGAATACTGGAGCAGTTTGGAATAAGAGAGGTATGACAATAGATACAATCACTGATCCTCTTATTAAATTTGTTGTAAGGGTAATATCACATAAGTTGTATCAATCTAGTAGATTGAACAGTGTACCCTACATAGTTGTGGTTGTTGGTTATAAGATTGTTAAAAAAGATCATACATATGATCTAGCAGAACTTCAATTGCAACAACTTATAGAGAACCTTGGAGCAATAAGGAAAACCAAGAGTGCACAATGAAAATTTGGTTCACTATTAATCTACATATTCTTTTATGTACAAAACACATTTCCCTCATTTAAAATAATAGGATGGAAGAATAACAGATCAATTGTAGTATAGATTGAGGAGTATATTGAATAGCTAGGAGAAAACTTTGAAACAATCATGACTAGCTATTTTGAAGACTTTAAGAAGTCAGTGAAGCAAAGACTTAGAATACTAGTATCCTTAGTTGAAAAATACTATGATGAAATTTTTTTTCTTGTGGATGCTTACTACACATTTGTACAAGCTGCCATACCAAGGGTAAGATGGTTGAGACCTTAGGCTATGAGATAAATGTAGATGAAGCCTCAGTAGCAATAATAGCTCTACTTATAGAGGAAGTAGACAAGACTACAAAAGTTTTTGGAAACTATGAGATAGTAAAATCCAAGATTACCATAGATTTAAAGACTACCTCTACCATGAATAAAAATGAAAATATAGTAAAGAAATTGAAAGAAAAATTTGGAGAGGTTTCCAAGGAAGAAGAGGAAGAAGAAGAAGAAGAAGAAGAGGATGAAGAGGAAGAACAAATTCAAGATCAAGAACCTCTAGCATTAACATATGGCATAGGAGAAAACAAAGAAGAGGAAGAAACTAAAGGCATCAAGGGAGAAGAAGCTGAGGAAGCAACTACTCCTACCAAGCAAAAGAAAAGGAAAGCAAAGGTATAACCAGAGAAATGGACTAAGAAACTTGTTAAGCCAAGTCAACCAAATCCCATTGCACCTACAACTAGAGCCATCACACATGCTAGAACACAAAAGGATAAAGAAAAGACAAAGAAAACTGAGTAAGGAGGACATGAGAAGAAATGACAGAGAAGGAAGTATGTGGCTCAACCAGATTCTGATGAAGAGAAGACAAAAACAGATGACAACAACCAATTCAAGCTGGTGAGTCACAATCCTCTCTCAGACCTTGAAAATCTCTATAAAAATATTAAGAACAATACAGATATTCCAGGTTTTACTCATGTTGAATTTGATAAATTTGGTAAAGTGGAAAAGAACCAAGTGGAAGAGGCATTATATGCCATGATGTTAAAGTTTAAGACCACACCACCTGAATTTTCCAACTCAGTACCTAAACATCTATATGATATTGTTGAGCAAAAATGGCATTATTATCTAAATATGGAAAGAAAAATCAAGGAGACAACATTAGCCCAAGTAATTGCTAGTTGACTAAAGGAAAAATTGCTAAGGTACTAAATAAATATGGTGTTAGGTTCACCCCTATATAAAAATCCTTTAGCATTCTCCAAAATAATATTGAAGATGTTGTTAAGAAACCAACATAGATCTGGAAATTCATTTTCAAGTTGACCACTGTAAAGAAAGGAGAAGTTGAACCCCTAGAGGTTAAGGATGATGATGATAATGAAGATGGTGACAAATAGATACAGTTGGAGGGGAGACAAAAACAAAAGAAGATGACAAGGCAATAGCTGAGCTTGAGTAGCAAGAAGAGTAGAGTGTGCATGACACACAATTTCCTAGCATCATTCCTCTCCATGACACAACTAAAACAATTAAAACCATAATTTTAAAGGATTTCTCTAATCCATCAAATTAGAACATCAATTCCCTTACTATAGATGACTTGAAGAAAATCTTAGATTAGTCTACATTGTAGGCTACACCTTTTGATAATCCAATTTTGGTTAGTATAGTTGAGCTAGAGAAGACAGTAACTAGTATTACAAGGGAAAAGGTGAATCCACAAGAACCACCTTCCATCATCCCCTTAGTTACTCAAGTACAGTCTTTGGTCCAAATGCCAAAAGCTACATCTACCAAAATTAATATAGTTGATAAAGTTGTTACTATTGAGAAGAAAGAAGAAGTAAAAGACATCACTATAGAATAGAAAGAAAGAAGAAAGATAGATTCATCTATACCTATAGTACAAGAACAAGGTGTAAACCAAGTCATAGTGATAGACTAGGGCAAGCCTAAAGAGATAGATATCTTTTTGGGAGAGAAAGAGAAAAAAGGGAGAGTATATCAGTAACACAGCACATTGAAGTCAAAGTGTATCATTAGAGACACATTTACTCAGAGGGAGTACAAAATTTTGGTTATAGAATAGACACACTAACTCAGGGGGAGTTATCAAAATTTTGAGGTACATAAGTGTAAGAATTTTCCTTAGGGAAAAATTCACCTAGGAACTAAGAACTCAAACACAAGCACAACTATAGACCAGAAAGAGAGACTATGATCAGAATGATGATATATTCATTCAATATGTGTTGTAAAAGTATACTAGGAGTGCCTACATATAAAGGCCTCTGAGATGCATCTAGCATGCCTTGGAATCAGCTACATGATAAGTCATACAACTAGGCACATGTCCACCAAATATGGGTTATCCTCTATTAAGCATGGGAGTAAGTGCAATGATGAGAGAATAAGCCTGCTGTTGGAAATATTCAGGATAAGATGGGTTACTGAGAGGGGAGGGGTGAATCAGTAACCTATAAAACTTTTAAGCAATTCAACATTTTAACCATTCATCATTCATTTATCTAATCTACTATATAAATGAAAGATTAAACATTCATTGCACATATACACAGAGATTTGGTGACCTAGAAACCTTCCAAATAGAAAGTAAAACTAGCGTGGGGATGATGCCCACAAAACTTCAATACTATAATATAAAGTTGGCTTGTTAAGGCTTACAATGATCACTTCTGGTGATCTTCCCTATTAGGAGCAAGTAGAACTGCTAGATCCACCTTGTTAGAGGATTTCCCAACATACAATGAAGTATGCACTCTATTAGGAGATTTACAAAAAGACTATTAAGTCTACCTTGTTAAAGGATTTATAAATTGATTCACCTGTTAGGATGAAGTAGTGGATCTATTTACAACTATTTCCTAATAAGATCCTTTTTGCATTGATCACTTGATGTGATAGATATAATTTTTCTGCTCCTATGTTGACCTTGCTGAATTCCTCTTACTCTAATGTTGATTCGCTTTCACTTATCTCAAAATTAGCAACACTTTCTTCACATGTGAACATCACTCTTTTCATATCCATGATATTGCAAATGATATCATACATTACATATATACCATTCTAATATTTACAATTGCAAGGTCAGCCAAAACACAAGTGAACAAAACATTACTGAGTTGGCTCAATAGTGAATAACTTGGGTTCACTAAACTACTTTGGTGACCTTCTGATACTCAGCATCCACTACATTACTTGGAATCATCATGCACTCAATAGGAGTAGAGGCTCAATTCATACTAGCCACACAACATTTCTTGGAACTCAGTAACCATTGGTGACTCGGTAGATATAGTGTCACTCGGTAGAAACTAACTTCTTCATTTACCTTGTTGTGCTTGGTGAACACTGAATCCTTCATTTACCTTTTTCACTTAGTAAACACTAAGTCCTTTGTTTACCTTTTTCACTTAGTAAACACTGAGTCCTTTGTTTACCTTTTTCACTTGGTAAACACTGCTGAACTTCTCATTCACTCAGTATCCTCTAGAATGCTCGGTGGGAACTGTTTACCTGTTGAACTTATAAGGTAACCACTGAATGCTTGGTATACATTGTAGACTAAGTGATGAGATAGATAAGCATTTAGAATTCAATAAGTGTTCGCACTAATGACAAATATCATAATTCCAACAATCTCCCCCTTTTGCATTAGTGACAAAAATGCTTATGAGCCAAAACTTATGTGCAAACTTTGACGTACTGAATTATATATATATCCCTGATACAATATGCACAGAGTATTTACAAATATCTCTATCTTTACACATGGCTTCCTTATTTACATATATCCCCCTTTTTGACAATAATGCCAAATTACATAATATGTATTTGCACAGAGACACCAAAATGAGAGATAAACTCAGATTGCACCTTGAGAATAAGAGCCAGAGTCTTATCCCAATTTTCTTGCAAAATTGTGCAGGTGGAGAGTGTTAGTTGAACTTTAGCTGAAAGTTCAATCACATGATCTGCAACTGAAAAATTGTTGTCATGGATCAATGTTTTGGAGTAGACAATGTGTTTCTTCGTTGTGTCCATGATAAGAAGGATCATATTCTGAATGTCAATCAAGGTAGACCTGATCCTTGCTTCCTCTCTCAATAATTCTGCCTACTTTTCTGAGAAAAATTTGATTTTGAAATGATGGGATGAACTTGAATTGGGGTCCTCTTCTATCCCATTCTACTAGGGTTTTCTTCTGCAACTCATGCCGACCTAGGGTTTTAGTGGTTTTGGCTTTGTTGAGCATAGGCAAACCCATGATCTTATGAATCATCTTCTTGGTTATCAATATGGGTTGCTCCAACCACAACTGACCATTATGTACACGGCTTAGAACATATCTCACCCATTTAACTTGGAAATTCCTTGGTAGCTGTGAAATGTGGGTTAAGCCTTTTTCTTCTAAGTGTTTATGCTCAGGTCTTAGGGCTCCATCAACACATAATTGTCCTAGGGCATTTTCCATATCTAATGTACCAATTTCTTGAGCAGTGCATTTGAAATGAGTGTGAATATCATTAACAAGAAGTACCTTAGGTGGAATTTGCGATTGAGCTCCATGTGGGTCAAGTGATTTAGCAATAGCGGGCACTAGTTTGAATTTTGGGGCTTTCCATTTGACTCCTTTCACAAGCATTTTAGAACCCCTTTTCGCCTTACTGGAGCTAGTGCTTGTAGATGCCATTGCTGCTCGGTGAATGATGACTTCTTCAAATAAATTCTTTGTAGGAGATTTACTTCAAATTGCTTGGAATCACTGGCGTAAAACTGGAAATCTTTTAGCTCTGAGTATTCTTAAGTCACGGTGAAAAATGAAATCAAATTCTACCCTTTTGATGGAAATACTGTCATTAATGCCCAATACGAAGGTAGATGAGATGACATAGTGCTTGCCAGTTTGTCATCGATCTACTCGATAAAACCTTGCAACTTGATGGTTGAACAAAATCTTTGATATTCCCGACCTAGCTCAGTAAGGTCTTTAGCCAACCTTGCTCGGTAGATGCAACACGGTGAATGATAACTTTTCTTTTATCCTTGTATCTGAAATACTAATTTTATCATTTGCACTCTTTCACTCTGGAACTGCTTGAGATATGGCTAGAAGATGCAGTTCTTGATTCTAATTAAATCTAATTGGAAATGGTGGAGTCTCCCACTTCTTGAGTGACATGACCATTATTTGAACTGTCTTGCTTGGTAGATTTAGGAATCCACTGTTGTCTCATCTACTTCTGAATGTTATCAGCTTTAGCTTTCTTTTCATCTTCAATTCTTCCAATATTCATGTAATTCTTGGCTATATAACCAAGTTCAGTACATGTGTAACATCTTATGGTCGTATCCTTCTTTCTTAGGTGATGTCTTGCACAGTTTATCCCAATGTGTCCATATTCTCCACAATAGTGACACCTACACCAAGTGTTGTAGTCCCAACCAAATATTGCTTTGATAATTTGTTCTGCTAGATTGTATGTTTTTTATTTGCATTTAGATGCCTTGTGACCTTGTTTCTTGCATTTGTGACATTTTCCTTCAAATTTTCATTTTTCTTTGCATTCATTAGCTTTGTGACCATGCTGATTGTAGTTGAAGCATTTACCATTGAATTTTTCATTTCCATTACTCCAACATTTATTTGATGTATGACCTATCTTGCCACAATGATTGCAAGTGGGTCTTTGATTTATTTGGGCACCTTGTTTGGAGGATTCACCTTCTTCCTTGTATCCAGGACCAGCTTTACCCTTTTTTTTATGAAGATTCTGCTCATTTTGTTGATTTAATTGATTCATGTCTGCTTCAGATTTTATCATCCTTTCATTGACTTGCTTTTCAAAATTTAGGTCATTTTCCAAACTTTCATTGATTTTTCTTTCAGATCTCAGATCACTTTGTAAGCTTGCATTGATTTGTCTTTCAATGAGTAAATCATTTCTCAAACTTTCACTCTCAGATCTTAGATTCATAATTTCTTCATTTGCATTGAATAGTTTACCTACAAGATCTTCATGCTGAAGGGATTGATTATTTCTTGCCTCTAAGTCTTCATTTTCCTTGTATCTCTTTTCCAAAACTTCACATAGCCTGATTGATTGGATTTCTTGTTCTCTTTTAAGCTTTCTTACTTCTTCCTACAAAGAACCATTCTTTGCTAGGAGTTCCTTGATTGCTTCATTGGCTTCATTTGAACTACTTGATGGTAAAAGGTATTCAATGTTTTCTTCAACATACTGATGATCATTCATTTTTCTTGCAAGTTCCTTCCTTCTTTTTGGAGATTGAGAAAGATGCTCCTTTACTTCTTTGAGTTGAGCCATAGCCATTTCCAGATCTAGCTTTTCATTTTCAATAGACTTGTCAAGTTTGAATATCTCCATAGTCCTTGATCTTTGCTCAAGATGTCAAACTTTATCCTGAGAACCATAAAGCTCTGATACCAATTGTTGGAAATATTCAGGATAATTTCTTCATTTGGAAATATTCATTTTTCTTCAATGAGTAAATCATTTCTCAAACTTTCACTCTCAGATCTTAGATTCATAATTTCTTCATTTGCATTGAATAGTTGACCTACAAGATCTTCATGCTGAAGGGATTGATTATTTATTGCCTCTAAGTCTTCATTTGCCTTGTATCTCTTTTCCAAAACTTCACATAGCCTGATTGATTGGATTTCTTGTTCTCTTTTAAGCTTTCTTACTTCTTCCTACAAAGAACCATTCTTTGCTAGGAGTTCCTTGATTGCTTCATTAGCTTCATTTGAACTACTTGATGGTAAAAGGTATTCAATGTTTTCTTCAACAGACTGATGATCATTCATTTTTCTTGCAAGTTCCTTCCTTCTTTTTGGAGATTGAGAAAGATGCTCCTTTGCTTCTTTGAGTTGAGCCATAGCCATTTCCAGATCTAGCTTTTCATTTTCAATAGACTTGTCAAGTTTGAATATCTCCATAGTCCTTGATCTTTGCTCAAGATGTCAAACTTTATCCTGAGAACCATAAAGCTCTGATACCAATTGTTGGAAATATTCAGGATAAGCTGGGTTACTGAGAGGGGAGGGGTGAATCAGTAACCTATAAAACTTTTAAGCAATTTAGCATTTTAACCATTCATCATTCATTTATCTAATCTACTGTATAAATGAAAGATTAAACATTCATTGCACATATACACAGAGATTTGGTGACCCAGAAACTTTCCAAATAGAAAGTAAAACTAGGGTGGGGATGATGCCCACAAAAATTCCATACTACAGTATAAAGTTGGCCTATTAAGGCTTACAATGATCACTTCTAGTGATCTACCCTATTAGGAGCAAGTAGGACTACTAGATCCACCTTGTTAGAGGATTTACAAACATACAGTGAAGTATGCACTCTATTAGGAGATTTACAAAAAGATTGTTAAGTCTACCTTGTTAAAGGATTTATAAACTGGTTCACCTATTAGGATGAATCAGTGGATCTAATTACAACTATTTTTTGATAAGATCTTTTTTGCATTGATCCCCTGATGTGATAGATATAACTTTTCTACTCCTATGTTGACCTTGCTAAATTCCTCTTACTCTGTTGCTTATTCGCTTTCACTTATCTCAAAATTAGCAACACCTTCTTCACATGTGAACATCACTCTTTTCATATCCATGATACTGCTAATGATATCATACATTACATATATACCATTCCAATATTTACAATTGGAAGGTTGGCCAAAACACAAGTGAACAAAACAATACTAAGTCGGCTCAATAGTGAATAACTCAGGTTCACTAAACTAACTTGGTGACCTTATGATACTCGGCATCCACTACATTACTTGGCATCATCATGCACTTGATAGGAGTAGAGGCTCAGTTCATACTAGCCACACAACATTGCTTGGAACTCGGTAACCATTGGCAACTCGATAGATCTAGTGTCACTCAATAGAAACTAACTTCTTTGTTTACCTTGTTGTGCTCGGTGAACACTAAGTCCTTCATTTACCTTTTTCACTTGTTAAACACTGAGTCATTTGTTTACCTTTTTCACTCGATAAAAATTGAGTCCTTTGTTTACCTTTTTCACTCAGTAAACACTATTGAACTTCTCATTCACTCGATATCCTCTGGAATGCTTAGTGAGAACTGTTTACCTGTTGAAATTATAAGGTAACCACTGAATGCTCAGTATACACTGTAGACTAAGTGATGAGCTAGATAAGCATTCAAAATTGAATAAGTGTTTGCACTAATGAAAAATATCATAATTCTAACACCTACAAGGGTTTAACATGAAAATCAGTGTTGTAGACAACATGTGCTAAAAAGGGAGTGCGAATAACTATGTTGTCTACATGACAACTCAGTGAACGATGCAAACTTTAGTGTTGTAGACACCATGTGCTAAAATAGAGTTGCATACTTCTGTGTTGTCAACATGACAACTTGAAAAAGTGTGCAAACTCCTAAGTGTCTCGCAAAATAAAATAATGCAAAATAATAAAATAATGCATTAACCTAAGTAAACTTAAGTAAGTGTAAATAGTAAATATGTATTTACACCAACACCTCCCCTTAAGTACAACTTAGGGGAATGCCCTTAAGCTTACGAAACCTAGGATGAAATGCATAATGGGTCCTGGCTACTAGGTCATGTTAGGTACCCATGTACATAATGAAATGCAATCTCTCATAAAGTGGAGAAAGAGGGAAAACCTCATGGGAAAAACCCTCCCCCAAAAAGAGAGATGAATAGGGATGCATGGATGGATGGAGTAATCAAGACCCCCCCATTATGACATACATTGAGTATATACAAAAGTAAAGAATGAGAAGAACAAGAACCTCATAAGAGGAAAAAGTCCCCCCCCATAAGAAAGAAGAGGAAGACAGACAAGGTAGCCCCTGTCAATGAAAGCTGCTCCAAGGAAGAAGCTAGTCCAAGAGTGTTGAATAATGTTCCTCCCCTTTGGAAGAAACAATGGAAAAGGTACAATCCTGAAGATGTATGGTGGTCCTAAAACCTGCTCAATTATGTATGTATTGATGTTGATGTTCACCCCTTCCAACTATGCTAAAAAGAATGAATTTAGATCTAGCAAGGATGTCTATTGAACCTATCTCAGTGAACCATCTATCTGATCAACTGACAAAGAGACCTCTGACAACTATTGTTCATAAGGATCCATAATCATGGCAATCTATGAAGATTGATCATGTAGAGAATGGACATGAGGGTTAGAGTGAGCCCTCACAATAACTATAGAAGGATCGCCTTCATCAAAGAGAAGATGCAAATCATCAAGGCTGTCTCCCAAATCTATGGTATGTGACTCCACGAAGAAAACTGCAATGTTTTTCATGTAGTCATCAACTGAAGTTAGAGCTGGAAGACAGCATGTATGCTTTTGTGTTGGACCTTTCACTATGGCAATATAAGAATGTGGACTAGACTAATGATGTGACCTCTCACTGCAACTTTCGATAGAACCCCATGTGTCTAAATTTGTTGAAGCACTATCATTGGTGTCACTATCAATTTCTACTGTGTATGAAGTGTGAAGAGGAGTAGAGGATAAGCTAGGTGAACTTTCCTCAAAGTGAACATCGTTCTCCATGAAAATCTCATGAGTCTCTAGATCCATAAGTCTGTATGCCTTAGCATTGTCTTCATACTGATGAAAGTACAAGGCCTAGGTGTCAATGCCTTGCAACCCATAGAAGATAGGTTTTCCCATGCTAGACAATCAAATATTTTAAAGTGACTCACAATTAGTTTTCTACCACACCATGCCTCAAAAGAAGTCTTCCCAGCTAAGGCATTATGAGGAGACCTATTAAGTATGTGAGTGGCACTACTAATGCCTTCAACTTCAAGTGTTAGATCAAGAGACTTAGCTTTTATCATGAAACTTTCCATGGTCTTTAGAGTCCTAATCCTCATAGTTGAAACATCTATCTTATGAAAACTAAATGCTAGTGGATTTTGAAGATCAATCCCCTCAAGTTTGCAAAAGTCTCTAAGTCTTCTATCCACATATCTATTCTCACTGTCCACCCATAGAACCTTGATGGATTTCTTAGATTTGTGTTCAACATGAGCCTTAAAGGCTTGAAGCTTATGAACCACTTCATTCTTTTGATGAAGGAAGTAGACCAAAGAAAATCTTGAAAAGTCATCAACAAAAGTAAGGATGTAGCAACCTTGGCTAGCTGAAGTCACTGCAAAAGGTCCTACTAAAACCATGTGAACCAACTGAAGAAAAAATAGTGCTCTAGAAGACTTTTCTTTATCGTACTTCTCCTCGAGATGCATATCCACTGAACATGAGGAACAATCACCCTCAAAAAAGTTGATGTTAGGTAGACCTTTGACCATGTGTTTTGAGAAAAGTTGTTGAAGAGAGCAGAAGAAAAGATGACCAAACCACTCATGCCATAAGTTGATGTGTGAAGTAGAGTGAGTGAACAAGGCTTGAGAAGGAGACTTAGGCACAAAGTGGGAGAAGGAATAAAGCCTCTTGTCATCAGTGACTTTCCCCACTGTAACCAATGAATCATCTCGAAGACTATGAACCATCATTGAATCTAGAAGGAACTCAACTTTATGACCATCTCCAAGGTGAGTGATTTGGTAAACTGATAGGAGATTAGAGCTAAGATTTGGAATGTAGAGAACATCTTTGAATTCCCCATTTTCCATTTCCACATGTCCTTTTCCTTCAACTTCCATTTTAGTATCATCTTCAACAATGATGTGCTGTATTTTTTATTACTTCAATGAAAAAAAATCTCCCTTTGAAGAACCCATATGATAGGAGGCACCTAAGTCAAGTATCCATTCTGAATAAGAACTTGTATTGGCCATAAGTGCTTGCCCTTTTCCCTTTGAAGAGGTTGGAGTTGAATCCTTGGAAATACCTGACACTTGAATCTTGTTCTTCTTGAGTAGGTTTTCCAACTCATCAATTCTTTTAGTTTTGCAATGATGCTCATCATGATTCACCTTCTTGCAATTTGCACAAAAAAATTTGTCCTTCTTTTCACTACTTCCCTTCTTGTTGGAAGAATAATTGCCTTGCTATGAGAAGGATTGTTGTGTCTCAAATTGTGATTTCTACTTTCATTGCTTCTTCTTCTTGTTGCTAGAACTTTTCCCTCCTTGACTTGATTGGTGCTCATCACTATCCACCAAAGCTTTGGTCTTTGATGTCATGAGAAGTCCTAAATCCATGAAGTGAGATTGTTCAACAATCAACATCTCTATAAATGCATCAAATGTAGGCTTCTAGTAAGCAGTTCCCATGGTCAACCTGTGAGTGTTAAAACTCAAAACAAAGGAATCATACTTTGAAGGTAGCCTCTTCAAGATGTGATGAATCAACTTGTCATCCTTCATGGGATTTCCACAATCTTTAAGTAGTGGCCTATACTCATTGGCTTTGTTGATGTAATCTTGAATTGTGTCAAAATTCTTTAGATCAAAGAGAAGTATATCATCCTCAATCTAAAATCCCTTTTCTTGATCCACCTTACCATACAATGATTCAAGTGTGTCCCAAGCTAATTTGGATTCTATACAACTAGTAATGTGAAAGAAGAAATCTCTATGTACACAACTCCTAATAATTCCTAAATCCCATTGGTCTTGCTTTTTCCATTCAATGAGTTCTCTAGCATCAGTAGGTTTGGTTATTGTACCATCAACATAAAGACCGTAACCTTTTCCATTAATCTACTCCATGCAATATCTTTCCATGTAGAATAATTGCATGAAGTTAGAGGTGGACATTTAAATGAACCCATGATGCAAAAAATATAAAGAGCACACAAGAGAGACACAAAAAACACAATACACACCCCTTTTTCACTCAATCAAAAGACTCCCCAAAAAAGATTCTTGTGGCACTTTATAAGTAGTGCATGTACAATGTGCCACTTGTCAAAATTAAAAAAGTGAAATTTCTAATTTTGATTTTACAACTACCTTTTAAAGCCCAAATCTTTCACTAAGAACTTTAGCTTACATGTACAAAAAATTTGAAAAGTAATCAAAGCTTTACAATGCAAAAAAAAAGCCCTAGTTTTGAAAGTGAGAATTTTGTCCACACAACCCTAGAATCTGACTATAGATCTGGATAGTAGATGAAAAATAATGCACTTTCAAAAAAAATAGAACTTGGAAAGGTGACCAGATGAGCTTGTACAGAGCGTTTGAAGTTGCAAAATGCAGGATTAAGCAGGTATAATCACCAAAAAATACAATTTTTGAAAAATCCTTGCACCAAAACTAGAAAAGAACACCACCACTAGAAATTTTAGGAAATTCTACCCAATTTCAAAGAAAAATCACACCTAAATTGGAGTTTGGATGACCAAGTTATGGGTTTGCAAAATCAGGCTGCCAAATCAAAAAGCAATCTGGAGAGGGGTCTAGGCAAGAAACTGCTAGCTTAAATTTTATGGTCAAATAGTTTTCATAGTAGTTGAAAATTTCTTGGGAATGATGGTCAGATGGTCATCAAATTTTTACCATAAAATGATGATGTCAACAAAAATTTAGCAACCTAGGGTGATGTGGTAGCTGACTAGACTATATAGATCCGTACGATGTAACACGTGGTAGTACAAATTTGAATAGGTGGCCGATGACATGCCTATATATAATTCTACATGGTGGTTGAGGTGGTACTATATGGATGTTGATGTGTCAAGTATAGTGGCAGAATGACATGTCAATCCTATAGGGCACTACGTAGGTAGTCGCGATGACATGTTTGAGTGTTGCATCAGGGATGAGGTGGCTTTCTGACACATATCCCTAGTGTAGGGACACCACATGTCTCTTATGTAGGGGCAATCTATGGTTGATAGTTATCATCACAGGCGTGGATGTTTGAAATAGTGAGCACCGAATTTTATAATACCATAGACTGATTGCTAGAGATGTTGTAAAATAGCATCGAGAAACCAATGCGCAGGCTAGATTTTGAAAAAGGGCACCAGATTGTGGATTTACAATTGCCAGAGGTTTTGAAATCTACAAAGGCCAAAAAAAGGTTTTCGCGGGCTGGCAGGATGGTGAGAATGGCTGGAGAAGTCAAGCTATGGGCCAAAGTTTATATTGAAATATGCCACATTGTGTGTGGGTTATAACCAAGTGCAGTTTAAAAAGAATAGTGGCCAAAATTAAAATAAAGCCATGATGAGTGGTGTAGTTTCTAGTGTAGGGCCTTACCATCAATTATATTGAGAGTTGCTAGAAATTGTGCATGGCCAGATTTGGTAAGCCGAGCCACTAGAGTAAAATGCTGCATAAACTAAATAAACCTGCAATTAAAATAAATATTCCTCTATAGAATATTCTCTACAAAAGGTGCAAGGTTAGGCTCTGATAGCCTAGTACCTAAAAAAAAATTCTCTGCTACCTGCCTGGAGGGAAAAATAAAATTTTGAAATAATACAGTCAAAAAATACAGAGAAAAAAAATACAAATCTAAAAAATTAATCAAGTAGATTGCATGACCATACCCAAACTGTAAATTAGGGCCTCTAGGTTTTGATTTGCAAAAAAAATTTGCCTTATGGTTGACTTTGGCCTAGGGTAGCTAAGTTTATAGTCAATCTTCATCAAAGCAACATTCCAAATGCAATGGCAAGGTCAAATCTAGCTCTAGACACTCCTAATTTTTTAGTACTTTGGATTCGAGCTGAGGTGTTGAAGCAACAATGATCTTGAATGGATATGTGATGAGAAAATCTCCAAGCTCTGATACCATGTAATAATTTTTCTTAGGAAAAAATTCACCCAAGAACTAAGAACTCAAACACAAGCACAACTGTAGACTAGAAAGAGAGAGTATGATCAGAATGACGATATATTCATTCAATATGCATTGTAAAAGTAGACTAGGAGTGCTTTTATATAAAGGCCTCTGAGATGCATCTAGAATGCCTCATAATTAGCTAAATTATAAGTCATATGACCAAGCACATGTCCACTAGATATGGGCTATCCTTCATTAAGCACGGAAGTAAGTGTGATGATGAGAGGATAAGCCTACAAGGGTGTAACACGCAAATCAATGTTGTAGCCAACATGTGCTAAAGAGGGAGTGCAAATAACTATGTTGTCTACATGACAACTCAGTGAATGATGCAAACTTCAGTCTTATAGACACCATGTGCTGAAATAGAGTTGCACACTTCTATGTTGTCAACATGACAACTCAAAAAGGTGTGCAAACTGCTAAGTGTCTCACAAAATAAAATAATAAAATAATGAAAAATAATAAAATAATGCATTAACCTAAGTAAATTTAAGTAAGTGTAAATAGTAAATATGTATTTACACCAACAATAAGTTACTACAAAAAATTTGAAATTTTGAAGTTTTGTATAAGACAAAGTTATGGATATGTTATGCTCTAGAGAAAACTGATGTTAATGTATACTCAAGTGTTTTTGACAGTCATGTAAAAGGGGGATACTGATGATCTCAAATTAGTTTTGACA
This sequence comes from Cupressus sempervirens, assembly GCA_028749045.1. NCBI lineage: Eukaryota > Viridiplantae > Streptophyta > Pinopsida > Cupressales > Cupressaceae > Cupressus > Cupressus sempervirens. The sequence goes on along the minus strand of CM053783.1, from coordinate 702,002,766 downwards.
AGTGACTATCAACACACTTAAGCTAGTTACTTAGTTCATGCCAAACTAGTAAACATGCAAAGAACAACATGTAAATATTAGACCATGTCAAGTTGCAATGAATGTTGAGTCAGTCATATGCTGAGTCACTCAAGTGTCGAGTAGATAGACCATGCCAAATGATTCAAAAACTGAGTAAATAGTGGATGTCGAGAAATACAGGTGTCGAGTCACAATATACAAAATAGTGTATGCTGAGCATCAGAGACTTTAGATGATGAGTAAGACAGTTTTGACATATTTGTTTGTAATGGAACAAACAACTATGTTAACCATTTTTTAGCCCACTTAAGATTACATTTTGGTATTTTGGAGATAAGAACGAATCTCTATTTGGTTTCCCTATGCAATTACATGCAACCAATCAGAAAATGGGAAGGTTTAAGTAGAAAAATAGATGAATCTCAGCCATAGATTCATACCTACCATAAGCCACCAAAGTCTTCTTAAGGAGGAAAAAACCCAAATTTTTGAGTAAGATAGGGAGTGGAAAGGAATTGAAGGAGTGAAGAGAATAGTTTGCATGCAAAAACAAATCATTCATGGTGACTTAAAAGAAAGAATGTATTGTAGAATCAGTTAAAGAAGAACAAAGGATAAAGAAAAGGATATAGTATTGAGGCATTTGATTTAAAATGATCAAGAAGATATTATTTAGAGGTGATCTATTATCAAGAAAGCAAGTGTCAACCACAGATCTGTGCTGAGACATTTTAACGAGTGATTTCAATCAAATCTCTTAAGTAGATTAGTCATAAGAGATTATATGAAATCCTTTAATAGGTTTCTCACTTAGTTTTAAGTTTAAGTCCTCTAACAAGGCACACTTCAGCCCTCTAACAAAGCACAATTCTAATAGGGTGTTGAAATCCTCTAAAAAATGGAGACCTAATAGTCTTTGTAAGACTTTAATTAGGTAGAAATATCATAGGGTAGATCATGTTTCATGGTCAAAACATTGTAACCTTCATTGGATACACTTTATTAAGGCAATAGTAAAGATTTGTGGGTGTCATCCCCACCCTAGTTTTATGTTCTCACTTGGAGGGTTTCTAGGTAACCATATCTGGTGTTATGTGTGTGACTCCTTGTATGATTATATTATTTAGATGCATATGCTTTACATGATTGTTTCAGTTTTATCATTGAATATATGAGATGGATATATGGTGAAAGTTTTATGGATCCAAGTTTGAACTACTGATTCACCCCCCGAAGAATGTTCACCTTTCCTATTGTAATTCCAATAGAAAGACCCCTGAACTCATGATCCAATACATCTCTATATTATTTCTTACAAAATAATAGAATGAAATAGCTTGAAATCCTTCTTTTTCCTCTTGACCAAACCAAACCTTTGCAGATCTCAATACCATATCTTTAAACTCACATCACTCTAAACCCTTTGTTTTCTTACACACATTTACCAACTTTTCATATCCAATACAAGTTTGCTTCCTCTTTCACATATTACACATAATTCACACTTAATCACAAGGAAAATAATCTTTCTTTATACCACATCCTCAAAATAATTTACTAAATCAGCCTTGAGGCTTTCCTAATTAATTATAATAGGACCTCATTAAGATATTACAATTCATTACATCTTTTCACAATTACAAAACACTATTAACTCACATTAAATACAACAACTCACATTAAATACAATGTCTCACATGTGTGAATCCTAACCTCACAAACTTGTTGACATCACCATTATGTTTTCTACTATCACTATCTAACTTCAATCATTGTGATTCTATCCCTGTTAAAAGATATAATTGAATCATCAGAAACTACTTCTCAGGTACTCTATCTGCACACTGTCCTCTATACATCTTGAATAACTCTCGCATGTCTTTGCCTCTCTGCATGCACACTTGTCCACTTCATTAGGATACAAAGTAGAGCATATATTTAATAGTTCTTTACCTCATCATCAATACATAGTCCATATGACATCATTCTTAGTCTTCTACTATGTTAATCTTTACAAAAATAATATTGTGCTGACATCATTGACAAACTGATTCAAGAATGCAACATGTCAATCTCCTCAATTGCTCTAGCAATTCTTAGAATACTCCCCAATGGAATACCATTTGCATTCATGCTAGAAATATCCTCCTTTGGCATTGATGGCAACATAGATAAAAAAACATCAAAGTTCCAAGAATACCAAATCCTATTCTATTGCTCTGTTCTTTTCAAATCTTCTTCATCAATCAAATATGAAACTCATGGAAATGATTGTCCATCTTTGCTTTGTCATTCTTACATGGATGACATCAATCATTCATACTTCTCCCCTATTGATATTGTAATGAACCTTTATGGTCATTCCTTAATTTACCCCTTTTTTATGGTGCTTTTACAATATTTTTCTCCATTGATTCCCTTTCAATGTGTGTTGATATTATATATATATATATATATATGATTGTATTCATAGGATTGTGTCCTTTCATATTAATTATATTAATAAGGTAATTATTAATTTTATATATTATTTTTAATGATCATATATTATATTATTATATTAATTATAAATTATATAAATTATTATTGATATTAATAAGACTATTATAATATATTATTAATTTAAATAATTTTATGTAATCTTATATTAAACATACCATCAGATTATTATATTAAAGAATTATATATTATTATACATATTTGAAATATATCCAATATATGTATATCACATATATTTAATATTATTTATCTTATTGTTGCCCCAATTTTTATTTTGTACCAATGTTGCAAAGTAGAAATTAACTTGGATTGTGTTTAGTCTGGTTAAGTCAATTGGTCCTTTCTCCCTCAAGTGATAAGCATCTCCATCGAGTTTTCATCTTTTCTCCTCTCCCGTATATTATGGCCCGGTGGGTTTTCCTTATCATCACGAGTCTTTTGGGTAGTTTAGGACCTTGCTCAATGGAGATTCTTGAATTATGTTACTTCAAATGAACTAATTGTAGCTCATTTTGTTCCAAACATGAAGAAAGTTGAAGTGGCAGAAAATCTAGTTTCATTTTCTCTTTGGCAGGTTTTCGCACCCCAAAGGTGAAACTCTGTCGAGATTCATAAATGCAATTTGCAAGTTTCAATGAAGAAAGACAAATTCTATTATGGATAGACCATTCAAGTATTTCCATGTTTTCACTACGAGAATCATTCAAAACTCACTAAGAAGATTAAAAAAAGCATCGGCAGAAAACTCAGAAACAACTTCTCCTCGGTTGGTTTCAAACCAAGAAGTTAGTTTTTCGAAATAGCATTTTTGAAAAAGTAAAGTGAGTTAGTGGGTCCCATCTTTCACTTGCAAAGCCAATTTTATGTTTTCCAGAGGCTTAAAGTAAAGTGATTAGGGCAAAGAAGGTAAAATGAGGGCACAAGCGGAAAAGTAGAAATTGCCTTCTCCTCTGCGAGCTTTCTACCCTCGACAACAATTTTTTGCAAGTAATAGAAAATTGTTCCTACAAGAATAGTAATTGTGTAAATTGATCATGGCATGTTTTGGGAAAATATGTGAAGCAAATCAATTGAGTTTTTGAATGTATTTTAAATAGAATCTAGTCAGGCAGATTTCTTCCCAAGGAGTACTCTGTTTCTATTTCTCCAAAATAGGGTAAAAATGGAAAAGTAAGTTTTTAATTAAAGAAAGTTACCATTGGGCCAATGGGAATAGTGAAAAGAAAGGGAAAATCGATTAGAACACTCACATTTACTAATTCAATGGATTTATCCTTAAATTCGCTTCTGTATTGCAGATCATGAAAATCAACGGACAGATTAAGGGTTCTTATATAAAGATAAGTGTAACAGATTTTCAAATCACTGCTTTCTCTTTTGAAATATTATGCTAAATAGTGATCCCAAAAAAAATTCAAAGTTGCAAGGTTCACTCTTTGCACTATTTGCAATTATTAGATTTTAGTTTATCCTTATATCAGACAAATGGCAACAAGATTCACTGGTTTTGATGGACTGAGTAGAATCAAGCCTACATGTCAAAATATCACAGACACTTCACTTCACTTCTTCAACATGCAAGACTTCCAAAGGAGACTAAGGATAGAGCCAATTCACCCCATAATGGAGAAACTTCGAGGAAATGGATTAGTAGAGGCAGCCAGATTTCTAGTAGCAGTACAAGCTCCAGAGTTGATTATTGAATGAATCAATCATTACAATCCGGATTCAAAAAAAATCTTACTACCAAATCAAATAGTGCTAATGTCAATTGATATTCAAGTAGTAGTGAACTACCTATGGATTCTAGAATGATAGGAGTTCTCTAAATTAACAATTGGAGGACCCTTGTCTAAATTCTCTCTGCAGAAGATGGTGTCGTGAAAAGAGATCATGAGTTCTTGGTTCCAAAAGCCAAGGGGAGCTAAGAGTAAGGTCCCTAAAACCTTTTTTAGCACTGATCTCAAGCCCAAGATTGTGGACATTTTGGTTCTCTTGCATCAACTTAAAGGTGAGGTAGAAGCCCTTAATTTTGTAGAACAATACTTCTTTTTTATGCAAATTATTTTCTCAGATACACAATATGTTGACTAGGCATATGAGGTAAGTGAACATCTGTCTAGGGCTCTTAGTGTGGCTAAGTTCTACAATTCATTTTATGTCTTCTTTCTTGATATATATGTTGGCTTCCCTAAAATTGTGGCCGGGACTCCCCAGATTAGAGAATTTCCCTAATGACATGAAAAGCTATGAATTTTATCCATGCCTGCAACTGTAGAATAGTTATGTGGAGTATATCCAAGTAAATGATACATTCACAATGAGAATATGAAGGGAACTCCAAGGATGTTTGGAGCAAAGATTCAGCCCAGAGGCAATGGCAGTCATCAATCAATTTGGTAGTTATTTCATTCAATTCTAATCCTTTTTTTATTTCCATCTTGTAGCATTTGATGGATTTCCTCTAAAGCTACCTAGATACCCAAATGACATGATTGTACTCATTGAGATCATGAGGCAAGTGATTCAGGTCAATGTGTTGAGTGCCAGTTTGAGGAAGAAGGGGTATGAATTCCCTATGAAAGTTGGGGCCTACAGTTGTGAGACTCGATCAGATGCTAAAAACATGCTTAACACATTTGAGAACAAGTACAAGTTAGAAGAGTATGAAATGGTGAAGTCTATGTTTGACCCAAATGGGTATGCCAAAGATATGCTTCAAATTGGAAGCATAATCAAGAATGTTACTACTATGGAGGATTATTGGTCAGATTGTAAAGATGAGTTGGAAAGCCAAGATCGGGCTTTTGCTAGATTGACAGAGGATCAAATAAAGACATATGGAATTAACTTAGAAGTGGAAAGGCTAGAAGATGATGGGCAAAATATGTATAGTAATACATATTTGACCAAATTGAGAAATACTCCAATCAGTTCTAAGCCATATGTTGATATGGAAGAAGACCTTGATGTTATGATTGTCTGGATCATCAAGAGAACCAAAAAATGGGTCGAGTGGACAACAAAAAGGGCCAAGGTAAGGGCAGGACTACTCAAGCTTCTCCAGCCACTACTACTCCCACTTCTTCTCAAAGTGCCACACCAAGTGTTACAACTACAGCCCCTCAAGGACCTACTCAATCTACAAGAGGTGGTGACCAACCCTTAGAGAAAAACATTTTAATAGCTCCAACTTGCCAAGAGAGTCCTCTACCAGTTATTAGGGCCCAAGCTAGCACCAAAGAAAAGAGGACTGAAGAGCCAAAAGATGGTGTTACTACTCAAGTCTCACCTCCTCATGTTACTACTCCAGTCTCACCTCCTCATGTTACTGCTCCAGTATCATCTCTTCATGTTACCCCAACTCCATCTCCTCATCATATCCCTACTCCATCTGCAAGTGCTCCTCTTTTGAAGCCAACTGGTTCCCGCATTCAAATAGTAGAGATCAAGGATGAAAAGAGTAGTAGTAGTGAGTCCACTAAATCTGATGAAGCTACGAGGAAAACTCAAGAAGAAGAGGGAGCCCCGAGTTCATCTAGACTTCTTTTTCAAGATCCAAAGAATCCTTTCTATGTTCCTATAGTGGTAGTGACTCTAGTAAGGAAGAAAATGTTCAGTATAGAGTCACTTGGGGCTGCTTCTACAGTGATTAGTATAGAGTCCTTGCTAGAAGATACCTTAGAAAGGAAGAGAAAGAGGAAAGAGGAGAGCATCCCTAAAAAAGATGTTGTGTCTCAAGCAGTTCACTCTGGATCTACAATAGTGAAATCTAAGAAGCAAAAGACTTTATCAATACTTGGGCAAGATCCAAAAATAGGACACTTAACAATGGAGATAGCAAAGCCAAACAAAGTAGGGAGAATTGAGGACATGACACCCAATGATTTCACTCTACATTCAATTGATCTTGGAGAGGCTAGACATGATACAAAGGTAGGCTTATGGAGATCAAGTAATGAGGTGATAGAAGAACAATTGGAGAGCCTCAAATTGTCAAAAATCAAGATGAAGGCTGAGATTGAAGAATTGAAAAGATTTATTAGGTAGTTAGTTGTTCCATTGGCAATTGTTAATGGTGGGCTTGCTACTGAGAACCCCACAATAGAAGAAGTACAAGCTTTCATCTCACAGCTTCAGAAAGATAGGCATTTTGGTCAGATTAGAAGAGAATGGAATGAGAAACTCAATGCAGATGGAATTGCTCTGATTGATCAAATTAAAAATGTTATCCTTCGATTGGAAACTGAGAAGGATATTATCATATCTAATCACAACACTTTGGCCGTAGAGAAGGCAAGATGTGATGAATGCATTTCTCTCCTGAAAATGATCATCCAAATGAAGGCAAAAGAGGTAGTTGAAGCAAAGATTTTGAAGAAAGGGACTGAGCCTCTATTTGAATGGCTTCAAAGCATGAAATTTAAGTTGGAGATGATTCAAGAAGCTAAAGAGGGACTCAAAGAAAAAGGGGAAAAAGTGAGGAAGACCCAAGACAGAGCATTCAAACTCATGCAAGGATTACACACTGACTCACAAACCAGTGGGCAAGGGAAAGCTCTTATTGGGATAGAAGTAATGAAGAAAAACTTCTCCACATACTTGAGTAATCTATTTGGAATGACTTCAAGCAGTCAAAATAGAGTATCAGAGTTCCAAATGCTTGGTGGATGCATATACATGGTTGTTGAAGAATTGACAAGTCAACTAAATGCAGTAAAGGAGTTGGACTAAGAGCATTCGAAGTGGCTCTTAAGATTCACTAATGTACATGTGCCTAGTCATGAAGAAATGATTCCAATTATAGTTGCTGCTAAGGTATATAGAGCGAAAACTGAAAAAGGAAGGAAGCCCAAGTGAATCAATTGAAGCCTCCTTTTCATTTTCTATTGTAAAATTTCCAAATTTTGTAAATTTTGTAATATGACAAACTGGCATCTTGCCATTTGTCATCCTCAGAAGATGAATCGATTAAAATTCCTATTGTAATGGTCATCTGTCAAACTCTATATGTATGAAGTTGAATGATTAATGAAAGGTTGGTAAATTTTGGTGTAGGATACTTGATGTTGCAGAGTCAATTAAAGAGTATTTTATATCAATTATTTTCTATTCCAGTAAGTTGATAGTTGTTAATTAGCTGATTCTTTCTCTTAAACTAAGTTATAGTAGGAAGGAAAGGAGTTTTCATTCCTATGTTTTGAGGTTGTGAATAAACCTATTAGGATGTGCTATGGAATATTCAGAGAAGGGATCATTAGACTTTTTTCACTTCATTTATACCTCTATTAATGGTTTTTGTAGATTAGTTTAGCGCTTAGTGTATGAATTCATAGGATGTGTGAGTTCTATTATTTGGTTCATAGAATAGAAAATTTCCCCTCCCTAGATTAAGTCATGCTTAGGCTTAATTCGGTTGGCTTCTTCTACTCTTGGGTTAAGAGCATACCCTATGTTAGTTTTAGGATCAAAACATAATTCATTGCATACCATTCCATAAGGGAGTTGTACCTACCAATTCAGAGAAAAGCCAATAATCAAATAATCACTTTTCAATTGTTGTAATTAGATATTATTCACAATTTGGGCACTAAGAGAGTCATATTCTTAAGAAACAAGAAAGGAAAAATCTATTTACTAATAGATTTTTGGTGACTCTGCTAGGGAACAAACAGTCTCTTGATCAAAAAGCCTATGTCATGAGGGAAACTGGTACTACCTCATGAAAACATAATCCCAGTGCTCCAACCTAAACTTGGTTTTCAAGATGACCAAGAGGACATAATTTCATCCCTTAATACATATGTTTGGAGGCACAAAAGGAACACTAAACATTATCGAAATGCTAGCCAGGTATTAGAGGAAGAAGAAAGAAGAGTTGAAGCCTTGGAAAGAGTTGTTCAAAGGAGAGATGTCCAGAGAGTAGAAAGATAATTAAAAAAATAATCTCAGAGATAAACCAGACCCAACATTGTGAAACAATTTAGGTTCCTCAGAAGTACCAAAGAATAGGGTGGGCAGGGTCCTACCTTTGATAAACTTGCAGATCTCGGCTTTCCTATTTTAGACATCCCAAAGTGAAAAGGTGCAGGTAAAAGTCAAAGTAGACCCCCTTCCCCTATTAGAAATCAGGATGCCAGCACTTCACATTCCACTTGTCAGGTATTAGCACTTCACGGAGTTATTGCCCCTCCAGTTGTTAATTTTCTACCATATACCACTAGAACAATCATGGCCACTCTATGGGTTGTGGCAATAGAGCCGTTAGCATTGAACACTTACCATCCACTCCCAATTGGTTCAAGGAAGAATTTTCCTAAATTCTCAGGTGATGGGAAAGTCACTATAGATGAACACATTAAAGCTTTCTTTGTGCCTACTCATATCTTAGGAGTGGGACATGAAGATATTGCCATCAGATTATTCATAGAAGCCCTCATAGATAGTGCAGCATATTGGTTTTATCATCTTTTTGACGGCTCAATAACTGATTGGGATATAATGAGAACTGAATTTGAGACAAGATTCAAAACTGTAGAAGATGAACATGACTTGCTAACATAGTTGACTTCAATTAAGAAGTAACCAACTATGAGCATGAGAGATTTCATTGCCAAATTCAATGAGATTAATATCAAAATTCCTACTGCTGATAGACCCACACTTGGTAATCTGAAAACTTTCTTTATTAGCACTATGCCTCCAGATATCAATTATGATCTGAGAAGAGCATGTCCCACTGATCTAACTGACACACAAAAGAAAGTGATTGAATGAGAGGACAATTTAATTTTTGTGGGAAAATGGAAATGAGAACTTCAAACTAAAGGGAGTTCTTGTAATACCACATCATCATAAGAGATGATTTAGAAGTTTTCTAATGAATTAGTAGCAATGAAGAAGCAGTTACCTAGATTCAATGGCTCTTGTCAGCAGAATTACCAAAATTCACTAGGAAGAAGCAATGAAAGTAGATTTTTGTAGCTTACAAGTTCACAACCTAGGTTGCAAATTGAAGAAATGCCAAAAAAAGGAAATATGTGCATCTTTCATTTGACCATAGATCATGACAGTGAGAATTGTCTAGAGACTGCTCGTATGATGCAGTTGTTATGTACTGATGAATTAAACACTATGGCTCCTTGTTCAAAACCTGATTCTTATTCAAATGGCAACTCTAAAAATTTATTTTTAGAATACAAATCAAATTCTAAATCAAAAGGTGAGTGTTTTGTAACTATTGATGGAACTTCATACATAGTGCTTACCCATGGACAAAGGTCAAAGAACCAAACCTCTAGTCACACTCACAGGAATGACTTCAGTCCTTCAACAAGAAATGTGCATACTGATCAAGGAGCATCTACTTCACAAATAGGTAAGGACAAGACATCCTTTGATTTCATTCAATTTTGTGAAGAGTCAAAAATTCAAATCTCCACTATTGATTATTTAAAGTCACATCCTTCCCAATTAAAAATACTGGTAGACCAATGTAAAGGAAACAAATCAGATTCTAATTGTAATGCAATGGTTGAAAAGGAGGAAGAAACCTTGACATATAATTTGTTTAATCAAGAAGATTCCACAGTTTGAATAACCTCTCCTAGGAAAAAACTTGAACCTTTTTATATCCCATTGTACATCAATGGATGTAAACTTAGTAATTGTATAATAGATTCGGGTGCATTAGATAATGTTATGCTTTATTCTATAGCTAAATCTTGTTAGGAATAAGGTGTCTCAACCTTGGATAATTCCTATTCTTATTATTTTTTTTGTAAAATGTATTTCTTGCAAATAATGTTGATGTGTCGGCATCTTGAATTGTGTATAAGGAGATCATAGCTAAAACAGTTATGACGGATTCCTATGACATGCAAGACCTATGTTAGGAAGATTCAATGACAGGTGAAGACATGTGGCAACTGATAAATTTGAATACTATACACTCTACCCCAATAGTGAGGTTTGGGGCATCACCCAAAAAAAAAATTTGGGGTTCCTATTTTCTCGAAGAATGGTAAAACCCTAATACGATTACCTTTGGGAGTAGCCCTAAAAGTGAAGTGCATGTTATGAGCATTTTTAGGGTTGCGAAGAGGTGGATGCAAGAAAGTGTATTTTTGGTACTGTGAGTTGTTACTAGAGTCTTATGTTGTCGCTATTGAACTTGCATTGCAAGTGTATTGTAACCTTGTGTTGAAGATAATACATTGTGTAGGTTCTGGAGGGGTGGGGTTGTTTTACCAAAAGGTTTTTCCCCACCAAAAACTCTTTGTGTTATGTTTTTCTTTCTCTTTCTATTTTCTTTATTCTTTCTTGGCTGAAATATTGTTGTTTACATGATATTGAATCTATACATCATACTTCTCTTAAGAGATTAGTGTAGGAAGTTGTTTCTACACCTGAGTTTCCTTACAAAGCTTTGGGTCTCAATCTTACCAAAGTGCATGGAAGATGCTATTCAATGGATGCCAAGCAAGTTCCCTTACTCGGATAGATTAAAGATGCTCAGGTAGCTTTAGCTTCACGTCTAGAAAAGAAGCTCCTATTGACTATCCTAGTAGCGGATATCCCAGCAAGCTATGGACTTTTGTTAAGTAGAATTTTTTGTTGTGACTTAGGAGGAGAAATAAAACTAGAATGATCCCAAGTAGTAATACCTATTGGGAATAAGAAAGTCAAATTAGAACTTGAAGAAAAGGAAAAGTTCATAGTGTTGAAATTAGATGACCCTAAAGCTCAAATCCTATATCAAGAATTAGAGTTTGGCAATTATATGTTGTTTACTGAAGAAACCCCAAAAGAGAAATGGATGAAAATCCAAGCAACAAAGTTTCCAATGGAAATAAAGATGTATTAGGCATATGGATGCTTGAATTTGATAGAAGTTGTGCCTCTTCAGGATCTAGAGCTGGTATAGTATTGATATGCTCAGAATGAGAACCTGAACCTATGGCTTTCAAATTACAATTTAGAAATATGAATAACACTATGAAATATGAGGCCTTATTACTTGGGATAATGACAGAAAAAGAAAAAGGAATAAATATTTTAAAAACCCAAGGTGATGCAGAGCTTATTGTAAAGCAGGTAAAGGGGTAGTATTCTGTTAAAAATCACAAGCTAAAAAATTATAGGAGCAGAGTCTAGGATGAAATTGAGGGTCTAGATGCCTTCTCTATTAAAGTGGTTTTGAGAGAGATGAATACCAAAGCTTATTCCTTGGCTGTCTCTACCTCCCTACTACTTCCTCACCCAAATTTCCAAGACAAGAAGTACTAGATCGAGATTATGTATCGATCTGCCATTCCACGTAATACAGAATCATGGCAAGTTTTCAATGATGTTAAAAGTTTGCAGATGTTCCTTGAGAATGATAAGTTTAGCTTTGCTCACAATTCCAATGGAAGTAATCATGAAAACCCTGATGTAGAGAAAGGATAGAGCCAAAATGTGGAAGTTCAGTTGAAAGGCAACATTATTCCCCCATATTTTGTGGCCTTAGAAAAATTGTTTAATAGACATGATGCTTACATAAAGTGGAAGAGGGAAAAAAAGGGGTCAACAATGGTTGAATATGAAGGAGTTAACATTGGAGATATTCATAATCCCAAACTGATCAACATTGGGAGGTTTTGTTCACCCGAAGAGAAAGAGGCCGCAACGAATCTATTTGTGGAATATAGAGATGTTTTCTCTTGGAGATATGAAGATTTGAAAAGTTATAGAAATGGGAAGGTAAAACATGAAATTCCACTGAAGCCTTATGTAGTCCCTTTCTGGTAGAAACAAAGGAACTATAATCCTAAATTCGTTGATGTCATCTTCCAAGAAGTAGATAAGATGTTAAAAGAAAGAATTAAATTTATCCCATTCATCATTCCACCTGGATAGCCAATATAGTACTCATCAAAAAAAAGAACAAAGAAATAAGAATCTGTGTTGATTTTTGCAACCTAAATCAAGCATCCCTGAAAGATAACTTTTCTCTTCCTAATATGGACTATTTATTGCAAATAGTAGAAAGATCTGAAATGATGTCTATGCTTGATGGCTTCTTGGGTTATAATCAGGTTGAAGTAGAAGAGAAAGACTAGCATAAGATGGCATTCACTACCCCTTGGGGTACATTTTCATATTGTAGAATTCCTTTTGGACTTATCAATGTTGGTGCTACAATCCAAAGTTACATGAGCAAGACATTCACTTATTTGAAAGACTGAATCATAGTCATATACCTGGATGACATTACCGTGTTCTTGAGAAAAAGAAAAGATCATATGGAAGATTTGAGGAAAGTGTTACAGAGGTGCCGAGAGCATGGAATATCTCTCAACCCAAATAAAAAAAAATTTGTGTGTGACAAAAGGAAAGCTCCTTGGCCATATAGTGTCCTAGGAAGGCATTAGAATTGACCTTGAAAGAGTAGAAGCTATTCAAAGATTGAGCCTACCCCCAAACAAAATAGGGGTTAAATGTTTGTTTGAGCAGGTAAATTTTTTGAGAATATTTGTGCCAAATTTCATGAAAACTACTAAACATATAGTAGACATGATGAAAGGGCATTCAAATTTCAAATGGAATGAGGTAGGAATGTGAGCTTTCCATGATATAAAAATTGCTATTGCTAATGCTCTAGTACTGTGCCATCCAAATTATAAGAGGGACTTTATCATTTATTGATATGCTTCTAAACATACGTTGTTAGCCATTCTTATGTAGGAGAATGATGAAGGAGTATAGGATCCTATTGCTTTTATGAGCATACCTTTAAAGAACCATGAGCTCAAATATTCACAAATTGAAAAGCATGCTTTTTCAGTCAAGGCTCTTAAAATTTTTTGGTTCTATATCCTACATTCACATTCAATAATTTTTGTCCCAAATGTAGCAGTAAACAGTGTATTGACCCAACAGGATATAGGTTGCAATTTCAAAGGAGCATGGGTAGCAAAAATATAAGAATATGATATAGATATTAAACCTACCAAGTCGATAAGAGGGAATTCTCTATGTAAGGCAATTGCAAAAAACAAAATCACTAAAGAGTCAAAAGAATCTGGTGAGAAGCAATTGGTGTTAGCTGTAGGTCTCTACGATCCATGGTTTGAAAACATCTCTTACCTTTTAACATATGGTGAATGTCCAAAGGGCCTAAATGCAAAGTAAAGAGGAGACCTTAAATTAAAAGTAGCTAAGTATGTGATCTAGGATGGTAATCTTTTCAAAAGAGCTATTGACAGTAGTTTCCTTAGGTGTGTAGATAAGAAATAGCAAGAAAATCTATTGAAGACATTTCACAATGAAGCTTGTGGAGGACATTTCTCTTCTTCAATCACAACATTTAAAATACTAAGGCAATGTTATTACTGGCCTGGGATGTTTAAAGATACATATGCTAGGGTAGAAAAGTGTGAAAAGTGCAAGATTTTTTTGGACGTCCTCAACTAGCTGCCTTATCTTTGAGACCTATTATCATCGAAGAGCCTTTCCAACAGTGGGGCCTTGACTTTGTTGGTCATCAATATATAATAACTACAACTGATTACTTCACTAAATGGGTAGAAGCTAAAGCTACGAAGAAGACTACTTCCGAGGTGGTGTGTGAATTCATAAAAGAAAACATTTTGGTTAGGTTTGGTGTTCCTATTAAACTAGTGATGGATAATGCATCTTATTTTTCTTCAACTAAAATTACTTATTTCTATTTTGAGTATGGGATCATTGTGGGTCATTCATCTGATTATTTCCCTCAAGGGAATGTACAGGTAGAGTCTAGCAATAAGAACCTAATTAGTATTGTTAAGAAGCTAGTCTGAGATAATCAGAAGACCTGGCACAAGAGGATTTATGAGGCACTCTGGGTGGATAGAGTGACACCCAAGAGGGCAATTGGTATACTTTTGAATTTTTTTATGGAACTGAGGCCAATCTATCTCTACCTCTAGAGTTAGCCATGAGAAAATTTAGAATAGCAATTGAGGATGATGTCTATAAGGATGGTCTAGAGAAGAGGATCCTATATTTGAGAAAACTTGAAGAAGAAAGGAGGGAAATCGTAGACCACATTACATAGCACCAAATGTGAGTGAAAGAGCTCTTTGATAAAAAAGCAAGACCTTAAAAATTTATGGTAGGAGACATGGTACTACTTTGGCACAAAAGAAAGGCTTCGAAAGGAATGCATAAGAAGTTTGATGTGTTGTGGAAAGGTCCATTTAGAATTCAACAGGCATTTGAAAACAATTCTTTTAAGTTGGCATATGAAGATGGTGAAGTACTACCCCTGACTTATAATGGTCATGATCTCAAGCTCTATCAAATTGCAAATGGAAAATAGGTAGCCCCTGTACTGTACTATAGTTAAACTTAGTGTCTTGTGTGTGTCCTAGTTAGCCTTTTCCCTTCTATTTTCTTTTCCTTGTTCCTTGTTTTGTTTTTTTTTTTGTTGTGTTATCACCTTTCATATCCTTTTGCGAAACCAGAGATTCTAAGTTCCTTGCTTGGGCATGCTCTACCCAAGTCCCTAGTCAAAGCCAACTATTGCCCCACTTTTTATTTTGTACCAATTTTGCAAAGTAGAAATTAACTTGTATTGTGTTTAGTCTGGTCAAGTCAGTTGGTCCTTTCTCCCTCAAGTGATAAGCATCTCCATCAGGTTTTCATCTTTTCTCTTCTCCTGCATTGTATGGTCGGGTGGATTTTCTTTATCATCACGAGTCTTTTGGGTAGTTTAGGACCTTTCTTGGTGGATATTCTTGAATTATGTTACTTTAGATGAACTACTTGTAGCTCATTTTTTCCCAAACATGAAGAAAGTTGAAGTGGTAGAAAATCTAGTTTCATTTTCTCTTTCTTGAGTTTTCGCACCCCGAAGGTGAAACTTCACTGAGATTCACAAATGTGGTTTGCAAGTTTAAATGAAGAGAGATGAATTCTATTATGGATAGATCATTCAATTATTTCCATGTTTTCACTACGAGAATCATTCAAAACTCACTCAGATGATTAAAAAAAGCATCGGCAAAAAACTCAGAAATAGCTTCTCCTCGGCGAGTTTCAAACAAAGAAGCCAATTTTCCAAAATAGCATTTGTGAAAAGGTAAAGTGAGTCAGTGGGTCCCATATTTCACTTGCAAAGCCAGTTTTATGTTTTCCAGAGGCTTAAGGTAAAGTTATTAGGGCAAAGAAGGTGAAATGAGGGCACAAGAAAAAAAGTAGAAATTGCCTTCTCCTCCGTGGGTTTTTTACCTTCGACAGCAATTTTTTGCAAGTAATAGAAAATCATTCCTGCAAGCATAGTAATTGTGTAAATTTATCATGGCATGTTTTGGGAAAATATTTGAAGCAAATCAATTGAGCTTGTGAATGTATTTTAAATAGAATCTAGTCATGCAGATTTCTTCCCAAGGAGTACTCTATTTCTATTTCTCCAAAACAAGGTAAAAATGGAAAAGTCTGTAATTAAAGAAAGTTGTCGTTGGGCCAACGAGAATAGTGAAAAGATAGGGAAAATTTTGTTAGAACCCTCACATTTACTAATTCAATGGATTTATCCTCAAATTCACTCGTGTGGCGTGGATCATGAAAATCAATGGACAGATTAAGGGTTCTTATATAAAGATAAGTGTAACAGATTTTCAAATCACTGCGTTCTCTTTTGAACTGTTATGTTGAATAGTGATCCCAAAAAAATTTCAAAGTTACAAGGTTCACTCTTTGCACTATTTGCAATTATTAGATTTTAGTTTATCCTTATATCAGACAAATGACAACAGGATTCACCAATTTTGATGGATTGGGTGGAATCAAGTCTACATGTCAGAATATCAGAGACACTTCACTTCACTTCTTTGACATGCAAGACTTCCAAAGGAGACTAAGGACGGAGCTAATTCACCCCATAATAGAGAAACTTCAAGGAAGTGGATTAGTAGAGGCAACCGGATTTCTAGTAGTAGTACAAGCTCTAGCATTGATTATTGAATGCATCAATCATTACAATCTAGATACAAAACAAATCTTACAACCAGATCAAATAGTGCTAATCTCAATTGATAGGCAAGCGGTCGTAAATTGCCTATAGATTCCAGAATCAGAGGAGTTCTCTGAATTAACAATTTGAGGAGCCTTGTCTAAATTCTCTCTGAAGAAGATGGTGTGGAGAAAAGAGATCATGAGTTCTTGGTTCATAAAGCCAAGGGGAGCTAAGAGTAAGTTCCCTATAACCCTTTTTGGCACTGATCTCAAGCTCGAGATTGTGGACATTCGGGTCCTCTTGCATCGACTTAAAGGTGAGGTAGAAGCCCTTAATTTTTTAGAATAGTACTTCTTTTTGGTGCAAATTATTTGCTTGGATACACAATATGTTGACTGGGCAAATGAGGTAAGTGAACATCGATCTAGGGCTCTGAGTGTGGTTAAGTTCTACAATTCATTTTATATGTCTTCCTTCTTGATATATATGTTGGCTTCCCTACAATTGTGGCTTGGACTCCCTAGATTAGAGAATTTCCCTGATGACATGAAAAGCTATGAATTTTATCCATGCCTACAACTGTAGAATAGTTATGTGGAGTATATCCAAGTAAATGATGCATTCACAATGAGAATATGCAAGGAACTCCAAGGATGTTTGGAGTAGAGATTCAGCCCAGAGGCAATGGTGGTCATCAGTCAATTTAGTAGTTATTTCATCTAATTTGCATTCTTTTCTCATTTGTGTCTTGTAGCATTTGATGAATTTCCTCTAAAGCTACTTAGATCCTAATTCTTCTTAGAGTGCCACACCAAGTGTTACAACTATAGCCGCTCAAGGACCTACTCAATCTATAGGAGGAGGTGACCAACCCCAAGAGAAAAACATTTCAATATCTCCAACTTGCTAAGGCAGTCCTCTACCAGTTATTGGGGCCCAAGCTAGCACCAAAGAAAAGAGGACTGAAGAGCCAAAAGATGGTGTTACTACTCTAGTCTCACCTCCTCATGTTACTGCTCCAGTCTCACCTCCTCATGTTATTACTCTAGTATCATCTCCTCACATTACCCCAACTCCATCTCCTCATCATAGCCTTGCTCCATCTGCAAGCACTCCTCTTTGGAAGCCAACTAGTTCCCCCATTTAGATAGTAGAGATCGGGGATGAAAAGAGCAGTAGCAATGAGTCAACTAAATCTGATGAAGCTGCAAGGAAAACTCAAGAAGAAGAGAGAGCCCCAAGTTCATCTAGTCTTCTTTTTCAAGATCAAAAGAAGACTTTTTTTGTGGCTACAGTGGCAGTGACTCTGGTGAGGAAGAAAATGTTTAGTATAGAGTCACTTGGGGCTGCTTCTAAGGTGATTAGTACAAAGTCTTGGCTAGAAGACACCTTAGAAAGGAAGAGAAAGAGGAAAGAGGAGAGCATCCCTAAAAAAGATACTGTGTCTCAAGTAGTTCACTTTGGATCTACAATAGTGAAAGTTAAGAAGCAAAAGACTTTATCAATACTTGGGCAAGATCCAAAAATAGGACACTTAACAATGGACATAGCAAAGCCAAAAAAAGTAGGGAGAATTGAGGATATGACACCCAATGATTTTACTCTGCATTCAATTGATCTTGGAGAGGCTAGACATGATACAAAGGTAGGCCTATGGAGATCAAGTAATGAGGTGATAGAAGAACAATTGGAGAGCCTCAAATTTTCAAAAATCAAGATGAAGGCCGAGATTGAAGAATTGAAAAGATTTATCAGGTAGTTAGTTGTTCCATTGGCAACCGTTAATGGTGGGCCTACTACTGAGAACCCCACAGTAGAAGAAGTACAAGCTTTCATCTCTTCAAAAAGATAGGCATTTTAGTCAGATCAGAAGAGAATGGAATGAGAAACTCAATGCAGATGGAATTGCTCTGATTGATCAAATTAAAAATGTTATCCTTCGATTGGAAACTGAGAAGGATAATATCATATCTAATCACAACACTTTGGCCGTAGAGAAGGCAAGATGTGATGAATGCATTTCTCTCCTGAAAATGATCATCCAAATAAAGGCAAAAGAGGTAGTTGAAGCAAAGATTTTGAAGAAAGGGACTGAGCCTCTGTTTGAATGGCTTCAAATCATGCAATTTAAGTTGGAGATGATTCAAGAAGCTAAAGAGGGACTCAAAGAAATAGGGGAAAAAGTGAGAATTTCCCAAGATAGAGCATTCGAACTCATGCAAGGATTACACACTAACTCAGAAACTAGTGGGCAAGGGAAAGCTCTTATTGGGATAGAAGTAATTAAGAACAACTGCTCAACATACTTGAGTAATCTATCTCGAATGACTTCAAGCAGTCAAAATAGAGTATCAGAGTTGCAGATGCTTGGTGGATGCATACACGTGGCTACTGAAGAATTGACAAGTCAACTAAATGCAGTAAAGGAGTTGGCCCAAAAGCATTTGAAGTGGCTCTTAAGATTCACTAATGTACATATGCCTAGTCACAAATAAATGATTCCAATTATAGTTTCTGCTAAGGCATATAGAGCAAAAATTGAAAAGGAAAGAAGCCCAAGTGATTCAGTTGACATCTCCTTTTCATTTTATGTTGTAAACTTTGCAAATTTTGTAAATTTTGTAATATGAAAAATTGGCATCTTGTCATTTGTCATTCTCAGAAGATGAACCAATTAAAATTCCTATTGTAATGGTCATCTCTCAAACTATATATGTATGAAGTTGAATGATTAATGAAAGTTTGATAAATTTGTGTGTAGGATACTTGATGTTGCAGAGTCAATTGAAGAGTATTTTATGTCAATTATTTTTTGTTCTAGTAAGTTGATAGTTGTTAATTAGCTAAATCTTTCTCTTAAACTAAGTTATAGTAGGAAGGAAAGGAGGTTTCATTCCTATGTTTCGAGGTTGTGAATAAACCTAGTAGGATGTGTTGTGGAATATTTGGAGAATTACTCATTAGACTTTTTTTCACTTCATTTATACCTCTGTTAATGGTTGTTGTAGATTAGTTTAGCACTGAGTGTATGAATTCATAGGATGTGTTAGTTCTATTATTTGGTTCATAGACTAGAAAATTTGCCCTGCCTGGATTAAGTCCTACTTAGGCTTAATTCGGTTGGCCTCTTCTGCTCTCGGGTTAAGAGCATACCCTGTGTTAGTTTTAGGATCAAAACATAATTCATTGCATACCATTCCATAAGGGATTTGTACCTACCAATTCAAAGAAAAGCCAATAATTAGAGAACGGCTTTTCAACTATTGCAATAAGATATTGTTCATGATTTGGGCACTAAGAGAGTCATATTCTTAAGAAACAAGAAAGGAAAAATCTATTTACCAACACTTATTTGTTATAATTAATATTTTTATTATCATAATAATTTTTTATTATTATTATTTCAATATGTATATGTCTATAATGATACATTATTATATATATAATAATTTATATCCTACTTGAATATTATTATTTTAGATCTAAATATATCCAATAGTATATATTAAAGATATTTAATATTATTTATCTTATTTATTATAAATAATATTTTTATTTTTAAAATAGTTAATAATAATAACTTAATAATCTAATAATTGTATTTAATCCTTATTTTCTATTAAAACTTAATCTAAAATTGGGGATATCACAAATATAACTCAATGTTTCTCCCCATTAACATCAATCTATCCATTAACCATTCTCCCTCATAAATACATCTTCTACATACTACCAAAATATGTTTTGCATGTATACTCTCTCCCATTGAAATTAATCAAAAAGGCATCATTATATCAATAAACTACTAAAAATCTTCAGCCAACTCAAGTGTTCATAGACACTATTCTATACCAGGTACCAATAGTGCCTGATGGCTCTTCTCATCATAGATATTCCCCCATATAGTGATGCAGGGAGGACAATGAGTAACCAGGTCTAAAGTCACACCCAACTACCAAAGTCACATGTAAGAGTAAACACAGTGGAAAAACAACACAAAGAATGGTAACCAAAGGAGATGGAAGAGAAAAACACTTTATTTATTCATCAAATTAAAAAATACATGCCCAATTGTAAGGCCTTCTAGGTTATATCCAACATTTCAATTTAGAATTATATCTTCAAAGATGTTCTTTGCATTCTAACCCTCCTTACTCTTCTTAATCCAAAAAATCATGCCTAAGACTTTATCCAAGACCCCTTTAAATACTTGTAAGGCCACAAATTATCCTATTACAAATTACCAACTAAATAAACCCTTACATTAAATAAAAATCATGAAATTACCATGCAAGTTCAACTTAAACTAGAACCAGACATAAATGGCTCGGCTGAAGAAAGACCAAGGAAAATTTTAGCACTTGAAAATTATTGGCACATACACAAACTCGAAACCAATAGGCACTTGGCATCAAGTATGAAATCAATAACAATAGAAAAATTGGCATCAACTACAAGATCAATAACCACAGAGAAATCAGCATCAACTATGAGCTCGACATCAACTGCAAACTCAAAGACAATAGAGAACTCAACAACAACTAAGAAACATGAAGAATATGAATGCAACCTAGGATGCTCCTACATTACACAACCAAGTTTGAAAGAAATGATTCTCCTCAATCATGCAAGTGTCACAACTTGATCTGAATCCAACTTAGATGTATATATCCATGTAGCATATTCAACTTGTATGTTCTTCCACTTCACCAAATTCTTCTAGTAATGTTTCTCTCTTGTGCTTTTACCAACTCTCTAATTCAATACATGTTCAACCTCTTAAATTTTCCTCTTAGGATAATCATCTTATATAGAAACTTCATCATCTAACTCATGGTACTTTACAAATTAGAAACATTGAATATAGGAGATCTATACATGTCATTAGGTAACTCGACTTCATAAGCATTACCACTATAAAAATTCCTTAAGATCCTACAAGGTCCAAACTTCTTCATCTTAAACTTATTGTATATTTCACTAGGAAATCTTCTTTTCTAAAAATGAACTATCACCTCATCGCCAACTTCAAAATCATGATGTCTT
Organism: Cupressus sempervirens; assembly: GCA_028749045.1. Taxonomy (NCBI): domain Eukaryota; kingdom Viridiplantae; phylum Streptophyta; class Pinopsida; order Cupressales; family Cupressaceae; genus Cupressus; species Cupressus sempervirens. Next base: position 701,981,216 of record CM053783.1, on the reverse strand, counting down.
CTAGACTTATCAGCATTCTTCTTATACTTTTGATTACTTTGTTCCAACTACAACTTCACTTCCTTCTGTAAAGAATCCATAAAATCATAAAATTCTACCCCTACAACACTTCTCCTTTTGTCACTAGCAACATCCCTCAATTAATATATTCCTCTATGTTGTATTCTAGTAACAATCTCAAAAGGTGTTTTCCCTGTACTCCTAGTCACAAAATTATTATATGCAAAATCATCTTGTGACAACACTAACTTCTAATTATGTGGCTTATCTCCAACTAAACATCTCAACAAATAACCCAAGCTTCTATTCACAAACTTTTTCTATTCATTAGTTTGTGGATGGAATGTAGAACTAAACTTCAACTTAGTACCCATCATCTTCCACAAAGTCTTCCAAAAGTAACCAAAAAACTTACTATCTCTGTTAGAAATAATACTTCTTGGTAATCCATGCAACCTAACAATATCTTTGAAGAACATCTTAGCAACATGCTTAGCATCTAATGTCTTCTTACATAGTATGGAATGAGTCATCTAATAAAATATCTCTACAACTAAAGATATATAATCATACCCCTTTGTTGTCTTAGGTAATCCAAGAACAAAATATAGACTATGTCACTACAAGATTTCATAGGAATAGAAATAGGTGTATAAAATCTAGTATTCTAACTTACTCCTTTTACAACTTGATAAACTCCACAGCTCTTTACAAATTTCTAAACATCCTTATACATCCGTGGCCAATAATACTTATCCTTCAACAAATTCATTGTCTTATCAATTCCAAAATGTCCAACCAATCCACCATTATGTGTTTTCTTAATCAGATTAACTCTCAAATCACATCTAGAGATACACAACTAAATTCCTTTGAACAAAATACCTTCTTGAATAAAATACTCATCATACTTACTCATGTGTTTTAATATATTTGGTGCTTTGCACTCTCTCCATGCCTTGAAAAAAATAGAATCGGTATCATACAACTCCTTCATCTCATCAAAACCAATAATTTCAACCTTCATCTCAGTCAACAAAGAACATTTTCTGCTTAATGCATTAGTAACTTGGTTAGTAACTTGGTTAGTAACTCCACCCTTATTCTTAATTAAAAATATGAAAGTCTAAAAATACTCAACCCACTTCATATGCCTCTAATTTAATTTATGACTAAACAAGTATTGCAAAGCTTTATGATCAATATACAACACAAAATCCTTAGGAATCAAATATTGTTTCCACTTCTTCAAGGCTTAAACATTTTCATAAAACTCTTGATCATACATAGAATACTTCCTTCTAGCATCATTCAACTTCCCACTAAAGAAAGAAACAGGTTTTACCTTCTTGAATCAATGCAACTCCTGTTACATTACCACTTGCATCAAATTCAACTTGGAAATACCTTTTTGAAATTAGCAAATCCAATATAGGTATCTCAATAACCTTTTGTTTCAAAGTCTCAAAATTGTTATCAGCTACATGTGTCCACTTGAAATCATTTTTTCCTCCTCTCATCATTTCAATCATAGCATTACAAATAGAACTAATATTCCTTATAAACTTCTTATAAAAACTAGCCAAAACATGAAATGATCTTACCTCGCCCATATTCTCAAGTGTAGGTCATTCAAAAATTGTTTTAAGCTTCTCAAGATCCATTCCCAAACCATTAACTGAAATCACAAATCCTAAATACACAATCTCATCTTGCATAAAACATCACTTTTTCAAGTTAATCATCAACTTCTCCTCTTTCAATCTCTACAATACTTTCTAACATTCTCAATATGTTCTTCCTTAGTCTTACTGAATATCAAAATATTATCCAAATAAACAATCACAAACTTACACAAAAATATCTTGAGAACCTCATTCACCAACCTCATGAAAGTACTAGGTGCATTATTCAAACCAAAAGGCATTATTGACCATTCATACAAATCATCATTTTTCTTCAAAGAAGTCTTCCATTCATCACCTTCTCTAATTTTGATCTGATGATAACCAGTCTTCAAATCAATCTTGGTAAAATACTTTTCTCCACTCAAACAATCTATTATGTCATCCATCCTTGACATAGGAAACCTATATTTCACTCTGATCTTGTTAATATCTCTAGAATTAGTACACATTCTCATTTATCCATTCTTCTTAGGTGCTAATACAGTAGGTAAAACACATGGACTCAAACTTTCTCTAATCAAACCTTTCTACAGCAACTCATGCACTTATTTGTTAAGGTCATCATTCTCTATAGGTGTCAACCTATATGGTTCATTACTTGGAGAGCTAGCTCCAAGAATCTAGTTCATACAATGACTTATACTTCTTACTAATGGAAAACTATCAGGAATATCCTCTACAACAATATCTTTATAATTATTTAGTAAGTTTTGAATTTCTTTTGGTACTTGACTTCTACCAATTTATGTTACTTAGCCATCACTAGTTGTTACTCAGTCATCACTATTTTTTGTCACTTGGCTACTACTAGTACAACTTAATTTCTTGGGAATTCTAGAAAAACTAACTTGATTCTTATTCATTTCTTTTTCAAATTTTTTTTCATTAACCATGCAAATTCTCATAATAGTACAATTGACCTCATCTGGACTTTCATTCAAAGGCAATAATATTTTATTTCTCCCATTCACCTAAAGAGTATATTGATTCAATCTTCCATCATGTATAGCATATCTACCATATTGCCAAGGTCTACCCAACAAAATATCATCAAAATAATGTCCAAAATTGAACTTCACAATACATTGCTCACTTACCAATATCTTATGCTCATCTTTGATCCATGAAACATGATAGGGTTTAGGATGCTTTAGCCTCTACAACTGCAACTTTGTAACCAACTCCTTAAATTCCAAAATTTTAGAACTTCCACTATCAATGATCACCTTGAAACATTTTCCAACCATCTTACATGTGGTCTTGAAAAGACTTCTCCTAAGGATAGGTTCTTCATCACTTCCCTTATTATATAATTTTCTTCTCACCATAAAATTTTCTCTAGCCTCAAGTCCACTAGGTGAACCCTAAGGGTGTCCTTAAACCATAGAATTTATGTTATCTTTCAATTTTTTAGAGGATCTACATTCAAAGGATATATGCCCTTCTTTACCACATCTAAAATAATTACCACAAAAACCACCTCTAGAGTAAGAACTACCTTTTCCTCAATAAGGACTAGTACCTACTTGGTAAGAATCACCACCTTTCCACTCATTCCTTCCTTTATCATCATTCTTCCATTCCAATTTTCCCTTATCTTGCACAAAATTGTTAGATATTCCACCTTCTTCATAAGATCAACCTCTGGTTCTCTAGAATCTACCACCTCTACATCTTTGTCAAGATCTCTTCAGCTTTCAAGGCATATTGATATGCTTCCTCCACACTTTCCAATTCTAAAAAAATTATTTCATCTTGAATTCCAACTATCAATCCATTTATGTACCTTAAAATTTTATCAACATCATTATCCACATGTCCAAATTTGATTTCCAATATATAGTATTCCTTAGTATACTCTTTCAAACTTATGTCTCTTTGTCTCAAATTTCTCATCTTTATCAACAAGCTAACTTGGTAATTGATAGGAAGGAAGTTGTTCTTGACATTGTTCACCAATTTTTTCCAAGTCTTGATCTTCTTCTTTCCTCTCCTTTTTCTATTAGTTTACAAATTCTCCCACCATAGTGAGGCATGACCTTTCAACCTAGGGTATGCACAAGATCGTAGTGTACCAAACTATGGTCTTAAGTGGTAGTGAAAAATCAACAAATGAAGGTTATGTCAACTTGACATATAATTTTAAAGTGGTTATGGACTTTATATCAAAAAGTTATAAAAAAATAATCTGTAGGAAACTGAATGTAGTTTCTAAACTACTAGGTCTTATCTGTAGAAAAAAATAATTGATTGGTCAAAAGTTTGGATTTCAATGCAGTACTACAAAAAATTCAGGGCAAAAATAAAAAGTAGGTGTATGTCTGACCACCTTAATCAAAATTAAATGATAATATTTTTTAAATATAATTATACATATAAAAAGTAGACTCATGCCCAGATGTCACGCATATTTTTGGGTATTTTTATTCCAAACAAATAATTAAATATGAATTTTCTACCAAAAATTTTTCAGGAAAAAAAACTTTCGTGTCTGACCACCTTAACTAATAGATAATTTTACCAAATTTTATTTTTCTTATGCTAGAAATTAAAAAAATAAAATTAAAAAATGTTATACTTTTTGAAATTTATAGCTATTTTTCAATCAGTATGTCAATCAACACTTTACAATAATCCTCATTGAAAATTAACTAATAAACACTTGTCAAACTTAGAATTTGACAGCAATTATATCAATGGAATCTCAAGAGTGATATTAAAAAACTCTTTTCATTTCACTCAATTTCGATCAAAATAACATTGTCAGATGGCTACCTGAAGTCTGAGCGTCACTAAAACCCTTCTCAAACACATTTATTTGGTTGACCAAATAGGCGTGGTAAATACCAGGCCTAATCGGATATCCGATCAGCCACAGCAATTTTACATTCCTATTTGGAGGAAATTTCAAAAGGGGGATTATTTTCAATTTTAATTTTGGAGGGAGACAAATTTAAGAGGAAATAAATTTTAGAGGGAAATTTTAGACAGTTTTAGAGGAAAATTTATTTCAAGTGTGGACATTAATATTATTATTGTTATATATTATTATAATTATTATTACATTATAGTAATATGTATGATTATTATTATTAAATATATATAGTAGTATTATATGACTAAATTATTATATATAAAAATATATATGGTTATTATTAAATTATTAAATCTCTAATCTAGTAACATACATGATTATTATTATTATATAATCTAATAATATATTATTATAATAATAAAATATATAATATTATATAATTATTAAATATAATATTATCCCTTCAACCCATATGAACGACTCTAATATGACCCCCTTCGACCCATATGAACGATTCTATTATGTCCCTAAGGGTCCTAAGACCCCTAGGGACATATATCCTTATAAAACTTGTCAAAGGGGGTCATCGGTCACCCTATGACCCCTTTCGACCCATATGAATGATTCAAATATGCTCCTAAGGGTCCTAGGACCACTATGGACATATGTCATCATGGAATGTGTTGAAGGGGGTCATAGGTCACCCTATCACCACATTCAACCCATATGAACGATTTTAGTATGTCCTTAGGGGTCTTAGGACCCCTTGGGACATGTGTCATAATGTAATGAGTCAAAGGGGGCCATAGGTCACCTTATGGCCTCTCTCAACCTATATGAACAATTCTAATATGTCCCTAGGGTCCTAGGACACCTAGGGACATATGTCATCATGTAATGGGTTGAAGGGGGTCATAGGTCACCCTATGAACCCCTTTGACCCATATCAATGATTCTAATATGTCCCTAGGGTTCCTAGGACCCCTAAGGACATATATCGTCTTGTAATGGATCAAAGAGAATCATAGGTCACCCTATGACCCCTTTCGACCCATATGAATGATTCTATTATGTCCCTATAGGTCTTAGGACCCTTACGGACATATATTTTCATTGAATGGATTAAAAGGGGTCATAGGCTACCTTATAATCCCCTTCAACACATAAGAATAATTCTAATATGTCCCTAGGGGTGCTAGGATCCCTAAGGACATATGTCATCATGTAATGGATTGAAGGGGGTCATAGGTCACCATATAACCCCCTTCAACCCATATGAATGATTCTAATATGTCCCAAGGGGTACTAGGACCCCTAGGGACATATGTCATCATGTAATGGGTCGAAGGGGGTCATAGGTCACCCTATGACCCCCTTCAACCCATATGAATGATTCTAATATGTCCCTATGGTTCTTAGGACCCCTAGTGAAATATGTCATCATGTAATGGGTCGAAGGGGTTCATAAGACACACCATGACCCCCTTCGACCCATATGAACGATTCTAATATGCCTTTAGGGGTCCTAGGACCCCTAGGGACATATGTCATCATGTAATTGGTCGAAGCAAGTCATAGGTCACCTTATGACCCTCTTCGACACATAAGAACGATTCTAATATGTCCCTCCCTAGCGGTCCTAGGACTCCTAGAGACATATGTCATCATGAAATGGGTTAAAAGGGGTCATAGGTCACCCTATGACCCCCTTTGACCTATATGAATTATTTTAATGTCCTTTGGGGTCATAGGACCCCTAGGAAAATATATCATCATGTAATGGGTCAAAGGGTGTCATAGGACCCATATGAAGGATTCTAATATGTCTCTAGGGGTCTTAAGACCCCTAGGGACATATATCAGCATGTAATGGGTTGAAAGGGGTCATAGGTTGACCTATAACCCCCTTCGACCCATATGAATGATTATAATATGTCCCTAGGGGTCCTAGCACCCCTAAGAACATATGTTATCATAGAATGTTTTGAAGGGGGTCATAGGTCACCCTATGACCACCTTCAACCCATAAGAACAATTCTAATATGTCCCTAGGGGTCCTAGAACTCTTAGGGACATATGTCGTCATGGAATGTGTCGAAGGGGGTCATAGGGTTTGACCCATATAAATGATTATAATATGTCTCTAGGGGTTCTAGGACCCCTAGGGACCTATGTCATCATGGAATGTGTCGAAGGCCTATGACCCCTTTCGACCCATAAGAATGATTATAATATGTCTTAGGGGTCCTAGTACCCCTACGGACATATGTTGTAATGTAATGGGTCAAAGGGAGTCATAGGTCACCCTATTACCCCCTTTGACACATATGAATGATTCTAATATATCCTTATGGGTCCTAGGACCCCTAGGGACATATGTCATCATGTAATGGGTCAAAAGGGGTCATAAGTCACCCTATGACCCCCTTCAACCCATATGAATGATTGTAATATGTGCTTAGGGCTCCCAGGACCCCTACGGACACATGTCATCATGAAATCTGTCAAGGGGGGTCACAGGTCACTCTATGACCCCCTTCGACCCGTATAAACAATTCTAATATGTCCCTAGGGGTCCTAGGACACCTAGGGACATATGTCATCATGGAATGTGTCTAAGGGGGTCATAGGTCACCTTATGACCCCCTTCGACCCATAAGAATGATTCTAATATGTCCGTAGGGGTCCTAAGACCCCTAGGGACATTTGTCACCATGGAATGTGTCGAAGGGGGTCATAGGTCACCCTATGAATCCCTTTGACCCATAAAAATAATTCTAACATGTCCCTAGGGGTCCTCGGACCCCTAGGGACATATGTTTTCATGGAATGTTTCGAAGCAGACCTATGACCCCCTTCAACCCATAACAAGGATTATAATATTTTCATAGGGGTCCTAGCTGAGGGACATATGTCATCATGTAATCGGTTGAAGGGTGTCATAGGTCACCCTATGACCCCCTTCGACCCATATGAAAGATTCTAAGATATGTCATCATAGAATAGGTCAAAGAGGGTCATAGGGTGACCCATATGAATGATTCTAATATGTCCCTAGGGGTCCTAGGACCGCAAGGAACATAGCTCATCATGGAATCTATTGAAGGGGAACACAAGTCATCCTATGACCCCCTTCAACCCATATGAATGATTCCACTATGTCGCTAGGTGTCCTAGGACCCCTAGGGACATATGTCATCATGGAATGTGTCAAAAGGGGTCAGTGGTCACCTTATGACCCCCTTTGACCCGTATGAATGATTATAATATGTCCCTAGGGGTCCTAGGACCCCTAGGGACATATGTCATCATGGAATAGGTCGAAAGGGATCATTGGTCACCTTATAACCCCCTTTGACCCCTAGGGACATATTAGAATCATTCATATGCGTTGAAGGGGTCATAGGGTGACCTATGACCACTTTCGACCCATTACATGATGACATATGTCCCTAGGGATCCTAGAATCTCTAGGGACATATGTCATCATGTAAGGGGTCAAAGGGGGTCATAGAATCATTCATATGGGTCCACCCTATGACCCCCTTCGACCCATATGAATGATTCTAATATGTGCCTAGGTGTCCTAGGACCCGTAGGGACATATGTTGTCATGTAATGGGTCGAAGGGAGTCTTAGGTCACCCTATGACACCTTTCAACCCATATGAAAGATTCTAATATGTCCCTAGGGGTCTAAGGACCCCTAGCAACATATATTTTCATGTAATGCATCAAAGGGGGTCATAGGGTTTGACCCATATGAACAATTCTAATATGTCCCTAGGGGTTCTAGGACCACTAGGGACATGTGTCATCATGGAATGTTTCGAAAGGGGTCATAGGTCATCCTATGACCCCCTTCAACACATAAAAATGATTCTAATATGTCCCTAGGGTTCTTAGGGCTCCTAAAGACATATGTCATCATGGAATGTGTCGAAGGAGGTCATAGATTACCATATGACCCCCTTCGACCCATAAAAATGATTCTAATATGTCCCTAGGGCTCTTAGGACCCTTAGAGACATATGTCATCATGGAATGTGTGGAAGGGGGTCATAGGTCACCCTATGATCCCCTTCAACCCATAAGAATGATTATAATATGTCCTTAGGGGTCCTAGGACCCCTAGGAAAATATGTCATCATGTAATGGGTTGAAAGCGATCATAGGTCACCCTATAAACCCCTTTGACCTATAAAAATGATTATAATATGTCCCTAGGATTCCTATGACCCCTAGGGATATATGTCATCATCTAATAGGTTGAAGGGAATCATAGGTCACCCTATGACCCCCTTCGACCATATGAAATGATTCTAACATGTCTCTAAGGGTCTTAGGACCCCTAACGACATATGTTGTCATGGAATGGGTCGAAGGGGGTCATAGGTCACCCTATGACCCTCTTCGACCCATATGAATAATTCTAATATGTCCCTAGGGGTCCCAGGACCCCTAGGGACATATGTCATCATGGAATTCGTTGAAGGGCGTTACAAGTCATCCTATGATCCCCTTCAACTCATATGAATGATTTCACTATGTCCCTATTGGTCCTAGGACCCCTAGGGACATATGTCATCATGGAATGTGTTAAATGGGGTCATAAGTCATCCTATGAGCCCCTTTGACACATAAGAATGATTATAATATGTCCCTAGGGGTCCTACGACCTTTAGGGACATATGTCATTATGTAATGGGTTGAAGGGGGTCATAGATCACCCTAAGACCCCTTTCGACCCATATGAATGATTCTAATATGTCCATAGGGGTCCTAGGACCCCTAGGGACATATTTCATCATGGAATGGGTCGAAAGGAGTTTGAAGGGGGTCATAGGTCACCCTATGACCCCCTTCGACCAATATGAATGATTCTAATATGTTCATGGAGATTTGTCATCATGTAATGTGTTGATGTGTGTCATAGGTTACCCTATGACCCCCCTTTGACCCATATGAATGATTCTAATATGTCCCTAGGGGTCCTAAGACCCCTAGGGACATATGTTATCATGTAATGGGTCAAAGATGATCATAGGTCACCTTACAACCCACTTTGACCCATATGAATGATTATAATATGTCATCATGTAATGGGTTAAAGAGGATCATAGGTCACCCTATGACCCCCTTCAACCCATACGAATGATTTTAATATGTTCCTAGGGGTCATAGGACTCCTAGGGACATATGTCATCATGTAATGGGTCAAAAGGGGTCATAGGTACCCCATGACTCCCTTCGACCCATATGAATGATTCTAATATGTCACTAGGGGTCCTAGGACCCCTAGGGACATATATTGTAATGTAAATGGTTGAAGGGGGTCATAGGTCACCCCATGACCCCCTTCAACCCATATGAACAATTATAATATGTCCCTAGGGGTCCTAGGACCCCTAGAGACATATGTCGTCATGTAATGGGTCAAAGAGGGTCATAGGTCACCCCATGACCCCCTTCAACCCATATGAATGATTCTAATATGTCCCTAGGGGTCCTAGGAATCCTAGGGGCATATGTCATCATGAAATGGGTTGAAAGGGGTCATCGATCACCCCGATGACCCCCTTCAACCCATATGAATGATTCTAATATGTCCCTAGGGGTCCTAGGACCCTTAGGGACATATGTCATCATGGAATGGGTCGAATGACCCCCTTCGACCCATATGAATGATTCTAATATGTCCCTAGGGGTCTTAGGATCCTTAGGGACATATGTCATCATGGAATGGGTTGAAGAGGGTCATAGGTCACCCTATGATCCCATTTGACCCATATGAACGATACTAATATGTCTCTAGGAGTCTTAGGACCCCTAGGGATATATGTCATCATGGAATGGATTGAAGGTGTTATAGGTCACCCTATGACCCCCTTCAACCCATATGAATGATTCTAATATGTCCCTATGGGTCCTAGGACCCCTAAGGACTTATGTCATCATGGAATGGGTCGAATGGGGTCATAGGTTACCCTATAACCCCCTTCGACCCATATGAATGATTCTAATATGTCCTTACGGGTCCTAGGAGCCCTAGGGATATATGTCATCATGGAATGGGTCAAAGGGGGTCATAGATCACCCTATGACTCCCTTCGACCCAAATGAACAATTCTAATATGTCCCTAAAGTTTGTAGGACCCCTAGGGACATATATCATCATGTAATGGGTCGAAAAGGGTCATAGGTCACCCTATGACCCCCTTCGACCCATTTGAATGATTCTATTATGTCCCTAGGGGTCCTAAGACCCCTAGGGACATATGTCATCATGGAATGGGTCGAAAGGTGTCATAGGCTACCCTATGACCCCCTTCAACACATAAGAACGATTTTAATATGTCCCTAGAGGTCTTAGGACACCTAGGGACATATGTCATCATGGAATGGATCAAAAGAGGTCATAAACCACCTTATGATGCCCTTCGAGACATAAGAATGATTCTAATGTCCCTAAGGGTCATAAGACTCCTAGGGACATATGTCCTCATGTAATGGGTTGAAGGATTAGAACCATTCATATGGGTTAAAGGGGGTCATAGGGTGTCCTATGACCCCCCTCAACCCATTACATGATGACATATGTCCCTAGGGGTCCAAGTGACCTATGACCCCCTTCAACCCATTACATGATGACATATGTCCCTAGGGGTCCTTGGACCCCTAGGGACATATGTCATCATGTAATGGGTTGAGGGGGGTCATAGGACCCCTAGGGACATATGTCATCATGTAATGGGTTGAAGGGGGTCATCGATCACCCCATGACTACCTTCGACCCATATGAATGATTCTAATATGTTCCTATGGGTCCTAGGACCCTTAGGAACATATGTTGTCATGTAATGGGTCGAAGGGTGTCATAGGTCACCCTATGACCCCCTTCGACCCATATGAACGATTCTAATATAATAATACTAATAACATAATATATTATTATATATTAATAACATAGGTCATAATAATAATAATAATAATAATAATAATATATTATAGATTATAATAATAATATATATTAATGACATATATATATAATATTACGTTATTATATTTAATAAAAATATAATAATATTTATTATATTCATAGATTATAATAATAATAACGTTATATATTATTAAATATTAATAAATTATATGTTATATCATTACGTTACATATATATATATATATATATATATATATATATATATATATATATATATATATATATATATATATATATATATATATATAGTGATATAACTCAAATAATTCATAACTCACAAACTAAAATTATATCATAACCCACATATTCGTTTTGCCCTCCAATTTCTTTTGGGGGCATATCGGATATCTAATATAACTGGCATCATTTTCTTAGTCTGAAAATATAATCTGAAGAGTCCGATATTATTGTCAAAATGGGGAGCAGCAGTCATTGAACGGCTAAATGCAAAAGGAAGGTATCCAATGAAGACATTGTGGCATATAGGGAAAGGTACAAAATGGAACACCGAAGAAAAAGATAAGGTAAGCTAAATGTCAATCAAGTTGACAATGAATTAGTCAAAGGTGAAATCATAGAGTCAAATAATGAATATGTGCAGTTGGGGAATGAAAATGTACCTATTGAAAATGATAATGCCAAAATTAAAAATTTAGAGAATGAAAATTTCAAGGACAAAATGCTACTAGGTCATAATGTAAATTGCATAATTGACCATGCCGAACATGATAATGCACAGGAACCTAATGCACAAAAACCTTACATATCTCCTAATTATAATTGACATGAAGGTTCTAGAACACCAAAATGGATAATTGAAATTGATGAAATGATTATTACCAGTTTGGAAGGGAAAAAATTAGAAAGAACCATTTGCTTATGGGCTTCAAGACTATATAAGATGTTTTTCGGCAACAAGACAGTGGTGGAGCAATGTCAGCTTTTCATGCACTTATTAAAGATGCAAAAGATGAGACCTATTCTTTCCAAATTGAAGATTCATGTCAATAAAAAATTGGAAAGAAATGTCATTATTGTGAAGAATCTTTTCAGTGCTCTCAAAAGAATTGGAAAAAATAGTAGGGAGAAGGATAACAGAGCTGCTCGAAGGGTTATTACAACCTCTTTGGTAAGTCATCATTTGAGAAAGGGTAGATATATGAGACAAACTTGTATTGATTTGAATCTAAATTGCACTACTTTGAAAACAGCACTTAGTCGATGAGAGAAAATTGATGATCCTCTTCAAAATGAAACATGGGCATTTGGTGGGAGACTTTCACATTTTAATAAGAAGCTATCCGATGATGTGAAGGAAGAAATTACACAATTTTGGTACTCTAGCTCACAAGTATCACCCAATGCTAAAGACGTGTTAAAGTTGAAAATTGGCATCAAAGACTGCATGCCACATCCTAAACACTATTTAGAGGTAAGTCAAACTATGTTGTTCAAACAATTTAGAGAGAGTCATCCAAGTCTTCATATATCACAAAGGCCTTTTGAATCTTTGAAGCTATTTTATTGTGTGCCACTCAAAATTCAAAATACATGTTGTTGCAAATATCATGTTGAGTTTTCTATGCACCATGAACTATTATACTCCATCTATTCTACTTTGCATAGCAAAGAAATGTTGGAGGATTGTGGTGCTAGGGGGCTTCCAAAATCATCAAGACTTGCTAGATCAACTTTTATATAGTAGATTTGATGGTTGTTTCTTTTATAGAAATGCTTGTTTAAATGAGAAGTGTTAAGAATGTGGTGGCTTATCCAAGTTTAACACATGTTTCCATGAGAGGTGCGAACAAGATCTTAGAAAGATAATAGTGAAAAAAAAGGTATATGAAATGGTGAAATACACATTGAAGAGTGGGGGTGAGAGCTCTAGATGTGAATTGGTTGGAAAAGATATCAGTGTGGCTAGTTTTATTTCAGATTTCAAGGCAAATCTTTTCTGCAAGTATGCAAGACATAGTCATAGGTCTCAATGGTTGGATCAAAAATTTAGAATGTGTAAGGAGACTTTTCCCATTGGCACTATTATATCAATTGTTGATTTTGCTGAGAACTACACATTACAACCTCAAAATGAGACACAATCTCAGTATTACAACTCCATTTAGATTGCTATTTTCATTCACATAACATATAGACATGCCCCTGATAGTGTGGAAGATTATCGAAAGATTATTAGAGAGTATCATTTTTATATGAGTGATGATAGATCTTACTCTCATGATTTTGTGCAACATTCTTTGAAGAATTATTTTGATTTTTTACATGAGCATGCAATCTATATGGATAGACATATCATTTGGTTAGATAACTATACAAGTCAATTCAAGAATGCTTGCATGTTTTATTGGTTGTGTAGGATGCACGTAGAGAGGGAGGTGCCTCATATTTGGAGTTCTTTTGAGTCTGGCCATGAAAAAGGTGAACATGATAGAGCAAGGGCATGTATGAAGAGAGCTCTAGTTAAGGAGCAACTGAAGATTTTAGTAACAGAGCTTCTTGATGCTCATAGCATTGTTGATTGGTGTAGTTTAGCATTATCATAGGGGGGACTCTTGATTTAGTGGTACACAAGTTCTTTTGGTTGGTTGAGGAAGGGTTCATAGCTGATAGATTAGATTGTGCTACAATGAGAGACTCATCAAAAATGCATTCATTCTAGAGCTCTAATTCTAGTACATGGACCATTTAGACATGACAGCTAGCTTGCTTTTGTCCTAGTTTTTTTTAGTGTGATTGGGATCATTGTGAGTTGAATGAGTGGGTGGACACATGAGCTCCACATTATCTTACTCTATTTTCTATTATACCCTCTATCAGAAATGATGACATGGAAAGTTCACTTGAGCATAACCATCTATCAAATCTACTTTAGCCAAAACATGTCTTTGCATTGGTTGCACTACAGGGGAATGATGAGAAATTTGATTATTGGTTAGTACATTATGTAAGAGGTAAACAAAAACTTGCACAACCAATCACAGATGATGATGGATTCACATATCCTATTGGTTCAGTGGTTGTCAGTAGAACATGGTTGCAGACATACATGCTTAGAAGGAACGAAATTCTTACATTCAAAGACCATTAGAAGCACAAAATAATTCTCATACATTCACATCTTATTATAGGAAAAAATGTAAAGTTGTTGAAGCATCAAGGAAGACCAAAAGTAAAATAACTTTTAACTATTACTAATTTTGATCATGAAGCCATGTTGGAGACCCTAAAATAGAGAGAGGACCCTACTGGAACACTTGACTAGGTATATTTACTTCTTATGTTATTTCATTCATAATGATTCAATGAACTAATGATTATCTTGTTTGATACAATAAGTTACTAATTTTTATATGATATTGGAATGTAGGTACATCATGAAGAGTAGCGGGGGGGAGGGGGGGTTTGGTGTTGGGGAGATTTCCTAAGATTTATGATGTATTATGATATAAAATGTGAACTTTTTTTGTATATGGTTTTTGTAATAATGAAAAAGAAAGGTTAAATTAGTTGCACATACTAATTTTTATTTTGGTAGGTTTTTGTAATAATCCATAAAAGTACACAAAAATGAAATTCTACAATATTAAAGGATGCTAGTCCCTTTGCATACACCCTTTAGCATCTCTAGAAGAGCAAGTGATTTCCGTATGGATTCAATATAACATGTTCAGCCCTTAGGCACACCCATTTGAATTAATAGGAAAATTGATTGGTTATTGAACAATTCTCATGCTAAGAAAGCTTGTTAATCAATCACATACCAACCACATATCATCAAAAAAAAATCAAGTAATGCATACATGAGGTATGTACAATCACTAACCATTCCATGCACTTTTTTATCACATCAATACATGGAACACTAATGCAGAGCACCTAATCTTTTTTCTTTTCTTGATGTAATAAGGTCTAGGGATAGATATAATGATCTTCCTATGACCATCCACATTTGTAATGGACACAAGACCCCATGATGCAACTATAAGCCTTGGGCATCAATTGGTCCAATAAAGTGGATTTTTGGTAAATTCCATGTTTTTTAGGTAAGTCTAGATGTTTAGAACATTATTAGGGTCCCTAGGAGTTTGTTCAGATTTTTCACATGTAGTACAAAACCAAATGGTTGAAGAGTGAACTTTTTGCATTGATAAGTTGGCACAGAGAGCATCCATCATTTACGGCCACCCCATACCGAGGAGTCTCCAATGTGCTCTAAGTGCATTTTGAGGTCTATCTTCTGAGGGTCATAACTTAGAGCTCATGAGGGCTATTGATAAAATTTAAAATTTTATAGGACGGTGATGTTGATATCTAAAATAACCTATCTCATTTTTGAGAGATCACATTCTGTTTGGATTTGGCACAGTGATCTCACTCAATTCCAAAACTCGCACTATGCCTCAGTTCATAATGCACTAGAGTGTAACTCTGAAATTGCTAATCTTGGCATCAAATCATCAATTCCATTAGCTCTAGGTGGGGGGGGTGAACCCTAGTGACACCCTTGTTTTAGCCACGAAGATCATCCATCATCTGTGGCCACCCCATACTGAGGAGTCTCCTGCTCTAAGTGTGTTTCGAGGTCAATCTTTCAAGGGTCATAACTCAAAGCTCATGAGGGATATCAATGAAATGTTGAATTCTACAAGATGGCAATGCTAATACCTAAAATAACCTATCTCATTTTTCAAAGATCACATTTCGTTTGCATTCAGCACAACGATCTCGCTCGATGCCAAAACTCGCAGTGTGCCCCAATACATAGGTGCACCAGAGCGTAACTCTAAAACTGCTGATCTTGGCATTGAATCATCAATTTCATTAGCTCTAAGTGGGTAGGTGAACCTTAGTGACACCCTTGTTTTGGCCACAGAGATTATCCATCATCCACATTCACCCCATACCGAGGAGTCTCGAAGGTGCTCTAAGTGCATTTTGAGGTCGATCTTTCGAGGGTCATAAGTCAGAGCTCGTGATGGCTATCGATGAAATGTTGAATTCTAAAATATGGTGATGCTAATACCTAAAATAACCTATCTCATTTTCAAGAGATCACATTTCATTTGGATTCGGCACAACGATCTCACTCGATGCCAAAACTTGCAGTGTGCCTCAATTCATAGGTGCACTAGAGCATAACTCTCAAATCACTAATCTTGGCACTGAATCATTAGTTCCATTAGCTCCAAGTGGGTGGGAGAACCCTAGTGACACCCTTTTTTTGGCCATAGAGAGCATCCATCATCCATGGCCACCTCGTACCGAGGAGTCTCCAAGGTGCTCTAAGTGTGTTTCAAGGTCAATCTTCTGAGGGTCATAACTCAAAGCTCATGAGGGCTATCAATGAAACATCAAATTCTATAGGACGGTGATACTGATACCTAAAATAACCTATCTTATTTTTAAGAGATCACATTCCATTTGGATTCAGCATAGTGATCTCACTCGATGCCAAAACTCGCAGTGTGCCTCAATTCATAGGTGCACCACAGTGTAACTCTGAAACTACTGATCTTGGCATTGAATTGTTAGCTCCATTAGCTCTGGGTGGGTGGGTGAACTCTAGTGACACCCTTGTTTTAGCCACAGAGAGCATCCATCATCCATGGCCACCCCATACCAAGGAGTCTCCAAGGTGCTCTAAGTGCATTTCAAGGTCAATTTTTCGAGGGTCATTACTCAAAGCTCATGAGTGTTATTGATGAAACATAAAATTCTACAAGATGGCGATGTTGATAGCTAAAATAAGCTATCTCATTTTTGAGAGATCACATTCGATTTGGATTCGGTACAGTGATCTCGCTCGATGCCAAAACTCATAGTGTGCCTTAGTTCATAGGTGTACCAAAGCATAACTCTGAAACTGCTAATCTTGGCATCAAATCATCAGCACCATTAGCTCTAGGTGGGTGGGTGAACCCTAGTGACGCCCTTTTTTTGGCCACAAAGATCATCCATCATCTGTGGCCACCCCATACTGAGGAGTCTCCAAGGTGCTCTAAGTGCATTTCAAGGTCAATCTTCTGAAGGTCATAACTTAGAGCTCATGAGGGGTATCGATGAAACATCAAATTTTACAGGATGGTGATGCTGATACCTAAAATAACCTATCTCATTTTTGAGACATCACATTCAGTTTAGATTTGGCACAGTGATCTTGCTCGATGCTAAAACTCACAGTGTGCCTTAGTTCATAGGTGCACCAGAGCGTAACTCTAAAACCCCTAATCTTGGCATCAAATCATTAGTGCCATTTTCTTTGAGTGCATGGGTGAACCCTAGTGAAACCCTTATTTTTGCCACGGAGAGCATCCATCATCCGCGGTCACCCCATACCGACGAGTCTCCAAGGTGCTCTAAGTGCGTTTCAAGGTCGATCTTCTGAGGGTCATAACTTAGAGCTCATGAGGGCTATCAATAAAATGTAAAATTTTATAGGATGGTGATGTGGATACCTAAAATAAACTATATCATTTTCAAGATATCACATTCCATTTGGATTTGGCACAACGATCTTGCTCGATGCCAAAACTCGTAGTGTGCCTCAGTTCATAGGTGCACCAGAGCATAACTCTGAAACTGCTAATCTTGGCATCAAATCAACAGTAGCATTAGCTCTGAATGGGTGGGTAAACCCTAGTTACACCCTTTTTTCAGCCACAAAGAGCATCCATCATCCACGGCCACCCCATACCAAGGAGTCTCCAAGGTGCTCTAAGTGCATTTCGAGGTCAATCTTTCAAGGGTCATAACTCGGAGCTCGTGAGGGCTATCAATGAAATGTCAAATTCTATAGGATGGTGATTTTGATACCTAAAATAACCTCTCTCATTTTTTAGAGATCACATTTCGTTTGGATTTAGCACAGTGATCTCACTCGATGCCAAAACTCGTAGTGTGCCTCAGTTCATAGGTGCACTAGAGCATAACTCTGAAACTATTAATTTGGCATCGAATCATCAGCACCATTAGCTTCAGGTGGAAAGGTGAACCCTAGTGAAACCCTTGTTTTGGCCATGGAGAGCATCCATCATCCATGGCCACATCATACCGAGGAGTCTCCAAGGTGCTCTAAGTGTGTTTTGAGGTTGATCTCCCGAGGGTCATAACTCGGAGCTCATGAGGGCTATCGATGAAATGTCAAATTTTGTAGGAAAATGATGTTGATATCTAAAATAACATATCTCATTTTTTAGATATCACATTCTATTTAGATTTGGCACAGTGATCTCACTCGATGCCCAAACTCGTAGTGTGCCTCAGTTCATAGGTGCACCAGAGCGTAACTCTGAAACCGTTGATCTTGGCATCAAACCATCAGTACCATTAGCTTTGGGTGGGAAAGATAACCTTATTGACACCCTTGTTTTGACCACAGAGAGCATCCATCATCTGCGACCACCCCGTACTAAGGAGTCTGCAAGGTGCTCTAAGTGCATTTCAAGGTCGATCTTCTGAGGGTCATAACTCAGAGCTTGTGAGGGCTATTGATGAAATGTTGAATTCTATAGGACAGTGATGCTAAGGTCTAAAATAACTTGGAGCTCATGAGGGATATTGATGAACTATCCAATAAAGTCTCTTAAGTTGAGATATTTTGAGGCTATGTTGAAATTGAAAAGTTGTAGTATGAGGATAGTAACAAAGTGAAGTGCTAGTTATCAAAGATTATGAATCTAGAAATGAATTTATGGTTGGGAATAGAATCCATGGTTGAGCAATGGAGTCCTTAACTATGTTGAGATTATATTTGAAGCCAAGAGTTAGTTTCAAGGTTGAAGGTGGAGTTTAAAATCAGATTTAGGGTTATCTAAACCTTTTGTAGGAGGTTAACAAGTGTGTTTATGTCATGATAGCACTTCAAATTAAACATTGCATCCAAATTTGATAATAAAGGTTGTTAAAATGTTATTCAAAAATTATTGCATTTGAATCAAATATAACAAACATAATCAAAATTAATGATATTCCATAAACATGAACAATACACATGATCCACAATAAATTGAACAATACTAGATACTAAATTAATATGTATATCATTGTGCACATAAATGACAAAAATATATATCAAAATACATGTATACATAGACAAAATTTTACACAAATATATATCAAAGATCATGTATCCATAGAAAAAGTACTCAAATATATATCAAAATACATAGATCCATATAAAAAATGTGGCTGATCAGGCCATCAAAATGTGTATAATATTAATGTTTCTATATATAATTTGGCATATGTCATCTCAAAATGTCTCATGATGCATCCTATGAAACTATACTATCCTAGGGTGTTGGCTAAATAAACAAAAAAGGAAAACCCAAAGTTAGATTACTAAATTTATATGATTCTTTGTATCTAACATTGAATTACTCAAATGTGTAATGATCTTTTTCGTAATGAAGATTTATACTATCAAACTTTCATAATAAATACCTCTCTCGTCAACCTCCTGTGCCAGTTAGGAGTCCTCTCATATGCCCTCGGCAATGCTTGTACCTCACTGATTGTGGGTTGTGTATGTTCAAATACATTTGTTAGATGAATCTAAAACTTAAACTATAACATTATAATTCATAGCATGCTAAATTTATAACATAGTTCATCATGAATTCAAACTACAACTTACTATTGTAGGCTCCTCCTCAGGATAGAGTGGCCGCATCATCAAATCTACATAACTCTCCCATCGGACCTCATGTGCACTAGGAGTCTCCTATGAGATACGAAATAATAGTTTTTAATATCATGGAAATCAGTTTTGAATTTATTTATGAAGATAAGGAAAATAAAAAATAAATGATACTTATACATATAATGGGGCTCTCAATGTGAATGGAAATGCTTGATTGTCTATGACGCAGAATCTGTACAGGTTCATCACCAATAGCCACACCCTATATACAATAAAGAATGTAATTAAATTTCATTACCACAAACATTTTACAAGAATGCATCAATATTTAATCAAATAGAAAGCACCTAATTACATTTCTTTTGTCAATGTGTGTTGGCTTATCCCCTACACTTTGTCCCCCTGGGATAGGTGCTACCTACAAGATAAAAGAAAGATTAGCAACCACATATGCTACAATATCAAATAGAAAAAAAAAATGTGAACACAACATAATGTACTGTAGATGTCTCAAGGCCAAATGAAATGGCCGAGAGTATGGCATCATCAATCTGTTTGAGCTCCTCCTCAGTCATCAACTAAACATGAATGAAGATCACATACATGTATAAGTCAGTATGACTTAAAAATTAAAATTACTCTATTATAAAAATTAACTTTAAATCACATATGTCATAACAAAAAAATGTATACATGTACCGACACTAAAGGATTTCATCACACCAACGAAGAGCGACATTTTGTTAGTTCGTAAGGGTTTCAATGTTATCCACTATGGTGTTTAACATGGATAACATAGGAGCCAATGTGGGTACATTATTATATGTTCTTTGCAAACCCCTCAATTTGATGAGATTTTCATTTATCAAATCCTTGATTCGAGGAGGGTTTTGAGGGGGTAGAGGATCATCTAGTGGATGGTTTTGTGGGGGCACTGGATCATTTGGTGGGGTGTTACAAGGAATATTATTCTCTGCCTCAGTGTCATCATTTTGATTAGCCATTCCTATTGAATTGCAAAACGTAATATATATATATTTTTTTTAAACCTTAATTTTAACAAAAAAAATTCAAAAAAACCCTAGATTCAACAAAAATAAATAAAATCATGATAAAATTTATTGAATTTACATTAAAAATGATTTAAAAAATAAATAAATAACCTTATATCTGATATCCAATTCGATATCCGATATCCAATCGTCGCTCCAAATACTGGCATCCAAATAAGCAAAATAAGGGCCCGCAGATCTGTGTTTTTTTTAATATTGGGACACAGGTATTAGATATCCAATACAATATAGGATATCCGATATCTATGGCAGTTAACACAATGCGTATATTATATATTATATTATAATATATTACTTTTTTTATTATATATTATATTATAATGTATTAGTTTTTTATTATTATATTATATTTTTTATATATTACATTACATTATATTATATTATATTATATATTTTATTTTATTTTATTTTATATATATTATATTACATTACTATATATTATAATTTAAAATATTATATTATATTATAATATATTATTATATTATTATGATATAATATTATTATATTATATTATATTTTTATAATATAATAATATATTATATTATAATAATATAATATTTTAATGCATATTATTATTATATTATATTATTATAATATAATATAATTATTATATTATATTATTATAATGCATTATATTATATTATCATAGTTTATAATATATTATACTATTATAATATTATAATAATATTATTATATTATAGTATAATTATTATTATATTATTATTATTATAATATTACATAGCATATTATACTATTATAATATAATATTTTTATATTATTATAATATAATAAAAATAATATTATAGTATAGTATAATCATTATAATTATTATATTATTACATAATATATTATACTATTATAATATAATATTTTTATATTATTATAATATAATAATAATAATATTATAGTATAGTATAATTATTATATGATTATGTATCAAATATTCAATACGAGATCGGATATCTAATAATATTGGATATCTAATATCATATCGAATATTTGATAATATTGGGTATCTGATATCATATCGGATATCCGATAAGGCTCAGCCTTACTTTCCAGGTTTGGTGCCTGGATAGGTGAAAAAAATTCAGAGTGGATTTTGAAGAACTTTTAGACGTCTTTAGACTCTATTTTTTTTCACATCACCACTTTTTGGCACACCATGATCCTGCACATACCCCCTAGTAACTGCAATTTTCATCTTCCTATCATTAGGAGTATTTTCAAACTCAAAGAACTTCTTCATATCATAGATCCAATCCAACATAGAATTAGTGTCTAATTTTCCATCATAAGGAAAAATATTCTACAATAGGCTTTGTAAGTGCCCTAGATAATACTCTCAACAATTTTGCCTCATCTTGATCTTGTTCATGTTCTAGATTAGGGTTTTGTGCTACTACTTCATCATCACTCACATCATCAAGATGTGCTCCTCTCTTCTAGGTGTCTCTGCAACATCCAATCTAGTTTTAATTTGTCTCAATGTATCTAATATGGAATTTTCAGCATTTCCTCTACCTCAAACCATTTTTACTATCAAATTCTTGCAAGATCATAACCCTCTGCATGTTGTAGGTCAAATTCTCAAATATTCTACCCTACAACCAAATTAACTTAGGGTTCTACACAATCCAACCTCCATAAGGATGAACCTCAAGCTCCACTACCACTTGACACATGGAGGACGATGGATAACTAGGGCCAAAGGCACACCCAGCTACTAAAGCCACCTACAAGAGTAAAAATAGTGCAAACACAACACAAAGAACATCAACTAAAGGAGATAGAATATCAAAACACTTTATTGATTCATCAAATTATTAAATACATGCCCAACTATAAGGCCTTCTAGGTTATGGCCAACATTACAATTTAGACTTCTATCTTTAATGATGTTCTTTTCATTCTAACCCTCATTCTTACTCTTCCTCATCCTAAAAGTCATGCTTAAGACTCTACCCAAGACCCTTTTAAATACTTACATGACCACAAATTAGCCTATTACAAATTACTAACTAAATAAACCCTTACATTAAACACATAACCAAGCCACAAGTTGGCTCTCCACAAATATTAAATACAAATCATAAAATTAATGTGCAATGTCACCTCAAACTATAACTAAGCACGGATAGCTTGGCCAGAGAATGGCCAAGGAAAATACTGGCACTCAACAATTCTCGACACATACATGAACTCAGCACCAAAAGGCACTTGACCTCAATCATGAACTTGGCAACCATAGAGAATTTAGCATCAACTATGAAATTGGAAACCATAGATAACTTGGCATCAACTATGATCTCCACATCAACTGTGAACTTGGCAACAAGAGAGAACTTGGCAACAAGTACAAAATATGTAGGATAACAATGCAACCCAAGATGCTCATGCATCATACAGGAAGCATTAATATTCATTCTAAATAAATAATGGTTTTTTGTACCAATATATTGATGCATTATTTTTGTCATATAATCAAAAGTAGGTAAGGGCATAACCCTAAGCATACCTCATAAATACTCAAATGTATCCTTAGGCAACAGTTTCATAAAAATATCTACAATCTTCTCCTTTGTATTCACATACTCTATTCTAATTTATTTCTCTATAAATTTCTCCCTCAAAGCATGATACATCATAGATATTTTCTTAGTCTTAGAATGTAACACAAGATTCTTAGACATACTCACTGTACTTGCATTATCACAATGTATGACAATAGATTCTAAAAACTATATCCCAATATCTTTCAACATCTATTTCATCTACATGATCTAATTTTAATTATTTTTTGCTACAACATAATCTTCTTCTATTGTACTCTATGAGATATAGTCTTGTTTCTTGCTAAGTCAAGAAACCAATATTCATCCAAGGAAAAATGCTTTATCACTTGTAGCTTTTCTATCATCCATATTGCTTGCCCAATCCACAATATTATATGCACACAAAGTAAAGTCACTTGATCTGTCATACCACAAGCCAAAATCAAGAATAGCCTTCAAATATCTTAATATTCTCTTTATTTCTACATAGTGTGATTCCTTAGGGTTTTCTTGAATTCTTGTTGCTATACCAACTTCATCATCTATATATGGTGTGGTGTGAGTTATAATTACAAACCTCCAATCATCAATCTTTACTTCTTCTTTTCAATTATAGGTGTATCATCTTTGCTAGATAACTTGTGGCTAGTTATCATAGGTGTTCCAATAGGCTTACAACTTTCCAAGCCAAATATTTTCAACAAGACTTTCAAATACTTAGTCTGTGATAGAGAAATACCATCACTATTATGCACAATTTGTAGACCTAAGATATATTTCATCTCACCAATCATACTCATCTTAAATTCATTATTCATTCCATTAGCAAATTATTCACTTACTTCATTATTAGCTCCAAAGATTATGTCATGAAAAAATATCACAATAATCAACAATTAATTATCAATTTATTTCAAATACAAGTTACTATCTTTAGTACCTTTAGCAAATTGCAACTTTTCCAGATATTTTTCCAACCTCACATATTAGGTTCTAGGTGCTTTCTTTAGACCATACAATTATTTCTTCAATCTACATACCATATCATTTTCTTCTATCAAAGGAAATCCTTTAGCTTGCTCAATGTAAACTTCTTCTTCAAGTTCTCCATTTAGAAATGTTGACTTTGCATCCATCCAATACATTGTGAACTTCTTACTTGCTACAAGAGCCAAGAGCATTCTTGCTACTTCAATTCTAGAAACAGGGGCAAATGTTTCTTCATAGTCTATACCTTCTTGTTGTGAATATCATTTACATACCAATCCTTATTTATTTCTCACAAGGTCACCTTGTTCATTCATCTCATTTCTAAAAACCCATTTAGTTCCTATAATATTCTTATCTTTAGGTTTAGGAATCAATTCCCATGTCTATTTATTCAGAATCTAGTCTAGTTCTTCTTTCATTGCTTGGATCATATGATTATCCTTCCATGCCTCATCTACATTTTTTTCATTGAACTTGAGAAATAAAACACAATTCTTCATGTACTTTATTTATTTTCATTACTCATTTTTATTTTTCTTCAAATCATCTTATTAGCAAGGTGATTATTTTTAAAATTCCTATTAGGTGTAGGCATTACTGACTCAACTCTTACTTATTCTCTAGGTTCATAACTTGGTACTTGTCTTTGTTGAACAACTTGAACATCATTCTACAAATTATTGTTAGTCTCAAAGAAAGTTTCAACATTTTCTATTATAGGCTTAGGATTGGTTTCTTCTTCATCATCAATCAATTCAAGCTCATCATCACTATCATTTAATAATCCATCAATACTTCCTATAAAAATATTATCTTCATCAAAAAGGAAGTCATTTCTAGTCTTCCTTACTCTTTTATAACATTTAGATGAAAAATGACCAAATTTATATGTTCAACAAACAAAAATTTCCATACCATTTGGCTCTCTTTTCATAAGAAGGGATATTCCTTCTTCCATATTTATGTCTTCTTTATATCTTGATCTATATTCACTTGTACTTGTACTCTTTGATAAAAGTAGGTCTATTCTTTTGCATGCAACAAAAAGATTCTAGATATGGAAACTCAATCTTCTATTTTGTACATAACTTAGATATCTCATCAAGGAAATTTATCTTCTAAATATCAAAATTAACTCCATCAACCTAAGGACTTTATTTTCTAAAATGACCTACCATAGATCTCCTTAAGTTGTTAAGTTTTTCTTTCAAGGACCTGAAGCTCTGATACCAATTGTTAGAAAGTAAATTCCTCTAAGATAATTGGGAGGGTGAATCATTTATCCAACTAATAAAATATGTATTAATCTTATTAATCCTTAACCATGTAAACAATATAACTAGAAACCATAAGAAGATACACATACACAATAAGACTAGATTTGTTGACTAGAGAAATCCTTGATCAAAGGGAAAACCCTAGTGGGGATGGTACCCATAAAATGATGTAGCAATATAAAAGTTCCTTATAAGAGTATAGACTCTAGTGGGTACCACTAAAATACATTTAGTACATATCAGTCCCTATTAGGAGACTTTAAGTCCCTACTAGAAGATTCCAACCCTAGTAGGAGTTGTAGAAGGTAGATGGACCCATTGTCTAAATAACTTTAGGGGAAAGACCACCTAACTCACTATTCAACTAATCTTTGTATTGTTCCTAGTAGAATAATAGAATGAAATAACTTGAACTCCTCTATCCTCTTCACTAGACCAAACCTCTTCATATCTCAATACCAGATCTTCAAACTCACATCACTCTAATCCCTTTGATCGCTTTTATGCATTTACCAACTTCTCATATCCAATGCAATTTTTATTCCTCTTTCACATATTACACAGTTCATAGTTGATCACAAGGAAAATAACCTTCCTTTAGACAATATCCTTAAAATAATTTATAGAGTCAACCTTAAGGCTTTTCCAATTAATTATAATAGGACCTCATTAAGATATTACAATTTATTACATCTTTTCACAATTAGAAAACACTATTGGCTCATAGTAAATACAACTTCTCACATGTGTGAATTTTGACCTCACACACTTGTTGACACCACCATCAGTTTTTCTATTGTCATTTTCTAACTGTTCTCATCAAGATTATATCCATGTTAAGAGATACAATCCAATAAATAGAAAATAGTTCTCAAGTACTCTATGTGCACATCGTCCTCTTTAAATCTTGAATAAATCTTGCATGTTTTTTCCTCTCTGCATGTGCACATGTTCTTAACTATGCTTGACCTCATCATCAATACATAGACTATATGACTACGTTCTCAATCTACTACTTTATCAATCTTTATGGAAATAATACTATGTTGAAATCAATGACAAACACAGTTATTAAAGTAACATGTCAATCTCCTCAATTTCTCTAGAAATGCTTAGGATACTCTCCCAAAGGAATATTGTCAACATTCATGCTAACACGCGCGCACACAAAGAGATCAAAATTAAAAATGTATTTCAGTACATTTTTTTAAAATAAATTTTAAAAGGAATTCATTATTTTAATTATATATTTATTTATTTATTTATTTATTTATTTATTTATTTATTTATTTATTTATGAAGAGTTGAAAGTTAAAATTTTAATTCAGTACATTTTTTTTAAATAAATTTTAAAAGGAAGTCATTATTGTAATAATATTATATTTTAATAACTTTAAATTATAAAATGAAATAGTATTCATATTTTTAAAAATTATAAAACTATATAAAACGAGTAAAAACTAATTTCCTCTCCCTCTCTCTCTCTCTCTCGCATGTCAGTGTAGAGTATAGGACTACAACTTAGGTCCTAATGTTATTGAGGGGTCCAAGTTGCAATTAGGGTAAGTGATTTCCCTAGGAAACACTCTTGACTATAATATATCGATAAAAGAGGAAATAAATAAAGAGATTTACATTAATTATTGTAAGTGATTCAATATTTTTGGTTTAGATTGAAATTTAGTTTAATAATGTTAATTTGATATAAGTTCTTTAATGAAATAGATTTTATGTTTAAAGTCATTTTGAAGTCTCAACTTAGGATATATTAAAATTAATTAATCATAAGGTTAAGGACTAAAGATAATTTGCGGATTAACTTTTTTTTTATCTAATGTGTTTATGAAAGTAATCATTGTAAGTTAAAAATATATAACAGTTATCCCTCGAGAATGCTTGTGATGTTTTATTTTCTATATGTTAAGATCTTATCAATATTTTTTGTAATATATTATTCCTATATTATGTTTTATTTTCATATTTTTTTTCTACAATTCAAATTAGTTAAGTCCTTACATGAACCAAGAATTTATTTTTGTTTGAGGTGGTATATTACTTGATGTAGAATTGAGAATCCAAATTATACCCTTTGTTTGGCCTTTTGCTTATTGCCATCATTTTATATTTTAGGGTTAAGGTTTTTCTCATGATGTGGATCAAAGGACTATGCATGAGAAACCAAGGAAGGAATGTGTTGTTGAAGAGTTATGTCTATTCCTAGATGGCCTATTTTTTTTTAACATGCTTCTTAGGTTCCCTAGGTGAATGGCTCACCATAGGATCTAGACCAAGTAGGTCAAAAGGATAGCCTTTGAAATAGTTTGGAAAAAAACCTAATATAATTTCAAACTTGATGAAATATGGGAGGGGAAATGGGTCATCTTATAGCTATCATCATGCTTAAAATTACGCGTAAAAGACAACCAATTGGAGAAACCACAAGAAATATTAGAGTGAACAATGCAAAAATGATGAGACAATATTCATTCAACATGCAAGCCATAAGGCCTACCTAATTGTAGCCATATACATTCCAATTACATTCAAAAATCTTAAAGGCTTGATCTTACATATCAAAAACTTAGTATTTTCCTTCTATCTAGCTTCAATCTACCTTTCCTAATCCTAGGTGTGTATTGTTATATCGAACAAGACTTTCATGCCCAAAATATCAACGCAAAAACATAAAAAGATTTTTTTAAAGTTAAATTCAACTAGGTTGACGTATGAAGAATATAAGTCGTCACTGATTATGGGTGATAAAATGGTACAGTTAATTTCCTAGTTACAAGAACTAGGGACTTAGTTGATTTTAATTTGCATTGCATGAGGAAGTAGAGTATGTATCCAATTACACTACATAGACTTGAAATCCATAAATCAAAGTGCTCTAAGAGCCCCTAGTTTGGGTTGCATAATATAGCTTGATTAAACCATAGTTAATATGTGACATCATGTTTGAGAAGCATGTAGGGTTTCTAATATCTTAAGTTGAAATCAAGTTGGATATGTTTAATTTTCAATAGAGTTAAAAAACACAAGTTTCACATTTTGTCATGAGGGTGGGAACATACCTCAATATTGTCACATTCAGGTTTCAACCTTATCTAACAATTTGATAAACCTTAACTATAATTCATTCCACATAATGTGATTCAGCCTATAACATAATTTATATAAATTTAATCCAATACTAAACACTTATTATATTTTACTAGGTCAAACCCCTAGTAGGACTAGTTCTGCACTTAAAGGTAAATACATTATCATATTAATACTTGATTTTAGTTATACACATAACCTATTGGAAACTAATCCACACATTAAACATTCACCCTAAAGTTAGTTATGACATAATATTTAACCTCTAACATGCTCCCATACAACTATTGAGTCATCTAATCAATCTAATCTATAGCACCTTCGCACAAAAACAAGAACACATACTGACCCTAAGATGCCTTCTTTGCAAATACAGTAATATTATAATCAAAATAAATCTTAATGGGAGAAGTATAATGTTTATAAAAAATACTTCCCTATACATACATAAATACATACATACATACATACATATACATACATATACATATACATATAAATATACATATACATATACATATACATATATATATATAAATATACATATACTATACATATACATATATATATATATTCCTATAATAATAATAAACATAAATTATTGGCATTCCCTATCATAATTTAGTTCTAACATTAATGCTAAAGACACTATAACCAATTAACCATTGAAGAACGCTTTATTTTAAATGTGAAAAAAAAAAACAAATTAACATGAAATTTATTTCCCTATATTACCCCAATCGTGATGATTAAATATCTCAAAAATAGCTATTAACCCTCTTAAGCCATCTTTACAACCTACTAATTTTAGTTAAACAAAACCATTACTATAATTACAACATCTTCCTATATTAATTAAATATTCTAAGGTACCTTTTTAATTATAAAACATACTAATCAAATTTTAAAACTTACCAACCCACAAAACTTTCATAACATCCTAATCACTTTCTAACACTAACTAATTCTAACAATCCTAACAACTAACATTACCCCTTAAGTCACTTGGCAACTTGCTTAAGCCTTTCCCAAGCTTTGGAAGGGCTCCCCAAGGTCTGAAACATCCTCCAAGTGTAGAATGCACTACCCAAGGATGTGCATGTCCCATTCTCAAAAGTACATACATGGACTTGGGAGAATTTGAGAGGGAGTAGGTGAGTTTGAAAAGTATTTAAATTTTCCTTCAATAACAATGCTAACTTTTCCCTTTGCATACATGGGTTTTGTGTGGGTTTTTCTTTAAGGAGGATGGAAAGAGGGAGGGTGGTGCTAGAACAAAGGTGAGTGGGCATCCTAATGAGCAAATCTCCTTAATGCATGGAAAAAGGTACATTGTGCAAGTTGAAATTCCACTCCGATTTTTTATTTTTGTTTTAAAAGAAGAAAAAGTCACCTCATGCATCCACTTAGGGGATGCTTAGGTGAGTGCATAGCATTGGTGAGGGGGGAGGTTTAAAGGTAACATTGAATAACATTTTTTTTTGCCTATGTTTAAAAGTTGTACCCCATCCCATTGTCCTAAACCCAACTTGGATAATTACAAGAATGAGTGCTGGGGAAAGTGGGGACCATGTGTTGTCCCATCTCCTTTCTTCTATTTGGTCATTGAACATATAAGTCAAAGGATAATTAATAAGGAAATTAGTGCCATAAGGACTTTATTTTAATTTTACTTCCTAATTTATTTCTATTTTAAATTTGAAAGAGAATATTTCAAAGGATATTCTGTGATTTTACTTTTTATGGCATTAATATTT
Source organism: Cupressus sempervirens (assembly GCA_028749045.1). NCBI lineage: Eukaryota > Viridiplantae > Streptophyta > Pinopsida > Cupressales > Cupressaceae > Cupressus > Cupressus sempervirens. The sequence goes on along the minus strand of CM053783.1, from coordinate 701,950,298 downwards.
ACCCATACATTTTCCAGAGAGAAAATGTGCTCTCCTAGGAAATGTATGGAAAAATATATGTTTTGAAAGGCTTTCTCTTGCTTTCTTTATTTTTTTTAAATTTCTAGATAGCATTGTCATAAACTTTTAGATTTGTAGGTAATGAGATAAGGATAATAAGAGCTTTCTATGAACTATTTAATTTTCAAGGAATTAGATAATCAATTCAATAAATAGGAGATCCATGGATTAAATATATTAGTTCTTCTTAGAGGTCTTCTTTCACTTAGGGGTTTATTAAGTGGGTCTATTCCACCAAATTTAAAATGAACAATTAAATACATGCATTAGAAATAAGCATTGGATTAATCAAGAACCATAGGTTTCAACATGAAATTTACATTATTTTCTTTCTCCCATGATTGGAAACATTTTACAACAAATAAATTAGGAAGAAAGCTTCAACATTTAAGACAATTTGGTTTTCCATTATTTTTAAAAGCAAGAATTAGTCATGAAACTATAAGGGATATGTTATAAAATGAAACCATGCATATTTCTTCATAAAATGAGATTCTCTTATTAATAGGTATGCAATTTACCTTGCTGGATCAATTTCATAATCAAAATCAAGATACAATTCCTTCTCCAATACAAGGATTAAAAATGCAATAAGAATTCAACACAAGGAGAATTCTCCAACAAGAGAGTGACTCAAGATCTACACCAAGAATCCAATCCAAGATTGCTCCCCTATTTCAATCCATCTGAAATCTAAAAACATCCATAGGGTACCATAGAGATTTCACCTCCCAAACAAGGCCTCAATGTGAGACCACACCCCAAGCTTAGGTGAACCAATATTGACCAAGTGACAATCAGATACACTCATAATGACACACTCAACAAACAAATCCCATCCAAATTTTTCACAATAGGTTCTATATTGAACAAAGACTATGGAGAAGGTGGATTTTTCTTTGTAGGAGATGTCAATCATGGACACAAAACATATTCCTCTTCTGAGGCTCATAAATCATAATAAACTTCCATTTCTTTCTCTCCTTATTTCCCCAAACAAAACTCAGTTTGTATTAACAATTAAGGGCACATAACACCATAATTTATCCCTCTACTCATCATGAGGAGAAACTCTGAACTAACTCAGAGTCCAACTAAGCCCATCTCCTATACATGGCCACTTTTGCCCTATCTGGGGGTGAGTAATACCAACACACCCTTCACAAATTTCCCAACAAAACCAAAAGAAAAGCATGAAAGGAAAGCAAATAGAAAACCTACAAATGCCCATCCCTCACATGTTACAACACAAACCCAAAATACACACATGCAAGAGAGCTACATAAGAAAGAAATGAACAATGCATGAAGAGAATGATCATGAAGAATCCTACCTTCACAAAGGTTATGGAAATGGAGTTTTGAGATGAGATAAATCCTTCCTCATCCTCAATTCCAAGCTTGACTTTCTCTAAATGTAAAGAATTGGTGAACAACCTTCAACTCTAAAATGGCCATTAAATAGGCTTCTAAACTCACCCACCCACTCTGGCAATAACTCCATACTTGACTTAAGCCTTCTATGGTCTTCCCACTTGTTCCTACCATTAAGGAACCCTTTTAGGAGGAGTGTGAACTTGAAAAACCTCATGGAGATGGTCATATTTTTCACTAAAAGGAAAATGAGATATTCAAGGGGTCATAAAGTCAATAGAAGGATCTAGAAGGGTAGAAAAGGTTCCCAACCCATACACATACCTCTTGGGAACTTTAATTACATTAAATTTGGCCTCTATGATCATTTTAGGACCTATATAATTGACTTGAAATATTTGATCTTTTAAAATCCTAGGAATGTGACATTTCAACTAAACCCTAATTAGGGTAATTAATCTATGTTACTAACTACTTAGTCTCAAATTAACTGGTTACTCTACTAACTCTAATTTAACATATCGACACATATATGCATATAAAAAGTATCAAGTGATACTATAAGATTCATTACATTACATAGCATTTGACATGTCACAATTTATAGAATGATGCACACACATTCAAATTATGATACAAATAACACACTTGACAATGAGGTTCGAATGACTTTATTGGATTCAAACTTAGTCTTATAGTTTGCACATAGGGTCAATTACCAATTCTCTAATTAATTCCATGGCTAATTATACTACACACTCAATTCAACTATTAGTAGTTTGATAACATTGCAGTAATATATTTAAACTAGACTTGCATAATCATATTGATCAAAATATTTTTTAAATTATTTAAATAACCTTTCTCATTTATGCACACGTATATAATCATCACTAATATCAAAATTGAATCATCATAGCATATTTATTAGTTCAAATTAAAATCCTAAAATAATTATAATAATGCATAGGGTAAGTGCAAGAAGTTGGGTCTCACTTTTGGACAAAGAGTGGAAGTGTTTTTCCTATTTTTGAAATTTCTTGTCAGTTGATGTCAAAATTTGAAGCATTTAGAGATTGAATATAAAAAAACTTCAGCAATAAAAATTTTTGTGTTCAGAATCTAGTTTTTGAATATGTAATTTATTTGTATACCCATATGATAGATTTTGTTTTTGGTATGGATCTTTAAAACCACTTTTTCAAAATGCCTATTTCAGGACCATACCACACTCATGTACAGACACCATAATTTGACACAAATAAATGAATTTTCATAAATCCTTTTAAAAGGAGTTACCTAATACACCTAAGATTGATAACAATATTTTTTCTTAATTTTTTATTGAATAATTTTTTTAAAATAATTAATTAATTGGTTATAAAGGTAAATTTTAAAACCTCTTGTGTACAGACACCATAATTTGATCAAAATTTCACTTTTTCAAAAATTCTTTTTTTAAACCTCAAAATAATTGTATGTAGATTGATGAAATATAAATTAATTTTAGGAAAATTATAAAATTAAAAAGTTATTAAAGTTTTAGTGAACTTCACTATTTCACATTTAGGTAACACCTTTCATTAAAAAATAATGCAAAAATAGTAAATAAAATCATAGCACTATAAAATTTATATTTTTGAAATCAAGATAGTAAGAGCTCTAATGAGTTTTTGTTTCATAAAAAATTTTGATCGGGAAGACCCTCTAAAAATTATGGCCAGGCATAAATTTGTTAGTTCAATGCCTTAGCTAAATCTTGAGAGGTCAAGGCATAGGCTTGGTCTCACCTAGCCTATCCCAAACCAAAATCTGAGGTAGGCGAAAAAATCTCGCCCAATGTTGTAAGAAATAGGTACCAATTATTTAAATTCAAAAAATGGGTACCCATTTTGAAAAAGTCAAATCAGCATACAAAATCCCCCCTCAAAAAACAAAATTTTAAATTTTTAGAAACGAGTACCCATTTTTTAAAAGTAAAAAATGGGTACCCGTTTCTAAAAAATATAATTTTTTATGTTTTAAAAAACAGGTATCCATTTTTTGGAAAACTAGAAATGGGTACCCAACTTTTTAGAAAACGGGTGCCCATTTTTTAAATTTCAAATCGGGTGCCCAAAATGGGTACTTGTTTCTAAAAGAGTATGATCTCAATCTGTGGACTTTCGTAGAATTGAGACCCAACTCCTTGCTTCTACCCCATACGTATACCTAAAACATCATAACCATCACCAATAGGGCATATTGAATTATCTAAATGCATATAACCTAATCATCAAGGTATCTAAATCAACATCATCATCAAGTAAAACACCTCATATCATTGTTAGTTCAAATCATTGTTTAAATAGTCGAATCAATGTAGTAAGTCTTGAATCACAGAGTAACAAACATGAACATATCAATTGATCTCAATTTCTATTAGGAAACCTAAACTATAAAATGTTTAATTCATATCCAGTTAAATCTCCTATAAGGATTTTAATAGATAAAATCATATTTAAGCAAGTATGTATGAGAAGGGGCCTTACAAAGACCACAAGTCTATCTAGGAGGTAGATTATTGCACTTATATAGGTCCTACACAAAAGGAGAATTTAATGACCTCTCAAACAAGAAAATAAACTTTTGCAGGGATGAGAATAGGCCCACATGTGATCTAAGAAGAGGTTCTCAAGTGCATGGAATTCCATGATGTCAAACAAAACCTCATTGAAGCTAAACCTACATGATACTCAAGCTACTAGGAAAATAGCACACCTTGAGAAAATAAAAGGATGACCTCTGCAAATGATGGAATTAGATTATGAAAATTTAGGAGAAGGATCCATGATAGGTCCACATTAAGGAGCTAAATACACATAAATAGAAAACACAAACAATTGCAGCCATTCTTGAAACAACGTATAAAAACAATAAAAGTAAATATTTTTGGTTGATGCAAGATGGCCAATGTACCCAACATGCTCCTGCATCAAACACCCATGGTAAATGAAGAAATGATATCCACATCAGGAAACCTATATTCTCTAAGATTCATCATATAGATCCAACATAGATTTTTTTATCCTGGAACTCTATTCAACTTGTTTATTCTGCCACTAAACCAAATATTCTTCATAATCATTTCCTCCAGTGCTTTCACTAATTTTTCTATCCAAAATCTTATCAATTCCCTCTATCTTCCTCTTAGAATAATAAAGATTGTCAACTATCTCTTCATGTGATTCAAGATACTCAAAGATGTTTGAAATAGTAAACACAAGTGAAATATCCATCTCTTCAGACAATTCAACTTCAAAAGTATTACCACAATCATGTTTCTTCAAGATTCTTTAAAGCCCAAACTTCTTCAATTTTATCTCGTTGTGTATTCCAACTAGAAATATATTCTTTTTCAAATGTACCCTTACCTCATAATCAACTTCAAAAAAATTATGTTTCCTCTTTTGATGAAGGGTGCTCCCCTTAATACCATAAACTCATAACAAAAATAAAGAAACAACAACAAATGAGAGAAAAAAAATGAACTCCTTATTTGTGTCATAAATGAAAATTTATAGAATTCACAAGTACAATATGCTAACCCACATGGGCACCTTCATTACAATAAATTGCAAGACAAGCTGCAAACTATCACCTAGAGTTGTCTTAGACAATGTTCAGGCCTTTCTTAAATAAACAATTTTATGCCGTTCAGGAAGGTTCTAGAAGCTTAAACTCAATATCTAGGGCCAACAGACCCTAAAAATACATATAGAGTTGGCTAAATACATCTTTGACAACTTATTTTAGAAATTTCAGCAGCCCAACTTTGAAAGGCCATAACTCTCAAATGGTTGCTCTAATTGGCTATTATAACCACTTTTCAAAAATGCTATCTCCTAATCTACAAGATTGGAATGACACAAGAACCCTTTTATTGAGTTTTTGGAACTCATCCAGGTACTCTAAGACCTCCAACAATGAGCTTGGAGATTTTTCTACAATTTTTCCACCAATAATCCACAATAACTTCTCCAATACTTAAGCTAGAGAAATGAGATTTTTATGGTAGGCTTATAATTCCAAAAGGAACCTTCCTATAAAAAATGAGAATATTCCTAGCTTGTATGGAAAAATTACTAAAAATAGAAACCTCCCATAAACAAAAACTCCACTGTCTACTAGTCCTTATTAAAATAGAAAATACTAAAAAAAAAATATTTTTTGGGTGATGCAAGATTGCTCTTACACCTAGGATGCTCCTGCATCATCTTTTTATTTATTCTATCTTTCTATCATCAATTACTATCATGTAGATTACTTTTCACCTCTTCATGTAAATTCTTCATTAAGTCTACAAATTCTTTAGCTTCAACAATATTCTTCACTTTAGTATCCAATTTCCTTAACTCAATAGTTCCACTAGGACTCACGCCATTTATAATCTCAAAAGGAGTCTTCTCAGTCTGTTTATTCACTGAATTTTTACATGCAAACTTAGCTTGTACCAAAATTAAATCTTGATTAGAAGGTCTATCTCTAATCAAATATCTCAAAATATTACCTAAACTTATGTTCACAACTTTATCCTATCCATCAGTCTAAGGATGAAATGTAGAAATAAACTTAAGTTCAATATTTAGATTATTCTAAAACATCTTTGTTGATTTTAGATTGGTTTTGACTAATGAGTGTCCATGCACTTAAGTAATTTTCTTAGTTCATGCCAAATAAGTAGTTCATGCCAAGCACAACATGTATATAATAGAGCATGTCAAGTCCACAGTGAGTGTCAAGCTACTCATGTGCTGAGTCACTCAAGTGCCAAGAAGATAGTGTATGTCGAGTGATTCAAGAGCCGAGTAAGAAGTGCATGCTAAGTGATATAGATGTTGAGTTAGAGTATAGAGAATAGTAAATGTCGAGGATCAGAGACTTCAAGTCCTGAGTAAAATAGTTTTGTTATAGTTGTTTGTAATGGCACAAACAACTATGTAAACCATTTTTGAGCTGACTTAGGGATTCAATTATGATATTTGGAGATAACGATGAATCTTAATTTGGATTCCCAATGAATTGCATACAGCCAATTAGAGAAAGGGAAGATTTAAGCAAAAAAATAGATGAATAATAGTCATTGATTCATATCTAACCCTAAGTCACCAAAGTCTTCTTAAGGAGGAAAAACCCTAAACTATCTATGATGTGAAGAAGTGTTTGAAGGAGCGAAGAGAGACATTTTCTTCCAAAAACATAGCATTCATGGTGCTTATGGGATTTATGAACTGAGATTACATTGCAAAATAAGTTAAAGGAGAATAGAGGAAGGAAATAATATATAGGAGTGAGACATTTAATCAAAAGTCTTAAGAATACATCTATATAAACTAATCTGTCATCTAGAAAGGAAGTGATCATTGTTGAGTCATTCTAGTAGGTGAATTGGTTAAATCTCTTAATAGAGTAGTCCTAATAGGCTATATTGAAATCCTTTAATAGGGTACTTACTTTATTACGAGTTAAAAAATTTTAACAAGGTACATTTGCAACAGGGTGTTGAAATCCTTTAATAGGGTAAGACCTTATAGTCTTTGTAAACCTTTAATAGGGTAAACCTTTCACAGGGTAGATCATGTCTCATGATCAAAACATTTTAACCTTCATTGGATACACTTTATTACTGTAGTAGTGAAGATTTGTGGGTGTCATCCCCACCCCATTTTTACCTTCTCATTAGACGGTTTCTAGGTAATCATATATGGTGTCATACATGTGTGAATGTTTACTTTCTTTCATATTTTAGATGTACATGCTTTACATGGTATTTTAGTTTATTTAATAAATATGTGAGATGGATATGTGGTGAAAGTGTTTATGGGTAAAAGTTTAAACTATTGATTCATCCCTCCCCCCCACCCTCTCAAAAGTTTACCTTTCCTATTGATATTCCAAAAATTGGTATCAGAGACTTGTTCTCTAAAAGAGAAGCTTTGTAGCTTTGACGAAAGATCTTGAAAATGGAAGGCTACAAGTTGGGAAAGATTATTGAGAATCAGGGAATTGAAATACAACTCATTCTACATCAACTGGATGAAGTAAGAGAAGAATTAAAGATATATTTGAAGAGAAGAAAGGAAATTTCTATCGAGAAGAATGACACAAAATACAAAGAGATGGACACTACTAAGCTATTTTCTAATGGAGACTCCAATGAATTTGATGCAGCAATTGTAGATCTAATGGAAAAAAATAGAGCCTAAGCTGAGAAAAGTAGAAATGTCAAGTTAGAGCAAGAATCATAAGCCATACTACTATATGAGGTGATTGAATAGAAAAAGAAAGCTATGGAAGACAAAGCCATGATTGAAGATGAGAAAAGATTTTTGACAAATAGACTAGAAGAGAAATCATTAGATCTAACCAAAATTTCCAACATGTAATTGGATACTCTAAGAGAAATGATGATGCCAACTATGAATTGAATGTCAAGGACATTGACATAACAACATTGAAATTGCATAATGAGAAGTTGAAGAGTGACCTAAAAAGGGAAAAGGAATTTTTTGAAATTTTTGACAAACCAAATGAAGCCATCAAATACTTTGAGCAATTGTTGAGATCTCCTAGATCCAATAATGATACATCTAGACTAAGATACACAAGTACTGAAGAAGGAGAATTATCCAAAAGTGCAAGAAAAAGGAATAACTAAGGTAATAACTCTAAACCTACTTGGCATAATTGTGGTAAGAAAGGACATTTTACTAATGTGTGCAGAAGCAAGACTGTAAATCAAAATGTCAAGCCTAAGAGCATGATTCACTGCCATAAGTTCAACAAACAAGGACATTAAGAAAATGAATGCAAAACCAAGACCATGAACACATGAAGATTTGAAGGATATTGTTATAATTGTTAAAAGTATGGACACATCAGTCAATATTGTCCAACAAAGTCAAAGGTACCAAGTTGTGAGTTTGATAAAGGCAAAGACAAGGCAGATGTTGAAAACATTAGAGATGAGATGAACAAGACATGGAAGAAAAAAGGTGGTTGCAACACATCAAATGGAGAAGGGATCACTTCACCCAATGGGTCAAATGATCAAACCTCATCAAACTAATAAATCAAGAGGTATGTGGGATTGATACTTAAAAGTTACATCATACATCAATTCCAAAGAATTTAGTATTGAAAAGATTACATAAGCATGAACAAAGATGCAAGATGTTATTTGGAATCCAAGAAAATCTTTAAGTTTTTCATGTTACTTCCAAGCATCGAATGTTTCCTATGTGTGTAGAGTGGAATGCTAGAAGATGTCAAGCTAATAGACTAGCTAGTTAATGTCAAGCTTGTAATGGTTGCCAAACAAATGGAATGATAGATGCTGAGTGAGCTTGAAATTGGTTTATGCTAAGCTTATAGCTATGTAAGCACTCAACATTAACTGCAAGGTTTTCAAAAGGGTATCTGATCATTTTTCAACTCATTTCACATTAATTAGAAATTGAGTAAGAGTAAGAAGAGTAAGAGGCAATCTGGAAATTCCTTCAAACTAGTTACAAAATATTTTAGTAGTAATTCTACATCATTTTGTTAGATCTTGCAAGGTATTTATCAAGTGTTGAGTTACATTTTTTTCATTTTCATAAACCCTAGTTTCAAAAAATGGCATCTAGTTCAAAGAATGTAGAGGGAAAGGAAGTTTTGAACATTCAACTAGTTAGTAATGAGGTCAAGCAACCAATATTCAAAGCCATACTAAATATCACTTATAAATAAGACTCCTCTGATGCGTTATCCATGATACCACTGAATGTTTTAATGGTACAAGATGTTAAGAAGCGTTACAACTATAAAATTGAAAGTATTAGTGATATGGAGATTAGGAAAGCATATGATAAACTTTGTGAGAATGGTTTTCTAAGAGAAGAATACAAAATTGCATAAAATAAAGGGTTAACATGAGCCCTAAATTTCCCACATGTGTTCAAAACAGAATGGATTAGGATAGTATTAAGCAGGATACATGATAATTCCACTTCAAAATATGCGCATTTTAGTGTAGAAAAAATTTTTAATTTTTTATCTAATTTATTTCCTTTTTTTCAAGTGGGATTTTATTTAATTAAAGGGAGCAAGTTCTTTTAATTAAATAGGAAATATTTAATTAAATTAAAAGAGGGATTTTTCTCTTAATTAAATAAATGTGGAGTAATTATTTAATTAAAAGAGAGGTTTTCTTTTAACTAAATAAGACTTAGGATAAAATTATCAAACCTTTAGGAAATATTAAATTAATTACAATTTGATCAAATAAATTGATTTGAATTGATTTAATAATGTATTACAAACCATTGATTCAGGAAATTTGATAAATTGAATAATGGGCCCATAATCTAGGTGATCATTTTAGGGTGCATACATTTGCCCCTCTTTGAGTAATGTGTGATTGATTTGGGAACGCATGTAGTAAAAGTAAGAAATTGAAGTGTGAGATTGATTTGGGATCACAAAACAACCCAAATGTGTGGTTGATTTGGGAACACATCATGAAAAAGAATACAAATAAATTTTGAATTAAAAGAGTTGAGGATAAGATTGATAAAACTGAATCAAGGATTGAAGTTGATAGATATTGCCCCCTTGTGATTGAAATTGAAATGAGATAGGAGAGAAATAGAAAATTGATAAATTTGATCAAATCAAACAAAAGACAAAGTTCTTCATGTAAGATAAATGATATAAGAATCACAGAACCAAGGTAGATCATGAAGCATGAAATATTATGCCCCAAAGGTGAATTAGAAGAAAAGAAGTGGGGCAAAAGAAGATGGAAGATAGAAGTTTGAAAATATGAAAGAAAAAACAATTGTAAGAGATATAATGCCCCAAAATCAATCAACCATTTAAGATACAAATTTTGATTGAGATTACGAAAGAAGATAAGGAAATGAAGATCAAAACATGACCATAGTTGAATAAAATTCCACAAGAAAGATGAAGGAATACCCTCTCAAACTCATAATGCAACCTAAAAATGCAATCTAACATGAAAATGAAAAAGTGTACTTGCAAAAGAGCAACTATAGCATAAGATTTTTTATTCATTCATTAGAAAATGTTAAAGAACTTATTTTCATCATTGGGCCATTGTTAATGGACATCATAAAATCACACAATCATCACTAGTCACAAGTGCAACTATGAAGATATGAATGTGATTAATATCATATTGGAATTTGGAAAGATTCTAACATAAGCATCAAAGACATAAAAGTCAATATGACTTCGATGTTAGCTTACCCAATCTAATGTAGCAAAATCATGCTCACATCAAGGCATAGATGCCAGGATGACTAGAAGAATGATTGTGGAAAAGCTAGTCAAGGATGATGCCTCAAATCTCCTAAGTGTTTCAAGGGAATCAAAAGAGATACTCTAGAGTTTCAAGACTAGACCCACAAGTAGAAAACAAATAAAAACATGACCCATGCCCCAAGTCCTTGAGCTATGCATCTTGGAGAGACTTATCAGACAAGTACACTCAATGAAAATCAATAATAGTCAACACACAAAGAAAATATCATGACATAGGTCAAGCATTAAGTGTTTGCATTTTAAAAATTTAAATGTGTTAACTAATACTAAGTTATAAGGATAAGGATCAAATGCTTGCAAGCAGGTAAGATCACATGATGAAATTGGATAAGACCAAATTGATAAGTGTTGAAAAACACTCGATGTCAAGGGTTGTATTGAAAAATATAATTGAGGTGGTGTTGAAAAACACCATTTGCGAGGTGTCCTAAAGACTAACATAGTGAACAGACCAAAGAAAACATAGTTATGCCCCTAGATAAAGACCAATTCCAAACCAAGGAAACAAGGACAAGGCATGATGGAGAAAGACCAAGTGTCGAGGATACATGCTATGAAATAGGGGTGCAAAGGCCTCAAATAGTGCTCATTTCTAGGTTTTCACCACTTGGATTTTTTTAATTTTTTTTTTTAGAATATATTTTTTTTTGGAGATACATCAAAGTGCTTATTGCTAATATGATCACTTTTTCAAGATATTTGATGTTATTTAGGATTTTTTTTTTCAGCATCATATATGAATTTTTTTGGATTTTTAGAATGACTTAGAGATTACTCACTCTCAAGCAAGATCAAATCATTTTTGTCCATTGTCAAGGAAGATGTAAGGTATAATGTAGCAAGAAGTTGGTGGATATGATGGATAAGCAAGGAGTGTGTGAAGCAAGTGAAAGTGATCTTCAAGGAATGACTCCTCAATAGTACCAAAGCTAGGGAAAGATAACCATACAAAACATGTGTTGGACAAGCCAAGAAATCTAAAAATGGATATAGCATGTGGGATAAGCAGTAGAAACTAATAACTGAGATGGCATGAAAGCATGTAGTCCAACAAAAGTAGGCATGTCAAGAGGCCTAAGAACCATGTTTATCATTATGTGATCAAGACCAAGGGGTCAAATGGATAGGATAGTGGTAGGATAAAATAATAAGAATGAAGGTAAATATGTAGGTTATGAGTGAATGAAAAAGCATAATAGGAAAGCTGACAAATAAGATAGTCAATACACAAGGATAGCTCAACATTTTCAAGATCAAAGAGGAAATATGGGATAGATGGATTAGGGAATGCCTATACATGACACTTTTTTGTCAATTTTTCATCATGGTACTTAATCCAAGGCACCACAAGAAGTGGTTATCACCATAGGATGAATTTATTTTTCTTTACTTTTGCTAACAAGAGGCCTATTTACCAAGTTTTCACCCAGGTACATTTTTCTTTTTCTTTTTCTTTTTTTCTTTTTTTCTTTTAGTTTTTTTCTTTTTGAATTTTTAGAAAGAGCTCAAGTTATTTCAACTTAAATAGTGCTCCTCTAGGAAAAATGAGTCATGATAAGCCAATACCATAGAAAGGTATGCTCAAAGATGCTAATAGAGTGATGGAAAGGAGATGGTAGATAATGTATATGGAGGACAAGGTTTTATGCTTTGGAAAGATAGAAGGAATATGGATAGTAGGTAAGTGTAGGATTGAAAATATTGCATAAAGGTATGTGAGAAAGTAGGCAAGATCAACATTGACAGACAACTTAAAGGGTTGTGTAATGATGGAGTAATCATGAAGGAAATAGTTTGAGGTTTAGATGTATGAGGAAGTAAGAGAATTTTGGGAGGAAGTAAGAGAATTTTGGAAGGAAATGGAGTGGAAGTCTTTGGAAGCTTCTTAGGAAGATTCTTGGAAGAAGATGGAGTGGAAGCCTTTGGAAGCTTGAATTTCAACTTTGAAATATTTTTAATATTCAAGTCTATCAAAAGAGACTTGGCAATCTATATAGCTTTAGAATTTTCTTTTCTTTTGGATGCTTTAGAACATATTTCTTGAATCATGGATTTAGGAACCCATGTTTTTTTAATTTAGCTCTTTAGCTAGTAGACCTTTTTGGTCTCTTGAATAATTGTTCTTTCCTTTTATTCACATGTCGATTAGATAGGACATAGTGATATTCATTTTTAAATGGATTCTTGTGTTTTTTCTTAAATTGATCATCCAAATTACTTCCAAAAGACTTGGGATTTTTGGATGAATAAGGATTATATGAATGCTTTATATGGTTAGATGCATGAGAATTCATCAAGGATGAGTGTCTTTGTTGATCTCAAGGTATGATAGGAGAGCTAGGAGATGAGATAGGAATGAAAGTAGGATATGGAGGAACATAAGGTCCCAATATAGATGGAAGGTTTGAAATCTTTAGCTTTGACAGATAAGGACAAGGGATAGATTTAGGAGATACAAAGGGATAGTGAATAGGGATATTAGCATCTTTAGAGTGAGAAATTTGACCAAAGCCATCAATAGACTCATGAGTATATTCAATAAGAGAAACACCTTTGATAGGAGTATTTGAAGCTTGAGCATAGTTTTGAAGTGAATATGGAGAAGTAGAACAAGAAGTGATTCTTTGATCTTGACAAGTTTCTTTGGATAAAATAGGCATAGAACTTCTTGGTGTTTTAAAACTACTGAACAATAAAATGCTCAATACCAAAATGATATTACTCACACAACCTAAGGATTAGCCAATTCCTATTAAAAATTATATGTGCAACCCATTTGGACCCAACTTCAAAAAAACCAAGGGTGGTTTTCTACTCTTTAGGCTCTGCAAAATCAGGGTGGGTATACCTAGGGATAATTCAAGACTAGAAAACACTGTAAGAGAATTACTTTAGTTTTATTCTAATTCTCATCTCAAATCCTCAACTACATGCATAATTCTAAAATTTTGATGAACACATCCCATATTATAGATTTGGCCAAAATTCTTCTATAGATTTGTACGTGTTCTCAGCAATAGTGGCTAACTAGAGCTAAAACATTCCATGCAAACAAGTATTGACCAAATTTGAAGATCTTCAAGAAATAAAGTAAATTTGATTATAAATCTATATTTGAAAGCTATTTATGACATACTTCTCTTCCAGCTGAATCAACCTGACCAGTGCCTAATCCATTGGGCTTTAGAGTCTACTACAAATCCATAGATCTAATTTGTTTCCTTGCAACAAACATTATTAGAAATTCTTATTAGAATTTATCATTCTAAACATCCTTCCTATTACTACAGCAACCTTATCAAATTCATCAAAGCTTTTACTTAATCCATTGCACTAATAGTAGTGATGAATAGATATACAACCTAAATGGATTGCATTCAATTGCACAAGATTTAACTCATACAATATCAAGATAACTAAGTAACAAAAAGGAGAAAAAATTCAAAAAGAATTGAGATGGAGAAAGCTCATAATTTGTATTCATTTTCTTTGAAAATTGTATACATTTTTAGTAAACTCAGAATGACCTTAGGAAGAAACATAGTGATCATTCTATATTAATGTATTCTCAGGAACTAATAGAGAAAATACATCATAGACTTTCTCAAACATTGGACCAAAAATAAACTAAGTATACCACCTAGAGCATTCAAAATTGGACCATTCTCAAGCCCTAGAATCTCACTTATATAATGTGAGATGCAACAAGCTATAGGCTAAGAGAAAATAAAAAGTGTCCTTTACAAGAGATAATTACATAATTACATACACCTATCATAAAATGACAAAAATATGGGTAACAGAAGATGTCTAGATCAAAAATTCCTTTTGGTGGGCTCGCTTCTGTCACATTCTCTATTATTGTTGATTTGGCTGCTATTATGATCCCTCTTTGTATGCAACTGCCAAGCTAACCAATGATGAAGTTTGTTCTGATGATTGCAAGTTAGTCTCCACCTATGGGTTTTCACCATCTTTATCTTGTATGGTGGGAATAACTTCTACGTTTCCCTCTTCTTTGGTTGTATCAGTGTCTTGTGGGCCTGGGTCTGCAACTGAAAGTGACTAAGAATTCTTGTCTTCTTCTCCCTATTAGCCTTGTGTAGTGATGGTGTCAATGATTTGGATCTCATCACCCTGCACCCCATCACTGTCAGTTTCTACTTCCTCAAACTATTCATCAGGAGCTATTTCTACCATCCACTTGTCAAACAGTGTGTCATATGGCCAATTGAATTGTAAAATATCACTCTGCCTCTTGAGCACATACTCAACCTCATTATCAATAGTAACAAAATTTTGTTTCAACGAATAAAAGAATATTTGGACTTTCACTATTTCTTTAGTTGTTGTGACCCACCACGCATGCATTGTTTCATTGATAACTTGATTCATTCTTAAACAAAATAAATCATCAAGCTCCTTAGCCCATTCATCTTTTCTTTTCAAGTTATTCTTCTTATCTAGGGCACAAGGAAACAAACTAAAATGTTGGCTCTTGTACTTATATAAGTAGCCAACTATTATTCTTTGCAAATGAATTCTCTTATTGTCAAAGTTAGTAAGATCAGAAACAATATCAAAAGTTTTTTGAATTTGATCACAAGAAAATTTTATAATAGAATAACACAAAAATTTCACCTCTTTCCTCCTTCTTACCCACTTATTTACAATAGGCTTCAAAGCCTCATCACTTTCTTTCATTTCATCCTAGATACTGATCACCCAAGCCAACTGATCATAAACTAGTGGCCATTCAATTTTATCCCCCAAATATGTAAGAGCCTTTCTTAATTTTTCTTCATATTTCACATTCAACTCCACATGTAAGGCCCACAGTTTATTCTTTTCTTCTTCAAAGTCCTTAGCAGTATAATATTCTGGCCTTTGGGGTGTATCTGGTACTTTTATGAAGGGAGTGGATTTAAAAGGTTCAACTAGGGGGAGAGGGTATGTTATTCTTGGTCTTGTGGACCTCCCCATTAGCTTGTTCTCAAGCTTAATTCTCCTTTTTACCTGTTTATTGTAGGCATCCACAACTACCTCATACTTGCTGTGTAACTCAATCATTTCTTTTTTCTCCCTCTCTACAGTAGCCAAGCCAAATTGAGAGTAATCTACATTCATGTGGGCTACCTGTACATGTGAGGTCTCGGCAACTCTCCTCACAATGATATTCCTTGTTAGTCCTAAATCATCAGGCTATGATGGAGTAGCCTTGGATCCTATTCTCAATGACCACATGACAAGAGTAGTTTGGTCATTACTAAATGCAGTTCCAAGAACTCTTTTTTATTTGGATCTTGCAATCCAAAATTATTTGACATAGAATTGAAAATCAAGGCATCAACAATGTCTCAATTGGGAAATAATAAAATATTTGCAGCCTTTACCATCTTTCTCCCTTCCTTAGGGGTTATATTTTAGAACTCTTGAATCATTTGTTCCTTTATTTGATTTTGAATGGAGGCTTCATCCATTTCTAGATGCTCTGCTTTCACATTCTTACATCTTTCCTCAAAATTGTGCATGTTTTCCCTCCAAGCAAACTGATGGAAAGCCCTAGACTTTACAAAACTTTCATCAGACAAAAATTGATGACTAGCTTGTTCCAAAATTGGATCCAATTCCCTTCCCCTAAAATCTGCTACAGTCAACTCAAAACTTGGCATAGGAGGCTCTTGGGGGTTCCCTTCATCAATCTTTGTTCAGGTAACAAAAACTCCCCCTTTTGATCCAATTTGTTCAATTTTCTCATGACTAAGCCACTCCTCCTCAATTCTCATAGGGGTTTGGGAAGGTGAGTAACCCTCATCTTAAGGTTTCTCTTGCCTTATTATCTTTCTCCTATTAGGAGAAGGTTTAGGAGGCCTTTCTTCAAAAATAGCACTAGTAGATTCAACTATCTATTTTCCTTTATTCACCATGGGCCTTTGATCATGAATGACTGTATATCCTAGCTTCCTTTGAATAATTAATGGACCTATCCCTATATTGGGAGTGAAGCCCAATATCCTCATTATTTCCTTGGCCTTATCTGGAAAAGAATTAATGAAATATTACTTTTTGTCATTCATTACCTCCATTATTTTAGAGAATGTATTCATAAGCTTATTCACTTTATCTATAGTAGTTATAGAATTACTTAGAGGAATATAATCTTCATCAAAACAATTAATAAAATTCAAAACTTTTGAATAGACTCTCCATTTTTCTTTCTTTGTCTCTTGCTCCTGCAGAGAGTACTCATTCCTTATTACATCTTCAGAGAAATAAAATTCATGCTGAACGAGATGAAGCTTGATCCTTAACCTAAGAGACAAATTAAAGAAACCCTCTACATAACAAAAATGAGGGTGAGATATAGCCATCTTATATTGATCCAAAAATTTGTAAAGCATCCTTCCTTGGTTATCATAAACTGGTGGGCTACTGTGCAAGTGGGAAAAATTGATCCTGTCCCCCTTTTGTGCAAAAAATCTTCTTCTACTCCTCCCAACTACCACAAGAATTTGGCTACTCCTACTTTTAGGGACACCTGGTAAGGTAGTACATGGGGTGTCCCTTTGAATCCATAAATTATGATAATAGTTGAAACTGAATATGGGATAATGTCTCCCCAATTATGTTAAACTTTCAAATTGTGGTGTTTATCCATAGGCCTAATAAGGTGCATTAGTTCCTTAGGGATCCTGGGATTGCCCCTTAATATGAGGCACCTTAGTTTAGAGGTGAAGTACCTATCAAATCTAACAAAGCTAGCATTTTTTGCTTCCCCAGTCATATCTGCACTCCATAATTGAACTAGCAATGCTTCCCCTTCTTGTTCTCTATTTAAAACCATTTTTTTACCAAATTATGTAACCCCCTTAAACAAAAACATGTGCATTAGTAGAGAGTAATGGCCCCAATCCTTCTCCACCTTGCCCTTAGCAATTCCAACCAATCCACTGTGAATCTCATCGGCCAAGTAAGAAGCAAAATCAAAAATTATTTCCATGCCAAAAGAGGAGATTTGAGTAATCATATACATGAAACTCATAGGGATAAAATCTTCTTCACCCTCTCCAAAAACTCTACACAAGGTCTAGTATATCTCTACTACCTTGGCATTGAAGCATGTTTTCTTGAAAGGTTCTTTAGAGGATGATGTTATTGCTGGTAGGGTTCCAATTCTAGCAATATGGGCCTTCAGTGCACCTTGTCTAACTATGTCCTTCTTAGACATATATTCTTTTTCTAAATCTATTAAATTAATGGGCACATGATACCTAGCGAGAGGTCCCAAATGAAAAACTTCCCTAATCTCTTCTGGACTGATGGTGATTAGAATTTCACCATCTACTCTTCTCACTACCCTAGTGGCTTGATCATAATTCTTTTTCATGACTTCAAGGATATCATAATCCATAAAAACACTGGGGACCACTAGCTTTCCTAGGTCAAAATTCCATATATTGGCATGTGAAGCAAATAGTTTCCTCTCTACAAACCATTTCTTGAACAAATTTAAACCAGTTTGTGAGGTATGAGCATCTCGAACCCAATTACCCTTATCAAACAATCCATCTGTTATCCTCAACTAGGGTTTAATGAGGTCAACTTCTTAACTTGTATTGTTTCAATAGTAGACTCAGGAAGTAACTAAAGTAAATCATCATGTACATTTCTATCCAAATAATTTTCCTAACCTAAAAATCCCTTCTTCGGAGGCATCTTGGATTATGCTTTGCAAAACTGAAAAACTTATAGAGATGACAGTGTAACTATTTACTTGAATTCCACTCTCATTCTCTCTATATTTCTACAATTTCTACGTGAAATAGTTGCTTCACAATCTTGTCAAATTCAACACAGTCTTCTTAGTAATTACTTCTAGTTAGAAAGGCTTGAAATCTTTGTTCACGTAAGGTGGAAATGAGAAAATCTCTTGTATTATACTCTATTGTTCCTCACACATGAAGCTTTCATGTCTAATTAATACACAAAGTGGCACCACCTTCTGCATTTAAATCTATGTCGTCGATCTTTAAAAATCCTACGATCAAGGGATGTTAAAAAAGATAACTTGGCATTCCACTTGACAAGTTGGCCAATCAATCTAATGAAAATTGACCACGTACATAGCTCCTTCCTTGATGGCATTTCCATCTGGACCCACTGGTGACTAAGGACATGTGTTGATAGGTCGCTACTTTTCTATACATAAAGAATGAGCACCTTGCCATAGTGAAGTAGCGACAGCCATTGATTCAATCTTAATCTTGTGGATGAAAAATTATTGCATTGCATAGAAGAATAGTGGTGGGCCCTTATTTGCTACCTTGCTATACATATCCTCTGAGAAACTCTTCATGGTGAGATAGCAATGGCCATTATTCTGAGATCAAATCAAAGGTAAAGAAATTGCATAAAGTACCTTGAAGAGTGGTGGGTCTCATACTTGCTATGTCACATAGAGTAAACAACTTGCAACTTTCCATATCAAGATAGCGAGGATTGTTGATTCAAGTTTGATCTGACAATCAAAATCCCTTATATGCTTTATGAATGGGGCATGGATCTAGGGCACTAATGATGCTAGGAAATTCTACACTAGTGGCAACAAGTAAAACCTTTCTTTAATCTTAGTCATCTTTCCACGTTGCTTGAGGTCCCACCATGTGTTCATTTCACAGTTCCTCGCTATGTCGCTAACGGCGAGATGCCAAAAATTTCCAATAGTGAGGTAACGAGCTCCAGTGATTTTAAAAAAACTCGGTGCTAGAAGAATAAAAACCAATCAAATCACCATCACCTTTATTAGCTGCTTCTAACAATAGTAGTTATTACTCACCATGCCAATTGGACAAATTATGATTATCGAGAAACTTGAAGGTCACCATGTTTTTTATTTATCGACTACTCGCTATGTCACTAACGGTGAGATGCTTAGTTTTTTTGATAGCGAGGTAGTGAGGTATCAGAAAAAACTTTATTCCGACATTGCTTTCTGGCTACTTTTTACTGGGGCCCTTTTCCTGCCTGATGTTACTAACAAGGTGTTCATAACTAAAAATTCTATCACAACACAAATGCCTGACCATCATGCCTTTATTTTATGGTCCTGTTCTTTTAAAATTTCTAATGCTTGCTACTTCGCTATGCATAAAAAGTGCACATCTTTCTATAGTGAGATAGCGATAACTATAGATTTTTGCAAATTGGATGGTGAGGAATCATGAGATAAAGACTATCTCGAGGGCACAAAAAATAAAATATTTGCCAAAGCTCCCCTTTTTTAAAAGGAATGAGACATAGGGTTTTAACAAGTACTTTCAAAAGCTAACAAATCTGGATGACCAAAGACCAAAAACCCTATTCACCATTAATGGATACAATCTAAATTTTTATACCTAGACAAAGGAAATTTTATCATATGAAAAATAAGACCAACAAAACTTTGTTCACAATTTTTAGTATGCTCAAGGGAAATACTAGAAGTAGTGTCTTCATCATACTTAGGAGGTGGATAAGACATTGGATATGGCAGGGTGACATCTTGAAGGAGATGAGGGGGTGCTTGATCTTGATCTTTCTTGACATTTTTATTTTTATATTTTTTGAACTCCTCTTGACATGGAGCCACTTCTAAGGACAAGGGAGTATATGAGGCTTTCATGATAGGATATTGAAGGGAAAATGAAGGACTAGCTAAAGTGGGCATAGTAGACATAGTGTCACATGAAGGTTGAGGACGTTTAGTCTTAGAAGCATGAAAAGGGTTCTCAGCCAAGTGTAGATTAGCTTGGGTTTCTTTAAGAGGTGGCCCTTGAGGATAACTATAGGTAACTACATGAAAAGAATTAGGACCTTTTTTTGATGGAATAATTTTGGATAGCTTTGAAGTTTTGGGAGATGCATAAGTATTGGAAGAATTGGAGGTATCAAGAAAACCATCACTAGACATAGGTTCATCAGCATGATCTTTCTTAAAAGAAGCATCTTCATTACATAGATCTTTAGGAATTTCAACATCAATAGTTCTATCATCAATAAGATCTTGAATTATTCATTTAAATATAATACAATCTTCAGTTTTATGACCTTTTCATGTATGGTAGCCACAATAGTGATCATCTTTCCACCAATAAGGTTTTACCTCAATATCATAAGGTGTAGAAAATTTGTATGGTAAAGTAATTATCTCATTTGCAACCAAGGTCTCAAGCACCATGTCATATGAAAATCCCAAATGAGTAAAAGTTCTCTCAAAAGTATATCTAGGACCATTTTTGTCATTCTCATCTCAGTTAAAGATAGGCCCATCATGAAATATTGGCATATTCTCAAAGGAGTTATTACTCACTTTCTCTCTCAAGAGGTCTTTGGATATATAAAATAAAGACAATTGATGTCTTGGAGTAGAAGACGTAGACCTTGAAAAAGAGAAAGTAGTAGGTAAGTCTAAATACTTATTATTGGTAGAGGAGAACTCATAATCATCTAGACTTGATTGAGGTTTGGTAGGTTAGTCTAGATACTTTTTAATGGCCTAGGAGAACTCATAATCAGCTATACTTAATTGAGGTTTGGTAGCACAAGATTTGAAGCTCATAGTGGTTTTGAAAGAATATAGAAGGAAAGAATCCTTAAGGCTCAATTTGATAGATGTGTCCCCTTTTGTTCAAATTGGAGAAGGTTCTAAACATTCAAGCACATCAAACACACCAACAACCTATTTACGTTTCTATAAGGATGCACAAGCTCAACTAGGGGATGTCCTGATATATGCAAGGTACATGAGGCCCAAATGTATAAATGAAAGAGAATATTGCCAAATAGTTAGGAGGAAACAATGACCCAATCTCCACCTTCACTTCCCAAAGGTATAAAGTTCTTTGGGGCTTATCCAAGATTGATGATAATTCTACTTCCAAGAGACTTGTCTTTAGATTCAAGTCACGTTATTTATAATCCATGGGAACATGGGAGTTGAGGTTATCCCTTAGAGTGATCACTTCTTTAGGTAGCCCCTCTAAATAAATCAAGATCCCTTATTTAGGTTCCCCTCAAACTCCTTAATAAGGATACAAGAAGAAAACATCAATAAGAAAATCTTGGGGATTAAAAGACAAAAGGGGTTTTTTTATTTTAAGCTCAAATCCAAATGTGAATGATTCAGTTTAAGCCCTTTTTCAACGTTGGGAAGACACGCCAAAAAATTTGACAAAAGAAAGAAAAATATTTTATAATGAAAAAGAACACAATGGTCACTTTTTATAATTCAAATGAAAATTTTTGGAATGTGTGCACCTTGATTTCATGCTTTCCAAAGTAGTGTAATTTAATCATGGATTTTAACCTAGGAAACAAGATTGGGCCTATATGCCATGAATTTGAACCCAAAACCCTAAATGAAGAAAAGAGACCCTATCAAAAATCAAAGATCAAAATTTTGAAAAGATCTTTTCATTTTTTCCCTAGAAAGCCATTTTGTCAAAATTAACCAATTTTGCAAATCAAATTATTGAGCCTTAATATGATCTCTAAAATCAAAATAGAAAGAACCAACCCTATTTATAATTTAGAGAGATTTCAAAAAATGTAGACTTTTTTGAAAAAATTTCTAATTTGCGCCCTAAAATGATTTTTCATGAAAAATTAAGAAAATATTATAAAAAAATAGAAAATACCTTGGAAAACTCTAAAAAAATTATTGAAGTTTCTCTAATATGTCATCACCTAGCAAAAACAACTTTAGACCAAAACACCAAGCCGTTTGGGAGATATTATCAAATCTTTAAGATCTAGAGTTTTCCATCTCAAAAGAAATCTACACAAGGGGGTTAACTCCAAAAATATCTAAAACCAGCAAGTAAAGGTGGTTTTCCCGATGATGGGCACCAAAAATGTGTGCTGAAATGTGAGCACACTTCTATGAGTCATTATATCCAAGATTACTAAAGAATGAAGTCTTGAATGGCAGCTCATAGCTCTCTATTCATGGAGTGCAAGGGTTTGTGATGGAGGCCCTTAGTTTGATCTAGTTTATGCCCATGCAAGTACACCATAAAAAGAGAGATTCAAGGAGAAAAATATGAATGCAAATTAAGATGCAAGCTAATCTATAAATGATGACAATGCAAAGCAATGCAAGAAAGGAGATCTAATCTATGAAAGGAAATAACCGCGTAATATTAATCTATGAAAACAAATATGGATCTAAGCTAATATGAAAATGAAAGGATGGATCATGATGATAGAAGCCATGGATGTATGAGAGAAGAAGAAAAGAAGATAGAATTTCTCTACAAAAAGAAATTAATGCTCAAACTCCTCCAAAAATCACTCTCCAAACCTGCAGCATAACAATAGCATAATCATGGATGTCAAAAATGAGGATATGACTCTCCCTTATAAAGAAGAATAGATGATTAAGATTAAGAGGCAATAAGCTTTAATTGAGGGTGGAGAAAGAATTATTTGTATGAGACAAAATTCCACCAATGAGAAAAGAGAGAAAAATTAAATGGAATCCCACTTAGAAATATGTGCATTTAAGTGTAAAGAAATTTTTTTAAAATTATTTAGTTTATTTCCTTTTTTTCAAGTGGGGTATTATTTAATTAAAAGGGAGAAATTTTTTAATTAAATGGAAAATATTTAATTAAATTAAAAGAGGGGTTTTTCTCTTAATTAAATAAATGTGGAGTAATTATTTAATTAAAAGAGAGGTTTTCTTTTAATTAAATAAGAATTAGGATAAAATTATCAAACCTTTAGGAAATATTAAAATAATTAAATTAATTACAATGTGATCAAAGAAATTTATTTGAATTGATTTAATAAAGTACTGCAAACCATTGATTCAAAAATTTTGATAAAATGAATAATGAGGCCCATAATCTAGGCGACCATTTTAGGGTGCATACAAGTAGCAACACCAAGGGTAAGATGGTTGAGGCCACTTGGATATGAAATCAATGTAGATGATGCCTTTGTAGCTATAACAACATTACTAGCAAAAGATGTTGATAAAAATGCAAAAGCATTTGGAAACTATGAAATGGTTAAGTCTAAAATCACCATGGAACTAAAGACTGCCTCTATTATTAAGAAGAAGGATAAGTTGGTGAAAAAGGTTCAAAGCTAAATTTGGTCAAGGTGCCAAGTAAGAATAAGCAGAGGAGGAGGAGGAGGAGGAGGAGGATGAAGAGGAAGAAGAGACATAAATACAAGCACCACTTGTATTTACTCAAAGAATGGGTGAAGATTAGCCAAAGGAGGAGACAAAAGTTGTTGAAGGTGTCGTGGGAGAAGAAGTCAAGGAAGCACCTACACCCACTGATAAAAATAAGAGGAAGACTAAGGCCCAACTAATGACAAAATCCAAGAAGGTCACCGACCCAAGTAAGCCCAAATCTATAGCACCTACTACAAGTGGGAGTGCATGTGTCACTGCACTAAAGGAAAAAGAAAAGACAAAACCTATAGGACAAGGAAGTGAGGTGTAGACAAAACCAAGGAGAAAGTACATTGCACAAGTTGAATTAGATGAGGAGAAAATATAATTAGATGACAATAGACAATTCAAAGTGGTGAGTCACAATCCTCTATCAGACTTAGAAAATATATGTGAAAATATTTAGAATAATGCAGATTTATCAGGATTTTCACATGTTGATTTTGAAAACCTTGGTAAAGTTGACAAGAATCAAGTGGACGAGGCTATATATGCCATTATGGAAAATTTTAATAAATCCCCACTAGAAATTTCCAACTCAATACCTAAGAGCCTATATGAGAGAGTTGAGCAAGAATGGGACTATTGCTTGAACCTAGAAAGGCAAATAAGGGAGTCTTCACTTGCACAAGTCATGCCTGAACTAAGTAAGGCACAAATTTCTAATGCTATTAAGAAATATGTAGTTATATTTGTACCTAAATATAGAGCCTTTAGCATATTTCAAAATAATATTGAATATGTAGTTAAGAAGTCTACTTAGATGTGGAAGATAACTTATGGACTTGCTACAGTAAAGGAAGGTGAAAAAGAGCCCATAGATGTAAGAGATGATGAAAAATATGATGAAAATAAAGAAACTATTAAGGGAGATACAAAAATGAAAGTAGATGACAAGGAAATAGTTGAGGTAGAGAAACAGAGTGTATAAGATACACAATTACCTAATGTCACCCCTTAACATGTAATAAGTGCAAATACTGAAGCAATTATAGTTAAGGATGTATCTGATATCACAGCTCAGAACATTAATCCCCTAATAGAGGAATATCTAAAGAAGACACTTGATCAGTCTACACTATAGGCAAATTTATGTGATAATCTTGTATTTTGGTGAGTGTAGATGAGATACATAAAAAAGTGATTAAAACTACAAGGAACAAGGTGAATCCACAAGAACCACCTACTATCACCCCTCAAGTCACTAATATACAACCTTTGGATAAAGTACCTAAAGCTACATCTAAAAAGATTGATACAATTTCAAAGGACTCAGTGGGAACTCAAGCCACTGTTGAATAATAGAGTCAAATAGGTCAAATAATCTTATCTACACCTCTAGTACAAGTACAAGGTGGATCACAAAGCATTGTGGAAGCAAAGGACAAGCCTAAAGAGACTGAGCTGATACCAAAGTGAAGGATCAAGTAGTCATTCAATCCCTGGTAACATTACCAGAATTTGGCACTCCTTCTAGTCACACTCTTCAAAAGTCGAGCATAGATACAACACCATTGCAAATCTTAGTGTTGAGTCCAAGTTCATCAAAGGCTAAAGAAGTAATATAGTATGGAGAAGTAATCCTTGATGAAGATATTATTTTACCAAAATATTATTATGATATAATAAAAATTGAGTAGATGGGCATATTACAAAAATCCCTAGCAAGAAAGAGAAGACAAGAACTACTTAGAAAGGAGCATAGGCAAAAGAAAGCAGTGGAGGATATCAAAGACATATTTTTAGATGCATTTAGCCTACCTACTCCAAATGAGACCAAGCCACTGATTGAACAATTGACAAACATAGTGGAGAAGGTTAGTGATGTAGACCTAGACACAAATGCAAAATTATTAGAATAGTTAGAAAAGAAATTTCAAAGCAAAATAAATGAGAAAATATTAGGTGACATAGTACTCACACAAGTTTTATTGGCAACTAAAGTAGAAACTGTGAAGAAGGTAGTTGAGAACATTTTCTCACTGTACACTAAATTGTGCAATCCAACACTCTTCACACAAGAGATTAGAAGTCTCATTTTAAGTTTGGAAGGTCATATTAATGCATCAGGTGTAAAATTTCCTATGACACCAGCTCAAAGTGAGAAACACTTTAGAACTTTTCTACAAACTCAAAGTCAGTTAGCTACATCGTCATTGGATGAAGCCAATATAAGGGCTAAACTAATTAGCATCCAAACAAAATTGACCCACACATAGAAATTTTTCACAAGGAATTAGCCTATGCTAAAACACTTATAAAGAAAGACCCAAATCTGTCAACATTAGATGGCCTAGTCAACCTTGCTACTAAGCTTGCTATCCAAATTTAGTCTTTGGATGTAGCATGTGAAAATTGTGATGTAGCTCTCAAAATTATCCTAGATGTCCATAAATATTTTATGGACAAATATACTATTAGTACATAGCCCATTTGACATAAGTGTTAAAAAGGGGGAGAAATAAAAGAGGGAGAAATAAAAAAAAGGAGATAGAGAGAAAAGGGGGAGAATAAGAAAAGGGGAGATATAGATTTTGGAGTAACAGAGAAAAGATAAAGAAGAATGGGGAGAGTAAGATAAAGGTACAAGTTGTTACAAATATATTAGTTGAGGTACATTTACTCAGAAAGAGTACAAAATTTTGAATATAGAACAAACCTATCAACTCAGGGGGAGTTATTAGATTTTGAGGCACAAGTTGTTACAAAATTTTGAAATTTTGAAGTTTTGTATATAAGTTGAATAAGAGATATTTTATGCCCATAAGAATAAGGATATTAATGCATGACCAAGTGTTTTTGACACTCATGTCAAAGGGGGAGCTTGTTGATCTTAGATCAATTTTGACTAATGAGTGCCCACTCAC
Source organism: Cupressus sempervirens (assembly GCA_028749045.1). Taxonomy (NCBI): domain Eukaryota; kingdom Viridiplantae; phylum Streptophyta; class Pinopsida; order Cupressales; family Cupressaceae; genus Cupressus; species Cupressus sempervirens. Next base: position 701,923,404 of record CM053783.1, on the reverse strand, counting down.
TTAAGTCATTTACTTAGTTCATGATGAATAAGTAGTTCATGGCAAGAACAACATGTATATAATAAAGCATGCCGAGTCCATAGTGAGTGTCAATCCACTCATGTATTGAGTCACTCAAGGGCCAAGTAGATAATGTATGCTGAGTGATTTAGGAACTGAGCAAGTAGTGCATGCTGAGTGATATAGATGCTGAGTCAGAGTATAGAGAATAGTAAACATCGAGCATTAGAGACTTCAAGTGTTGAGTAAGATATTTTTTTCATAGTTTTTTGTAATGGAACAAACCACTATATAAACCATTTTTGAGCTGACTTAAGGATTGAATTATGATATTTGGAGATAAGGATGAATCTTAATTTAGATTCCCAATGAATTGCATGTAGCCAATCATAAAAAGGAAAGTTTTAAGCAAAAAATTGGATGAATCATAGTTGTTGATTCATACCTAACCCTAAGTCACCAAAGTATTCTTAAGGAAGAAAATCCCTAAACTATCTATGATGCAAAGAAGGTGTATGAAGGAGTGAAAAAAGAAGTTTGCATGCACAAAAATAGCATTCATAGTGGCTAAGGGAGTTATGAATTGAGAGTACATTAAATAGTCAATTAAACAAGAATAGAAGAAGGAAATAATATACATTAGCAAGAAATATGATCAAAAGTATCAAGAATACATTAGTATAGAGGTGATCTATCATTAGGAAAAGAAGTTCTAATAGAAGACCATTACTGAGTCATTCTAGTAGGTGAATTAGTTAAATCTCTTAATAGAGTAGTCCTAATAGGTTGTATCGAAATCCTTTAATAGGGTACTTACTTAATTGTGAGTTGAATCCCTTTAACAAGGCACACTTCTAATAGGGTGTTGAAATCCTTTAACAAGGTAAGACCTATTATTCTTCGTAACCCTTTAAGAGGGAAAATATTTCACAGGGTAGATCATGTCTCATTATCAAAATATTGTAACCTTCATTGGATACACTTTATTATTGTAGTAGTGAATATTTTTGGGTGTCATCCACACCCTAGTTTTACCTTCTCATTGGAAGGTTTCTAGGTAATCATATCTAGTGTCATACATGTGTGAATTTTTACTTTCTTTCATGTTTTAGATGTACATGATTTACATGGTATTTTAGTTTACATAGTGAATGTGTGAGATGGATGTGTGGTGAAAGTTTTGTTGGGTAGAAGTTTAAAATATTGATTCACCCCACCACTCCCCCCCACCTAGAGGTTTACCTTTCCTATTGTAATTCCAACAATCTTCCAAATATAATTAGTGAACTTAGTAGCTTTGTCTAAAAAAATGGCCTTAGGAAATCCATGAAATCTCACAATCTCTCTAAAAGATAAATTTTATATGTGTACTACATTGTGATGTTTTTCTTACAAGTTATGAAAAGTGCCAATTTAGAAAATATGTCAACCACTACAAAGATAGAAACATTGCCTTTCTAGGTTCTAGGTAATCCTAGAACAAAATTCATATTGATATCCTCCCAAGGTCTACAAGGAATACGAAAAGGTGTGTGCAATCCAATATTATGACTACTTCCCTTAGAAACTTGACATATTCTACAACTCCTAACCATTTTTTGAATAGCCTTTATATCTTTGACCAATAGTATCTTTTTGAAATCATCTTTACTATCTTATCAATCCCAAAATGTCCTACAAGTCCACCACTATGTTTCTCTTTGATGATATTTTGCCTCATAGATCCTCTAGGTACACATAATTGAATTCTTGTACACAATGTTTCTTCCTAAATGAAATAATCAACCTACTTATCCTTTTCATCTATCACAATGTTCTCACAAGCTTTCCAAGATTAAATTAGAGTTAGTTTCATAAAAAATATTCAAATCCTCATATCAAAGAACTTCAATTCTCTTCTCTATCAATAAACTTCTTCTTCTACTCAATGCATATACTACCTTATTAGAATTTCCACTCTTATGTTTCACACTAAAGAAAAAAATTTCATTTATTCAACCCGCTTCATATTTCTCTAATTTATAACTTATTATGACTTCTTAACTACTATAAATCTATTATTAGTGTACAAAATTAACTATCTAGGCATAAAATAGTGTCTCAATTTCTTCAAGGCTTGAATATTTGCATGGACTTATTGATCATAAATTGAATATTTTCTCTTAGCATCATTCAATTTATCATTTTTGAAAGCTAAAGGCTTACCTTCTTGACTCAAAACATGACCAATGGCATTCCCACTTGCATCATAGTCAACTTAAAAAAATATGTTTAAATCATGTAAATAAATAATAGACAATTCTATGACCATTTCCTGTAATATTCAAAGCTTCAATTTTCTCCATATCTCCATTTGAAATCTTTGTTATCACCTCTCATAGTCTTTTTCATAGCATTACAAAGTGAACTGAAATTTGTGATAAAATTTCTTTAGAAACTTACAAATCCATGAAATGATCTAGCATCTCCAATATTCTCAGGTGTAGGCTAGTCAAGAATACCCCTTACCATTTTGGGATTCATCTTCAAACCATCAAAAAAAATCATGAAACTAAGCTACAGAAGCTCCTTCTTCATAAAAGAACATTTTTTAGATTTATTAACAACTTTTCATCTTTCAACCTCTGCAAACCTTTTCTAATATTCTTAGAATTTTCCTCTTTAGTCTTACTATAGATTAGTATGTCATAAAGATATAACATCATGAAACATTACCCAATAATTTATTCTTAACTCCATTCATCGTCCTCATAAAAGTATTGGGTGTGATATTCAAACCAAAAGGCATAACCAACCACTCATATAAACCTTCATTAGTCTTAGAGAAAGTCTTCCATTTATCTCCTTCTTTAATCCTAATCTAATGATAGCCACTTTTCAAATCAATATTTTTAAAATACTTTTCTTCACTCAATCTATCCATAATTTTATCCATCCTAGGGAAAGGAAACCTATACTTTACTATTATCTTATTTATAGCTCTAGATTTAGTGCACATTCTCCATTCTTCTTAGGTTATAATACAACAAGTATTGTACAAGGACTCAAACTTTCTCTAATAAAACCTTTCTCAGGAAATCATTTCACATGTCTATTTATTTCTTCATTGTCTATAAGTGTTAGTCTATGTGGTGCTTTATTAGGAATACTAGCTCCAGGTATCAAATTTATCAAATTCATACAATGGCTTATACTACTCATAGGGGGTAATCCATCAGTGACATTATCAAAAATAATATCTTAAAATTCAGCCAACAAAGATCTCACCTCTAGTTCATGTTTAAGTTCATCTTATTTCCTAGTTTTTCTATAAATAAAACCAAAGAAAACATTATGTTTCTTCATGTCTTTCACAAACTAATTTCCCCCAACCAAATAAACTCTTATAGAAGTACACTTACTTTCATAATATTTCTCAACCAAATTTAGCAATAGTTGTTTCTTCCCATTATTCTAAATAGTATACTCATTCAATCTACCATCATGAAAAGATTTCCTATCATACTGCCAAAGTCCTCCATGACAACAATCAATAGGCTCAATTTCATGCAAAATTCCATCCAAATAATTCCCAATCTTGAATTTGACAAGGCATTGTTCACCTACTAGAAATTTATGTTCATCCTTGGTCTAAGCAATGTGACAAGCATTAGGGTTCTCTAATCTCTACAATTTCAACTTAGTTATCAATTCTCTAGATGCCAAGTTTTTAAAATTACCACTGTCAATAATCACCTTGCAACATTTATCTTCAATATTACATTTTTCCTTAAAGATTTTTTCCTAAAAATAGGTTCATTATCTAACTTCTCATTCCATATAGATCTTCTCATCATTAGGTTTTCTCCTCTCTTAGGTTCATTAGGTGCATCAATAGCTTCATCCTTTGTCAAAGAGTTTCTTCTACTAGTTCCCACTTTCTTACCAAAATGTTACATTCAAAAGATCTATGTCCTTCTCCACCATACTTAAAACAAGTTCCTTTAAACCAACATCTATCTTCTCTCTTTCCATTAGTTCTACTCTTAGAGTAACTAATATAATTACCTCTAGTGTAGTTACCTCTTCCTCTACTTCTATTATATTTTTTTCATTCATAATTGCCTTTGTCATTAGGTATGCTCTCAGATCTTCTACTTTATCCATCAGATCTTCCTCTACTTTATTGAAATATTCCACCTCTTACTCTTTGTCTATTCTCTTGTTCCTTTTCCAACTTTTATTTATCCTTCGAGTTATACAAATAAACTTCCTCAATACTTTCCATATTTATTAAACTAATTTTATCCTGTACAAAAGTTGTCAAACTATTAAAGTGTCTAGAAAATTTATCAACTTCATCAACATTTCTATATCTAATGTCCAAAATATGAGATTCTTCATTACAACCTTTCATGGACATATCTTTCTATCTCATATTTTGTATTCTTCTCAAAAATTTAACTTGATAATAAGTAGGAAATAATTTATTTTTTAACTTACCAACCATCTTTACCCAAGTTTTCATCTTTTATTTTCCTCTTCTCTATCTATTAGTTTGCAAGTGTTCCCACCAAAGAGATGCATGTCCCTTTATTTTTTGATTTGTTATCCTCACCTTATTATCTTTAGGAATACTTTCATAATCAAAATATTTCTCAATCTCAAAGATCTAATCCAACAAAGTATTATCATCAAGCCTTCCATTGTAAGTAGAAAGTTCAAATTTAGGTCTATAATTAACTCTATTCAAAGCTCTCATAAGTATATCTTCATTTTTTTTTTTTTCAAGTTTAGGATTTAGTGTCAGTGCTTCTTCTTCATCACTAAAATATTCAAGATGCACTCCTTTTCTCTAGGTTGTTTCAACAAGTTCAAGTCTAACTACAATCTATCTCAACATGTCCATAATATCATTATCTATATTTCCTATACCTTGAACCATTTTGACAATAATTATTACAATAATTGTAACATTTTGAAAGTTATAGATCATAAAAAAAAGTCTACCCTATAACCAATCTTTAACAAGGTTCTATACTATCCCAAACTTTGCAAGAAAGAAACCTTAATATCGCCTAACGCAAGTTAGGAGGGGATAAGGCTCACCTCCCAACTACACTCACTTATAGTTGTACATGGAATCCAACCAACTTGAGAAACCATAATAAATTATAGAGAGAAAAATGTAGAAATGATGACACAATCTTAATTCAACATGCTAGACATAAGGTATGCCTAGTTGTATCCATATACATCAAAATTACATTCAACAAGCTTAAGGGCTCGGGCTTATAGAGACAAAAATTACTATTTTCCTTCTATCTAGCTTCATTCTACCTTTCCTAATCCTAGATCCCTTCTTTTATAGCTAGAAAGACCACAAGTTTTTCTATTATTACAAAAATATAGGTCTTCCCTCAAAGGAGAATTCAGCAATATTTCAAACAATAAAATAAGCTTCCATGGGGACAAGGATAGGTCTATGCATGACCCAATAAGAGATTCTTGAGTGGGTGGAACTCCATGATGCTAAAAAAAACCTTTTTGAAGCCAAACCTATATGTTACTTGAGCTACTAGGACAATAGCATGCCTTGAGCAAAGAGAATCAGATTTTATGAGCTTAGGAGAAGGATTTATCATAGGTCCACATAAAGAAGATAACTACAAAAAAAAATATTTAAAAAGAACAACAATGACCACTCTTCAAATAGAAAATAGGAACAATAAAAAGAAATGTTTTTGGTTGATGCAAGATTGCCAAGGTACCCAAGATGCTCCTACATCAAAATTGGATGGAATGGACAAACAATTAATTAAATTTTTTAAAAGATAAGAAATTGGATAATGGTCCACATAAGTCTTGTTGGATTATTGGGGTCATAGTAGCTATTGAAGTGGACCGCAAAGTGTCAGGGTATATGACTATTAGGGAGGATGCCAACACATAGGACTATGCAATGACACCCACCCTCTCTTATGTGTTTGGTTTTTTTAATTAATTATATTTTAAGGAGTTATTCTATTTGGGTTTTTTTGGGGTTTTTTTCTACCCTATATTAAGTTATGTCCCATGTATGAACCATGGTTCTATCTCCTAAAATGGGGGAGTGGACCCTTGTGGATCTACATGGTTGTGTAGTGAATATTGTGTGAGGTATTGATCATATTTTAGCTATCCTTTGAGTAACTAAAGCTATTAAAGGCATTAATTCTCTATTTTTGATATTTTAGTACCATGTAAATGAATTGTTACAAAGAATTTACTATTGGAAGTGATATTCATTTTGAAGTAAGCCTTCAAGGCTATATATTGTAAAATATGTATTGAAATCAATCATGTAAATTAGGATGGGTATATCTAGCAAAATCATGAGAAAGGAACTCATGATGTAATGTTATTATTGAAAGTTAATTTTGGTTATGAATATGGAAATTAATTTTTTTTAAAGATTATGAATTAAATATGTAATTCTATTTTGTATTGGAAAAAGAAAGGAGGAAATGATTACTAAAAATTGTATTTCTCTTTACTCTCTTTCTCACCAAATGAAATAAATTAAAGGACTTCCTAGTTCTAATTTATGGTTATGTCTTTAGAAATTAATAAATAGGTTTAAAATTCAATAAATGAAAGAAATGTGTAAGGGAAAATAATAGGATCTTGAACACATGGATAAAAAATAACTAAGTCAAAAAAAAAAACACTTGTCACTCTATTTTGTGTTGTCCTACTAGGTTCTATGGTGGGGCATGGTGAACTCTTATTTATTAATATATCTCTTTCTTGAAATTGATGTTCTACACTCCATCATTTCATATTTTTCCCTTTAGTGTCCTTTGAACCTAGGCATATTTTTTTCTATTCTGGATGGGAGACTCTTAGGTCTTTTTCTTGAAGAATTAGAATCAAATTTTCTTGATTTTTTTTCTTATGGGATCCTTTGATTTGGGCAGTTCAATTGGATTTACAAACTTTTTGATGCATTTTTAATTCCTATAAACATATAATACAACCTCTTAAAGAAAATATATGGGACCGTAATGTGTAAGCCTTGAAATATCTAGGCATTTTACACCATGGTACCAATTTTTTTAAGGTGGGTTAGCTCTTGTAAATACCATTTAGGTATCTTTCATCAAATATTCTAATAGGCTTTTCATAATATTCTCCTTTTGTTTTTATATATTGTTGGCCTAGGAAATAAGCCCACAATGCTAGCATTCATGTATTGCCCCCTCTAAATAAAGTATCACAAGTTGTAGTGCATATTCTAATTTCATGCAGCTCAATATAAAGAAGGTATTCAATTAATTTATCCAATCATTTAAGAGCTATGACTTTTTTCAATTCATCAAAATTTAGAATTATTACTTTGTTTATTTTGTGATGTTTGATCTCTTTATCTATGTTCTTTGTAGGTGCCTTCTCATTGTTTGTCTTCACAAAATTACCTAAGTAATACAACCTCTCTAATATGGGGCTCAATATTTTTATAAGCTCAAGCAATATCCTCAGTTTTATTCATTGACTGTTATATTCCTTCATCTCTTCTTTGTACCTCTTGTCTGGAGGCAAGAGTGGAGTCCAAGGTACCCTAGAAGTTGATAACATGTTATTATTCTCTGAGTGATTTTAACTATTCTCTTCTATGGTTAGGTTATATTTTTAATTTATTCATTGAACTTCCTAGGTTTTTCAAGGTTTAGAGGAGAGGTTGGTTTGATTCCTTGAGTTGACTTATTACAGCTTGGTTTGTTCCATATAGAACCTCATCTCATTTACAATTTTGTTCATGGTGTCATTTTTTATTCTTTGATAGGTTCGCATAAACTCCTATTCATAGGATGGAAGGATAAATATTTTGATACCACTATGATGTCCCTAGTAATTTGTCATGGGAGACCAAGATAACTACACTTAACTTCTTACCTCTTCTTATAAGAATCCTTTGTTTAGGCTTGGTGATAAATATTGCATAAGGTAACTTTTGTTATCTTTTGGTTTGGTGGAAGTGTATATGTATGAGGTGGTATGAATGATAAAAATTGTATAGTAGAAAATTTGTATAATAATCATAAGAGGTAACATACACCTCAGAGGGAGAAAATTAAGTAAGAGAAATTTGAAAATACATAATGATTAGAGAGTTATTTTTTAGATATTGCATGGATGAGAATAAAAATTAAACTAAGGATATTGTTCACTCATGGAAGTGAAATCTTTTGGATTGTATGATTACCTAGATACTACTAGTATTCAAATGTTTGAGATCTTGCCATCAATTCCAAAGAGGGAAATTGTTGGAAACTTACAATTGGAACAATTGTTGTTTTTTCATTGATGTCAAATCTATGGATGAGACATATTGCTAGCTAATCTAAATATCATATCTATTTGATTGATGAAGAAGATTTGAGAAGTTTCTCATAGCTATAGCACCTAGAGGAAAGGTTGAAGATATGAAAAGGAAGTTACAATGGGCATTTGATTAGATGGACTTTGATAAAGAAAATAATTATTTATGTTAAGAAAGCTAAGCTAAGCCAAGAAAAAGAGTAAAATACTAAGGAGTGTCGAGTAATCCTAGTGTTAAATGAGCTAAAGTTAGTGCCAAGAAAATCTAGTGTTGATTGAGCATTAGCATTGACTGAGAAAATTAGTTGATGTTGAGTGAGGAATATTTAGAGCATCAAAGTATTTCAGTGTTGATCAAGTATCAGAATTTAGAGATTGTTGAGTGACAGTAAGAAAACAATTTCAAATAAATCATAATATCAAGCCAACTTAGTTGATTTCTCGGGAGACGTAAAACATGTTGTAGATAATATTGATGGGTTAGATCATTAAATTCAAGAAGGTAATTAGGTAAAGAGTTAACTAACATATTCTAGAGAAGTTTCTAGAGAATGATCAAGAAGATGGATAGATACATTGAATTCAATTAAATTTGATCATAAACCCTAAGATCTATGGTGGATGTAGAAAATGGTAAAGCATTAATTTCCTATTTAGGGATGTATAGAACAAATCATTTATTTATATGTCTAGTTGTGTCTAATTAAGCCAAGTTGAGCCCAGCCAATGTCTATATGAGAAATTTTGTATGTAGAGAGACATATAGAGTGAGGTTGATCAGAAGCATACAAGTGTTTGAATGCAAAGCTAAAGGAGAAAGATTATAGATATAATATTTTTGTTGATAAATGAATTAGAGTAGAAGGCTTAGGTTTTGATGAGAAGAGTGGATTGATTTCTTAAAGGGTGACCAAGCAAATCAAGATCAAAGATGATAGTGAAAGGCTTATTAATGAACCAACATAAGGACTAAAAAGAGATCCAAACTAAAAAAGTGAGTTAGAATCACATAGATCAAACCTATTTTTTTCTTTCTTATCATTGTAAATAGTTTGTATTGAAATCCTTTTAATAGAGGTTGACCTAACCATCTATGTAAATCCTTTAACTAGGTGACATTCTAAATGGAATGATTAAAGTCCTCTTACAAAGTCACTCCTAACAGTGTGATTAAATCCTCTAACTAGCTCACATTTAATAGTGTGTATTGTAACCTTTAACAGGGTTGGCTTCTAACAAAGCTCACTTCAAAAGAGAAAAAAAGAGCGACATGTTTCTAGTGGTTTCTCCCAAATTGGGTTTCCACATAAAATCCTAGTGTCAAACTATGATGAATATTTAATGAGTGTTTACATTTTATAATGTTTTCATTAAGAAATGCAAGTTATGCTTATTATAGTTTTACATTAGAGACTGAGCAACAATAGGATAAGAAAAATGATGAAGTGTTTGATATTTAATTGTTCAAGTGGTACATATAGACCTTGAGTAACTCATTGTTTAATTGTTGGGATTTACATTATGCATGTGTCCAATGCTTGAATCTTTAATAGACTTCATGTCCTCCAAGTTGATAGTTGGCTAAGTTATTATTGTGCCTATTAATGATAAGCCAATGCTAATTAGTTTTAGGACTATTGATTACACCTTGAATATTATCATGCATATTAATGACATAAAGGTCTTAATGATCACTAATTATGTAGGCGTAAATGTGGTTTTTCTACACACCAAGTATTTATTTGACTATCCAAGTTGATGAGATAGTATAATCCATTTATCAAAGTGAGTGAGACTTAGAAAACCTTAGCTTGGCTATTGCATTATGTATCTTGGATTTCAAATATAACATTATACTTTATCAATGTTAATTAATTAATGTTTATTTTACTAAATATGTAATTATTCATATCGTATGCAATGCATACATTCGTACATAGATATAAATATATATATACATACATACATACATTTATATGTGTGTGTGTGTAAATATGTGTGTGTATTAATGTATGTATGCATATATATGATATATATGTATATACATATATATACATATATATACATATATAGATATAGATAAATATAGATATACATATATATAGTGTTATTATTTTATTATAATTTGATAATGATACTATTTATCTTGTCATTGTTTATCATTTAGATCTTCGTATTAAAATTATATTATTATATATAGATAATTAGTATTGTATTAATAAATAATATATTATATAACTCTATGACAATATTATTTGAATATATTATATTATTTATTTATTTGTTCATTAAATTTTGTTATTTATTTAAGAGTATTTTGTTATTATGAAATATTCTTTTGAATGAGGACATGACATATGGAAAAAGGATGTAGTGAGTTATAGTTGTCCCCTTGGACAATAAAGGAAAGCATGTATGGAATATTGTTTTCGTATGTGTGAAAATTTGTAGAAATCATATATTCTATGTGTGTGCTAAAATGTTGTCACACTTCTATGAATCATTACATGTAAGAAAACTCAAGAATGAGCCCTCACAAATCGATCCATAGCTCTCTACTCATAGAGTGCAAGGGTTTGCAATGGAGGCCCTCAGTTTGACCTATTTTTGTGCCCATGCAAGTACACCATGAGATGAGAGATTCAAAGAGGAAAAGCAAGAATGCTAGTCTCCATGATCTTCAAATATGCATGAAAATAAGATCTAATCTATGAAAGAAAAATCTAATCTATAAATGCAAGATCTAAGCTAAAAGCCCATGATGGGTGCAAGAGAGAAAAAGACAAGAAAATAGAAGTTCTCCACAAAAAGCTTTTGTATTCAAACTCTTTCAAAAATTGGTCTTCAAACCTGCAGCATAACGATAGCATAATCATGGGTCTCTAACATGAGGAGAGGGCTCTCCCTTATAAAGGAAATTATGGAGGTGAGAGGCTTCTCACAACCAATATGGGATAATAGAGCTTGATCCATGTGAGACAAAATTCCACCAATGAGAAAAGAGGAGTGGTTGAGAAGAAAGTGGTGATCCATGTGAGACAAGATTCCACCAATTAGAAAAGAGGAGTGGTTGAGGAGAAAGTGGAAAGATAAATCCCACTTAGATCACATTTTTAAGTGTAGAGAAATTAAATAAAAAGAATTTATTTTATTTCCTTTTTTCATTTATAGAGATATTTAAGTGGGATTTTTATTTAATTAAAAGGGAGCAAGTTCTTTTTAATTAAATAGAAGATATTTAATTAAATTAAAAGAGAGGTTTTTCTCTTAATTAATTAAATGTGGATGAACTGTTTAATTAAAAGAGAGGTTTTCTTTAAATTAAATGGGGATTTTATTTTATTTAATTAAAAGAGAAGATTTTCTTTTAATTAAATAAGACTTGGAATAAAATGATCAATCTTAGAAATGAAATAAATCGAATTTGATCAAGGAAATTGATTTGAATTAATTTAATAAAATATTACAAACCATTGATTCAGAAAATTTGATAAATTGATAAATTGAATAATGGGGCCCCATAGTCTAGGCGACCATTTTTGGGTGCATACACTATGTTCAATTATTATAGTTGCATATCAATTCTACTTTACAATTTTTTAAGCTACATCTATATATTAAAAATTAATATTGGTGATTTTGGATTTTTCATACACTTCAAGTGAAACTAACCTTCTAAGAGTTGTTTCCACTGCTCTCCAAAAAATTATTATACAAATCCCACTAATGACCAAAATTCACAATACACGATGTAAAGTTAAGTCAACAAGAACCTTAATATGATAAAATTTCAAAAATTAACTTGATGCCTTCACTAGCCACTATATTTAATAATCTAGTGCAAGCTTGTTTTCCTTCTTATTGCCTAAACAAACACCGTCATGCTATCAAAATTGTCATCTTGACTTTGTCTAGATGCTATAACTTATGCACGCTCATCTATAGTAAAATTTCATATTTTAACTCCACTAGGATATGCTAAGTTGGTTTTACATGAACCCCTTAAATATATATTTATATGATTTTATAGACCAGTCATAAAGCACAAAAGATGTGATCCTTCAAAAGAATCAATTCTAAGTGATGCCTATTATATTTTTAGATCTAGAATTTTCAACGTTTATCAAACTCATCATGTTTTCAACTCCTACGTAAGTGTTCAAGTTATCCTTCAAACAAATATGTGAGAGTATTTATTTTGCACAAAAAAAAATTAAGGCGAAAGATTCCTAGTTCTAGTGACCATAAAAATTACCATTTGTTTCAAAATCTGAATTAATGACTAGCATTTGTTACCACTGAGGGCCCATTTGGTTGTTGGAATAGAGTGGAATAGGAAGAGAAAATTAGAATATGTTCTATATTCACTGTTTGGTACGCTCAATCAAAATTGGGAATAGGAAGACATATTCCAATTTTGCCCCCAAAATGAGCATATGTCTATGCCAAAAAATAGATGGAATTAGAATAGCCATTCATATTCCCAATCTATTTTTTTATTAAAAAAAATAGAATTTAATTCCAGTCCTATTCCATTTTTCTCTTTTAATTTTCAATTCCTATACCAGCAACCAAACGGGCCCTGAATGATCTTAGCTAGATTCTAATTTTATTTTTATTTTCCTTATTTTTTCAATTCTTGTGGGTTTTTCATAAATAAAATAATTGCATAAAAAACAAGAAGTAAATAGTACTTAAGAAATGTAAATATATGCTACAAATTTTATCATTAATCAATTTTGAAAGTACATACCCGAACCAACTAGCAACTTGATATATTAACTTCAAAGAGATCACTTCCAATATACAATACAATCTTAAACAAGGATCAACACCAACTATAGCAAGATTATTTGGGAATGATTCAACTCTAAAGAGATTGTTGCAATGAATCATCCAATGCAAAATGGAAGTTATGGCATCCAATGACGAATAAAAGACCTTCTCCAACCCCCATGTGAGTTATTGCAATGAAATGTATGTTGCCAAAAGTTGGTCACCCAACTGTAAGTTCCCTACTCCACTCAAATGATAATACCAAGATAAATTTACTACTTTTTATTGATTTGAATGCAACGAATTACAACTCCAATCACCAAGACCTATTAAAGTTTGCATCCCAATAGTCTAGACTTGAGGATTTCATCCCAAGCCACAAAATTTCCCTTCTAGAGAAATTTCATAGTTGATGAGTTTCAAATTACCAAAAGATAATGAACAATTAGGTCTTTATCTCCTTCTAACTCCTCCAAAGTGAAAATTGAACCCTAAATGAGAATTAAAATTTGCACTTTATAATAAAATAACATTTTTCCAAATAAAGGCATCCAAGCTAGAGGAAAAAAATTACTTTACTAAAATGTCATAACTCATAGTGCCAAAAAGTCTCTAGATAGTGAAAATAGTTTATAATAATTCAAGACCTTTCCAATGAGCTATAACACAAGGGCACATCTTATCAAATAAAGCTATATTCTCCTTATTACTTTAAAATGGCTATAAATAGTGTTATTATAACTTATTTAAATGCTAACTAGGAAATATTAAAATATATTAAAATATTCCCCATTTTCCCTCTAAAAGCATAAACCAACCAAATAAATGTGAAACTGACCATGTCACCTATCTATGACACATACTGAATGAGATGGGTCAACGAGTAGTCCCTTCCCTATAATCTAGGGATGCTCCTAGAAACTAGGGAACACACCCTATCATCTTGAAACTAAAACTATGGAATGATCCCATGGAACCTCACATTTTGAAACCACCACATCCTCTAAAATGTATGGATACCCCCTAAAATTAAGGAACTACACCCAACTACCTATAAAGTCAAGGCCAGACATTAAATATCTTGTATGAGTCTCTATCCACAATTGTTAAGCTATGATACCCCCATGATAGGCTAACTCACATAACTCTACTAGTCAAACTAAAGAGGGGACATGATAGTCATCCCTTCTTAGAGATGCTTTCCCATAAGCAACTATAATTTTGAGTGTTACAAAATAGATTCACCCTCCCAAAGTGGTATCCTCTATGCGTAGACCTCTCATACCATACCACTTACTCCCAAATCACCTTGCTTCTTAGTCTTCATTCCCTCACCTCAAGAATCTCCTTAGGAACCAAAGTCAACTTAACTTCCTCATCCAAGGGAGGTAAACTAGGTGATGCTATAATATGCTTCCCTAATGCCTTCTTCAGGCACGAGACATGGAACATTACATTTTTGTTATTATGTGACTATTTGACTAAAACATTTAGTCACACCACTAAAATTTTTAGTCATGTAACTAAAATTGATTATATTCCACTATTTCTTTGCAATTTACAGATATATGTGACTAAATAAGTGACTAATTTGGTCACCAAGTAAAATTACAAGATCATCCAAATAGAAATGACTAAATAAAACACAAAATAAATGACTACATAAGTGACTAGATAATTAGCCACCAACATTTAGTCACCTAAACACAAATAACTAAATAAACTACCAAAACATGACTAAAGAAGTGATTGGATGTGTATGCTTAGTCACTAATATTTAGTCATTGGTACTTTATCTCTTTATTTTCTCAAAGGTTTATTTATTACCATATTACATTAATATAATTTTTTGTAGCTCATTCATGGCCCTTGGATTGTCTCTTTCTCATACTAATCATGGTTTCACTTTTTCTCTTCCCAAATATAGGACACTTTGTTAAATGGATTGGGAGATTTTATTCACCATTTTGGGCTCTTGGATTATTGCAAACTTATTAAGTTTTACTCTAAGGGGTATATTAATAAATGGGTAGATTTATATTTTACTTAATTTAATTCTCTTATATTTATATTACTCATTTATATTCTAAATTTTTTATTCCAATATTCATAATTAAAATATTATTAATTTATAACTAATAGTTAAAATTAAACATAGTAAAAAATTATTGACAATTTATTACTAATTAAAAATATATAATAACATGTAAATACTACTTTTATAAAATATGAGAAGGCAAAATTCATCTGAATGTTTTGAAAACGTTATTATGATGAAGTTTTTAATGATATTCTCAAAATATAATATGTTTAATAAGAAACAATACTCTTTATTAGAAACTTAAATAATTATTCTAAATCATTAATTATCTTAATATTAAAATGAAAACAAAAAATTTCCCCAAATAAGTCTTTTTGTGTCTCTTTCTCGATTTGGAGGGGATTTTCATGTTCAACTATTTGGAGGGATTCAAAATATTGTGGAAATTACATATATTGAGGAAATGACATGACAATTTTCTAGAAGAAGAAATGTAGAAATAGTCAGTGTAAATGGAGGAAATCCAACACATGAACAATCATGTCAATTTCCTTTGATTGCATGTATGCATCAACTTTACCCTCACAACTTCCTGGCAACATAATCAATTTAATTTCCAAAATACCATTAACTTTTAGAGAAATGTGGCCACAACAAAAGCTACAAGGTGTTGTCAAGTTCAATCATAGATAATGTAAGGACCCTTCCCTAGTACCCTATTATAAATCTTAATAACACAAATATGATTAGAGCTAGGAGGAGTAAGGATATGAGATGTCACATTTTTGTCTCTTATGTATAGAATACAAGTTATATATTTGTACCATACACCTTATGATAGAATGATGATAAGAAGTTTTAGGATCTAGTATCTCATGATTGGCACTTTCCTTATCGACAATGAACCTGAGATCATATTGAGACTGATATAGATTTTAGTTATTGTTGTAAGCATCTTATTTGAAATTACCTTAGATTCATAAGCTAAGATCCTATGCAATAAGGGCTCATGATGCTGTAACTTAGAAACTATGTTGATAGGTTCATGGTATTTTATGATCTATTAGGATAATTGATTTAGGTAGTCATGGTGAAAAGATGAATCAACACCCACTCTTGTGAGTACTACTAATATTTATAGACTAAAATTGTATCAATTTGGATAAGGGCCTACTCCATAGAACTTAGTATGATGTAAATGTAATAAGCCAATTTTTGTGAAAATAGTATTAGGTGGATATGTTATGGTGGATAATAATTAAGATTGTTGGAATTACAAGTGGGAAGAAACTAAACTTTTGAGGGGGGGGTGAAGCAAGAGTTTAAACTTGAACCCATAAAACTTTCACCATTCATACATCATATGCATTAACATAATAAAATAACATGCAAAGCATATGCATCAATCATGTAAATAAGTAATCAAACACACACATAACACCAGATATGATTACCCAAAAACCCTCCAAGTGAGAAGGTAAAACTAGGGTGGGGATGACACCCACAAATCTTCACTACTGTGGAAATACAGTGTATCCAGTTAAGGTTATAATGGTTTGACCATGAATCATGGTCTACCCTATGAAAGACCTACCCTATTAAAGGCTTACAAAGAGTGTTAAGTCCAACATTGTTAGAAGATTTCAACACTCAATTAGAAGTGTGCCTGGTTAGAGGACTTTAACTTATAATTAAGTAAGCACCCTATTGAGGATTTAATACAACCTATTAGGACTACTTTGTTAAAATATTTAACTAAAATCATCTATTAGAATGTCTCAGCATAGATCCTGCGATTGGCACTTGCTTGCCTGATAATAGATCACCTCTACACAATCTATGATTGATGTATCCTTCTCTATCCTTTTTTCTTCTCTAACTAATTCCACAATACACTCTTATTTCTAAGTCACCTTGAATGTTCTGCAAACTTATCTTGTTTTCTCCTTCAATTATGTCTTTCACTTAGGGTTGGGTATTTATTTAGGGCTTCTTCATCCTTAAGAAGACTCTAGTGACTTAGGGTTCAATATGAATCTATAACTGAAATTCATCCATATTGCTACTTAAACCTTCCTATTTTCCAATTTGTTGCATACAATTACATTGGTAATTCAAATATGGATTCATCCTTATCTCCAAAATATCAAAATCTATCCTTAATTTGGCTTAGAAATGGTTTACATAGTTTTTTAGGTAATTACAAACAAATATGTCAGAATTGTGTCACTCAGCATATGAAGTCACTGATGCTTGGCATGTACTATATTTCTACTTCTAACTTAGTACTTTCATTACTCAACATACACTATTTACTCAAAACTTGAATCACTCAGCATGGTCTATCTACTCGACACCTAAGTGACTCAGCACTCATTGTAACTCAGCATGGTCTAATATTTACATTTGGTGCTCAACATTTATCACTAGTTTAGTATGAACTAAGTAAATGTCTTAAGTGAGTTGACACTCACTTGTCAAAACCAATCTGAGATCAACAATCTCCCCCTTTGACATGAGTGTCAAAAACACTTAATATACATAATCAATCTTATTTTCCTCGAGGATAATATTTCCATGACTAGGCTTATATACAAAACTTCAAAACAATTCAAAATTCTGCAATAACCTAGATACCTCAAAATTAATAACTCCCCCTGAGTTAATGTGTTTATTTTGTATCCCAAATTTGTTCTCCTTTCTAACTTCAATGTGATGTATCTAATACTCTTTCATCTAATATGCTCTATCACTTTCATCTGATATGCTCTGTCACTTTCATTTGATATGCTCTATCACTCTCATCTAATATGCTCTATCATAGATGATAGTTGTATCTGTTTACTACTTGTGCTTTCCAAAAATGAATCTCAAAAATGTATACTGCCCCAATGATATAACTTTATTGCTAAGCTTCCCCTTTTTTATTTCTTCCTTTCTTTGCTCCCCCTTTGTTCATACTCCCCCTTTCTTTATTCACTACTCATTTCTTTATCTCTCCCCTTACTCTCATTTTATATCTCTCCCCCTTTTTTGGCAATTATGTCAAATGGGCTGTACATGTATAGTATGTTTGTCCAAAAAAGATTTATGAACTTCCATTATTATTTTAAGATTTGCATCCTAGTTGTCACATGTAACATCCCATGACTTGATCTAGATAGCAAGCTCAGCATCAAGGTGTACTAAGCCATCTAGAGTAGAAAGATCGGGGTCTTTCTTCACTAGAGTCTCTACATAACCTAGTTCCTTGAGCAATATTTCCATGTGTAGGGTAAGGAATGCTTATATACTTGTCAATTTGGCTCTTATGTTAGCCTCTTCTATTGTTAACACAACTAATTAACTTTTTGATTGAAATAATGTATGAAAATGCTTCTCACTCTGAGCTGGGTTCTAAGGTAGCTAAGTACCTAATATGTTTAGGTTTTTCTCCAGGCTTACAATATGGTGTCTGGTCTCTTGGGTGAAGAGTGTAGGGTCACACAATTTGGTGTACAGTGAGAATATATTCTCAAGTACCTTCTTCGTCTCTTCAATCTTAGTTTCCAATGCAACTTGACTCAGTGTTAATGTCACCAAATATATTTTCATTCACTTTTCCTTGAAACTTTCTCTCAAACCATTCTAAAAGTTTTGTAGTATTATCAAGGTCTTCATTACTAACCTTTTCCACTATATCTATGAGTTTCTCCATCAGTGGCTTGGTTTCTTTAGGAGTTGGTAGGCTAAATGCATCTAAAAAGATGTCTTTAATTTCTTAAAGAGATTGCTTCTACCTATGTTCTCTCCTAAGAATTTCTTTGTGCTTCTTATTTGCTAAGGCTTATTAAAAAATGTCTATTTGGTCTATTGTCATTATATCATAATAAAATTTAGGTATAATTATCTCTTCATCAAGAGTGATATCTCCATAGTGAATTACCTTTTAAAAATTCTTCAAGAGTGATATCTCCATAGTGATACACAAATTGGTGTACAATGAGAATATATTCTCAAGTACCTTCTTCGCCTCTTCAATTTTAGTTGCCAATGCAACTTGAGTTAGTGCTATCTTAGTAGATATCTTTGCATTAACTTTTCCTTGAAACTTTTTCTCAGACCATTCTAAAAGTTTTGTAGTAGTATCAAATTCTTCATTACTAACATTTTCCACTATATCTATGAGTTTCTCTATCAGTGGCTTGGTCTCTTCAGGAGTTAGCAGGATGAATGTGTTTAAAAGGATGTCTTTAATGTCTTAAATAGCTTACTTCTGCCTATGTTCTCTCCTAAGAATTTCATGATGCTTCTTCTTTTCTAAGGCTTGTTGCAAAATTCCTATTTTGTTTATTATCATTGTATCATAATCAAATTTAGGTATAATTATCTCTTCTTTAATTTTTGATGAGCTAGATCCTAGCACTGAGATTTGCAATGGTATTTCTTCCATGCTCAGCTTCTGAAGAACTTTTGTAGGTGGAGTATTGGATATTGGTAGAGTTACCAATGCTTAGATGGATTCTTTCTCCTTTATCTTATATGTTTAGTCATGTTCTTCAAGCTTGTTCTAGTCTATTATAATGACATGACTAGCACTTTATTCTTGTGCTTTAGGTACAGATGAATCTAACTATCTTGTTTGCTTTATTTTTGTCCCTGTTTCTTTTGCTTTCTTCTCAACAATGTCTATTTTGACAAATGTACCAACCTTAGTAGATGTGTCTACTATTGTTTGAGTCAAAGGTTGTACATTTGTAGCTAAAGGGATGATAGAAGGTGGTTCTTGTGGATTCACCTTATCCCTTGTGACCTTAGTTACTAGCTTTTGAAATTCTTCTACACTGACCAAAATTGGATTATTACTGTTGGATATAATTATCTAATTGTGTGTTATCTTTGATGTTACACAAATGTCATATCAGTTGGTAGACAATGCTTACTGAGCTCACTTGGTCAACAAGGCAATTTTCCTTGTCTATCGAGCACTCCTAGAGATTACTTTGCATAGACAGTGTCTACCAAGCTCACTCGAGCATCAAAGGAAATTATGGTAGAAAGCAATGTTAATCGAGCTCTCATGGTTAATGAAGGAAAGTTAGTCAAAAGTTAGTGTTCACCAAGTTCAATCAGTTACCAAAGGATTTTGCAAGTTCATAGTGTTAACCAAGCTTCTGTTGTTTAATGAAAAGAAATCATTTTGGATCAGTGTTTACCAAGCAGGGTCGACCAATGAAGGATTTTGTTAATTTTGGGATATGAAGTTTAATTATTTCAAGTACTGATTCCAACTGACTATGGTAATAATTATTGGTCATTATAACTTGTAATTGAGCTAACTTGATAATTTGTAAGGTATAAATGAAAAGTCAAGTTGAGATTCTAGTGTGTATGAGTGAGTATGCAAGTGTATTGATTGTTTGAGAAGAATAGTGTGAGAGAATTTAAAAGATGGTCAAATATCCTTGAGGATCAGCAAAGTTATATTTGATCAGGAAGGATCTAGCATGAAAAAAAACTAAGATCTTTAATCAGAAATTCAGTTGCATCTCATTCAGGTCATTTCATTATTACTTTCTTACCATTGTGGTAGTTATTTCAAAATCTCTTAATAGATTTGGTTTTACAACAAGTTGTAAATCCTCTAACAAGGTGATAGTTCCATTGAATTGTTCTAAGGACCTCTTGCGAGGCCACTCCTTATAGGGTGATTAAATCGTCTAACAAGGTCACACCTAACAATGTATTTTGTAACCTTTAACTAGGTTGGCTCCTAACAGGGCTCACTTCAAAAGAGTGAAAATAAATAGCTAGTTACTTAGTGGTTTTTTCCATATTGGGTTTCCATGTTAAATTTGGTGTCTCATGTGTTCATGTTATTTCTTTTATGCTTGCATGTTAATCATTGTGAATGTTTAAGATCTGTTAAAGTATAACATACACTACATTTATCAAGTTACAACAATTTCTATATGTTTATTGAGTGATAGCAGTAATTAGTTTTATTTGACATCTAAGGGATCTGTGGATAAGGTTTTGTGGTAACTGATTCACCCCCACCCACCCACCCACCCACCCACCCCCCCCCCCCCCCCACCTCCTCACCTCTCAGTTACTCCATCTATATTTCCAAAAATTGGTATTAGAGCTTTTGGTGCTTAAAGGAAAGGTTTTTAAGACCTAAGATAAAGATTAGGATGTCTTACAAGAGAGAAATTCCAAGGCTTAATAGAGATAACTTTTCAGCATGGCAAGGACTCATGAGACTTCATCTAGCTTGGTGATTTAGGATTGAAATACCTTGATGAAGAATACAAAACCCCTTCTAGTACATTATTTTTTGGTGACATTGCTAAGAAAAAGACTCATAACACCATGATGATAGACATTGCATCTGCTCTAAGCTATGAGAAATTTGATGATATCAAGGACTACAAAATTGCCTTTGAAATGTGGAACAAGCTAAAAGACATCTATGGTGATGATGAAAATGTGAGGAAAGCCAAAGTAGAAAGCCTTAGAGGACAATTTCATCAGATGAGAATGAGAGAAGATGAAAACATTGCCAAATATGTTGAAAGGATCAAAGCAAGTGTTAGTGCAATCAAAGCTTCTAGAGGAGAGATCAAGGAAGAAACTGTTGTAAGTAAAGTTCTTAGAAAATTGCTTCCTATTTATGCAATTAGAGTATCTATTATTCAAGAAAGAAGATGTGAGAAAAATCATAAGATAACTTTGGATACCTTAGTAGGAAGATTGATAGCCTTTGAGCTAGATAACTATGACAATTATATTTTAGCTTCCAACAATATTGAATCTGCATTTGAGGCTAAGCTTTCACTTAAGGAAAAAGGCAAGAAAATTAAGGACACTCAGTCAAAAAGTGAAGAAGAATCAGAGGAAAGTTCTGATAGTGATCTTGAATTTTTTGAAGCTCTACTTGCAAGGAAATATTCTAGAGGCAAAGAAAAATACAAAGGTAAAGTTCTCCTAATCTATTTTTCATGTGAAGAAATTGGTCATGTTGTAACCAAGTGCCCAAACAAAGAAAGCAAGGATGAGAATAAATGGCACAAGTGCAATGGCAAGAAGGATTTCAAGAATCAAAAATCATTCAAGGATATAGGTAAGAAGGCATGCTTTATGGCTAAGGATTCTGATAATAGTGAAGATGAAATAGTTTACATTGCTATGAAAGATGAATTTGATGATGAAGAAGAAGATAAGATGGCACTTATCTCTCATGTGAGAAAAAATGATACATGGATCATAAACAATGGATGTTCACATCATATGACTAGTGACAAAAAATAGTTTGAACACTTTGAAGACTATGATGGTGGTAGTGTAAAGTTTGGAAACAATGAACCTTGTTGCATAAAAGGGAGAGGTTGAATCTCATTAATGAAAGAACTTGTATGTGATAATGCCTATTGGGTTGAAGGACAAAAACATAATCTGTTGAGTGTGGCATAGCTAATCAATATTGGATTCAAGGTGGAATTCATGCATGGAAGGGTGAACCCACAATAGTGGGTTACAATTTTTTGGAGGAAGAAATTCATCCAAAAATGCGCAAGATAAATTTTTGGCCCTAACACTTTCGATAGAAACTCCTCACATAGTTTCAATTGAAACTACTTTTGAAGGTAGTTTCAATCAAAACTAACTAAACAAAAAAAATTGGCCTAAATAGTATCGATAGAAACTAAGTAGTTTCTATAGAAACTATTTTTTAGTTTTGATAGAAACTAAAAATAGTTTTTATCGAGACTAATTGAGCATGAAAAATTCAGCCTAAATAGTTTCGATAGAAACTAACTAAAAAATAGTTTGTATTGAAACTATTAAAAAACTTTCGATAGAAAGTTAGTTTCTATTGAAACTAGTAAAGTAGATGCATTTTTCAAAGTCTATAATATTTTCTATCATTTTCATGGATTCCAAGCTCTGCTTCTTGGTTCAGATGGAGCACTTAAGATATTTTATTTTTAAGGACACATGTACTCAAAACTAGCTTTCTAATGACTATGGATTTGATATATTTTGAATGGTTTAAGTATATGTTTTTTTACGTTAATTGAATAGAGGTTCGTTATAAAAAATAAACCTATATATTGAACGCTCATGAAAAAATAGTAACTAAGAGAATAAATATTTTGAAAAATAACTACAGTCTCTATATTTGAGTCATCTTTCATTCAAAAAAAGAAATTTTGAAATTGGATAAACCTATAATAAGTTACATGTGTCAAAATTCATGTATGTCCAAATTAGTGTTAGGTCAACTTTAAACTCTAATAAAATATGAAATACTAAGGATAAAGACATTAGATCACCTCTACATTTTTGTTAGGGATGTTAACAAGCTAAATTTGAAAGAATCACATTGATATCTATTGTAGAAAAAAAGTTATGTGTGTCAAAAATAATGTTACTTTTTAAAAATCAAGTTTTTTATAGCATAGCAATTTTCGTGGGAGAAAAATTAATTCAATCAAATAAATTCAAAAATAAAAATAAAAAATGTATATTTAGAATCTACATAGAAAATCTAAAAGGCTCTAATTTACTTCATCTTCAAATTCCTTACCTTTAAATGGCAATTTGCATCTAAATGTGAAAGTTTTCTTGAAAATTAACAGTTCAGTGTTAGTTTAGGAAAAAAAGTGTAACCCATTATTGTGGGTCCACCCAGCAAGGCAAGACTATTGGATGACAAGGGAAAACTAATTAGATCAGGAAAATAAACAAAAGGTAACATGTTTTTTCTTGATCTTGGTGAGTGCTCATGTTTTATTGCTCAAGTTGAAGAAAGTTGGTTATGGAACAAAAGGTTATTTCATGTAAATTTTGATAACATGGTGAAAATAAACAAATTTAGGAAAGTAAGACGCATTCCTAGTTTGAAGAAACCTAATGTTGGTCTATGCAATAATTGTCAGATTGGAAAAACGAAAAGGACTAGCTTTAAAAGAAAAAACTATCAATCTGAAGATATCTTGCAAATTGTGCATACCAATTTGTGTGGACCTATTGGAATAGAAAGTTATAGTGGAGAAAAGTTCTTCATTCTTTTTGTTGATGACTACTCTAGAATGATGACTGTTATGTATCTAAGAGAGAAATCAGAAGCATTTGAGAAATTCAAATGGTATTTGGCAAGAGTGGAAAAGGAAATAGGGAAAAGATTAAAATGCTTAAGGTCAGATAGAGGTGGTGAATTCATCTCCAATGAATTCAATAAATTTTGAATTGAAAGAGGAATCAAAAGACAAGTATCAACCCCTAGAACTCTTGAGCACAATGGAACAGCTAAAAGGAGAAATAGATCTATCATGAATTGTGAAAGGACTCTAATGATTGCAAAGAACATTGCTATCAAATACTAGAAGGAAGCTATCAACACTGCAGTTCATCCCTTAAATAGAGTACAGCTAAAGGACTCATACAAAACCTCCTATGAGTTATGGTATGGCTATAAACCCAATATAAATTACCTAAAAGTATTTGGAAGTAAATGTTATATCTTGAAAGAATCTAGAAAAGTCAAATTTGATGCGAAAGGTGATGAAGGTATATTTTTAGGATATTCTTGCAAGAGTAAGGCATATAGATGTTTGAATTTGTCTACTCATAAAATCATAGAAAGTGCACATGTGAGAATTGATGAGCTTTTGGAAAGGACTAAAGAAGAAAGCAAAAAGGAACCAGAGGATTATAGGATTTTTGTTTACATTGAACCGGATATATTGCTAGACACATTTGTCAATTAGGAGACTTCTACTCCCAAGTCTTCCTCAGTCACTGAGTTGCAAGAAGTTCAAACCAAGTCACAAGTACCCGAGTCACATTCTGAAGCTACCTAGCAAATTCCTACCAAGTCTGAGCTACTAGAACCTGAAGTTGAAGTTTAAGAGGATGAAAATTCAATTCATTCAAAAGGAAAAGAACCTGTATTGGCCAAGTACGTCAGAATTCATCATGCACCAAATCAGATTATTAGAGATAAATCAGAAGGTACTATGACAAGGAGTAAGCTAAAAGGTACATGTTTACTTGCTGATTTTGAACCTAAAAATGTCAAAGATGCATTGAAAAATGAAATTTGGATTGAGGCTATGAATGAAGAAATAGAGCAATTAGAGAAGAACAAAACCTAGACTCTTGTACCTAGGTCTAAAGATAAAAATGTGATTGGAACGAAATGGGTATTTAGGAATAAGTTGAATAAAGATGGTAAGGTATCAAGAAATAAAGCTAGATTGGTGTGTAAAGGATATTCTCAAAGAGGCATTGATTATGGTGAAACTTGTGCTCATATTACAAGATTGGAAGGTGTCAGGACCTTACTTGCATATGTAGCACATAGAGGATTTAAGGTATATCAGATGGATGTTAAATATGCATTTCTTAATAGTATTCTTGATGAAGAAGTCTACATTAAACACTCTGAAGATTTTGTTGATCTAGAAAAAAGGGACATGGTCTATAAATTACACAAAGTATTGTATGGTTTGAAACAAGCCCCTAGAGAATCGTATGAAAGATTGCATAACTACCTTATTCAGATTGGTTTCTAGAGAACTAATGATAACAATAGTTTGTACATTAAGGAATGACCAGATAACAAGATTGTTTTGGAAGAAATATTTGTGGATGATACTTTATTTATAGGGAATGATGATCTATGTAAATAATTTTAGATAAAATGAACAAAGAGTTTGAAATGTCTATGTTTGGTAAGATTAAGTTCTTTGTTGGTCTTCAGATATAGCAGAGCAAGAATGGTATCTACATCACTCAGTCTAAGTATATCAAGGAGATACTTAAGAAGTTTGTTATGGAAGATTCAAAACCAATTGGAACCCCCATGTGTACTGGACTAAAGCTTACCAAAGATGATGACTCAAATGAGGTAGATCAAACCTTATATAGATCAATGATTGAAAAATTACACTATGTAGTTCATATTGTTAGAAATGCTTTAGAATAACTAAGAGGGAGGGGTGAATTAGTTATTCAAGATCCAAATGTACTATTCAAAATGTTTCACTAAGTATAATGAGCCCATTCAACCATTCATTCATCCAAGCTTTAACTTATCTAATTAGCAAGTCACTGTAAATCAACATGAAAGCATAACACATAAGAAATCAACACATGACATAGTGATTTACATAGAAACCCAATTTTAGAAAAAAACACCAATAACATGCTACTCAATTCTCAATCTTCTGAAGTGATGCCCTATTAAAGGCCTAGCCTATTAAAGGCTTAAAACACATTGTTAAATGTGACCTTGTTAGAGGATTTAACCACCTTGTTGGAAGTGGGCCTGGTTAGAGGACTTTAAAATATTCACTTAGAATGCCACCCTGTTAAAGGATTTACAAATGGCTATTAAAACAACCTAAGTCCATAGGATTTTTCTATATCTAATATAATTTCTAGAGAATATTAGAAAATCTTGACCTGACTACAACATACAACTTATCTTGCAAATCTCAAATCACTTCTCAACTCATACCCTTTCCTGGCC
Source organism: Cupressus sempervirens (assembly GCA_028749045.1). Lineage (NCBI taxonomy): Eukaryota > Viridiplantae > Streptophyta > Pinopsida > Cupressales > Cupressaceae > Cupressus > Cupressus sempervirens. The sequence continues at coordinate 701,896,726 of CM053783.1, read as the reverse complement.
TTCAATCTCTGTAACTCTTGATAGCTTTCCCTTCTTTCAAGCTTAGTCTCCTTGAGTCTCCATGCTAAATGTACCAGTGCAATCATCTCTTCATGACCACTCATAGAAGCAGAGCCTCTGTGCTCTTCATTTGCCTAGATGTCTCCTCCTTGACACCCTTCTAACCACTTCACAGAGTTTGGCTCTTTAGCAACAATAGTATCAGTAGCTCTTTGCTTCTTGGTCTATGACTCCTTAAATAGAAGTCTTGGAGTTATTTTTCCCACTCAATTCTTTCATTCTTTAATTTTAATTCACATGGATTAGGTAGGATTCATTGCATCTAACCCATTTTTTTTCTCTAGAAACTTCTTGAATAATCCTTTAGAATTCGCCCAAAAATGGTTTACATAAAATTCTGTGCCACTAGCTCATCATCCTTATCTTCCAATTCATTCACAAAATTCAAGACAACCACTTTGTTGACTTAGATTTGGAAAATCTTCATCATTTCAAATAATGCAACAACTTGGCACTATTGAAATACTGGTGCTCGGCACATATTGTGTTACTCTGCATCAACTGTGTTTTTCCTGATGCTCGACACCTGAAGATCACTCGGCATCAACTAAGAAATTTTTGATGCTTAGCACCTAGTCTTCACTTGGAACTCAAGGATCACTCAGCACACACTAGAATTTTTTATTACTTAGCTCCAACTAAGAATTTTCTCGACTTCAACTAACTCACTTGGCACCCACTAAGGATCTTAGTTTAAGCTATGTAGTCAACCTTGTTACAACTTCTTCCTCCAATGTTTCTAAGTGTGACCAACCTTTGTAACCTTGAATATGTTATCAATACATCATTTAACCATTGTCTTAACTAATCATTGCACTTCATTAGAACATCATAAGTCAACCTTTCCCTTAGGTGATCTTGTTACATTTTGTTGATCAAATCCTCTTAATCAATCAACTAAATGATAGTACTTGGATCTTATAAGCAAATGTCATTCCTACAAATAGTAGGTTTGACATCAATGACAAAATAATGATTGAAAATATTCTCCTTTCTTTGTAATAATCTCCCTCTTTGATCTTCAACAATGAGCTTTTCAACTAGATTTTCAAAAATCTCCCTCTTTGACATTGATGGCAAACCAAACCAATCAACCATCAACCATCAGACTAAACTATTCAGCCACAAGCTTACTAGGTTAGAACAGTAAGTCAAATGCCAAAAAGTAAGTTGTAGCTTCACATCTCCTTCTATTATTCTGATTGATTCATTTGTACTTCTCCCTCTTAGATGATATATCCTTGTTCTTTGTCTTTCTCCCTCTATATTACTGATCTTCTACTATTCTGATCAACCTCTGATTATTTCAGTCAACTTCTCCTGTTGATTAGTTTTCTACTATTTCTCCCTCTTTGACAATAATGCAAAAGACATATTAACATCTTAATATGCAGGTGTAGCTTTGCAGGTTCATTCAATTTCTCCCTCTGTCACCTTGCTTGTGACTGATTTGGAACTTTAGCACTTCTACTACTTTAGAAATGAATCCTAAAGTAAACATCCTCTACATCAATGTGTAATATCTTCAACATTCAGCTTATTTGATGTAGGGAATTCTTGCTTTTGCTTCAAGTAGCCTTGTCTAGGGGTATCACCCCTATTTTACCTCTAAGATACTCAAAAGCATCTTTAGGTAGTGCTTTTGTGAAGATGTTAGCAATCTATTTCTTTGAGCTAACATGTTCCATCTTCACTTTTTTGTCTTCCACCAACTCTCTTACATAGTGATACTTGATTGCAATATGCTTGGTTTCAGCATGCATTACAGAATTCTTTGATATGTTAATAGCATTTTTATTATCATGATAAAGTATCACAGGCTCAGTTACCTCTTCCTTCATACCTTACAATAAATGTTCGATCCATACAATATTGGTGCAATTTATAGCAGCTACCACATATTTAGCTTTAGCAGTGGACTATGAGGTGCAGCTTTTCTTTTTGCTAGTCAATGTAATTAACCTTTTTCCTAAGAAAAGTGCTCCTCCACTGGTATTTTTTCTATCATCAATGTTTCCTCCCCAATCTGCATCAATATAGGCTCTTAGTTCAAATTTTTCACTCCTCTTGTAGTAAAAACTAAAGTCATTAGTTCCTTTTAGGTACCATAGTATTCTCTTTACTGCCATTAAGTGATTTTCTCTTGGATTTGCAAAAAATCTTGCCACTATTCCAACAACTAATGCAATGTCTAGTCTACTATGTACAACATATTGAAGCTTTCCAATCATTGATCTATACAATGTCTAATTCACTTCAGCAGACTCATCATTCTTGGATAGCTTATGTCCAGTTGTCATTAGTGTGCTAACTGGTTTTGAGTCTTCTAACCCAAATGTTTTGAGTACCTCCTTGATGTATTTAGATTGGGTCACAAATATACCATGCTTCAATTGATGTACTTTCAATCCAACAAAGACTTTGATTTCTCCAAACATTGACATCTCAAATTCATGCTTCATTTAATCAGCAAAATCTTTGCATAGAACATCTTTTCCTCTAAATATTATATCATCCACAAAGATTTTTTATATCAAAATGTCTTTACCTTTTTCAGCTTTGATGTACAAGTTGTTGATGTCATATGTTCTTTCAAATCCTATCTTCACAAGATACTTGTGCAACCTCTCATACCATGCTCTAGGTGCTTGCTTCAATCCATAAAGTGCTTTGTGCAATTTGTAGACCATGTCCTTTTTCTTCTCGTCAACAAATCCCTCTAGTTGTTCTATGTAGACTTCCTCTTCTAGTATACTATTTAGAAAAGCAGACTTCACATCCATCTAGTACATTTTGCAACCTTTGTATATAGCATATGCAAGTAATGTTCTTACTCCTATTCTTGCAACAAGGGAAAATGTTTCCCCATAATCCAGTCATTCTTCTTGTGCATACCATTGCAAACTAATCTGGCTTTGTTTCTTGTTATCTCACCATTCACATAAAGTTTTTTTCTAAACATTCATTTGGTACCAATCACATTCTTATCAACAGGTCTAGGAACTAGAGACCATGTTTTGTTCTTCTCAATTTGATCTATCTCCGCTTGCATGGCTTTATACTAGTCATCATCTTCTAATGCATCTTTCACTATTTTAGGTTTAACCTTGCTCAACAGACATGATTCATTCCTCAGTCTATTCCTTGTCATTGGTCTGGCATCCTTGTCACCAATTATTTGATCTAGAGAATGATGTCTTCTCACATATTTGGATAACCTTGGTTCTGTCCTTCTTTCCATGTTTGATCCTTAAACTTCAGAGTCATTTTTTTCTTCTTCATCTAGCACTTCATCATTTCTTTCATGTGTACTATTTTTAGAATCAAAATGTGCATTTTCTACAATCTACAGCTTGGCTTTTGAATGCAGTTTGGCATTCACTGGTTGAGACTCGAAAGATACTAAAATTTGTTGTTGATTTGCAGCATTGTCTTCAATAGTCATTCCTTCATAGAAGTATACAATGGGTCTATAATCCTCTAATTTCTTGGACTCATCAACTTGGACTTCTGCATGCTCATCAAAATTTACATTTTCACTCTCCATAATCTTGTTAGTGTTAGTATTCATATGCTTTGCTTCTAGTGGAGTATCCAAGGAATATGCCTTCATCACTTTTAGCATCAAACTTTTCATTTCTAGTATCTTTAATAATATAGCATTTACAACCAAATACTTTGAAATATTTAACATTAGGTGAGTGACCATACCATAATTCAAAAGGTGTGGTATTTGTACCTTTCTTGACTTGAACTCTATTCAGTGTGTAGATTGCAATACTTATAGCTTCTCTCTAGTACTTTAGTGCAACATTTTTTTCCATCATTAAGGTTTCAGCATAGTCAATCACTGACCTATTCTTTCTTTTAGCAATACCATTCTGTGGTGGAGTTCTTGGTGCTGATTTTTTCCTTTTGATACCTATGTCATTGCAAAATATTTCAAATTCTTTTGATGTGAATTCACCTCCTTTGTCTGACCTTAGGCACTTCAGGTTCTTTCCTGTTTCCTTCTCAACTCTATCCAAATACCACTTGAACATTTGAAATGAATCAATTTTTTTCTTTAAGAACATAGCAATCATCATCCTGGAATAGTCATCTACAAATAGCATTATGTATCTATCTCCTAGGTAGCTTTGCACTTCTATTGGACCACATAATTCTGTATGGACTAACTCTAGTACTTCCTTGGAAGTGTATTTTTTCTTTTGAAACTAGACTTAGTCATTTTTCCTAGTTGACATTGTTTTCACATTGTGTTTTTAGGTTTCTTCAACTTTGGCAATCCTCTAACCTTGTTCTTTTTGCTAATGTTGATCAAATTATCAAAGTTAACATGACACAACCTTTTATGCCACAACCACACATCATCAAGTGTAACAACGAGACACGTTGCATCTTCTATATCTAGGTAAAATAGATTACTCCTAGTTTTTTCACCTTTTCCTATCAAATTTCCTTCAGTGTCATAGATCTTGGCAGTTTTGTTTCCAAATTCAACTTTCCAACCTACATTGCCTAACTATGATACACTCAACAACTTGTAATTTAGTCCTTCAATATAGTATGCATTATCACATGAAATTTTCTTTGTGAGTTTAATGGAGCCTTTTTTCATTGATTTGACATGGAACATTATTACCAAATCTAACACTATTTCCATCATATTGAGTAAAGGTAATGAACTTACTTTTGTCTCCTATCATGTGATGTGAGCACCCACTGTCAATGATCCACTTGTCATTCTTGTTCACACAGGTAACCAATGTTGTTGCTTCATCTTCATCTTTGTCTGATTCATCCTTCATGGCCACATAGACTACTTCATTATCATTCTCATCAAAATCTTCTTCAACAATGTAGCATCTCTTGCCTTTCTTCTTTTAGTCTTTGCTATCATCTTCTCTCTTGTTCCTGTAATTGTTTCCTTCTTTGTAGTTTTTCTTCTATGTACATCTTGCAACAATATGACCTACTTCATTGCAATTGAAACTTATGATAGGGAGCTTAACTTTGAATTTTTTTTTTCCTCTATGGAATCTCCTAACCAGTAGTGCTTCTAGCTATTCCACATCTTCCTCATCTACACTACTATCACTAGATGCATGTTTTCCTTTTCTTCTCTTCTTGTTTGATGTCTCCTCGTCAGTGTCTTTTATTTTCATCTTGGATTTGAAAGAAGGTTCAAGGTTCTCAAGTCTATAGTTATCAAAATTGGATAGCTCAAATGCAGTAAGTCTTCCCACTAAAACTTCAAAGGTTAGTGTGTTTCCTTGAACACACCTTAGCTCTTGGATGGCTAAAACTCTAATAGCATAGATAAGGAGTAGAGTTCTTAAGTATTTTCTGATAACAGTCTCTTCTTCTAGTTGACCGCCTAGACTTCTTATTGCACTTACCACTTCTTTCATTCTTGTAGCATATTTAGCAGCATTTTCACCTTTCTCCATTTTCATGTCATCAAACTTTCCTCTTAGGATTTCTCTCTTTGCTCTCTGAACATTCTGATCTCCTCCATAGATATTTGATAAGGCTTTCCACATCTTGAATGTAGTGTCATAGTCTTTGATGTCATCATATTCTGCATAATTGAGTGCAGAAGCAATTTCCAGCATTGCTTGATTGTGCTCCTTCTTTTTATTCAAATCATCTACAGTAAGAGGTCCTGCTTGATTGACATGTTCTATTCCAATTGAGGTTTATGCATAGTCACCTATTGATCCAAGGTACAATTTCATTAGACTCTGCCATGCAGTAAAGTTGTCTTTGTTGAGCTTGGGAACTGCTCTCTTAGACATCTTGATCTTCCTGCTTCTAGTACCTTAAAACTAAATCAGCAAATGGCTCTGAACCAATTGTTAGAAATGCTTTAGAATAACTAAGAGGGGGGGTGAATCAATTATTCTAGGTCCAAATGTCCTATTCAAACTTTTTACTAAGTATAATGAGCCCATTCAACCATTCATTCATCTAAGCTTTAACTAATCTAATTATCAAATCATTGTAAACCAACATGTAAGCATAACACATAATAAATCAACACATGACACAGTGATTTACGTCGAAACCCAATTTTGAAAAAAACCACCAATAACATGCTACCCAATTCTCACACTTTTGAAGTGATGCCCTATGAAAGGCCTGCCCTATTAAAGGTTTACAATACACTATTAAATGTGACCTTGTTAGAGGATTTAACCACCTTATTAGAAGTGGGCCTAGTTAGAGGACTTTAAAACATTCACTTGGAATGCCACACTATTAAAAGATTTACAAATGGCTATTAAACCAACCTAATTCCATAGGATTTTTTCATATCTAATACAATTGCTAGAGATTATTAGAAAATCTTGACATAACTACAACATACAACTTATCTTGCAAATATCATATCACTTCTCAACTCATACCCTTACCTAGCCTTCAATCTCTGCAACTCTTGATAGATTGCCCTTCTTTCAAGCTTAGTCTCTTTGAATCTCCATGCTCAATGTACTAGTGCAATCATCTCTTCATGACCACTCCTTCTCGTAGATGTCTCCTCCTTGACACCCTTCTAACCACTTTGCAAATGTTGGCTCTTTAGCAGCAACAGTATCAACAAATCTTTGCTTTGTGGTCTATGACTCCTTAAATAGAATTCTTGGACTTCTTTTTCCTGCTCAATTCTTCCATTCTTTAATTTCAATTTGCATGGATTAGGTAGGATTCATTGCATCTAACCCACATTCTATTTCCTCTAGAAACGTCTTGAATAATCCTTTAGAATTCACCCAAAAATGGTTTACATAAAATTCTGTGCCACCAGCTTATCATCCTTATCTTCCAACTTGTTCACAAAATTCAAGGCAACCACTTTGTTAGCTCAGATTTGGAAAATCTTCATCATTTGAAATAATGTAGCTACTTAGCACTATGGAAATACTAGTGCTTGGCACATACTATGTTACTTTGCATCAACTGTGTTTTTCCTTATGCTTGACACCTGAAGATCACTCGACACCAACTAAGAAATTTCTAATGCTCGACACTTGATCTTCACTCAAAACTTGAAGATCACTCAACACACACTAGAATTTTTAGTTACTCGGCTCCAATTGAGAATTTTCTCAACTTCAACTAACTCGCTCGGCACCCACTAAAGATCTTAGTTTAAGCTTTGCAGTCAACCTTGTTACAACTTCTTCCTCCAATGTTTTTAAGTGTGACCAACCTCTATAACTTTGAGTATGTTATCAATACATCATTTAACCATTGTCTTAACTGATCCTTGCACTTCATTACAACATCATAATTCAACCTTTCCCTTAGGTAATCTTGTTACATTTTGTTGATCAAATCCTCTTCATCAATCAACTAAGTGATAGTACTTGGATCTTATAAGAAAATTTCATTCCTACAAATAGGAGGTTTGACATCAATGACAAAATAATGATTGAAAACATTCTCCTTTCTTTGCAACAATCTCCCTCTTTGATCTTCAACAATGAGCTTTTCAATCAGATTTTCAACAGATACAAGGCCTGATATTGCTCTTGTAGTTGGTATAGTGGCAAGATTCTCAGCAAAATCCAGAGAAAATCATATGATGACAATCAAAAGAATCTTGAGATACTTGAAAGGTACTGAAGATTATGGCTTATGGTACAAACTTTGAGGAAATTTGGACTTAAAAGTAGTTACTGATGCTAATTGGGTGGGAAACATTGATGACAGAAAGAGTACAAGTGGTGGAGCATTCTTTCTTGGAAAAAGGTTGGTATTTTGGATAAGCAAAAAGCAAAATTGCACATCCTAATCTACAGCAAAAGTAGAATATGTTGCAACTATAATAAATTTTTCTAATATTATTTGGTTTAAATAGTTGTTGGAAGGCATGAAGGTTGAGATCAAAGAACTAGTTGTCATGTTTTCTGATAATACAGGTGCAATTAACATATCAAAGAATCTAGGGATGCATTCCAAAACCAAGCACATTGCTATAAAATACCACTTTGTCAAAGAATTGGTGCAAGATAAGGAAATCAGATTGGAATATGTCCATACAAAAGAACAAATTATAGACATATTTACCAAGCCATTACCTAAGGATGCATTCTTGTATCTAAGAGGTAAGTTAGGGGTTAGTCCCCTATCTAAAGCTCAATAAAATAAAGTTTTAGTGATGCATCAATAAGAACCAAGTTGATGATCTATCAGTTGATGCAGCATAGTCAAGAGAACATTGCATATGAATCAGAACTCAAGGTACATTGATACTCATTTCGTATGTGTTGTCTTTGGCATGTGTTGTCAAAGAGGGAGAGTTTACTATCATATCTTTCTTAAATTTGTTTGAGGTATAGTTTATTGTCTTTCTAAAATTTGTTTTGAGGAAGAAGCTATGTAATTCCTTCATAGAGGGAGATTACTACATTAGAGAAGTTTACAATATAAAATCTAAGTGGGAGAAACTTTCTATCAGAAAAAGACTTGTTTTCAAATTTTCAATGTGCTATGAGATGTTGTGTTGCCATCAATGCCAAAGAGGGAGATTATTGGATATAATTATCTATTTGTGTGTTGTCTTTTATGTTACACAAATATCATATCAGTTGGAAGATAGTGCTTACCAAGCTCACTTGGTCAGCAAGGCAATTTTCCTTGTCTACCGAGTATTCCTAGAGATTGCTCTACATAGATAGTGTCTACTGAGCTCACTCAAGCGTCGAAGGAAATTATGGTAGAAAGCAGTATTAACCAAGCTCTTATGGTCAATGAAGGAAAGTTAGTCAGAAGTTAGTGTTCATCGAGTTCACTTAGTTGCCAAAGGATTTTGCAAGTTTGTAGTGTTAACCAAGCTTCTATTGGTTAATGTAGGAGAAATCATTTTGGATCAGTGTTTACCAAGCAGGGTTAGCCAATGAAGGATTTTGTTAATATTGGGATATAAAGTTTAATTATTTCAAGTATTGATTCTAGCCGACTGTGATGATAATTATTGGTCATTGTAACTTGTAATTGAGTTGACTTGATAATTTCTAAGGTATAAATGAAAGGTCAAGTTGAGATTCTAGTGTGTATGAGCGAGTATGCAAGCGTATTGATTGTTTAATAAGAATAGTGTGAGCAAATTTGAAAGATGGTTAGATATCCTTGAGGAGTAGAAAAGTTATATTCGATCAGGAAGGATCTAGCATGAAGTAGAATAAAAATCTATAATCAGAAATTTAGTTGCATCTCATTTAGGTCATTTCATTGTTACTTTCTTACCATTGTAGTAGTGATTTCAAAATCTCTTTAAAAAGTTGGTTTAATAGCCAGTTGTAAATCCTCTAACAAGGTGACAGTTCCATTGAATTGTTCTAAAGACCTCTTGCGAGGCCACTCCTTATAGGGTGATTAAATCCTCTAACAAAGTCACACCTAACAGTATGTTTTCTAATCTTTAACCAAGTTGGCTCCTAATAAGGCTCACTTTAGAAGAGTAAAAATTAGTAGCTAGTTACTTGGTGTTTTTTCCCATATTGGGTTTCCATGTTAAATCTAGTGTCTCATGTGTTCATTTTATTTCTTTTATGCTTGCATGTCATTCACTGTGAATGTTTAAGATCTATTAAAGTATTTAACATAAACTGTATTTATCAAGTTATAGCAATTTATGTATGTTTACTGAGTGACAATAGTAATTAGTTTTATCTAACATCCAAGGGATCTATTGATAATTTTTTGTGGTAACTGATTCACCCACCCCCCCCCCCCCCCCCCCTCAATTACTCCATCTATATTTCCAACAATTACATAGCTTGGCTTGTAGTGTAGATTGGTCTAGAATATTCTTCAAATCGTTTGTGGTCAATGGATTGATGCTCTGAGATGATGCATCAGAAACATCCTTGATAGTTGTGGTATCTATAGTTACACTTATGTCATGAGGGGGACTAACACTCGGCATTTGTTTGTCTTGCACACTTTGTTCATCTTGCTATTGTTTAACTATTGTCATGTCATCATTTTTCTTTTCAATTTCCTCCTCAACTATATTTTCTTCTTCATTGTCATCTTCCTTGTCATAATCATCATTTTTGCCCTCAAAAGGGTCCACTTCTCCTTGTTTCATAGTGGTCAACCCATAATAAGTTTCCACATTTGTGTTGACTTTTTGACCACATCTTCAATGTTGTTTTGAAGAATGTTAAAATCTTTATATTTTGGTGTGAACCTTCCTCCATATTTCTTATTTTCCTTAGCAATCTACCCTTTTGTTAGCTCTGGCATTACTTGGGCTAAAGTTGTTTCTCTAATCTATTTCTCCAAATTTAAATAGCAATGCCACTTTTTCTCAACAATATATTATAGACCTTTTGGTATAGTGTTGGAAAACTCAAGTGGAGTGTTCTTGAATTTAGACATCATAGCATATAATGTCTATTCCACTAGATTCTTCTCTTCTTTCCCAAGTTTCTCAAAATCAATATGCTTTAAACTAGATAAATATGCATTATTCTTGACATTTTCACACAAATTTTCAAGATCAAAGTGTGATTTATGACTTACCACTTTGAATTGGATTATATCATCTAATTCACTCCTTTCTTCATCTAAGTTAGGTTGTGCAACATATTTTCTTCTTTATTTCTTTTCCACTTGGCCAACTTACTCTACTTTCCTTGTTTTCTCCTTGGCCTTTTGTGTTGTGACTCATGTGGTTGCTCTGGTGATAGCTGCACTCGGCTTGGTTGGACTTGGTCTAAAAAAATTATTTTCCTTAGCCACTGGCTATGCTTTATCCTTTCTCTTCTTTGGCTCATCTTGAGTAGGTGCTTCCTTGGCTTCTTCTCTCTTAGCACATTTTTTTTACTCTTATTACTTATCCTCTCCCATGCCTTGAGTCAATACAAGAGGTTCTTGAGTTTTTTCTTTTTCTTCCTCTTCATTGTCTTCATCTTCTTCCTCTTCTTCCTCATCTACACCTTCACCAAATTTAGCTTTAAGCTTCTTCACCAACCTATCCTTCTTTTTAAGTGTAGAGGTTGTCTTCAAATCCATTTCAACCTTTGATTTCATCACATCATAGTTCCCAAAGACTTTTGTATTTTTGTCAACTTCCTCTACTAGGAGTGTTGTGATGGCTACTGAAGCTTCATCAACATTGATCTCATACCCTAAGGGTCTTATCCATCTTACCCTTGGTGTGGTAGCTTGTACATATGTATAATCAATCTCAATAAGAAAAAATATATCATTATAATATCTTCCAACTAAGGATATAGGTATCTTGGGTCTCTACTTCATTGATTTCTTGAAATCTTCAAAATAACTTGTCATCAATGTCCCGAAGTTTTCTCCCATCTGTTCAATGAACTCATTGATCTACACTACAATTGACCTATTGGTCTTCCATCCTATAGTACCAAAAGAGGGAAATTTATTCTATACATAGAAGAATATGCAAACTATAATTGAACCAAATTTTCATTGAGCACTCCTAGTCTTCCTAATTGCTCCAAGATTTTCCATTAATTTTTGTAGTTAAAGCTCATCCAGATCATAAGTATGATCTTTCTTCACAATCTTGTAGCCAACATCCATAGCAATATAAGGTACACTATTCAATCTACTAGATTGATAGAATTTATGAGAAGCTACCCTCATAGCAAAGTTTAGCAATGGATTAACAATATTATCTATTGTCATGCCTCTTTTTTTCTATTTTGCTCCAGTGTTTTTCTCTATTACTTCCTTTGAATCACTCCTCAGAGTCTTGGGCTGATCTAGGGTTGGGTAACCAGTAACCCTATGAATTATTCTTTTGGTAATATTAATCGGTTAACCCTCTAGCCATAAAGATCCATCATGTATTCTTCTTAGAATAATTATAATCCATTTAGTTTTAAACACACTAGGAAAATATAGATCATGTGTTAAACCCTTCTTCTCAAAGATTTTGTACTCTTCCTTCAAAACACTATTTTTACATAACCTATCATATGCTTCTCTAATTTCCATGTCTCTTATTCCTCCTATTTTACAATTATAACATTTCCTAACATCTTGTACCATAATAACTTTTGGCGGGGTGATTGACAAAGCACCAGAAGCATCTTGTTTGTAGGCTATGTCAAGAATGGCCTTAAATATTGGTTGTTTGACTTTGTTATTGATAAGATGAACATTCAAACCTCTTTCCATTCTACATTTTTTAAGCTAGATGTTATTCTATCAAACTAGGGTTTATGCAAAAGTAAACTGTATAGCTCGGCTTGTGATAAATTGTGAAATCTGAAGAACTGGTGTGAAATCACTATCAAATTCTTTGCAAATGCTTTGAACAAGTTTTTCAATCACCTTTTTCTTCATTTTCTCTTGCTTGAATTCAAAATGATGAATAATGAGCATAAATTGATCAAATACCCTTCAAAAACTTTGCATTTAATATTTAGTGCTTGCACAATTGTAATCTCAGCATCAACTATTTTTATATTCATTGAGCATCTATTTATATTTCCATCAGTTTGTAGCTACTATGAGTTTGGCATCAACTAACTAGTTTGGTAACTTGGCATCAACTAGTATTCCACTCGATATACACAGGAAACATTTCATGCTCGACAACAACATGAAAGACTTAATGATTTAACTTGAATTTTCAACAATATCTTGCATCTTTATTCATGCTAATGTAGTCTTTTTAGTAATATCTCCTTTGGAACTAATGTATGATATAAAAATTAAATATTAGTCCCACATACCTCTTGTTTTCCTAGTCTGATGAGGTGTGACCACTTGACCTATTAGGTGAAGTGATCCCTTCTCCATTTGATATGCTGCAACCATCTTTCTTTTTCCATGTCTTGTTCATCTAACCTCTAATGTGTTCAACATCTGCCTTGCCTTTTCCTTTCTTGAATTCACAACTTAGTGCCTTTGACCTAGTTGGATAATGCTTACTAATATTACGAGTCTTCAAGTAGCTAAAGCATGTAGTTTGACTTAACCATCTATTTTAGTTGCCACTGAAGTGTGTCCTAATCCAATTCTCAAGAATATGTCCATATTCTTGACAATAATGACAGTTATGTCTTGTGTTATAATTCTAATTATAAAAGTTTCCATGGATTTTTACCTTTGTTGACCTATTTGATGACAACATGGATTTGGATCTGCATTCAAAGGCTCTATGTCCATACTTCTAATAGCTGTAGTAATATCTTCAAATCTTGGTGCTTGTATGGTCTTGGTTCTACATTCATGTGCTTGATGACCTTACTCATTGCACTTATGATAGTGAGTCATGTTCTTAGGCTTGACATTTTGTTTTGTGAACTTTCTCCTACACACATTATCAGTATGTCCTTGGTTACCACAATAATAACAAGTAGGTTTTAAGTTCTTACCTTTGATGTTCCTTTCTTTAGCAACTTTGGACGATTCTCCTTCTTTAGTGCTTATGTAGCCTAATCCTAATATATCATTTTTGGGTCTAGGGGATCTCAATAATTGCTCAAAATACTTGATGGCTTCATTTGGGTTGTTGAGGCTTTCATCAATTTTTTTTTCTCTTTCTAGATCATTCTACATTTTTCATTTTGCAACTTCAATGTAGTTATCTCAATGTCTTTGATATTCAACTCATGATGAGCATTCATCATTTGGCTTAGAGTATCCAATTGCATGTTGGAGATCCTAGTTAACTCTGTTGACTTCTCTTCCAGTCTATTGGCCAGCATTCATCATTTGGCTTAGAGTATCCAATTGCATGTTGGAGATCCTAGTTAACTCTATTGACTTCTCTTCCAATATATTGGCCAAAATTCTTTTTTCTTCTTCAATCATGGCCTTTTCTTCCATGGCTTTCTTCTTTTGTTCAGTTACTTCACATAGCATCATTGCTTGAGATTCTGCTCTAGCTTTAGATTTATGATTTTCTCAGCTTGTACTTTATTCTTTTCCATTAGCTCTACAATTTTTATATCAAATTCATTCGAGTCACCATTGGAAAATAGGTTGGTAGTGTCAATTTCTATGTATTGTATGTCATTCTCTATAATGGCAATTTTTTTCCTTCTCTTTAAGAATTTCCTTAATTCTTCTCTGGCTTTATCCAATTTATGTAGAATGAGTTGTATCTCAATTCCTTGATTCTTAATAATATTTCCCAATTCATAGACTTCTATTTCAACATCTTTTCCTTAAAACTACAAATCTTTTTCTTATGAGAACTTAACTCTAATACCAATTGTTGGAATTACAAGTGGTAAGAGAGTAAACTTCTGAAGAGGGGAGAGGGGGGTGAATCAAGAGTTTAAACTTGAACCCATAATACTTTCACCATTCATACATCATATGCATTAACATACTAAAATAACATGTAAAGAATATGCATCAATCAGGTAAACATGTAATCAAACACACACATAACACTAAATATGATTACCCAAAAACCCTCCAAGTGAGAAAGTAAAACTGGGGTGGGGATTACATCCCAAATCTTCACTACTACAGAAATAAAGTGTCGCTAATTAAGGTTACAATGGTTTGACCATGAATCATGGTCTGACCTATGAAAGGCCTACTCTATTAAAGGCTTACAAAGACTGTTAAGTCCCACCTTGTTAGAGGATTTCAACACCCTGTTAGAAATGTGCTTGATTAGAGGACTTTAACTTACAATTAAGTAAGCACCCTATTAAAGGATTTAATATAGCCTATTAAGGCTACTCTATTAAGAGATTTAGCTAAAATCACCTATTAGAATGTCTCATCATAGATTCTATGATTGGCACTTTCCTAATAACAGATCATCTCTACACAATTTGTGATTGATCCTTCATGATCTAATGTATTAATGATGTATCCTTCTCTATCCTTTGTTCTTCTCTAACTGATTCTACAATACACTCTTATTTCTAAGTCACCTTGAGTGTTCTACAAACTTATCTTGTTTACTCCTTCAATTTTTTCTTTTACCCCTTGTTACATCATAAAACATTTAGGGCTTCATCCTCCTTAAGAAGGCTCTGGTGAATTATAGTTAGGTATGAATCTATGGTTGAGATCCATCCATATTTCCACTTAAACCATCATATTTTCTAATTGGCTATATGTAATTACTTAAACCATCATATTTTCTAATTGGCTACATGAAATTACATAGGGAATTAAAATATAGATTTGTCCTTGTCTCCAAAAGATCAAAATCTATCCTTAAGTTGGCTTAGAAATGGTTTACATAATTGTTTGTGCAATTACAAACAAATATGTTAGAACTATATCACTCGACATATGAACTCATTGGTGCTTGACATACATTGTATTTTTGCTTCTAACTCGGTACTTGATTACTCACCATCCACTATTTACTCAGCACTTGAATCACTCGGCATGGTCTATTTTCTTGGCACATGAGTGACTTGACACTCATTGCAACTTAGCATGGTCGAATATGTACATTTTTTGCTCACCATGTATCAATATTTTGGTATGAACTAAGTAAATTTCTTAAGTGTGTTAACACTCACTTGTCAAAGCCAATCTAAGATCAACAAAGATGAGTATATAATATAATTATCTAATGACTAATTTTGAACCTATGTAGATAGGATTGTGCCAGCATCTTGACTACTTGACATGAGTGACTTTAAAGACATAAGAATTAGGATTTTTTATCTCATAATGATATTGGGATACTCTTAGAAATATCATCATGTATAATTGGAGAAAAGATACTAGTTGGGGATGTTTATATTTTGGTGGATTTTACTTATGATATGTACTGTGACCTAATTCATATGCCTAATGAATTAATAGTTATGGACTCGATATTTTGTCATCATGATAGAAAATGGAGTATAATGTGATTCAAAATATTAATTTTATCATGATAAGCAAATATTAATGTTGATATGCATATTTTGATATCTTAATGTTTTGAATTTTTTTTTAATATATGAAAGTGATTAGAAAAAGGAAAAGTTAATTATGGGAATTTCAATATGTTGATTAAAATTATCATGCATCTATATACATGTATTTTAACATGATTTTCATTGGACTACTGATACTCTAGTTTAGTGTATTGTATAGGAAATTAAACCATGGAAATAATAGGGGAAACCAGGTCTAGACTTATGTGGACATAGTTTAGCCAAGGAGAATATTTGGAAGATTCAAAGACTCATTGTAATGTTTTTATTTTGTAAATGTAAGTTTGCATGTGTGTGATAAATTTAATTTCATAAATACATTAGGGACATGTCATGGTGATGTATAATGTGTTTTAATGTGTCACTTGACACTTGTAAATTTTTTATGTGTTGATGACATGTCACCTAGGGTTTTAGCCATGGTTGCACTTAACCTTAAACTAATTGCCTTTTTAAATATTACATAAACCCATTTGGAGAAAGGATAGGATGGGTTATCATCGAGTGAAATTCGAATTCAAACTTGAGCATTATTTTTAAGGGTCAATAAGTGGTCCCAATGTGCCATTTTTGTGAAAATAAGCCACTCATATGTTATCATAACATGTTAGGGGCCTAAATTTTACCATTTTAGTGTTTAGCTAGCCTAGGGGACCCCTTAACCAATGCATTCTTCCACCAATTCTAAAATTGAGTTGTCCTATGAGTTCATCCCTATTTTTCCACTCAGTCAAAAGTAGTGAATTTGGTAGGGATAAAGTTGTAAGAGATAGCATGGCTTGATGTTTTTTCCAAAAAAAGAGATAGTAGGAGAGTATTTTTAAGGGACTTGGGTAAACTAGTGGGGTTTTCACTCACTCTCTAAGTTTAGAGGCAAATGGGGTTCTAAAGGAGGAAGGACTAAGGAGAAGGGAGCTCTACAACAACTTTCATTTTTTCCTTTAGCTTGGACCAAGTTTGGTGCCCATGCCATTACTCTCACTGCACTTGCTCAATGATGTTTTCTTCTTCATGTTGTGTTAAAATTCATGTCATATGTTTGGGTTGAGATTGTTAGTATGTGTCATTATTGTGATAGATTTCTCTTACAAATTTTTTCCTTTTTTTTGTGTGTATAAATGCTAACAAGTGTAAATGTATTCACTCACCCTTGGGAGGGAAGAAATGCCTTGGGTGAAGGGGTTAGTTGGACTCAACATTGAAGTTGATAGATTTTCCTCTTGGAGAGGGTTTTGTTGTTTATGGAGTATGGGCTACATTGAAGCCATATGCCTTATTTGTTATTATAGGAGGTATAATTGTATTGATGTGATGAGGATGATGTATTTTGATAGTCTTTAAGAGGCATTATGCAATTGCAAATGTATATGTGTATATGGATATGAAATTCTCCTCTTTGTAGAGTCCACCTTCACCCATTGTTTCATGATTCCAATGGTGAATCATTGTGTTAATCCTTGGAAGGGAGTTTATAAGTGTTGTAATGATATGTTGTATGCATTGTTGGTGCTTGAGTGTAACCTGCTTAAGCCTCGTTTCCCTAACTTAGTGGATGGCTTCTTAAAAGGCTAGGATGGGAGGTGAGCCTCCATGATTCTTGTGTAAATATTTTTCAATTTTTATTCTTTTGGATCTATGAAAGAAATAAGAGATTTTCCCTCGCATTGGTGAAGAAAAAGATCGGACAATATGCCATGTATTTGGAAGGAGCATGTTTTCTTCAAGCCATTATGTATTGAGTTGTGATAACAAGACCTCCATTGTTGTTTTGTGTAATGTGTTGTAAAGGTGGATATTATTTTAAATGTATATTATTGTGAAAGTCTTGTGAAAGGAATGAAGAAATTTTAGATATGACCATAAGTATTTGGATTGTAAGGTTTAATGTTATGCATTTAGTTTCATTGAAATGGAAGAATTTGTTGAGATTTGGTTGAAAAGATCATTACTGAAAGAGATTACTAAAAAGGGAAATTATTGAAACAAAAAGTATGTTTCAATCATTGTTTTGTCACTGATGTCAAACCTTTTTTTTTTGGTAAGACAATTTCTTATAAGATTCAAGTACTATCACTTAGTTAATTGATGAAGAGAATTTAATCAATAAGATGTAATAATAGAACCTAGAAGAAAGGTTGAGTTATGGTTATTTAATGAAGTACAAGGATTAGCTAAGACAATGGTGAAATGATGTATTGATAATCTACTTAAGGTTAGAAATTTTGGCTACACTTAGAAAATTTAGAAGATCAAGTTACACTAAGACTGTCTACAAAGCTTGACCAAGTTGATAGTAGGTGCCAGGAAAAGTTAGTGTAAGCTAAGAAAAAAATTATTTGGTGTCAAGTAAAAGAAAATTCTAGTCTGTGTCGAGCAAAATAGTTGATGTCAAGCAACATAGTATCTGACAAGCACCAGTAAAACATAATTGATGCTAAGTGAACTCATAGTTGATGTCGAGCAACACAATATGTGTCAAGCATCAGAAGATTAATAATGTTGAGTTGTTGCATTATTAGAAAATTCAAAGATTCACTAAATCTAAGCCAACAAGTTTGTTTTCTTGAAGTCTATAAACTAAATTGAAGATAAGGATGATGAGCTGGTGGTATATAATTTGAGGTAAACCATTTCTAGGTGAATTCAAATGGATTCTAGGAGAAGTTTCTAGAATAAAGATGGAATATGAGGTAGATACATTGTATCCTACCTAATTTTTCCAAACCCTAAAATGGATAATGGAGAAAAAAGTAGAAAAAGTATTCTAATTTCCTATTTAAGGAATGTCTAATCATGAAGCAAAGATGTAGGAGGAAGATATTGATAAGGTTAAAAAAGACCAAGGAAGAACAGAGACAAAGAGTTAAGGACTCTTCTTCATGAAGTGACCACAAAAGAGACTCCATTGGTGTACCAAGCAAGAAGGCTTAAGGAGATATATGCTTGAAGGGTGAACAAGCTATTAGAACTGAAAATAATGAAAGACAAGAAAGATTGAGGACTGAACAGTGATCTAAAATCTGCAAGAGAAAGTTGTAAGTTGTATCAGATCAAAAGCTCTACTGTTACTCTCTAACAATTGTATTAGCTTAGAGTAAAATCCTTTGGACTAAGGTTGACTTAAAAATTATTAGAAAATCCTTTAACATGGTGGCATTCCAAGTGAATGGCCAAAAGTCCTCTAGCAAGGCTCTCTTTTAACAAGGTGATTGAAATCCCTTGACTGGGTCACATTTAACAATGTGTTGTAAACTTTAATAAGGTTGATCTTTCACAAGGCATCACTTCATAAGAGTGAAAATGGAGTAGCATGTTGCTAGTGATTGTTCCCAAATTATATTTCCATGTTAAATTATTGTGTCAAGTGTGTGGATGAATCTTTATGTTTCATGATTTTATTGTTGCATGTTGATTTAACAGTACCTTGCAAATTTTGGAGATAAGCTTGGATGCATACACAGATATGAATGTTTGATGGGTTAACAAAGCTAAGTGAAAATATTTTATTGATACATTTGGACCTTGAAAAATTGATTCACCCCCCCTCTTATTTATTCTAAAGAATTCTAACAATTGGTAATAGAGTCATCTATTGAAAGGACTAGTTTGAAGGTACTAGAAGCAAAAAGATCAAGATGTCCAAGAGAGATGTACCCAAGCTTAACAAAGATAACTTCCCTACATGGAAAATTCTAATGAGACTACATCTTGGAGGAATAGAAGATCATGCAAAATCCACTATCTCAGTAGAACATGTTGATCCTACTAGAGTTCCTATTGATGAAGATATGAAGAAGAATAACTAGCACAACCAGGCAATGTTGGAGATTGCCTTTTCCCTTACCTATGAAAATTTTTATGACATCAAGGGATGTGACACTACAAAGAAGATGTGGGATGCCCTACACACCATCTATGGAGGAGACAAAAATGTTTAAAGAGCCAAATCTAAGAGCATCAGAAGTAAATTTGATGACATGATAATGGAAGAAGGTGAGAACATTGCTCAATATGTTGCTAGAATAAAAGATGTAGTTAGTGCAATAAGAGGAGCTACTGGTCAAATAGAAGATGATACTATTTTAAGAAAAGTCTTAAGAACAATACTTCTTGTTTATTCTATTAGAGTATCCATAATCCAAGAACTTAGATGTATTCTAGGAAACAATCTAACTCTTGAAGGTCTAGTAGGTGGACTCATTGCTTCTGAGCTATCCAACTTTGACAACTACAAACCAAAGAGTCTTGAATCTACTTTCAAGGCTAAGTTGATATTAAAATATTCTAATGAAAAGAAGTGGAAGAAGAAGAGAAAGATAAAACATGTGTCTAGTGAAAGTGATACAAATGAAGAAGATGTTGATCAACTAGAAGTATTGTTGGCAAGAAGATTCCATAGAGGAAAAGGCAAGTTAAAAGGTAAGTTACCCATCATTTTTTTTAATTGCAATCAAATTGGTCATATTGTTGCTAGATGTCTAGAGAAGAAAAACTACAGAGGAAGTGACAAATAAAAAGGTAGAAGAAATGAAGACATCAAGGATTACAAAGACAAAGGCAAGAACTACTAAATTGTTGAAGAGGATGATTCTAATGAACATGATGATGAAGTAGTTTATGTTGCAATGAAAGATGAATTTGATGAAGATAAGGAAACTACACTGGTGACTTGTGTAAACAAAAATGATAGATGGATCATTCACAATGGATGCTCACATCACATGACAGGAGATAAAAGTAAGTTCACTGCCTTAAAGCATTATGATGGAAATAGTGTTAGATTTGGTGATGATGCTCCATGTTTGATAAAAGGAAAAGGTTTGATTAAACTCATAGAAAAGATCTCATGTGATAATGCTTACTATGTTGAAGGAATGAATTATAATCTGTTGAGTGTGTCACAACTAAGCAATTTAGGATGCAAAGTTGAATTTGGAAACAAGATAGCCAATATTTATGACACAAATGGGAAATTGATAGGAAAAGGAGACCAAACTAAAAGAAATCTATTTTATCTTGATATAGAGGAAGCTACTTGTCTTGTTGTGAAAATTGATAATGTGTATCTATGGCATAAAAGGTTATGTCATGTTCACTTTGATAACTTGATTAGTATCATTAACATGAAGAAAGATAGAGCATTGCCCAAGCTGAAAAAGCCTGATAATTTGATATTTAAACAATGTCAACTAGGTAAAATGACTAAGTCAAGCTTCAAGAGAAAAACTTATACCTCTAAAGAAATACTAGAGATTGTTCATACTAACTTGTGTGGACTTATAAAAGTGCAAAGCTACAAAGAAGACAAGTACATAATGTTATTTGTAGATGATTATTCTAGGATGATGATAGTCATGTTTCTAAAGAAAAAGTTTGATGCCTTTCAAATGTTTAAATGGTTTTTTGCAGGAGTTGAAAAGGGAATAGGTAAAAGTCTAAAATGTTTGAGATCAGAATGAGGAGGAGAATTCACATTAGATGAACTTGAAATGTTCTGTAATGATAGAGGAACCAAAAGATCGACATCAATACCTAGGACCCCTCCATAGAATGGAATTGTTGAGATAAGAAATAGGTCAATAATGGACTGTGTCAAGAAACTTATGATAGAGAAGAATGTTTCTCTTAAATATTGGAGAGAAGATGTAAGCAAAGCTGTCTATACCCTAAATTGAGTGGAAATCAAGAAAGGTACTCATTCAACACCTTTTTAATTATGGTATGGATACTCACCTAATGTAAAATACTTTAAGGTATTTGGGAGAAAATGTTACATTCTTAAATATGCTAGAAATGGTAAGTTTGATGAAAAAAGTGATGAAGGTATATTCCTTGGCTACTCCACAAAAAGAAAAGCATTCAAGTGTTTAAATACTAACACTAACAAAATTTTCAAAAGTGCAAATGTAAATTTTGATGAATACATAGAAGTTCATGATGCTAAACCCATCAAAAGGCTAGAAGAATAAAAATCATTTGTATACTTCTATGAAGGAATGTCTGTTGAAGAAGAAGTTGCCAATCAAGTTGGAAACCAACAGCAAGTTTCAATAACTGTCGAGTCACAACCAGTGAATGTTGAATTGAATTTAGGAACTGAGATGGATTCAGGTGTCAAGTTACAAAATGAAGAAACTACACATTCTAATTCTAAAATTAGTGTACATGAAAGAGATGTTGAGATACTTGACATAAATATACATAGAGACTCTAAAGCTGAAAGACAAAATGAAGAAACAAGGGCTGAGCCAAGACTATCCAAATATGTTAGAAGACACCAGCCTGCTAATCAAATCATTGGAAACAAAGATGCTAGACCAATGACAAGAAATAGACTAAGGAGTGAATCATGTTTACTGAGCAAGAAAGAACCCAAGATAGTAAAATATGCACTAGAAGATGATGACTGGTGCAATGCCATGAAAGAAGAAATTGAGCAGATAGAGAAAAAAAAACTTGGAGTTTAGTTCCAAGACCATATGACAAAAATGTAATTGGCACCAATTGGGTATTTAGAAATAAGTTAGATGAGAATGGTGAAATCACAAGGAACAAAGTAAGACTAATTTGCAAAGGATATGCACAAGAGGGAGGAATAGACTATGGGGAGACATTTTCCCCTATTGCAAGATTGGAAGGAGTTAGAACTCTACTTGCATATGCTACATACAAATGATTCAAAGTTTATTAGATGGATTTTAAGTCTACATTTCTAAATGGCATACTAGAAGAAGAAATCTACATAGAACAACTAGAAGGATTTGTTGATGACAACAATAAGGAAATGGTATGTAAACTACGCAAAGCTCTTTATGGTTCGAAACAAGCACCAAGAGCATGGTATGAAAGACTTCATAAGTGTCTTGTAAAGAGAGGATTTAAAAGAACTGATGATAACCACAATCTATACATAAAGATAGAAAAAGGTAAAGGTATTTTATTATCTATACTCTTTGTTGATGATATAATATTTGGAGGACAAGATGCTTTATGCAAGGATTTTGATAATCAAATGAAACTTGAATTTGAAATGTCAATGTTTGGGGAGATCAAATTATTTGTGGGAGTACAAGTATATCAACTGAAATATGGTATATTTATCACATAGTCAAAATGCATCAAGGAAATATTAAAAACATTTGGACTAGAAGATTCAAAACCAATAAGTACACCTATGATAAAAGCACACAAACTATCAAAGAATGATGATTCCGTTGAATTAAATCAAACACTATATAGGTCTATGATTGGCAAGTTGTAGTATGTTGTACATAGTAGACTTGATATTGCATTATATGTTGGGATAGTTGCAAGATTCTCTGCAAATACCAAATAAAATCATTTAATGGTGGTAAAAAGATACATGAAAGGAACAGAAGAGTTTGGTCTATACTACAAGAAGAATGATAAGTTTGACTTGAGAGCCTACACTAATGCTAATTGGGTTGCTAACATAGATGATAGAAAGAGAACCAATGGAGGAGCACTTTTTATAGGCAAAAGATTAATTACATGGACTAGTAAGAAATAGAGTTGTATTTTACAGTCTATAGCTGAAGTTACATGTGTTGTTTTTTCTTTAAAATGCACAAACATTGTATGGATCAAGCATCTACTCAAAGGAATGAGGGAAGATATGATAGAACCTATGATACTTTATTGTGAAAACACTAGTGCTATTAATATATCAAAGAATATAGTGATGCACACCAAGACAAAGAACATTGCAATCAAGTATCATTACTTGAGAGAGTGAGTTGAAGATAAAGAGGTGAAGATGGAGTATGTAAATTTAAAGGAACAAATTTTTGATATCTTCACAAAACCATTACCTAAAGATACACATGAGTATCAAAGAGGTAAGTTAGGGGTGATACCCCTATCAAAGGCTATCTAAATAACATGAGGACTACCCTACATCAAACAATGTGATTACCAAATGTCACAAATTGATGCAAAAGATCTTACTTTGGGTATTGCCTGAAGTAATCAAATTGTGGAAACCCCAAAAAGTCACAAGCAAGGTGATGGAGGGAGAAACTAAAGATACTACAAAATTATATATCTGCATGTTGAAATGAAAAGATGATATGTCTTTGCCATTATTATCAAAAAGGGAGAAATAACAGAAACTAATCAAAAGAGCTAAGAAGGAAACAAAGCATGAGATAGAGTCTGAGGAAGAGAAAGAGAATTCTGATCATCATCAGAGGGAGATTCCAAAATAGATCAAGGAGAAAGAGAAAAGAGGGAGGAATATCAGAAACTGATATTCACCAAGAAAAGAACTTTGTATAATAAGGATAAATCTTAATCTACCTAATAAGAGGGAGTTAGAAGAAGAAACTCAAATGGAGTCATAAGAAAGAATTTTGTAACCTAATGGAAGATGTTGATAGAGGGAGAATTTTGATACAAGTTTTCTTTTCATCATTGTCCTACTATTTTAACTTAGTCAGTTTCGTCAACCAAAGTTTTTTACCAATCAGGTGACTTAGTTGATTAGTTTGGTTTGTCATTAATGCTAAAGAGGGAGATTGTTGAGATCTGATTGAAAAGATCATTACTAAAAGAGATTATTGAAAAAGGGAGATTATTAAAGTAGAAAATATGTTTCAATCTTCATTTTGTTACTAATGTCAAACCTTCTATTTTTTGGTAAAAAAAATTCTTATAAGACTCAAGTACTATCACTTATTTGATTGATGAAGAGGATTTAATCAATAAGATGTAACAATAGCACCTAGAGAAAAGGTTGAGTTATCATTATTTAATGAAGTACAAGGATTAGTCAAGAAAATGGTGAAATGATGTATTAATAATCTACTTAAGGTTACAAGGGTTGGCTACACTTAGAAACTTAGAAGATTAAAGATCAAGTTACACTAAGACTATCTGCAAAGCTTGACCGAGTTTATAGTAGGTGTTGAGCAAAGTTAGTGAAAGCCAAGCAAAAAATTAGTTGGTGCCAAGTAAAAGAAAATTCTAGTGTGTGCCAAGTAAAATAGTTGATACCAAGCAACACAGTATGTTTTGAGCATTAGTAAAATATAGTTGATGCTGAGTAATGCAATATGTGCCTAGCATTAGAAGATCAACGATATTGAGCTATTGCATTATTAGAAAAGTCAAAGATTCACCAAATCTGAGCTAACAAGTTTGTTTTTTTGAAGTTTGTGAACTAGGTAGAAGATAAGGATGATGAGTTGGTGGTATAGAATTTGAGGTAAACCATTTCTAGGTGAATTCAAATGGATTCTAGGTGAAGTTTCTAGAATAAAGATGGAATATGAGGTAGATACATTGTATCCTACCTAATCCATCCAAATCCTAAAATGGATGATGGAGAACAAAGTGGAAAAAGTATTCTAATTTCCTATTTAAGGAATTTTTGTTCATGAAGAAAAGATTTAGGGAACAATATTGATAACGTTAGAAAAGACTAAAAGAATAGAGATAGAGAGTTAAGGACTCTGCTTTATCAAGTAACCACAAAGAGATTGCATTTGCATACCAAGAAAGAAGGCTTAAGGAGATATATGCTTGAAGGGTGAACAAGCTATTAGAAATGAAAAGAATGAAAGCCAAGCAAGATTGAGGACTGAATAGTGATCTAAAATCTATAAGAGAAAGATGTAAGTTGTATTAGATCAAAAGCTCTATTTTTACTCTCTAACAATTGTATTAGCTTACAATAAAATCCTTTGGACTAAGGTTGACTTAATAGTCATTAGAAAATCCTACAGTAGGGTGACATTCCATGTGAATGGCCTAAAGTCCTCTAACAAGGCTCACTTTTAACAGGGTGATTGAAATCCCTTAACTGGGTCACATTTAATAGTGTGAGTTGTAACCTTTAATAGGGTTGGCCTATCACAAATCATCACTTCAGAAGAATGAAAATGGAGGAGCATGTTACTGGTGGTTTTTCCCAAATTGGGTTTCCATGTTAAATCATTATGTTAATTGTGTGGATAAATCTTTATGTTTCATATTTTTATTGTTACATGTTGATTTAAAAGTAACCTGCAAGTTTTGGAGATAAGCTTAGATGCATACATAGATATGAATGTTTAATGGGTTCACTAAGATAAGTGAAAAAAATTTATTGGTACATCTAGACCTTGAATAACTGATTCACCCCCCTCCCCCCCCCTGCCAACTAGTTATTCTAAAGAATTGTAACAATAACTTACCATTGTGGACCCAAATTAAATGCAAATGAGATTCATTGCAATAGCAATTACTTTGATACATAGGGAATCATCTAGCTGAGTTTATAGTTGATCTTGTTCAAAAGTATTAGAAGGATTTGATTTATTGTTGTAAGTGATTAATATGTACAAATTCTTAATCTCAAAAGGTTAATTTTTAAATTATTCCAATAGATTTTCATTTGACGCATTTACTAGAATCTTAGTATTAACATTGCACTCCATAACATAACCAAATCCCATGATACAATACCTTGAGTAAGGAAAATAAACTAAATACAAGTTATTGCATAAGTATACATGAACAAACAAAATATGGGAGTAAGTATTTAGCTCTCTGGATTTTGCATGAGAAGGTGAAAATAGCCCACTACTAAATACAGTCCAATAAAATAATTAGAGAATATGTTATAGGATCTCTAACTATTAAAATCTAATACACAAACCTAACATACATGAAACCCTAAATATTTAATACTAGGCTATTCCTAAAAGCATTTTCCCCAAATAAAAAATGGGGTCACATGATCCTTGGAAGAGGACATACATGTCATTGTCAAATATATAATAGAAAATACACAAAAAATTTAAAATTTAAATTTTTTTTAAAAAAAAGCATTGCTTACTTACTACCCTATCCACATCAACCCACATAATAGGAGAAGGGTGTAATACACAACACTCATGTCATTAGGAATTGGGAAAATCATTCACCCTTATCAAAGAATAATAATATTCTAAACTCATTTCAAACCAAAAACATGTATATAAGCATAAACCCCTTTACTTCCCCATAACACCTTGTACATGATACAGAGCCCAATTCAGGTGCTAAGGCCTGAACATGACCCCACCTTCCCAATCCATATGCCCTCCCAAGTGTTGCCCAACATTTTTATACACATGCACCCATCTTCCAAGGGGCATCTTGATGGGACATTATGTGGAAGGGAAATAGGAGAGGGAAGTGTGCTTGGGTATGCATGTAGGATGCTAGTGGGGCCATGGGAGATCGGGGTTGCAGTTAGGTAAAGGAATAATGTGAAAATTAGTATTTGATTAGGAATTTGGGGTGTGAGTAGTATTTGAGGGGGTTAGGTAGTTGATGTCATGAATTTAGGGAGTAGCTAAGATGTAGTTATAAAGGTGTACAGTTTAGGTTATTTAATTAATGTGTATTGATTAGTAGATAAGTTGGTGATTACTTAGTATAATTAGAAGATAGATGGGATTAAGGTAGAGAGTATTAATTAGCTAGTAGTAAGGCTAGCATAAGTGATAAAGTAATAAGTAGAGTATAGACTTATTATCATTTTTGGTGGACTTTAGGATTATTAGATGCATGTATTTGTGGTTTAGTTGATTGGAATTGGTTTATAGTTAAATATTAATTGAATTATACAATATTGGTACAATATAATTATAATAATTATATAATGATAATATAGAATACTAGTGGTTATTATACAAGAATGTGTGACATACAAAAAGAAAATTTATAGAACTTTATTTGGGGCATATATATATATATATATATATATATATATATATATGTATGTATGTATGTATGTATGTATGTATGTATGTATGTATGTATGTAGACACATTCTAGTACTATGTATATAGAAGTTTCAAACATTATAAATAAATAATCAAAGATATCACATTAAATGTACTTGTATAAGTTGTGATCTTGGGTTACACTTGCCTAATGAGACTAGTAAAAATGTCAACCTAGATAGGTATGACTAACTCTATATTCATTTATTTAATTGTGATGAGAAACATTAGGTTGAATTAGAAATGTAACAAGTTATTATATGATGTTCTTAGTTAATTCTTGGATTTCATATATTGGGGTCTGTATATAAAAACTCGATAGGTACACGCATTGACACTAAATATTAATACATTTGCAGGAACAGGGTGAATGCACCAATGATATAATCATCTCCTTTAAATTAATCTTTCATCAATATGTTTTAGATTAAGGTAAAAATAGGTTTTTAAGGGGACTCAAAACCCTTAATAGAAAAGAGAAAGATAAACCATGAAGCACTACCAAGTTTTACAAGGACCTGAAACCTACAGTTTAACAATAGAAAAATCAAGTTTTATAGGGACCTAAAACCACATAATAGGACCATAAAACAAACCTAGGTTTTACAAGGTTCTGGAACCTACTTTTTACAATAGACAAAAACTAGATAAAAAAACCAATATCAGTGACCAAATACCAGGACCACTAAAAAAAATAGAGACCAAAAACTAGTGACACTACTAGCTTCTGTTGCAACTCTTTAATCATTTTGACTACTTCTTTGCCAACCTCTGCATTGCCTTGGATGGCATCAGCAGCCAACCCTCCAGTAGCCTCAACTGTCATTTTCCTAGACCTTGTCTAGTTCTTTTACTTGGTCCACCTGGAGACAAAATTTCTTCATTGGTTCACTTCCCTAAACTTGTAGTAGGAGCACAAATACTAGAAGTAACCTACTCCATCTTATTTCCACTTTCTTTGATCAGCAAACGAAGTTTTTGTTTATACTCTTTTAGTTTCTCCAGTATATTACCCACCTACACTTCCATCTAACTGATCTTTCATCAATATGTTATATATAGGTCCTAACCTAAATAGATGCTAGCACTACTGAACCAAATTGTTGATACACCCCCAATGATGGTATTGGCATTGGTCATTATAGTACTAGATATGGAATGTAGCAACAGCTCAAAAATCTAACTGTCTAACAAGGATTGTGCATCCAATTCTAAAGTGTCTTACAAACACCTTAATTAAAACTATCTATAATATTAGTACCTTAGGTCTAGTTAATTATTTTAATATGAACCTTGAGGTAACATTATGTTAGTAAACATAATATAAAACATGTAGATGGTTATAAATTGTTCCAATCTAACCATATTAATTATTCTAATATAACCATTAGGGTGCTACCTTCAATTAAGATAGTGACTTTAGACTAACTAGTGTTATGATAGTATGATTATAGAATAGCCTAGCCAATTATTGAAATCTACTCTATTTTAAACACCTCAAATAGATACATCAATAAATCTACTAACCCTTATTAGGGTACATGCATCAAGACAATTTACACTTAATGAACTAAGTAGTTACCTCGTAGACCTTGAATAAGATGCATAATGGATTTGCAGCTAATCGATAACATAAATGAATTATGTTAATACAAGACTATTAAAAATATTCATTGTGTTTTTGCCTTGTAAATTTTGGGCATGAAAAATAACTTCCATATGTTGTGGCTAAATAAAATGGAAGAGTTGAAGTATTGTCCTACGAATTTTCCATCCTTTAATTAAATTGGCTTTGTTGATATGTGTGTAGTTGTTCATAGTCATTGTACTTATCTTGTCCACAATAATATTGGCAATGTCTCATTTTTTAATCTCTACTACAAGTTGGTCTTGCTATAGGTTTGTGCAATATTTCCTAGGAGGATTTACAGTAAGGGTTTCTCAATGATTGCTTATTCTTCTATGGATGTAATTGCATATATCATTCTTGTTTTTAGAATATGACTATAAACCTAAAGTTAGGGTTTCAATATGCAATATTTTGACATTTTGATATAAATATTTATAGTTTATTACTAATTTTCAATTTTTGACATTTTTTGTCCCCAAATTTTGGCTCTTTTTAGTTTAATTTGCATGACAAATTCACCCATATTTGATAGATTTCCTCGATAACACCTTTTCTTCCTAAGAAATGAGCCTTCATTTTGGACCATAGCTCACAAATTTTGATCATCTTGAGTTCCTTATTGATGAGTGAAAAATAAGACCCATTAGAGGTCATCTAATGTGGATTGACATTGTTCTTGAACATAGGATTATTCAATGTAAATATTTTATGGTGAAATATTTTATATAAGCTCATCTAAGTAGAAAAAAAAATCTTTATAAACTACAAATCCATTGGATAATATTTGTAAACCATCAATTGTGCTTGAATTCTTTTGATCTATTACAAATTTCAAATGATATTCAAGTCGGGAACCTCACATATGTCAAAATGAGATGAAAAAAAATTGGAATAGAGTGATATGGACATAGAACCAATCTAATTATCATCTAAAGAATAATGATCTAACACCTCTCCTTAAATAATTTTTGGTTTATGAAGCCAAAATTCCCACTGTCTCTATCCCAAGTTAGAGACTAAGATGGTATCCTTGAAGATATGGAACATATTCTTTTAGAAACTTTGATTTCTTTCCCTTATAATAAGGCCATTATTTTTGGTTTCTTAAAGGTGACTTTTTTGGGGTTAATATCTATCTTATTTCTAGAATCCATAGATATAGTGTAAATTCTTTTGAATCTGATTATGTGCAATTTTTTACATCAAATTTTTGGATCACACTCCACAATCCATCATTAGTATGCAAGAGAGATTAGGGAGAGAATTTGAAAGAACGAAGAATGCTTTAAAAAAAACTAGAAAGAAAGTTATAGTGACCTAAGTAAGGAACTTAAATGTGCATGAATGGTAAGAATGATCCAATATTGAAACAATATTTAGAGATCCTTTCTACCAAGATTTACCATCACTTAAAGATCCAATAGGTGTTACATCTAAAAGTGGACTTAGGAAGCCTTCCTAGAATATTAAAAGTCTAAAACAATAGTACAAAGCTTTAGTATACCTAAAGCTTGCTATTTTTCTGCTAACAACAAATGCTTTTGGTGATGAAGATGCTCACAAAATTCAGGTGGAATTTCCATCCCTCTACATGAATTTTTTGAGCCATGCATTCCCATCCCATTGCTCTTCCAAGTTGTTCTTAAGTGGAAATGGTAGACCTCTCATAGATTTGGATATCTTCTGTGGCCCCATTTATAGCAGATATTAAAAATGTAATGTTTTCTAACAAATTTCTTTGGTTCAACATGGAAAAGATGGTTGGAAATTTATCTTTATTTATAAGTCTATTTAAGGATAGAGTGAGTAGAGAGTCATGCATCCACTCTAATTGTTAAAAACTCCTTTTGGTGGTCCTATAAAGGGTCATAGAGATGTAATATTTCTTGATTAAGTCTTTTTCCTCCTTTATATTGTGTAATTCACCAATTGTCCTAAATTTTATCATGTTGGGCTTACTCCAATCAATAAAAAATCACAAGAAGGATGTTAGGTTCCACTAATCATGTGCCCTATGTGTTCTAGCATGAAAAGATAACAAATTATTATTAAATTAGAGAAACAAAAAGACCAAATTATGGTATATAGTGTGTTTTTGATGCAAGAGCATCTTGGGTTGATGTGTTATCCTACTCATTTGTTTTCATTATGCTAGTTGTTGCCAAGTTTTAGTCATTTTCGAGTTGCAACAAGTGTTGAGTGCCAGTAATTTTGTAGTTTAAGTTGAATTTAGGTTATCCCATGTCATGTTAACACTCAAGTTCACGTGTTATCCCATAATACTCTGTAGTGTGTGTCAAGTTCCATAGTGTGTGACAAGCTATTCTTCATGTACCAAGTTACCTATTGTATGTTGACTGACTCTTCATGTGCTGATTTTTCCTATTTATGTTGAATATCAGAATTTTGGATGTGATTTTTTCATTTTGTTGTGAGTAGACTTGAGAGATTATTTTTTATCGTGACATTTATGTTAAGATCTTTTCTTGGGATGTGTCCAAACCATTGTTGGTTTGGCATTCCTCTTATGTAATTTTCTAGAATGATCTATAAGTCATTTTGGCAAAGTATAAATAGAGTGTTTAGGCTTAGAGTTAGGGTAGATTTTTGGGTGTTTAGAGAAGAACGTAAAAGTTGGAAACTTTGTTGCATGTGTCTAGAAGTTATGAATTGGATGCTAGATCCTAGATCTTGAATGCATTTTGTATTTGGTTGTAACCCACAAAGCCTTATAGCTGGGTATGTATACTAATCATTTCATGAATCAATAAAAGATTATTGTTCTCTCTCTGTGGGGATTTTCTCTTTGTGTGTTTGCTTCCATTGTGTTAACTCTACAAGGTTGGTTTGTATTGTTGGGTATTGTTGGATGAAAACACTCCTAATAATAGGAAGTTGAAGATTGTAGTTACTAGGTTGAAAGGTCATGCTTCACTATGGTGGGAGCATTTGTAAATAAATAGACAAAGGAGAGGAAAGGAGAAGATCAAGACTTGGCTAGAAATGGTGAGCAATTTAAAGAACAAATTTCTTCCTATTAATGACCAAGTTAGCTTGTTGAGAAAGATGTAAAATTTGAAACAAAAGGACATGACTGTGAAAGAGTATATTAAGGATTTCTATATATTGCACATTAGATTTGGACATGTGGATGATGATGTTGAGAAAATTGCAAGGTACATGAATGGATTGAGATCTACAATTCAAGATGAAATAAGTTTTGTGAAATTAGAAATTGTAGAAGAAGCATATCAATACGCCTTAAAAGCTAAGGATATCTTGACAAAGAAGACGGAACAAAGATAAAGAGGTAGAGATGGAAGATTTCAGAGAGGCAAAGGTAGATCTTATGGAGAAGGTGGAAGATCTGATAGTTTTGTGCAAGATAAAAGAAAATTTGAAAGAAAGAATGATGAAAAAGACAAGACCAAACGGAAAGGTGGTAGTTCATACTGAAAAGGTACTGGTTCTTACCAAGGAAAAGGTAATTCTTATCCTAGAGGTGGTTTTTCTAGTAATTGTTTTAGATATGGTAAAGAGCGGCATAGATCTTTTGAATGTAGATCTTTTGAAAGTGGAAAAAATTATAGAAATTTTGTGATACAAGAAGACATTGGGAGTTCACTGAGTGGACCTAAGGCTAGAGACAATCTAATGGTGAGAAGAACCTGTCATTAGAAGAAGTCTTTTCAAGACTAGATGTAAGATTGCTGGAAAATGTTGCAAAGTGATCATGGATAGTGGAAGTTCTACAAATTTGGCATCAGAAGAGCTGGTTACAAAGTTGTAGTTGCAATGGCTAAAGCATCCCAAGACCTATCATGTTTCATGTATCAAAGATGAGCATAATATATTGGTAAGTGAGCAATGTATTGTAAAGTTCAAGATTGGACATTACTTTGATGAAGTACTATGTGATGTTATTCCTATGGATTATTGTCATATTTTTTTGGGTAGACCTTGGCAATATGATAGATATGTTGTACATGATGGAAGATTGAATCAATATACTCTTTGGGTGAATGGGAAGAATAAAATATTTCTTTCTTTGATTGAAAGTCTAAATGAGGTTAGTTGTACTAAAATAAAAGTTTGCATTGTTAATGGGAAACAATTTGAAAACAAAGTGAAGAATCAAGTTTTTTTTGCCATAGTTCCTAGAGGACTGAGTGTTGGTAGTAATGGTTGAGCAACAAAAGTTGGTAATGACCAAGTGATAGTAGATAGTGGTAGCTGAGTACTAGTAGAAATTATAGAATTTATGAATGAGTATAAGGATATCATTGTTGAGGATATTCTTGATGGTTTACTGCTAGTGAGAAGTATAAGTCATTGTATGGATCTGATTCCTAGAGCTAGCTTACCAAACAAAGAACAATATAGATTGACACCTACATAGAATGAAGAACTTAACAAGCAAGTGCATGAGTTGTTGCAGAAGGGTTTAATCAGAGAATTTTTGAGTCCATGTGTCATACCTGATGTATTAGCACCTAAGAAGAATAGAGAATAGACAATGTGTACTAATTCTAGAACTATTAACAAGATCATAGTGAAATATAGGTTTCGTATGCTGGGGATAGATGACATAATGGATTGTTTGAATGGGAAAAGTATTTTACCAAGATTGATTTGAAGTGTGGCTATCATCATATCAAAATTAGAGAAGGTGATGAATGGAAGACTACTTTCAAAAAAAAAGATGGTTTGGTTATGCCTTTTGGTTTCACTAATGACCTAGCACTTTCATGAGGTTGATGAATGAAGTTTTGAAAAGATTCTTGGGTAAGTTTGTGATTGTTTATTTGGATGATATTTTAATATTCAGCAAGACTAAGGAAGAAAATCTTGAGCATGTTAGACAAGTATTGCAAAGATTAAAAGAGGAAAAGTTTCTAATTAATCTAAACAAGTGTTATTTATGCAAGAGGAGATTGTGTATTTGGGATTTGTGATTTTAGCTGATGGTTTGAGAATGGATCCAAAGAAGGTTAAAGAAATTTTTGAATGGCCTACACCTAAGAATGTGGGTGAGGTAAGATCATTTCATGGTTTGGCTAGTTTTTATAAAAAAATTATAAAGAATTTTAGTGTTGTTTATAATGCTATGACTGAGACAATGAGAGGAGATAAAAAGGAATATAAGTGGACACATAGAGCTGATAAGAGTTTTGAGACTTTGAAACAAAAGGTTTTTTAGTTACCTATATTGGCTTTTCCTAATTTCAATAAGGTATTTCAAGTTGAGTGTGATGCAAGTGGTAGTGCAATCATAGCCGTATTAAGTCAAGAAGGTAAGCATGTTGCTTTCTTTAGTGAGAATTTGAATGATGCTAAAAGGAAGTATTATGTGTATGATCAATATTTTTATGTTATTGTTCAAGCATTGAAGAAGTGGAGACATTATTTGATTCCTAAGGAGTTTGGGTTGTATACTGATCATAAAGCTTTATAGTACGTGGGAAGTCAACATAAATTGAACCAAAGACATATGAAGTGGGTTGGGTATTTGCAAATTTTTACTTTTTTGATTAATCATAAGAGTGGAGTTACAAATAGAGTTTCTAATGCATTGAGTAGAAGACATTCTTTGTTGATTGAAATGATGGTTGAAGTTCTTGGTTTTGATAAAATGAAAGAGTTCTATGATGTTGATCCTAATTTTTCTTAGGCATGGAGAGAGTGAAGAGCACCAAATCTGATAGATCACATCAGTAAGTATAATGAATATTTCATTCAAGAAGGTATGTTTTTGAAAGGTATTTAGTTGTATATTCCTAGAATTTCTATGAGGTTGAATCTAATTAAGGAAAAGCATAGTGGTGGATTGGCTAGACATTTTGGAATTGATAAGACATTGAGTTTGCTGAAGGAAAAGTATTATTGGCCACAAATGTATAAGGATGTTCAAAAAATTTTAGAGAGTTATGGATTTTGTCAAGTTGCAAATGGAGTAAGTCAGAATATTGGACTATATACACCTATTTCTATTCCTAAGAAACCTTGGAGTGACATTAGTATGGATTTTGTTCTTGGATTGCCTAAAATAGCAAAGGGGTATGATTCTATACTTTTTGTTGTGGATAGATTTTCTAAAATGGCTCATTTATACCATGTAAGAAGATAGCATATGTTGAGCATGTTGTTGAACTTATCTTGAAAGAAGTTGTTAGATTACATGGATTACTAAGAAGTATTATTTCTAACAAAGAAAGCAAGTTGGTTATTTTTGGAAGAATTTGTGGAAGAAGATGGGTACTGAGTTGAAGTTTAGTTCAACATTCCATCCATAGACTAATGGATAGACAGAGGTTGTGAATAGAAGCTTGGGTAATTTGCTAAGATGCTTAGTTGTACATGACACACATAATTGGGAGATGGTATTGGCACAAGCTGAGTTTGCATATAACAATTATGTGAATAGAAGTATAGGGAAGAAACCTTTTGAGATTGTTACTAGAATGAAGCCTAGAGCAGTATTAGATTTAAGAGAAGTGTTACAAGAGAATAATTTTCTGATTTCATGGAGCCTTTACATAAGGAAGTGAAGCTAGAGTTGGAACAAAGTGTTAGAAAGGTTAATCTTTCCTTGGATATATTAATTGGGATATTCCAAGGATCCCTAAATGTAGTTTGTCCTCTTGTACACATGTGGAGGACATGTCATTGTTTGTCCTTTATTCCACATGTAAGAACAACTCTTTTTTATTCCTTTATTTAGTTTATCCTCCTTAAGAGGATTGTGACACTTTGCACACACCTATTATGAATGTGGCATTCATAGAAATGGGAGTTACAAATGCAACTCCTTTCTCATCTCTATATAAGAGATGCTCCTCCTTCCTTCTTCTTTACTCTTAGCACTTGATGTTATTGTATTGAGCTATTTTTGCTCCAACACTCTCTCTCCCTCTTCTCTAGGCATTTGCCTTTATTCATAATACTCACAAGGGGTTTTCTTTGCTTTCCCCTTATAAATCATTGTCTCCACTATTGAACCATCTTGGTGTATGCTCTTGGATTTTGCTTATCTTATGGTAACATTGTTTCACACTTAACTTACTTGGATTGTTGCTCGTTCCTTGCTCAATATTATCATTTCTTACATGGTATCAGAGCTTGGTCATTAATCCTTGTTTTAAGTTTTTGTGTTGAAGGTCGCCATTCATTGGAGCACACCTTATTTGGAGACGTTATTGAGAGAAGAAGTTTGAAAGTTTGAAAGTTTGTATTGTGGTTTTAGATCATTTTAACATCTCTTGTGTGTGCAGGTTTCATATTAAATTTTTTTTTACTAACCCTCTTTGGAAGGCTTGCCACCAAAGGGTTTTCCTTTTCAAAAAAATTCAAAATTTTGCTCTTGTTTTGGAAGGTGTGCCGCCAAAACAAGGAGCATTTATTTCATAGCACTAATTTATTGTGCAATCTTTTAATTTTAAATATTTATTCTAGTAAATTTAGAATAATTGCATTTAATTGTTTTAAACGCGCGTAGCGCGAGAGTCTTCTAATTCAATTTTTTTGTGTTGGGCGGACGCGCCACCCGCGCACCACCTGTACCACTTGCGCAACACCTGCGCTCAGCCTGCGTGCCACCTGCGCGACACCTGCGCTCAGCCTGCGCGTCACTCACCACTTACGCAACACCTGCACTCATCCTGCGCGTCTCTCGCCACTGCCTGCGCAAAAAAAACACTCGTCATCTGCCGCCTGCACTGCCAGACCCACCACTCCCGCCGCTGCCTGCGCACAGACCACTCGTCATCCGCCGCTATCTGCACTTTGGCCATGTGTCACCCGCCGCCTACACGACCAAACCTACCACCTCCGCTGCTGCCTGCGTTCAGGCCATGCATCACCCGCAGCCTGCGCAGCCAGTCCATCCGCTCCCCCCTTATCATCTACCACTAGGACCGCGCATTTTTTTAAAATCTCCGCTCAGTCTACCTGCCTTTTCACCGATGCCCTCTTAAAAAATCTCAACATTAGTATTTGTTTAATTTATTTTTTTAGAAGTTTTTTTAAAAAGAAACCTTTTTAACCTTACAAAGTTTATTATAACAAACAAAAAAAAAATTATATTCAATTTTTTTTAAAACTTTTTCATTTCATAAAAAATTTTTTACTCTAATTTGTTTTCTTTCAAATAAATAAACAAAAAAATATATTATTAATTTTATATATAAAAAAATGAGATTTTTTTTCAATTAATTTAATTTTCAAATCAAGGAATTTTTTTTAAATTCATTAATCTTGTAATCATGTCAACCTTAATTCCAGAAATAAAACTTAGTTATTCTAATTATCATTCCTGGAAAACACATATCTCATTCATTTTTCGTTTTAAACACCTCTTTGAAATAGCCACTGATCCTTCTCTTGAACCTGGTTCAGCGGCTACCCAAAACGAGAAAGATACTTGGAAATCTAAAAATGAAGAAGCTTTAGGTTTAATTGGTATTTCTATTATTCCAGATTTATATGTGTTAATTGCTCACTATTCTAAAGCTCATGATGCATGGTCCATCTTGCAAACCAAGTATGACAATGGAGATGAATACCGCAAAATACAGTTGTAGGATCAACTTGAAGATCTCAGGTATGCAGATTTTAAGAGTATGGATGAATTTCTGTTAAAATTTGATTCTCTTAAAAGACAAATTATTGCCTTAGGTGTTCAATTAGAGGACATTCGTTTAATTCATCTTATTCTTAAAAAGTGTCTTCCTAGACAGTTTCAACAGTTTATAACTAATGTTCATGCCCAGCTTGCTATTCCTACTTTAACTTCTCAGTTAACTTATGTTATTTTTCAAACTTTATTAAGACAGGAAGAAGCTAAGCTAATTCAGTTTGGTACCCTTAAATCAACTGAACATGCATTTGTGTCTAGAAATTCAAATAATAATTTTTGTTCCAATCATAATAATAATAACACCAAACAATATAATACTAATTCAAATAATTCCAACAATAAATTTCATGCGAAATATAATAATAATAACAATCATCATAATAACACTCGTAATACTAATAATCAAAGGAATCATTCCAATTCCAAACCTCATTGTTCTTATTGTGGCAAAGATGGTCATATTATCAATAACTGTTTTAAAAAGCAAAATGATAAAAAAACCTATGAACAACAGTAACAATAATCAAAAATCAAATCATAAAAAAGATAACTCTACTAATTCTCGTCATGCTTTTACTTGTAGCTTTAATCTTTGTAGACCTTTAGAATGGATTTTTGATAGTGGTGCATCACAACATGTAACTTCTCATAAAGATATTTTTGATTCTTTACAACCTGATATTGCTAACATTCCTATTCAGTTAGCTAATAATCAGACTTGTAAAGTTGAAGGTTTAGGTGATGTTACTATTCCTAATGGTAAATTGCATGATGTATTATATGTACCTGACTTGAAAACTAATCTACTTTCTGTTTCATAGTTATGTCAGGACTATAAAGTTGAATTCTATAAAGATACATGTTATGTCATAGATCCTCAAACTCAAAAAGTGATTGCTCATGCTAAAATGGATAATGACAATTTGTTTAAATTCCATGAATTTGCTAGTTCATGATATTCGTTACATACTTCTATTGATTTCAAAATATGGCATGAAAGACTTGGCCATTTAAATTCAGATTATATTACTTTCATGCAAAAGCACAATATGGTTGATGGCTTGCCTCACATTATTCCTTCGAAGATTACCTGTACAGGTTGTATGAGTGGTAAGATGCATAGGGAGCCCTTTCCAAGTGGAAAATCATGGTAGGCAACTCATAAGTTGCATCTTGTCCATAGTGACCTTTTGGGCCCCATGGAGAATAACTCCCTCCAAGGTTCTCGGTATGCACTTACCTTTGTTGATGATTTTTCTAGACGAACTTGGATCTATTTTTTGCATAGCAAGGATCTATTTTTTGCATAGCAAGGATCAAGTTCTTGATATATTTATTGAATTTCAGTTATATGTTGAAAGGCAATCTGGTTTTAAACTTAAAATTCTCAGAACTGATAATGGAAAGGAATATGTGAATCATGCTTTTCACTCTTATTTGAAATCATGTGGAATTAAACACGAGCTTACTATTCCTTATACACCACAACAAAATGGTGTGGTGGAAAGAAAGCATTGGACCATTGTTGAAATGGCTAGAAGCATGTTGCATGCTAAGAATCTGCATTATAAATTTTGGGTTGAAGCCATGTTTTGTGCAACTTATATTCTTAATAGGACTCCTACCAAAGCTCTCAAGGTTATTACTCCAGAAGAGGCTTGGTCTGGAAGGAAACCTAATTTACATCATTTTTGGATTTTTGGCTCTATTGCTTATGTTCATACTCCTAAACAGAAAAGGCATAAATTAGATGCTAAGTCATCTCCTTATATGTTTGTTGGTTATGATGAAAACACTAAGGGTTATCGTGTTTATGATTCCACTACTAACAAAGTTCAAGTTGCTAGAGATGTTTGTATTGCAAAAAATGGAGTCCATGATTGCTCTACTAAACATGATGCAGAATTCAGTGGCACTAAAATTGTGTTGGTGGAGGACCAACCTCCTCTTAACCCTACTCCTCCTCTTAAGCCTTCAACTCAAGTACCACCTATTATTTCTGCTCCTACAACTCATGATATTCAAGTAGCTACTAATGATTCTTTTATTGCTAATGATTCTTCCTCTAGTGATAATTCCATTGCAACTAAACGTAAACCTAAATGGGCTCAAAACTTAATCAATGAAGGTGATGATTACATTTCTAGATTTGGTTGAATTAAACATAGAAGGATTAATTATTGTAATTATTCTTTGATGACTACTATTATGAATTCTAATGATCTTAAGTCTTTTGATCAAGCTAACTCTCAACCTCATTGGCAGAAAGCCATGCAAGAGGAATATGATTCTTTAATAGCTAATCAAACTTGGGACTTAGTCAAGTTACCTCATGGCAAGAATATAGTTTAATGTAAATGGTTATACAAAACTAAATTGAATACTAATAATGAAATTAGTAAATTTAAGGCTAGACTAGTTGCTAGAGGTTTTTCACAAATTGAAGGATTAGACTATAATGAAACTTTTGCTCCTATTGCTAAAATGCCTACTATCAAATTAGTTCTTGCTTTAGAATCTAAAATGAATTGGCCCATTCATCAAATGGATGTTAAAAGTGCCTTCTTAAATGGTGATTTACATGAAGAAATCTATATGGCTCAACCTCCTGGATTTGTTAAGAAAGGTAGTGAAAATTTGGTTTGCAAATTGAACAAATCTATTTATGGTCTTAAACAATCACCTCGAGAATGGTATTCTAAAATTAATTCTTTTTTTATTTCTCAAGGTTTTGCTAGAAGTAAGAATGATCCTAATTTATATATTAAACATACTAATGATGATATTATCATTGTTATTGTTTATGTAGATGATCTAATACTCACTTCTAGTTCAGATGCTTTGATTTCTGATATCAAGTTTCAACTTAAACAAAAAATTTAGATGATTCATTTAGGTATCTTACATTACTTCTTAGGTATGCAAATTTGCCAAACTCCTAAGGGTATCTTTCTTTCTCAAAGAAAGTATGCTTATGATCTTTTAGAAAAATTTAACATGAATGACTCTAACCATGTTTCAATTCCATGTGAATTAGGAACTAAATTACTGACTGATATGAATACTCCTTTTGTTGATGAAATTTTGTATAGATAGTTGGTAGGAAGTTTAAATTATTTAATTCTTACTAGACCCGATATTTCTTATAGTGTTGGTTTAGTTTCTCGATTTATGTCTAAACCTCAACAAACTCATTTTAAAGTTGCTAAAT
This sequence comes from Cupressus sempervirens, assembly GCA_028749045.1. Lineage (NCBI taxonomy): Eukaryota > Viridiplantae > Streptophyta > Pinopsida > Cupressales > Cupressaceae > Cupressus > Cupressus sempervirens. The sequence goes on along the minus strand of CM053783.1, from coordinate 701,855,508 downwards.
GAATCTTAAGGTACATTAAAGGAACTATTAATATGGGATTATTTTATGATGCAAATTTTGACTTTATTTTACATGGCTATACTGATTCCGATCTAGGTGGAGATCCCAATGATGGGAAATCCACTTGTGGTTATTGTTTCTTTGTTGGTTCAAGTGCAATTTCTTGGAAAAGCAAAAAAGAACACTCTATTTCCCTTTGCTCAACTGAAGCTGAATGCAAAGGTTGTACCAATGCAGCTAAGGAAGCTTTATGGATTAGAAGACTTCTTGAAGATTTGGGTCTACCTCAACAATCACCTACCCCTATCCATTGTGACAATCAAAGTGCTATTGCCTTGGCAAAGAATCCAGTTTATCATGCACGAACCAAACATATTTCACTTCAACATCACTTCATTCAAGAACAAGTTGAAGACAAGCAAATTACTCTTCTTTATTGTAAAGGAGAAGATCAAGTGGTTGATATTTTAACCAAACCACTTTCTAAAGAGAGATTTCAGTTCCATTGTAAAAATTTGGGTTTACAACCCATTGATGCAAACTCCCCAAGTAAAGATTAAGGGGGGGTGTTAGAAAGGTTAATCTTTCCTTGGATATATTAATTGGGATATTCCAAGGATCCCTAAATGTAGTTTGTCCTCTTGTACACATGTGGAGGACATGTCATTGTTTGTCCTTTATTCCACATGTAAGGACAACTCTTTTTTATTCCTTTATTTAGTTTATCCTCCTTAAGAGGATTGTGACACTTTGCACACACCTATTATGAATGTGGCATTCATAGAAATGGGAGTTACAAAAGCAACTCTTTTCTCATCTCTATATAAGAGATGCTCCTCCTTCCTTCTTCTTTACTCTTAGCACTTGATGTTATTGTATTGAGCTATTTTTGCTCCAACACTCTCTCTCTCTCTTCTCTAGGCATTTGCCTTCATTCATAATACTCACAAGGGGTTTTCTTTGCTTTCCCCTTATAAATCCTTGTCTCCATTGTTGAACCATCTTGGTGTATGCTCTTAGATTTTTCTTATCTTATGGTAACATTGTTTCACACTTAACTTACTTGTATTGTTGCTTGTTCCTTGCTCAATATTATCATTTCTTACACAAAGTGATCAAAAGTACAAGGAGAATGCTGATAAGTCTAGGAGACATCATGATTTTGAAGTTGGTGATGAGGTGATGGTTCATTTGAAGAAAGGAATATTTCCAATTAGAACATATAGTAAACCAAAGATGAAGAAGTCTGGACCTTGTAAGATCTTGAAAAAGTTTGATAGTGAAAATGCTTATGAAGTTGAGTTACCTAATGACATGGATATATCTTCTATATTCAATGTTGTTAATTTGTATAAGTATCATGAATCAAATGATGAAGTCATTGTACCTGATGATTATCCTAAGAAGCAGATTGAAGAGGCTGAATAGATATTGGATCAAAGAATTGGTAAAAGAAAAAATGGAAAGGACTACTATGAATATTTGGTGAAGTGGAAGAACAGGCCAAGTGAAGATGCTAGATGGATTTCTCAATCTAAGTTGGATTCAGCTCAAGTTGTGAAATCTCAATGGTTCAGGAGAATCATTTCTTTTTGCCATGGTTGTTCAATGCAGGAGCATCCTAGGTTGATGTGTTATCATGCTCATTTGTTTTTATTCTTCTAGTTATTGCCAATTTTTAGTCATTGTTAAGTTGCAGCAAGTCTCAAGTGCTAGTAATTTTGTAGTTTAAGATGAGTTCAAGTTATTCCATGTCATGTTAACACTTGGGTTCAAGTGTTATCCCATCTCACTCTACAGTGTGTGCCAAGTTCTGTAGCATGTGCTAAGCTCTTCTTTATATACTGAGCTATTCTTTATGTGTCAAGTTACCTAGTGTATGTTGAGTGACTCTTCATGTACCGAGTTGTCCTTTTTATGCCAAGTATTAGCATCTTGGACATGATTTCTACATTTTATTATGAGCTGACTTGTAGGATTCTTTTTTATCATGACATTTATGTTAAGATCTTTTCTTGTGATGTTTCTAGACCATTTTTGGGTTGACCTTCCTCTTATGTAATGTTCTAGAATGATCTATAAGCCATTTTGTCAAGTATAAATAGAGTGTTTAGGCTTCAAGTTAGGGTAGATTTTGGAGAGTTTAGAGAAAAACTCAAAAGTTGGAAACTTTGTTGCATATGTATTTAGAAGTTGCAAATTTGATGTTGGATGTTAGATCTTGAATACATTTTGTATCTAGTTGTAACCCAAAAAGCCTTATAGCTAAGCATGTATGTTGATCATTTCTTGAATCAATAAAAGATTATTGTTCTTTCTCTATTGCATTGTTCTCTTTTTTCATTTTCTTTTGTTATGTTAACTCTACAAGGTTGGTTTGGATTCTTGGGTGTGCCTTTGGCCTTGGTTCTTTCCATCCCCTCCTTGCTTCAATTTTAGGGAATAAAATACACTTAAAGTGATTTTCCAAATTTTATGATAATGAAATTGAAGTTTTACTTTAAAAGTGCAATGATAATAGCCCTTGATATGGCTTGGACACTAGTTCCACAACCACTTTTGTATGAGTAGAAGTGTCTCTATGGAAATATCTAGCAAGTAGGATTCACACAATCAGGAGTTTTGCAATGGTTTTCCATAGTACCAGAACCTCTCTTAAGGCTTCTTTGTTGATCCATTAGCTCTACTCAAATCTAATTAAGGTTATTTTTCACATAAAATTTCATATTTGAATTTTCTATAGAAAATAACATCAAACAAGAAGAAATCTGAAAAAAAACATATCTGATATAAGAAATTAAGCATTAAACTACCACTAGAGGTTTACGAGTCTCTGAACCCATACTAAACTCACAAATTCAAAAAATTTCATTTCTTGCCTTTCAAAAGTTGTATCCACTCTTTCCTTTCTTTTTTTCCTTTAAGAACTTAAAAGGACTCAAACCGTTGTGGGCTCTACACAAGTATTATGGAGGATTTACATTCCCTAAATCTCCTTTCTACAAAATTTAAGTTCTCTAGTTCACATCTTCCACAAAATAAGCACTATTTTCAATAGTTGGCACAAGAATGTACACACAAAGCCTTTCATATTTTTTTCTCATCTCATATACATTGATAAACTTCATTAGCCCTCACACAAAGCCTTTCAAATTTTTATCTCATCTCATGCATAGTAATGAACTTTCTCAACCTTCATACCATGCCTTCAAGAATATAGTTCAAGAAACATGAGACTTCTACACATAACTATGATATCATGCAAGAAGGCCATACAAAAAATTTCCTCAGACACAAACCCAAAGGATTCACATTTCTCCCATTGTAATACCACATCCCTTGAAGGTATCTATTTTTAATTTTTTGTCAATAGGTACACTAATTGATAAGAAAATGACAAGATGCATGGTGATGCACATTATCTAATTCAAATGGAATAATATACCATGCCAACTACAAGTCCAAATTTAGTCATTCCTATCAACATCATGTCTTGGTACAAGAATGAGGTGTGACTACACTATATGCAAATATAACACTTAGAAATTTAGAACAAATTATGTCCATCTAAATAGATCAAGTTAAGATGTCCTACCAATCTATATGTCTAGTGCCCAAACCATCAGTTCAATATATTATCTTTAATAAACCTTAGTGATTATTTATATATGAATATATATAATTAGATAAATAACCTAAGTTTCAAACATAATCTTTTATTAATACTCTTTATACAACTAATTTAGAATTTTAACTACTACAATATGAAATCTTGATATTGAAAAGTTTCACATCAAAATAAAAGAAACACAACAAAACTAGAAGAATGAGTAGATAGTCATGTAGCCACTATAGTTTTTTAGCCTCAAGTTTAGCCTTTTGAAGATCTTGACTTAGTTCTTCACTTGTAATTTCATTGCAAAAGTAGCTACTCTTGCAACACATATAGTTTCAAGTGTATATTATTATATTTAAAAAGAAGACCCTGGGGCCGCTAGTTCATGGCTTCAATTTTTTTGTTTTCTATATTAGATTCAAGATCTCTAATTTCCATTCAAATATGTGTTACTGAATCATCTTCTTTTTCCAAGAATTCAAGAAAAATTGGTGCAATTATTTCATAGAGGTATTGATCTAGCTAGTATTCAATTTATATTTCAAACCTCCTTTTTTGAATACCAACCATTTGGTCAAAGCCCAAGGTATTATGATCTATAGCAGATGCAAAATTATGAATACATGGATCAAGGGAAGAATCAATGATACCAACTTTCTACAAAAAATAAATATGGTCTTTTAACATGTTATTTGCCTTCCAAACTAATTCAAACCTAGAAAATTAAGAGGTCAAAATCTTTATTTGATTAAATGAACTCTTCTTGGAGAACTCATGCCCAAATGAAGCCAACTTTTGATCTAAGGAATCTAGCTCAAAGAATGGCCTAGAAACAATTAAATAATATCCCCTTGTAGGATGCACTTCTACATCACATTCAATTATCATAAGTGTCCCAAACCATTGTTCTACTACTACTAAAACCTCTTGTACACTTAGCTCTTTCCTCGAAAGGGTTGAAGCTTGTATGTCCTACTGTTCCCACTCATTTCTTAGTTTACCTAACTAAGCTCAATAATATTCTAGTTGAATTGAAAGATCATCTACTACTTACCAAGAGAAGGATCCCTACCCTCTTCAATGGTCATTCCAAGTCATGCTTTCTTTTTAGTTGTCTCTTCATAATTTTTATAATAAATCTTTTCTAGCTCTATAAAGGAAGGTCCTTGTATTTATGTTTTAGACAACTATAATGTTGTATCTACCACCCCTCTTATCTATGAAAGAAAACTAAAGGCCTCAATAATAGCAAGGTGATGATAGAAAATCAGCCTAGATAGCTATAACTTACTCTATATTCATTTATTTAATTGTAATGAGAAACATTAGGTTGAATTTGAAATGTAACATATTAAGTTATTATATGATGTGCTTAGTTAATTCTTGGATTTCATCTATTGGCTTTTGTATATAAGAACTCGATAGGTACACGCATTGACACTAATTAGTAATTTATTCGTAGGAATAGGGTGAATGCACCAATGATATAATCATCTTCTTTAAATTAATCTTTCATCAATATGTTATATATAGGTCCTAAACCTAAATAAATGATAGAACTACTAAACCAAATTGTCGATAGACCCCCCATGATGGTATTTGCATTGGTCATTATAGTACTAGATACAAAATGTAGTGATACCTCAAAACTCTAACCACCTAAAAAGGATTGTGCATCCAATCCTAACGTGTCTTACAAACACCTTAATTAAAACTATCTATAATATTATTACCTTAGGTCTAGCTAAATATTTTAATATGAACCTTGAGGTAACATTGTGTTAGTAAACATAATATCAAACATGCATAGGGTTATAATTTTTTCTAATCTAACCATATTAATTATTCTAATCAAAGAATTAGGGTGCTACCTTCAATTAAGATAGTGACTTTAGACTAACTAGTGTTATGATATTATGATTATAGAATAGCCTAGCCAATTATAAAAGTCTACTCTATTTTAAATACCTCAAATAGATACATCAATAAACCTACTAACCCTTATTAGGGTACAAGCATCAAGACAATTTACACTTAATGAACCCCATAGACCTTGAATAAGATGCTTAATGAATTTGTAGCTAATTGATAATCTAAATGAATTATGTTAATACAAGAGTTTTAAAAAAAAATCATTGCATTTTTTCCTTGTAAATTTTGGGCATGACAAATAACTTTCATATGTTGTGGTTGAATAAAATGGAGGAGTTGAAGTATTGCCCTATGAATTTTCCATCCTTTAATTAAATTGGCTTCCTTGGTATGTGTGTATTTGTTTAAAACCATAGCACTTATCTTGTCCACAATAATATTAGCAATGTCTCATTTTTAAATCTCTGCTACAAGTTGGTCTTGCACTAGGTTTGTACAATATTTCCTAGGAGGATTTACAATAAGGATTTCTCAATTAATCCTTATTCTTCTATGGATGTCATTGCATATATCATTCCTATTTTTAGAATATGACTGTGAACCTAAAGTTAGGGTTTCAATATGCAATATTTTGATATTTTGATATAAATATCTTTAGCTTATTACTAGTTGGCTATTTTTGACATTTTTTGGCACCAAATTTTGGCTCTTTTTAGTTTTATTTGCATGATAGATTCACCCATATTTGATAGATTTCCTCGATAAAAATTTTCTTCCTGAGAAATTATCCTTCATTGTGGACCATTGCTCACAATTTTTGATCATCTTGTATTCCTTATTGATGAGTGAAAAATAAGACCCATTAGAGGTCATCTAACGTGGATTGACATTGTTCTTGAAAATAGAATTATTCAATATAAATATTTTATGGTGAAATATTTTATATAAGCTCATCTATGTGGAAAAAATAGTTTTTATAAACTATGAATCCTTTGGATAAGATTTGCAAACCATCAATCGTACTTGAATTCTTTTGATTTGTTACAAATTTCCATTAATATTCAAGTCAAGTACCTCAAATATGTCAAAATGAAATGAAAAACATTTGAAGGAGTAGAGTGATATGGACATAGAACCAATATAATTATCATTCCAAAGAATAATGATCTAACACCTCTCATTGAATAATTTTTAGTTTATAAAGCAAAAATTTCCACTGCCTCTATCTTGAGTTAGAGACTAAGATGGTATCTTGAAGATATGGAACATATTCTTTTAGCAACTTCCATTTATTTCCCTTATAATATGTCCATCATTTGTGGTTTCTTAAAGGTGACTTTTTTGGGGTTAATATCTATCTAATTTCTAGAATTCTTAGGTATAGTGTAAATGCTTTTGAATTTGATTATGTGTAAGCTTTTACATCAATTTTTTGGATCACACTCCATAATCCATCATTAGGATGCAAGAGAGATCAGGGAGAGAATTTAAAATAATGAAAAATGCTAGAAAAACTAGAAAGAAAGTTATAGTGACCTAAGTAAGGAAATTATATGTGCATGAATGGTAAGAATGATCCAATATTGAAACAATATTTAGAGATCCTTTCTACCATGATTTACCATCACTTAAAGATCCACTATGTGTTACATCTAAAAGTGGACTTAGAAAGCCTTCCTAGAATATTCAAAGTCTAAAACAACAGTATGGAGCTTTAGTATACCTAAAGCTTGCTCTTTTTCTACTAACAACAAATGCTTTTGGTGATGAAGATACTCATGAACTTTAGGTGGAATTTCCATCCCTTTGCATGAATTTTTTGAGCCATGCATTCCCATCCCATGGTCCTTTCATGTTGTTCTTAAGTGGAAATGGTAGACCTTTCACAAATTTGCAGATCTTTTGTGGCCCCATTTATAGCAGATATTGAAAATGTAATGTTGTCTAATAAATTTCTTTGGTTCAACATGGAAAGAATGGTTGGTAAATTATCATTATTTACACAACTCTATTTAAGGATAGAGCGAGTAGAGAGTCATGCATTATCTCTAGTTGTTCAAAACTCCTTTTGATGGTCCTATAAAGGGTCATAAAGATGTAATATTTCTTGATTAAGTCTTTTTCCTCCTTTATTTTGTGTAGTTCACCAATTGTCCTAAATTTTATCATGTTGCGCTTACTCCAATCAATGACAAAGCACAAGAAGGATGTTAGGCTCCACCAATCATGTGCCATATATGTTCTAGCATGAAAAGATAACATAGTATTAGTAAATTAGACAAACACAAAGACCAAATTTGGGTATATAGTGTGTTTTAGGGAATCAAATACACTTAAAGTGATTTTCCAAATTTTATGATAGTGAGATTAAAGTTTTATTTTAAAAGTGCAATGATAATAGTCCTTGATATGGCTTGGATACTAGTTCCAAAACCATTTTTGTATGAGTAGAGGTGTCTCTAGGGAAATATCTTGTAAGTAGGCTACACACAATCAGGAATTTTTCAATGTTTGTCCATAGTCCTAGAACCTCTCTTAAGGCTTCTTTGTTGATCCATTGGCTCTACACACATCTAATTAAGGTTATTTTTCACATAAAATGTCATATTTGAATTTTCTAGATAAATTAACATCAAATAAGATGAAATCTGAAAAACACATAAATGGTATAAGAAATTAAGCATTGAACTACCACTAGAGGCTTACGAATCTGTGAACCCATAGTAAACTCACAAAATTTAGAATTTGTCATTTCTTTCCTTTCAAAATTTTTATCCACTCTTTGCTTCTTCTTTTTTGTTTGAGAACTTAAAAGGACTCTTTCTATTGTGGTCTCTACACAAGTATTATGGCAGATTTGCATTCCTTGAATCTCCTTTCTATAAAATTAAAGTTCTCTAGTTCACATCTTCCACAAAATAAGCACTATGTTTAGTAGATGGCACTAAAATGTACATACAAAACCTTTCATGTTTTATTCTCATCTCATATACATTGATAAACTTTATCATCCTTCACACAAAGCCTTTCAAATTTTTAGCTCATCTCATACACAGTAATGAACTTTCTCAGCCTTCATACCATGCCTTCAAGAATATAGTTCAAGAAACATGAGACTTCCACATGTAACTACTATTTCATGCAAGAAGGGCATACAAAATTTTTCCTCACACAAAAACCCAAAGGATTCACATTTCTCCCATTGTGATACCACATCCCTTAAAGGTATCTATTTTTAACTTGTTGTTGATAGGGACATTGATTGATTAGAAGATGACAAGATGCATGGTGATGCACATTATCTAATTCAAATGGAAGAATATAACCATGCCAACTACAAGTCTAAAGTTAGTGATTCCTATCAACATCGTGGCTTGGTGCTAGAATGAGGTATGACTACACTATATGCAAATATAACACTTATAAATTTAGAACACATTATGTTCATCTAAATAGATCAAGTTAAGATGTCCTACCAATCTATATGTCTAGTGCCTAGACCATCAGTTCAATATATTATCTTTAATAAAGCTTAGTGATTAGTTATATATGCATATATATAATTTTAGAAATAACCTAAGTTTCAAATATCATCTCTTAGTAATACTCTCTCTACAACTGATTTAAAATTTTAACTAATGCAATATGAAATCTTGATGTGGAAAAGTTTCACGTCAAAATAAAAACAACACAACAAAGCTAGAAGAGCAAGTAGAGATTCATGTAGTCTCTCTAGTTTTTTAGCCTCAAATTTTTCCTTTTGAAGATCATGACTCAATTCTCTCACTTGTAATTTGATTGTAAAAGAAACTACTCTTGCAACACATGTAGTTTTGTGCATTACTATATTCAAAAAGAAGACCCTGGGCTTGCTTCATGGCTTTAAAAAATTTCTTTGCTATATTAGATTCAAGATCTCTAATTTCCATTCAAATATAGGTTACTAAATCATCTTCTTTTTCCAAGCATTCAAGAAAAATTGGTGCGGGTCTTTTAGAGAGGTACTAATCTAGCTAGTTTTGTGTACATTATTATATTTAAAAAGAAGACCCTGGGCCCACTAATTCATGGCTTCAATTTTTTTCTTTTCTATACTAGATTCAAGATCCCTAATTTCCATTAAAATATGTGTTACTAAATCATCTTCTTTTTCCAAGTATTCAAGAAAAATTAGTGCAGGTCTTTCATACAGGTATTGATCTAGCTGGTGTTCAATTTATATTTCAAGCCTCCTTTTTTGAATACCAACTATTTGGTCAAAGCCCAAGGTATTATGATCTATAGCAGATACAAAATTATGAATACATGGATCAAGGGAAGAATTAATGATACCAACTTTCCACACAAAATAAATATGGTCTTTTAACATGTCAATAGCCTTCCAGACTGATTAAAACCCAAAAATTTGAGAGCTCACAATCTCTACTTGATTAGATGATCTCTTCTTGAGAACTCATGCCCAAATGAAGCCAACTTTGTATATAAGGATTCTAGCTCAAAGAATGGCCTAGAAAATGTTTCAATTAAATAATATCCCCTTGTAGGTTGCACTTCTACATCACATTCAATTATCGTAAGTGTCCCAACTCTTTGTTCTGCTGCTACTAAAGATGCTTGTACACTTAGCTCTTTCCTAGAAAGTGTGGGAGCTTGTATGTCCTATTGTTCCCATCTATTTCTCATTTTACCTAACTAAGATTGATAAGATTCTAGTTGACTTGAAATATCATCTGCATCTTACCAAGAGAAGGATCCCTACCTTCTGCAATGGTCATTCCAAGTCATGCTTTCTTTTTAGTTGTCTCTTCATAATTTTCATATTAATTTTTTTTTAGCTCTATTAAGGAAGATCTTTTTATTTATGTTTCAAACAACTATTATAATGTTTTATCTATTGCCCCTCTTATCTATGAAAGAAAACTATAGGCCTCAATAATAGCAAGGTGATGATAAAAAATCAACCTAGATAGGTATAACTTACACTATATTCATTTATTTAATTGTAATGAGAAACATTAGGTTGAATTAGAAATGTAACATATTAAGTTATTATATGATGTGCTTAGTTAATTCTTGGATTTCATACATTGGGGTTTTTATATAAGAACTCGATAGGTACATGCATTAACACTAAATAGTAATTCATTCATAGAAATAGGGAGAATGCATCAATGATATAATCGTCTCATTTAATTTAATATTTCATCAACATTTTATATATAGGTCCTAAACCTAAATAAATGCTAGCTCTATTGAACCAAATTTTTGATAGACCCCCGTGATGGTACTAAAATTGGTCATTATAATACTAGATATAGAATGTATCGACACCTCAAAACTCTCACCATCTAACAAGGACTGTACATCCAATCCTAACACGTCTTACAAACACCTTAATTAAAACTATCTATAATCTTAGTACCTTAGGTCTAGTTAAATATTTTAATATGAACCTTGATGTAACATTGTATTAGTAAAAATAATATAAAACATGAATAGGGTTATATATTGTCCTAATCTAGCCATATTAATTATTATAATCTAACAATTAAGGTACTACCTTCAATTAGGATAGTGACTTTAGATAACTAGTGTTATGATAGTATGATTATAGAATATCCTAGCCAAATATCATAATCTACTCTATTTTAAACACCTCAAATAGATATGTCAATAAACCTACTAACCCTTATTAGGGTACAAGCATCAAGACAAGTTACACTTAATGAACTAAGTAGTTACCCTGTAGACCTTGAATAAGATGCATAATGGATTTGTATCTAATTGATAACCTAAATGAATTATTTTAATACAAGAGTTTTAAAAAAAAATTGTTACGTTTTTTCCTTGTAAACTTTGGGCATGATAAATAACTTCCATATGTTGTGGCTAAATGAAATGGAGGAGTTGAAGTATTTCCCTATGAATTTTGCATCCTTTAATTAAATTGGATTCCTTAATATGTGTGTATTTTTTTATAGCCATTACACTTGTCTTTTCCATAATAATATTGGCCACGTCTCGTTTTTTAATCTCTGCTACAAGTTGGTCTTGCTCTAGGTTTGTGCAATATTTCCTAGGAGTATTTACAGTAAGGGTTTGTGAATTAATGCTTATTATTCTATAGATTTCATTGCATATATCATTCTTGTATTTAGAATATGATTGTAAACCTAAAGTTAGGGTTTCAATATGCAATATTTTGAAAATTTGATATAAATATTTTTAGTTTATTACTAGTTTCTATTTTTGACTTTTTTTGTCTCCAAATCCTTGTTCTTTTTAGTTTTATTTGCATCACAAATTCACCCATATCTGATAGGTTTCCTCGATAACATCTTTTCTTACTAGCAAATGAGCCTTCATTTTGGACCATAGCTCAGAAATTTTGATCATCTTTCATTCCTTATTGATGAGTGAAAAATGAGACCCATTAGAGGTTATCTAATGTGGATTGACATTGTTCTTGAACATAGGATTATTCCATGTAAATATTTTTTGGTGAAATATTTTATATAAGCTCATCTAAGTAGAAATATTGATCTTTATAAATTGCATGTCCTTTGGATAATATTTAAAAACCATCATTTGTGCTTGAATTCTTTTGATCTATTACAAATTTTAAATAACATTCAAGTCAGGTAACTCACATATATCAAAATGACATGAAAAAAATTTGGAGTATAGTGATATGGACATAGAACTACTATAATTACCATTCCAAAGAATAATGATCTAACACCTCTCATTAAATAATTTTTCAGTTTATGAAGCCAAAATTTCCACTACCTCTATCCCAAGTCAAAGACTAAGATGGTATCCTTTAAGATATGGAACATATTCTTTTAGAAACTTCCATTTCTTTCCCTTTTAATATTGCCATCATTTGTGGTTGCTTAAAGGTAACTTTTTTGACTTAATATCTATCTTATTTCTAGAATCCATAGTTATAGTGTAAATGCTTTTCTAATCTGATTGTGTGCAAGTTGTTACGTCAATATTTTGGATTATACTCTATAATCCATCATTAGGATGCAAAAGAGATTAGGGAGAGAATTTGAAAGAATGAAGAATGCTAAAAAAAATACTAGAAAGAAAGTTATAGTGACCTAAGTAAGGAACTTAAATGTGCATGAATGGTAAGAATGATCCAATATTGAAACAATATTTAGAGATCCTTTCTGCCAAGATTTACCATCACTTAAAGATACACTAGATGTTACATCTAAAAGTGGACTTAGGAAGCCTTACTAGAATATTCAAAGTCTAAAACAATAGTACAAAGCTTTAGTATACTTAAAGCTTTCTCTTTTTTTATTGACAAAAAATGCTTTTGGTGATGAAGATGCTCACAAAATTTAGGTGGAATTTCCATCCCTCTACATTAATTGTTTGAGCCATGCATTCCCATCCCATTGCCCTTTCAAGTTGTTCTTAAGTGGAAATGGTAGACCTCTCACAAATTTGTAGATCTTTTATGGCCCCATTTATAGCACATATTGAAAATGTAATATTTTCTAACAAATTTATTTGGTTCAACATGGAAAATATGTTGGCAATTTATCATTATTTACACAACTCTATTTAAGGATAGAGTGAGTAGAGAGTCATGCATCCACTCTAGTTGTTCAAAAATCCTTTTGATGGTCCTATAAAGGGTCATAAAGATGTAATATTTCTTGATTAATTCATTTTCCTCCTTAATATTGTGTAACTCACCAATTGTCCTAAATTTTATCATGTTGGGCTTACTCCAATCAATGGCAAAGCACAAGAAGGACGTTAGGTTCCACCAATCAATATCTCTACATGTTATAGCATGAAAATATAACAAAGTATTATTAAATTAGACAAACACAAAGACCAAATTTGGGTGATCAGTGCCTTATCCATTGGTATAGAGAAAATCATACTAGTAAAACTTGATATATTTAGTTGCCTTATAATTGAAACTATCAATAGTTAACTCTAAATTTTCTTCGTATGAATATCCTCCCATACACCTAGAAAACCTATCAATTCAATGAAAGCATTTATTTAATTCCTTGAATCAAGAGTAATCAATGAATAAACATACAACCCATCTAACCTACATTAAAATAAAAGAACATTATTCATTCATTCTCAAGTTTTTAGATATATGAGATAGGAGATAAAACTTAGAGACATAGATGTTTGTATAATCTTCCTTTTTATTTACTTTCCTTGAAAATAATGCATTACTGGCATCAAATTCAAAATAACTCAAGATTAAATACCTAATCCTTCCATGTTCTAGTGATTCTCAAATATGTAAAGATGATTGCATCATAAAACTCACACAGAGATCACTAGACCGACTGCAAAAATATCCTAAGACTCAAATTATATAAAATTTGGACACTTTATCTAGCCTTGGGATCTCATTTATATAGCATGAGATGCAACAAGCTTCAGGCTTAGAGAAGAATGATAGCTATCCTTAAGACAAAAAGATTTTACAAAAAAAAGGTCATTGTCATAATAAGACAAAAAAAGTTCTCCCTTGCTTTCTTGCAACAGAATGTCTCTATCATGAATCTTCTTGTTGTGGGGCCATTTTAGTTTCAACTCCTCTTTTTTGAGAAGCTTCATGTAATGATTAGTCTAGATGCATCTTTTGTTCTTCTAATTATGTGACCACTTTATTTGCATGTGATGAGTTAGGTTCTGATATCTAAAAATTTATTATGACTCATTGCTCTCCCTCTAGATCATTAGATTCAACTACTAAATCAATAGTTACAATTGGTTTCTTTCTTTTTGAATGACCAATTTGAACTTCCACATCTGTTGTTGTAGTTAATTGCTCCTTTTTACTCTCTTATGTTTCAATCAGTGCAGCAATTATATTTAATTCATTTGGATCAGCACCATATTCATTAGTTTCTTTAGATATTAATTGATTTTCTTGATAAAGATTTTACATCCACTTGTTGAAAAATAGTGAATCATTTGGCCAATTAAAGTTCAAAATCCCTTTTTGTTTCTTAGGGATATCTTCTCCTAATTTCTTGATTTCAATAAAATCCCTTTTAAAAGAATCAAAAAATATGTGTATCTTCACAATTTCCTTAGTTGTCTTGGCAAACCATATGTGATCATTTTCATTTATGACATTATTGAGTCTAATGCATATCAAATCATGCAATTCCTTAGCCAATTCTTCTTTGTCTTTCAATTTATCTACAACTGTAAGTGCAAGAGGGAAAAGCCCAAAACTTTTACCAAGATATTTTGAAAAATAATTTATAATTCTCCTTTATAGCACAATCCTCTTATTATCAAAATCAAAGAGTCCATGTCATGTCAAATATTTTTTCCACCTATTCACAAGAAAGACTAATGACTAAACAACATTAAATAGTGACATCATTATCCCTACTATTACTTTTTTCACAATTGGCTTCAAAGTGGCCTCATTATTTTTTGGTGCATTCCATATATTCATTAATTTTGACAATTTTTCATAAAATGTAGGCCAGCATATCCTATCTACCAGATATATAATTGTATTTCTTATTTTATCTTCATAATAAACATCCAATTCCACATGCATTGCCCATAATTTGTTCTTTTATTCCTCAAGCTCTTCAACTATGTACAATTGGGGTTCTTGTGGGGTAGTTGGTAGCTCTAAAATTTATGTTGTGTTGAAAGGTGGCACTGGGGGATGAGGATATTTGGAAATATAAGAGGAGTAACTAAGAGGGGAGGGGGGAATCAATCACTACAAAAATAAATCCTAGATCCTTTAGATGTCAGTAAAAAATAAACTCTGAAAATTGAAATGCTAATGCTCGGTATACACAATTAATTTTGTAACTTGGTAAATATTGAATGTACTTGGTAATGAATTAGCTTTGTAGAACTTGAAATGTTATCATTGATTATCATTACTTTAATTTTATTTCAAACATGAAAGAAATAGCATGAACACATTTGACACCAAGATTTAGCATAGAAACCCAATTTGGGAAAACCAATTGTAACTAGTTATTGTTTTCACTCTTCTAAAGTGAGCCTTGTTAGGAGCCAACCCTATTAAAGGTTACAAAAGACACTGTTAGGTGTGACCCTATTAAACGATTTAATCACCCTATTAGGAGTGACCTTGTTAGAGGTCTTTAGACAATTCAATAGAACTACCACCTTGTTAGAGGATTTTTAAATAGTTGTTAAGCCAACTCTATTAAGGGATTTTAGATTACTAGTAAAATGGTTAGATAGTAACAATGAGATGACCTGATTGAGATGCAACAGAATTGTTGATTACAAATATTTGTTCTAGCTTGTACTTGATCTTTCCTGATTGAATGAATTCTTTCAACTCCTCAAACACATCCTTCTCATTTCTAGGTTTGCTTCCTCGGAGAAATTCTCCAATCTTCAATATTGATCTTTTTCGCACACACACACTCATTATTTCACAACTTAACCTTATACTTATATCCTTCCTTTTGTCAAATTAGCTAGAATACAAATTAGAATCATTAACGTTCATCATCTTAGTCGGTTAGAACCAATAAATTAATCAATTAATCTTAATATGCTAAAATAAGAAAATAGTTCATTAGCCTACCCATCTTGGTAGACACTAACTCATAAATGATTTCCCTGTGTTGACCAAGTGAAGCTCGATTAACACTATAAACTAAAAATTTCCTTTAGTAACTGAATGAACTCTATTAACACTAATTCCATTAAATATTTCCTTCATTAACTAAGTGAGCTCGGTTAACACTAATCTTTTGTAGACTTTCCTTCAACACTCGAGTGAACTTGGTAGACACTGTCTTTAGAACAAGAAAGCTTGGTAGACACAGAAAACTATCTTTACTATTTGAGTGAGCTTGGCATGCACTGACTGATAATGATATGACATTTTTGTAGCATCAAAAGACAACACATAATTAATCAATTGTATCAAACAATCTCCCTCTTTGGCATTGATTGCAACACAACATGTCATAACACAATGAAATTTTGGCACAAGAATAAAATAAGGAACATATCCTTAGCTTCATTTAGAGAACTCCCTCTATTAGTGTGAACTATTTAGTTTCTCCCTCTGTCAGAAAACTTCTTTCTCCAACAATCTTTTGTTAAGTACATTCTCCATCTTTGATGTCTTCCTAAAATTCCTATGAGATATGATAGTAAACTTGTTCCTCCTTGAAAACACATGCCAAAGATAATAATTTTGATAGTATCAATGTACCTTATGTACTAATTCATTTTCATTATTCTCTTGTCAATATTGCTTCAACTGATTGATCTTCAACTTGCTCTAGTTGATGCATCACTAAACTTCATTTAGTGAGCTTCAGCTATGGGAATGACCCCTAGCTTACCTCTTAGGTACAGAAATGCATCCTTAGGTAATGGCTTAGTGAATATGTCTACAATTTTCTCTTTTGTGTTTACATATTCTAATTTGACTTCTTTATCTTGTACTATTTCTCTTAAGAAGTGATATTTTATAGCAATGTTCTTTGTTTTGGTATGCATCACTGGGTTCTTTGAGATATTTATTGCACTAGAGTTATCACAATATATGACTACTAGATCTTAGATCTCTACCTTCACTCCTTTCAACAATTGTTTGAACCAAACAATGTTAGAACAATTGACTACTATTGCTATATATTCTACCTCTGTTGTGGATTGAGAGATAGAATTTTGTTTCTTACTTATCCAAGACACTAGTATTTTACCAAGAATGAATACTCCACCACTAGTTTTTTTTCTATCATCAAGACAAACTGCCCAATCAGGTCCAGATTGCCTCTAAGTTTGTACCATAAGACATAGTCTTCAGTACCTTTCAGACATCTCATGATTCTTTTGATTGCGATCACTAAATTTTCTCTATAATTTTTTGAGAATCTTACTACCATACCAACTACTAATGCAATGTTAGGTCTTGTATATACTACATAATGCAATTTTCCAATCATTAATCTATATGTGGTCTAGTCTACTTCTTTGGAATCATCATTCTTGGAAAGCTTATGTCCAATAGACATAGGGGTTCCAACTAATCTTGAATCTTACATTCCAAGTTTCTTTAGTATCTCCTTGATGTATTTGGATTGAGTGATATAAATACCATCTTTCTTCTGTTGAATCTATAATCGAACAAAGATTTTTATTTCTCCAAACATAGACATTTTAAATTCGTTGTTCATTTCTTTTGAAAATCCTTTGCAGAAGTCAGCATTTCCTGTGAATAATGTGTCATCAACAAATATATCAGCCAACACAATTTTCTTGTCTAGTCCTTCTTCGATATGTATATTGTTGTTATCATTTGTTCTTTGAAAACCAATCTATATCAAATAGTTGTGTAATCTTTCATACCAAGCTCTAGGAGCTTTGCTTGAGACCATATAATGCTTTGTGTAATTTGTAGACGATATCTCTTTTGTTAAGATCTACAAAACCTTTTGGTTTCTCAATGTAGACTTCCTCATCAATAATTCCATTCAATAAAGTGGATTTAACATACATTTGATACATCTTAAATCCTCTATGAGCTGCATGTGCAAGTAAGGTTCTAACACCTTTTAATCTTGCAACAAGGGAAAAATTTTCACCGTAATCAATATCTTATTCTTGAGAATAGCATTTACATACCAAGCTTTCTTTGTTTCTAGATACTTTTCCATCTTCATTTAGCTTGTTTCTAAACACCTACTTTGTACCAATGACATTTTTATCTTTGGGTCTAAGAACAAGAGTCTAAGTTTTATTCTTCTATATCTGTTCTATCTCTTCATTCATTGCTTCAACCCAACTTTCATTATCTAATGCATCTTTAATATTTCTTGGTTCAAATTCAGCAAGTAAATATGTACCTTTTTACTTTTCTTCTTGTCATTGTTCCATCAGATTTGTCTCCAATGATTTGATTAGGTGCATGATACCTTCTGACATATTTTGCTAAAACATGTTCTTTCGATTTGGTATGAGTTCCACTATTTTCATCATGAACTTTAGTATCAAGCTTTGGTTCCACTATATATGACACGGGTCCTTTAGACTCAGTTTGAACTATCTCAGTAACTTTTGACTATGACTCGAGTCCTTCAAAGTGTAAACTAGGTTGCACTATTTGCAACTCAATAACTTTTGGACTTTTTGGGAACTTAGGAGATGAAGGCTCCTTTATTTCAGATAGATTTGGTAGGGTATCATATTCATAGTAAATAAATCTTCTATAATCCTCTAGCTCTTTGTTTCTTTCTTCTTCACTCTTTTCTACAAACTCATCAAATTCTGACATGTGCACTTTATATGGTTTTATGAGTAGACAAATTCAAACATTTGTATGCTTTACTTCTACAAGAGTATCTTAGAAATATGCCTTCATCACCTTTGACATCAAATTTTCCTTTTCTAGACTCTTTTAGGATATAAAATTTTATGCCAAATACTTTCAAATAACTTACATTAGGTTTGTAGCCATACCATAGTTCATAGGGAGTTTGGTTTGAGTCTTTCTTCAACTAAACTCGGTTCAAAGTATGAACCGCAGTGCAGATAACTTCCTTCCAGTATTTGATTGCAACATTCTTTTTTATCATAATTTTCCTTGCACAATCCATGATGGATCTCTTTATTCTTTCAGCTATACCATTCTGCTAAGGTGTACCAAGGGTTGATACTTGTCTTCTGATTCCTCTTTCAATGCAAAAATTATTGAATTCATTGGAGATGAATTTGCCACCTTTGTCAAATCCTAAACATTTTAATCTCTTTCTAATTTCCTTTTCTACTCTTGCTAGATACCATTTGAATTTTTCAAAAGCTTTTTATTTTTCTTTTAGATACATCACACTCATAATTCTAGAATAATCATCAACAAAAAGAATGAAGAACTTTTCTCCACTATAACTCTCTATTCCAATAGATCCACATAAGTCAGTATGTACAATTTCTAAGACTTCTTCTAACTGATATTTTTTTCTTTTGAAATTGGTCATTTCCATCTTACCAATTTGGCAATTCTTGCATAAACCTACATCAAGTTTTTTCAAACCAGGAATGCCTCTTACTCTTTTATGTTTTCTTAGCTTAACTAGATTATCAAAGTTTACATGAAATTGTCTTTTGTACCATAAGAAACTTTCTTCTACTTGAGCAATAAAACATGAACATTCACTAAGATCAAGATAAAATAGATTACCTTTTGTTTGCTTGCCTAATCCAGCCAGATTTCCTTTAACATCCAACAGCCTTGCCATTCATGAATTCTACCTTGAATCCAATGTTGGTCAAATGTGCCATACTCAGTAGATTATTCTTTAGTCCTTCAACCCAATAAGCATTGTCACATATAAGTTCATGGGTTAATGAGATATGACCATTTCCTTTAATGCAACAAGGTTCATTGTTACCAAATGTTACACTTCCTCCATCATAATGTTCAAAATGTTCAAACTTTTTTTTATCTCCAGTCATATGGTGTGAACATCCACTGTCTATAATCCATGTATCATTTTTTTCTAGCATGAGAGATAAGTGTTATCTTATCTCCTTCATCATTAGACTCATCTTTTAGAGAAATATACACCATTTCATCTTCATTGTTATGAGAATCTTTAGCCATAAAACAAGTTTTCTTACCTTTTTCCTTACAGTTCTTTTGAATTTTAAATTCCTTCTTTCCTTTATGCTTGTGGGTTTTATTCTCATCCTTTATTTCTCTATTTGGACACCTAGTAGCAATGTGGCCAATTTCTTCACAAGAAAAGCAGATTAAAAGAATTTTACCTTTGTACTTTCCTCTACCTTTAGAATATTTCTTTGTAAGTAGGGCATCAACAATTTCAAGATTAGTGTCAAAAATTTCTTCAATTTCTTCCTCACTTGGTAATTGATTAGCTTTTTATTTCTTGCTTTTTGCTTTAAGTGAGAGTTTGGCTTCAAATGCAAACTCAATATTTTTGGAGATAGGAACATAGTTCTCGTAGTTGTCTAGTTAAAAAGTTGTCAGTCTTCCAACTAGAGCATCCAAGGTTATTTTTTTATTTGGATCATATCTCTTTTCTTAAATAGAAGACACTCTAATTGCATAGATAGGAAGAAGAGTTTTGAGTACCTTTCTTACAATAGTTGTCTCCTGAATGTCTTCTCTTGTTGCTTTGATTTCACTTACACTGGCCTTGATTCTTTCCACATATTTTGCAATGTTTTCATCTTCTCTCATTCTCATTTGGTCAAATTATCCTCTAAGACTTTCTACTTTGGCTCTTCTTACATTGTCATCTCCTCCATATATATCTTTTAGTTTGGTCTATATTTCATGAGTAGTTTGACAGTCTTTTACCTCATCAAATTCAACATAATTGAGAGCAGATGCAATATCAATCATCATGATGTTATGATTCTTCTTTTCAGCAATATCTTTAATTGATAATGTTCCAATGGGATTTTTGTATTCAATATCAAGATATTTGCAACTTGAATTATTGATAGTAGCTAGATGTAACCTCATAAGTCCTTGTCATGCTAAAAAATTGTCTCTATTCAGCTTTGGAATCTCTCTTTTGTAAGACATCTTGATCTTTAGCTTAGGTCCTTGAAACCTTCTATATAAGCACCAAAATAGCTCTAATACTAATTGTTGGAAATATAAGAGGAGTAACTAAGAGGGGAGGGATAAATGAGTTACTACAAAAATAAATCCTAGATCCCTTATATGTAAGTACAAAATAAACTCTAAAAATAGAAATGTTGATGCTTGGTATACACAGTTAATTCTGTAACTCGATAAATAATGAATGTACTCAATAATAAATTAGCTTTGCAGAACTTGAAATTTTATCAATGATTATCATTACTTTAATTTAATTGCAAGAATCAAATAAATAGCATGAACACATTTGATACCAAGATTTAATGTGGAAACCCAATTTGGGAAAACCACCAATTGTAACTAGTTATTATTTTCACTCTTCTGAAGTGAGCCCTATTAGGAGTCAATCCTATTAAAGGTTAAAAAACACACTATTAGGTGTGACCCTATTAGAGGATTTAATAACCCTATTAGGAGTGGCCCAATTAGAGGTCTTTAGACAACTCAACAATTTTACCACCTTGTTAGAGGATTTTCAAATAGATGTTAAGCCAACTCTGTTAAGAGATTTTAGATCACTGCTACAATGGGTAGAGAGTAACAATGAGATTACCTAATTTAGATGCAACTAAATTACTAATTATAGATCTCTATTCTAGCTTGTATTTGATCCTTCCTGATCAAATGTATCCTTTCATCTCTTCAAATACATCCTTTTCATTTCTAGATTCGCTTCCTTAGAGAAATTCTCAAATCTTTAATATTGATCTTTTTCATTAACACACTCTCATTATTTCACAACTTGACCTTATACTTATATGCTTCCTTTTGTCAAATTACCTAGAATACAACTTAGAATCATTAACATTCATCATCATAGTCAGCTAGAACCAATAGATAAATCAATTAATCTTAATATGCCAAAATAAGAAAATCCTTCGTCAGCCAACCCATTTTGATAAACACGAACTCAGAAATAATTTCCTTGTGTTGACCAAGTGAAGCTCAGTTAACACTACAAATTGGAAAATTCTTTTAATAACTAAGTGAACTTGGTTAGCACTGATTCCATTCAACATTTCCTTTATTAATCTAATGAGCTTGGTTAACACTCATCTTCTGTAGACTTTCCTTCGACACCCGAGTGAACTTGGTTAGCACTGATTCCATTCAACATTTCCTTTATTAATCTAGTGAGCTTGGTTAACACTCATATTCTACAAACTTTTCTTCGACACTTGAGTGAACTTGGTTGACACTATCTTCAGAATAGGAATGCTCATAGACATAGAAAAATGTCTTCATTATTTAAGTGATCTTGGCATGCACTGAGTGATAATGATATGACATATGTATAACATCAAAGACAACACACAATTAATCAATTGTATCCAATAGAGTATAAGTAATTCTAGGTTTACTTGTCTATCCTTTGTGTCTTGTCATTTTATTCTCAAGTTCAATCCTCTTCTAGACTTCCCTATTATAGGCCTCTAGGACCTACTCATATTTCTCTTATAATTCTAGCATATATCTTTTCTCCTTCTTGGTAGTAGCTAAAGTAAGAGTAGATATTTCAAGATTAAATTATGTTGCTTCATCATGTGGAGCATCTTCTACTCCTTTGATAATCAAGTTTCCCATTAATTCAATATCATTAGATTGAGAAAAGATGTCTTGTGATCCTCTTTTTAGAGACCAGATTACTCCAGCACCATGATCTTCACTGAACTTGGCACCTTTGAGTCTTTTTTTATTTTCTCCTCAGCATTCAACTTCTTGGTAATTGTGTTAAAAGCCATTTCATCTACAATGTCTCAATTTGGCAAAAGTAGAACTCCTTATGATTTTATCATTCTTCTTCCTTCTCCGGGAGTCAAACTTTTGAATTCTTGCAACATTTCATCTTTTATTTCATCTTGTACAACTACATCTTCCTTCTCTGGGTGCTCATCCTTTCTTTTATGTTGGAATACTTTAGAATAACTAAGAGGGGGGGTGAATCAGTTATCTAAGGTCCAAATGTATAAATAAATATTTCCAAAATTTAGTGAACACAAAAAACATTTATCTTCATGCATGCATCCATAAGATTATGCAATCACTTTAAAACTTGTAGGTTACTATCAAATCAATTTATAGAAATATAAACATGAAGCATAATAGATTCATCAACACATTTGACACAATGATTTATGTGGAAACCCAATTTGGTTTAAACCACTAATAACATGCTACTCTTTTTCACTCTTCTGAAGTGATGTCCTATAAAAGGCCAACCCTATTAAAGGTTACAATACACACTATTAAATGTGACCCTATTAAAGGATTTCAATCACCCTATCAGGAGTAGGCCTTGTTAGAGGACTTTAGGCCATTCACTTGGAATGTCACCCAGTTAAAGGATTTACAAATGATTATTAGGTCAACCTTAATCCAAAAGATTTACCATAGACTAGTATAATTATTAAAGAGTAATAGTAAGCCTTAGTCTAATAACAACTTACAACTACATTTTTATATTATAGATCTCTATTTTAGTCCTCCATTTTACTTGGCCTTCATACATTTCACCTCTAATAGCTTGTTCACCCTTCAAGCATTCATACCCTTAAGCCTTGTCGCTTAACATGCAAATGTAAACTCTTCTCTTAGGTCACTTAATGAAGCAAAACCCTTGACTCCTTATCATCCTTAGGTTTTTTCACATGACTTCCTTTTCTTCTAGCTAGCCATCCCTATAAATAAGAAATTAAATTCTTTCTCCATTCATTATCCATTGTCCAATTTAGGGTTAATACAAATTAGGTAGGATACAATGAATCTACCCCTTATTCTATATCTCTTCTAGAAACTTTTCCTTGATTCCTTTTTTATTTCACCTAAAAATGGTTTTCCTTTAATTTTGTGCCACCAGCTCATCAATCTTATCTTCCACCTAGTTCATATAATCTAAGAAAATATACTTGTCAACTCATATTCATTGAATTCATGATCTTTCAAATAATGCAACCACTCAATATTATTTGGCTCTTGATGCTTAGCACATACTGCATTGTTTAGCATCCTTTATTGAATCACTTAGCATGAACTAAAGTTTACTGGTGCTCAGCATTAACTAGACTTTACTTAGGATCCACTATTTTTCTTGACATACACTAGAATAAACATTTTACTTGGCTTCAACTTAATTTTTTTCTCAGCTTGTAATGTCTTTTCTCAACACCTTCCACTCAATCAAGCTTGGTAGACAAACTTTGTTTAACTTGATATTCTATACTTGCTTAGTGTAACCAACCTTTGTATCCTAAAATAGATTATCAATACATTATGTTATCACTTTCTTAACTGATTCTTGTACTCTTTTTCATATCATAACTCAACATTTCCTCTAGGTGTTATTGTTACATCTTTTGATCAAATCCTCTTCATCAATCAAATAAGTGATAGTACTTAAATCATATAAGTAGTTATCTTACCAACAAATAGTAGGTTTGACATTAGTGACAAAACAATGGTTGCAACTCAACAATACCTTTCTTCAACAATCTCCTTCAATCTATTCTCAACAATCTCCCTTTTTGGAATTGATGGCAAACTAAACTAATCAACCAAACTTATTAGGTTAAAATAGCAAGACCAAAAATAATTCATTATATTGAAATCTCTCCCTCTATCAACAACTTCCATCTTCTAAATAGGTTACAAAACTCTTTTATGTCATCCTGATAACTCCCTCTGGATTTTGTCTTATTTATCCCTCCTACTAGGTACATGTTAGGGTTTCTCCCTCTTTGTTAATTATCCAATGACTTGTATAACTCTTGATCAATAACTATCTCCCTCTTTCTTGTAAGTTATTTGATCAGTAACTATCTCCCTCTTTCATAATAATCCCAAAGACTTGTCATCTTAACATGCAGATATAAGCTTCTTTAGTTTCTTCCTTTGTCACCTTGCTTGTGACTAATTTGAAGTGTTAGTTCTTTGATTACTTTAGGCAGCTCCTAAAGTAAGATTGTCTGCATCAATTTGTAACATATGAGAAATAGCGTGTTTGATGCAGAGCATTCCTTCTATTACTTAGATAGCTTTTGATTTAGATACTCATGAGCATCCTTAGGTAATGCTTTTATGAAGATATCAGAAATTTTTTCTTTTGTATTGACATATTCCATCTTCACCTCTTTATCTTGAACTAATTCTCTCAAGTAATGATACTTAATTGCAATGTTCTTAGTCTTTGTGTGCATCACAGAATTCTTTGATATATTTATAGCACTTATATTATCACAATAAAGTGTCACTGGTTCTATGATCTCTTGCTTCATACCTTTGAGTAGTTATTCGATCCATACAATATTTGTACAATTTACAATAGTAGCAACATATTCAGCTTCAACAATAGATTGTGAGGTACAGTTTTATTTCTTGCTAGTCCATCTAACTAGTCTCTTGCCTAAGAAAAATATTCCTACACTAGTTCTCTTTATGTCATCAATGTGTCCAGCCCATTCAGCATTAGTATAGGCTGTTAATTCAAATTTCTCATTTTTCTTATAGTATAGACCATACTCCTTTTTTCCTTCTATATATCTCATTATTCTCTTTATGGCCATCAAATGATTCTCCCTGGGATCAGCAAAGAACCTTGCAACTATCCCTACAAATATTGCAATATCAGGTCTACTATGTACTACATATTGTAATTTTTCAATCATAGACCTATACAATGTTTGATTCACTTCAGTTGAATCATCATTCTTTGACAATTCACATCCTATCACCATAGGTGTACTTACTAGTTTTGAATCCTCCAATCCAAAAGTTTTCAATATTTCTTTGACATATTTTGACTGAGTGATGTATATACCATATTTTATATGATAAACTTGCAAACCCACAAAGAACTTGATCTCTCCAAACATAGACATTTCAAATTCTTGCTTCATTTCATTTGTAAAAGCCTTACAAAAAGCATCTTGACCTCAAAATACAATATCATCAACAAAAGTTTAGATAAAAAAATACCTTTGCCTTTCTTTATCTTTATGTATATATTGTTATAATCATTAGTCCTTTCAAATCCAATCTTCACAAGATTCATATGAAGTCTCTGATACCATGCTCTTCGTGCTTGTTTCAAATCATATAGAGATTTGTGTAATTTACATACCATGTGTTTTTTGTTAACATCAACAAATCTTCTAGTTGTTCTATGTAAACTTATTCCTCTAATATTCCATTCAGAAATGCAGATTTAACATCCATTTGATAAACTTTGAAAATTTTGTATGTAGAATAAGCATGTAAAGTTCTTACTCCTTCCATTCTAGCAACAGGGGCAAATGTTTCTTCATAGTCAATTCCTTCTTCTTATGCATATCCTTTGCAGACTATTCTTTCCTTTTTCCTTTTGAATTCACCATTTTCATCTAGCTTGTTTCTAAATACCCACTTGGTGCCAATCACATTTTTGTCTTCTTGTCTAGGAACTAGATTCCATGTCTTGTTTTTCTCTATTTGTTCAATCTCTTCTTCCATGGCTTTACTCTAATCTGCATCTTCTAATGCATATCTTACTGATTTGGTTCCTTCATGCTCAATAAACATGTATCATTTCTCAATATGTTTCTTGTCAATGGTTTAGCATCTTTATCTCCAATGATCTGTGTAGCAAGATGATATCTCTTGACATATTTGGACAATCTTGGTTCAGTTCTAGTTTCTTCATTTTGTCTTTTAATTTTAGAGTCATTGTGTACATCTTTGTTAGGTACCTCAACATATCTATTAATCTCAAAAGTAAAATGTGCTTCAACTTCATTCTGTAACTTTGCATCTAAATGTAGCTCAATTTTTAAATTTAACTTAGCATTCATAGTATGTGACTCAATAGTCACTAAAACTTTTTATTGGTTTGTAACTTGATTTATAGAATTTTCTTTAGTGGGCATACCTTCATACAAGTATACAAATGATTTATATTCTTCTAGTTCTTTCATAGGTTCAGCCTCATATACTTCTATATATTCATCAAAATTTACATTTTCACTTTCCACAACATTGTTAGTGTTAGTATCTAAACATTTATAAACTTTACTTCTTGGGGAATATCTTAGAGATATACCTTCTTCACTTTTTGCATCTAGTTTACCATTTCTAAAGTCTTTGAGAATATCGTATTTTCTTCCAAATACTTTAAAATATTTTACATTTGGTGAGTATCCATACCATAGTTCAAAAGGTGTTGAATGAGTATCTTTCTTGACTTGTACACAGTTCAAGGTATAGACAATTGTACTTACAACTTCTCTCCAGTTGTGAGGCCTCACCCTAGCCCATCATAGCATATCATAGCAGTTTATTTGCATTTTATATATTTTATATTTTTCATTGCATAAACCTTATATTTTGAGACCTTGTTATATGTTGGATTATTTTGGACTGTTACTCGGACTATTTGATACTATGGACACTTTATTTTATGGTAATCATTTATGATGTTAGAACTTATTTATGATGCTTAATGATTAGTTACATTCATGTACTTGGTTGGATATTTTATTAATGAGTAGGAAGTTATGTTTGAATATAAATGTTAGATGAATTTTCTATATATATATATATGAAAATCATGAAATGTTGCAAAAGAGTCATGTCATGTTTAGTTCAATAATGGTAGTATTATATATGCATAATGGTTAGAAATAGAAAAATATTATTCAATTGAGAAATGCCTTATGTTTTGATTCAATTATGAATATAGAATTGATTGAAGATTTATAAATGCATATGTTTTATTTATCTTGGACTACTGATATGTGTTTTGAGTGTGCAAGAAATAACCATGGTAAAATGGAGAATCAAGACTACCTTTGTATTAATTGAGATTGCCAAGGCTAGATCTAATGAAGAGATCTTAACCTCATTATTAAGTATTTTACTTTGTGAACATGATGTGAATGGATGTTTTATATTAGATTATTTTTTGTGAAAATTGATTTGCCACTCATAATGTTAAATATATATTTATAGTGTCACTTGACACTTGTGTTGTTATGTGTTTAAATGGCAAGTCAAGTTGATTCATTGGCAAAAGACACCTAACCTTATTCCTAACTAGTTAGAAATGTTTAAGTTTTTATCCCCTTGCATAAAAGAATATCTTATGAAGGCTTTAATTAAATTAAATTCTGGATTTCAAGTTTAGGGTGACTTTAGAGGGCTTTGTTTGAGTCTTGGACTGTTCTTTTAGTGAAATTAAGTTACCTACAT
Source organism: Cupressus sempervirens (assembly GCA_028749045.1). Classification (NCBI taxonomy): domain Eukaryota; kingdom Viridiplantae; phylum Streptophyta; class Pinopsida; order Cupressales; family Cupressaceae; genus Cupressus; species Cupressus sempervirens. Next base: position 701,827,141 of record CM053783.1, on the reverse strand, counting down.
GTTAGTACTATATGTTAGGGCTTTAATTTTGGCTTTACTAGAGTTAAAATATCTTTTCTAACACTTTTAAAATTCCATTTCTTAAGTATTGCCAAAATGGAAGAAGACTTACCCAAATTCCCACCTTATCTTCAATGAGTTGATAATTTCAACCAAATAGGGAAACTTGGGTGGAGTTAAAGTGGTTGTTCTCTTTCATGATAGAGAAAAATTAGTAATGTTTTTCTTTTAGAGGAAAATTGGAAAATAGAGTTGGCATTCACCCACTCTCTAGTTTTTAGAGATTTTCAATTTTTGAGATTGGATTAAGGAAGGATAGAGGGCTCTTCTCAAATTGGGTCATTTACCATAGCTTGGAGAAAGGTTGGAGCTTTTTTCATGTTTTGGAAATTATGTGTTGTATTATTTTTCTAAATAAAAGATGTGTAAATTTTGCTACAGATGCATATGTGTGTTGCTCATTGTCCTTGTTGTATTGTTGGGTGTGGATGAATTTCTATTGCCTTGTTTTCATTTGATTTTGAGAGTGTGATGTTATGGGTGTGGAAGGACATCACTCACCCTTTGGAGGTAAGAAGTGGCCTTTGATGAAGGGGTTAGTTGAGCCTATCCCCTGAGTGTAGAGTCTCTTCCCTAGAAGGAAGAGGGATAAGCATGTAGTATGGATTGCATGTTTCAGTATTGTTATGCACTTTGGGGGTGATAAGGGGAGAAATTTTGTGAGAGTTGGTATTTATTTTGGTATGCCTTGTGAAGGAAGATTTAGTTTTCTATGTTTGGCTTCTCCTCAAGTTTTTAGGCACACCTTCACCCATTCTATTAGTTCCTCTAGTAACCTACTGTGTAAGCTCACAAAGGGTGTTAAATGTTGTATCCTATATTTTTTATTTATATGTGTATGCTTGATTGTTACCCAGTTGGTCTTGGTTCTCCAAGCTAGGTGGGTGGTCTCTTAGAGACCTAGGCTAGGAGGTGAGATCTCCATGGTTTACAGGGTTGTTTGTATAGGTTTTCTAAATGAATTTGTGTTGAAAAAAAGCTTAGAAGATTTTTAGTTTCTGTTGAAGATTTGAAGATGATTTAATTATGCGCATTTTTAAAAGTTATGTATTGTAAAATATTAGAAGTAGATCTTCATGTAATTTGTAAATGATGTAAGGATTCAATTATGATTGTAATTTTTGAAAGGACTTTTTAGTACTGTGAATATATTTTAGTTTAATAATTTATTAAATTGTTTCCAAAAAAAAAAATTGAATATTATTATTGTGTGTGTGTGTGTGTGTGTGTGTGTGTGTGTGTGTGTGTGTGTGTGTGTGTGTGTGTGTGTGTGTGTGTTGTTCAATAAAAATTGGCCATGAAAAGTATTTCAAAGAAATATTGTTCTCCATCATAAGTGTTCTAACACAGTCCATTATGGATCTATTCCTCCTTTCAGCAATTCCATTTTGTGGAGGGGTCCTAGGGGTAGATGTATGTCTTTTGATTCTTCTATCATTATAGAATATCTCAAACTCATTTGATGTAAATTCACGTCCTCTATCAGATCTCAAATACTTCAAACTTTCACCTATTTTCTTCTCAACTCTTGCTAAGTACCATGTAAGCATCTAGAAAGCATCAAATTTTTTTTTCAAAAACATAACTGTCATCATTCTAAAATAATCATCAAAAAACACCATAATGTACTTAGCTCCTTTGTAGCTTTGCACATACATTGGTCCACATAAGTCAATATGAACAATCCCTAATATTTCTTTAGAGGTATGAGCTTTACTCAAGTAAAACTTGACTTTGTCATTTTCCCTAACTAACATTGTTTGCACATTATATTATTAGGGTTCTTTAATTTAGGAAAACCTCTAACCTTTCTCATGTTACTGATACTAACTAGTTTATCAAAATTAACATGACATAACCTCTTGTTCATAGCCACACATCGTCAATTTTTACAACTAGACAAGTAGCATCTTCTATGTCAAGATAGAATAGATTACTCCTAGTCTAGTCACCTTTTCCAATTAGTTTTCCATTTCTATCATATATCTTTGCAATTTTATTTTCAAAATAAACCTTACATCCTGAATTATTTAGTTGTGACACACTCAACAAATTATAGTTAGGTCCTTCAACATAATAAGCATTGTCACATAAAATTTTATTTATGAGTTTGATAGAACCTTTTCCTTTTATCAAACATGGTGCATTATTACCAAATCTTACACTATTTACATCATAATAATTCATGGTAACAAACTCTTCTATCTCCAATCATGTGATGTGAACACCCACTATCAATAATCCATCTATCATTCTTTTTTACACAATTCACAACAGTAGTTGCCTCATATTCATCAAATTCATCCTTCATTGCTTTGTTTCCTCTTCTGCAATGTAGCATGATTTTTTGCCTTTTTCTTTATAATCCTTTCTATCTTCATCTCTTTTATTTTTGTAATTGTCATCTTTTTTGCAGTTCTTCTTTGGACATCTTGCTATTGATCTCAAATGGTTTTGACAAATGAGCATCAACACACTTAAGTTATTTACCTAGTTCATGTTGAATAAATACTACATGTCAATCACAACATGTAAATATCAGAACATGTTGAGTGATCATGAGTGCTAAGACACTCATGTGCCAAGTCACTCAAGTTTTGAGAAAGAAGACTATCTCGAGTGATTTAGGTGCTAAGTAAATAGTGGATGTCGAGTGCTACAGATACTGAGTCACAGTATAAAGATTAGTGCATGTCAAGCATCAAAGACTTTATATGTTGAGTGAAATAGAATTTACATATTTGTTTTTAAAGGCACAAACAACTATGTAAACCATTTTTGAGTTGAGTTAAGGATGAATTATGACATTTTAGAGATAAGGATGAATCTCAAGATGGATTCCCTATGCAATTACATGTAGCCAATCAGAAAATAGGAATGATTAAGTAGAAAAATAGATGAATCTCATCCATAGATTCATATCTAGTCCTAAGTCACCAAAGTCTTCTTAAGGAGGAAAAACCCTAATCTTTCTAAAAGTGTTGAAGGAATGAAGAGAATAGTTTGCATGCACAAACAGAGCACTCATGGTGATTTACAAGTGAGATTGCATTGCAAAATTGGTTAGAGTAGAACAGAGTAAAGAAGAGGATATAGCAAAGGGACATCTGATCAAGAAGGATCAAGAAGATAAAAATTTTGAGGTGATTTTTTATTACGCAAGAAAGTGCTAGTTGTAGGATCAAAGCTAAGACATTCTAACAGGTGATTTTAGTCAAAATTTCTTAACAGAGTAGTCCTCACAGGCTATATAAAATTCTTTAACAAGGTTCTTACTTAATTGTATGTTAAAGTCTTTTAACTAGGCACACTTCTAATAGGGTGTTAAAATCCTCTAACAAGATGAGACCTAACAATCTTTGTAAGCCTTTAACAGGGAAAACCTTTCATAAAGTAGATCATGTTTCATGGTCAAAACATTGTAACCTTCATTGGATACACTTTATTACTATATTAGTGAATATTTGTAGGTGTCATCCCCACCCCAGTGTTACCTTCTCATTGGAGGGTTTCTAGGTAATCATATCTAGTCACATATATGTGTGATTTCTTATATGTTTACATATCTTAGATGTACATGTCTTCCATCATATTTCAATTTACTCATTGAATGCATGAAATAGATGTGTCATGAAATTTTTATGGGTCCAAGTTTAAACTATTGATTCACACTCCCCCCCCCCCCCCTAGAAGTTTACTTTTCCTATTTGTAATTCCAACAATTGGTATGAGCTCTTTGTTCTCTAGAAAAGAAGCTTTGTATCTTTGAGGAAAGATTTTGAAATGGAAATATACAAATTGGGAAAGATTATTGAGAATCAGAGAATTGAGATACAACTCATTCTACATCAATTGGATGAGGCAAGAAAAGAACTAAAGAAGTCCTTGAAGAGAAGGAAAGAAATTGCTATTTCAGAGAATGACACACAATACAAAGAGATTGACATTATCAAGCTATTTTCCAATGGTGACTCCAATGAATTTGATGCAGTAATAGTAGATCTGATGGAAAAGAATTGAGTCCAAGCTAAGGAAATCAGAAATATCAAATTAGAGGAAGAATCACAAGCCATAATGCTATGTGAGGTAACTAAACAAAAGAAGAAAGCTATAGAAGACAAATCCATGATTGAAGAAGACAAAAGAATTCTAAGCAACAAACTAGAAGAAAAGTCAACAGAGCTAATCAAGATTTCCAACATGCAATTGGATACTCTAAGTCAAATGATGAATGGAAACTATGAATTAAATTTCAAGGATGTTGAGATAACCTCATTTAAATTACAGAATGAGCAATTGCAAAGTGATCTAAAAAGATCAAATGATTCTGTTGAAAGTTTCAACAAGCTAAATGAAGATATCAAATACTTTTACCAATTATTGAGATCCCTTAGATCCAATAAAGACACATCTAGACTAGGATATAGAAGCACTGAAGAAGGAGAATCATCTAAAAGTGTAGAAGAATGGAACAACAAAGGTAAGAATTCCAAACGTATTTGTCATAATTGTTGTAAGAAGGGACATACTGCTATGTGTGTAGGAGCAAGACTAAAAATCAAAATATCAAGCCTAAGAACATGGTTCACTACCACAAGTGCAACAAGAGAGGTCATCAAGCACATGAATGTGGAACCAAGACCATGCACATACAAATATTTGAAGGATATTGCTATAATTGTCAGAAGTATGGACACAGAGCTTCTAAATGCAGATCTATACCCATGTGGTCATCAAATAGGCAAACAAAGGTAAGGGACAATGGCAACTCCTATAACTGGGATTATAATACAAGGTATAGTTGTCATTACTATCAAGAATAAGGACATGTTTCTAAGAATTGTATTAGGACACTCTTCAGAGGAAATTACCAAAGATAGTTAAGCCAAATCACATGTTTCAGTTGTTTGAAGACTGATCAAATCAGTAAATATTATCCAACAAGGTCAAAGGCACCAAGTTGTGAATTTGATAAAGGCAAAGGCAAGGAAAATGTTGAACACATCAAAGATAAGATGAATAAGACATGGAAGAAAAAATGATGATTGCAGCACACCAAATGGAGAAGGAGTCACTTCACCCAATGGGTCAGGTGATCACACCTTATCAAACTAGACAATCAAGAGGTACATGGGATTGATACTTAATTGTTGCATCATACATCAGTTCCAAAAGGTCCTATTAGTGAAAGGGCTATATTAGCATGAATAAAGATTCAAGATGTTGATAGGAATTCAAGATAAATCTTTAAATTTTTCATGCTACTATCAAGCACAAAAAATTTCCTATGTATGTCGAGTGGAATGCTAGAAGATGTCAAGCTAGCAAACTAGTTAGTTGATATCGAGCTTGTAGTAGTTGTTGAGTGATATAAATGTAAATGGTTGCCAAGTAAGATAGAAACTAGTTTATGCCGAGCTTACAGTTGTGTAACACTTAGCATTTATTACAGGTTTTCAAAGGGTATTTGATCAATTTTTAGCTCATTTCATATCATTTCAAATTCAAGAAAGAGGAAAAAGAGAAAAAGGCAATCATAAAATCCATCCAAAGTAGAGGCAAAAGATCCTAGTAGTAATTCTACATCATTTCATTAGATTTCATAAGGTATTTATCAAGAACTGAGCTAGGTAGTTTAAATTTTGTAAACACTAGTTTCTCATTATGGCATCAAGTTCAAAGAATGTAGAAGGAAAGGAAGTTTTGAATGTTCAGCTAGTAAGTAATGAAGTCAAACAACCCATTTTCAAAGCTATTCTTAATATTACTTATAAGAAAAACCCTTCTGGTGCATTATTGATGATTCCACCGAATGTGATAATGGTTCAAGATGTAAGAAAATTCTACAACTGTAAGATAGGAATCATTGGTGATATGGAGATTAGGGAAGCATATGACAAACTATATGATAATGGTGTTTTGAAATAAGAATTCAAAATCATTGAAAGAAATGGATTGACACGAGCCCTATATTTTTTGAATGTATTCAAGGTAAAATAGATTAAAATAATGCTCAGCCGAATTCATGATGGTTCACTATGGCTGTACAATGGACCTATCAAAATTACTAAGAGAATAATTCATAGGGTTACTAGTTACCCAACCCTAGATTGGCCTAAGACATTGAGAAGTGACTCAAAGTAGGTGATTGAGAAAAATATTGGACCTTTCTGGAACAAGAGAGGCATGACAATTGACACAACCACTTATCCTCTAATAGATTTTGTTGTAAGAGTTACATCACACAAGTTCTATCAATCTAGTAGATTAAATAGTGTGCCCTATATAGCTATGGATGTTGGATACAATATTGTTAAGAAAGATCATACATATGATCTAGTAGACCTACAATTGTAACAATTGATGGAGAACCTTGGAGCAATAAGGAAAACCAAGAATGTACAATGTAAATTTGGTTCCATATTAATATGCACATTCTTTTATGTGAAAAATACCTTTCCAAAATTTGGAATAGTTGCATGGAAAACCAATAGGTCAATAGCTATGTAGATTGGTGAATACATTAAGCAGTTAGGTGAGAACTTTGAATCTGTGATGATTAGCTACTTTAAAGATTTCAAGCAGTCAATGAAGAAAAGGTTTAGAATACCAATGTCACTAGTAGAGAAACACTATGATGATGTATAGTTTCTTGTGGATATTGACTACACCTTTGTACAAGCTGCTATACCAAAGGTGAGATGGTTGAGGCCACTTGGTTATAAAATAAATGTGGATGAAGCCTCTTTAACCAAAATTGATTTACTATCAGAAGAGGTAGATAAAAGTGAAAAAATATTTGGCAATTATGAAATGGTAAAAATCCAAAATTACCATGGAATTGAATATTACATCTACCATAAAGAAAAAGGAGAAGATAGTGAAAATTTTGAGAGCAATATTTGGAGAGATTGTTGAAGAAGAAGAAGATGAACAGGAAGAAGAAACCCAAGAACAATCACCTCTTGCATTAACACAAGGCATGGGAGAAGATTGGGAAAAGGAGGAAACTGAAGGTGCCAAGGGAGAAGAAGTCAAGGAAGCACCTACTCCTACTGAGCCAAAGAAGAGGAAGGCTCAGGTCCAACTAGTGACCCAGGCTAAAAAGGTAGCTAAACCAAGTCATCCCAAGCCCACTACACCTACTACAAGGGCTAGTACATGTGCAACAGCTCAAAAGGATAAAGAAAAGACCAAACAAGCAGAACAAGGAAGTCAAGTGCCAAAAATTCCAAGAAGAAAATATGTTCCAAAAGCCAACTCTAATGAAGAGAAAATGGAATCAAATGGCATCAGTGAATTTAAGGTGGTGAGTCACAATCCTCTTTTAGAACTTGAAAATTTAAGTGAAAATGTTAAGAATAGAGTAGACTTATCAAGATTTACACATATTGATTTTTCATAATTTGGGTAAAGTGGAGAAAAATCAAGTAGAAGAAGCCATATATGCTATGATGGAAAAATTCAAGACAACCCCAATAGAAATTGCCAACTCAATGCCAAATAGTCTATATGACATAGTCGAGCAAAAATGGCACTATTGTCTAAACCTGGAAAGACAAATTAGGGAGACCAAACAGGCCAAAGAGATGCCTGAACTAACTAAGGCACAAATTTCTAAGTCTATAAAGAAATATGCAATTAGGTTCACACCTAAATACAAAGCCTTTAGTATTTTACAAAAAAATATTGAGGATGTTGTTAAAAAGTCCACATAGAAATGAAAACTCACTTATGGGTTGACTATAGTAAAGGAAGGAGAACTTGAACCCATTGAAGTGAAGGATGATGAAGATGATGATGAAAAAGGAACTAAAATGGACACAGATGACAAGGCAATAGCTAAGCCAGAGCAGCAGCAAGAAGAATAGAGTGTGCAAGCAACACAATTGCCAAGTGTCAATCCTCAACATGACACAAGTGAAACTAATGAAACAATAACTATCAAGGATATTTCTAATCTATCAACTCAAAACATAAATCACCTTATAAAGGATGATTTGAAGAAGATATTAGATCAATCTACACTATAGGCCAAACTTTGTGATAATCCTATTTTGGTCAGTATGGATGAGCTACAAAAATTAGTGACTGATATTGCAAGGAAAAAGATGAATCCATAAGAACCACCTTCTATCATCCCTCCTATCACTAATGTACAACCTTTGGTCCAAATACTAGAAGATACAATTGCCAAGGTTGATACAATAGAAAAGAACATAGTGGATACACAAGTTGCTACTGTAGAACAGTAAGAAGTAGGTTAGATAGACTTATATGCACCTATAGCACAAGATCAAGGTGCAAGTCAAGTTATTGTGACAGAACTAGGAAATCTTGAAGAGATAGAGCAAACACCTAGAATGAAGGAGAAAATAGCCATCCAAGACCCGGTAAACTTACCAGCATCTAGCACTCCTTCCACACAAACTCTTTAGAAGTCGAGCATAGATACAACTCCATTACAGATCTTAGTGTCAAGCCTGAGTTCATCAAAGGTAGAAGAAGTCATACAATATGGAGATGTGATTCTTGAAGAAGAAATCATTTTGCCTAAGTAAGACCATGATACAATAACCATAGAACAAATGGGCATACTATAGCAAGCCCTAGCAAGGAAAAAGCATCAAGAAATTCTTAGAAGGGAGCACAAATAGAAGAAAGCACTATAAGATATCAAAGACATCTTTTTAGATGCATTTAGTCTACTGAATCTTGATGAGACCAAGCCACTAATAGTACAACTCAAAGACATAGCGGAGAAGGTCAATAATGAAGACTTGGATACAAATGCAAAATTACTTGAATGGTCATAAAAGAAGTTTCAAAACAAAGTCAATGAAAATATATCAGGTGATATAGCACTAACACAAGTTGCATTGGCAACTAAGGTTGAGGATGTAATGAAGGTACTTGAGAGCATATTCTCATTATACACTAAATAATGCAATCCTTCACTCTTCACCCAAGAGACCAAAAGTCACATCTTGAACTTGGAAAGTCATATAAGTTCATCAGGTGCCAAACTACCTATGAATCTAGCTCAGAGTGAGAAGCATTTCAAGACATTGCTTCAAAACTAGAGTCAGTTATCTATATTGATAGTAGATGAGGCTAACATAAGAGCCAAACTAGCTAGCATTTAGGCAACTCTCACCCCCCATATGGAACTTTTGCACAAGGAATTGGGCTATCCTGAAATCCTACTGAAGAAAGACCCAAATATTTCTTTAGTAGATGGTCTAGTTTACCATACTACCAAGCTAGCAATCCAAATCAAATCATTAGATGTAGCATGTGAGAATTGGGATGCATCTCTCAAGATAATATTAGATGTCCATAAATCTTTTCTGGACAAACACACTATAAGTGTATAGCCCATTGACATAAGTGTCAAAAAAGGGGAGGATAAGATAAGGGGGAGAAATATTTTGAGGAAGAATAAGAATAATATAAGGAGAATGAGAAATGGGGGAGAGTAAGCGAAAAAGGGAAAACAAAAATAAACAAAGGACAAAGTAAAGAAAGAACAAACTAAGGAAAGAGAAAGCATAAATAGCATTGAAGTCAAAGAGTATCATATTTACTCAGCAAGAGTACCAGATTTTGGATATAAAATAGACATATAAACTCTGGGGGAGTTATCAAATTTTGAGGTATACAAGTTATTACAAAATTTTGGCATTTTGAAATTTTATATAAGCCAATTTAAGATATGTTATGCTTGTATGAACAAGGATGTTAAATGCATACTCAAGTATTTTTGACACTCATGTCAACGAGTGAGATTGTTGATCTCAGATTGGTTTGGACAAATGAGTGCCAACACACTTATGTTATTTACCTAGTTCATGTCGAATAAATAATACATGTCTAGCACAACATGTATATATAAGAACATGTTGAGTCATAGTGAGTGCCAAGACACTCATGTGTCGATCCAGTCAAGTGTCAATCAAATAGACTATGCTAAGTGATTCAAGTACCAAGTAAATAGTGGATGTCAAGTGCTTTAGATGCCCAATCATAGTATAAAGATTAGTGCATGCTGAGCATTAGAGACTTTAGATGCCAAGTGAAAAGTATTGACATTTTTTTTGTAAAGGCACAAACAACTATGTAAACTATTTTTGAGCCAACTTAAGGATGAATTATGATATTTATGAGATAAGGATGAATCTCAAGATGGATTTTCTATGCAATTACATGCAGCCAATTAGAAAATAGGAAGGATTAAGCAAAAAAATGGATGAATCTCAGATGTAGATTCATAACTAAGCCTAAGTCATCAAAATCCTCTTAAGGAGGACAAACCCTAAACTTTTTAAAAGTGTTGAAGGAAAGAAGAGAATAGTTTACATGTACAAACAGAGCATTCATGGTGATTTAGAAGTGAGATTGCATTGTAGAATTAGTTAGAGCATAACAGAGTAAAGAAGAGGATATAGAAAAGGGACATCTGATCAAGAAGGATCAAGAAGAATTTTTTTTGAGGTGATCTATTATTAATCAAGCAAGTTCTAATCACAAGATCAAAGCTATGACATTCTAATAGGTGATTTTAGTCAAAATCTCTTAACAAAGTAGTCCTGACAGGCTATATAAAATCCTTTAACAGGTTGCTTACTTAGTTTTAAGTTAATGTCCTTTAACTAGGCACACTTCTAATAGGGTTTTGAAATCATCTAACAAGGTGAGACCTAACAGTCTTTGTAAGCCTTTAATAGGATAGACCTTTCACAGAGTAGATCATGTTTCATGGTCAAAACATTGTAAGCTTCATTGGATACACTTTATTACTACAATAGTGAAGATTTGTGGGTGTCATTCGCACCCCATTTTTACCTTCTCATTGGAGGCTTTCTGGGTAATCCTATCTGGTGTCATATATGTGTGATTGCTTATATGTTTACATATCCTAGATGTACATGTCTTACATGTTATTTTAGTTTACTTATTGAATGCATGAAATAGATGTATGTTAAAAGTTTTATGGGTCCAAATTTAAACTATTGATTCACACCCCCCCACCCAAAAGTTTAGCTTTCCTATTTGTAATTCGAACACTAACAGCAATATGATCAACCTTATTGCAATTGAAACAAATAATAGGTAATTTTCCTTTGAGCTTGTCTTTGCCTTTGTGGAATCTTCTTGCCAGTAGTGATTCAAGTTGTTCTACATCCTCCTCATCTATATCAGTGTCACTAGACACATACTTTATCTTTTTCTTCTTCTTCTTCTCATTAGGTTCCTTCAGTGACACCTTAGCTTTGAAAGAAGATTCAATATTCTTGGGTATTTAATTATCAAATTTAGATGGCTCAAAAGTAGTGAGTCTACTTACCAGACCTTCAAGTGATAGATTATTCCCTGGTGTACATCTTCGTTCTTGAATTGCAAAAACTCTAATTGCATATATGGGCAGTAGTGTTCTTAAAACTTTTCTTAGTGTAGTATAATCATCTATTTTGCCAGTAGATCCTCTTATTGCATTGACATATTGACAAATATTTTTACCTTCTTCTATTCTCATATCATCAAACCTACCTCTAAGACTTTCATCTTTGGCTCTTAGAATATTAGTGTCTCCTCTATAGATGGTAGCTAAGGCCTCCCAAATTTTCTTTGCACTATCAAGACCTTTGATATCATTAAATTCAGCATATCTTAGGGCATAGGCAATCTCAAGCATTTTCTAGTTATGTTCTTTCTTCTTTTTCATATCCTCGACTATTGGGGCTCTAGTAGGATCAACATGTTCAGTAGTAATGGTAGATTGTGCATAATCTCCAATTTCTCCAAGGTGTAGCTTCATCAAAAATTTCCATATAGGAAAGTTATCTCTATTAAGCTTGGGTACTTCTCTTTTTGACATCTTGATCTTTGTGCTTCTAGTACCTTCGAACTAGTCCTCTTGAGTAGATGGCTCTGATACCAATTGTTGCAATACATTAGAATAATTAAAAGGGGGGGTGAATCAGTTATCCAAGGTTTGGATGTATAAATAAATCTTTTCATGGTTTAGTGAACCCATAAAACATTTATCTTCATGTATGCATCCATAAGATTATGCAATCACTTTAAAACTCGTAGGTCACTATCAAATCAATTTACAAAAATCTAAACATGAAACATAGCAAATTTAGTAACACATTTGACACAATGATTTATGTGGAAACCCAATTTGGGAAAAACCACTAGTAACATGTACTCTTTTTAACTATTCTAAAGCGATGCCCTATGAAAGGCCAACCCTGTTAAAGGTTACAATTCACACTATTAAATGTGACCTTGTTAAAGAATTTCAATCACCCTATTAGGATTGAGCCTTGTTAGAGGACTTTAGACTATTCACTTGGAATGTCGCCCAATTAAAGGATTTACAAATGATTGTTAGGTCAACCTTAATCCAAAGGATTTACCCTAGACTGATATTATTATTAGAGAGTAATAGTAAGGCTTGATCTGATAATAAGTTACAACTTCATTTGTAGATTATAGATCTCTATTTCAATCCTCCATTTACTTGGCCTTCATACATTTCAATTGTGATAGCTTTTCCACCCTTCAATCATTCATACCCTTAAGCCTTGTCACTTAACATGCCAATGTAGACTCTTCTCTTAGGTCACTTGATAAAGAAAAACCCTTGACTCCTTGTCATCCTTAGGTTTTTGCACATGACTTCCTTTGCTTCTAACCAACCATTGCTATAAATAGAAAATTAATATCTTTTGTCATTCATTCTCCATCATCCAATTTAGGGTTAAGATGGATTAGGTAGGATACAATGAATCTACCCCTTATTCTATATCTCTTCTAGAAAATTCTTCTTGAATCCTTTTTGAATTTTCCTAAAAATAGTTTTCCTTGAATTTTGTGTCACCATCTCATCAATCTTATCTTCCACTTGGTTCATATAGTCTAAGAAAGGAAACTTGTTGGTTTAGATTCATCAAATTCGTGATCTTTCAAATAATGTAGCCACTCAGCATTATCTAGCTTTTGATGCTTGGCATCCTCTATGGAATCACTTAGGATGAACTAAAATTTACTAGTGCTTGGCATTAATTAGACTTTACTTGGCATCCACTATTTTGCTCAGCATACACTAGAATAAACATTTTACTTGGCTTCAACTAATTTTTTGCTCGGCACCCACTATCTTTTCTCGGCACCCACTATCAACTCGATCAATCTTGGTAGACAAACTTTGTTCAACTTGTTATTCTATACTTGCTTAGTGTAACTAATATTTGTAACCTTAAGTAGATTATCAATACGTCATGTTATCACTATCTCAACTAATTCTTGTACTCTTTTTCATACCATAACTCAACCTTTCCTCTAGGTTCTATTGTTACATCTTGCGATCAAATCCTCTTCATCAATTAAATAAGTGATAGTACTTAAATCATATAAGCATTTGTCTTACCAAAAAATAGTAGGTTTGACATCAATGAAAAAACAATGATTGAAACTCAACAATCTCCTTCACTATATTATCAACATTTTATTACATCATTCTTCAAAATTTTGCATATTTGTGCTCCAAGCAAATTGGTAGAAAGCCCTTGATTTCACAAAGTTATCATCTAATTGAAGTTCATGGCTAGCCTGTTCAACCATAGGATCTAACTCTCTTAATTTGAAATCTACCATAGTTAATTCAAGGATGGGTATAGGAGGCTCTTCGCAATTCCCTTCTTCAAACTCTATAGCAGTAATGAATATTCACCCTTGAGATCCAATTTTCTCAATTTCCTCTCCAGTGAGTTTTTCTTCCCCTATATGTAGAGGATATTCAGAAAGAGTGTAATCTTCTTCTCATGACACCTTCTTCTCTTCTATCTTCTACCTCTTAGGCCTTGGCTCTTCAGGCCTTTCTCCCAATTGGAATCCCAATGTCAAAACAACACTAGTTGACCCAACTACTTGCTTTCCTTTGTCAACAACATGCTCTTTATTTTTTATTATGCTATAACCAAACTTATTTTGTATGACTAATTGTCTAGATCCTACTATAGGAGTAAAAGACAACATCTTCATTACCTTCTGTTGGTGTTTGAAAATGTTGGAAGGTTTTCAATTATCCCAATGAGAAACTGATACATCTAGGGGCAACTAACTCCCATTATCAACATATCACTTCAAACATCGGGCCAACTATAAGGCTAGACCCTTCTTCTTCTTCAGGCTGTGCAAAACCTAGGCGGGTAGACCTGAGATTCAACTCATACCGTACTAGTGCAAAACATATCCCTGAATCTAATAAGCAGATTGAAACCCCTTATATCTCCTAAAGACTTAATGCAATAACAGAGATCTACAATAGCTGAATGAAAATCTATGAAATGCACAAGCTGAGTGAGGGTTTGACCATTTTAGCTCTTCAACATAAAATGTAAAGATGATTGAATAAATTGATGACAGCAAGACCCAGGTATGAGCAACAAAATTTGATGATCCTATCTATGATCAGTGCCTTATCTATTGGGAGATTAAATGAATTATAACCATGCATCTCCTGGAAATCTCATACATATCTCTACATCAAGATCCCTGATCTATCCTTCACTTTGTGAACTGACATCTACATCAAAATGAATCTCATACTCAGAATATCCCATCATGAAATCAGTAAACCCTGTGATAAATACCAAGCGGTTATATGGCTCTTGGTCCCATAAGCAAGGTATTTCAATCACATACATCACTAAATGAGATGCAACCTAATCTATGGTCTTTAATCATAAACTAGAAAAAATTACAGATCCACAAATAGGAGACAAGATTCAAACTGAATTTGAAAACATTGCCACTCTTTATTTTCTTTCTTTGAAATCAAATACATGAAAGATGTACAGAATACTTCATAAATCACCTAACAGACATGAACTATTTGCATAAAACTCAACATGTTGTTCAATACAAGAAGAAATACTGAAGAATGGTCTCCAGTGCAAAAATTGGAACCCCCTTAATGGAAGAAAGAAAGAAAGATATAGAAGAGAAAGAATTCCTGAATCTATTCTGAAGACGACAAGTGTCCACTTGAAATTCAATCTTGTGCAACTGAGTAACCTCTTTCTTCTTTCATCCCATCTGATCTGATTTTGTTTCATCATTATCTAAAACTAATTGGAAAATATCTCTGTTCAAATGATGAAATCTTTTTGAATCACCAAAATATCTGATTGCCCCATGAAAAAGCCAGTGAAAATGAGTTTTTACTGAGTAAATCTGAACAAATTCGACCCTAACTACACTTCCATTGCCTTCTACTAATACTCAGGTCAATAGCTTGACAAAAAAATTAAAACTAAACTTCCTGGTCTGAATATGGTTGCAATTCAGGTACCTAATAGAAAACCTCATGTAGCTCAAACTGAATGATATCTGTGCAAAAATTGACTCCAAAATCAGAAAGTTTGTCTTCTCCCGATTCCGGCGATATATAACATCGCCTATTTTGGTTGAAAATTTTTCCAGTTATGTCTATTTGAAAATCAAATCTTTGTTCCATGGCTTTTAAAGCACTTGAATATTTCAAAAAATTGAAATATTATAAAGTTTGAACTATGTTTAAATCAAACTTTATTTAAAATAATTAGTACGTGCATATGAGAGGATAAAAATTAATTTTATAACTTTTGAAATTTCTTTTACCCTTCCATCTGGGTCAAACTTGGTTTGACCATCAACCACATGTCACAATCTTATGCGTCTCAAATACTTGCTCGCCACATCACCATCTCCTGGATCCGCTGCCACATGTCATTACTGCATCCATCCTCGCTATCTCGATACGATAACTTTCGTGCAACTTTCATTTGGTGAGTTAGCGACGATCGTTAGATTATCCACGTGGCGTGATCTCCAAGCTCGAATTCAACCTTCATTCGTCGAATTTCTAAAATTTTCTGACGATTCGCTAAGTCGCTAGCCGGACTTTTAGTTTCCTCCCAACTAGCGAAGTAGCGAGGCATCAGATTTTTAGTTTCTCGGCAACCTCCCACTCGTTGATGTCATCAACTCTGTCTAATGCATTTGTTCAAAATTTAACCTTTGTCAGCGTCTATGACTGGCCTGCCGACCATGGGCCCCACCTCAGTAAACTTAGCTTCCAAAAGCCACCGTCCCAAAGACAACTAAAGACGTTGAGGGCTATTGAATTTAAAGTCTTAAAAAGTTTGCGCATTCCCAATGTGGGATAAAGCATTTTGACTGCGGCTATTAGAATGTGTGTTCTGTTGTGCGGCTAAGCATTCTTAAGCCTTCAAATGGCTCCCTTGTATCTTGTTTTACAAGGCCATCCTCCCTTTACACGTTGTGGAAACCATGCTCTGAATGTGTGGTCTCTTTCTCCCAGGCTAAGGCTCCTTTATGCATGAGCATTCTCTCTGCAAAAGACATGAGCGGCTTATAGCTTCTTCGCGTGGGTGCTTTTCTTTTCATACTGCTCTGCGACTTCTCTCTACATGGCACGGGTCTCCCTCATTGCCGCGGGTTCATCCTACATCTGATGCAGACCCCCTTTGTTTGCCAATGCTCTGTCCTTATTGCTACTTGAGACGTGATTCTTTGTTTTAAGATAGTGCAAGTGGTTTTTAGTTGCGTGGGAGTCTCTTTTAAACTCCCCATTCATGTCCCCAGCTGTTTAGACTGTGCTTTCTCTTCCATGGCACTGCTGGGCATGGATTGCCTCTCCATTAACGTGAGACTCTTTGTTGAGGATGGCTTGAATTATGCTACCTCCCTGTTTAATTTGCCTTCTACTGTCTGGACTAATTTCTTCTCTCATCATGGGCACTCCCTGTTGGAGTGGATGCCTTCTTGATTGCTACGCATGGCTTTACCTTTCTCTTTTTTTTTTAGCATGAGTCTTCTTTGGATGCATGGGCTCATGCTTGACTGGCTGCGTGGAGCTTTGTCTGCTTTAAATCGTTTCCTTTTGACATTTACATGAGGCTTTGTTTAAAAGTATGGCATAGTAGACTCACAAAAGACATCTCAAAATTCCCCCTCTTCATGCATGATCTTCTTCATGTTGAACTTGGTGTGGATCTATTTTTATTGGTGTGGGAAGCTCTTTTTAAAACTCTTCAAACCTATGTTCTCATTTGCATGGGCTTTCTTGTTTATATGGCTCCCTTTATTTTCTCAGCGTGAAGTGAATCTCTGCTTTGAATGGTGTGATAGACCTATGCTTGGGTAATCTTTGCTCTTAATTGCCGACCCTGGCTCTTTCATCTATAAATCCAGCTCTTCCACCCATTAGCCCTCTATTTCCAACTCCATGTGATGTCTTTCCAATGCTGCAGTAACTTCTGACTGACTATCCTTGCGAAAGGCACTTGAAATCTGTCAATCCTGGCAGAAAAAGTTAGGCCCCAAAGTGGGTCCGGCTAAAAAAATTTTTTGTTTTCAGACAACTGAAAACTCAAACTGATCCACCAATCGTCTTGAACTAATTGGAATCAAATGTGATCACTGATTTGACCATAAAAACTCATTTTAAATCATTTTCGCAACATTGTGAAACTTGTGTCCGAAGGCCTGTTGCCTGGCTTTAAAAACTGACCCGGATAACTAGTCAAGCTTTGAAACTTGACCCACTAATTCCTTGCTCCACATACTTTCACCCTGTCAGATCTCATCTCATGATGAATACGGGGTTAAAAGATATTGACCATCGAAGTCGCCCCTTCAGAATTACCTGCACAAAAACATGTCAGAATACCATAAACTAGGTTTGGATTTGGCTCAGAAAACTAGGCAAATGAGCACATGGGGAAACAAAAATTGGGGAAGTGGTACTTTTCCATGAGGAAGGTATGATTCTACAGTTTTGGCTCATGAAGAATCATGGGGTAAATTTGGCAAGGTCACAAAGTTGACTACCTAGATTTGCAGGACAGAAGATATCAGTAAAATATCATTTTTTGTGAATGGAATGACCATGGTAAAGTGTGAAGACGGATTCATTAAGACTTGAAAAATGACACACTTAAAGTATTTTCAATGGACAATATAGGGGAACAAACCATTTGACTTGACCAATCACTGGTTAGGAATTATAACGCCACGAACAGGGGTCCTGACAAATCTACAAATGCTGACACCAGCAAAAAGTCAAAAATTCCATTTGGAATCACGCTTGAAAACTGATCAAATGGATTTTTCAAGAGCTGAAACTTGAACCATGACAAGTATCTGACATCTACAATGCAACGCAAAAGGAAATTCAACATTTGGGTCAACTGGTCAAAAGTTACAACAAGTCAAACAAGGCTTCCCAAAATTTTGAATATTTTGCAACAACATGACAACAGTGACTGACCAACTTCGAGGGATTCAAAACCTAGTCATACGAACTCAAAATCTGAAACATAGGTTCTTGGGTATGGACACTAGATAATCTCAAAGTGGAAATTCATGACACATTTCTAGGTGTGAGATATGCATTGGCGAACACAGCCTCCTATCGTTGTTTGACACTAGGGAAGAATTGGAAATTTGACAAATGCTTGAAACAGGACTTCGCCAAAAGACTCAGAAACTCACTTTAACTTCACAAAATGCTTAGGCATACTGAATGAAAGGTGCTAGAAGCATTAAACACCTTAGGGGTCTCAAATGGACAGCCAGGTACATAGGCATTAAAAGCTTTTATAGGGCTCAATTTTCTCAAAATTTTCAAAATGTGACTGAAAATGGACCATGCAATTTTCAGTCCCAACAGTGGCTCTGTCTGGGGATGCATGTCCCTTGCGAGCATGGCAAGATTTTAGATCTCTGGGAGAAGCTGACCACCCACCTGACAGCAAAAAACTTCCTCGAACAGCTTTATTGAAAGCAGGAAACAACTACCTCTACTATGTACAAGCGATGGCCCGGGAACTTCAACATAATTGTTTACCTCTATCATATACCTGATTTTCATTCCTTTCATCATGAGTTAAACTGAAATTATTACTTACATCAGCTTCACCAATTAGATTAACATTATGAAACGAATCACTTAGCAAAACTGAATCTACAACTTCACTTTCATAATGCATGTAAAAACTTACTTCATCTTCAACCGTTAGCTCATTATGAAAGTTCTGATCAGCATGCTCAAAAATATCAAATTGAAGCTGACAAACTTCTCTAACAAATGACTCATGCATGCTAACATTCTCGAATATGAAGGCTTCATATTCAACTTGGGGAAAGGTATCATACATACCTTGAAAATGTGTTTCCTTATGCATAATCGGATGATATTCAAATGAACATTCTGACTTGTACTCACATATATCATCAATGTCAAAATCTGAGACTAATCTATAATCTTCAAATGGTTCTTCACAATCAGCAAACAGATTAGTCTTCACATCAGAGAGTTCATCATGAATCTCATAGCAAGGTGCATACTAATTTTTAGAAACAACTTCGTCAAATGCCATGTCATTTACCTCATCAAATGCAATATAATCATCAGTTTTACTATCACACTCGAAAGAACAACAATTTGATTTCTCACAGCAGTAGGATAAAGTATCGTCATTAACCTCATTCTCAACTAAATCTGAATTTTCAATGTGTTCTTCAAAAAGAGGATTGATAACTCCATGCAAAGCACCTTTGTAGACATTAGGACAAGTGATGTGCTGATCAATGTCAAACTCCTCACCATATAATGGATTAGTGAAAACTTTAAAACCATCTCTAACATCACTGTCATGGACACTTTCAGCATATGAAAAAGAAAAATCAGAATCATCACAAGAGGACACATCTTCAACTCCATCAATGAAGCATGCAGACTATAAATCAAACTTACTTTCATTGTCTTCATGTAGGTGATTCAAATGTCTTGCAAGCAAATCATCATTTATCTGACTAGTAGGTGCTGATGCATTAATCTTAGGATCACTTATATACTGATCATCACTATACGCATCTTCAAGACATTTTTCTACACAATTAGGTAATATGTCCTTATAGATAACCTCTTTGTCTTCATATTGTGTAGACACATTTTCTTCATAACTTTCAATCTCAAACTGATTCACACAATTATGAAATGGACACTCACTTTCAGATTTAAGAAAAGAATTCATACCTTTATTGACATACGAGCACTCACTTTTATCATTACTTTCTTCTTCCCAGTCAGCATCTGATTCACATGAAGACGCATATGTACTACCACAATCCTCTTCTTGACTTGAGCAACAAGTCTCGCCATTGTCTTCACATGATGCTTCTTCACAATATGTCAGATCAGCAACTTCATCTTTATCACTTGATACATCACTTCTAGGTTCTTCATCCTCATACTGGGATAAATACCATTCCTCTTCCTGACTCGTTATGTTTTCAACACAATGCAAATCATCAATGGGAAAATGAATGACTAGATTTATATCTTGCATGCATAACTCGTCAAGTGAATCAACTCTATCATTTGATGTTGTAATACCATAAACATGTGCATTCAATTCAGCACGAATGGAATCATTTCTTCTTTGCAAAAAAGAGATTTCATGTTCACATGTTTTTATTTCTGAACCTTCAACAAAACTATTTACAACAGCAGGGGTGCTTATTTGCTGATCTAAAATTGAACATTCTATATGACATTGATTTGTTCTTTGCATATCATCTTGCTGGAAAATATTTATAGAGAAGTGACTCCGGGTTAAGCCATATTTTATGTTATTCTCAATCTCTATCACTGTCATGAATGCCTGATGCAAAGTCTTGGGTTCTTTATCTCTCAACAGATAGCTCATCTTCTTGTCAAATGCCCCAAGATAAACCACTAAGCACATTTGATCATCTGGCTTGTAACTTTTAGGAATTTCATTTAAAATCTTTGCAAATCTGATATTAAATTTAGGAACTAACTCACCATTCCTGATTTGAATTTTCAAAAACTTATCAAAATAATCAGAGATGCTTACTCTTTCCCCAAACTGCATCATGAAGGCTGATAGTAATTTATCCCAGGATGAAATTGAACATGCTGGTAGGAATGAAAACTAGTCCCTAGCATCATCCTCTAAAGTCTGAACAAACAATTTCATCTGAATGTCTTCATGAGCAATTTCAAAATCACCAACCAAGTCACTAAACAACTGAACATGATGACTGGCTGAAATTTCATGGTTTTCACTAAACTTAGGTAAATACTTTCTGAGATCATAAGGCATAATATTTGGAAAACCATGAATACCATTAAAATTCAATGGCACATACCTCCTGGTAGAGATGGATCTAGGAACTTTACTAACAGGCTGCATACTAGATGAGATGAAACTCGACATTTTTCAACTCAAGACTCATTCATCATTAAATACTTTCAGAATTCATAACTTGTAGCAGATCTTCACAACCCTCTACCAAATAAATGCTTCAAATACACTTCACAACTTTAAAACAACAATTGAAACCAAAATTAGTGAAATGTATAAAACACAAAACTATTCTCCTCTTCTTAGTGCTCGAACTTCACTTGATGGAGAATACATATGTAGAACTCACTTTCATGGGAAAGAAAATTGCATGAAAGTATAAAATACCTCACGTGTTGCTGTATGAAACCACTGATCTGCTGATTGGCCTGGTGCTAACATGAATTCCTCACACCACTGATCATAACCTTACAGAGTCGCCATCTCCTTGAAGAGAGAAATGAAATCACAGTTGTGATTCATCTTTATCATTACAAATTCTTATGACAATAGATCAAACAACACTTCCAGACTTATTTTTCAGAAACTTATAATAGGTCTCTCTTCTTGCTTGCAAATTCATCTAACTTTCAGATCTGCTTGATTCCACTAAAAACTCTTGAAAATAATGTATACATCACTAATCTACAATGATTCAGAGATCCTTTAGATAGAGTCGCCACTCACTATTGTGAGAAAGATTTTAAAAATGATTCATAACACTACATATCTGAGCTGAAAATTCAACTTGAAAACTTTGTAAAATTTTTAAAAACATTTAAAAGAGAGAAAACATCTTTCACCAATTCTGACTCTGAATTACAACAGCATTCTGAAAACAACAACCGGTTGACATGACTGAAGATGAACACTCTTAGCAACACAATCTATATTCAACCTTGAAAAATACTATTGTAAATGGATAAAACTTACTGGCGTGCATGATTTGGAGTAAGAAAACTGGAAAGAACATCAGAGAACTTACTGCTGAAACTTTTTAATGCACTTCTCTTGCTGTATTGAATCTCTTCTTTTCAAATTCTCAAGTTTGTCTTAAATCTAATTCAATACAGTCCCTAGCAGAGTCACCATTTTGTTGGTGTTTGAAAACGCTGGAATGTTTTCAATTATCCCAATGAGAAACTGATGCATCTAGGGGCAGCTAACTCCCATTATCAGCATATCACTTCAAACACCGGGCCAACTATAAGGCTAGACCCTTCTTCTTCTTTAAGCTTTGCAAAACCTAGGCAGGTAGACCTGAGATTCAACTGATACCGTACTAGTGCAAAACATATCCCTGAATCTAATAAGTAGATTGAAACCCCTTATATCTCCTAAAGACTTAATGCAATAACAGAGATCTACAATAGCTGAATGAAAATCTATGAAATGCACAACCTGAGTGAGGGTTTGACTATTTTAGCTCTTCAACATAAAATGTGAAGATGATTGAATAAATTGATGACAGCAAGACCCAGGTATGAGCAAAAAAATTTAATGATCCTATCTGTGATCAGTGCCTTATCTATTGGGAAATTAAATGAATTATAACCATACATCTCCTGGAAATCTCAGACATATCTCTACATCAAGATCCCTGATCTATCCTTCACTTTGTGAACTGACATCTGCATCAAAATGAATCTCATACTCAGAATATCCCATCATGAAATCAGTAAACCCTATGATAAACAGCAAGCGGTTATATGGCTCTTGGTTCCATAAGCAAGGTATTTCAATCACATACATCACTAAATGAGATGCAACCTAATCTATGGTCTTTAATCATAAACTAGAAAAAATTATAGATCCACAAACAGGAGACAAGATTCAGACTGAATTTGAAAACATTGTCGCTCTTTATTTGCTTTCTTTGAAATCAAATACATGAAAGATGTACATAATACTTCATAAATCACCTAACAGACATGAACTGTTTGCATAAAACTCAACATGTTGTTCAATACAAGAAGAAATGTTGAAGAATGGTCTCCAGTGCAAAAATTGGAACCCCCTTAATGGAAGAAAGAAAGAAAGATATAGAAGAGAAATAATTCCCAGATCTGTTATGAAGATGACAAGTGTCCACTTGAAATTCAATCCTATGCAATTGAGTAACCTCTTTCTTCTTTCATCCCATCTGATCTGATTTTGTTTCATCATTATCTGCAACTGATTGGAAAATATCTCTGTTCAAATGATGAAAGCTTTTTGAATCACCAAAATATCTGATTGCCCCATGAAAAAGCCAGTGAAAATGAGATTTTACTGAGTAAATCTGAACAAATTCGACCCTAACTGCACTTCCATTGCCTTCTACTGATACTTAGGTCAATATCTTGACAAAAAAATAAAACTAAACTTCTTGGTCTGAATATGGTTGCAATTCAGGTACCTAATAGAAAACCTCATGTAGCTCAAATTGACTGATATCTATGCAAAAATTGACTCCAAAATCAAAAAGTTCGTCTTCTCCTGATTTCGGCGATATATAACATCGCCTATTTTGGTTGAAAATTTTTCCAGTTATGTCTGTTTGAAAATCAGACCTCTGTTCCATGGCTTTTAAAGCACTTGAATATTTCAAAAAATTGAAATATTATAAAGTTTGAACTATGTTTAAATCAAACTTTATTTAAAATAATCAGTACGTGCATATGAGAGGATAAAAATTAATTTTATAACTTTTGAAATTTCTTTTACCCTTCCATCTGGGTCAAACTTGGTTTGACCATCTGCCACATGTCACAATCTTACGTGTCTCAAATACTTGCTCGCCACATCGCCATCTCCTGGATCCGCTGCCACATGTCATTACTGCATCCATCCTCGCTATCTCACTACGATAACTTTTGTGCAACTTTCGTTTGGCGAGTTAGCGACGATCCTCAGATTATCCATGTGGCGTGATCTCCAAGCTCGAATTCAACCTTCATTCGTCGAATTTCTAATAAAAATTTGACGATTCGCTAAGTCGCTAGCCGGACTTTTAGTTTCCTCCCGGCTAGCGAAATAGCGAGGCATCAGATTTTTAGTTTCCCGGAAACCTCCCACTTGCTGACATCATCAACTCTGTCTGATGCATTTGTTCAAAATTTAACCTTTGTCAGCGTCTATGACTGGCCTGCCGACCATGGGCCCCACCTTCGCAAACTTAGCTTCCAAAATCCACCGTCCCAAAGACAACTAAGACGTTGAGGGCTATTGAATTTAAAGTCTTAAAAATTTTGCACATTCCCAATGTGGGATAAAGAGTTTTGACTGTGGCTCTTCGAATGTGTGTTCTGTTGTGCCGCTAAGCATTCTTAAGCCTTCAAATGGCTCCCTTGTTTCTCTGTTTAGAAGGCCATCCTCCCTTTACATGTTGTGGAATCCATGCTCTGAATGTGTGGTCTCTTTCTCCTAGGCTAAGGCTCCTTTATGCATGAGCATTCTCTCTGCAAAAGACATGAGCGGCTTATAGTTTCTTCGTGTGGGTGCTTTTCTTTTCATACTGCTCTGCGACTTCTCTTTGCATGGCGCAGGTCTCCCTCATTGTCGCGAGTTCATCCTGCATCTGTTGCAGACCCCCTTTGTTTGCCAATGCTCTGTCCTTATCGCTACTCGAGACATGATTCTTTGTTTTAAGATAGTGCAAGTGGTTTTTAGTTGTGTGGGAGTCTCTTTTAAACTCCCCATTCATGTCCCCAGCTATTTAGACTGCACTTTCTCTTCCATGGCACTACTGGGCATGGATTGCCTCTCCATTGACGTGAGACTCTTTGTTGAGGATGGCTTGAATTATGCTACCTCCCTGTTCAATTTGCCTTCTACTGTCCGGACTAATTTCTTCTCTCATCATGGGCACTCCCTATTGGAGTGGATGCCTTCTTGATTGCTACGCATGGCTTTACCTTTCTCTTTTTTTTTTCGCGAGTCTTCTTTGATGCATGGGCTCATGCTTGACTGGCTGTGTGGAGCTTTGTCTGCTTTAAATTGTTTCCTTTTGACATTTACATGAGGCTTTGTTTAAAAGTATGGCGCAGTAGACTCACAAAAGACATCTCAAAATTCCCCTTCTTCATGCATGATCTTCTTCATGCTGAACTTGGTGTGGATCTATTTTTATTGGTGTGGGAAGCTCTTTTTAAAACTCTTCAAACCTCTGTTCTCATTTGCATGGGCTGTCTTGTTTATATGGCTCACTTAATTTTCTCAGCGTGAAGTGAATCTCTGCTTTGAATGGTGTGATAGACCTATGCTTGGGTAATCTTTGCTCTTAATTGCCGACCCTGGCTCTTTCATCTATAAATCCAGCTCTTCCACCCATTAGCCCTCTATTTCCAACTCCATGTGATGTCTTTCCAATGCTGCAGTAACTTCTAACTAACTATCCTTGCGAAAGGCACTTGAAATCTATCAATCCTAGCAGAAAAAGTCGGGCCCCAAAGTGGGTCCGGCTAAATTTTTTTTTTTTCAAACAACTTTAAACTCAAACTGATCCACCAATCGTCTTGAACTAATTGGAATCAAATTTGATCACTGATTTGACCATTAAAACTCATTTTAAATCATTTTCGCAACATTGTGAAACTTGTGTCTAGAGGCCTGTTTCTTGGCTTTAAAAACTGACCCGAACAACTAGCCAGGCTCTGAAACCTGACCCACTAATTCCTTGCTCCACATACTTTCACCCTGTCAGATCTCATCTCATGAAAAATACGGGGTTAAAAGATATTGACCATCGAAGTCGCCCCTTCAGAATTACCTACACAAAAACGTGTCAGAATACCATAAACTAGGTTTGGATTTGGCTCAGAAAACTAGGCAAATGAGCACATGGGGAAACGAAAACTGGGGAAGTGGTACTTTGCCATGAGGAAGGTATGATTCTATAGTTTTGGCTCATGAAAAATCACGGGGTAAATTTGGCAAGGGTGCAAGGTTGACTACCTGATTTTGCGGGATAGAAGATATCAGTAAAATATCATTTTTTGTGAATGGAATGACCCTAGTAAAGTGTGAAGACGGATTCATAAAGACTTGAAAATTGACACACTTAAAGTATTTTCAATGGAAAATATAGGGGAATAAACCATTTGACTTGACCAATCACTGGTCAAGAGTTATAATGCCACGAATAGGGGTCCTGACAAATCTGCAAATGCTGACACCAGCAAAAAGTCAAAAATTCCATTTGAAATCACACTTGAAAACTAATCAAATGGATTTGTCAATAGCTGAAACTTGAAACATGACAAGTCTCTGACATCTACAATGCAACGCAAAAGGAAATTCAACATTTGGGTCAACTGGTCAAAAGTTACAACACGTCAAACAGGGCTTCCCAAAATTTTGAATATTTTGCAACAACATGACAACAGTGACTGACCAACTTCAAGGGAGTCAAAACCTAGTCAGATGAACTCGAAATGAATCAAAATCTGAAACATAGGTTCTTGGGTATGGACTCTAGATAATCTCAAAGTGGCAAGTCATGATACATGTCTGAGTATGAGATATTCATTGGCGAACACAGCCTCCTGTTGTTGTTTGACACTAGGGCAGAATTGGAAATTTGACAAATTCTTGAAACAAGACTTTGTCAAAAGACTCAGAAACTCACTTTAACTTCACAAAATGCTTAGGCATGCTGAATGAAAGGTGCTAGAAGCATTAAACACCTTAGGGGTCTCAAATGGACAGCCGGGTACATAGGCATTAAAAGCTTTTATAGGGCTCAATTTTCTCAAAATTTTCAAAATGTGACTGAAAATGGACCATGCAATTTTCAGTCCCAACACCTTCCTTGCTTTATCAAGATAATTATTGATAAGAAGAGCCTTCTTTTCATTCATTGCATCCATGATCTCTGAGAAGGTGATCATTAATTTGTTCACTCTATCTGTTGATGTCATTACATCTTCTAATGGACTATAATTCTTCTCAAAATAATTAATGAATTTCAAAACTCTAAAATAGACTCTCCACTTTTCTTTCTTGATTTCATGTTCTTGAAGGGAAAATTTATTCCTTATTACATCCTTAGGGAAATAGAATTGATGCTTGTGAGCACTAGTCTTGGACCTCTATCTGAAAATTTCAAAAAATCATTCACTATCATTAAATCTAGAATGGGAGACTATAATTTTGTATGGGTTAAAACTTTGTACAAGAATAATGAGCCACTCTTTGTAATTATAAATTAATGAGCCATAGTGTAGGATGGAAAAATGGAACCCATTGACCTACCAGTTAATTTTGTCTCCTCCAAACCACATATCTTCCATAACATCTTAGCTAGCCCTACCTTAAGAGGTACTTGGTATGGGAGCACATGTGGAGTTCCTTGAAATCCATACACCCTAAAAACTATTGAGATTGGATATGGTATTATAATGTTTTCCCAATTATGAGAAACCTTCAAATTGTTGGGGTTGTCCATAGGCCTAATGAAATCTAACAATGCTTTGGGTATCCTAGGATTATCTTTTAATAATAGGCTTCTCAACCTAGATGCAAAATACTTATCAAATCTTACAAAATTGGCCTCATCTGCATCTCAAGTCATGTCTAAACTCCATAATTAGATTGGCAAAGACTCTCCATCATGCTCTCTTATTAACACCATTTTTTTCTCAAAATATGTAACTCCCTTATATAGAAACATGTGCATCAACAAAGAGAAAAAACCAAAGGCCTTCTCAATTTTCCCTTTTTTAATCCCTATCAAACCAATATAAATTTCTTCAACTATTAATGAGGAAAAGTCAAAAACAATATCAAACCCATAGGACAAGATTTGTATCATCATATACATGAATGCTACGAGCATAAACTCCTACTCATCCTTACCGAAAACCTTAAAAAAATTCATGTATATGTCTATAGCTTTGGAATTGAAACTTTGTTTCTTAAAAGGTTCCTTGATTAAGGATGTGACAAATGTTAGATTTCCAATTGTGCCTAGATGTCCTCTCAATGCCCCTTGCCTGATCTGATCTTTGCGAGATAGATATTCCTTTTCCAAACCCCAAAAATTGATGACCTCATAACATTTTGAAACATGATCCATCTAAAATACTTCCTAGATTTCTTCAGCAATAATCTTCACTAAACATTCTCCATATATATCCCTCTCACCATCCTAACTATTGAACCATAATTTTGGGATACAGCAGTTAGGATGTCTAAATCCATGGAAACTCTAGGAACTATTAATTTGGCTAGGTCAAAATTCCAAATATTTCCATGGGGTCGAACTACATTCTCTCTGAAAACCATTTTTTGAATAACTGTAATCCATTTTTAGATGTCACCAAATCTCAAGTCCAATTTCCTTTATCATATAAACTATTTGCAACTTGCAACCTAGGGTTTATGGGAACTAACTTCTTTATTTGGGAAGTCTCATTGGTAGATTCATTTAATTATTCTAAGAAATCATCATGAATATTCCTACTGGCATAATCAACCTTCCTAGAAAAACCCTTCTTTGGAGGCATAATGAATGACAATGACAAAATACCAGAATTCTATTTATATGCAGAGGAAGATACTTACTTTTCCTTCTCACTTCTTCTCTGAACACTACAATGGATTGTTGATACAGAAAAATCCACGGCTCAGCAAGGTGAAATAATAGGTTTTTTGACAGATACTAGGCTCTAGGATTTCTAAAAACCTATTTGCAAAATAAAATTCTTTATCTTCTTCACTACATTCCTTATATTAGTTCTCACAAGAATTTTTTAATTCCCATAAATGGGTTACAAAGAAAAACAAAGTGGCATTACCTTTCAAGTTTGAAAATGGGTTGTCGATTCATAAAAATCCAATGATCAGGAAATAAAATGCAATCTGACTCAACTTCAACCTTGTGACTAGGTAGTCAACTCAATTGAATCTTGACACATATTCTTTTTTCTACCTCCCTAGAAACTTTTGTGTTACTCATATATGTTATAGGACACGTTGTTTTGTCACTATGGATAAAGGTCGATCATTTTTTATTAGCAACATAATGACAACCTTTGATATTTTGTTCATGTGATGATTAAGGATGATACTTTAAAATCTTTTGAAAGTGGGCTACCATGCTACCTACCACCTTGTCGCTATGTCACCAAGAGTAAAGACCTTTCAACTCTGGATAAAAACATAGCAACATCCTTTAATTAACCTTCAATCTAATAGTAAAAACTAAAAAATCACATTATAACTATGATGGGCTCATCAAACATGTGTTGTATTGTCGCTACCTCACTATGAATATTTACTCTGTAACTTTCTTTAGCAAAAAAGTGACATTTGTCACTCTTGAAAGGATCTAACAGTTTTGACAAAACATCTTTTCTCCATAAGGTTTATCTCTATATCAAATGAAATTCTAATAGCTGGAAACCCATTCATGATTGAAACCTATGACAACTCCCTATGATGGCTGGTCCTACAACCTTCCACATGTTAAATTATCGCTATGTCACCGAGGATAAAGAATGATCAATTCTAGATAATGACATAGCGATAGCCCTAGATTTACTTTGAGATCAATGATGAACATAGGCATATTAAGAAATTAGCCCACTTTTGCAAAGCACAAATGGAATTTGAACAGTTGTAGTCTCATTCTAGCATAACCATCAGCCATAAAGAAGAATGGCCCACATAACCACATATCCTCATGTCTTTATGTTGCTAAGGATAAAAAATCAACTTTCATTACTAACAAAGTGGCATTCATTGATCTTTCATGTAATCTATGATGATGATTTTGTTCTAAAACCTTGTCATTCAGCAGGTCCCGTCGACAGATGTCACTTCGTCACCATGTTGTTGCAGTTAAAACAAGCTCATCTTTTCAAGGTGACATAGCGATGACTCTTGTTCTTAACGAAGATCAAGGGATATCTTGATTTTATTAGTACTCACACATAAAATGCAACCTTCGTGAGGTTAAAGGATTATAATGAAAGCTTCGATTACCATTTTGAAATAGGACTTAGGGTAAAGTAAGGTAATGCAAACAAATTTGAAGTGCACACAGGAAAAGTTATAAAAAGAAAAGTTTAAAAGGATTTTTGGAAATTCTCACATATTTTATGTAATCCACATAAACCTAGCTTAGAGACTTTAGGGAAAAACTAAATATTGGAACAATGACACTAGATTAGGGATTTTTCTATGGCCAACAATGATTCAAAAGCACATAACCCTAATTTCTAAGGTAAACTAGATTTTCATTAAAATATTTTAGAATTTTTAATATGTCAAAAACCAAGCCAACAATGTCTTTGAGATCCAAAACACTTTCCAGGAAATGAATAACTTCAAACACAATTTAAGACATAAGTATGTTTCTTGTAAGTCAATTTTAGTAATTTTTGCAGGCTATCTATGGGTGGTAGACCACTGGCTTCTCCATTGGTGAGTAATTGTGTTTCTTGAGATGAGGATAGGGTTGTTAGTTGATAGCGCAACCTTTGCATAAATTTACAAGTCTTAATTTGGATAATCCTATTATTGATCTAGATGTGTTGATTCATGGTAACCATATTTCACTCGTTTAGTATGTCTTATGTATGCTCTTCATTTTTTTCTTCTCACAAGAGTGTTGATTTTACTTATTAGAATTTTGAAAAGAAGTCATACAATCTTTGTCTACCTAAACAAAAATCTGGAATGAACTAGAGGTAGAAACAATCTTAAAATGGAATTCAATTAGGTTTCTTTTATGCCTCTTAAGAAGTTTCTCATTTCTCCAACTCTTGTGCATCTAAAGAATTCTTTATTGGAAGAACAAGCCACTGAGAGATAATAAGGTTTGTAACATAGAGTCCATATGAACATTAGAAATAAAACTCATTGTCATATTGTGTTGTTTGAGTAAAAGAGATCTTGGAATGTAGAAAACAAATTGGAAAGTCTCATGCAGGGGTAAGAGTAGATCTAGGGAATCTTACCATACAAATATTACTAGGGGTTTCTTTGCTCCATACTACTTGAATCTACATATTGTTTTGAGTCTCTTGTATTGATCCACCACTGCTCCTAGTGTTTTGTTCTATTGGAGGGCTAGGAAAAATAATAATAACAACATTAATAATAAAATTTGGATGTGTATTGGATTGAAAGCATTCAAATCTTTGAATAAATATCCTAGAGTAGTTGAAGCCCCTTGATTGGAGAAAGGGACAACAGTGCTATAGTACTCTAGTGGGTCTTTGCATTGCCAATTTGGAATTCCCTCCAAAGTATAATGCTCCAATATTGACATTTTTTATTCACATCTTTGATATTTTCCCTCATACAATTCTAGATCTTTAAACTATTTCTCATGAACCTGTGCATCACAACCTCTTCCTACAATGCTCTATGTAATGAATTTGTAATGCAATGTGTAATCTAGTAGGAAGGTTATCTCGACAGGATCGAAGAACATTGGATGATTTGTGGCATGAAAGCTTTCCAATCGTGCAACCATATTTCTAGTTGCTAAGCCATTTCTTGGCAGAACCTTGAGTATGCAAATGTTGGATTGCTTTCCAATTTTTCACTATCATTTTGGGATCAAGATGATACCCATGAAATGGGGGGTGGCATTGCTTCCTTGCTAGAGCCAATTATGGGCTGATTTAGACCATGGAAGAGAATGTTCCATTTTTTTGAAAGATATGTACATGAGATAAGAGAGCCCGAATATAAAGGCCTCAAGGAAGCTTGAAGAATAAGCTAAAAAGTGCTAGAAGATAAGGTTGATAACTAAGCATGCATCCACAAAAAGTGGAATATCCTTGATCAAGGTGAGAGGATAAGTATGACTTTAAATAGGAACAAACTCTCATGTTGTCAACAACTCCTAAACTACAACTAATAACTAAATGCATTGACCAAGTAAACTTAAGTAAAAGAGTAAATAATAATTATTTACTCTAACACCCCCCCTTAAGTGCAACTTAGGGGAATGCACTTAATCTCACAATAGCTAAGATGAAATGCAGAATGGGTCCCAACAACAAGGCCATGTTAGGTACCCATGTAGAAATGCAAAGAAATGCATCCTCTGAAAATGGGGAAAGAGAGAAAACCACATGGGGAAAACCCTCCCCCAAAAAGAGGTAAGAAAACCTAGTGAAGGACTGAAGAAGCCTCCAACTAGAGGAATGTCCCATAAAATAGGAATAAAAAGTGATCATGAAGAGCATCACTGAAGCATGAAGAAGCCACAAATGCTATCATCAAAACGAAACTATTGATCTGAAGAACCTCCATGAAAGAAGAAGGCACAAGTCGAGCATGTCTATATGGTAGATGATCCATCTCACCAAAATGCATAGGTAGCCAACCACTACAATCGCCTAGTATATAGGATCAACCACTAAATACATAGTTCACACTATTGAACCATCGAACCAAGGAAGCACTAGAACACTAGAATAACCCTCCCTTAATGCAGATGGGGTGAGATGACAAGCAACTGAAAAAGTGGGCCAAAATCCTCCTATAGAAAAAACCAAGAACAACGACAGAGTTGAAGAGGTACAAACACCTATAAAGGCATGATCACTAACTTTGCATGGGGAAAAAAAGGAAGAGGGCACAAAAGTGGCAAACAACTATCCCCCTCATGGTGCTTTATAAGGTAGTGCAAGTACAACTATCTCAAAACAATGTTCATGAACCTGAAATGCAAGAGTGGCACTTTATTTCAATATATTTGCATAAAGATGCTTACAAATGATACCAACAATGAGCAGAAAGGGAAAAAAAATAATACAAAAGATATTACAACCCAAAATAAAAGATCCAATGCCATGAAAATAATCCTTGGACCTAGAACACCCAAGATATCCACCATAGAGTGAAAATTCCAAAAATATGATAGAAAGAGCATGGGGTAGAATTTCACAGAAATGATAGCATTTCTAAAAAGATGACAAAACCAGCTTTCCAAAAATATAACATTTTAAAAAAATAGACATGGGACACAAAAGATATGCTTGCTAGAGTGAAAAAAAAAACTTTGAACTTTGGCTACAAAAATGAGCCACAAAACTGCATCAAAACCTAAAAATACCTACACCAATGTCTCTATCTTGGAACCAACTTTCTAGGGCTTCTTTCAGATTGGAAAAATATCCCTATATGCTCAAGTTATGGTCAAAAAATTGCAAGTAGGTCAAAAAGGACCCTAGAGAGCCTGCAGGTGTGATGATGTAATGCTGACATCATGCTGAACAAATCACAAGTTTAAAATTGACAACTTCATAGTTGTTGTAGCAAAAAAAGGGGCCATGTGGCATGACACATGGTAGCCACATGGCAGGAGGTTGAGGTGGCAGGATGATGTGGCAGAGGCCACATGGTAAGTGCCAATGCGGCACTCGTGCCATGTGTCACCCGTGAAGTGTACCAAGTGTCTAAAAAAGTGTCCATGTGGGAAATGTGTAGAGAGGCAACAAATTGGAGATCACTGCCAGCAGTGGTGGCTATAGGGGCAGCCACCACTGGTGTCGCCGAAGCAGAAAAGGTGGGTCGGCGGCATTGGGGTGGCCACAAAGCAGCGGTCGTAGGCAAGCTGTGTCGCAGTGCTACGCTAGTGGAGGAGGCCATGGAGCGGTGCGGGGGTGGCATTGCGGTGGCCACAATGTTATGCTAAAAAAAATTTTTTTTTGTTTTTTTTGAAAACTCGTCTGTATAGTCCATACGACAGGCCTGGGCAAAAAAATTTCCTCTCAGAGCTCCTATCACCAAAATCGACAAATTTTATATGGATTCTAACTATAATGAGCCTTCTCAACTCAATGGCAGTGTGTATTTAGGCCCAAAGTGCTCCAAAAAAATGCTCTACCCCTAGATTGAAAAAAAATACACAAACAAACTAGGGTTTGTGTCTCTAAATTGCGGCTTCAAAAATTCTTCGGCCAAGAAGTAGTAGGGAGGCTCTAATACCATGTAGAAGTTGATGAAAGCCAACTTCACAGCTTGCCAAGATCACATGCATGCAAATAACCTATTGAAGGGAAACCGAACAAGGAAGAGGTGGAGCTTGGAAAAACACTAAACAGACTGAGAGAGAAGATATTGCAAACAATGAAAATGTATTTCTATACAATATGCCTTGAAAATGAGTTATGAGTTGATAAAATACAATGAGAGAGCCTGAATATAATGGCCTCAAGGAAGCTTGTAGAACAAGTTGGAAAGTGCTAGAAGATAAGGTTGACAACTAAGCATACGTCCACAAAAGGTGGAATATCCTTGATCAAGGTGAGAGGATAAGTATGACTTTAAATAGGAACAAACTCCCATGTTGTCAACAACTCCTAGACTACAACTAAAAACTAAATGCATTGACCTAAGTAAACTTAAGTAAAAGAGTAAATAATAATTATTTACTCTAACAAAGATACGATATTGATGGTGTTCCTATAGAAACCTTGGGTCAATTTTTTGAAGGAGATACAATTCTTTGTACAATATTGCTGGGGATTTAAAATGTGGTTCATAGAAAAAAATTCCATGGATGCCTTTAAGAAAAGTGGACGCTATTAAGAGATTAGAGTTTAAACTATTGGACAAGGTTGTTATGCTCTTTCCTTGAGTATGTTGGAAAGCTAGTCTTGATACATTTGGCCACTTGAACCATCAAACTTGTCAACTGGGAGAATATTTTTCTCTATAGCTATGTGTCTCTATAGAATGCCCTTTTTGCTACCTAATTCTAGCACTACCTTCTGAGGTCCATGGACACTATTTCAAAGGCTAATCAATGAGAAAGTCCTAGTGAGTTTGGCTAATACAATTTAATTTTTGTAAATGCAAGATGACCACATTGTACATCCATGTTTTTTGATAGATGTAGAGAAATCACAACCTATGACATTTTTTTTGTTTTTTCTTGAATTGGAAAAAAATAAAACCTTCTTATAGCTTCCTAATATAGCTCAAATAGAACATTTGGGTGCACTACTACTAATACTTGTTTCTTTAAGAACATTACAATTAAGAAAACAACTTAGAAATTCCTTAAGTATTACTTGGAATAGATTAAAAGAAAGAATCATCACTTAGAATTCCACCTTAGATGTCAGTTCAATATTTTAAATTTTGTTCCACAATGAGTGCAACACTTTAACCACTTAATATAATATCTCATAGTTTCCAAATATATCCCAAAAACAGCATTTGAGTGCACTAATATTAATTCTTATCTCCTTAAGGGTATTAACATTTAGATAATAACTTAGAAATTCCTGTGCATTTTAAGTATTGCTTGGAATAGTTTAAGACCAAGAATCACCACATAAAATTCCACCTTAGATTTCACTTAAATGATTTGAACTTGGTTCCACAATGAGAGTGTGACAAAGGGTAAAAGCACAAACCTATGTCACCCATTTGTAAAGGAAAAGGCTAACAAAATTATAAATATTCACCTTCAATGACATAAAATTGGTATTATTATTTAGAAATTGAAAATGAAGTAAACTAATGAAATGTGTAGAAATGGTTGAATTTTAGGATTATAAGTTTTAATAATTATTTGGAATAATAAATGATATCTTTTCCTAATTTTTATAGCTAATTTTTTAGTTTTTGAAAATGCTAAAAATTAGGGGTTTAGTTCCCACCATAAAACTATATGGAAATAAACTTATTTCTATTTGAACTTAGACTATGTTATAGATAACACATATAGGTAAAAAAATAAAAAATAAAAATTGATTTTAGACCTATATTTTCTATTTTATAGTGATTCAAATTCGAACTCACCCAAAATCGATAGTTTTCATCTCCCCCCACATTTTTTAAAATAAATATATTGCAACCAAAAGAAAATTTATACATTCTAAAAGAGGACTCTCTCCTCTAGAACATCATATAATTTTTAGATCTTTTTTGCTATGATTTAATATTTTTTCTTTCTCAGAATTGATATATTTTCGAGTGTTCAAATATTTGCTTGTGGAATTTTTAATTACAATATACTATATCTAATTAAAACATTATAAACCATAAGAATATTCTTTATTTTGAGCTTTATAAAATGGTAATTTTATTTTACCAAAAAATTATAAAAAATAGTAAGAGTTATTAAAATGTCTATTTTCTAAAATAATATCATTTCTTTAGTAATTGGATACAAACTAGTATAAAAAATGCATTTAATAGACATTTCCAATTGGAAAAGTGTGAGACTATATATAACTTAGCTAGAATGAATTTATCTAGATCATATATTTGAGAAAAAAATTGTTTTTGGATAGAAATACTCAAATTCATTTGTTCTAATAAGTCAGCCTAAAAGGTGACACAAATTTGTAATTTTACCCTAGAACGAGGCTAAAAAAGTGGATAGGATGTGAGAATAGTGCATTGCGGAGCATGATTAATGGCCAAAGGATCAAAGCCATCATCTAGAGGAAAACTTACAAAGGTGTATATCCGATATGCATGATCAACCATCTTACCAGCAATTAATCCTCTACTTTGCAACTCTATAATGATATCCAAATTAGGTGTGAATCCCAAAGTCTTTCTTTATCATGATTTTTATAATAAATGGAAAGAAGATTATTAGATAAATAAGGAACTATTAATATATTATTAAGAGTCGCATCCTTGATATCAACAAATCTCTTCCCAATTACATTTACATGTGAATTATTACACATCAAAAAAGGTTGCATAAGACATGACTAGAAAGAAGAGAACATAGACCATAAAGAATCCTTATGATGTGAAGCTCCAAAATATAAAGTCCACCTCCATAATTCAATACTCGGAGTAGCACAAAAAGCTTTTCCTTTTGATGATATAGAAATTCTACCAATAGGGATTTTTCCTTTGTCTTAGGAGATTTTTGGTTTGATGACCATGGAGATTCAATGCCCCCTCCCTTGTTATCACAATATGGTTTTTCATACAGTGGTTCCCATCATGCCCAAGTTTCTTGCAATTGGCATGCATAAGTTTTATTTTTTTAGGTTTTCCTTGTTTTCTAGTGTTGATTTTGGAGGTCTGAAAGTTTGGGTCTTTTTCGGTGTCCTTGTCCTTTTGAGTATTTTGTGTCTTCCCTTGATTTCATGAAGCCTATTTTTTCCTAGTCCTAGAAAATATTGGTTGAGATTTCAAAGAATTCATTGTGCTCATTTGAATGAACTTATCCAACTCCCTAGTCAAGTCAACAATAAAATCATCCAAGGAATGCATTTTTCATGTAGTTCAAAGAAGTCTTTTGGTGGAGTAAAAGGTACATACAAACACGGAAAAACTAAAACCTTAATTTATCCTTGTCTTCATGTAGACCTAAAAGATACTCCCATCTCCTAGATTCTTGTAACAAGAAGAGATTCACTAGTTGGAGCAAGCTAGTTGATCTTTAATGGACCACCCTCTAACAGACAAGCATCTATAGAAACACTATCTCTAAGTTTAATAATAATTATCTCACCTAGAGCAAGATCTTCTTTCCATCTTCCATCATGAAGACCCCTTGGTCTTTGGTGCAATACCTACCATCAGAGATGATGTTGCATTATCAACATTATTTCCTTCAATAAAATTGATAGTGGAATTTATTACCAACAATACAATAATTATTTTCAGATTAAAATATGTTTGTACTTTGTAATAATAATATATGCTAATGTTTATATGTTTAACATATATGGTGAAATTTAAACATGAACACGAAGATCATAAATTATATAACAATGACATTGTAAATGATAAACTTTTGACTAGAACAATGATAAATTTTATAGGTTGTGGTTTGTTTAGCATGCAATATTTTCACATGCAATAAAATTTAGAAGTCATTATTTGAAAAGATGTAAAAGTTGCATTTACATTGCAAAAGTTGTCAATGATAACTTTACAATTTTTGTTGGAATGTGTAATTTTCCCTCAAATAAAATGTAAAAGCATAATAGAGGATTCTAGAAATTCTTGGATTACCGAATAGGGTTAGGTAAAGTTCTAGAAGTTATTTATGTTTAGATAGTTCTAGAAAAGTCCATTTGTCATATGTTGGCTAATTTAGATGTTTTTGGAAACAATCTAAGACCTCTATAAATAGAGGCATCATGTAATGTTATTGATATTCATGTAATGTTATTGACCAAACAAAATGGTTAATTGAAATATATTAGTGATGCAACACCTTGAGTATTTTTCTATTTTAGTTTATTTTGTCCATCCACCTTTTACAAGGTGTATTAGAGTCGTCGTAGGTTTCTACAAGTGGTATCAAAGCCAAGTTAAGAAAATCCTACCACCATTTTTGATAGATGAATCAAAGCCAGATTAATTGGGATAATCTTGTTTTGACAGAAGCAACTAATCAAGGGATAGCTGAAGAAGGAAGGAATTTGTTCGTCACCATTTGTGATAGCAAAGAGATTTTTTTTATTTTGCAAAGCAAGGTTATTTGGAGAACCCTGTCACCATTTGTGACAGATGAAGCAATCAAGGCGTAGCTGAAAGAAGACATGAATTTGATCAAGGTTATTAGTGAATCCTGTCACCAACATTTGTGACAGATCAGGCAAGATTATCAGTGGATCCTGTGAAAAGAGGAAATTGTTGGCAGCTAATTGTTGACAAAACATTTGTAGAAATTAAAGGCCGCAACTTTGGAAGACATTATTCATGCATTAATGAATATGAAGATTTTTGGAAAATACCATTTTGTTATTAGGCAAAAGAAAGGATTTGGATTTGTATGCAACAATATTTGAGGTTGAAATTAGAGGGGAGTGATGGAATGTGTAATTTCCCCTCAAATGAAATGTAAAAGCATAATAGAGGATTCTAGAAATTCATGGATTACTGAATAGGGTTAGGTAAAGTTCTAGAAATTATTTATGCTTAGATAGTTCTAGAAAAGTCTATTTGTCCTATGTCGGCTAATTTAAATGTTTCTAAAATTGATCTAAGCCCTTTATAGATAGAGGCATCATGTAATGTTATTGATATGGACATAGTTAATGAAATATATTAGGGTCGTAGCACGTTGAGTATTTTTCTATTTTAGTTTATTTTGGCCATCCACCTTTCACAAGGTGTATTAGAGCTATCATGGGTTTCTACAATTTTCCTAGTTGTGTACACTTTTCTCAAGTTTTGAAGCTCCAAAGCAACTGTAGATGTCATATCTGGATCAACTTGCTCCATGTTTGAGTTTTCATGCTTTACTCCTCCATTATATTCAACTATGAATGGAAGGAAATGTTATCAGGTAAAAAAAAGAAATTGAAATATAGATGGAAGTTAGAGAACTACCAAAGCTAAATTATTTTTTTTAAATTAAGATGCATAAGCATAATGACAACAAAAATTAAACTGGAAACTAAATAGTAGTACACCATTTGTAAGCCAAAGATTAAAAATAGCTTATGTACACTAGTTTTATTTCTTCAAAGATAAATCCTTCAATGAAAACTGATTGAATTTTTTTTTTAAATTGACATATGAAAGCAACATAAAAAACTTTCTATAGTGCTTATTCAAAAGCACAGGGGAACTAAAAGACTAAATTGCTGGAAAGTGGAAAAAAAGTTATCCTACAAGAAAAATGAACTAACAAGAATGCAGTAGGAATCAGAAAAGTCCATATATTCTTCATAAAAAGATGTAAAAAAACACACAATTTCTTTGAA
This sequence comes from Cupressus sempervirens, assembly GCA_028749045.1. Lineage (NCBI taxonomy): Eukaryota > Viridiplantae > Streptophyta > Pinopsida > Cupressales > Cupressaceae > Cupressus > Cupressus sempervirens. The sequence continues at coordinate 701,787,204 of CM053783.1, read as the reverse complement.
TTAGGAAATTTTAATTCCAAGTTTCCATAGCAATAATTTGTTTGTGTTTCAACAATTTATAGAGAATCATCCAGACCAATTTCAAAGAAGAGACCCTTACTTTTGGAATTCTGGTAAGCACAGGCCTCTATAAATTTGATAATTATATTAGACAATATTAGAAACATCAATTCCTAATGTTTAAGAGTCTAGTGATCTAGTAAGCCTTTAGAAGTAGAGATTGCTAAAGAATCATTATTATTCTAATTGGAATTAGACAGAGCCTATATTTGATGGTTATATGTATGTGGTTTCATGAAAAAGAGCTCCTCATTGGATCAATTGAAATTTTTACTTTTATGCTTTAGTGGGCATTTTGATACAAGTTTCCTCTGTTTTCCTAGTGGATACAATGATAATGACTTCTATACGTGAATTCATTCTATGTTTTTTGCTCTCTCAGGTTTAGTCAAATTGGTCTATAAAAATCGTTCATGTTTGAGAAGCCCACAATCTTAGTAACAACTCTTGAAGTATGCAACCTAATTCTGATGGATGATGGCCATTTTATTATTGGGTGGCCAAAATCTATCGTTGAGATTATTGGGAATAAGTCCTTTGTGGGTATCACCTTCGAAGAACGCAAGCGTCTTCGCAAGCTCGCTATAGCACCAGTCACTGGAAATGAGGTATTATAAGAGTACTTACCTTGGATTGAGGAATCTGTGGTTTTGGAGTTAGAGAAGTGGTCCAAGATGGACAAGTTTGATTTTCTCATACATATTAGAAAGGTGAGATTAATGACAATCTCTGTAAGTATGAGATTTTTAAAATTCATTTGAAATGTGTAATTTAATTTCTGAATTTGATTGTTTAAGTTTTTTTTAGTATCAATGTTTTGGATTACACTTTGCAATTTATCATTGGAATGAAAGAATGTGTGAATAAAATTTTGATGGATCACAAAGTGTGATCTGAAATGTTGATACTAAAAATACTTACACAATTGAATCCAAAATCAAACTACACAAATCTTTTAACTTTACAGTTTCTTCTTATCTTCTCTGCTTCTCTGGATTCTCCTTCATTCTAATATGGATGACTGTGTGCGATCAAAGAGGTTGATAAAATAAACCGAATGCAATCTAAAATAGAAACAGAATCATTAACTCTCTTGTTCTTGTTGTTAAACTATTTATATGTTGTTTTGCAGCTTACTTTTGACATAATTGCATACATCCTTCTCTGTAATGAGACACATGAAGAGATAATGGCTCTAGAAAGGGAGTACACTATAAATTTGGGCATCTGAGCCATGGAAATTAATTTTCTTGGTATTGCATACAATAAAGCTCTTAAGGTTGGTTTATTTGAATAGGTTCTGAAAACTATTTCATCTTTAAGAACAAGACAATTTTTACAATTCATATGAAACTATCAAATTATGTGCTTCTGGATTCAATTTTGTGACTATTTCATATCAATGTTTCTGATCACACTTTATGATCTATCATCAGAATAAGAAAAAGATAGCTCTCTTTGATACAAAATAATCACACAAGCGAATGCAAAAACACAATATTTGATATTTCATCTTTGTTTTTGATACGCTGCCTTAATTGTGTAATCTTTTGTTCCACTCAAAATTTGTTTACTTAGAAATAGCAAGTTCAAGCAATGGTGATGTTTTTTTTGGATGGTGAAATAGGCTAGAAAAAAGGTGTGGCCATTCTTTAGTTAATGATTGCCAGGAGGGCAAGGCAAGTTAATACAATTGTTCTTCAATTCATTATTTTGAAAGCTCGGGATATTGATTTTGTACATTGAAAGGCATTCATCACCTTTACTATCATTCTCTATAAAATAAGGGAATTCTTTTAAATAGATCGCATACATGCCAACAAAATGTCGAAGCATAGGAAAACCACAAGTTTATTAGTTCAAGAGAATGCCATAAGAATGTGTTGTCTCTTCCAATGCAATTACTTCTACGAGAGCACAATTCGTACACTTAAAAAATGGAGAACTTCTCTCAAGAAATGTGGAATAGAATATTCAAGTTGACACACATGATGAGTGTTTAACACTATTAACATCCCTAAGCTGCCTCCAAGAATGTTTTAAAGAGAGATTGTTCAGAGAAAAGATGGAAGGATGCATGCTACATCATAGAAAATACAATTCAAGAAGCAAAAGAACATGTCAAATTTTCTCAAAAGCTCAAGCCACAATGTGTAGAAGGTTATGGATGCTAAAGGAGAAGAAATAGACATGCAATATGGAAAGTGCAGATGACAAGCAGTAAAACCAAGAATAAGCATTTACACAATAGATGAACTGCTTGGCAATATGGTTCATGATAATGTTCTTTCATAAATGAATGAACACATATCTCAATGGGAAATGAAAATGGAAAAGAAAGTGATGCATCAAGTATTAACAACCAAATCATTATGAAGGTGGTAGTTGATTGTGGCACTCCACTTTATGAGTATTTACAAAGGATCAAGGTTATGAAAAATTGGAAACATAGATGGGATTGGTGTTAATCTGTTGGTAAGTATTACTACATTTCAACATTGGCATTCTATTTGTCAAAGAATGACCTATGTGATCCTAAAAACATGATGATATCTTTGAGATGATGATTTGTGGGAATCCTTTAATCATTCACTACGATGTTTCTCAATGTGTGCATTGAATATTGAAAGGTGTATTTCGTGAAGATATGTATTGAATATCTCTCTGAATCTATCATTGGAGATTTAGCCATTGTTTTGTTAAAAAGAAGACAACTGAAATCATTTTGAAGCGGCTCAGCCACCTTAAGAGTTCCTATTGACATTTGGAAAATAAAGCAATCAGATTAGCTAAGTGTGCCAATTGTTGAAGTGGTCAAGTTATCAGGAAGTAACGTCCAGGTCTATTATCAGCCATATATTCAGTCAACTTGAAAGAATTTTTTAAGCATAATTTTAAGCAATAATGTCTCTATGTCATGTATGATTCAGTTTCAAGCTTCACTACTAAACTTCTAATTGCAGATCAGAGTTGAACTGAGATGTTCTCTTTCTACTTTTATAAATCTATAAGGGCATATAACAACATCTTTTGGAGGGGTTTTCATCAATTGTTTCACTTTCACTTTCTCCTTTCATTCTTATCTCTTTACATCTGCTAAAAGTCCTAAATAAAGATTCATCTTTCCCCCATGTTCTTTTTATCTCCATCAAGAAGATGTATTACTCAAGGTGAAGGATCAACATGGAAGTCTTTTAGAAGATGAGGAGATTATTAATTTATTAGTCATGAGGATAGATCGCAAACAAGAACAGAACTAAACTACACTACTGGAGGAAACTTGTTTCTATAACTACAGTTGACTGTGTAAAAGGTGGCATTCCTAGAAAGGCCAATGTGCAGTGCAATGTCATAACTGGGAGTTGACTAGATACCTCCCCTTCCCTCGATTCTGGGATGAAAGTATGAATTGAATAAATGAATGCAAAAATAAAAAATCAGAGTTCCTCTTCTAGTCGTTAGATTTATCTAGACAAGTGTCCAAAACTCCATCAGGTTAATCCGTGCATTCTATCCTAAATTGTGTTGTCTTCAGTGATCTCTTCAACTTATCTAGCGCTTCTTCTAAGTCCTCAATTCCTTTGGTAGTTTTGTTTCTGTCAAAACCAAGTCTATGCAAATATTGAGCACCTGCTCAGAAAATTTCCAGCTTGGTCTAGATTTATCTTCTACCAATTTATCCCACTTCGGGAGCATGGTGCCAATGCTTTCCAATCTGCATGCCTAGGAAAGAGAAATGCCTGTATTGGAGTCTGAGTGATTCATAAGCTTGGAATTCCTTCAGTAATGGATATTGACACATTATTAATTCAGTCCTATACTGTTCTATTAATAAGAACCTTGAAATGTAATTTTTCCAAGCTAGCTTGTATGAAGTCATATATTTCACCTATTATTTCACCTATGTAAGCATCACCTGGATCCAATGAGTGCTAAGTGTTCCATTCATTATCATGCGGGATGGGTTCGTGTGAACCACTAATTATGAAACATGGATCAATGAGTTTAGCTCAAAATATTACACAGTTGAATATTGATAGCAATATCACAAGTTACCAACATGTAAATAAAAATCCTGTTTCTACCCTAACTCTGAAACACCATGGTGTAGACACCTAAAAACCTTTAGAAAATAAAGTATTTTTATTTTTTGAAAAAATTCTAATGACATCATCATTTATTAATTAATTATTTATTTAATTAATTTATTTATTTTTATGCCATTAAATCCCTTTATCTTAATTAAAAATATTTAATTAAGGAATCCCTCCCAAAAATGTTTAAATCATATTTAAACATTATTTTCTTATTTATTAATTATTTAATTAATAAATTGACCAAAAAACTTAAAATAAATTAAAAATTTATTTTTTGCCCAAAACTTGGCCAATTTCCTTAAGACCACTAACCTCTTCCAAAATCTTCTAATCCTTCTTTAATTTTGATTAAAGGCTAATCCCATCATTTCCTACCCCTAATCCCAACTCAAAATATTTAATTAAAATTAAATATTAATCTTCATGTTTATTAAAAAAGTTTTAATAAATATCTCCTCAACCCAAACCCTTGAAATAAATAAAACTTTATTTATTTCCTAAAAATTTAATTTATCCTCATCCTAAGAAGTTCTAGACTCTTCTAGAAAGTCTTCATCCTCATCCTAGGAAGTTCTAGACTATTCTAGAAAGTCTTTATCCTCATCCAAAGTCTAGACTCTTCTAGAAGATGTCTTTAAACCTAATCCTAATCCCCTCCTAACCTTGTCACATTCTCTAAACATGGGTTAAGACTTACTAACCCAAGCCAAAGTTAACAAATATCTCCTCTTTCACCCACCCTCATTAAATGTCATCCACTTGCCTATCCCTAAGCTAATCCTAAACCATCCTAATCCATTCTCTAATCATTTGCACAATCCTAAGCAAGCTTAAAACCCTCCTAATCGAGCCCAAGTCGAAATTGCTCTCATCTCCCTCAAAATATCTCAACCATAAAACTTTATGAAGCCCACTAGGCCATAAATGACTCTTCCAAGCCCTTTTATTGCTCTTACAAGTCATTATGAGGGTCTTTATGAAGATTTTATCCCTTGAGCCTCCTTTGTTGACTCATCCTTCCCCTTTTCTCCATCCTCTCACCCTGTGACATGTGTCACTCCCTGATTGGCTGTAAGGAAGCACAATCCATGTGCTCTCTTCTCATCCTATTTGAGCCCTCCATGAGCTTTTTCTCATCCTTGCATCTTAGCCCTCAATCCCTCAAGCCTCTTGCCTATAAATTGGATCCTTCCCCTTTGCAGAACAACACAATTCATGAAGTAAATTCATAATGCCATTTTAAGAAGCCATTTTACATCAAAACTATACACTCACACCCAAATTCCAACTCCATTTGAAGCCCTTTTTGAAGCATAAGCTTGAGCATACATCCTATCTATTTAGACAAAGCTACTCAACAAGAGAGCTTCTCATTGAGAGAGCCCATTAATGGCTCATATTCTCAATTGAGAGCTCATCTTAGTCTATCTTGAAGTTTATGATTTTTGTTTAGTTTGTAGAAGCTTTATTTAAATTTGGTTTCTATTAGCATACTAACATTGCTAATATACACATGGAACAATCAACATACTTGATGCTGAACAGTCTACTAATCTGTGCTTTCACATGTTCAAGGTGAAATCTCTTAATGACAATGGACTTGTGGCTTTTCAGGATGGTTCCTCTGTTATTGCATAACTGTATTATACATTTTACCGGGTAAGACAGGCTGGTCCAGTTGTTATGTTCCTTCCAGTGCACTTTTCATCATGCATTGTCTTATTGTTAGTACAAATGGTTTGGGCAGCACATGATGTCCTATGTTTGGTGTGTCTGCGATTAATGATTTTCTTTAGAGTACTTACAGTTACACCCACAGTTGTGCTCAAGTGTCTCTTTTTTACAGGTATTCTTATTCTTTCCCATTTCTTGATACAAAGGGCATTGTTACAGTGGATAATGATCGTGTAGGACCATTATATGAACATATTTTTCCACCTTTTTTAGCTCCATCTCTTTCATTTGTTGGAATTACATGCACGGTTTGTACAGACTGAAATCTTTGAATGTTCATTGTATGATCTTTACAATAGGTTCAGTTCTGGGGAATGCCAGATTGATTCCATTCTTCTCCCTTATGAGAAATTGAGTGTGCATTATCTCCATACAATGATCCTGAACTCTTCTACAAACATGCTTCTTAAAATTCATAACCATATTTTCCAGCTCATTATAGGTCATAGATTTTCCATTCTTTGAGTCACAATCAAAGTGGATAGCACAAATATTATTAGGCAAGGCAGTTCTTCCATCAATAAAGGACGTGATTAAATCTATGGAGGACTTATATGAGCTTAAGGACATTTCTGACATGCTCAAACATTATACTCATGATATTTTTGACTTTGAGGTCACTCTCCAAACCTTGATTTGTTTTTTATTATTCACAATTTTTACAAAGTGCATTGATTTTTTCCTACATTAATGTCTCATCAAAAACTAATCTAGTTTAATTTTCACCATAAATTATTGAGGAATCTTTTATTGAAATGAGTTGAAAATTCTAAGATGTTAACTTCCAATATTTTGTTGAGCAAAATGTTATGTGACAAAATTTGGCTTTGCAATACAGTCAATGCATTTTCAAATGATGATAATGGAATTTTGCACTAAACATAGTTATTTGATAAAATAGAAAGCAAGAGGTGAGATATTCACTCAATTGAATGTAATATTAGTTAATTCTACCATGAGTATCTATAGATGGTTATTGCCTAATTTTAAAATGCCATAATTCACAATGGAAGACACTTTGACATACAATTGCCCACATCCCACATCACTAGTAATAACTTTAAGCATAATGAACACATTTACTATATAGTATAAAAGTGTCTCTTCTCTTTCTACCATCCTTCTTCTACATCTAACCCTCATAGAATATAATGAGTTCCATGTCTTAGTGAAGAAAAAAAAAAATTGCAAGGATTTGAGAATAATTGAAACAACTACTTAACCATCAATAAGCAGGATTAAGAATAAGAATTATAAGGTCTACCTGACATCTCAAAGAGTATCTCTACTTCCAAGTCTTGCATTTGAATCACCAACCTCTCCAAAATTTATGTTGATTGTTGGCCAAAATCCCTGATCATATAAATTGCATAACATCAGTATTCATCTTTAGTCACAAAGGTGAATCTTATTGAAATCATAGAAATTACTAGAAGATGCTCCTAAAGGTTGATTTTGACCATTGATTGATGGCACCTGCTAATTGGAAAAGACTTCCTTAAATTTTCATATACTTCCAACTTCTTCATGTCGGCCACTTTCTGAATATTGTCATTCTATAATTCATCAAATTTATGTTATTCATGGTGCATAAGAGTGTTATAAAGTTTTCTTTAGTGCTTCTTTGAAGCCATGTGTTGATGTTAGACATGGAACAGTCAATACCTTTGTTTATTATAGCACCATGTATATTTTAGTATTGATTATACATGGCATTCCCACTTCTCTTCTCCTCTCCATAGATAGGTACACTTTCCATGTTTATGGAAAAGATCTAAGATAATTATTAGTAGTGAATCTATGTGTCAAGCTAATTCAGTGAAGTGTTACGAGATCAAATCTTAAACCTTCCGCACATAGGTACACTTCTATATGGATACAATCTTGTTCAATTTCTCTCATATCCGAAGGTTTTGTGGCATAACTCACCAACCACATAGATTCACTCCTAATAATTTATCAAAAAACGTTGTAACACTTAGCCCATGAATTAACTTATAATTCGTTTTAACATTTGATCTTGTAACACTTCATTGAATTATTTCATTATGCATCATTATTAGTGATTAAGTACATCTAAACCTTCTACACAAACCATTTTCTATCAGTAAAATCATGAGTACAAATATGAATAATCACAAAAAGTTTCTCCATAATGCCTTAAGCCAAATTAAATTTATTAACAAAAAATAACTATTGTCCTATTTCACAAGATCCCATGTGAATCATGTGGGAAAATCATGCAACGTCAAGACTTTGTCTTTCATTAAAACCATTCTTCTATATATATGTAGGTATCTACAACGAATGTGTGAATAAAATCCATGCATAAAAAAAGTAGTCATCATTTCACCATGCAAATATGGATCCTTTTAAACAAGATCATGTGTGTGTATCATGAAGTAAGAGTGTCAGTATATTCATTGAAAGTATGGCATACAAAATGAATACCAATATCATAGAATAATATTTTTACACAATCTAGACGTGTGTGGATAGCTAAAGCCTAAAAGAAGCTCAACATACAGAAATTTTCCATCAATGCTTGATGCAAGAGCATCCAAAGGTATAAGGGCAATCCTGTGTGACCCAAAAAAATACCTAGACTTAGTTTTTGTTTCATGTGTTTTCATTTCTGGATACCCATTTGGGTCAAATAAAGGTTCCAACTCTCACAGTTCCACTATTAGTGTTCTGAGTTAGAGTTTTTAAGCACCTTGGGATACATGTAAATGCCAAAAAAATAGGACTATGTAATTGAGCCATAATTATGGTGAGTTAGAAGGTGCAATTTGGAGGGATGATGGTAATTGTAAATTAGAACATTCCAAAAAGAGAATCAGGTCAAAAGGCCCCACAGTTAGAAAGTTATTGCAATTTTTCAATTTCTGGAGACCTCCTAAGAATGCTTCAAAGTCAAGTTCAAGGCACAAAATGACCTCGTACAGGCCTGAAAAATGGGGGATGAGTGAATCTGGTCCATAGGGCTACAAAGCACTTTGAGAGCTTTCCAGAAATGTAAACAGTTCGTCAATCGAAGCTACAGTTCAAAAGTTATGCCTCCCGAAAGTTCGGCTACCGTTTCTGGATTCTTCTAATTTTGTGCCAACTTCTAATGCGACTTCTAGAGCCTTCTATTTTGGCGGTGGATGCCAACTAGCACTTTCTAGAATGTATTCCTAATCCTTAACCTTTGGGGGTCTATTTAAGGACATTTCTAGCATTGTAAGAGGCAGTTCAGAGTGAAGTTTGAGAGAAGGTACTGGGAGAAGAAATTATCTCCAAATTTATACTATTGTAAGCCCATAGGGCACATTTTGGAGTTTTTTTTCTCCGCACTAAGTGTATTGGCATATTTTCATAGTTAATAAAGTTTTCCCTTTCTTGTTGTGTCCATTATGTACTTGGGTTGTGTCTCCATCAATGTTGCAACTTGAGAATTAGTTTCAAATTTCATAATACAAATAAAAATATTTAAATCAATTTCCACACCTGTTTGAAGAAGAGGTTCATGTAATCATCCAAATAATACTACTCAGAATGTATGTTGCTTGAATATTTTGAATTTAGAGAAAATTCTAATACATCTTCATCCTTCACTCGCAACCCAGTATCAATCTCTAATAGCTCACTCTGAGTTTTTGTGTGATTGAAAAATCCTAGGATACCCAACATTTGAGGCCAATTTTCTTGGAAGACTCTGACTTTTCCCAACAAATCCAAAACTTCTAACCTATCATGAATCATGCACGATAGTAGTCAAATCCTAGATTCCATGAGGAGGATCTTGGTCTTGATGTGGACCCAAGACAACATTAACCATTTGACTCAAGTCTGGGTTAATAGATAAATTTTGTATTTTCCAACCTTTCCTCTCACTTTGACCAGAATTATGTCCAAGTTCATTTGATGAACCAAAATTAATTGCAGAACCAGTTAATGATGTACTAACTATGGAATTCATGCCACCAAGCCTCTTAATTCCTAAAATTTTCAATCCACTTTTAGTAGCAATAGATGTCAAAGAAGTAGCAATTATAGCATTGGAGATCGAATAATCTTTTTTTTTAAGCATAGGAATGTTCTTGCTCTCTTACTCTGCAGTGTGCATTCTTCCAATTACATCTGATGCACTAGAGTCACACACATCCAAGCCATATTCCATGTTCATCATATGCTTTTATTTCCCTAAACCCAAAGCAATGTTATTGCCAAGGATACTACTATTATTTACCAGAGACGGTATAGTATTTGACATCCCTCTATTTTCATTTGGAGCAACTTGGGATCCAACAAGATTGGGCAGCAACATATCTAGATTTTGTCCACTCACAAGCTGAGCACCTTGAAGTTGTCCCCTAGGTTTCTTTTGTGCCAATGGGGTTTACAATTATTGTTTTTTTCATTTTTGCTGTTGTATCAACTGCATCACCACAACATTGTTTTGAGAATTCAATGCTAAATTGTTTATCCCATTCACTTGGTCTGCAGCACCAAATCCCATAGTTGTATTGAGTTGTTTTTGTATCATAGAAAATCTTGAGGATGAACCATTCATGGTTGACCCCGTGTTTCCAAAGGAAAGAATATGCTACTGCATATGAGCATATTGCTTTAATTCTAAACCAATAGGCAAACCCTGAAGTGAGTTTCCTTGACTATTAATCAATGACTGACCAAATCTTATTCTATTCACAAATTTAGAATTTGCATCACATGAATAAAGATTCCTATGGAATTGTGCAAGGGTTTTTCTATAGATTTCTTATATTTTTTTGTAAAGACTTGTCACTCATTCAAATTGCTAATGGTTCAATGTTCAACATCACAATATATCAAACATAGTTACCATGATTTAGGAAATTACTAGAATGTGAGGAAACATTTTGTAACATCAGGAGATATCCACCAAAGTGGCTATGAAAAATTGGTTGTTTAGAACCACATAACATTTCTTGGTGCAAAATATTTCTTTGGGTTCTTCCGTGGGTAGTTGTCTTCAATTAGACATCAATACAATTAGTACACAACTATCCATATGTAGTTTTTATTTAATATCCCTCATATGCCTCTACAAAATTATCTATTTGAATATATATCATTTCTACATATCTACAACCATTGCAATTTGAGACAAAAATACATTTATTTTTTATTCCTAACTTAGGTATTCTTATCTACAGGAGTCGATAGATGTCCATAATCCTTGAGATTATTGCAAGCTATTTTGGATTTAATTTTGTAGGTATTTTTGCGTCAACATTTTAGATCACACATCGTGATCCATCATCAAGATGAATGATATTTTATCCTTTAGCTCTCTAGCACTAGTTATGATTATGAATCACAGTGTGATTAAAAACTTTTAATACAAAAATGCCTACATAATTGAATCTAGAAATAGTTTGCAACATTCTTAAGTAATCTTGGATTCTAATATTTTTGGTAATTTAAAGGAATTTCTTCTTTCCCAAGTGTGTTAACAAGACAATTAATTCATTTCATGGTACCATATAGCATAAAGAAGCTAACTCTACTAGCTGAGAACTTAATTAATGTGCACCATGTAATCATCAAAAGTATGGTGCTCATCTTGTACTAAATGTAGGATCTTTGCATAATATGTATTGATTTCATAATATCATATATATAGAGCTCAAACTTCTTAGTGTACCGAATTTTACTTTTTTTAATAAAGGAACTTATTTAGTTGAATATGAGACATAGTGTATTGATTTATTGGCCATGATCCTATCTAATTTTGATCTTTTTTTATTGTGAGCAAGCATTTGTTGAAAGAAAAGTTTATGGTTTACATAGTGACTGTGTTAAAAAGGCATGTAGAGGATATCTTTTTGAGGGGGTTTCATGTTATTAAGAGAGGTACCTTCAAGTTCTCTTAGACTCTATTTTTATCACTTCAAATTTTCCTTAACAGGAATAAAATTATGCTTGAAAAATAGATCTTGACCTTATTTGTGGTTAATAAAATGCTAAAAAAAAATCTTCTTTTGAAGTGGGAATGTTTCTTTGGTTGTTTTGTTGATACTATTTAGGAAACTGAAAAATGTAACTAAAATTTATGTGATTCCATCATACTTATTTTAATGAATTTTTTGGCATAAGAACAAAAATGAGATAGTTGATTCTACCAAACAAGAAATTTAGGTGGATAATATGTACTGATTAGATCTCCACAACTATCAATTTTTTGATAATAAAATGTCATTCAACTTGCTACTTCATGATTGGGATTAACTCAAAAAATCAGAACCAAGATAATGTAGAATGTTACACATTATATGATCATTCTTTAAAGGGTGCTAGCTCAATGGAAGAGCACCTTCAAGTAGATGGATGGTGGTTTGATTCCATCATGCCCTATTATGACCAAGTACACTATTAAATATTTGGTCAAATATACTACTAGATATGCTACTAAATATACCACTAAACATGTGACTAAATATATTAAATATGTGACCAAGTATACGATTAAATATGCTACTAAATATTTGGCTAAATTAACTATCAAATAAACAACTAAATATGTGATTAAATATACTACTAAATATGTGACTAGCCACATGATTAAATATACTACTAAATCAATTACTAAGTATAAAGCTATATATACTATTAAATAGATCATTGAATCAATGATCAAAATTAGTGATCAAATAAAAGACTAAAATTTATTAGTAGTAAATTTAGTAGTGTTATAAAAGACTGGATATTAACTACTATTAGTCATGTGACTAACTTTAGTCACATATATACAAATTTTAGTGGTTTTTTTTGTCACATATTGCTATTTTTGTACTAGTGAATCCTACTATCAGGTGGTAACTCAACCTCATAAGAAACCTCTCTAACTCGCCTAAGAAAACTCGCTTGAGAACTTTGTAAGGTCTATAAAAATGAGGTTTGAGCTTCTCATCTTGTCACCCATTAAGGGTTCTCTTTTGGTAGGGTTGTAAGCATAGGAAAACCATGTCATCCACCTTAAATATCCTCTCAGTCCTATGTCAATCAGCGTACATATTTTGCTGATTTTGTGCATGTTGTAAGTTATCCCTAAGAGAACTCATGATAACCTAGTTCTCCTAACCAATCTCATGCAAAAGGGACTCTATTGTCACTCAAAGCAAGATCAACAAAAGATAATTCAACATAGCTATAAAGAGCTCTGAAAGGAGACATATCAATGGACATGTGGTGCATAGTATTATAACAATACTCACCCAAATACAACCAACACACCCATGCCTTATGTTGGCCCAACACATAGTTATGCAGATACCTCTTAGTCCACTTATTAATTATCTTTTTCTACCCATCTATCTGAGGGTGGTAGCTAGTATTGGGTATCAACTATGTTCTTGTGAGCCTAAAAAGTTCCTACCAAAAAGAACTCAAAAATATTTTGTCCTTTTCACTCACTATGGTCTTAGGGAGACCATGGAGTCTGAACACCTCCCTAAAGAATAGCTCAACTACCTAGGATGGTTTGAAATCAACTGCAATAAAAAAGAAGTGCACATATTTAGTCAACCTATCTACCACAACATAAACACAATCTTTCCTTTGCACTCAAGGAAGACCTATAATGAAGCCATAGAGATTCCCATCCACTTATGTTCTAGTATAAGCAAGGGTTGCAACAAACCAGCCAAAAAAGTGTGCTCTATCTTGTTTTGTTGGCAAGTCATGCATTCACGAACATGGCATAAGACATCATCCTTGAGACCCTTCGAAAAGAATATCTCTCATATAGCTTTATATGTCTTACCATAACCAGGGTACCTTGTTGTAGGAGTATCATGGAGAGCATGCAAAATGTGCCCCTTTAATTGTGATTCAGGAACAAGGTAAACTCTTTTTTTGTGGTAGATGGCATCATCAATCACCCTATATTTATTATCCTATACCAATTCATCCATTATCTCACAAGCATACTAATTTTTGGAATACTCAACTAAAGTTGAGCCTTCCAATCTGCTAAAATCTCACTCAATGAACATAGGGAAGCAAGTGAAGGTTTCCTAGAAAATGCATCAGTGATAGTATTATGCTTCCCCTTAATAAATTCTATGTCAATATCATAGGCTTGAATCTTTCGTACCCACTTTTGTTGACGATCATTGAGCTCTTTTTTATCAAAGAAATATTTCATACTATTGTGGTCAATTCTTACCATGAATTTTTTTCCAAGAAGATATTTGTTTAAATTTGTCTAATGCATGCATAATAGCCAACATTTCCTTATCATAAGTAGAATACAACCTCTCATTATCACGGATCTTCCTACTCTAGTAGGAAATGGGATGTTTTTTCTACATCAAAACAACCCCTATACCCTCACTTGAAGCACCACACTCAAGTACAAAAGGTTGTGATAAATCAGGGAGTTCTAAAACTAGACATGTGCTCATAACCTCCTAGAGGCGTTCAAAGACTCCTTGTGCCTTCTTTGTCCATTTGAAGGATCCCTTCTTCATGAGATCTGTCAAGGGTGTTGCTAGCTAAGATAATCCCCTCATGAACCTCTGATAATATGCACATAAACCAAGGAATCCATGTAACTCAGTAATGTTCTTGGGATAGGGCCAATCTTGAATTGCCTAGATTTTCTCCTCATTCACCTTCACTCCATCAGTACTAATCACATGGCCCAAATATAAAATATCATTGAGTACAGACTCAAATTTGGATAGCTTAGAAAATAGAGATTGACTCTCCATGATGCTAAGTACCTCCTCTAGGTGTCTGAGATGATCCTCCCACGTAAACCTATAAATCAAGATATCATCAAAAAACACTAGAACCAATTTCCTCAACTACTTTTTGAAGATATGGTTCATACAGGACTAAAAGTGGAAAGTGCATTTGTGAGACCAAAAGGCATCACCAAGAACTCATAATTACCATAGTGACAACAAAATGTAGTCATATGTTCATCCTCATCTCGCACACATATCTAATGATAGCCTAAATAAAGAACAATCTCAAAGAAGTAGATAGCTCCATGATGCTCATCCAACAACTCATCAATGCATGGAATGGGATATCTATTTCTTATCGTCTTCTTGTTCAAGGCCCCTATAATCTATACACATCTATAGTCACATTCTTCTTCTTAACTAGTACCATAGAAGAAGCAAAAGGACTAGAGCTAAGATGAATGAACCCCATGTCGAACAACTCATGAATGATCTTCTTAATCTCATCCTCGTATGCTCTAGGATGATGATATATATTCATGATTACTGGCTTAGCTCCATCCTCCCTATCTATCACATGCTCAAATCCTCTATCAAGAGGTACACCAAGGGGTATATCACCAAACACCCAACTATGTTGATCCATCACTGACTGCATATCAGCATGAAATTCCCTACCATCCTAAGGTGTAGGTATATTGGACTTCACATAACAATGTGTAGCCCAAATCACGTCATCATGTCTAATGATAGTCTCCATCCTACAAGAAGACACCTCATTAGGTCCACAATCTGATGTTGCGCTCAAGATAGTGTTCTTCCCTCCGGAGAGGAACTCTAACTACATTTGGTAGTGGTGAATAATGTACCATCCAATACCTTGTAACCTTTGCATTCCCAAAACCATGTCATAATCCTCTAGTGGGAGTACATAGAAATCATCTGTCAAGGTATAATCCCCCATCTGAATGCTAAGCTGAGAAATCCTCCCTGTACAATCCATCTGTAACCTTCACCCTAAAACTAGAAAACACTTCATATTACAAGCCACGCCTATCCACTAATTTCTGATCAATAAAATTGTGTGTGTTTATTGTGTCTACCAAGCTCATAACCTGTTGGCCCTGAAGTGTTCCTTTCAAAAGAAATGCATGAAATCTAGGATAACTAGATAGAGTATCCATAGTCACCTTAATTAATGCCAAGGGCTCAGATATATCTAACTCCAATTGTGGATGCTCCTACTCAATCTCCTCTAGACTATCCTCAGTATCAATGTCAGTAATCTCCTCATCTCCCATCTTCGATGTCACCTTAATCAAATGAACTTTTCCTTTACCAAGGCAATAGTGTTTGAGATCCCATGGCTCCTTACAAGAGAAGCATAGCTCCCTCCTTCTCAAATCATTCCTCGTATCCTATTCAATCCTAGGAGGTATAGCTAATGGTCCACCTCTATTCTATGAGATATTAGCCTTATGTGGAGGTCGTGAGTCTCTGAATGGCTTCTTATTTGTTTGATAAGAAGTAGGGGTGGTAACTAGTCTCCATGGCACATCAATGGCATCTTTGAGAGTGGTCAACTTGAAAGCATGTACCAATCCATTAAGCCTATCTTACATTCCTTCAATAAATAACATCATACTCTACCTCTGAGCTATATTAGGTAGCATAACTACAATATGCTAGAACTCATTAACATACGCCTCTATATGTTCAGTCTATCTAAGATGCGCCAACTCTCTATAGTAAATTTTTGTGTCCTTATGGTCAAACTGGGTAATGCGACACTTAGTGAACTCTGGATGATCCTAGGTAACCAATCCATGGTGCCACCAGTCATAGGCAACCCCATCTATTGCAAGACCACAAACTGATTAGCATCACACTTAAGCATGGGCCTCAAAGAATGATATATATCCAACTTTTGTACCCAAGCTCATACACTCATACCACTAGTACCACCATATGTAGCCAATGTGATCTTCCCAATAGCTCTACTAAGGTCATCGTTCTGATGTGGCCTATGGCCCTTGTCTCCTCTAAACCTGACAGCATCTCTCCATTGTGCATAATATAGGGGAAGAGAAAAAACATCCCTACTTCGAAGGTAGGGCTCTCCACTTATCTGTGGCTACCATAACTATATCCTGGAATCCCGCCTCAAGTGGCTCTACCTCTGTCGATTTCTCACCTAGTAAAACTCGTAGAAGTAGGGGTCTATTCCTAACTAGTGTATGAGGGCATTCATGTCTATTGGAATGAAGGGAGCTCCTAATTGATGTGTGGGATCTATGACTGTGTTGACTTCCTATGACTGAAACTAATATGTTTTGCTCATGTCTTTCATGTCTATCTCCCTGTCTATCCAACTCCATCTGTTCCAAGGTACCCTGCAACCTTTCCAAGGTCTGACCTATTCTAGGTTATGTAATCATGAGAGTTTGCATCATCTCCCTCTCTTCCACCTCCATTTGGTTTTATCTAGAACCTATCTATTCATATGCATAATAGTTTCTTCTTCGATTCCAAACCCTTGCTTGAGTTGAGCTCTCTTGCATGTGTCAAAAAAAATTATCTCAGCTCTACCCAGATGCATAGAAGTATCAATAAAATTCACAGGCTGGCAAGATCAAAGCTCTAATACCACTAAAAGATTCCCAATTCTGGTGACCCTAGAAATTACCATTTGTTTCAAAAATTGAATTTATGACTAGCGTTTGTTACCATTACATGATCTTAGCTGACTTCTTATTTCTTATTTATTTTCCTTTTTTTCAGTTTTTTGGGAACTTTGGAAATAAAATAATTGCATAAAAATAGGAAATAAATAGCACTTAATAAATGTAAACATATGCTGCAAATTTAATATTTACTGAATTGTTTAAAATCGTACATACTTGAACCAACTAGCAACTTGATATATTAACTTTAAAGAGATCATTACTAATATGCAATATTGTCTTGAATAGGGATAACACTAGCTACAACGAGATTCTTTGAAATGGTTCAACCCTAAAGAAATTGTTGCAATGAACAATCCAATTCTAAAGGGAAGCTATAACGTCTAATGATGAAGAAAAGACCTTCTCCAACCCCCACATGAGCTGCTACAATGAAATGCTTGTTGTCAAAAGCTAGCCACCTAGCTACAAGTGTCCTACTCCACTCAAATGATAATACCAAGATAAATTGACCATCTCCTCCATTATTCTGAATGTAGTGAAGTACAACTCCAATCACCAAGACTTGCTAAGGTTTGCATCCCAACAGTCCTAACTTGAGGGTTTCATCCCAAGCCACAAAATTTCCCTTCTAGAGCAATTTCACAATTCATAAGTTTCAAAATGTCAAAAGATAATGAAAAATAAGGTCTTCACCTCCTTATAACTCCTCCCAAATGAAAATTGAACCCTAAATGAGAATTACACTTTGCACTTTATAATAAAATAATATTTTCCCAAATAAAGGCATCTAGGCTATAGGGAAAATATTACTTTATTAAAATGTCATAACTCATAGTGCCAAAAAGTCTCTGGATAATGAAAATAGTTTATAATAATTCAAGACCTTTCCAATGAGCTATAACACAAGGGCACATCTGATCAAATGAAGCCATATTCTCCTTATTACTTTGAAATGGCTATATAATTAGCCTTATTATAAATTATTTAAATGATAACTTAGGAAATATTTAAATATATTAAAGCATTCCCCATTTTTCCTCTGAAAGCCCAAACTAACAGAATAAATGTGAAATTGACCATGTCACCTATCTGTGACTAACACCAGATGAGATGGGTCAACTGGTAGTCCCTGCCCTATAATCTAGGGATGCTCCTAGAAACTATGGAACACACCCTATCATCCTAAAATGGAAACCATGGAATGGTCCTATGGAACCTCACATATGGAAACTGCCACATCCTTATAAAATGTAGGGATACCCCCTAAAATCAAGGAACTACACCCAACTACCTATAAAGTCAAGCTCGGTCACTAAATATCTTGTATAAGTCTCTATCCACAACTGCTAGCCTACAAGACACCCATGATAGGATAACTCACATAACTCTGCTAGTCAAACTAAAGAGGGGACATGACAGAAGGCTTATTTCTAACTTCTATTGTCATCCTTAGAATGTAGACCACCTCTGAATCTTCCTATATATGTCCCAAGCCTTATTTTATTATGCCACCTCTATTTTCTTTATGAAACATTCTTGCAAATTTAGTGAGAGTATCTTCTACTCTCATGGATGGTCTATTTTAGCTAATCAGTGAAACTAGCTTAGATAAGTGAACTTCATTTTCATGGTCCTTTCGGGTTTCACCGATAGACATAATCAACCTCTTCCTAAACTAAACTAAACAAAAATTCCTATGTTGAAAGGATATTAGAATGTTAGTTCAAATTCCTTACCAATATTATTTTTGTATTTGAAAATCCACACAACAACATTTTTTTTATCAAAGATAAAATATGCTTAATATTCTCATATTATCTACAAATACCATAGCCAAAAACCAATGATAATTCTTACCATACATCTTCCTATCCTTGATTTTAATGGAGAAGAAAAAGTCTAAGTTGGAAGATTCTAGATGTCAAAGTATCATAGAACATAAACTAAAGGATCTTTATATAGAAAGGTTTTGTTCCTTCCTAACTGAACTTAAACTTATTACAATTGAGTTGTTAAAAAATCTTATTATATGTACCCAATATTATAAGTTTTATAAACTCTAAATTTTTAAGGATTTTTAAAAGATTTTGCATAAATAAATTGCTTACTAAGTCTACGTCATTTTCTAATTGGAAGGGCACATATTCATTGATAGACTTTTAGCATCCCTTTCTAAACTATATAAATTATAAATCACATACATATCATCAAGGTCAAATTGAATTTTTGAAGTTGATAACATTGGTCACATCTATCACAACATTTTTATTGATTTTAATCATAAAGTCATATTCCTAGATACTTTAAATAGGTCACTATTAGTTATAGGATTTATTACATGTATTGGGTCTCATGTATCATTAACCACATCTATCACAATATTCTTACTAAGTTAAAAATCATAAAATAATATTTATAATTATGTAAAATGGGCTACAATTAGAAATGGGAATTTAAACATATATTAGATCTCATGTATAATTAACCAAATCTATCACCTATGAACTAAGTGGTGAGACTTACCCAATAGAAAATCATAAAATTGTATTCTTAGTTATTTAAAAATAGAATTACTAGACCAAAAGCATATATAAGATCTCATGTATCATTAACCATATCTATCACAAAATTCTTACAAATTGAGAATCATAAAACTATATTCATTGTTTTGGGTATAAGTGGTAGCAAAAATAGGATGTTGTACCATAGTACATCTAGAAAAATACCCTCCTAGAGGATTGACAATAGATTGCCATTAACAACACATTAACAGTAATCAAAGAGAATCATGAATAACCTATACTTGCATCTATTGAAAATTAAACATTTGTAAATAGACCAACTAGCATAACCATACAACCAAAAACCATCGAAATAAAAGAAGTCTAAAACCTAAGAGTTCCAAACCATATCCATAGTAAGTATATGTCATGCAAGACAAGACTGCCATAAGGTTTTCAAAGTAAAGGTACTATAAAAAAAAAAGTAAGCAAACTAAGTCCCTAGAACCCTGAATTAGGATTTATTCTCATATGGCTTCTTTAAAAAAACACCATGGCCCACTCATCCATAAGGAACTTTTAAAAATATGTGTAGTCATTCTCCTCCACCATCTCTCCACCCTTCATATTCTCCAATAGTAAGCACAAGTTCATTAGAAAGATATGCATCAACTTAAGTGTGAAACAAAAAATGTCTCACATTCATTTTTCCAAACCCAACTTTAGCCTTAAGGCTCTGAAGGCCACCATCAACACTTACAATGTTCTTTAATATGACCAATTTCACCACCAGGGGCACTAGTTGTCTAAGGGTGAACTTAACAAAAACCTCTTCCGTAATGGCATTATCATGGGAAGCATGAGGTGTGGGTAGAGAAATAGGAGGCATAAAATTATCTGAAAGGCTTGGGGACATGTCCTTTTTTAAACTCTCAAACACGTGGGAGGACAAGCCATCATTCTCATAATTTCTTTCATATTCACTTTCAAACTCCTTAATGTACTCGTCAAGACTCATATTTCACATTCTACATTTAGAATGAGAAATTTTATTGGAGCACCAAGGAGTGTTATCTTATTAAAATGGATTTTTGACACATCATCTTCTTCCAATGCCTGTAGGAGTGAGAATCATAGCTTCAAGGGGAGACTAGGTCTACAAAGAACGTGAAAGAGCAGTTAGGACAAGATGGGCATCAACATTAAGAGGAGGGAAAAGTGCAAGGTGTAACTTATAAAGACGGTAAGTAAACCCTTGGTAGAGTATAACATGATTCTTACCAAAAAAAAATTAGCATCAATAATCTCCTTCACAATATTCTCCATGGAATAAATCAAGTAAAAGGGAATGCAAATGTAGTCATAGTTGCGGAGGTGGTTTAGGAAGGGAAAATGATAAAATTAATGAAAACCAAAATGACCTTCCAAAGTAAAATACTTAATGACAATAGTACACACCTACAACCATACATCTGGCAACTCCTCTAGATTAAAATCACCCTATAATTCAACCCATTGCTTGATGGGTCAAAACAGCTAGTTCAAATTGGCAACATCTGGCATTTTTCTAGTTTTCTTCCATTTCCTACCCTCCATGGATAAACATTTGGTTTTGGAGATAGTTTCATTAACTTAAAACAATTTTATGTTGGTAGTCACCCTCCTCTCATTCTCAAACGACATAAAATGTGAGCTAAATTATCATCATGACTTGTTGTATTCTCTATGAATGGACTAATTCCATCCTCTTTGCAAATAAACATAATAGCATTGTCATTATTGAAAGTGGTTTCTATCTTATAGGCTTAGATGATAACCTATCACTCACCTCCCTTCTAGCTTTCAAATGCATAACCCAAAACAGGAGAAAAAAATAGCTCAAACAATGAATTAACAAGTAATTAACCCAGAGCAAGGCAAAGCTCAAAATACAAATATCATGAATAAAATCATGCCAATTGCAAAATAAAAGGTAATGATGAGTCACTTCATCATTACCATAAATGGCATTTCTCATTTCCTTTCACTGAGTACACATAGACATGTGTGATATCACAAGTTCTTAACCAAAGGGAGTTAGAAATGACAATTCACATGTCTCCAAAACTATAGAGATCATCTGTAATATAAGCATAGAAATTTCCAAAGTTTAAGATGAATTAATATTAAACTATGATAAGGTCATTTATGAATATAGATTTTGTGTAAATGATGACCTAGCTCCAAGTATGGACCACTAGGAAGAAAGGTCTCCAACTTTCAATCCATAATTAGCACAACATTAAAATTTAAATCTAGGATATGATTTGAATTCACCTGTATGTCAAAAAGAGCACTAGGAAAAAGTCTACGAAAGGGTACCAAATCAGCTCTAATTATTATTATTTATATTATACTCCTTCTGACTTAGTAGGCTTTCAGTAATCTCAAGAAGCCAATTGGTAGCTCTCCAACAAAAAAATCTCTTTAATTGCAAACCAGCAGCATCCATAGAGTCATCCATAGAGTTGTCCTCCTTATAGTTATGTTTCATAGAGAAACCACCCATACTAGCCATAAGCACACCGATATCCTTTATAATATTCACCATTGTCCAAATAGCCAAAGCTAAACCCTTAGTGGTCTCAATAATAATCTTTGAGTCACCTTTGACCTCTAACTATTTGATCCCTATATTGACAACAATTTTGAGGCCCTAGAGAAGAGCCTTACCCTCAACTTGTTCACCAAGTGGCCTCTTAAAGGACCCACAAAAGTAGTTATCAACACAATTGTATGGTCCCTTATGACCCAACAACTAGTATCAACACCATAATTGGCAACACCATCAAAATTCAATTTTTTCTAGTACAATTTTGTAGGGATCCATAGTGTTTCTTGACTTTCCACTACTTTAGACTTGCTAAACTTAGCAAAGTCCTTTGAGAGGTTCCATGAATTGACAATATTTTGATCAACAACAGAAGGGCAAAGGGTAGCAAATGAGTTTCCAATGAGTGACCGACAAGTTCTCCATCAACAGCTTAATACAAGAATGGAAGATCATATGGGGGGGGCAACTCAACATCTCTAAAAAATTGTTGTTGTATTCTTTTTAGAGACACTATCAAACATGAGGTGAATTTTGCACCAAATTTGTTGAGGGGGAGGGTGTTGCAAAAGAGGTTGTCAAGCCAACTCGAATTGTTGAATATCACTTCCAAATACCAAGTGCAACATAAACCTATGCATGAATTTTTCCCATATATGATAAGAATACTTGCTATGAATAAAAAGGTGGTCGATACTTTTCTCCTTCTTGTGAATGATGCATATATTGGCTAAGAAGAAACCTCTCTTAACAAGATTATCCTAGGTCAAAAATTTTCCATGCATCACCCCCTACCAAAAGAAGAAGATCTTAGGAATGAGTTGTAGATTCTAGACATTCCTCCAACAATTAGGGTCACCTTGGTCTTTAATGAGCATATTGTAGGAAGATTTAACAACAAATTCACTCAATTGCGTAAGTGTCAAGATCGCTTTGTCGGATCTATTAAACATGGGAATTCTAAATCTTTGTGAAGTCATCATTAAGTCTTTCACCCTATTAAATAGCTCAAGACTATCAACTAAGAGGTGGCAAAGGTTTTTCCCATTTACCTCCTTGATCAATGTAGTTAGAAATATAATCTCCCACCCTATGCTTAAGGTTTTTCTTCAAAAGGTTGAAGTCCCCTTCCTCCAAGGCTTGTCAATCTAGGTATCCTCTGAAAACCTAATGTCTCTCTTATTTCCCAATTGTCACTTCAAACATGTTTTGAGGAGATTCCTATATTTGAGGATATTGCTAGAACCTAGGGGAAGATTTCTAGCGAACAGAGCTTTATCAAAGCTTTATTTGTTAAGGTACTTCACCTCCATGATCCTACACCAATCAACAACTTTGTTCACCAACTTCCAAGCATTTTGTGTCATTAAAGCTTTGTTTAAACATACTAGTTTGCGTATTTCAAGCCCCACAACCATTTAGGCGGACATAGAATTCCCAATTTACTAAGGTCATTTTTTCTCTTGCATCCTTGTCCTTAAGAAGGCGTGTTGAATTCTCTCATATTTTTCAAACATTGATCTAGAGAATTTTAAAAGAGATAAAATACACAAGAATTCCTTGAGTTGAAGTTTACCACCACTATTTAGAATCTTCCCCTTCCAACCAATTAGATTCTTCTGGGTACAATCCAAAATCGAGTTCTAGAAATCTATAGTAACGTTCTTAAGAGTAAGAGGTAGCTTGAAGTAAGTCATAGGGAGATTGGTCACCTAACAACCCAAGATTTATGTAATGTTAATATGAAGATCATGTTTAGTGTTAAAGAAGAAAAACTTTTTTTTTTTAATAATTGATACACTATCCTAAAGCTGAAGCATATTTATCCATAATTGTCTTCCCTTCAACAATAGAGGATTTGTCAAAGAAGAATGTGGCATCAATAAACTATTGTTAAGACTAAGAGGGGAAGATGGTGATGGGCTTAACACTTTTGATTTATCCAATAGAAGGTAGGTGCATTAAACTATGATCAAAGACCATAGCAACCATAATAAAAAGGTAAGAGGAAAAAGGATCTCATTTGTTGTGGCCCCTTACCAACCTTAAACATTCCCCAAGGCATCCCATTAACTAAAACAAAGAATCTAATAGTGTCAACACATTCAATAACAATATTAACAATTTTTTGGTTGAAACCAAGTCTAATCAAAACTTTATATAGAAATTTCCAATTGACTTTATCAAAAGCTTTAGAGATATCAATCTTAAGGCCATACCTACTTCCTTGCACTTATCCATGGAGTGAGTAATACTTGCAGCATCAAATATTTGTCTACCCAAAACAAACCCTTTTGGTTGGGACCGATAAACTTGTCATGAAGGGATTTAAGTCTATTCACCAAAGTCTTAGTGAAAATCTTATAATAGTATTGCAAAGACTAATCGGTTTGAAGTCATTCATAGACTTAGGATCCTAAGTTTTGGGGACGAGGACAATGTAAGTGTCAATCCGTTTACTCGTGAGTTTTCCATTCCTCAAGAAGTCTCAGTAGCCCCTAGTAACATCAAAGTTGATAATGTTAGGTCGTAGGTATTTGTAGGCCCCTGTAACAAAAGCAACAATTTTGACTTCTTTCTCAAAAACCTAAGAAAAAAGATCATTGTCTTCGATAGAGATAGACTAAGGTGGCCTAAGAGTAGGTCTTGCAACTCTTCATCATGGTTATCATTGCTTCAAAAGTAAAATTATTCAAAAATGAAAAGGCGATTTTACGTAAGTGGGCTTGGTCAGAGACTTCCCTTCTATTTTCATCCATTAAACACCTAATGGTATTTCTTTTTTTTTGAGCTTACTAGCACACATATGGAAGGATTTATAGTCTCTCTCTTTAAGCCATTAGATGTGTGATCTATGTCTCCAGTAGATCTTCATGAAGACAATAAGGTTTTCCATTTAGCTCTACACACTTCAACCTCAAGATGTAAGGCATCTCAAGGGTCCCCAAACGCCATTTGTTGTTGAAGAGGGTCCAATTCATCACTTAATTCATTATCGTTCCTAAAGGTATCCCCCAAATTGGAATTATTCCAACCCTTAACTTCCCTCCTAATGAGTTCCGACTTCTTTTCCACATGAAACATAGCAAAACCTATAATACGTGTAGACCACTGTTTTTTAATACAATCCCTAAAACCAGGTTGGGAAGCCCACGTTATCTTATACCTAAAAAGAGGGGAACAATATCTTGGTTTATTAGTCCACCTTAAAATTGGGTTATTATTAGAGGTGGTTCTAGGAAGGGCCAAGAGTGAACCCCAAATCCTAGGAAGATTACAAGATAAATCTACATGTAACCTAGATAATATGCTCTCCTTTTCTATTATTAGACCAGGTAAAGGGATTAACTTGGAGCTCCAAATCAAATAGACAAATTGTGTTAACAAACTCATAAAGTTGTTCCATGTTATTAGTGTAATGCACCAAACCTATCAGCTTCTTAGAAGGGTACAAAAGCATGTTGAAGTCCTCAACGAGCATGCACTTCACCTCTTGATCCTCCATAATGTTATTTGTAATATCCTCTCAAAGCAATCTTATTGACAAGGTGTCAATACACATTCTACATTTTCAAAGTAGCAGCTAAACTATTTTTAGATAAAATATGAGCCTCCCCTTCCACCTTAGTTATGGCTCCACCAAGTAGCAATCCCCCAAAAGCCCCCATCAATCTAATTAAAAAAGGAAGCCTTGGGCCAAATTTACCCCACCATTTCAAAGAAGGTGTACAATAAAGCATTTTAACCTCCCAAAGCAATAAGATATCAACCTTGGGATCTAGGGTATATTGCTTGATGGCATATTTGTTTTTGGGGACTATTTAGTCCCCTAATGTTCCAAGAAAGGAATGTCATTTCTTATTCTTCTAATTGAGGTATAAGGTTAATTACCTAGCACAAGTAAGCTCCCTTGCTATTACTTTATGCCTCCTTGCTCTTTTTAAGGGTATGTTAGCTTTAACAATTTCACATAAATCCTCTTGCTTTGAGTATTCTTCTTCTGAGTTTGACACTCCTCCACATCAATGGACAAACCAACACTAGGAGATTTTTTGTCAACAAATAAAATAATTGACTTGGTAACCTTTTCCACCACCATCTCACTTTGAGAAGTGAGATGTTGAATCACATTAACACCCATAGAAAAAAGGATCCCAATAGTAGTAGAGGTGTTTAAAACCTTATCAATTGAGATGTCCTCAATTATTGAGGTCTCAGCCATGGGGGTTATGGGAGCATCTTTGTTGTCAATCACTTCCACTGAAGAATGGGGAAATTGAGTCTCATACATGTCACCAACAAGGAGTCATTGGCATGAGGGGTCACCTCCCTGGATAGTATTTAATCCCAATGGGAGTTTACTATATTCAATTTTCCCTTCGTGAAGGGATAATCCACTAGTTCACCCATATTGAGGTTCACTGGATTTGCAACCTTTGAGGAACTTAGACCCACCATAGAAGTGGGTTATACCTTGCTCATATGGGAGTTATCTTGATTTACAACTTCAAAGGCACATGTAGCCACATCAATGGGAGGATCCACCAAGTTAGCAGCCTAAAAAGGATTTGGGGAAGATTTCTCTTCTTCAACTTGGGCTTCAAGAAGTGAGGCAGTGGGGCTTACATTTTGCCATCGTGTGACCTTTTATGTTACATCATTAGCAAAAAAGAAAGCATTACTAAAGCTTGCATCCAATTCCAAAGCTTCAATTTCAACACCACAAAATTGAAAAGAGTCTAGTTGATAGTCACATTCACACAAAATCTAGCATAACCTTGTCTAGACTTATTGAGTGTGACCATGGTCATTGAAACATAAAGTCTAAAAGAATTTACCAATCCATCTAAAGATTTATTGATCCCAAAATTCGAGAGGGAGACCTAGCATACAAACCCACATAGGAGTCTTCCAGTTAAGCTCAATTTGTATTTTGCTAGAGTGAGAAAGTGTTTACCACAGGCCTAAGACCCAAACAACACGAAGATTAGGTCTTCTTGGGTAGTGAATTTAAACAGGAAGAGACCTTTTGGCATAGTAGAGATACAACTGTTTCCTTTTAGCTTTCACTGGAACATTGCCCACTTCTTGACCATGTCAATAGAGGGATGAAAGCAAAAAAAATCTTGCCACCAAAGCTAAAAGCATCTCTAACACTATCATATCCAAGACAGAGTTAGAGAGAAATTTCAATACCTTTACTAATTTGTAAGAAATTCACTATAAGGGATTCCATCTCCTTATTAAGGGATGCAACCACAACATTTCTCCAATTCAGCTTGGGTGAATCATTACTTTGGGACCCATATGACACATTGGTAGCAAAAGGATTGAAACTTAACAAAGCACTAGAATCATCGTGCAAGACCAAGGTCGCCTTTGAAGAAGCTTTAGTAGTGCTATTAGGAGGATCAAGTTGTAAGGAGGAAGAATCTTCCCAGAAAATACAACCGTGCAAATCAAAAATTCAAAATTACAATGGATGGGAAAGTTGCAAAGAGAACACACAAAAACTTAAGTTTGTTGCATAGAGATCATAGACCATATTCATTGTTGTCTAAAAATTGTAACAAACATATTTTGGGTCTCATATACTAGACATGTGATGTCCCTATTCTAGTCAATTCTTGGGAACAATGTGTTAGCCCTTTTATTGGACCTTTGTGGGATAGCTGGATTAGTTAGAGGGTCAGTGGTGCTTTCTGGAGAGTTGGACCATTCTTGTGTTCAGAGCCCTGTGTTGGTTCACAACAGGCATTTCCATTCTGTAAGAAATTGCTTTTTATATCAATTTATAAGCTTTTATATGTTGCACCCCTTGTCTTATGTCTATGAACTTTTCTCTAAAAAACTAAAGTAACACAATAAGACTTGAGAGTTTATTGGAGTTTGAGTTGAGAGCCAGCAATGCTAATCACAAGACACTAGTACTGCCTTAACAGGATTAACACAAGAACATACTATTGGACAATTTTATTTTATTTTGGCAATCATCTATTTTCTTTAAATTAAAAAATTATGAATCAATCTTCCCCAAAATAGTATGATAATATTTGCATTAGCATCAATTTCTTACACATATAATAAAAAATAACCCTAACATTCGTGTGATTTACTGCAAAGACAATCCTAATAGTCCTTCATTACAATCTTTAAAAAAAATCAAATGGTTTTAAGCTTGTAGAAAAGTTGTCCATAGATGAGTAGATATTCCCCCATCTGCAACCATTTTTTGTTGCTTACACTTTTCTTTTTTGAAAGCCCATGTTTGTGTCTAGTTGCATAGACCTAAAATAAGAATTGTACATTCTTGTACTTCATGATGATAACATTCTTAGGCAAAGGATATATTGTTACATAATAAGACTTAACTATTCCTTTATGCCCCTTTTTATATGCATATAACCAATGAGGTTAAAAACAAAATGACTTCTAACCAATTATAAAAGAAAAAGTATCAAAGGCTAAGTAATCTAAAGAGTGAGGCAAGTCAATGTGTTAGCAAAAATAAAGAAGCATAGAAACTCTCATAAAGATGACTTTTACTAGAGTTCCAAAGTAACCAATTATAAAAGAAAAAGTACTAAAGACTAAGAGATCTGATGAGTGAGACAAGTCAGCGTGCTATCAAAAATAAAGATACATAGAAACTCTCATACAGACAACTTATACACACATATTTCCAACATTACAAAAATTTAAAAGAAGCATATATATCATACATCTAGCACTATATATTGATACTTCCTAAACAAGTACAATACTAAGATATTTTCATTTTTCAAACTATTCAGATTTTATTAATTATCAATCTTATTTACTAAAATAAATTTTAAAAATAAAAAATTGAACTTCTCACATTTTAAGAACATAGTAAAAATCCATTTTTATTTCATCTACTAAGCGTAAAATTTAATCAAATCATATACCTTCAAAATCGGGATCACTTAATACCAATAAATATGAAAGGAGTTGGTTTAATGAGAAAGGAAATATCATTTGAAAGTAACCAAGGTACTACAAGTCCCATGATTTATAATCAGGAATTAAACTATAAAGAAAGTAGGCCATCTATGAATCCAATGCAAACTAGCATAACGCAAGCTTAACCTTTACAAAATTAAAACTAAAGCATAACCTTGTTTGAATTCACCCTTACCATAAAACTGATTCAACTTACTTTTTGTTGTTCACTATATATTAAAGGAGTTTTAAAACAAGGGGAAGGGTAATTATCAATTTTCACAAAGAGCTTAAGAAAAGAACATTTTCCGAAGTAGCAGAACCAGATAAACAAAATATGAACTCATTTGCTTCTTCACCCATTGTGAGGCCCAGATTAATATTCACTATAATAATATAATTCGTAAGTAGATTGTTAATGCAACAAATCAATCTCCCCCCAATACACAGTTAAGAACAAATCAGGCTTTTCATCTTATGTGTTGTGCAAGTGCCTCTAAGACACTAGAATTATACATATCAACAAGAAATAGTTTGCTATTGAAAGAAAATATATATTAGATTAAATCTTAGATGCGAGAACTATGATACAAATCGAACACATGGTCTGAATGAACGTGCCGATGCTTTAAAAACAGTAACAACAATGAAAACATCAGGTTTTTAGTTTTTAAGAGACAATACATGCATTTTTCCTATCTGAAATGATAACTCAATTTGACAAGGTTTCTGCCTTCCTCTGAATTATTCTCTTGGCATGAGATCCTTCAACTTTTCCTTCAGTTCTCCAGACTGCACCCAAGGCAACATAATTTTTGGCATAATCTAGAAAAGAAGAATATAAACATAAATGAGACCACGTATATTCAGAAATTTACCTGATGCATGTTTAAGATAATGTCCGAACCTCCTACAAATTCTCCTTTTATAAAGATCTGTGGAAAGGTAGGCCAATTGCTGCAGTATCAAACCAAAAATATGGGATTAGAATTGAAATACACAGAATTCCCAAAACCAAAGATTGCAAACAAACTGAGAAGTCAACCTTAAAGTAACATTCTAACATCAACAAGGCAATAAGGGATACCACCAGTGAACAGATTGCACAACCTGGACTACATGAACAGGCTAATAAGGAAAACACAAACACAAACTCAATTGCATCTGTGTGCACAAAATTCTCAAACAAAGACAGTAATCCAAGATTGTAAACAAATCAACATGTCAAACTTAAAACCACGTCCAAATGTCAACACAATGCAATAAGAGATGCCAACACAACTTGGATTCTATGGTACCAAATTCTTCCCTGGCAACCCCAAATTCTGGTCTGGTTCTTGCGAAAGTCTGCCCAAATTCTGTTAGAAGAATCCAGCACAAATTTTTCCATTTTATGGCAAATTTGGAAAAATGGAAGGACCCAGGCCGAATTTGGCCAAAAAAAATGGATTTTTCTTACTTTTATAAAGTATTTTGTGATCTATTTTAGTCAATCCAACCCTCCAACCCTAAAATAGACCATTAAAAAGGCCAAAAAGGTAAATTTTACATCATTTGGACTAAAACATTAATATATGTGATGGCGTATTTTGCTATGTTGCTTTACTATTAACAGTGTTGCAGTAACTTATTTGCTGCTGCATGCATATATATATATATATATATATATATAGACACATAGATTTGTTTTTTCAAACATGTTTTTATATGGACAAACCCAAAACAAATTCGAACCCACCCCAAAACAATTTTGAACGAATTTGTGACCTGAATCTCAAACCTGCATATGAATTCACAACTTATAGCTTGAATACATCAAATACAAATGCAAACTGAATTGCATCTTTGTCATTTCAATAAAGCTCTTTAACACTGCAACGAATTTAAGTACCTGTGCTGTGTTGATAAGAATGGAGCTAAAAGGTAATCAAGAAGAGTTATAGTTCAAAATTTCAAAGATCAGAGATCCCATATTGTCTCTTGTTGCAATGAAGAAATTAATGAAGTCCGTTATAGTCTCCATCACTAATGTGTTTATGCAAAGTTCTGGTGTAAATGGGATTCTAATTTTGTACATATAAATATCTTAGAATATTTTAGTTTCTTTTGTAGTCACAACTACAGCTTATACCAGTTGCCACTAGAGTTATCATTGGTCTCCAAGTTTGTCTAAATTAGGATAGGACTAGGGTGATGATTTCTGTTGCAATAGAACCCTAGGAATATACCCTCACTCGAGTGGATAGCTATTTTAAGAACAAAGTATGCACAACTTACTCTGCTGTTGTCATTCCTGTACTGTCCTCTAACAAAAATTATATTCAAAATATATAACAAAATAAGGTCGACAGTTGCTGCTTGTCCAACTTAATTCTTTATATATAATTTAATAATTCCATGGATCATAAGAAACAAAATTTAAATTGTGAACCGGAGAAGCATGAATGTTTTTTGTCTATTTTTCACGTACAATGGACATCTTTATGCCATCTGCCGCTTCCTCCAGGATTTCTAGACAACTATCTCCCACAGTTCTACTCTTGAGGGGAAGTGGAACTTGGGGGGGGAATAAAAGACTTGATATTTTTTAAGTTTCCAATGCTATTGTGTTTTATATTGCTCTACCTTATTCCAAGGGGCTTCCATTAAGACTTTCAAAGTAGTTCCAAGATGGGTGCCCCCTGGTGAAACAAATTTGATAACTGCAATCTTGGTTATTGCAAGGTGACTTAATTTGGAGTAGATGAAGATCACATGAATGCCACATGGCAACAGAAAAATCCTACACAAGTGGACTAACATTAAAAACAATACACTCATCAATGTGTAAAACCATGATATACAGAGAGACTTTAAGGAACCAAGGGTTTATATGTACTGAACTCTTAGAAATAAAAAACTAATCAGTTGGATGCTGATTTGATTGCATACAAACCTCTCTAGTGTAATGTGGGTGTAAGCAAAGCCCAAAACTTGTTTGTCACAAAGATGAAGGTTGTTAGCAACATAGACAAGGCCATTCACTCTTTGTACTGTCAATCTATTACACTTCTTGAAGTGCATTTTCCAAATGCTCTAATTATGCTCACATTCTCAAGCTCTACATGGTTGGCTAAAAATGCATGGCAACCTAAAAGAAGCTATGGAGTCCAAGGACCAAACATCTCCAGCCATGTTTTTTTAAAAAGAAAACAAAATGAAAATTAACTCACTCTCATCAATTGACATCAATGGTCAAATTAGACCTTTATGTTCCCTAAATGCATTGATTTCTTTTTAGTGTAATTGTGACTTTCCTTTTTGGTAAGTCTGTGTTGAACTTCTTACCAAGTCCCAAGTCCGAGACAAAATTTGGGGCTGCTAAATCAAGTTCAAGTTTAAGTCTGGCTTTTCTAAGTATGCTACATAGCTTGCATTGCAATGAACACAACATGCTTACATGCAAGGAGAGTCTAGCAGCCCAGTGAAATTTAGAGCTAAAGGAGCCAATATAGGTTGACAAAGATTCAACTCACACAAGGTTCATTTGTATTCGTTTGAGCTTCCCTACGGTGTCTGGAAATTAAAGCGATCAAGATTTTGGTGGGGACTTTGGGAATTTAAGGTAGTGAGACATTGGCCAAACAATTTTTTAAATAATAAATCATTTTGAATGATATTGAAATATGGCATTTTCATTGTTCATTCAATGCAATACCAAATATATTTTGCGTATTGGAAAGTTACATGTATTATTTCTTGTATTCTCTTTTTAGTACTATCATCCCACAGCTATCTTGAAAACTAACACTTGATCCCTTTGTCCTCGAGACTCAACCGCCTATCTCAAGACTCAGCAGGAAGATCGGCTCCAACAACAGTCCACAAAACTATAGATTATGACCACTACTAACTTAAAAAATACATTACAAACCACTAGTAATCAAAACAAGATTACCAACATGATAAAATTTGTTGCAAAGCATGTTACATTAGGAGTCAACTCTTCTTTCTATAGTTCCTTCTTAGTTCAAGAACTCAAGCATGATTGTACATGTAATTACAAATATTTTACACATGACCCACAATTTGTGTGATCAAAAATGTTGTCAAAGCCATCCAATATAAAGTCAAAACAATGAACAAATATATCGGTATATCTCCTTGTCAAGTTTATTTGCAATGTAATGTTTTGCATTATCTATATTGATCTACTCAACAATAGCCTTACCTACCTCAATTGCAACTTCCCCTAAAATCTTGTAAATAAAATGTGGTTTTCTCCTTCCCGAAATTGAGAAAAAACGTAAATGCTTAAGAAGAAACAAAAAAGTTTCTTGTTTAACTTATATGTCCAATCATTAAACATGATGTTGTAACATTTCTTGTGCTACATCTCACACTGCTTATTGATACCAGTCTTCACATTTACCATCTTTTCATTAAAAAATTGGGCTCTTTATTAATCTCATCATTAGGGGCTGTATTGTCGCCTTTTGTAGATGCCCGAAGTTTTCCCCGAAACACAAAATCCAAATAGAAGAAGAAATAGAATACAGCTAGAAACCTCCATGTACCTGGGTCAGATCCTGCAAAATGTTAAGGATCATTGAAACATGATCCTCCAAATAGATCTTCCTTATTAGAAAGATCAAAATCATTTATTTTTCCAAAAAGGACTAGGGACAAAAATTTAATCATAAAAATATATTTAATTTATTCATGGAATTCAGCCATAGGACAGCTAGGATAAGGGGCATAATAGGGTGCCTTAATAATCCTCCACCCTAGGCCCAAGCGTGGATGTTATCCCTCTTGCCCATAATGTGGCCCCTTAGCATCCATATGAAGGGGTGTACATAATGAGGAAGCCCATAGCTGTTACCCACTTCCATTGACACACTTATCCTCTTCCTTACAATTAGAGTCCCTTGACACAATGTTCAACCAAGATGAGGATTTGAGGAAACTGCAATAGGGTGTCCAGAGCATCCTTCCCTTCTAGGCCCAAGGGTGGGGCACTCCTTGCACCACCTTGACCTCATGGTACTATTTGTCACCACCATGAGGTGGCATGCTTAGAAGAGGACCTCAAACCAGTTTTCCCCAACTTGCATTCCCCTATTATCTTACCATGGTCTAAGATTACAGAAAACATATAAAAAGTTGCACATTATTGTATGTATTCTTCAAAACAAAGATCACATAATAATACCGTATTCATATACATCATTCATAAGCAAGAAATTATAAATAGGACCCACTATGCTACTTATTATAAGATCGCTAAAGGTCAGATCTGATTGGTCCCATAGTCTTCCTTGAATGCTAATCTTCAATACAAATATCTCTCCCTTGTAGTAAAAGAGCTGTGTCTTTCCAAAGTCATACGTTTTCCTACTAAGAGTGGGATCTCCTTATTAATGACTGCTTCTTTTGATAACTGGAGGTGCAAACTGTTCAATACCCATGCCTTTTCATTAACCCTTCATTAAAATATTTTCTCTATTTTCCCAGTAACCAGTCCAATTGCTGTAATATAGTGGTCACTGCCCTTGATCATTTATATGTCAGTCGGCCAAGCATATAAACTTGAACAGGTCGACCAGCACATAATGTTATTGATTTAAATAAGTTCACCCTAATTAATTGGCCCTAAGGGAATTTTCTGCCTGGGATATTTGTCTTTTCATATGAGTTTCTTTAACTCGTTATTAATTTAATTTATGTGTTAGTGTTTAAAATACTTCAGAAGCTGCAAGTCAGCTACAGGGACATGACAGGCTTTAAACCCCACAACAGCATCAACAATAGCATTGAGTAGATTTTTCCACTAAGGTCTATCAAAACAAAAAATTAAAATAATGATTCTAAATTTAAAAACCAACTAAATTTTAATATTCAAGAGAAACAAATAAAAAACTGTATTTTAAAACCACCATAAGAACTAAATGCTTGGCCACATTGAATCAAATGATAGAACACAGTATTTGCAGCTATAGCCTATACCCATTGCTATTTGAAGTCTTATCACTATTTTGATTTGTGCATACAAACAATAGCTGTGAATCTAGATAACTATAAAGCACAGTACATAAATCTAATATCAATCTATGAAACCTAGAGCCAATATTGGTGCTCAGATTAGAAGGGAATGGATAATTTTATATATGCACGTCCCCTTTACATATGGCTAACGTTTCTTTTCTTTGCCTCTTTCTGAGATTTTTCTCCCTAAGACTCTAACCCAATTTTGACCTTCGGCATGGTTTCTAATGGCATTTGTGTGCACAAAGCAAGCATATATGCAAAATCTTGTGCAATCAATGCCTCTTCCACTGATTTTCAGTTTGCAATGATTCCCAACCAGTTTCCCTTTCTTAAGCTCTAGCAAGTTTCCAATGTGCGTCCTTAGTAAAGATTGAATGTGGGTTGGCTAAGTTTATTTACCATTTGTACTTTGTGAGTGTAGGAGTGAAACAGCATGAAATGGATTATAGAACATTAAAGGGGTAAAAGAAGAAAATAATTCCTTTTTAATTTTCCCTCTTGTTTTTCGTTCCTTGAATTCGAAAAGGAAAGAGAAAAATTGTAGAATTGGATGGCAAATAAAAAAGAAAAAAGAAATAAATGAAACAACAAAAAACTGTACTTGTTCAAATGATGCAGCAAATGGGCAGTAGGGTTCTCCAACTACACCATGGGTACCTTTAATACATTGTGGGCTGCTAAATATCTGCATGTGCACAATTCGATCACCATTTTCTGCCCAAATCAATTGGTTGTATTTTGCTATGATGTCTTGAGTTTGCCTTTTATGAGTGGATTTCTTTAAATGCATTATGGACTGGTAAAAATCTTCACAAAAGCTTTGATCACCATTCACTGCCCAAAACTGTTGGTTATATTTTGCCACAAGTTCTTTTTTGCTCGAGTATCACATTTTGTCTTTACAAAGTGATGCTGACTTCTTTTAATTGTGCTTTTTTTTCTTTTTGGTGTTCAGAAAACAAGAACTTAAATTTCAAGGGATTTTTGTTAGTGGTCCAGGAGGATATGCCTCCAGGAGCCATGATGACATCCCCGTAGGTCTCAGATGTACCAAGTGAATGGGGACTTGGAGGGAACATCCCTCATTTCCAGAGTTGGATAGCCTATATGCAGAAAAAGGTAACTTCTGAGGCAGAAAAATATTTTAACTTCCAAAATCACTAAAAGAGAGAGAGTAAACCTTCATGGACTACTGAGGGTTTGGTTCTTCCGTCCTCGGATATTATTAAAACTTTTGATTTGTGTTTGCACTTCCCACACCTTTAGGGAAATTAACATTGTTTTTGATTGCCTAAGCTAATGTGAGGTTATTGCCGAATCAAAGCTTATGTGGCAGGGTGAGAAGAGTCTGCCTAGTGAAGTCAAGGGAATTCTTATGCACAATAAAATTAATGACAAGGTGTGCAAAGTTGCCTCGTTGCCTCAGTTGACAGGTTTATTATAGTAAAGAGACATATGGCAGATTTTATAGTAAAGAGAGAAGGCACCCAAAGGGCAGAAAGGTGCACAGGAAGAGAAATCACAGGGAACTGATTATTATAAAAATGATGACGTTAATTTAAACCAATGAATATAAGGTGAGTTTGAATTTTTTTGTGGAATACACATACTCAAACTCTTTGAGGGCTGTGGTGGAAACCAAGGATAATGATTGGTTGCATCAGCAAGTGTAAGTTTGGAATAGCCAAAAATTATGGAGAAATTGGTTTTAACCCCTTGGATATAAAGCAGTTGAAACACAAGGTTTATTTTTGAAACATTGAGTTATTTTGCGATAATACGGAAAATAAGGAGTCTTTCATTTTGGAGGTATATGGTGTTAAAGATTGTAGCTGCGATAGAGATCTTTATCTCTTGAAATCTAGACGTTATTACTGTTATGGTCACCTTCAGCTGAAAATGACATTTATTGTAATATTAACTGTAAATGACGTGTGATTCACATGCGTTGAGGCATGAATATTTGTAGAGTTGTAATTAATTATAGGAGTTATTGGAAACCAAAGAGACTTTCAATTGTTATGTGAAGGGTCTCTTTATTTGTTATATATTCTGTTTCAACTGAAAGGATTGTACACTTGATTTTATCATCAATAAAATGATCTTTTGTTGCGTGTGGCTAGGTGTTTCCCTTCATTCTCGAAGGGTTTTCCTAGGATATTTCTCTATCTCTTGCATCTATCTTGGTTATTCTTTATTGCTATTTATCTGATTTCTGAGCTAAAACTTAACATGGTATCAGAGCAAGTTTTGATAACAGCAAAGGAAGGAAATTATGATTTGGTTATTTCTGCCTCTAGTGGTGTCTCACTCTGTTGCATTCAGGTTAAAGATTGTGATTCTCATAATTCCTCAGCTGCATGGAAATTATCCTATGACCTTTTTTCATATTCTTATTCTCAGATACGACTATCATATTCGATGTATTGAGAAATTTTTTAGTCCTGTCTGTAAGCTATTTCATTTTGATTTTTTATGAGTATCTATTTTTATATTGTCAAGTTGCTTGATGATATTCATTGCACTCAGATTGGGCTTCTCCGTGGTTTTTTTTTTTTAAGTTTTCACATCTCTTTTGTTCTCTCGGGCCATGCAACCTGTATATCTCGTGTTGATACTGTGGCTTGATAGACCATATGTGCAAATTGCTTTCTTGCCAATCATTAGCAGCATTTGATTTCATCTCGATATGTATCCTCTCCATTCTTTGGTTTTCTTGGCTCTTCGACTGCCTTTGTTTTCTCTTATTTAATTTTGTCATGTAGCATCAAGTCTTCCGACAAAGCTCTTTGTGCTTGTCATCTTCAGTTACCCTTCCTATCGTTTTCCCTATGTGTATCTGCCACATTGATGTATTTCATGATTATTTGATATTGTTGTAGATTTAATTGATGCAGGCTATGACATCGATAGTGTCTACCTTTGATATTGTGGGTGTGCAATTATTTTGGATGGAGTTAGAAGTTAAGGAAGTTCCCATTTAATTAGAGTTGCAACAATCAGCAGCAACAGTTATAGTGACAATGAGGACAAATTCACATCAAACAGCCATAGTAAAGGAGATGGATGGAGCAGTCCTTTGGGATATGTAATGCAATTTTGGAAATGGATTGCAATAATGAAGAACACATTTAGAGATGGCGGACAATAAGTTTTTGCTCGGGGAGATTGTCATTTCTACTCAGCATGTGTCTGAGAACATTTGGTGATCGTATGCAAAGTATCCTGTGTTTGACTGTATCTCTGTACAGCAAAGGCTAGTGGGAAAGTTATGGTCTGTAACCGTCGGCAAATTTGGACCTTGCCCAGAAAAGACGTTCTTGTTGGAAGCTGTTAGAATCTACAGTTGGAGAATTTTATGATCTCCGACGTTGATGCTTATTTCGAAAAATGAAAAGATATCATGCTCTTTACTCACCGGTGCTAGTAATGCATTATGGAAAATGGAAATTCAAGTGTCTTCACTTATTCCAATGGTGCATGACCCAGAGGAATGATCATATCTATCAACTGTGCATGTTCAGAGGCAATCTGTGCATTATCGAGACCATCACACTCAGACTGTATTTCAGTAAAAGCATTAACGAAAAGATAACGAATTGTGGTAATGTTCCTGAATGTTTGGCTTCTCCAAGAGATATAATCAGATAGAGGCTTATCAGAATTAAATTCTGGTAAAGAGGTCTGTTGTGACAACCTACTTTCAAACAAAACACGAAAAGCTTTTTCTTATCAGATATTGAAAGTCGGAGTTAATTTGTTTTCTTCGATCTATTATGAGAACTTGATCCTGCATATGTTGGTGTTAGCAAAGAAACAGATAAGTCTCTCATATCTTGAATGATAAGTTTCTCATATCTTGAATATTGTTGAATATTGATTATTAAGAATAGTTTATGCCTTCAGCAGTAATCTCTATTGGAACTTGACTTTATGAGATTAATATTCCTCTTGACTGCAGGATTTAAAGAGATAAAGGATTAAAATGGCTTCAATAACTATGTCAAAGATTGAACTTCAAGATTTGATCAGCAAGTTCTATAATGTGAATGCTGGTCTCTGTTTATTATTCAATTTTGATAAAAGAAATCATTGTGTGTATTCTATATTGAATATTGATCTGTGTATGCTGATAGCATTGATCTTTATATGATAAATTGATTTTATAAATTATTATTCTATCTCTCATTGTTGCAGGATGCAACAAGAAAGGCAATACGTTAATTTAATTAAGAGGGAGGTTTTGAGCTTTAGAGGGATTTTTTTAATTTTTTTGCCTTCAGAGGGAGGCTTCATAATTAAGAGGCAGTACTTATGGAATCCCCTTCATTCTCATATATGCTTGTGATGCTTGTGGTGTTTGTAAAATTTGAGACTTAAATGGAACTGTCTTATTGTATTATGCCTATTTCTATTCTTGTGTGAATAAATAAGATTGTAAGATCAGCGATGATAACTCTTTCACTATGTGATAGTGTACATCATATTGAGAGTGTCCATGATGTCATCACATTGAGAGATTCCATGATGGGAGTTGGATGTCATGTTGAGAGATTCCATGATAGTTCACGTTGAGAGAGTTTGTGGTTAAAGGCTTAGCTGTGAGTCTTACAAATCTGTCATGTTGAGTGATTCCATGAGTATTAACAAAGAGGAAATTGGTCCCTTAGTGTCATGTTGAGAGATTCCATAAAATCTGGTTATGTTTCTTACAGCATTTTCATGTTGAGTGATTCCATGAGTATTAACAATGAGGAAATTGGTCTCCTAGTGTCATGTTGAGAGATTCTATGAAAACTAGTTATGTTTCTTACAGCGTATTTTCATGTTGAGTGATTCCATGAATTCTGTTTTGAATCTGAATGACTAGAACTTATCATTAATGTTGAAGATATGATCCATTAAACTGTTCTGTAACTTGTAATAGCACTTGTGGATATTTTATGTGTTTTTCAAGTTACTATATGAAAGGATATACATATATATATATATATATATATATATATGAGAAATAAAGAGGCATGTCTCTTGAAGAGACATGTCTCTTTAACATATTAACTTACATTAGTTATTATAGTTATAACACAAGTAATATATATATCACTCTTAATATATGTTAATTATCCCATATATAATATTATATATCTCATATATATAATACAATTTATCCGACAGAATTATAACATTAACACTCCCTCTTAATGAAGAAGGATAAAACACATAGATATTACACCATAGGTAATATTTCAAAAATAATAAATATAGGAAATCTTTGATCAGAAGATTTCTAGAATATGATATCATGTAAGTATTGGCCTATTAGAATATCAACATATGATATTCACCAATTACTATTTGATATCATATTTGGTAACATGAGCATTGGCCTATCAGAATATCAATCAAATGATATTCACCAAATACTCTGAGTAGTGGCCTATCAGAACATCAACTAAATGATATCCACCAAGTACTCAATGTGGTAATGGCCTATCAGAATATCAAGGCAAGATATACACCAAGTACCGAAAATATATCTATACAAGCAACTTGTAGATAATCAAATTAATGATATCAACCGCCTAGTTGTTGATTTATAAGATAAAGCCTTTACATTAAACAATTTCGGAAAAATGAATCATGTTACAAGTTATTGTAAGGATGTCACTTAACAACTTCTCCTAATACAAGTGATAATCATTTAGAAGTCATCACTTCTTTATGATGTACACAGGGGGTAAGCTCGTACACATATGACAAGAAAAGTTAACTTGAAGTCACCACAGATATGTCATGTGGTGTTATAACATCCATCATGAAACATATCAAAGAATAATGTTTTCACCTCAAACTTATCTCTCATAGATAAGAATGTATTACAAAGAATTGCACTCATGACCTTTGATATCAACTTTTCTTCTCCCTCTCTTTGTCCAAGGCTGCCTTTGAATGAAACATCTCCCCTCTAAAGTAGGTCAAGGTGGGAATAGAACATTTGTTATTATACCCGCCACAATGTAAAATTCCCACTCTTTTATCGTTTGAATAATTTTGCATCTCATCATATATGATAGACTTAATCTCTGACATCGTTGGTAATAGATGGCCAGAACATACCACGAGTTATATGAATCATAATCCCCTTGACTTCTACAATTTATTTATCACTGGAGAATCCATCTCAACATGGTTTACTCCTAAATCGATAAGACCGAGATCACTGAAGGTTGACTAAATCGTCTCCTCTATCTGCTCCCTCTCTTTCAAGATTGCTTCTAATGAAATGCCAGGCTCTCTCTAAATTTCAATCTCTCTCTTTTTCCTTTGATACTTGCACTAACCATAGGAAA
Source organism: Cupressus sempervirens (assembly GCA_028749045.1). Taxonomy (NCBI): domain Eukaryota; kingdom Viridiplantae; phylum Streptophyta; class Pinopsida; order Cupressales; family Cupressaceae; genus Cupressus; species Cupressus sempervirens. Next base: position 701,745,469 of record CM053783.1, on the reverse strand, counting down.
TCTTGAAGGCTTACTCCACCCCTTTGTATTAGTGATGAACATACTATTCTTCATGGGATGAGCATATTTGAAAGATATTCCACATATTTACATTTTGTTCATTGCCTTTGGTGGTCATGTGATTTGCAATTTACTCAATGTCCATCTATCTTCCCGCTATTTGTCCTCTTTCCATTTTGATATGTATTTTATTGTTTTGGTATTTTCCTATTGGTGGGGTTTGAAATGTTTACATGTTGCAATGGAAAGGAAGTCGTCACCTTGCGTTAGTTATTATAAAATTTCATCTTCCACCTTATTGATGTATGATGCTATCAGTGGATTCGGATGCATATTCTCTCATTAACAAGGGGTCCACCTTCTATTTTATAGATGATGGTAATAAATCTCGATTTCTTCTATGTTAGTTCGTATCGTGGGCCCAATGTCCCTTTATAGATATATCTCTGATTTTATCAATCAATCTTCAATAGGCTTTAAGATTACCTCTTAGTATAGAAATCAATCCCAACATTTGCAATATCCCCACTTTGTTCCTCACATAATGTGCTTCCAAATGGCTAATATTTCTACCAGTGATCAACATGCCGAGTTATTACACTAATGGAATAATATGCTTGTCTCAGACCTGCTATTAATTTGAACATCCAGCCATACGCTTCAGTTGTAATATTGACCTATTTTAGGGTCTGAGGCTGAAAATAGTAAATGAAATCAGCACCTACTCGAACAAGGGTGATGCCCGAGGTACTGGCCGCTTCTATATCATAAGTGAAGTTAGGGTCAAAAGAACATCAAAACAGGTCCTATGCCCGCCATTGCCATTTGATAACCACAACTGAAGAAGACGAGGAAGTCAAAGCCCCGCTTGCATTTGAATTCAAATTTCATTCGCAGTTGGAAGCGAATTTGCATTTGGATGAATTGAATTGGGACGCCATATAATATCGATGTGAAGATGAGAACTTAGGTCGAGTTGAATGTAGTGTATCATTGGTAATAACATTGAGCTCCAACGTAAAACTTGTACTCTTCCAATTAACGTCTCTGACCAAACCATCTTCATGGTGTTCTCCTTTGAAGGAAGTGATAGAATCCCAAGTAGCAACCACACCTTCGTTAGTGTCCTTGAATGAATAGTCTCTACTAGCAAGGTGAGGACTAGGGGAAGAGGTTCCATGGCTCCCCGAAGATGTGAAAGCTCTAGCTGTCGTGAGAGAAGGAAGCAAAGCTGCAGTAGACATCACAAATTAGTTTAGTATGTCGATATACATAAACCAAGAAATATGGTGCACAATTTGTTGATCTTAATCTATTTTTAATCAAAGATATTTCTATTTCAATTCATTGAGAGCAACATTGTATGCTCATATTTTGTGAATCACTCTATCTCCACTCTCGCTGTTGGCACCCATGAGTTTGTGAAAATCCAAAAACATTAATTTATCTTTTGAGCCCTTCTGCACAATGATGCTCTGCACAGCAGATGTCTCGGTTACAACCAGAAATACCCAAATGTCTCTTGCAAATATAAAAAGCCATGCCTAAAAATGATTCTCCTAGGGGTTCGTTGCTGCTCTGATACCATGTTGAAGATATGATCCATTAAACTGTTTTGTAACTTGTAATAGCACTTGTGGATATTTTATGCATTTTTCAAGTTACTATATGAAAGGCTATATATATATGAGAAATAAAGAGACATGTCTCTTTAACATAACTTACATTAGTTATTATAGTTATAACACAAGTAATATATATATATATATATCACTCTTAATATATGTTAATTATCCCATATATAATATTATATATCTCATATATATAATACAATTTATCCGACAGAATTATAACATTAACAATTAACATTATTTGTTGCAGCCTTGTGTGACTGTTCAGCTAAAGATCTCTCTCTTGCTAGGGAGTGTTAAAGATTGTAGCTGCGATAGAGATCTTTATCTCTCAAAATCTACATGTTATTAGCATTATGGTCACCTTCAGCTGAAAATGACATTTATTGTAATATTAACTGTAAATGACATGTGTCATTCACATGCATTGAGGCATGAATATTCAAAGAGTTGTAATTAATTATAGTAGTTATGAGAAACCAAAGAGACTTTCAATTGTTATGTTAAGGGTCTCTTTATTGGTTATATATTTCGCTTCAAGCAAAATGATTGTACACTTTATTTTATCATCAATAAAATGATCTTTTATTGTGTGTGGTTGGGTTTTTCCCCTCATTCTCGAAGGATTTTTCCAGAATATTTATGTTGTCGTCGGTAGAAATTGTGTATCGGCCGACGGGTTCCTTCGGGAAAGTTCTTTGTATCGGCCGACGGGTTCCTTCGGGAAAGTTCTTGTTATGTAGCCGACGGTGAACAGTTTGTAACGGGTATAATGTACTTAGCCGACGGATACCTTCAGGAAGGTTCGTCGGAAAGTATTTATAACCCCTTCGGGAAGCATTGTAATTATCTGATCTTATCATTATCATATCATATGAGAAAAGCATAATGTACTGTTGGCATATGCGATAATAATAAGGGTTCTGCTGGTTGCTGTTCATGTTCGTATTCTTTGTTTGTGTGCGCTGCTTAATTAATCCATACGGTAAACATTTGGCGCCGTTGCCCGATGGATCTGGCACGCAGGCAGGCGGAGATGAATTAAATGCCGAATCAATTGAACAAAGACAAGAGTAAGCTAAAGGAAAAAGATGACATACGCGTTGCGCAGGAAAATTTAATTTTGGCTCAGCAGATAGAGCGTCGAAGGAGGTTTCAGAAGATTTCCGACAGAAGTAAAAGTGCGGAAGGATTGTTGAAAGAGACTCGACAACGGCTTGATTTGGTGGAAGAAGCGAGGGAGGAGTTTCTGAACCTGCATACGCCACGGGAAGAGAATCCTGACGGAAGCAGATCGACTCGCACAGCTCGGAGTGCAGAAGGAGCACGAGCGTGGAGTGACCTCTTCGTCCGAGATATACTTCCGGAACGGACAACTACGGTTGACAAACCCTCTTCTTCACCAAACAGCGCGGAAGCAGAAAACAGCGCGGGTGTTGAAAGTAGCGCGGAAGCAGAAAACAGCGCGAGTGTTGAAAACAACGCGGGTGTTGAAAACAGCGCGGACGCAGAAAACAGCGCGGGTGTGCAGAACAGCGCGGGTGTTCACAACAGCGCGGGTGCTCAAAACAGCGCGGGAGTGCAAAACAGCGCAGGTACACAACAAAACCCTCGACATACAGTAATAATGGCAGGTCCGAAGGAAAAATTGCCTAAATTTGATGGTGATGAAGCAGCTGATCCCATTCGGCATTGTAAAACATGTGAAACGATCTGGAGGGCGAATGGCATAACAGATACCAACGAATGGATCCGACAATTTCCCGCAACCCTACGCGGTGTTGCTATTGATTGGTTTACTGATGCCGATCCACAGAAATTGAATAGTTGGGATAACATTAAGAAGGAGTTCATCGCAGAATTTCAACTTTTGCGGGATGACAACGAAATTGTCGCAGAGATATTCAATACCAAGCAAAAGAAGAATGAAACTGTACGGGTCTTTGCCAGGAGGTTGAAGGACTTAATCAGTAAGATGGAGAATAAACCAGCTAACGGGTTACAGAAACGATGGTTCATTGAAGGCCTTCGCCCGAAGCTGCGGAAAAAGATGAAGATCGTGCCGCCATCCACATACAATGAAGCTTACAACCGAGCAATGAACCTCGAAAGTGATCAGAAGACAAAGAAGCAGAAGAAGACCAGCTCGTCCGATTCAGATGACGATGCATCCTCCAGAAATGATAGCAGCGATGACGAAGGAAGCAACAAGAAGGTTCGTGCCCTTCAGAAAGACATGCTTCGGATGATGAAGGAATTCAAGAACATGAACAAGGACCCTAAGGGTAATGACTTATGGTGTACGGAATGTAAGAAAGAAGGCCATACGAAGGGATCTTGCCCAAAAGAGCAATTTTGCGAGATCTGCCAGATTATGGGACACTCAATAAAGGATTGCCCTTTCAATTTGAAAACAAGAACACCACAGCAGGTGTTCCTGACACAGGAGGCCTCTCCGTCCGGAGGGAATGGGAACACCAGTACGGAAGGTGCCACATCCGGCGGATATAGAAACAACCGGCGCGGTCCAAACAACAACAGCACTAACAACAATGCTGGCAACAGCAACAATGGAGGAAGGAGTCGCATTCAGTACGATGCAAATGGTCGGCCAATTGTTCAATGCCGCGCATGCAATCTGTGGGGTCACTTCGCCCGGGAGTGCACAACACCAAATACACCGAAGTTGCTATGCCGCTGGTGTGGACCTGGTGATCATGATGATACCAAGTGCCCAAAGTCCGGAGTAAATCTGATTACTGTAGGAACAGAGGAGGAAGAAGTTTTGGCCATCACTCGGAAGCAAGCAAAGCTTTATCCTGACCCAGCAGAAGAAAAGAGGAGACTGGAGGAAGCAAGGGCAGAAATCCAGAAAGCAACACAGGCAGAAACGACACACCTGAAGGACACGCCGAGTACTTCCGTACGGAACTGCGCAGAACAGAACATTGTTCGGCAAATTTTGCAAGCCGAGATACCTGTCAGGATAAGTGATCTGTTGCTCACTATGCCTCAGCTCCGATCGGCACTCACAAACATGGTTCCCGCTGCTCAACTACCAGGAGAACATGGAAGGAAGCAAGAAAGTGGAGCAAGTACAGTACACAAAAAGGAGAGGGAAAGTGGCGCAAGTGCAGAAGATCCAATGTTGTTAGCCCTCTCATCCGGACGCCACCCAGCAGTCGTCGAAATGGGAATTCTCGGGACTGTATTGACGGAAACAATTGTGGACGGAGGGTCCGGTGTTAATGTGTTGCCTGAAGACATTTGGAAAAAGTTGGGACAGCCGACATTATGGCCGCCTACATTCCAGCTGCTAACGGCCGATCAACATGGAATCAAGCCATTGGGAGTCCTGACAGCACAACCAGTGACGATTGGAACACAACCGTTCCTATTGGACTTTGTCGTAATCCCACTGAAGCGGAGGGGATATGATGCCATTCTGGGCCGGGGGTGGCTGATACAAGCCAAGGCAAAGCACGATTGGAAGAAAAATACTTTATCACTAGAAAGCAAAGGCCGAAAGTATGTCATCGATCTACACACTCAGATGGTTGGAGAAGAAGCTCTATCATCAGATTCCGAAGGAGAAGATGATGAGAGGAGGCAGAGTATGGAACCCGATCAGGAGGGAGTCCTACGATTGGAAGGAGATGACGATTTGGATTCTGTACATGGTCTGTACCATTGGCAGATAGAGGATTATGAATTGTTTCCAACCTGCAATATACTAACAATAGAAGAAAACAAGATCAATGCCTTCCCAAAAGAGTTTACTCAAATAAAGGAAGGAGATGCGTCACTCGATGTCACCCCGGCACATCAGTTCCCTGAAGGAGAACCCATCAAGTATAATGAAGTCGCGTTGCAGACCATGAATTTGGGAGATGACGCTGAACCACGGACCATATTAGTAGGGGACAATTGGGACCCCGTACTAAAAGCAGCTGCCTTCAAAATATTTTTAGAATATAAGGATGTCTTTGCATGGACATATAAGGACCTGAAGGGCGTACCACCCGAATTATGTGTGCACCGCATTCCATTGATCGACGGAGCAATACCTGTACGGAAAAGGCCTTACAGAATGAACAAAAATTATGCGGCCCAGGTTACGGAAGAAATCAATCGGATGTTAGAAGCTGGAATTATTTTCAAAGTACAAACCAGTGAATGGGTCTCTCCGATCGTGATCTCCCTAAAGAAGGACTCCATTCAGATACGCATATGTGTTGATTTCCGATGTCTCAATGCGGTCACCATCAAGGATCCATTCCCGATCCCATTCACAGATAGCATTATGGAGGAGGTAGCAGGACACGAGATCTACTCATTTATGGATGGTTTTTTCGGCTACAATCAAATATCAATTGCAGAAGAGGATAAACTGAAGACGACATTTGTCGTAGAAGATGGAGTCTATGCCTACAATCGGATGCCGTTCGGCCTATGCAATGCGCCTGCTACATTTCAGCGGATCATACTACACATTTTTAACAAGATGTCCGTCGGAAACTTTGAGGCGTTCCTGGATGACTGGTCCGTATTCAGTACGGAGGACAAACATCTGGCAGCCCTAGGCGAATGTATGGAAAGGTGCCGTCGTGCACGGTTGGCCCTGAATCCGAAAAAGTGTCGATTTATGGTCCCGCACGGAAGGTTACTCGGACACATCGTCTGTAAGGAGGGCCTAAAGACAGATCCGGACAAAGTACGGGTCATATTAGAAATGCAACCGTCCACCAATGTGACAGAGGTAAAATCTTTCCTTGGACATATCGGGTATTACAGACGGTTCATCAAAAATTTTGCCAAAATAGCATATCCATTGGATAGATTAACTTGCAAGACAGCATCATTTCGATGGGACAAGGAGCAGGATGAAGCCTTTGAGGGACTTAAGGTACGGCTGGCTACAGCGCCTATCCTAATATATCCAGATTGGAAGAAGGAGTTTCACGTGCATGTGGATGCATCGAACTATGCAATTGGAGCAACCCTCGCACAGACGGGAAGCCATGGCTTGGATCAGCCGATCTATTTCGCCAGTCGGTTACTATCAAAAGCTGAACGAAATTATAGCACCACCGAACGGGAAGCCTTGGGGATGGTCTATGCTGTACAGAAATTCCGACATTACTTGCTGGCCACTCCATTTGTGTTCTATGTAGATCATCAGGCCCTATTGTATATGATCAACAAACCAGTCATTCAAGGCCGAATCAGCCGATGGCTACTTCTGTTGCAGGAGTTTACTTTCAAAATCATTGTCCGACCCGGAAGCAAACATGTAAGCGCAGATCATTTATCCCGTCTCCGCACAGGGGAACCGGCAGACGGTGTAAACGATGACTTCCCTGACGCACAGCTATTTCAGATCGCTGCACTTCCAGAATGGTATACAAGCATCGGCGAATACTTGTCCACAGGCCAGTTTCCAAATACTATGCCACCTAATGAAAAACGAAAGTTGGTGATCTGAAGTGGAACATTTCAGCTGATTAATGGATTGTTGTATAAAATGGGACCCGATCAGATCCTGAGGCGTTGTGTTCTCAAGGAGGAGATTGCACGGATACTGCAGGAAGCGCACGAAGGACCGGCAGGAGGACACATGGGGCCGGACACAACTGCCCGAAAAATACTTTTAGCAGGCTTATGGTGGCCAACCGTATACAATGACGCCAGGGAATGGGTTGTCGCATGCGATACATGCCAGCGAGCTGGAAAACCCTTGAAACGAGATTTCATGCCTTTGAATCCTTCTCATGCTCAGGAGCTTTTTGAACGATGGGGTTTGGACTTTATAGGACCCCTGAAGACCAGCCGAACCAGAAGATGCCATTACATTGTGGTTGCCACGGAATACTTGACTAAATGGGTGGAGGCGCATGCACTACCAGACAACTCGGCGGTAAGTACAGCACAGTTTATTTATGAGCAGATTATTACTAGGTACGGCATTCCGTTACAATTAACCAGCGATAGAGGAGGGCATTTTGTAAACCATGTGATCCGGCTGCTCACCACGGAGTTCAAAATTTACCATTCACTGTCCAGTCCGTACTACCCAAGGGCAAACGGACAAGCCGAAGCTACCAACAAAATCCTGGTATCAATTATATACAAATCCTGCGCCATCGAAGGGGAAGATTGGGAAGAGAAATTACCTTCTGCTCTGTGGGCTTACCGCACGGCATACAAAGTCACAACCGGCCACACGCCGTTCCAACTGATGTTTGGACAGGAGGCCGTAGTACCAGCAGAATTTATGATACCAAGCTTGCGGATAGCACTAGACAACAAGTTGGGCGACATGGAAAGCTTAAGAGAGCGGTTGTATAAACTGAACAAGTTAGAGGAAAAGCGATTATTGGCACAGTGGGCGACTGAAGTAACACAGAATAGGCGAAAGGCATGGCACGATAAGCACCTGAAGCTAAACAAGTTTCAGCCCGGACAGTGGGTATTAAAGTACGACGGTCGAAATGAGATCAAACCGGGTAAGTTCAAGGTTAAGTGGGTCGGGCCGTACCAAATTCGAGAAGTAGGGGATAATGGAGCAATTAAATTATGGACTTTAGATGGACATGAAGTGCCTCAAGCAGTGAATGGGTCAAAGTTGAAAATCTATTACGCCCGAAAGCCTTCTGCATCAAAAAATGGCCTTCGCAAGACCCCTCCGTCACTGCAGACTGATGGTGACGACGGTCGAACGGCAAATTAAAAAAAAAAAAAAAAAACAAAAACAAAAAAGACAAAGGTACCGTACGGTTTTTACACCGTACGGATTTCTTAAAGGGAGTACGGGTTTTAAAAGGTACCGTACGGATTTCTTACCGTGCGGATTTTTGGCGGATTAAAAGAGACCGTACGGTTTTGCATCGTACGGATTTTCCAGAGGAACACAAGTGTGAAAGACGTACGGTTTTTAAGTACGGAAGTTGGGGAATGGTACGGTTTTTAAGAGACCGTACAGATTTCCTAAAGTGAAGTACGGTTCACAAAACGCCTTAATTCTCACCGTACAGACTTCTCTTGCACTGTACGGTTTATAACTTTTGTATGCACGGGAATTTCCACAATTTGTACAATTTTCAGGCAGTGCGGATTTCATCAGAAATACAGTCTGTGGTGTACGGCTTTCAGGAAGAGAGGAACTGAAGGGATTCTGCATTTTTCACAGGCAGGTAATAAAAACAACCACCGTACGGACTTGAGGAGGGAAACTTTGGTACGGATTTGGGAGGTACGGCTTCTTATTTTATTTATTTTTTCTTCCAACTTCTACCTTGAGCAGATTTTTTCCTGCGTGTACGGATGGGGATTTGCCATACATATTTTTGAAGGAACTCTTCACCGTACGGACTCATTTCTCACTGTACGGATTTGGGGAGACCATTACAAAGAGATAATGGAGTCTGCAGGTAAACGGCAGTGGAAAAAACAATTAGCGCAGGCCAGACTTGAGGAAGCCAGGAGGAGCATGGCAGGTACAGGCAAATTGAATGTGGGTTCGAGTAGCAACAAGGAGAAGCGTAAGCCGGTAGCACCTCCAGCAGCAGAAGTCACACCACAGACTATACAATTTGAGGGATTAAATGGCACAGATTGCCGGAAATGGTGGCAAGAAACCCCTGAGGACCATCCAGTTAAAGCAAGCATCAGAAAAGCGCAGGTGGAATGGGCCATTCAGATGCCTGTTTTTTGCATTCGAGATTATGAAGGGTATCTGCGTACCATGATTGAAACATATGACAGAACCTCTTGCAGAAGCACATTTCAGTATCTGGGACGGAACTTAGTGGTATCATTCAAAGCAACAGATTTCACACGGGTTTTTGGCATTCCAGGGCAGCAGGGCAGAAAGATTCAGCCGAAAAAAATTCCAAAGGATGGGAAGCTATTTTTAATCAGGTTAGTTTGTGGGGATTTGACTGAAGCAGAACAGGCGGCATTAGCCGAGACATCCAAGGGAAGGGGTTTAAAGAAAACTGACATTCAAGAAGGGCCATGGCGGTGTTTAATGGACTTGGTTAAAAGCAGGCTTACGGGATCCTCTAGGGCATCGGATATCACATTTCCGCAAGTATCTATGATGAACGGCATAATGACTGGAAAAGTGTATAATTGGGCGTCTGTACTAGCTGAGCGGATGCATGAATTCATGACTCTCCAGCACAAGACATTCTATATGCCTCATTACGCCATTGGTCTATTTTTGGATGCTATAGCACGAGTGATTCCATCAGAAGAGTTAGAGGCAAAGTCTGGACCATTGGTTCCAGGAGAACCTCCTATCATGCAATGGAAGCACTTGGACACAATCCCTGGGCAGAAGGGTTCAGCAGGTCAAAAGAGGCCACGGGTAGACAGGGCAGGAGATAGTGATAGTGGCCGACAGGAGACATCTTCTGAGCAAGACAGTATGGAAGAAGACGAGGGGGAGGGCGAGGATGATGAAGAGGTTCAGATCGTCACAGCTACTCCCTTGCTTTTTCCGCGTACTACAGTCCCTATGACTTCCGCATTGACACCTCGGGGTCTGCACATCGCTCACATTCCAGCGTTTGGACAAACTCGGCAACCGATATTGATGACTGGAGGATCCCACCAGGCAGCTACACTAGCCGTACCGTGGCAACATGGGGTACGGCCTTCTCCTGTCCGACCAAGGGCAGGATTTGCGGTCGGCTTCGCCCACCTGGCCGCACCTGTAGACCGTGAGACTTCGTCAGCTCCTGAAGCTCTTCCGGTAGCACCACCCGGGGCGTCTGCCCTAAGTCAGCCAGCAGCAGTTGTTACAGTAGCACCGTCAGCAGAAACCCAGATACCCCCAGTAGAGAACGTATCAGATGGAGGAGCACAGGACTGTACGGATCCAGCACAGCCAGAGGTTATGGATAGAGCCAGTATTTTTCTGAGGCAGCAGTTCCAACTCGTCCCTGACAAGCGTGGCCCATCCATTCAGTCTCCCCGCTATTCTGAAGTAACACCTATTTCACAGCCCCAGTCTCAGGAGGAGGGAACGCCACATGCCGGGATTGCACCAACAGCAGCAGAGGTGGCACCAGATGTGGGCGTGACTCCCGCCGATAAGGAGGACAATAGTGACTCCGAGTGGTCATTCGAGGACTTCGCCAAGGAGGATTATGGGTCGGATGAGGACAGGTGCAGGGACTACCTCAGGACCATGAAGTCTGCATTGAAGAAGGGGCATGATGTGGCCATTCAGGCTCTCACTCGGCGAAGGGAGTGGCATTTGATTCGAACGTATATTCGTAGGATTTGTCCTGAACGATTTCAAACTTGTTTTGGAGATAGAGGGTGGCCGACCATTGAGACACCCGAGATGTTGGCAGACTGGGCCACTGAACCAGAGCTGGGACCGAGTGACACTCCAATGATGAAGCTGGCACATGAGATCGTGGGACTGTACAAAGAAGTTTACTATGCACGGCAGCGTGCGGAGGCGGATAGGGCCGCAGACAGTGTTGCAGCTCAGAGATCCCTAGCAGTTGAAAAAGGGGCCAGAGAAAAGTTAGCCACTGATTTTGCCGACCAGCAGGCAGCATGGGTAGCAGAGCGGGCAAAACTCTTGAAGGATATGGCTGCAGTGGTACAGGAGAAGGACGCAGCTATCCGGGATAAAGAGGCAGCAGAGCATGAATTACAGTTGGCCAAGAGACAAGCTATGGATGCTGCGCTTCTCCTGAAGGAGGCCGTAGAAGTTAATTCACAGATTCAGACAGATCTGCGCCTCCGGACTGACCAGGTGTATGAGTTGCGTCGTCAACTACACTCTTCTGGGACTCCTCCTTCTCTCTAGTATTTCTTCTCTTCTTCAGTATGGATTGTCTCGTAATTTTGCTAGTCGTCAGGAGACGACTTTTCTTTTTGGGGGGGATGATGTCGTCGGTAGAAATTGTGTATCGGCCGACGGGTTCCTTCGGGAAAGTTCTTTGTATCGGCCGACGGGTTCCTTCGGGAAAGTTCTTGTTATGTAGCCGACGGTGAACAGTTTGTAACGGGTATAATGTACTTAGCCGACGGATACCTTCAGGAAGGTTCGTCGGAAAGTATTTATAACCCCTTCAGGAAGCATTGTAATTATCTGATCTTATCATTATCATATCATATGAGAAAAGCATAATGTACTGTTGGCATATGCGATAATAATAAGGGTTCTGCTGGTTGCTGTTCATGTTCGTATTCTTTGTTTGTGTGCGCTGCTTAATTAATCCATACGGTAAACATATGTATCTCTTACATCTATTTTGGTTATTCTTTATTGTTGTTTATCTGATTTCTGGGCTAAAACTTAAGGGTCCATCATTTGTTGAAATAAATATTGTCATCTTTGCACATATGTCAAACATTGCTTCTATTTTCAAGGTCATCTTCGTCATATATGACAACAGTTTCAAAGAATTACATGAATCATCATATGAATAAAGACTAATAGGATCATCGAAGGTTGGAAGGCAACAAAGGCAAGTGGACAACTATCATCCTGAGTTAGCTTCTAACGCAAGGATGATTTATAGTTAGCTTCTAACGCAAGGATGATTTATTGTACAAGAATTACCCTATTTGCATCCCTAGAGGAAAAAGGTGGATTGACATACTTGTGTACCTCGAGAAAAGAGGAGGCTTGGTGTCATTTTTGTCTCTTCAAAGAGTGATGGAGGCAACATTTTATGTTAGTTCACTTGGTGTGTTCACGTTTAGTGGATGACTTGTCAAGCACTTGAGGAGACATTAGACAAACTTGGAGGAGATGTGAACTTTCGGAGGAAAGGTTATTGCATACATAGACATTGATTAGCGATTTGTGCAGCAAAGGAGGGGTTGTTTCCAGAGCAATTTAAGAGGCCTTAAAGATGCTAGGAGGAGATGTGGATTTTCAGAGGAAAAGCTTCTCATGTACAGCACACAAGGAGGCATTAGACACACTCAAAGGAGATGTGTCGTTTAGGAGGAACTGTCTCATTGTCATTGGAGGTGGGAACACTTCTACATTCTCTTATGTTGTAAAGATGGTTAGATGGTTACAAGTTCTACAATTAGGAAATCCTATGGTGTAGTCAGTTTGATGTTTCCTAGGTAAGCAAGGAGGATTGATGAAAGCACTTCATCAAAGTCTCCAAAAGGGTTAGGTTCAAAACCCATAAAATGTTCTACTTGTGTTTTAGATTAATGAAATGAGGGGAATGCTGGCGTATTTCATTTATTAGGTTAGTGCTAGGTTAGATTAAATAAAAATAATTAGTTAATTGTTATTTTGTGGAAAGTTACTCCCATAGTTGGTTTTATATATAAAAATAATAATGGCTTTGTACAGAAAATGTATTTCAAAGTAAATTTATCCAATGAAATACAATTTCTCTGATCTGATCATATTTTCAGCATTGCACTTTTAGTGAGAAGCAAACTGATTTTAAGTATGTACAAATTTCACAACAATTGCTCTCACTGCATAATTTAAGGGCGTTGGGTTGGAAAATGTTAAGACTTTCTCTGGAGTTTCATCAAAAGCATGACAGAAGCAACACTGAGAAGTCACTGGGAAAAGACTGGGAGAGGTTTTACCAAAAGAACAAAATTAAGGAAAGAACTTTCACCAGCATGGAATGGTAAGAGGTCATCATTTGATTCTTCAAGCATTTACTTGATTTGCAGCTGAGAAAAGGTAAGTTGCTTTCTTTCATGTTGGAATATGAATCTAGTCATGTCCATGGTGCTAGCTCCACTTGAAGAGCAAGCAAGGAGGAGTTTCCACTCACCATAACAGAGCATGTAGAGCATGTCTACTTGGAGGACAAGAAGGAAAAAAGGTGTAAGTGGTCAATTTAGCCTTACTTCTTTAATTCACGGTTGCTACTCGCATCCACTTCTTTTGCACAGAAAAGCAGCATAAGTGGGGTCACTTGGGTGCTTCATGCTACATGAATTCTAATGAAACCAGTAGAATCAGTAACATAGATGGCAATATTGACATTTTTTATAGTTAGTGCATATTTTTCATGGCAATGATGTCATTAGCAAACATTTGTTTTCCAGTCCATTATAAAGCACAGGAAGAGTTTGTGGATATAAATGTGTCCTAGTTTTTAGCATCAATTATAATGCTATCATTGTCACATGTGATTTCTTCCACATATTGTGTGGCATTGCGATGACAAAAAACGAACACCAACTGCCAGGGCAAGTAAAGAAGATGCTCATCATTAAAGTTAATGGGAACAAAATGCAACCACTTGGGAATGGCACGTCGGACACAGGGACACAAAAGCTTCAAAAATGTAGAAAGAAATTGTAATGTTCCGTATTTCTAAGTTGAATTTAATAAATAAATAAATAGTATAGCATAATTAAATATATTATTTTTATAAGATATCAAATTGATATAGTATAATATTATATCAATTGATATAGTAGTAATATGTGTTGCCGGTAAATTTTATATTGTAGCCGATGGGTAGAATGGTATCCGAAAGGGTGCGTGATAGTTGAATCACCCCTTCGGGAAAGTATATGTAAATCGTCCGTAAGGACTATTGAGGCATCATAATCTTATTGCATATATGAATAAAGTGTTTGTTCTGTGTTACATCTTAATCAACTGAATATGATAAGTATCCTTTTACCCTGTATGGTAAACATTTGGTGTCGTTGCTTGTCGAACCTAATATATAAGAGGTGTTATGAAGATTAATGCCGAATTTGCTTAATAAAGATAGGAATGAAGTCAAAGATAAAGATGACATGCATACAACACGGGAAGCACCAATCCTAACACAATAGGCAGAGCAAAAGCAGAAGTTCCAACAACTTACCGACGGGCACCAAGGGGGTGAAGGAGCACTAACGGAGGGAGTGCATTCACCTAGCAGACAGAGGAGTCCGGAGGAGTTGCTTGAGGAAATGCGATAGAGATTAAATTTGGTGGAAGAGACAAGAGAGGAGTTCTTAAACTTGTATACGCTGAGAGTAGAGAATCCAAACGGAAGGGAAGAAATTTGCACAACTCAAAGTGTCGAAGGAGCACGAGCGTGGAGTGAACTCTTTGTTCTCAATACACCAAACGAATGGATACAAGTAGAGAATTGAACAACTTCACTTGAAAAAGATCTTTGCACACCGAGTAACGTAGTTGTCCAAAGTAGGGCGGTTGTCCAAAGTAGCGCGGTTGTGCAGAACAACGCGGGTACTCAGAACAGTGCAGGTATTCAAAACAGTGCGGGTGCGTAGCAAGCACTACAGATTCAGAAGAAAGTAGCAATAGCAAGACCGAAGGAAAAATTGTCTAAGTTCAATGGTGATGGGACGGCAAATCCAATCAGACACTGTAAAACATGCGAAACAATCTAGATAGCGAACGATGTAACGAACTAGGATGACTGGGTCCGACAGTTTCCGGCAACCTTATGAGGTGCAGTGATTGATTGGTTTCCGGATGCCGATCCATAGAAATTAACTACATGGACAAAAGTCAGAGTTCTGACTACTAAGGGATGATAACGAAATAGTAGCGGAAATATATAGTACGAAACAGAGAAAGAACAAAACAATCTGTGTATATGCAAGAAGGCTAAAGGAGTTGGTGCGGAAAATGGAAAGCCAACTAGCTGATGGGTTAAAGGAAAGGTGGTTTGTGGAAGGGTTACAACCAGCATTGAAGAAAAAGATGAAAATTGCACCCCCAACGTCCTACATAGATGCGTATAATCGGGCGATGGATCTAGAGAATGAACAGAAAACGAGCAAAAAGAAGAAAAAAAATTGTCAGACTCAAATGACTCACCTTCCAACAGCAATAGCAGCAACGAAGAGTCGAGTATGAAATTTCGAGCATTGCAAAAGGATATGTTACAGATGATAAAGTTCAAAAATCTGAAAAAGAATCTTTACTTGATGAAAGGGGAACTGTGGTGTACAAATTGCAAGGAGGAGGGTCACATAAAGGGCTCCTGCCCGAAGAAACAAGTTTGCAATATCTGCCAAATTGAGGGACATTCCATCAAGGAATGCCTGTTCAATATGAAGATGACGGGACACCAACAAGCGTTACTAATGTAGGAAGTGTCCGCAGGAGCAGGAATGGACACGAACAATAACACAACCTTAGGAGGGTACCAGAACAATAACCGGCACAAACGAGGCAGTAACTATAATGATAATAACAATAATGGAGGTCAAAGTCGGATACAAGTGGACGGCAGATGATACAATGTCGTGCGTGCAACCTCTGGGGATACTTCGCCAAAGACTGTACCACGAAAGAAACACCACAATTGTTGTGTAGATGGTGAGGTTCGGGAGACCATGAGGATTCAAAATTGCCCTAAGCAAGGGGTGAACTTGTTAAGAACTAATACATGTCAAGAGAAGACATTAGCCGTCACTCGTGAGCAAGCAAAGAAGGCAACATATTCAGATGTGGAAAAAGAAAAAAAAAAGGTTGCGACAAGCATGAGTGGAATTGGAAAGACAAATGGAAGCTAAGAAATCACAAACAAAAGACACTCTCGGCACCTCAAGGAGGAACCTGGCAGAACAAAATATTATAAGGTAGGTAATGCAAATGGAAGTTCCTATGAAACTAAATGACTTTCTTCTTAAAATGCCTCAGTTACGAACGACGATACTGAACATGACACCACTCCCAAAAGCAACAGAAGAGACATGAAAGGATGGTAGCAGGACGACTATAACAGACCCAATGCTACTAGCACTCACTACGGGAAGACATCCTATAGTAGTAGAGATGGATATCCTGGGAACCATACTCACGAACACAATCGTCGATGGAGGGTCAGGAGTGAATGTATTACCAAAAGATGTATGGAAGAAGTTGGGACAACCTACGTTGTGGCCACCTATATTTCAGCTACTCACTGCCAATTAGCACGGAATCAAGCCTTTAGGGACCTTAATGGCGCAGCCTGTAACCATCGGAACGCAGCCATTCTTATTGGATTTCATGGTCATACTAATAAATAAAAAAGGGTACAAAACCATCCTGGGACAGGGCTGGTTGGTACAGGCGAAGGTGAAACATGATTGGAGACGGAATGCCCTATCCATGGAAGATGGACGCTAAAGATTTGTAATCGACTTACACACACAAATGGTAGGAGAGGAGGCAATATCGTCTAATTTTGAAGGTGAAGAAGAAGACGAGGGGAAGAAAAGAATGGAACCTGATGAAGAGGGGATATTGAGATTGGAAGGAGGGTCTAACGATGATGACCTAGACACGGTAAATGGCCTACTCCATTGGTAAATAGAGGACTATGAGGGCTTTTCGAGCTGTAACATGTTAGGGGTTGAAGATGGAAAAGAAGATAATGAATCTCCAAGGGAGTATAGAGAAGTGAAGGAGGGAGAAACACAAATTGATGAAACGCATGCGCATAAGTTTAGTGAAGACAAACCAATTAACTATGAAGAGCCTACAGTAAAAACGATAGACTTAGGAGATGAAGTCAATCTGAAAAATATATTTGTGGGAGATGACTGGAACCCAGTCCTAAAGGCAGCAGCGTTCAAAATATTCATGGAATATAAGGATGTATTTGTGTGGACGTATAAGAACCTGAAAGGGGTACCGCTAGAGTTATGTGTCCACCGGATACCACTGATAGAAGGTGCAGTACCCGTACGGAAGAGGTCATACCAGATGAACAAAAATTATGTCATACGAATCACTGATGAGATTGACTGAATGTTGGAAGCAAGGATTATTTTTAGGGTGCAGACAAGCAAGTGGGTATCACCAATTGTGATCTCTAAAGAAGGAAACTGTTGTCGGTAAAATGTATAGTGTAGCTGATTGGTAGAGTAGTATCTGAACAAGCGCATGACACTTGAGTCACCCCTTCGGAAAGGTATATGTACACGTCCGAGATGGACTTTGGAATCATCAGTTATAATCGATAGATCATTGTAGTCATTGTAATCAGATTGTAATCTGCAAGTGCATACATGAATAAAGTACCTGTTTTGTATTGAGTCGTGTTATACATGTGTTGAACTTCTTACCCTATGCGGTAAACATTTCGCGCCGTTGCCAAACGAACCTGGAACGAAGGAATGATATGAAGATTAATGCCGAATTTGCCAAAAAAGGATCAAAACAAGGTAAGAGATCAAAATGAACTAAGTACAGCAAAAGAAATTTTAATTTTAACATAGCAAGCAGAGCACAGATAGAGACTTCAGCAGATTGTCGAGGGGCACCGAAGGGGTGAAGAGGCATAGACGGAGGGAGTGCACTCACCTAGTAGGTTGAGGAGTGCCGAGGAATTGCTGGAAGAAACTTGACAATGCTTGAATTTGGTGGAGGAAACAAGAGAAGAATTCCTTAACCTATATACGCCAAGGGGAGAGTGCCCGAACGGAAGGGAAGCAACTCGCATAGCTCGGAGTGCCGAGGGAGCACGAGTAATCTCTTTGTTCCTGATACACCGGACGAACGGATACAGGCGGAGAATAGAACATTACTTGAAGACTTTTCACCAGACAACGCAGTTGTTGGAAACAAGACTGTAGTCTAGAATAGCGCGAGAGCATAAAACAGCGCGGGAATCCAGAACAACGCGGGAGCTCAGAACAGTGCGGGTACACAAGTACCTCAGAATCAAAGACAAGTAACGATGGCTGGCCCTAAATAAAAGTTACCCAAGTTTCACAGTGATGGTTCAGCAGACCCTATCAAACATTGTAAAACATGTGAAACCATATGGACGGCAAATGGTGTGACGGATGAGGATGATTGGGTACGACAATTTCCAGCGACCCTACGAGGTGTGGCGATAGATTGGTTTTCTAACACTAGTCCTCAAAAACTTAATACATGGGAGAATGTTAAAAAAGAATTTATAGCAGAATTCAGGTTACTCCGAGATGATAATGAAATAGTGGCAAAAATCTACAGCACCAAACAAGAAAAGAATGAGACAGTCCGAACCTATGTCAGGCGACTGAAAGAACTGATCGGAAAGATGGAGAGTCAACCAACGGATGGGTTGAAAAAATGGTGGTTCGTGGAGCGGCTATGGCCAGCTCTTAAAAATAAAATTTAGATTGTACCACTGGCATCGTACACCGATGTGTATACTCGTGCCATGGATTTGGAAAGTGAACAAAAGACGAGTAAGAAGAAGAAGCATAAATCTTCTGATTTGGATGATTCATCCTCAGAAAGCAGCAGTAGCGATGAGGAATCAAACAAGAAGGTGAAAGCACTACAGAAAGACATGCTTCGGATGATGAAAGAATTCAAAATTTTGAAAAAAAAATCCGGATACAATAAAAGGAGAACTATAGTGCACAGATTGCAAGGAGGACGGCCATACGAAGGGTTCATGCCCGAAGAAGCAGTTTTGTGACATCTGCCAAGTGGCGAGACATTCCCTAAAAGAGTGCCCGTTTAACTTGAAAACAAAAGGATGCCAGTAGGTGTTACTAACGCAGGAAGCTTTGAACAATAGCAACAACGCGGGCAATAATGCAACTTCAGGTGGATATCGAAATAACAATTGACGCAGAAGGGGTGGAAACAATAACAATAACAATGGAGGCTGGGGTAGAATACAATATGATGTGAGTGGACGGCCCATGATACAGTGCCGGGCATGTAATCTTTGAAGTTGCTTCGCGAGGGACTGTACTACGAAGGAGACGCCGTAGCTACTGTGCAGATTGTGTGGTCCAGGGGACCATGAAAATTCAAAATGTCCAAAGCAAGGCGTAAAATTATTAAGTATTGAAACATGTGATGAGAACGTGTTGGCAATCACGTGGGAGCAGGCGAGGAAAGCAAAATATCCGAATGCGGAAGAAGAAAAGGAGAGGTTACAAAAAGCTCGAACAGAGATAGAGAAGCAGATGAAAGCAGAGGTCACAAGTAAAAGACATTGCTGACACTCCGAAGAGAAACTTGGCAGAACAAAACATGGTGAAACAGATAATGCAAACAAAAGTGCCAATTAAATTAAATGATCTTCTTCTCACCATGCCACAGTTGCGTATGGCTATTATAAATATGACACCGTCCCCGAGAGTGACGGAGGAAGCAAAGGATAGTAAGGAAACAACCACGACAGCAACAACAGACCCGATGTTACTAGCACTTACGACAGGTAGACACCCAACAGTGGTGGAGATGGGCATTCTAGGTACGGTGCTAACGGATACAATAGTAGATCAAGGATCGGGAGTGAACGTGCTACCGGAAGATATCTGGAAAAAACTTGGACAACCAACACTATGGCCACCCACCTTTCAGTTATAGCAGATCAACATGGGATAAAACCCTTGGGCACTCTGATGGCGCAACCAGTAACAATTGGGACACAACCATTTTTACTGGATTTTGTAGCCATTCCATTAAAGAGAAGAGGGTACGACGCCATCCTGGGATAGGGGTGGCTGGTGCAAGCTAAGGTAAAGCAAGATTGGAAAAGGAACACCCTATCAATGGAGAAAGGAGGTAGGAGATTTATAATCGATTTGCATACACAGATGGTAGTTGAAGAAGCCGCGTCGTTGGACTCAGAAGGCGAAGGCGAGAATGACGACAAGGGGAAAAGAAGGATGGAACCAAAAGATGAAGAGGTATTGAGATTAGGAGGGTCAACTGATGACGACCTAGATTCAGTAAATGGATTGCTACACTAGCAAATGGAAGATTATGAAGTCTTTCCGAGCTGCAATATTTTGAGTATCGAGGAAGGAAAAGAAGGCCATGAGTTTCCGAAGGAATACAGTGAATTGAAGGAGGGAGAAGCGCAGGTGGATGAAACACCTGCCCATACATTCAGTAAAGATAAACTGATAAAGTATGAAGAGCCGACAGTGAAAACAATGAACTTGGGTGATGAGGAAAATCCGAAGAACATTCTGGTAGGAGATGATTGGAACCCAGTACTGAAGGCGGCAGCATTTAGAATATTCATGGAGTATAAAGACTTAAAAGGAGTACCACTAGAGCTATGTGTCCATCGAATACCATTAATCGAGGGTGCGGTACCTGTGCGGAAGCAGCCATACCGAATAAATAAGAACAATGCAGCATGGGCCATCGAAGTAACATAGAACAGGAGGAAGGCATGGCACGACAAACACTTAAAATTAAACAACTTTCAACCTGGCCAGTTAGTACTGAAGTATAACAGACGGAATGGAATCAGACCTAGGAAGTTCAAAGTCAAATGGGTCAGACCATACAAGATATGGGAAGTTGAATATATAACGGAGCAATTAAATTGTGGACACTAGACGGAAAAGAAATACCAGATGCCATAAATGGATCAAAGTTGAAAATATATAGGGAAAGGAAGGATCCTCCGCGAGCAAATAAATGAACGAAGAAAAAATGTCTATAAATAATGTAAATAATGTATATATGTATAATATTAAAATCGAATATAGTTTTCAATGTCAAAGATAACATGACGCATAAAGTAAATGTATTAAGAGGAATCAGGAGCAGAAGTCTGCTGTACAGCCTTAGTAGAGACTATATAGAGGAGAAGCAAAATTAATAAAGTGAGTCATAAAATAGGGAAAAGTCTGGAGAAAAAGGCCATGCGGCCTTGAAAAGAAAAGCGGTTAGATGACCGTATGGCTCCCCTACATAGCCGTACGGCCCCAAAAAAAGACATGTTGAAAATGAATAAAATATTAAATATGGAAATCGAACAAAGGGTCTTCAATGACCGTACGGCCTTGAGGTTTTTGTTTTGTTTTATAAATGAAACCGTACTAGACCATATCGTACTGTACGGAAGATAGACTGTAAGACCTCTAGTGAAAAAGACCATACCGTACAGTGGAACAGCAAAGGATATAGAGGAAGACCATACGGTCCTAAGGCAAGTCGAAACACAAAGAATTACTGATGTCTGTACGATCTCTAGACACTAAAACGCCATCGTACTAAGTGGTGACCAGAATAAAGCCGCAAGGAAAAGAAGGTATTCATCTGAAATAACTTCATCTATCCTTTAATACTCAAGAATATCTAGAGACGAAGGGTATCAGAAAAGGAAGAGGAATTGCTCTAGCCAATTCACAAAGCAAGTGTGCAGGAAAGAGGAAGTGGAAGAGAAACCAAAAAAAAAACAACAGATTGAAACAGTTCGGAATAAGTAATGCATGATGCCAAAGGGAAGGGTAGACATAAGCAGTTGCCAGAAAGAGTGGAATTGGAATAAAATGACAGAAATAGTGTGTTCCATGCAGTTTTGTGTGGGTTATGAGTGCTAATTTGGTCTTGGCGGCGAGGGACGCTGCCCCTCGACCCCGTCAGGGGCGTTGCCCCCTAGACCCCCAGTCGTTGCCGATATAAGTCGTGGGAAGTCTAACCAGTTGATAAAGACTTGGAGCTACTGCAGGCATAGAGTGTCTATGTATCAGAGGCACTTGGAGTAGGTGTTGGCTGTGAAGTTGTCCTGGTGGATACATGGAGAGCTTGGGAGGAGCTGATCATCTAGTAGAAGGTAGTACAGCAACACCTGGCTCAGTGTAACCTGAGTTGGAAGCGAAGAAAGTGGCACAGGTGCCTATCAAGGTCAGCTAAGGAGACAATATTGTGTTAGCAGAGGCTACAGATGCAACATGGTTTGGAGACCAGTTTGGTGCAGGCACGGGATGAATGTGAGAGTGATGTGACAGAAACAGATCTATATTGTTGTAGTTAGTCAGTTAATGTATTTTGTTGTTAATTTGTCTCAGATATTTTGTAATTGTCGTCCGAAGACGACTTCTTCTTTTGGGGGGGATGATGTCGGTAAAATGTATAGTGTAGCCGACTGGTAGAGTAGCAACCGAACGGGTGCGTGACGCTTGAGTCACCCCTTCGGAAAGGTATATGTACACGTCCGAGAGAACTTTGGAATCATCAGTTATAATCAATAGATCATTGTAGTCATTGTAATCTGCAAGTGCATACATGAATAAAGTACCTGTTCTGTATTGAGTCGTGTTATACATGTGTTGAACTTCTTACCCTATGCGATAAACAAAAACCACTTAGATAAGAATATGTGTGGACTTTCGATGCCTAAATGTAGTAACAATTAAAGATCTGTTCCCGAGACCATTCACCGATAGCACTTTGGAAGTTGCGGGGCATGAAATTATTCATTTATGGATGGATTCTCTGGATACAACTAGATATCCATCGTTGAAGAAGATAGGCTTCATAGTGGAAGATGGAGTATATGCCTACAACAAGATGTTCAGACTATGTAAAATGCTCCAACAACATTTCAGAGAATTATCTTGCATATATTTGATAAGATGTCAGTAGGGAATTTCAAGGCATTTTTGGACAATTGGTCAATTTTTAGCACAAAGGACAAGCATATAACTACACTCAAAGAATGCATGGAAAGATGTAAACGGGCGAGATTGGCACTAAACCCGAAGAAGTGTAGGTTCATGGTACCATAGGGGAAGCTATTTGGGCACATAGTATGCAAAGCAAGATTAAAGACGAATCCTAACAAAGTCCAGATAATCTTGGAAATGCCAACGTCGACGGATCTAACAGAAGCTGGTAGAAGCACAGACCTTACATGACAACTCTGTAGGAGGCACGGCAAAATTTATTTACGAGCAAATCATCACAAGATACGGGATCCTGCCACAACTGACAAGCGACCATGGACACTTTGTCAATCATGTCACCTGACTACTTACCCCAGAGTTCAAGATATATCATTCTCTATCGAGCCTGTACTATCTAAGAGCCAACGGACATGCAGAAGCTACAAATAAGATCTTAGTCGAAGTGATTTATAAATCCTGCACATTCAAAGGAGAGGATTGGGAATAAAAGCTATCGTCAACGTCATGGGTGTACCGTACTTCATACAAGGTAACTACAGGACACACTCCGTTTCAGTTGATGTATGGGTAGGAGGCCATGGTACCGACGGAAATCATGGTACCCAGCTTGAGGATCGTGATTGAAAACAAATTAGAAGATATGGAAAGTCCGAGGGAAAGACTATATAATTTAAATAAACTTGATGAGCGACGATTGCAAGCACAACGGCCCACAGAAGTTACACAAAATAGACACTTTAGTCATATATGCAATATGCAACTCCAAGTACAATGCTTACAATGATAATGATTATGATGCCTCAATAGTCCCTACGGACGATGAACATATACTTTCCCAAAGGGGTGACTCAACCGCTACGCGCCCTTTCAGATACCATTCTACCTGTCAGCTACAATATAGAATTTACCAACAACAATATGAAAACAAAATAATACATTGTACTGATTTTGATGAATTCTTAAATAATAATGATGTCATTATATTAATAAATATAATAAAGATAATAATGAGATATATAAAATGGTAAAATTAAACTGAATGAAAAACAAGTAATTAAAATAGCATATGAACTTATATTATCAATTAACAAATATGTTTGTAGTCAACCAATTTATATATATATATATTAAACGTAGACTAATTAGTCATTAAGTAGACAATCGTCAACATTGTGAGGCACGACTATTGGTATGAATCGTTCAGATGATATAAAATGGGTGTTGCACATTATGTAAAGGCATCAAAGGGATTAGAAAGAAAACAAGGGAACTATTTCAGCCATATGGTGCAGAAGAAGGTATTGACCATAGGAAAAACAAGAGAAGCATCACAAGTGCATTCAATTCAACAAGGAGACAAAATCAAAATTAGTCAAACATCAATCCAAACAGCAGGGAATGATATTTAACTGAAGTAACTGGAAGGTACAATATCACAAGAGTGAATTGTGCTGCAGAGATGAGGGACCCAATACGATGCATGTATGTGATCTAAAAGAAATCGATATTGTGAATATTAAAGAAGGGTATACCGATATGCTATTCACGTCAGTCTCTAGGCAATGTAGTTAATCGCAGGTGTACAAGACCTGTATGCTATTCAAGTTCAGATCATCACAAAAAAATGGAGGATATCCAGGCGGAAGAACGCAGAACCAATGGGGAGAATATCCAAGCAACGTACAGGAGTGCAGCAGTCCATCTTTGGTGAGATTAATGGAATATTATAAAATCATTGGAACTTACAATAGCAACTAGAAGCAACCATCTATATAAGAAACAAGTCAGGAGCCATGTCAGATAAAGTATTGAGACTCTTGCTCATGCCAGCAAATTAAGTTTATCATCGATTACTCAAAACATTTGAAGTTATGTTGAAGACAAAGCGACAACTAAGGGGGGAAGTAGACAACACTGGAAATAATATAGTGACAGTGATAATGTTCATAATGCATCGAGCCAATAAAAGGAAGAACAATAGTGTGAATCTTCTAGTCAGCACTAAAAGAATGCCAAATCAGAAAAGCATATAGAACAGTCAACAAATAAAGACAAACAATCAGCACAGTTTAGGGTAGATTCATATAAATACAATCAGCAAGTCGAACCCCATTACAAGCAAAATAAGAGTTTCCTAATTTAGTCAGCAAACTACTCAACACGGCAAGGGTGGCATAACAATCAGGAAAGGATACCAAAAAGTTAATAACATTGCACTTAGCAATCACAATATCAGTAGTCAAATATATCCAGCAGGCCGCTAAGACCCTAGTGTAGCGCTATGATTATGGTTAAATAAAGGATAAAAAAGTGTTAAAGAGACAGCAAAGGAAACATACTGTATTTAAGAGTGTGGAACACTTTCCAGTTGTAGATTGAACAAACAAGCAGTGGCCTCTTATGGAGTGAAGGATAAGAGAGAGGGAAGATTTACTATCTTATTGTCACTCTAATCTAAAGGTACCTAAGTCGAGCAGAAGAAATTAGGAAAAGCTTCATGACAGTCTGCATAATGATAAAGATTTCAAGTTGCAAAACCCATAGTGGGTAGGCATACAAAGTTCATAACTGATCTAAAGTTTATATATATCAGACACATCATATATTTCTAAAACAGCACACAGTCCAAAATTACATATACATTAAAAGAATATCTGAAACGATAAAATTCATTATAGCTCTTGATTCATATCAGATCATGTAACTCCTATATCCATCCTTCCTCCAAATTTGGAAACATCATTTCCTTATTTTATTATTATTCCAATATAACTAGGAAGTCGATAGCCAATTGTTATCATGCATAAGACTTACACAAGAAGTCTCACTATTAAATTTCAAGAAATCAGTCCCTAACCGAAGAGTATTGTAGAGGGAACATTACAGAAATTCCTCTCTATTTCAAAAAAGAGCTTTTTGCCAGACTTAAATCCTATAAACTAGAGCATGCAATCCATAAATGGATCTACTTCACCATTTATATCAGTTGTTTCATTTCAGAAACTATTCTGGAGTGAATGGGCAAGTTTTTGGCCTCACTAATGCAGTCACTTGGCGGGGTTAAAAATAAAACTTAGTGACACCTAAAGTTCAATAGTTCTCAATTTTTACATATCCAGGCTTTTGTGCACTGTTAAACAAATGATACCTCATTGTGAATTTGTATGAAAAAAATTGGCTTTTGGTAGATGAAACATCTCAAAGGAAATATCAATAAGAAATCGTCAATTCCAACTAGTAGTAACAAAGCTGCCAATTTTCCCTAAGGAGCAGTTTTGAAACTGTTAGGAAGTCATAAATCTACCAATTTGATGAAAGAAACAGTTTCATACTCATTTAGTTTAAGAAGATGAAACAGTCAATTCAACTTTATCTCTTCATTTTGAGGAAAGAAGGCCTTTCAAGGCACGATTAGGGACTTCCATCACCCATATAAACAAATGAAGCGGGTGTGCTGATGTTTGGTAGCTTCAATCAGATAAACCTATCAAACTAAACTACTAAAGATGATATATATATTTAATTTATCTCATGTGAGAACAATACATAAACAAATATATATATATATATATATATATATAGAGAGAGAGAGAGAGAGATTAATATAATAATGATTCATGGAAATTTTATATATATATATATATAAAACTATAAAATTAATTATCATTATATTAATGTCATAATATTAAATAGACATGTCCCATGAAGGGATATGTTTCTTCTTAACTCATTCTCAATATAAATGCAAGAGATCGCTGCCTTTGGAAAACACATACCTTAAACCTTAGTTACCGTATTCATGCCCTAGAGGCCTGATCTGGATTTGGATTGGATCCTAATCTAGATCCGGATCCATGGTTGGATTTGTCCAAAACAAAAAATTGAAATTTTTTTGTGTTTTTTTATTTTTCGATTTTTTTTTATGATCACTATGTGCAGAATGGAAATACTACTCAAGTTCACAGAATAATAAAGATATGCATACAGAGAGAAAACTACAATGTACCTTAATACCACAATACCAATTGGAGAGGTAATGATTTACTTTATTCATACAAAAAACATCATGCGTACTTTGACAATATTCCAAGGTACTTATAGAAGGGTTGGTTGGTTGGGAAACCCAACCGACGCATTCCCTCACCTCCTAACTACCCAGCCCGATTAAGCTATAACAAGTACTAAGTACAATAGTTATTTTATTTCAACTACATCTATCACCCCCCCAACAAAAAGAAGTTGTCTTGAAGACGACTGTTGAACATGAAACAAAAAAACTTTGATTTTAAGAGGGATGAGAAGAGATCTCTGTACTTGGAGCTCCCCGTAGCCGTTGCAAGTCATGTTCAACTATCTTTTGGTTTGTCCGAACACCTTGTAGTACCCTTAGGTCATCCATCTTCTTTGCTTTTGTTGTGGCATATTGTTTTCCAAGTCAATTTCCTCTATCCTCCAGCCCTCCTCCATGGCAACTTTCTCTACTTTCTCTTGAAGAGTTTGTCTTTCCAGCTACCATTACTTAGCCAAGTTTGTTCCCTGTTGGATTTCCAAGAAGGTCCTCCAAAGGGCAACTTCCATAGCTACAAGGTTCTTCACGAGAGGCGGCAATTAGGAGGCAATTATTCCTAACCACCAGGAATAATAAATTTGTTTGTCCATATAGCCGTTGTGTCCTATAAAAATCCAATATGTGCTTTTATCTCTTAGAATAACACCTTTGTCAATACCGCAACACTTTGTACGTCCCCTGAAGATGCCCATCTACGTACAACCTTGTACCTCTAGGAAGCTACTGTAATAGACGTACAGTTGTGCTTGTACAGCATTAAGACTTTCCGTACGGTCGGCTCAAGTCTAGCCACACATACGATAGTCGCTCTAATGTTCCTATGCCCGACTGCCTGCCCTTGTACGATCGTTGTCACTTTTTTGTGCACTCCATCGTACTGCCTTTATTGCCTTTCGTACGGTACTCCCTTGTGCCCGTATGGCTGACTGTGCCCATACGGCCCTTGTTATCTCCCGTACAGCTGACTGTGCACGCACGGCCCCTGTTACCTTCCATACGACTGATTGTGCCTCACGTACCACCCTTGTTCCTTCCTGTACGACTCCCTTGGTCTCTCGAACGTTGTCCCTCTGGATGGCCTCTACTTCCCTATCCCATACAGCCTTTAGTGCCCTCTTCTTGTTGGCTTCATCCGTACTTACTCCCCTCGTACGATTGTTGGCCTCCCTTCGTATGGTTATGATTGCTCTATCCGCACTTATTCCCCTCATACGGCTATGATTCCAATATGTGTTGATATGGCTTTATAAGACTTAGGGTGGAGATTTATTTCTTCTCTGTTAATTTCTCCTTCCGTACTTATGAAATAACTAGGGACCTACTTTTTCCTTTCTTCGTATGTTTTTAATTTAGACCTGTTGACAAGGCCTTTTACTGGTTTATTATCTAGAGAAGAAAACTTTATTGCCCTATTTTCTTTATACTCTATCTACCCCTCCAGATATCTTTCTTCCGACTCGGATTCTTATATTTTTAACATATTACATTCTGTGCGGAAAACTTCATAGTCTCCCATTTGCCAGTGGAATAATCTATTAAGGGAACTTGTTTCGTCGTCTGAGCACTCCCCCAACCTAAGCACTCCTTCCTCGTCTAGTTCCATCCCTTCATAGTCTTCCACCTCCGAGTCTAATGCCATGTCCTAACTTACTGACTGGTTCTTTAGGTCTATGATGTACTTTCTTCCTTCTGATTCAATAAATTGAGTGTTTCGTTTCCAATTATGAGTGGCTTTTGCTATAACCAGCCATCCTCTTTGATGTACTTTCTTCCTTCTGATTCAATAAATTGAGTGTTTCGTTTCCAATTATGGGTGGCTTTTGCTATAACTAGCCATCCTCTTCCTAATAAAGCATCATACCCTTTCTTCTCTAATGTAATAACCACAAAATCAAGGAAAAACTATTGAGTACCAACTATGACTTTTTGTCTCATCAGGGTCCCTATAGTCTTAATTCCATGTTGGGCCACTCCCACTTGTTGAAATGTAGGTGGCCAGAGTGTGGGTTTTCCTATTGCCTTCCACATTTCTTCAAATAAAACATTTATGCCGAAACCTCCATCAACAATAGCATTTGAAAGCTTGCATCCTAATATCTCCATTTCTACTACGGCTGGTGTTCTCCCCGTTCCTATAGTGAATAGGGTATTTTTTTTGTCTGTGTTTCTCCTTCCTTCTCTTTCTTAGAAGTTGTCCCTCTTAGCCTTGCCCCGTATGTTAATGCTACCTACAACTGGGGTAACATTTCTAATAAATCTGTGATTTTCACGAGGATGGTGGTTTCCAGTACTTGCCTCACAAAATTCGGTGCACCCCTACCTAAAGTAGGTTTTTCTAGCCTTATCTTTCCTTCCTCTCACATGCTATCTTGAATGTCCTTCTTAGCTTCCTAAAATCTTTTCGTCTCTGTAGTAGCATCTAGATAGGCTAATTTCCTAGCTTGCATCTCCGTGACTGCAAAAATTTCGTCTTTTGGATCTTCAATGTTTAACATATTTACCCTCTTCTGTCTCGAGCAATTCGCATCCTCATGATTGTCTAGCCCACACCATTTACACAACATTCCTCCATTCTATTTTCCTCCATCCTGGCAATCTCGTGCAAAATGTCCCCATTCATTACACCTTCTACATTCGATCATAGGTCTCCCCTTAGAATCATACTGGATTGCTCGCCGCAGTGTGTTGTTATTGCTACTATTGTTGCTATTATTATTACTTCCTCTTCTGTTATTTGTGTATCCTCCTGGTGAGGCTTTTGTTTTCGTATTCTTTGGAGGAGTGGAGGGTGGTGTAGATTGCTCTCCTTGGGTAAAGAATACTTGAACGCTCCATATTTTCAAATTGTAGGGACAATCTTTAATTGTGCGCCCCAGTACCTGACAAATCACACAAAATGCTTTCTTTGGACATGCTCCTTTTGTATGGCCTTATTTTTCATAGTTGGTGCACCAGAGCTCCCTCCCTTCTTTTTTCTTCTTTACTCCCTACCACTTCCTTCATTAGTCACCTCAAGTCTTTTCTCAAGGTTTGGATGGTCTTGGATTCATCTTCGCTTTCTTCTGAACTTTCACTCACGCTTCCTTTCCTTCTTGCTTTGGAAGTTTTGCTCTCGCTTTCTATGTCCATCGCGCGAGTACACACATCCCCAAAGGTTGATGGTGGGACTATTTTCATCTTTTTCCTAAGGGTCAGTGTTAATCCTTCAATGAACCATCTTTTCTTTAGTCCATCTGCAGGCTTGTTGTCAACTTTTCCTATCAACTCTTTTAGTCTTCTATTGTAGGCTTTAACAAATTCACTCTTCCCTTGCCTTGTGTTATAAATCTTCGTTACTATTTCATCACCATCTCAGGATTATGAATTCTTCCTCAAAGGCTGTGCAGGTATTATTCCATGTGTTTTTCTTTCTTGTTTCCAGATCAATAAACAATCAATGACTATACCCTTTAGTGTGGCAGGGAAAGCTTTTAGCCACTCAACTGCATCATTTTCTCTGTCGGCTTGCCATATGGTCATGCATGTTTTAAGTAGCGTGTGGGTCCTTCGAGCCGTCCCCTGTGAACCTCAACAATTTTTTTTTTGTCTATTGCCATTATGTTGGCCTTTTCCCCTCCTGGCAGAATACTTCCTCCTAATGGAACTCTTCCTCACAATGGAACACTTCCTCCCAATCGAACTCTTCCTCCCGACAAAACACTTATTCCTGATGGAACTCTTCCTCCTGACGAAACTCTCCCTTCCGATGGAACACTTCCTCCTGACGGAACACTTCCTCCTGATGGAATACTTCCTCCTGACTAGAAGTTCCCTCTCGACAAGGAGCCTATTTCTTGATTATTGGAAGTATCCTCTTCTCCGAGACTTTGCTCCTGTCGAAGGTCTCTTCGTGCAGGTGTCTCTAGATTTTTTGTGCCCTAACTTCCAACCTATTGTCTCTAAGATGACCAACTTGGCTATACCTTCGATTGTATGCTCAATCAACCCCTCTTGGATTCGGGTGGAATCTCCTTGTCCTCCCTTCAAGTTACAACGTCTCTCCTCCTGCTCCTGGAGACGTAGTGTCCTTAATGTGACTTCCTCCTCGATATCTTCCCCTGGTACTTGACTTGGATATATGTTTGGAATCATAGGCATGAACTAGTTTAGTGTTTGTTTCCCTTCTTTGGAGTATCACGTTCCTCCAAGTTGCATTCCCTTGTCCTCCTTTCAGCAAACTGTTGGAGTACTTGTTGCCTCCTTTGTTCCCTTTCTATCTCGGCTCTTTCTTCCTCCACATGTAACAAGTTACGTTCCAACAGGCAAGGAATTTGTCTTAGTAGATCGTACACCGCTAGTAACACCGAAAGTTCATCGTGTATCGTACCTTCACGAACCGTTCTCTCACAGGCTTCCCTTCGTAGGTATTGTTCGACTGCAACTTCCTAGGCTGTCACCAAATCACGTGTCAACAATCTTCCCTGGTTATTTCCTCCTCTTCTCCGTCACTAGTTGTTACTTGTATGAGTGGTAGAAAGGACCTTCCCATTACTCCATCCTGTCGACCTCCAAGTTCGAACTTAGGCAACGGCACCAAAAATGTAAAATGGAAATACTACTCAAGTTCATAGAATACTAAAGATATGCATATAGAGCAAAACATAGAATGTACCTTAATACCACAATACCAATTGGCGAGGAAATGATTTATTTTCTTCATACAAAATACATCATGCGTATATTAACAATATTCCAAGTACTTATAGAAGAGTTGGTTGGTTGGGAAAACCAACTAACGCATTCCCTCACCTCCTAACTACCCAACCCGATTAAGCTTTAACGAGTACAATAGTTACTTTATTCCAACTACATTATCAATTTGACCCATAGATTCATACCAGAATCATAGATTCATACGATGAAATGATTTAGAATCATATATTCATACTTTGAAATGATTTAGTTTTAGAATTATGTATATTTCTCTCATTTTTAAGTGTGTATATATATATATATATATACACAAATCCTCCACACATCATAAGTGAGGGTAAAAAAACACGAATCCACGAATTCGATTCACATACCCATCCTAACAAAGCTTTAAATAGAGAGTATAATTACATTTGCAACGATCCTCCAATTTCAACATGGTATTAAACCGCTGGAAACGAAGACTGTAAAGAAAGAATCCAACTCAACAAAGATATCTAACTTAAGGCAAGCGAAGGTTGGGAGGGTCTTGTGGGTACAAGCTTCGTTGGTCTTCATTGGTCTTGTGACTATCTGATCAAAAGAGCAAAAGACATCGAGGATTAATAAGTATTACTATCGAAAAATATAGGAAGAGATATTAAATAAAACCATGTCAAAGGACGACAGCTATTAAAATGAATGCGGAATACAGGGTGAAAGAAATACTTCATATAGCCATTGAGGAGCGGAGTTGACAATTCACAAGAAAGCACGAAGCAACCAACGAGGAAGGGCAAAGTAAGGGAGTTTATGAGGAAGGCATCGTACATGATATGAAGTCAAACACAATACTACACAGCCAAGGAAAATGTAATCACATATTCCAACAGATTATACTTGTGAAAGTTGTTTCTCCCATTCTCACTAAGATGTTGTGAGCCCCAAAGTAAAATGACGAGCAAGCCACGTGGATGGATGCCCATCATCGTGCTAACAACCAAAGGGAGAAATCGATTAATTTCAACCATCATTGGTTTAAGCATTGGCTTTGCACGCATACTTTGATAGTAAAATATAACTATGTAGTTCCTTGGAATTGCTAAAATACAACAACCAGGAGAAGGAAAGACCAAGACAAGCACAAAAGGAATTTAGTCAGTGAAAAGAACAAAGACGATAGGAGGCGGTCAATATACCAATTGTTTAGTAGGGATGCCACTGACTATCATTACTATCTAAAGAGAGTTGGGGTACAAATTTAATCAGCAAACCAATGTCTTATGAACCATCTAAAGATGTTTTTGTCCATCCTTAAAGGATATATGAGGATAGTCAATTTCACTTCAGGAATGGGAGGAGATACATGAATACACGAAGATCATTTTGTGGAGGATTAAGAAAAGACAAATAGGTTTAGGATAATTGTAGATTGGAATGAACACAAGCCATAATATTCATTTTATATGTATACAATCCCAACAAACGTCTGGTCAGAGAGGGAATTATATTTCCAAACTAAAATAAGAACTAATATATAGTTATAATAAGAATTACAAACCAAAGATCTTCGATTAAGTTAAAGACACAACAAAATATATGCAGCCAACTACATAACAGAGAAGAATCATCTGATGAAAGGACGAGCTAGGATGGAGGAATATATTACAATATCGTGAAATAATCAAACATCCATCTTTGGTAAAGAATATCCACAAATTTAGTACATTTACTTTGACCATCACATACATTAAAGAAAAAATTAAGCTTACAAAAAGGTATGTTACTGAAGTGTTGAATAAAAGGAACAAGAGCTTCATGCTTGAAAGATTCTAAATAGGAGTCTTCGTTGAAAAGTGTGTATACAAAAACTTGATCTTCAAAGGGAGTATTGATATTAGCATTAAAAGGACAAATCAAGAGTAAATGGGCCCTCATTGGAGCAATTTGCATCAAGGATATTGATGTGCAGATAAGTATTTTCCTTGAGTATTACATTCATCTACTCATTGCAGTCTCTCTCTTATTTGTATTTCTATACGTACTATAAGAGTTATTTGCCTTGATTTCTTCCTTTCTCTCTACGGATGTTCTTGCAAGAAAAAGGAAGATTGATATCAGATTCAGAGGGAATCTAATACTTCATAAGAGGCAACATTGGATGAGGAACTCTAAAGATTGATATTCTAAGGGAATCTGAAAATCCATGTGTGTGAATGAATGATTTTAATGGGCCTGCCCTCTATGTACATCATGAGGAAGTGATGACTTCCAAATGACTATCAATTGTATCTGTAGAAGTTATTGCAAGGTGACAATCTTACAATAACGTAATATACATGGTGGGTTAAGTTCCTTAAACAGACCATGAAGTTCCTATGGTAAGTATCATTGAGGATACGTGTACAAATACCTTATGAACATTTTTTGAGTATTTGGTGAATGTCATGCATTTGATGTTCAAGAGGCCACTACTTAGAGTACTTGGTGAATTTCTTGTGACTTGACATTAAGGAGGTCATTACTCTTGATATCATGCGATGATATCTAAATGGTGGACATCTTTTGATCAAAAATATCCTTAAAACTTGTCATTCCTGATTTGACATTGAGGTAATATTATGTCTTGTGTTTATCCTCCCTAGCTAAGAGGAAGTGTTGATGTTTGGTAGCTTCAATTAGATAAACCTAGGAGACTAAACTACTATATATATATATATATATATATATATGTTGAGAGAAATTATTATAATAATGATTCATGTAAATTATATATATATATATAATTAATTATCATAATATTAATTACATAATAGTAAATAGACATATCACATGAAGGTACATGTCTCATTGGCTCATTCTAATTGTTACATCCCAATTTTTGGCTCAATTTTAAATGTTTTGTTATAGCTGTTGAGGCTTCATGCGAAGTTAAGTGATTGGTTAAATTAGCTATTTGTTATGGTTTCATGGGAAAATGGAATATTTAGTCAACCATTATGACGATCTATGAATTGGAAATGGATAGCTAATATAATCATATGTTGTGATAATTTCGACTTCGTAAAATGATGAGCAATATGTTGTTACCATGATAAATTTTCACTTGCAAGAACATGACTAAGAGGGGAAACATTGCCAAAGAAGGAATTGGGCACGGGGACACCACCTATCATTGGGCAAAATGGTATGAGTCCTAAACTACCATGGCCAAGGGTAAATGGCTAGGCAAGTAAAAGTATACTTTGGATGACCATAAGCTAACTAAGTCAACGTGTGTATATCATTAAAATAATAAAAGAAAAACACTAAGCATTAATCAAACTATGAACAAAATTGTTTACCTAGATATTCTCGAAGCTTCCTATTGTGTCAGGCATGTCTTAATATAACGACACCATGATACTTATATGCATGTACATACATATATGTATATATGCGTAATTCAATTAAGACGTACAAGAATGTATATGCTTACTTTAAATTTGGCGTATACACAAGATACTTACGTTTAGAATATTACACATGTATATGTGTATGTGTACATGCATATATGAGTATCAGTAGGTATAATGATGTACTTATATTTAAAACATTAGGAGGGTAAAATTGTTAGTTTTCGGGTCGATGCAAATGCAATAACACTGCCTAGTTGGACATATGTTTTCCAAATGGCAGCAATCTCTTATTTATATTGAGATTATATCACGAGGAGACATGTCCCTTCATGTAACATGTCGATTCATTAAAATAATAACATAATTATATAATATCTCATATATATAATTTATATATATATATATATAATTTATATATATATATATATATATATATATATATATATATATATATATATATATATATATATATATATATATATATATATATCTCACACATATATTTGCATTTTAGTCTCTTTTATTAGAAGATATTCAACACTTTGATATCACACTTGATAAGTATTAGCCTTTAGAATATCAACATGTGATATTCACCAAATACTTGAGTAATGATATTAAGAGTGATGGCCTCTTGAATGTCAAGTCACATGACATTCACCAAGTACTCTGAGTAATGGCTTCCTGAATGTCAAGTTGCAAAATATTCACCAAGTATTGTGGGTAATGACCTCCTGAACATCAAGTCCCATGATCTTCACCAAGTACTCTGCGTAATGCCCTCTTGAATATCAATTTTGCATAGCATTCACCATGTACTCAAAATATTCATAAGGTATGTGCACATGCATTCTTATAATGATTACAATATGAACAGCCATGGTATGTTTAAGGAACTTAATCCACTATGCAAGTTATCATCTATAGTGATCTTCTTAGACATCATAAGATGTCCATCACAATAGAAGGCCATGGTTTATTTAAAGAACTTAATCCACCATGCAAGTTTACAATCTATTATGATCTATTTCAAACATCATAAAATGTCTATCACAATAGAAGGTTAAGTTACTAAAAGATCGTCACCTTTCAATAACTTCTACAGATACAAGTGATAATCATTTGGAAGTCGTCACTTCCCCATGATATACACAGGGGTTAGGGTTGAATAGTCATTAAGTATATTCATGAATCACTATCTTCTTGACTGCTACAATTTATTGATCACTACAGAATCCATCTAAACATGGTTTGCTCCCTCTAAATCAATACGACTAAGATCACTGAAGGTTGACTGAACAATATCCTCTATTTGCTCCCTCACTTTGAAGGTGCCTCTAATGAAATGTCAGGCTCCCTCTAAGTATCAATCTCCCTCTTCCTGCAAAACACATTTGGAGTAAAAGATCAAGGCAAATAGCCCTTATAATATTAAAATTACCTTTAATAATTATTCTCAATAATTATATTTTAATTATAAAAACATTAGAAATTTGATTGCTTTCACAAGATATTAATTATTATTAACATAACTTTCATAGTTGAAACTTTCATAATATTCGATATATAGCTATTCATATAATATATATATATATGTACTTTCTTATATTTATGAAATGAATGTTAGTACTAACCATACCTTAGTACCCACCTTTAAATGGTCGATGCTCAATTCCCCTAATGCCTTTGTCTTCTTTTTATTATTATCCACTAATTATTAATTGGCAACTTACGTGAGATATTGTACATTATCCTCAAATGTAGTGCCATGTACTCCCCAATGTGACACTTTGTACCTCCTTCGTTCTCACCTTAGGTATGTAGTCACTCCTACTAAATATGGTTAGCATGAATTATAATTGAGCAAACTAAACACACCTTCATGTAGACAACTATATATATGTATATATATAACAATTACTACCATAGTGGCAATTTCTTCAACTTCATCGAACTTCAAAAGGTCATAAGTAGCACAAATGTAACCAAGCTCATGGTTAATGCATAGATGACAAATGCATTAATGCTTTGGGCTGATAATATGGGTGGCAGAGTGAACACTCCTCATGAACAACTTCATGCTCCTAAGCTAGTCTATCTCATCACTGTTTCTCTACAGGTTTCATAAATTTACACCACTGAAAAATCCATTAAGAAGGGCCATATATGTGTCATCCTCGCCGCTACTTGGGTGAGAAGACAACAAACTTTTGTTACTGTCGTGATCCACATCACTAACCTTGACCAATTTCGACAAATCTAATATGCAGGCATCGATAGATTTGTAAGCATTGTTGACAACTCATACTTTTGTATTGTGTCATTGGAGGTTATTATTTTATACCAGTGATTCACTTGGTGTATCGACATCTTTCTTTGCAGGAGCATAACTAGCATTCTATCACTATTGTGATGATCGGCACCCTAGCATCAACATCTTCCATAGAGGTATTCCTATCAACAATATTTGATGCATTATTATGAAGCACATCAAATTGCAGTAGATTGACAATCACATATCATTGGTGGTGGTTCACGAAATAGATATTTAGTGAAAAACACCGATTGCTGCAACACATCTTCTATGAATTACCATCTTAGAGTAGTAGTATTGATAGTGATCATACTGGAATTCATCAGCAATGACATATACATGATTATATTCAATTAGCTTCTACGCCAATGGTGATCAATCCTCCACGTAGGTTTACTTCTAGTCTACTTTTCCAAATGTGTATACAGGTTCAAATGTTCAATCTCTTTTTATACTTGCAGTCCGGCTCGGATACCATATATTAGCCTTCAGATCACTGCAAATGTAATAGCACTGCCTGATTAAATGTGTTTTCTAAATGGCAGTGATCTCTTATTCATATTGAGATTATATCAAGAGGATACATGTCCCTTCATGGGACGTCTTGATTCATTAAAATCATAACATGATTATATATAATTATGTGTGTGTGTATATATATATATATATAATAGCTCGTATATAATTTATTATTTAATTAATATGTATATACTCTCTCTCTCTCTCTCTCTCTCTCTCTCTCTCTCTCTCTCTCTCTCTCTCACACACACACACACACAAATATATATCTTTAGTTTCATAGTTTTATCCAGTTGAAGCAACCAAACAGCAACATAAATTATTACTATTATTTTTCCAACCTTCACAATGGTGTTTATATTATTTCATGTGTGGCCATATTTCTTTATATTCTTCATCGGGCCTTTATATTTTTCGGGGGCCATTTTAATATATGAAATTTCCATGTGTTACTGATGGCCCTTGTTTATAACTCATTTTTGCCACATTTCTTGCTCATAACCAAGCATGCAGAAAAGAGACAAAATTATTTATATACGGTGGCTTTTGATGCCAAACAATCACATTTTCTCATAATCAGAGATCCCGCATGCATTTTGTTATCTATAAATTCCTTCTACACTTTGCATTCCATATCTTATTGACAATCACGTTTCCATTGCAAACCAAGCACCATCTATAGTTGCTTTACAGTGTCCCGCATTGTTATCTGTGATTACAATTCACACAGTCTCATGCATCATTATTGCGATTACATTTCACATAGTGTCATGCATCATTTTGTGATTACATTCATACCGTGTCGTGCAACATTGCTTGAGGTTGCAAACATACAATGTCGCAGGTCAGTTATAGTCTTGCATCACAATTACCAACAAGTGCTAAGGAGCCATACCAATCATTTTAGCTTCCACTAGCACAAGGAAGTGGTATCACTTTACCAGGTTGTGCTTCCTTTTTGTTTTTCTATTCTTTCCAATTTATTATATAAGGCTCGGAGATTTTAGCTTAGAAATCGAAAGAAACCATTGATAATAAAGATAGAGTCTAGCTTCAAATGGAGTGTCATATTTTACTTAATTCGGATTGTGTGAACATGCATAAGAGCTGATCAATCTGTTACAATCTGTAAGATTTTTTCTTTTCAGAACTTTGATTTTCCTTGGAAAGGGATCCAACCAGTGCAATACTTAGACAAGGTCATCTTCTATATGCCTCTCAGATATGAGAAGGCACTCTCAAAGAGAGTCCAGTAAACCGATACAAAGCATCATGAATCTTTTATATTAATGTTTTCCATAAGCCCAGGCTGGGCAGGAAGAACTGACTGTGATAAATAGAGATTGATTAATGATATAGACAGCCACACTGGAATTCATCTAGGATGACCAGCAACGTTGAGATGAAGAGAGTGGGTGGATGACAAATGAACAGAGGGTTCTACCTGCAAGAGAAGAGAAGAAATCAGATGCAAAACAAGCAAACACTAGATGAGAGAAGAAATCAGATGCAAAACAAACAAACAAACACTAACTAAGTCAGCTCATGGTGAACAAATGGTACAATTATTGATGTCTAATCTAGCAGTGGGTTGACACACTAACACCAGGATGCTCAGTGGCAAGACAGGGTGCCTCATGTCATTCCTAGGTAGGAAGGGTCTTTCTCAATTGAGATTGTGTGGGGATTTTTAAGGGTCCACGGTTGGGAGGTTAAGCCCCTGACAATGTTTCTCCTCTCCACCAAATGCCAAGACTTGCACAAAACAGAAAAATGATCTGCATTCAATCATCTTCTATTAATGGGTAATTTACTCTTATGAATTTGCAATTTCGGTCGAAGATATGTTTAGATGATTAATATCATTAAATTAGTTCTTTTCCTTTCAATTGTTTAGGATTCAGTTATTCTGTTATAGCCATCGACTCTCTTTCATCTAAATAAGTAAAGTAGCTGTTGTAAGTTGTAACTGCCTTCCAACGCTCATGAATATGAAAAGTAATTGTGTTCAATGATATGTTACACTAAATATAAATGCATAAGATTGCTCCATTTGAAAAACACATACTTTTAATAGGCAATGCCATTACATTTGCAACGAATTGCCAATTTCAACAGCGTGAACTGTTTACCATACAGGGTAAAAGCTTAACACATGTAACACGATTCAATGAACAAATACTTTATTCATATATGCACTTGCTGATTACAATCCGAATACAATGACTACAATGATCACAATGATCACAACGATGATTCCAAAGTCCATCTCGGACGTGTACATATACCTTTCCGAAGGGGTGACTCAAGTGTCACACGCCCGTTCGGATACTACTCTACCAGTCGGCTACACTATGCATTTTACCGACAACATCATCCCCCCCAAAAGAAAAGTCGCCTCCAAACGACAATACAACAAAATTCAAAACAAAATACATCAATGCATAAGTACTAGACAGAGGGATGCATCTGCGTCCTCAACTCATTTAGCTCCATCCGTAACTTGTAGACCTATTCCTTCCTAATCTTCAGCTCTGCTTCTGCTTCCATCTGAAGCTCTAGGGCTGACTGCATCATCTCTCCGACTTCTCCCAACTCCTTCTTCTCTGCTGCCATCTTTTCTTTTTCTGTTGTCAACTGTTCTTTTTCTGCTACAAAGGTTGTCCTCTCGGATTGCCAAACTGCCCTCTCAGATTCCCAAGCTGCCCTCTCTGAAGCTAACCTGGCAGCTGACTCCTCCCAAGCTCTCTCAGCTACTACCTGATCCACCTGACTCCTCCAAAGAGTGTAATACACCTCCCTGTGTAACTTTGCTATCTCATGAATCAGAGCCTCTACTCGGCTCTCCATCTCAGGGTCTCTCGTTGTGGACCAATCCTACCGCATCTCCGTGGTCTCCACATTTGGCCATCCCCTCTCCTCAAAACAAACTTTAAACGCAGTTGGACATCCCAACCTCATGAAGGATATGACTCCCTCCAGCTCCACCACTGACTCCAACGCCTAAGTCTTAGCCGAAGCTAACACTTGGCGAGCCCGAGATGCTAGAGCTGCGACATCATAAAGAAAAACTGCCTCTATCATCACTGTCTCCTGCACTACTGGGTGTTCTTGTTGTGCACCCATAGCCCTCTCCACAACTCTGTCATATGCTCAACAACGCTATGCGGTACTCCCTCACTCTGTGCCTGCCCAACCTCCTATAATGGGTTCTCTGAAACTGCTTCGCGTGTGGGTGTCGAAAGGTGTATCACTCGAGGTGCCGGGGTTCAGTGGAACTTTGTACTCAGGAAAGCACTCAGCTTCTAGGATCGGCTCTCTCTCTCTCTCGCTCCTGTGATGCCAGTAGTGTCGTATCTACTGTGACCACCGCATCAAAACCTACAACCTCCAGTCGAACACCTGATACCCCCAACTCCTCGCCTATCACTACCTCCATCACCCCTGTCTTTATGTCTATCTCCATGTCAAGTACCAAAGTCTCTCCTCCTATATCTAGTAGAGTCTCACGAGCCAACTCCATTGGTACCTCTGGGGCTGCTATCTCCGTCGCTATTGGATGCAACTCCGCTACAGCTCGTGTCTCTACAGTGGGTTGCGTCGTAGCTGAAACTGGTGTCATCCCCACTGGCTACCTAAGCTATCCAAACCCTGGGATACCATGTATGCCTACAGGAACCAAGTGTGTCGTGATCGAAAGTACAGGTCGCGAAAATCTCAAAGGTATAGCCGTGATCACTTCTACCTCTTCGTCCTCTTCTTCTTCCCCCTTAGACCCACTCTCCTCTGAAGATGTCTCCTCTCGGCCACTATTTGTGTTTCCACCATCCGGCCTTGGTCGCTTCTGTCCTACAATTTTGGTGCCAAGAGTATCCAAATGCCTCCACTGCATAATAGGTGGCTCGCCAGGTGCAAGTGGTCCTGGTTTTGCCTCCAGTGCATCATTCAGGATCATCCGCACTGTCGCATCCAAGAACAGACCAATAGCATAATGTGGCATATAGAACGTTTTATGCTGCAAAGTGAGAAACTTCGACATCCATTCGGCCAATAATGATGCCCAATCATAAACCCTACCATGCAAAATCCCATTCATCATGGCTGCGTAGGGCAAAAGGGATCCGAAGTACGGCTCAAACCTATGAGGCGGCTTTTCACTATATCCATCAAACAACGCCAATGACCCTCCTGAATATTAGATTTCTTTAACCCTCTGCCCTTGGATGTGTCTAAAAGAGCCTCCTGTTCTGCCTGCGACAGGTCTTCGCACACAAGCTGTATCAACTTCAACTTCACTTCACGGCTCATCTTTTTTGGCTTGCTGTCTATTTTTCTACCGCCCTGAGCATGACCAAGTATGCCAAATACTCATGTAAAATCAGCCGGTCTGAATGATATTAGTAAATTGCAATCAAAATACTCAAACGCACTAGTTCGAGAGAACCTGTCATATGTTTCAATCATAATGCGCAAAAACCCTTCGTAGTCTTTGATGCAAAATACTAGCATTTGTACTACCCATTCTACTTGAGCTTTCCTGATGCTAGCCTTCACCGGATGGTTTTCTGGAGTCTCCTGCCACCACTTTCGGCACTCTGCACCACTTAACCCTTCGAATGTGATACTTTTTATTGTAGGAATGTCTCCCGGCTACTTCGGTTGCTTAGCTTTCTTCTTACTTGCACCTGCACTAGTTCCTGCATAGGTTCCTCCTGCCACACGAATTCCAGAAGGTAGTGTCTTCGTGTTCTTGTTCATGGCAATGTCTTCGTCTAGTTTCTTCTTCCAAGCTTTCTTTCCAACTGACTGCATAACTGTCACTTCTTGTTGTTTTTTGAATCAATCTCAAAACATTAAGACAGTTATTACTTTCATACAAACTTTTCACAATTCCCTCTCTTGTCCTGGCTTCCGTACCATATGGCTTCTTCAAGCTTCTATGGTACGACTTGATCCTGTATTCAACTCTTTTCTGTTCTGGCATACAGTCTTTTTTTTCTCTCTGCCTGCTACCGTAGTTCCAATACTTATTTAATTATCTCTCCAACCGGCCATACTTCTCTACTGGTGAGTTGTTCTTTCCCAACCTATCCTCCTTCCTACCTTTGTCCAGACAATCATCCACATACGGTGTTGGAGGCTTAAAATCTGTTTTCTCTGTTGTGGGACCGTACGGCCATTTTTCGCCTTTGTACTCTTCTCTTTTTTCACCGTACAGTTTAATTTTCCATACAGCTTAGACCATACGATTATATTTCCTTCTCCAGTGCTCTTGTCATACGGTATTCAAAATGTTTGTCTTGACTTTCTTCGTACGGACTCTTTTATAACCTAATGTTTAGCTCCAAAACAAGTAAACTCCTAACCTCGTATGATCCTACATCTTCTTCGTATGACATGTTCTTTTAATGATTCGTACGGCTTTCCTAGTCCTTTTCCTTCCATACAGCGTACGGCATTCCTAGTAAATTTGCCTCCATACGATGTATGATCTCTGTTGTTCAGTCTCCAATTTGTTCTTCTAATTTGCCTAGTCGTACGAACTTTAGTTTATTCCTTTCTATGCTTCCTGACGGCTTTCATTTATCTCCTACGTATTACTGAGACTGCTCCGCCCATCCATCCACAGTCTCTTTGTTTTCATGCCCCCAAAGGCCGTACGGTCTTTTGTTCCACCGCATAATGAGTTCGTACAGTCATCTAGGAAGGTCGTACTGTCATCTAAACTTAATTTTTATGTTTCCGAGGCCTTTTTAATACTTTTCCTCACTTTGTTATTTCATTGTTTTGCTCAATTCTCTTCATACTTCTTCGTATAGCCATACGGCTTCCATCAACCAAATTGGCTTGATTTCGTACGGTTGTCTCTCTTCCTCTCTATTTTAGCCGTACGGCTTTCCATTGCTTCTACTCTCTACTAGCCGTACTCTCTAGCAGTATGGTCTTTTCTAATTCTTCCTTATGTTATGGCTTTCTTCAAGGCCGTACGGCATTATTTTCACTCTTCTTTGCTTTAATACTTTATCTTAATACTTTCTTTTGTGTTTTATATACTTTTTATCATATTTTCTTTGATTTTCAAACTATCTTTTCTTAATATTTTTAATTTACTACTTCACACTTTAAAACTATGTTCAAATATTATACATTATTCACAGTCATTTTTCTTCCTCAACTCACTATCAATGGGGGATTATTTCTTTCATGGTAGATTTTTAACTTCGATCCATTTACTGCATCCGGTATTTCTTTTCCGTCCAGTGTCCATAGTTTAATTGCCCCGTTATATCCAACTTCACGTATCTTGTACGGTCCAACCCATTTAACTTTGAACTTCCCAGGCCTGATTTCATTTCGTCCATTATACTTCAGTACTAACTGACCGGGTTGAAAGTTGTTTAATTTTAAGTGCTTGTCATGCCATGCCTTCCTCCTGTTTTGTGTTACTTCGATGGCCCACTGTGCCTACAACCATCTCTCATCAAGTTTGTTCAAA
Organism: Cupressus sempervirens; assembly: GCA_028749045.1. Lineage (NCBI taxonomy): Eukaryota > Viridiplantae > Streptophyta > Pinopsida > Cupressales > Cupressaceae > Cupressus > Cupressus sempervirens. The sequence continues at coordinate 701,701,005 of CM053783.1, read as the reverse complement.
TTGTATAATCTTTCCCGTAAGCTCTCCATGTCACCTAATTTGTTCTCAATTGCTATCCTTAAACTCGGTACCATGAACTCTGTCAGTACCACTGCCTCCTCCCCGTACATCAGCCGGAATAGACTGTCCTGTAGTTACTTTGTATGAAGTACGGTACGCCCATAGGGCGGATGGTAACTTTTCTTCCCAGTCCTCTCCCTCAACTGCACAGGATTTATAAATTACTCCAACCAAGATTTTGTTCGTTGCTTCACCCTGTCTGTTAGCCCTTGGATAGTACAGGCTCGACAAAGAATGGTAAATCTTGAACTCCATAGTGAGCACTCTGATAACATGGTTGACAAAGTGTCCTCCCCGATCACTTGTCAACTGGAGGGGGATCCCGTACCTTGTAATAATTTGCTCATATAAAAATCTTGCTATGCTTATTGCCGAATTGTCTGGTAATGCACGTGCCTCCACCCATTTAGTCAAGTACTCCATCGCTACTATGATATATCGGCACCTTGTTTTACTCACCTTCAGTGGTGCAATGAAATCTAGTCCCCATCTCTCAAAAAGTTCCTGTGAGTGTGAGGGGTTCAAAGGCATAAAATCTCTTTTCAATGGTTTCCTAGCCCACTGGCATGTATCGCATGCAACGACCCACTCCCTGGCATCGTTGTATACAGTCGGCCACCATAGTCCTGCTAGAAGTATCTTCCGCGCAATAGTATCCAGCCCCATGTGTCCTCCTGTCAGGCCTTCGTGTGCTTCCCTTAGTACTTTCGAAATCTCCTCCTCGAGGACACACTGCCTCAGAATCTGATCCGGTCCCATTTTATACAATAGTCCATTGATTAACTGAAAGGTTCGGCTTCTCAATACCAGTTTCCATCTTTCATTTGGTGGCATGTCACTAGGAAACTGCCCCGTCGATAGGTATTCTCCGATCCGTGTATACCAGGCTGGTAGTACCGTGACATGAAATAGCTGCGCATCTGGAAAATCATCATTAACCCCCTCCAGTGGCTCCCCTGATTTTATTATCGATAGATGATCTGCACTCACATTGGTCGTACTACAATCTTAAATGTAAACTCCTGTAATAATAACAACCATTGACTTATTCTTCCTTGAATAATCGGCATATTCACCAAGTATAGCAGCACCTGATGATCTACGTAGAATACAAATGGAGTAGCCAACAAGTAATATATAAACTTTTGTACTGCATATACCATCCCTAACACCTCTCGCTCTGTGTTACTATAATTTTTCTCTGCCTTTGACAACAATCTACTGGCAAAGTACACTGGATGGTCCAACCCGTGGTCACCAGTCTATGCCAATGTTGCTCCAATGGCATAATTTGATGCATCTACATGGACATGAAATTCTTTATCTCAATTCGAGTAGGCCAAAATCGGAGTTGTAGCCAACCTTGTCTTCAATCCCTCAAAAGTTTCATTCTGTGTAGCCTCCCAGCTATAAGTTTCACCTTTGCAGGTGAGTTTGTCCAGCGAATAAGAAATTTTTGCAAAGTTTTTAATAAATCTCTGGTAATACCCAATGTGCCCTAAAAATGACTTCACTTCCGACACATCCGTCGAGGGTGGCATCTCTAAGATCATGCGGACCTTGTCTAGATCTGTCTTTAATCCTTCTTTACAAACTATGTGTCCAAGCAACTTTCCCTATGGCACCATAAATCTACACTTCTTTGAATTCAACGCCAATCTTGCTCGTCTGCGCCTCTCCATACATTCTCCTAATGCCATTATGTGTTTGTCCTCTATGCTAAAAATTGACCAATCATCTAAAAATACCTTAAAATTTCCAACTAACATTTTATCAAATATGTACAGGATAATCCTTTGGAATGTTGCTGGGGCATTGCACAATCCAAACGGCATCCTGTTGTATGCATATACTCCATCCTCCGCAATGAATGTCATTTTTAACTTCCTCAACGATGGATATCTGATTATACCCTGAGAATCCATCCATGAATGAATAAATTTCATGCCCCGCTACTTCCTCCAAAATGCTATCTGTAAATGGTATTGGAAACGGGTCTTTAATTGTTACGGCATTCACACATCGAAAGTCCACACATATTCTTATCTGTGTTGTGTCCTTTTTCAGGGATATCATGATCGGCAATAACCACTCACTTGTCTGTACTTTAAAAATGAATCCTACTTCCAGCATCTTGTCAATTTCCTCCGTGACCCACGTTGCATAGTTCTTATTCATTTGGTACAGCCGCTTCCGCACAGGTACTAGGCCTTCAATTAATGGTATTCGATGGACACATAGCTCTGGTGGTACTCCTTTTAAGTCCTTATACATCCAAGCAAAAACATCTTTGTACTCCATGAATATTCTGAATACTGCCGCCTTCAACACTAGATTCCAATCCTCTCCTACAAGAATGTTCTTTGGATTTTCCTCATCACCCAAGTTCATTGTTTTCACCGTCAATTCTTCATACTTCATCGGTTTATCTTTGTTGAACGTATGGGCCGGTGTTTCATCCACCTACGCTTCTCCCTCCTTCAATTCACTGTACTCCTTTGGAAACTCATTGCTTGTTTTTCCTTCCTCGACACTCAAGACGTTGCCACTCGGAAAGACCTCATAATCTTCCATTTGCTAGTGTAGCAGTCCGTTTACTGAATCTAGGTCATCATCAATTGACCTTGCTTCTAATCTCAACACCCCTTCTTCATCTGGTTCCATCCTTTTTTTCCTTTCGTCGTCACTCTCTCCTTCGCCTCCTAAGTCAGACGACGTTGCCTCTTCTCCTACCATGTGTATGCAAATCAATTGCGAATCTCCTTTCTCCTTTCTCCATGGACAGGGTGTTCCTTTTCCAGTCATGCTTTACCTTAGCTTGCACCAGCCACCCTCGTCCCAGGATGGCATCGTACCCTCTTCTCTTCAGTGGGATGACCACAAAATCCAGTAAAAAGGGTTGTGTCCCAATTGTTACTGGCTGTGCCATTAGAGTTCCTAATGGCTTTATCCCATGTTGATCTGCTGTAAGTAACTGGAAAGTAGGTGGCCATAGCGTTAGTTGTCCAAGTTTTTTCCAAATATCTTCCGACAACACGTTCACCCCCAATCCTCCATCTACTATTGTACCCATCAACAGAGTACCCAGAATGCCCATCTCCACCACTGTCGGGTGTCTACCTATGGTAAGTGCCAACAACATCGGGTCTGTTGTTGCCGCCGTTGTTTCCTTGCTATCTTTTGCTTCCTCCATCACCCTCGAGGACGGCATCATATTTATAATAGTCGTACGCAACTGTGGCATCGTGAGAAGGTCATTCAATTTAATTGGCACTTCCGTTTGCATTATCTGTTTCACCATGCTTTGTTCCGCCAAGTTTCTTTTTGATGTTTCGGCAATGTCCTTCATTTGTAACTTCTTTTCTTTCCTCTGCTTTTCTATCTCCGTTCGGGCTTTTTGTAACCTCTCCTTCTCTTCTTCAGCATTCAGATATTTTTCTTTCCTCGCCTGTTCCCATGTGATCGCCAGTACCTTCTCATCACACGTTTGAATACTTAATAAATTTACACCTTGTTTTGGACATTTTGAATCTTCATGGTTCCCTAGACCACACCATCTACACAGTAGCTGTGGCGTCTCCTTCGTAGGATAGTCCCTAGCGAAGTGACCCCAAAGATTGCATGCCCGGCACTGTATCATCGGTCGTCCACTCACATCGTACTCTATTCTACTCCGCCTCCATCGTTATTATTGTTTCCAACCCTTCCGCGTCTATTATTATTTCGATATCCACCCGAAGTTGCATCATTGCTCGTGTTGTTGTTGTTGTTGGATGCTTCCTACATTACTAGTACCTGCTGGTGTCCTTTTGCTTTCAACTTAAACGGACACTCCTTCAGTGAATGTCCCGCTACCTGGCATATGTCACAAAACTGCTTCTTCGAGCATGAACCCTTCATATGGCCATCCTCTTTACAATCTGTGCACCACAGTTCTCCCATTACTGTGTCCGGATTCTTTTTCAAATTCTTGAATTCTTTCATCATCCGAAGCATGTCTTTCTATAATGCTTTCACCTTTTTGTCCGACTCCTCATCGCTACTGCGACTCTCCGAGGATGAATCATCCGAATCAGAGGATTTATGTTTTTTTCTTCTTACTCGTCTTTTGTTCACTTTCCAAATCCATGGCACGAGTATACGCGTCAGTGTACTACGTCGGTGGTACAATCTTCATCTTCTTCTTAAGAGTCGATCGTAGCCCCTCCACAAACCACCATTTTTTCAAACCATCTGCTGGTTGACTCTCCATCTTCCCAATCAGTTCTTTCAATCGTCTAGCATAAGTCCAAACTGTTTCATTCTTTCCTTGTTTAGTACTATATATCTCTACCACTATTTCATTATCATCTCGGAGCAATCTGAATTCAGCTATAAATTCTTTTTTTAACATTCTCCCATGTATTGAGTTTCTAAGGACTGGTGTTGGAAAACCAATCTATCGCCACACCCCGCAAGGTCGCTGGGAATTGTCTGACCTAGTCGTCCTCATCCGTCACACCATTTGTCGTCCATATGGTTTCACACGTTTTACAATGTCTGATAGGGTCTGTTGTACCATCACCGTGAAACTTGGGCAACTTTTCTTTAGGACCTACCATCATTACTTTCCTTTGATTCTGAGGTACTTGTGTACCCACGTTGTTCTGCACTCGCGTGTTGTTCTGCACTCCTGCGCTGTTCTGTACAACAATCTTGTTTCCAACAACCGCGTTGTCTGGTGAAAGGTCTTCAAGTGATGTTCTATTCTCCGCCTGTATCCGTTAGTCCGATGTATCGAGAACGAAAAGATCACTCCACGCTCGTGCTCCCTTGGCACTCCGAGCCGTGCGAGTTGCTTCCCTTTTGTTCGAACACTCTCCCCTCGGCGTATACAAGTTAAGGAACTCTTCCCTTGTTTCCTCCACCAAATTTAAGCGTTGTCGAGTCTCCTTGAGCAATTCCTTGGCACTCCTCAACCTACTAGGTGAGTGCACTCCCTTCGTCTGTGCCCCTTCACCCCTTCGGTGCCCCTTAGCAATTTGTTGAAGCCTCTGCCTGTGCTCTGCTTGCTGTGCTAGAATTAAAACTTCTTGTGTTGTACGTAGTTCATCCTTATCTCTCACCTTGTTCCTATCCTTATTAAGAAAATTCGGCATTAATCTTCATATCATTCCTTCGTTCCAAGTCCATCTGGCAACGGCGCCAAATGTTTACCATACAAGGTAAAAGCTTAATACATGTGTAACACGATTCAACGCAGAACAGATACTTTATTCATATATGCACTTGCTGATTACAATCTGAATACAATGACTACAATGATCACAATAATTACAACGATGATTCCAAATTCCATCTCGGACGTGTACATATACCTTTCTGAAGGGGTGACTCAAGCATCACACACTTGTTCGGATACTACTCTACCCGTCGGCTACACTATACATTTTACCGACAAAATGAACTAGGGGATGGAAGGGAGAATAATCCCATCTTGCCAAAGTAAAGTACAATGAGAGAGTAAAAATGCAGCACAAAAGGAGAGTTCCAGGCAGATAACACAGCTCATGTGATTAAAAGACATGAAAGCCAAAGTGGACTAAAAAGATAGGAAGCACAAGGACTGAGCTCAATACTTGTAATAACCCATTTCAAGAAAGTGCAAATGATGTGCATTAGCAACTTCCAGCTAGTTTCCCTCACCTTCACGTTTCTAGATAAAAGTTTCTCTCTATATGGTGTGATTTGCAATCATCCTCCACATTTGGAGAGTGACTACAGCGCAAGACAGGAGTTCTAGGCAAAGAACGCAGCTCACAGGGTCAGACATACTCAATGACAAGAGCACTAGGAAGATGTAAAGGAAAAAGAGCATGTTCTTCATACTTATAAGTGCTTCTACATTTCAAGGAAGCTTGTAAGATGTACATTTGCCCCTTCCAACTGGTTTTCCTCACCTTGAGGTTTCTAGGATAAATTTGTCTCTCGATATAGTGTAAATTGCTTCTCTTCATGCTCTTTATGAAGTATAATCTTCCAGTAAATTGTTGCAGGATCATTTGATTACATACCTAAATAGTCAAGAGTATAGATATGATTCTGAATGCACAAACAACTGGTGACTATTGCAAGCATGATTACTTAAAAGTGTCCCCTTGAAAAGAATTGACACAGAAGACAGGATTCGTATTTCAACATGAAATTCTAAAAACATAAAAGACTGACTGTTGCTGACCTGAAAGCTTTAATTCCTTCTTTAAGTTCTAAATCTTCCAGTATATTTCGCGAGCTGAATGGAACACCTGCACAGTAAATATTGCATGAAGCAAAGCAACCTTATCATTAGCATCTACACAAGATCACTAACATGAAAAAGCTACTATACCCTATTTAATAAAATATGAAATCTCATATATAGAAAACAGCAGTTTACTAAAATTTACTATTACATATAAATTTATAAATAATGACAACATATTGAGAAGTGAATATTAGCCTAAATTAAAAGAATTTTCTCTAATACTCACCAAGAAAGAAGATACTATCATTATGAAAGCCAGCTAGTTGTGAAAAGACATTGTGTCCAAAGCAGAAATGTCAAAAGGTTATTTGGCTACTTAAACTACCATAGAACCTGTTGGTTCCCAAAACCACAGATTGAAAATCCAAGAGCTTGCCAATTCTCCAACAAGATTCCACAATCAGTTCTGGCCAACGAACGGGAATACTTCTTGATTCCCCTGCACTTCAAGCTTCAATACACCTAGGCAGGTAAACCTTCACTCCAAACTTGATGACATGGTACAAAGCCTTTATATAGCGAATTTAAACTTTATGAGTTCTTCAGCTAGCAAGGTCTTCAAACTCGATCAAAATGTTGTTATATGATTGCTTTGATATTATTGAATGCTTTATGTAATGAATGAGTTGATTCTTGTAAAAAGGGAAAAAATATAGATTTCTGACTTCAATTATAAATCCAATAATTATATTTCACTGATTTTAAAAGACCACTGCCTCTGTTTGTCTGGGCAACAGAGACGATCATAACAAGGATTATTAAATACAACTTTATGAGACAATATTTAAATATCATCAATTACCCCTCTTCTCTGCAAAAGACAAATCATATATGCAATTCTCTGTTAGTCCAAAAGGAATTTAACTTCTTCGACTGGAAGTCTGATATAAGGAAATATATATGTCACACTATCCTGATTGTCGAACAAAGAATGCAGGAAAATTCCAATGCAAAAGCTTTATCGGAATAACTCAATAATCGTCTTATTAATCATAAAGGATGAATTCAACTGATAATTTCAATCTCTTTGCAAAATATAAATGAAAGGCTTTTTGTTTATTATTAAAATATAAAGTTTGAATTCATATTACAAAGCCATGCCTTATAATTCATTTTCCTCCTTTCAAACTTTGAATATCTCCTATGATGCTTCTAAATATGAATATGAATATGTGTCTTCTTGTTCGATCTGTACTCCTATTCCTCTCATTTATCCTGTTATTTGTATCTTAAAATTTAAAAAGAATATGACTTTTCAAACTCAAAGGACACTTTCTTAGAAATAAATCACACCTATTCACATTTTTATAGTTAACTAATTTCATCAACTATTCATTGTTTAAATCTGATCACAGCCCCCTTTTAAAAACATTCATTTTTATCAATTACGCCACCTCTTTGCGGCTCGCTATTGGAATCAATTTGTATTATATACTGGTCAGAGCATCAACTTTTGTTTACAAAATTCATGATCAGGCCTGTCTTATATTATCATTTTTATTGCTGACTTTCACACAGAAAATCTTTGATGTTGGAATATATATGTCATATCTTTTCATCCTATGATATTTTTGTCTTGTTTTGATTTGCATATGAGACAGAAATACCTAGCTTTTGGTTATCATCTTTCATCTAATATGTTTTTCTTCATTATATATATCTCTGATGATAATCCCAGTGCTATTGCAAACTCGTGTATTTTCTAAGACTTGAAATGGTTGATTTTGTATTGTATCCTGTTTTGGTTAGTAACAACTTGAATAGATGCCTTAAATGATAAATCGTATGTATGTCTTCATATTTCTTTGCCATTTTCTTTCTAAAGATTTTCCTCCCTCCCTTGTCTCGAGTACCAACTGTTCACACATCTTGATAACACTCCCAATAAGCATTCAGTCCCAGCCTGTGACTTGTATATAGCAAAGACGGCTCATCCAACTAAAAGATTTGATTCATAAATGTATCTTAGCAATGCTCGCTAACAATAGACCTTCCAGTTCTCAGTCATAGATCCTTCCAGTTATCACTCCTCAATGTCATCATTTCCAGAAATCCATTCTGAGAAGTTTCTTTTTTTTATGATAACATCTCACCACTCACAGAACACCTTCAACAACTATCAGAAAATTGAACAAGACTACCTCCATTTGTAAGGAACTCATTCGTTTTTGCTATACAGATATTATTAGTCTTCCTTGCTTACTGCATTGCGAGAACATCTCTGAAAAGTCCTAACTCCCAAAAACACCTGGCAATTCTGAAAGTATCTCCCAGCTCCAAAAATAGCACCTCTTGAAGAAGACCAACCAGCATCCTCCAGTAGTCGTTCTAGTTTCTTGGTGCATCTGCAAATCTATCAATATGTTGTCATTTTTCCCCCCCTTTCTGCACTGATCCTCATGTTTATTATGGTGTTTCCCATTAGCATCAACTCCCATGCTATTTTCTTCCTCTATAGTAATTTCTAGTAGTTTACAAGCTTCATATTAAGAAATATCCAGAGGTCATCTAGTTAGCTCCTCGCACCAAAAAACAAACAATGACAGTAAAAACTCATCGGCATATGAAGGAAGTTGTAAGCATTGAGCTGCTTCTTCCTTTCGGTTCTCTCAAGGCATCAATGGTACCAATTTACCATGCTCACCCACTCTTCATGATAAAAAATGGAGACTACAATTTTGGGCTCCAACAGAACCCTCCCTCCAATAACCCATTTCCATGCCCTTGCAGCACCATCACACCCAATAACAAGGAATGGTCATTGTTCATGAAATCCTTCCCTCTCCCATATTTTCTAACTAGGTGCAAGAATAATTCACAATGTTACCCTCGTACTGAGGTATGTTGGGACAGCGAAATGTCGGAACGAGTTTTCAAGACAGGGGGAAAATGGGCCTCATTTTCGGGATGATGGGGGGATGGTCGGGCGATGGTGGCAAGGGGAGAACGGGGCAGGGAGGAGTGTTGTATAGTATACATATAGAACTTGGAATGCTTGTTATGAAATGATGTTTCAGTAGAACATACCAAATTAAAAGACTTGAACATAGCCAAATTGCAATATGAACTAGAACCATTGAACATTCAACATAGAAACATATTACATACCCAATAGTAACATTCTAAAAACAAAAGTCAAATAGAAATCCAACTCCCCATACTAGCAGCAGCATGTTTGCGAAATGGTGGAAGTGGGGGTACTTGGGTACATGAGTACTCGGCACAGGGACATCTCGGGGACGGGTACTCTGAAGTTTTGGGGGTGGGGGGGGGGGGGCCGTGCAAGTCCCCATGTAACACTGATAATTCATGCCTTGAATTGTACACAAATAGCTATGTAAATTAACTTGTCATCTAAATGTGCAACATCTTGCTGATTCATAAAACAATTTTCTGGATCGGAATGTAAATTTTGATATAGAAAATAGTAATTTATTATAATTGGCCTATGAATCATAACTAATCATTTGTCTGAATAGGGCACACTGCCTAACAAGTTCATCTAGTGGATCCAATCATCATGCTTTCCTTTGGTCTTAGGGAATCTTCCTAGGTCTTAGTTGTCATTAAGTTTTATCTTAGTCTATGGCATTTGATAATAGTTACCTACCACATTCAATAATTGTCAAGTTAGTTGTGCCATAACATAGAATAAAGACATGTGCCACAATCTTGTCTAATCTCATCCCTCTACCTTGCCTTTGTAATCAAGGTCTCATATGTCATTTCCATCATCTAGGCATCCACAATCAAGCAAGCTATTCTTGCAGTTTTCTTTCTTGTGAAAGGTTATTTTTGTCTACAAGTAATGATATCAAAGCACCTATCCTTTAAACTCATGGATCTAAGAATGATTTGAGCATGAGTTAGTAGGGTGCAGTTCTAAGTAAAAAGGACCTCAACATTGAGTCCAAAAAGCCCAAAATTCCCTATTTTTGTAGAACGTGCATTGATTTTGGCCATTGGAAAAAAATTTAGGCCATATTTGCTACGGTTTGTAGATTTTTAAGTCAATAATTCCATCAGCACTAAAGGAGTTCAGGCCATAAGGGATGCACACAAAGTCCTTGGATGTTTTAGAGGTATTGTCTCCAAGCTCAAAGATGCACACTCTTCCTTAATCCAAGAAATGAAAACCTTGGAAGATGATTTGAGCATTTGGAATAAAATGCTAGAAACGGACTTGGATGTTTAACCACATATGAAATCATCTCGTCCCCAAATATTTTTCAAGAATATCAAGGGCTTATGATCAACAAAGCACCAAAAATAGAGGGACTGGTAACAGATGTGCAAGAAGCACTCAGAAGTTGCAACGTTGTTGAGACTGACATGGTGGATGACCTAACTGACATGGTGGATGACCTAGACCAGATGGGATACAAGATGTTTATAGAGGATAACAATCTGATTGCAAAAGAAACCATAACCTCAGATTTCACCAATAAAATCAATGCAAAATTTGAAGCAGATGATTTTAAGGTTCATGGCATGAACAAATTTGCAACCTATAAATTTTCAGCAAATCACCTGCTTCAAAATCACCTATCCTTTAAACTCATGGATCTAAGAATGATTTGAGCATGAGTTTGTAGGGTGCAGTTGTGAGTAAAAAGGACCTCAACATTGAGTCCAAAAAGCCCAAAATTCCCTATTTTCATAGAACGTGCATTGATTTTGGCCACTGGGAAAAATTTAGGCCATATTTGCTACGGTTTGTAGATTTCTAAGTCAAAAATTCCATCAGCACTAAAGGAGTTCAGGCCATAAGGGATGCGCACAAAGTCCTTGGATGTTTTAGAGGTATTGTCTCCGAGCTCAAAGATGCACACTCTTCCTTAAACCAAGAAATGAAAACCTTGGAAGAAGATTTGAGCATTTGGAATAAAATGCCAGAAACAAACTTGGATGTTTTAACCACATATGAAATCATCTCATCGCTAGATATGTTTCATGAATATTAGGGGCTTATGATCAACAAAGCACCAAAAGTAGAGGGACTGGTAACAGAGGTGCAAGAAGCCCTCAGAAGTTGCAAAGTTGTTGAGACTGTCATGGTGGATGACCTAGACCAAATGGGATACAAGATGTTTACAGAGGATAACAATCTGATAGCAAAAGAAACCATAACCTCAGATTTCACCAATAAAATTAATGCAAAATTTGAAGCAGATGATTTTAAGGTTCATGGCATGAACAAATTTGCAATCTATAAATTTTCAGCAAATCACCTGTGGCAATTCAGCAACAACGCAACACCACGGTTATTAAAGTGAATGGAGTAGCACGGAATACTGGAACTCCCGATCCTGCAATTATCCACAACTACATCACAATGTACAAAGCATTTGCTAGTAATTTACATGATTGATTTAGTCGCTTCAACATTTTCTTCATTTCGTTTAAGTTTGTTTTCAGCTTTCTGCATGTAGTTTCAGAAGACATGTTGCATGTAATTGACTTGCATGCAATCGAATTACATGTGCCTTCAGTAATGTAACTGAATATGTCTTCTTTCCTGTTTGACTTAGTCAAGGTGGTTGAGTTTCTCCCACCTTTTTCTTTTCTCTAATTACTTCGCTTATATAAGGGAGTGCCTTTCATTGTAAATATCATATTTTTATATGCAAGCAAAATCTGCAAGATTTGTGCAAGTATAATTGTGATTTACTTGTGCAAGTATAACTATGATTTACTTGTCCAAGTTTTAAAGAGAAGTAAGTAAAGAAGAAATGTGTTGCAAAGTTGTGTCTAAGAACAATTGTGATAGTGTAAATTGTAAGTTATGTCTACAAATTGTATTGCTTTCTTGAATTTTTGCAATCTTGTCTATATCCAGGGCATCCATATAATTGTTACTTTCAGTCTGTGTGCTAGAATAGCTTCTACTTGTGGAAGTCTGTGTACCCCATTAGTAGAATCTCATCTTTGAAGGATTGCGTAGGAGTTTGTGAGCTCCCTATTTGTCGTTATAGTTTAGGAGCTACACATAGATCTAAGCCAATACACTTACAATCAATCTGTGAGCTGATTTGATTTTATTGGTATCACTATTCCAATTCAAGATAGAAGTGTAGTTAGAGTTTCATTGTGCCCATTGCCTGTTTTATGAGCATTTGGACTCTTTCCTAAAAAAAGAGGAAAGAATATTGGTAACATCCCTTTTAGATTCTCTCAAATTCTTGCTTGCCATGAATTGATGCAAGTAGAAGTGTGAAGGGGGAGCCTTCCCTTCAAGGTAGGAGAGACTTTGTCTAGCACACTATGGCTGAAACCCCTGTTTTGTAAAGTTCTAAAAACTGTACATTGGTCCACATACATCAACGTGAACCAATTGTAATACCTTAGAAGGTCTTCAAGTGTCACCATCTGAAAATGGACACTGATGTTACTTTCCAGCATGGCAGGCTCTACAAACCCCATGATTTTGAGTCTTGATCTCAGGTAGACCAGCAAATAAAACCTATGAGATAACTTAGAGACCGCACATTCAAGTGCCCATAAAGCTGATGTCAAAGATTTCTTATGGAAGAACTTTTTTCTACCACAGCGTGCTCTTGAGAATCACCTAAGTCAACAAATATATAAAGACCATGATCCTCAAGTCTCATAACAACTGTAGTGTGGGTCTCCCTATCAATAATGTTGCAATTGTGGAAACATAATATCACTGGTAATGTATTAGCACTGCTTGTATTGTATGTGTTTTCCAAAGGCAATGATCTCTTGCATTTATATTGAGAATGAACCAAGGAGAGACATGTCCCTCCATGGCACATGGCTATTCATTATTATGTGATTAATATAATAACAATTGTAATCATGTGTGTGTACGTATATGTATATACATAATATCTCGAGTCATTATATTAATTTCTCTAATATTTACATAATAATAAAATTTATATACATATACGTATATACATATATATATACATCTCATATATACTAAATATATATGCATATCTTCACTAGTTTTGACTCAGTATTTATCCGACTGAAGCTACAAAACATCAACACATTCCTCGACAGTTGTGTCTCCCCAAAATTGGAGAAGACCATAAACTCTATATGGACTTGTCCGCAAATATAAGTACTTAAACCGTGTATTGTTCACAAGATTGTATGTATATATGCTGTTGTTGTTTCGGCTCTTTCATGAACAGCACAATTGGCAGCTCTTGTTTTAACTCTCAAATACTTGCAGTCACACCAACAGCTGTCCTTTCAACAGAATAACTACTTTTAACTCACCATCCCATGGATATCTTCTTATTACTGTTGTATCTTGACCATAACTCAATATTTGCAACTCATTAATGTGGCATACACAAAGGATATGATAGATACATGAGCAGGCTGAGAATTTTTTGTGCCGTGCAGAACTCTCTCTGTAGTGGATGGATGCTTCAACGTCATTAATTTCGAATTGAACTGATAAGGACAGCCCATAATTGGACGTACTTCTTTCACTCCAAGTATCTTGGAGCACAGACCTACGCAATGCATACTTTTCCATTGGAGTGTAACAGGAACTATCAGTAAAGTGGATGGTGAAAAAGGGCAAAACAAAACCAGCAGTGACAGTCAGTTTCATGGTCGTCCAAAGGCTCTGAGAAAACTACACCATAGATTGATGGTGTTTAGCTTAGCCTCTTTCAATTGGAGAATGCCTACAGCATAATTACCATTGATTTGTTTTGATAAAAAAATTGACAGTCATTTGGTTATGGAAGGCACTTTGAAAACCATACCAACTACTAAAAGATTCTAGTAAAATTTTACAGGGAAAAATATTCCAAATATAAATCCTAATACAATCAACATTTTTAATCCATCTTGGTATGAAATTTTAGACAAGTTATGTGAACAATGAGATACAGCCATAAAGAGCTTCTTATGTACAAAATTCACACAACTCATTGAGAAAGCGTACAGAACATGCAAATATTATTCACCATATTGTTGCAGAACACTAACTGCTAGTTTACTGAAGCCACAACGAGGTGCATCTGGAACTCCCTTAATATATAGCATTATGGGATTTTCTTTCACATCCTGCATTTAAAATTCATGAGCAAAAACAAAAATAAATAAATAAATAAACTCAGAATAGCCTCAGAATACTCTGCAACATTTTTCAATTTAAAATATTAGAAGTACACAAAACACTGATCTTATGTGAGCATTAAAGTGATAGTTGAAATTGACAAATCTAAAAATCAATTTTTGTACCTTCTCCACCAATTCGCGTGCTGAAGGAACATCACTTGGAGCCTTATTTACAGATCTGAAATCACTATGAGTGTCATTGTCTCCTCCTATTGTTGAAAACTGCTTCTGTACGCTCATACCATATGGTGCACTGACTCTTGCCTTCTTCACATTAAGTTATAAATTAGACACAAAGTCGTGCAAAAATAAACTGTAAAACAATTACCTTAACCTTCCACTTGTTTCACTCTCATTATATTGTCATGTTTAATTTTGGATTCAAATTTAATATTCACAAAACTATCCAGATACATCAGATGGCTAGTATATTTGTTAAATTCAAAGTTTGCATTGCTCATCCTTAAAGCTGGGGACCATAATTCTGCACACCTTCCACTTTATGTAGAGACCTCAGGTTATTTTAAAAACAATAACATTAAACCTACATATGGATCCCTAAATTATATTGCATACGTTAACAAAGAAGCCAGATCAGCTACTTATAACATATATAATAACAAAGCAATAAAGAATAAATGAACAAACACTAAGCCGCATGAATTACTAGCATATATAAATATAATTATCTCTTCTACCCAAATAAATTTTGAACACTAATTTCACAGAATTTAAAACCCACCACCAAAGGCAAATTCCAAATATCTTGTTATGCTATTTGTCTTTTGGCATAGGGTAATTTTTCTAAGATGTTGAACACTTTCAAAGTGTCATTCTCTATGGCAATGAAAATCTCTCATTCTTCAAGAGACATAAAAATGGTATCAGTTGAAAATAAATACAAACTTCTCGTGCTTCCTTCCAAGTTCTTGCGCCTGTGGCTAACAATTTAATTTCATGCCAATTGAATTTTACATTTTACACCTACTTATTCCATGCCAATATGACATCGTAGTGTACATAGTTTTCCATGCTGTTTTGTGCCCGCCATTTCAATTTAGTATCAGAATAGGGAGATCCAAGAGGTGAAAACCCTTGTAGTTAAGGTACAATGTCTATTATCATGTTTCATATCTATGTATTAATTGTTTGACATTATGACAGCTTTGAGTAGTTACGAGTACCGAT
Organism: Cupressus sempervirens; assembly: GCA_028749045.1. Lineage (NCBI taxonomy): Eukaryota > Viridiplantae > Streptophyta > Pinopsida > Cupressales > Cupressaceae > Cupressus > Cupressus sempervirens. The sequence continues at coordinate 701,685,362 of CM053783.1, read as the reverse complement.
TGGTTGACAGCTATGTTCCAATTGGCAACCATTGAGCCTTTTAAAAAGATTGTATATAGTCACGAAATGCAGTATGATCTACTCAGATCAACTCTGATCCTTGGCTGGCCATTCTTGGTCTTCTTTCGTAATAGCTTCAAAGTGAATAAACATATACTTTACTCTGGTATACACTGTCATCTCTATTATTGGTTCATGTATTTATTTTATCTGAAAGAGCAATAAACATTTAACAATATTGCCTTTGAAAAGAAGTTAAGTCAGATTTGAGTGATTCATGCCCTTGGATCCCAATAAAGGCAAGAGAAACCACAACGTAGTCAAGATGATGAGATAAGCAATTTTTAAGGATCATCAAGCAATGGGAATGAAGGAGAGATTCCAACAAACATTTGAGGAAAATACCACTATACAATTCCCAAGTCGAAGCCCTTCTGGAAAACGCAGTCACGTTGAAAATTCAAAATAACGTTCTCTAGAAGAGGGAAATTGGGAGACAAAGTCACATTCCTTCAGAAAATTGTAGAAGAGTGGCATTCAAAGCATTAAAGGGATGTCAATCAAAGGAGTGAATACAATTTAAAGGTGTGGAGGGCCGATGCCAAGGGAAGAGTACATGACCAAGAGTGCAACAAAAGCATTGAAACATCCAAATCAAAACACCCTAGCAACCAAATTCTAGACACTAAGTTTGTGTCATAATAAAATCATGGTAAGCCCTAGTGGTGATAAGAAAATCTTGCCCAAGTTTATCAACAATGGATTCATGGATTCCCCTTAGGCAGTCTGAGACTACTGAAACAATCCAAATAACAATGGACAAATGATATAGAAATTTAGCTATGATCTTTTCAGCCAGCTTGCAATGTGTAGCAATTGACTGGTATACCATGATTGGTGTGATGTCCCCACTCTAGTCAATTCTTGGGAACAGTGTGTTAGCCCTTTTATTGGAGCCCTGTGAGCTAGTTGGATTGATTAGAGGGTCAGTGGTACTTTCTAGGGAGTTGGATAGTTCTCATGTTCAGAGCCCTATGTTGGTTCATAGCAGGCATTAGCAGTTCAGGAGTCGACAGCTTCTAATGACACGGGATTCTATAAAGATTTGTGGAAGTTATGCCTATTTGAGTGATTTAAGTTATTTATTAACTTAATATTCTATTATAAAGTCAAATTGCCTTTATACTTTTCAAATTCACATAAATATTCTCTAAAAGTGATTTAATATTTAATCACTTAAATTAATAAAGTGCGCCCACTTTATTTGAGTCAAAAACTATTGAAAGTGACTAAAATTATAATTTAAAAGATTTAAATATCAAAAGTGGCATATCTTTTTGGAAGTCATGCCTTTTTGGCATTTATGGGCATTTTGGGCAATGAGAAATTCATCTTTGAAGATTTTGACTTTGCCTTTGGCTTCTTCCTATGCTTCTCCTATGATAGGGTTTCGAGCATTTTTTTTCCATTGGAGAGCGATACCTCTTCAGTGTTGAGCACTCCTGAGATTGTGAAAGATCAATTGAATCAGTGCAGTTGAGAGCTTCATTCAGAGGTTCTACATGATTCAGAAAGAGTATTATATAAAGATTTATTGTTGATTGCAATAAGAAAGGGGTTTCTTCCTTGTGGCACCTTCTTCTTCAGATCATTGGCATCCAGCAAGGTTATTACTCATTCTTCTTCTTGACCATACGACTTGCTGTGGGAATTGTGCATTCTACGAAGGCGTGTGAAGGGTTTGGTTGAAACACCTTCCTTTTGGTTGCCTTTTGACTTCCATCCTTGGCATATAGTATTTTTCGAGGCAGGAGATCCTAAATCTAGAGGCCAGGAGTCCTTTACTGTCAGTTTTCAGCATTCTTGGTAGGCTAGTTGGCTTATGTTTTAAATTAAAAAATTGGAAACATTCTAGTATGTTTATCATTCGTGATCTCATTGTTTCAATAAAATAATGTCTTCTACATTTCCATTCAGTACGAAATCACTCTGTATTTCAGTTTATAACCTTTTATACGTTGTGCACCTTCTCTTCTATCTATGAACTTTTCTCTAAAAAACTAAAGTAACATGATAAGACATAAGAGTTTACTAGAGTTTGAGTTGAGAGCCAGAAGGGCTCATCACAGTGGTATCAGAGCCTATTAATCTTGCCAGCTTGTGGGAAAAACATTTCTAAGTGGCCACACCAGAATAGGCACTACACACGCAGGGGTACCAGAAATCAGCGAAATACTTTTGCACCTTTTCAGGCACCTCCCTTGTACGAATAGGAAGAGGATTCTGATTTTAATAGTATGGCTGAAAGGAATGATGATGCTTGTCTTAATGACGAAGACAGGGATGCTAAATAAGTACTGAGGGGAATGGTGGCCAGTCAAGAACAGGTGGCAAACATCCTTCAGCAACTTAGCACCAATGTGCAAAACTTGACAATTTCGAGGAGGCCGAATATTGATCAATATCAGGAAGGTAGCATACATGGAATCATACATTGGAGAGTTCCAAAGATTATCTATAATGGTGACAGGCATTTCAAAGAGAAGGCTCATCATATTGTTTATTGAGGGTCCTTTTGAGCCCATGAAAGGTTGGATAAAGGCATTTGATCCACCTACCTTACAGGAGACCATGAGGAAAGCTTGCAGTATGGAGCTCACTACACCTCGTAAGCAGTTTGGCACCAAACCTTCTTCCTACGACACTGAGAACAAATCTGATCCAAAGAAGGCTGATAATGTTAATCAAAAGAAAAGATTTGCAGCTCCATTAGATGGGGACACAATGAATGATCTATGTAGAAGGAAGCTCTGTTTCTACTATAAAGGTCCATATGACTTCAATCATGACTACCCACTCAAGCCTAAAGGGCAAAACAAGCACATGGAATGGTTTTATGAGGGGGTAACGTTAACTGACTTTTCTGATCAGCAAGCTGCTATTTATGACACAAATGAAGAAAAGTCAGAAAATGAGGTAGAATTTAAAGTAGAAAGTGAGCTACAGGAAGCTCATATGTCCAGCATGCAGAGAGAAGGTTATTTCAAGCTCCGTGGGATTCTAGCAAGTCAAAGAGTCATATCTCTTTTGGACACAAGTGCAACCCACAACTTTATTGATTCACGGTTAGTGGAGAAAAGGGGAATTCAAACTCAGTTGTTTTAAGGCATTCGAGTGGGGTTGCCGATGGTCACACTCTCACCTATGAGAGGATGATTCCTAATTTACCATTGAAACTCAACAATTTTGAGTTTATCGCAGATTTTTATGTTGTGAACATGGGAGGAACGGATATAGTTCTCAGCATGAAGTGGCTTCATGCTATAGGAGAGTTCACACTTAATTTGCGTGATATGGAGATGAAATTCAAAATTGATGGCACTTCCATCCTTGACGTCTAGTATTTTCAGATACTTGTAAATTTGTCTCTAATAGCCACCAATGACCTGAATGTCGAGATAAAGGTAAGAAATTTCACCCATCTTGAATTATATCATTGATCTAATCTTTGATTTCACGTAGCTGAGCCGATGTCTCTTTTATGTTACACCTACTGTCTTGCGGAAGGGCTACCTGATGCAACTGTTGGATAGGCTAGCAATCTCTCCAATACTTGTTTTCGGCCTCCAACTTTACAATCCTCTTGTTTGTCTTCCTCAATCTTTCTCTAATTGAAAACAGATTCCATGTCATCCGTGATTCTTCCCAAGTTATGCTCTACTATCTCATACTCTTGGGCTACAATCCCATCCACTGTCTTGCTAACCTTTGGTATAGCAACCTAAATGTTTCGATGACCCTCATCATCACTCTTGATTACCCTTGCCATTGTTTTTGTAATTTGTTTCTATTTCTCACTATCCTCCTTTTCCACTAACCCTTGAGTATCTTCATCTGTTCGGACAGTCACCACCTCGCCTCTTGGCATAAGCATTTACCTTAACCATAGCAGTGCAGTGCATCTCCCCAAATCTGGATTTGGTTTGTCTAGCAAAGCATCACCAATGGCGTCAGGCGCCTGGCTTATTTCCTCAATATCAATTGGCCTATCCTCATCTTCACTAGTGATTGTCATATCATCTCCATGTTGGTTCTCCGAAAGAGGAGAGTATCCGGTACTATCACTGTAACCACCTGATTCTAAATTAGAACTCACCTCTATCAAGACCCTTTGTCCACTTTTATTAACCTCTTAGCTCCTAGCCTCAATTATGTTCTCCCTTGATGGTGCTACATTTTGTCTCTTTGTTGGAGGCCCCTGATGTTCTTTACTTTTCTCAACCTCCAAATTTCTCTTCTTGCTTTTAACTACTCTTTGTTGTTGGCTACTGCCCCCACCTTTCTATCTGACTGACTCCTCTAAACCTTCCTCCAGTTTCATCTTCTCATAAGTAAGGTGTATGTTCCGATTTTGTAATTGCCTTAACTTCTCATCATACCCACTGACAATCTTAAGAAGCTAGCTTCCTTACATGAAAGTCATCCTATGCATTGGCCCAAAAATCTTCTATAGTAGGAATATGTTTGAATGTGTTTTCATGAGATGCCTTGATAAGACCATTAGGATCGAATTATTGTCTTGGTCTATACCATCCTAGATGATACCGTTCAAACTCCTCCTCCGCAGCTGCAAAAGCGACAGGATTGGGGTGAGTATCATTGCCTATTCCAAATAAGAAGATAATCCCTGTTTCACCTTTAAGTTTCATCATTTTGTCATAATGCTCAAGTTGCCTAGCCAACTCCATCAAAACTATCTTGTTGGGTGGGTACCTTGGAAGTCTCTTGGGACAAACTATACTTCCTGCTACTCTAATATATGTGATTTGTGGAAATTGGATGAACCAACTCCCATACTTCTTAACATTTACTTCCACTTCCATTAAAAACCTCCTAGCAGGGGTCCCTTGTAATATCCTTACCGTCTTCATGGCAAAGGCATCATAAAACATCTTATACTCTTTGGTGTTCTGCAAATGAAGTTGTAGATAGCACTCATGCACCAAACATTGCCCCGGCCCATTGCCGATCACTCCTAAGGCCTTAAGTTCAGGATTTTCATATAGCCTCGCAATCAGATAGAAAAGATAGGATCCCATGTAGACTTGCTTTTGAATTTGCATTGTCCTAAGTTGCAACTCTAAATTTCATTTATGATTCTAGCCCAATCAAATTTTCTCTTTCCATTTTCAATTTCATCAATAAAATAGTACATCTAGTTCTCAAATTGCATGCATTGAGCCACGCCCATGATTCAGCTGAGAAGAACAATAAGGTCACCATACTCTAATTTGAAATCTGACTTGATGAGCTTTCACGACTTGGTAACTCCCTTCTTGCCTTCGTGTAACCAATTCTACTTTAAATGAATGAAATAAGCCTCCTGGTTATCCTAAAAGAACTTGGTTGTTTGATCCATCATTACCACTGTCATGCCTTTATACTGGAGAATATTAAATACCTCTTCGACCACTTGTCCGCTAATGTTAGCCAACACTCTCTTCCCTTCATCAAAAATGATGGACTTGGTCACAATATCAAACCGAGATGCACACTCCATTACCAATTCCGAACAAGGCAAGGTAGGAGGAAAAGTCGCCGCGTGTACAATTCCACTCTTGTAGATCTTCTTCACCATGGGGGATTGTCCTTCCTTCAATTTATCCTTCAACTGTACCATGTTCACCATGCTGATATTGGTGTCACTTATTCATCTCACTTTCGAGAAGAAGGTGGTCTTAGGCATCATGTCTTCCTTGTCTTTTTTGGCATTCGTTCCCTTTGAGTTCTTAATTGCACTAAAATCCACCATCCTAAACAATTATTTCTACCCCTTCGTTCTAAATGATATGGACTACACTATCACTATGCAATCTTCTTTCTATCGATGGAATCTAGCTTATTTTTGCCTCTGCAAATCCCATCTCTACACTTATCAATCTCCAAACTTCAATCCTAAGGGTGGGACTACCACTTATTTCTGCCTCTTCATTACCTTAGGATGGACTACACTTATATCTCCCAACTTCAATCCTAGGGTAGTCTAGCTTATTTCTACCTCTCAAAGTGTCATATCATGAAATCTACACCTATATCTCCCAACTTTAACCTATCAATGGAAATGATGAAGTAGTGGATGAAAAGTGCAAGAAGAAGATGAAACGAACCAAGCAAGAACAAGGAATAAAATCCGCCTTTAAAATCAATCTTCACCTCTAAAAATGAATGAGAATCTTACCTTAAATCTGCCTTCTACCAATAATCGGGCCTCTTCAAATTCAAATCAAATCTCAGAAATTTCAATCCCCCTTGCAAACAATGATGCCCTAGCAAATGAAGTGCTTGCAAAAAAATCTGCCCTTTCCACTGAATTTTGACCTCCTTGCCAAAATCGCTCAATTTGAAGAAAATTGCTGTCCTAGGGCAGAAAAATCTGCTCCAAATCAGAAATTTGATTCTCTAAATTCGCCCAAAATTGCCAAAAATCAAACCCCAAATCGCCTTATCTCCCACTCCAAACAAAATCACCATAGCTGGAGGAAGAATTCGCTACCAAAGAAGGAAATCTCAGACCTCAAAAAATCGCTCAATTCTGCAAAATCAGACCTTCAACTCCAAAATCTTCTTAGGGCAGAATTCGCCCAACTTGAAGGAAGGAAATCGCTCCCAATAAATGGAAAATCAGACCCCAAAAATCGCTGCCAAGGAAGAATTCACCCAATTAAAGGAGAAATTCGCACATCCAAAGAAGAGGATTGGGAAAGAATGAGGAAATAAGAGGGGGGAGCCCCTTCTTATATCCTTCAGTTGATCTCCAAAGTGGGTCGACCTACCTGGTGGGAAACAAAACTTAAGTTAGACCTCCAAAGATGGCCCAATTTTAAATAAAACATGAAAATAACTAAGCCCCATAGTGATATTGGTCCATTTAATTGCCAGTTTGACCTAGAATTGCAAAATAGAAATAAGGTAAACCTAGGAGATGTCAAAATTTTCCTTTAATCAATGTTTTGGCAATTAAAATATCATTAAAATCGAATCTAGCAAGTCAAAATTAATTTTCAATTCCAAATTACCAATTACCTTTAACATTTCTAAAATCCTCTAGGCAAAATTTCAACCAAATTAATGAGATTTTGCAATTTAATCCAATTTCAACTTTGCAATACAATTTCAATTTTTTAACAAAATAAATCCTTTTCCCAGCTATTGAAATTCAAACTCTAAATCCAATTTCACTATCAACATTTCTTTTCACCAAAAAATTTCAAGATTTCCAAAACAACTAAATCTAACGAATTCATTTTGAAAATACTCAGACTTATACAATTATTTCAAATTTTAAAAAATCCAAGTCCAAAATTTGCAATTTTATCCTACCAGATATCATTTTAACCATCGAAAAAAATGTTGGTTGAATTGCGTTTGGCCGAAGGACAAAATCACATGTTCTAGAAAATCAAGTTTCGCACCGCGTAAAAACAAATTAAATTCCTCTCTTGGCCCGAATGCATCCAAGGTGTAAATTTGCCAATTGAAAAAAAACTCTAGACCACTCCAATTTTTGCAAGGCAACCGAAAATTTCCAAAAATCCATGAAAATTGCCGAGGCTTGCCCGAAAAAGAGGGTCCCCAAAAATTTTGGGGCGATGGTGTGAAAACCTCACAACAGTCTTTTACTCTCTCTGAAAATGCCACAAGGGATTGCATATTTTCAGCCTCTTCCATAGTGTGCCTAGCCCACACTTTCACTATTAGCTGAAATATTACTAGGACTGGCATAAGTATCTATAAGATCAACAAAATCAGCAGAGTCTTCTAAATCTGTATTCTCTCTATGAATCTTTGAAGGTGGATCTAGATGAGCCATATCCATGTCTCGAGGAGGCTCAAACTCTTCTCTATCAAGTTCCATATTAGTCTCTTTGGCTGAATTCAACTTTGAAATAATGGGAACTAGATAATCCTTAATAGAATCGATCAGGATCTTCTTTGCCATAATCTTGTTCTTTTTCCATTGAGCTTTCTTGGTTTCTTCAAAAGGTTGTGCTACACCAAAATTACATAGTCAAGGAGATCATTCTCTTCAATACTAATCAGAATTCTAGATTTCGAAGAAGAGGAATTTGAAGAACCATCTAATGTCTTCAACTTTCAAACCGTTCACCATTGTAAAAGCTGAAACAAACAACTGGATAGCAAAAGCAAAGAGTAAAAAATATAACTTAATACTTCTGGTTCTGGATCGATTCCTTAGACCAGCTCTTATAACATGTTAAAATTTCGAACCGGAAATATAAGATTGCATCAAATCGAATACAAAAATTCAAAACAACAAATAACACAAGTTTTCTTGGGAAAAACACTCCTCTCCAAGGGGAACAACCCAGCCCACGAAACGATGATGTCTTTATTGAAATTGCAAAAACAATTACAAAATATATGTTCCTCATTGACGTCCTCCGCATGAAAGTCAATAATCCTAGATTCAACTTTGAACAAATTTAATCACAGAGCTCATCAATCATGATTAGACACAAATAAACAACAAAGAGTATCTAAGATAATGCATGATACGAAAAATATAGAGCTAATACAATCTGGACATAATATATAAAAATCACTTCGATGCTGCTCACATACACAGTATAGCATCTATCAACTGCATAGAATTAAAACACTGATAATAATTCCCAAAAATAACAGAACACTGAATTATCAACAATCTAAAGTTAACTCTAACAAAACTCCTCTTCAAGAAAATGAACAATACAGAAAAGCCAACAATCCCAACATTCGAAGAATAAGTGATTGGCGAACGGTGAGACTCCTGTCATTACAAACATCCACTGTAGCAACATAATGTGAAATGGCACTCTCATACAAACTATTGCAAGTTGACATCAAATGAAGGAACAACAACATGAAGAGTATTGAAACTCCATATCAAAAACAGCATAAACAAATAAATGTCTACATAACCTCCGCAACAGCTGAAGACTCCACATCAATGTCATTAAACAACACATATGCATTTGAAGCTGACTCAACAGCCGAGTCATTAGCCACCAAAAACCAATACAAAGAAGACAAGAAAATGAGCCAAGAAGGATAGTGACGAGCGTAGCCATAGCTCAAACACCACAAAAGTAACTTGAGATTTAACAACAGCAACATAAAATATGTTGAAGACCATAACTAATAGAGGCACAACAAAAATACTCAAGCATCAAACAGTAGATGAATCTTAGAGAGCTCTCAGCAATCATCAATAACATTCACCAGGAGATGCATTTATTGAGCAATCTTTTGAGATATTTTGTGAAAATTTTACAAGGCAGCAAGCTAAGTTAATCCAATTAGTTGTGCTCCTAAGAGATAAGAATTGGTAGCTCAATCACATGTAGAAAAAAGAAACCAATATCTAAGACAAATTCTAATAAGTCTCTCACCTCTTCTAAAGAAGATGCACCTAAGAAGGAAAAGCACACATTGCAAAAGAATTGGGCATGACAAAAAAAGTTGTTATAGAAAATTGATTGATCAATTTAGAAAAGATAAAAAGCAGGGCTCTTTTTGCACCTATGATTCATGAGTCAAGGAGACCGCTTCTCGATCCTAGAGCTTCACATAAAATGGCTTCATCATAGAATATGCTCTCTTCATTTGAGCCCTATACTTTACCACACATCCTATCGGGGAACAACATGTGTGTGAATGTGTTTGTCGAAAAGGATGTTTTGGCATAGGAGAAAAAAAATTAATTGATGTACTCCAAATTCCAAGCTTGTCAACTAGTCTCCTTCCAATCTCTCAAATTGCACATAGTGGAGCAAGGAAAACTATTTATTTCACATTTGATTGTGTGATTATTAGAGACTTGGAGAGTAAAGAGACCATTGGTGTTGACATAGTAGATAATGCATCTAACTTGTACACCTTTTCATATTTTGCTCTAAATGATAGTGCAACTCCTTTGACTGATCTAGTGAAGTTTATTCACTTCAACCATGGTGTTCTTTCATCTACTTTGACTGTTCATACCTATGTTGAGTTTCCAATATTATGAAGTAATTGGAAAATATTTGCTTATTATTAGCGGAGACCAAGAGGTCAATATACACAAATGAATAGAACGATGTTTTCTTAGGATACAATCATAAAGAATAGAAACTTTCTATTCTAGGTAAGAGTTATCTACACCTAACTAAAAATTAGATATATTCTACTATTTACAATAGATCACAAATAGATTACCATTAACTAATAATAGACGTTCATCTAGTATCACAATACCCTCCCTAAACGATTAATCTATCCACAACACCATGTTGTCCTCTGAATTTGACAAACTTATCAAGACCAGGAGGCTTGGTGAGAATGTCTACAGTCTAATCTATTGTAGGAACATACTACAAGTCTATTGTCCTGTCATTAACCAGCTGTCGTATGTAGTGACAGTGAATATCCACATGCTTGGTTTGTTCATGGAAGATTGGACTTCATGCTAACTTGATAACACCTTCGTTATCAACAAACAGAGTAGTCAGTCCTGCTGGTGACATCTGCATATCCCCAAGCATCCAACAAAGCCAAACAGCTTCACATCGTCCCTTAACAGTCCCTTTTTATTCCGCCTCTATCCAAGAGAGAGAAACTGCCTGTTGCTTCTTACTGGTCTACGTCACCACATCGAATCCCAAACTGAACACATATCCAAAAGTTGACTTTTTATAGAGCCTACCCAGCCTAAATCTGTGAACCCACTAAGTCTAGAATTAGAACTTCGAGAGTAAAGAAGTCCATAAGCTGAAGTGTCTTTCACATAATGAAGCACAAACTTTGCTACCATCCAATGATCAGCCTTAGGATCTGTCATAAAGCGTGATACATATCTAACTGTGAAGTTGATATCAGGCCTAGTAGCAGAGAGGTAGATGAGGCTTCCTATTAGTTGCTTGTATGTAGCATCATCAACGAGAAGAGAATCAGACTTTCCGGATAACTTGAGACCTTTCTCCATGGGTGTAGATGTTGGCTTGCAATACTGCATACGAAATTCGTCTAACAAAGCCCTAGCATATTTGGAGCGAGAGATTAATATACCAAAAGACTATTGCCAAACCTCAACACTTGAGCAATAATGCATGAGCCCAAGGTCAGTCATATCAAAAGACTGGCATAAATTATGTTTGATTCACAAAATCAAAGATGTTGAATTGCCAGTGATGATCAAATCATCCATAAAAATAACCACAAAGATGATGTCATTGTCAGTAATCTTGATGTACAAATTTGAGTCAGAAAAACTCCTCTTGAAGCCTTGATCACTGAGGTACTTATCAATTTTGATGTACCATGCCCAAGGGGCCTACTTCAAGCCATAGAGAGCTTTCACTAATCTAAGAACCTAATGTTATTTTCGGACAACCTTGAAATTAGTAGGCTGTCATGGAGATCACCATATAGGAAAGCACTCTTGACGTCCATTTGATGGACCTTCCAACCAAACTAAGTTGCCATGGCTAGGACTAATCTGATGGTGCTCACCTTTGCAGTAGGAGCAAAGGTGTCCTCATAATCAATGCCCTAATGCTAAGGAAAGCCCTTTGCAACTAAATAAGCTTTGTACTTATTCAAAGTACAATCAGATTTGTATTTGACTTTATAAACCCATTTGCAGCCTATGGGTTTCTTCCTTAGTGGAAGATCATAAAGGACCTAGATGTTATTCTTCATCAGGCTCTGGTTCTCAGATGTCATGGCATGTTCCCACTCTGGAATCCCTTTAGCCTCGGAGTATGTTTGAAGTTCAAACACACTGTAAATGTTGGCCATGAGTGCAAAGTTAACAGACTCTGTAGGTTTTCTCTTTTTCCAAGCAGTTCTCCCCTCAATGAGTTCATCATCTTGAAGATCAGCAAGTGTCTTAGCCCACCACTTAGGCTGGAGCGGAGAATGACCACCATTAGTATCAGGAGATGCTTGGTGATCAAGTTCTTCATCTGACAAATCCAAATCAAACTCAAGTGAAGCATCTACAAATATTGGTGATCCTACAAGAGAAGCTGGAGGTGTCTATATAGGGATCACTTGTATAAGTGGAGTTGTAAGAGCTACTGGAGCCCTCCCATCAAGTAGACCTAATGGAAGCCTGACTCCGAAATCATGAGCCTTCATAGGCTGGTCTATTGGATCAGGAACAGGAGAAACAAGCATGAAAGGTCCTTGCTGCTCATCAAAGACTACATCACAACTGTTGATGAGACGAGATGTCTCAATGTCGATCAAGTAGTAGGCTTTGTGAAGACTACTATATCCAACAAGCATGAGTTTCTAACTCTTGGCATCCAACTTGGTGCGTGGCACATCTAGGATCCAAACAAAAGCTAGGGAGCCATAAACCATGAGGTGACTGATTTTGGGCTTGCGACCTTACCAAGCCTCTTTCAAAGTTTTACCTTTGACCGCCACTGTAGGTGAGCCGTTCAAAAGATAAACTACAGTGTTAACTGCTTCTACCGAAAACTTCTTCGGAACATGTCTATGTTCGAGCATATATCTAGCCAATTCAGTGATTGTTCTGTTCCAACATTCAACTACATTGTTCTGTTGTGGTGTGTGGGGTATGGTTAATTGAAGTTTGATGCCATGGGTATCCAAAAAGCTAGAGAATTCATTAGAACAAAATTTCCCCCCCATTCTCTAACCTAAGAGTAATAATAGATTTCCCAGACTCTTTTTCAACTAAAGGTTTAAACTTCTATAATACAAGGAATGCATCTAATTTCTTTTTAAGTAACTACACCCACATTTTTCTACTGAAATCATCAACAAACAACAAAAAACACTTGAACCCAAGAATAGGAGTGGCCATAAGGCCGCAAATATCAACATGAACAAGTTGAAGTACCTAAGAAGCTCGCCATGAATTGCCACTTTTGAAAGGTGTTTAATGTTGCTTCCCAGTCTGGCATGCATCACAAACTCTGAGTTGTTTTGTCTAAATCTTTGCCAATCCAAGGACAAGCTCATCCCAAGCAAGCTGAGGAAGATAATGCACATTTAAGTGCACATATCGTTGAAGCCAAAGTGTGCTAACAAAAGACCGCCGAGCAATCATAGCTAAGTCCCGAGAATCACCAGAATCATTAAGTCAAAAAAGACCATAATCCTCAAGACCCGCTGCAATAGTAGATTGAATCACCCAATCAGTGATGGTACACTGATGTGAATTAAAGGTGGCATCCAAGTGTGGAGAATGTTGGAGTACCTGACTAACTAATGGTAGATTTAGTTCTATCCCTGAAACGTAGTACACATCGAGGAAAATAAGATTCCTCCCAGCAAACTGAATATGAATGTTGCCGACAACGGTGTACTCTTCTTTGCCACCAAAAATAACAAAATTTGAATAAGACTGATTGTCAATAAACTAGTCTCTAGGGTGGGTGAAATGACAAGAGGCACCTAAATCAATGTACCAGGCAAATGACTTGACATGATCTGCATGTCTTTTAGCCATGGAGGCGTAAAAGGCAGATTCTGTCTGCTCGATGTGCTTTACACTGTTCGCTTTGGGTTACGAACCGGATTGCTTAGATTGTGCAACTAAGCGTTTCCGACATTCAATCTTCATGTGTCCAAATTTGTGGCAAGAGTTGCATTGAATAATTTTCTTCTGGGAGTCGTTTGAGCTAGAGCTAAGACAACTATTGAAACTTGCCTTTATCCTTCTGAAAGGATTTAGCAGCAAAGGCTTGCTCTGTGGAGATGGAGCTGGAGTTGCTACTGAACTATTGATTCCACCAATCTTGCTGAATCAGAAGTGTGTAGAGATCAATGAACTTCAAATCAACACCAGACAACATAATGTTGAGAGTCTCAATAAAATGCTCGTAGGACTTTGGTAAACTCCGAAGAGTGATAACCATAATGTCCTCTTCCTCCATCTTGCGACCAATGGCAAGCAACTGATCACGAATTTCCTAAATCCTAAAGGAAATCCTATTTAGGTGAGTCTGGAGCGAGGTTCGCTCATCCATGATAATAGAAAACAATGTTCTTCAAGATGAAGGCTTCGTTTTTGTCAAAAGTCTCGTGAAGACCTTTGAGATGTGCCCATATCTCAACAGCTGACTTGTTGGATGGAATCTGAGAGAGTTGATCATCAACTATGGATAATTTGAGAAGCATCACTACCTTCTGATTATTCAAATCCCATGTATCCTGATCAAGAGCAGGGGCAGTTGGAGTATTGGCTCTGATACCATATTATGAGACGCGATTTGGAGCACAAAACAAATGTGTTTCAGCATTCAAATTTCTCAAGGCAGAAACCCTAGGTGGGTTGTAGAGAAAAAGACAGAAATAATTTCGAAAATTTGAAGAAATAATTTCAAATGAAATTATAAATTTGTGGAAAAAATTGAAGTATTGGCTTTGATACCATATTATAAAGTAAATGGACATTATTTTCTTATTATTAATAGAGACCAAGAGGTCAATATATACAAATGAATGGAATGATATTTCCTTAGGAAACGATAGTAAAGAATAAAAACTTTCTATTCTAGCTAAGAGTTATCTATAGATAACTAAATATTGGAAACATTCTAATGTTTATAATAGATTACAAATAGATTACCATTAACTAATAATAGACGTTCATCTAGTATCGTAATATCCAACACATCTACCTCTTGCTTCTTCAAAGTTAACTATAGCTATGCCTTCCAATACTTCAAATGAACAAGATGGTTTTTGTCATTTAGATTCAACTTTGTGAGATGACCTTTTGACACAATGCAGATTTGTTTTGCAACTCCTATCTTAAAAATTTGGGAGAACAAACTTGAAGATACCCATTTCCTCTTTGATAATAGTATAGGACACATATACCACATCATCTTTCTCTTTGGAGATTGTTACTTATGAATCTTTACAAGTTGATAGATTAGTTTCCCCCCATTGCATTGTGAAATCCTTTAGTGTTTACATGTGGACACTTAAGCAGTTCTTAGAGGCATACATCACAAGACTCCGTCCCTCATCACTCTTGGAAAGGGAATTTTGTCAAAATGCACCATTGGATTTGTTTCTTCCCAAAGAAAGAAATGTTCTTTTCCAATTTTAGACATTTATCAATAATCAATTTTGAGCAATTGGTGTTGGCATGGGAGATGAGTTTCAAGGGGAGGTCTGTTTCCTCTTTTAGAGAGGAGCTTTTTCCTACATATTTTTCTCCTTAACTCCATTTGTGTGAAACCTTATGAACATGGGTGCCTAACAAGGTCATGTTGTCAAGACCCATCTGCTAAGCTGCGCTTCAGGCGGGGTAAGGGGTGTTCGTACGAACAGGGTATATAATCTAACTGGTTCCCATGTAGGTCCTATTCACACTTACTTAACTAGAGCACTGTTAGATTATCTACTTTTTGTCTGATGTCATATGCTGTGACACTTGTCCTAATCCTATGTTGTTCTTTCTCTCATCTTACATAAGCAAATTTACTCTTATACGTTTTGTATCCTATTCCATTGTAATGGCTTTATAGTCTAGCATTCATTTCCTGCTGCTCTCTTGTGGAAAGTTGTTTTTGGTTTTGTAGTGGATCCTGCATGTTTGAGTCTAGTATCACTATTACAAAAATAATAACATTTGACTAGTATAAGGAATATGATGTCACAAAATACAACACAAGTAACAAAATGCCAAGAACCCTCTAGAGAAAGGCGATGAGATGAATAAAATTATAAATCCAGTAAGGGTAACCTATTAGCATCTCCCTACTAATGGTTGTGTTGATACAAGAAATATAATTGTCAATAATGGCTTACAAAGACCTTCACAGCAATACAGTCTCCATTACCTCCAGTCTGTTACTGTGCAACAATTCTCTGCCACTCTCTCTTTCTTTCAAAATCAGTCTGAGAATATCTTCTCAAGCTATCCAATCACCTAACTGCTTTCTCTCGGCCTGATATACTTTCCCAATTGCCCTCTGCTAAAGGATAGCATCCCTCGGCTTCCTCGAGCGTCCCTTCCCATTTCTCCATCAAAGGTGGATGGCTAGCATAGCTGGCAACCATCAGTATGCAACTACCAAGGCACTTGAGAATCCTATTCACCAATAGCCTGCATAAGAAAAAACCACACATAACAGTCTGTCAATGTGGACAGAGATATATGACCATAGCAAAGCAGGAAAAAAGAGTCTTCACATCCCCATATCGGCTACCAACTCAACAAAACAGTTTGACACAATAAAGGAGTCAGGCAACGCTTCATCCAGCTTCTAGATAAGGAAAACGCTACTCAAATAAGGTCAACTGCCAGTCCAATACACATAGGACTTCCAACTTCTGATATTGATGTCCCAGACTGCCCTATAGAGAGTGTAGATAAAGAAAGTCACCTCTATTTGCATCATGTTGACATTCTGGACCACCACAAAACACAAATTGAACCATACCTCAAACACACAAGCTACTCTTAACCATTTCCAACACCTACTGCACCTTTCAAGTAGCTTAGAGCAACTTGTGACAAGCCTAGAGGATGCCTGTAACAGCCTTTTTGATGCCAATATAAAGCCCCTAGGCACTTGTAGCAACTTACAATAGTCATGCCTGACTGAGAAACTTCTAGATCCAGGCAACCCAAGCAAGCTCTCCAATCAATCTTCACCAAAATGTATTGTATTGACAGATTGAGGGATTAGCTCAGATATCATCAAATGAGGCTTTATAGATGCTTGGAAGGTGAACTTTATCTTCTCAAGTTCACTAGGCCTAATCCCAGTTTTTTTAATTCAAATGGGTTACTCTTTGATGACTACCAAAAAAGTGTACTGGAAAACAGTGAAATAAATTGCAAATCTGTAAAATTTTCCATAGTACTTTTTAGTTATGGCTTCACAGTATAAACAATTACAAATAACTTCTGACCATATTTAAAGGGATTTCGAAGGTTCGACAGTTAACATAATATCAAGTCCAAAATATAGATTTCATTTCACAAGCAGCTTCCTCTGTAGGAATTAATACTTCACAGGTGCACTTCGAAGCAGCTGTAGGGCAGTAAGCCAATCAATTTGTTTGAGAAAGGTTTACAAAGCCAACACTATTTCATAATCCTACATTAAGTCACAACTAAGTACATCAGCATCTCATTAGGCACCTTCTACAGAGCAAAGAAATTAAGCTTTGTCTGCCCAGTACAGGGCCAAGGAACAGATATGTTCACCAAACACCAAATACAGGGATTTAATAAACAAACAAAAAGGCCTTTAAGAAAAGGAGATAAGAAAAAATATATGTATGCTTTTAAGGAAGTAATATGTCCTCTTGAATGTATTTACCGTTTACACCAAGTGTACATGGGCTAAACAAGTTATATCAGTTATAGATCTCTAACTGACACTACAGAAGCCATAGAACAACAGTTCAGCCATACAAGGTTTATTAAAGTTTTTAGTCTTGAGTTATAAATATGAAATAACAAAGCAAGTATGAAAAAATATTGAAAAGTTTGACCCGATGACCTAAACTCGCATTGTTATACATAAGCCTTCCCTAGTAGCTAAATGGAACAAGAATTGGCGTAGACCTCAAGGATAAATTAACCTAGCTATGTCTTACAGATGAAGAAGCAGCTAATTGTGATCTCAGAAATGCCTGCAAGATGTGGTGAGCCATTTTTCCAGCCACGTCAAACTCTTAAAATGTGCGTTTCCTTGATCCTTCAAAATTCTTCAGGTGATGCAGTTGTGAAGTATTTCCTGCAAGCAATGATAAATGAGTTACACAAATGAACTGCTCATAATTAAGTCAAATTTCTGTAACATTATTATACTCGATGTAATCATTTTTGACCTCATATGTTGAGATTCAATCCATATTTGTTTCCAAAAGAAGTTCAAAAGCAATAGAATTAGCAGAAAATGTAAATCAACAATTGAGTAATCTTGCAGCTAGCACTAAATCATGAACATTGAGAGATCACAAAGCATATAATATGTATTGTGGCATTACAAATGCATAACAACTGCAGAGTTCCATGTACATATTTAAACATAAAAACGAAAAGACGGTGAGACAAAAGTGCAAGATTTAGAAATAAAATGATATCGAACATCAACACAAGTTAGTTATGAAGCAGATTGTGCAAAGATATTGTCGCCGGATATGGTAGATTGTGCATATAAGAAATTGCTATCAGGTAAAGGAGATTTTTCACGAAGGAGATTGTCACTGTTCAACCTACGTTCAATGCTGAGTTTAGTCTAATATTCATAATGTACAACTTAAGTCTTAAACTAATTGGACAATAATTACAAGGCATTCTTAACATAAAACAAACAAATCAAGTATAAAACTAATTGGTCAATATTTACAATGATGTGTTTAGTCCAATATTCATAAACAAAGATCCTGGACTCACCAGGACTCGATGAGTCCCAAGCTGGGTGACCTTGGCCAAGTCCTTGGGGCCTGGGCTTGGGCTCGTCTGTGTCCTAGGCAAGACTCAGCAAAAACTCACGGACTTCCAGAGTTGATAAGTAGAAAAGACAAGGAGGCTACTATGACATATAGATTCATTTTGACATACTTCTGACATGCACTGAGGATTACCAAAACCTAGGAGGTGCTTATCTATAGGTAACCTGTAACATTGCACATTCTTTTATATTAGTATTACCGTAATACTAATATCAGAGTTCTGAGAATCGCCATGAAATCGCTTGAATTGCCGGTTTGACAATTCGATTCAACTTGGGCGATTTTTCATGAGTTGTGAATTGGATCAGCCAATTTTTTCCCATCAATCGCCAACTCATGTGATTCATGGACAAAATCCCCTGAATCATCCGCGAGGCGGGGCATAAAGTGGACTTAATTTTTTAACAAAACACATTTTTTTATTTTCTTTTTGGCCTTTCCTCTTTGTATTAACCCTAAAGGGTCTTCTAATTGTTAAGCATGAGTAGAAGAGAGGAAAAGTGAGAGAGAATAAGAGAAAAGAAAAACCACCGGTTTCCAGCCAGTAAGAAGGAAGAGCACCAAAGAGATCAAAAGTCCATCTGGGGAGGCCATAAATTGCATTGGGAGCATTAAGGAGTCAATAGCAACACTCCTCAACTCATTTGCAAGAGGTAAGAGCTGATTTTTTTTGGATTTTTTGTTACTTTTTTTAGTTTTCATTTGCAAATTTTGAATGTTTTTTAGTTTTACTATATTGCAAACTAGGGTTTGTTGTTTTGTAGCTTTTGTTTATTAGTTTCAAACTTTGATATTTTACTTGAATTTTCTTATTGCAGCAGCCCTTTGCTTTCATTTTCCGCAATGGGTAAAAAGATGAATGTTGGAAATATACCAAAAAAATTCCTAGAAGAAACAAATATCAAACGAAAAGTATGTTTTGTAAAGAAATAAATTCTGGTGATATTTATAGATTCAATTACCACATTGCTGCTATACCTGAACATGATATTACAATTTGCACTCAACAAACTGCTGAGGCAAAACACACTTGTTTAGTGGCATTAGAAAAATATGAACAAGAGAAATTGAATAAGAAAATTTAACTTGAAGGGTTAAGGGCTATTGGCTCCCATGCTCCTGTAGCTGCATCTGCATCAGCTTCCGCACCCGTAGGTTGTGTTGGAGAGGTTTCTTCCAGGCCTCCTTTTCGTCCTAATTCTACTGCTCATGCAAGTGCTAGTGCTAGTAGGTCTTATACTGAGATTGAGTCCAACTCCAACCTATTGCGGCCTAGAGTGTGGAAAAACAAAATGGATATTTACTTTGTGCCCTGCACTACTGCTTCACAATCCACGCTTGAATGGGTTTGAACAAAGAGATTCATGATGCTGCCAGAAAAGAGATTTGCAAATTTTGGTACTTTTGAAACATTCCATTTGTTGCAGCAAGGTAATTGATTATTTTTTCTTTGTTTTCTTTAAGGTTGAACTTAAAGTAAAACTTTAATTATATCTACTTGTTTTATGATTCATTTATTAATCATAGATTCGCTTTACAAGCTTACATAATGATTTGACATCTAAGTTTCTAATCATGATCTATTTGTGATAGGGCTCCTTATTGGCAAAATATGATAGATGTAGTTGTTATTTGTGGTCCAGGGTTTAAAGCCCCAACTGAAGCTGAGTTGAGTGGATACCTCTTGGATAAAATGGTAGAGAATATGAAGGTTGAGCTTGAGGAACATCGAAAGGAGTGGATCGAAAAAAGTTGCACCATCATAACTAATGGTTGGACAGATAGGAGGAATAGAACACTCCTCAATTTTCTTGTTTCCTATGGAGGTGATTGATCTCTACTTTCCTACGTACATAATTGTGAATCATGATTGAATATTTCAAATTTTGATTTGTTGATAATCCATTATAATTCATTGTTTTGTAGAATATACCATGTTCCTCAGATCTATTGATGCTTCCGCTCATATATAAAATGCCACATACTTATGTGAGGTTATTGAGGAAATCATAGCAAAGGTGGGGGAATAACGTGTGGTGCAGGCGGTGACGGATAATGCAGCAAGTTATGTTGTAGGTAAACTTATAACTTTTCAAGTTTTGAAAATAAATTTATTTGAATTTTGAACTTTTTCTAATTCTAAGTTTCCTAAGTTCTAATTAACTTAAAATTGTTGTAGGTAAACTTTTCATGGAGAGGCACCCCACCATATTTTGGTCCCCTTGTGCAGCACACTGCATTGACCTCAAGTTGGAAGAAATTGGCAAGCTTGAGTGGGTCAAATCATGTGTCGAAAGGGCAAAAAATAATATGCAAGTTTATTTATAATCATTCATTTGTCCTTAGCACAATGATGAAGTACATAAGAGGCAAGGAGTTAGCTCGTCCAAGCATCATGAGGTTTGCCTCGAATTTCATCACACTGTAGTCCTTGTCGACATCAAGGGACGACTTGAGGAGCATGTTTGTTGGGCGGGAGTGGATTTCATCTTCTTATGCTACAACCACTACAGTGGCAGATGTGGTGAATTGCATCATTGATGATGATGGTTTTTGGAAACATGCTAAAGAAATCCTTAAGGTAAATTTATTGCATTTTAACATTAAGTATTTTACTATTTAGTATTTAATATTTAATATTTAATTGTTTAATGATTTAGTTTTACTTAACGTTATATTATTTTATATTTAAGTTTTGACTCAATCTTTTTACTTTATATGCAGGTCACTGAGCCCTTGTATCTCTCCTACGAACTATTGATGGGGAGAAGCCCTCTATGGGCTACATATATGAGGGCATGGATAGGGTCAAGGAGACCATTAAAGCCCAATATGCAGGACTACAGGAGAAGTATGCCCCTATTTGGGATATCATTGATAAGAGATGGCAGAATCAGCTCCACCGACCCGTCCATGCAACAACTTACTTTATGAATCCAACAATTTGTTTTCATCCTGACTTCAAGGCGGATGAGGAGGTTCTCACCGGCTTATATACAGTGATCCAAAGGTTGAGTAGTGATGAGGATAGCACAATTGCAACCATTGAGCTCGACAAGCTCAATAATAAAGGGTCACTTTTCCCTGGCAGGATGGCCATAGATGCCCAAACAACAATACAGTCAAGTAAAAATTAAATAATATATTCATGAATCTAAAGTTTATGACTTATAAGTTGTGCATTTTAATTGTAGATTATGTAATTTTAAAGTTGTAAATGAGACTAAATGTTTTTGTTTTCCCTTATTTCAAATAGATGGTGGCAAATGTTTGGGCTCACAACCCCAAAACTTCAAAATATTGCCATCCGTATTCTGAGTCAACCAAGCAGCACTTCTAGATGTGAGCGCACTTGGTCCATGTTCGAGCACATCCACTCGAAGAGGAGAAATAGGTTGATTGTGCAAAGGTTGAATGATCTTGTCTTTGTTCATTACAACCTTCGTCTTAGGATCAGACAGATTTTGGGCGCTGACTCCTCTCTGATCATTCTTGAGGAGATTGATCCAGAATCAGAGTGACTCACTAAGGCTATGGATCCAGTCTTCACTGAGGAAGACCATGAGTGGGTTGACCAAGTGGATACAGAGGCTGAGGCTATGGCCATGGCAGAGGAGGCAACTAAAGCATGTTCAAGCACTAGTAGATGCACACACGCATGCACAGACACAAGGCATAGTGATGTTCGTGAGCCCATCTTACATGCAGGGGATATGGCTTGGCAGTCCTCTATGACCTACCTTAGACGTCATTCTAGTAGGGAGACTGGATGCTTAGAGGCAAAGGCTGAGGCTACGACCGAGCTTGGAGATGATGATAAGGCTTGAGTTGGAGCCTTGTTTTTTCATTTTGTTTACAGATATTGATACTGATAGACATACATTTTATGGATCTTTATCTTAGATTCTTACGTACATTTATGATTTGATGTCTTATGGATCTTCATCTTACATACATTCTACGATTTGAATAATTATGATCATATGATTTCTAACTTCAGCTAGCCTACAGTTTACATTTTACATGTAACATAGTTACAACTTACGTATGTGATGGATTTATCATTTATGTTCCATGTTTATGTATGTTAAGTTTTAACTTATATTTGATGATGTTATAGTGTGTTTAAGTTATATTCAATGAAGGGTGCATGAAATAAGTTTTAAGTTGTTAAAATCTCTAAATTTAAAGGGGTTTTTTTAATTTGCCGAATCATAGCCAATTCATGGCCGATTCACAATTCGATTCGGCTTTGCCGATTCTAATTCTCGTTACTTTGGTATTACCTACTTCTACATTTATCTTTTCTATACATTTAAAGAATTTTCTTTTCCTATTTGCATGTAATAATAGCATAGGCTCAACCATATGTTTGGATCGATGCATTGGTAAGCGTTGGTCATCCTCGGATGTCAAGTACAAGTATTTCTCCCCAAGGTGCAAATTAGGTAGTGGTTCCTAAATTTAATCTGCAGGTGCTCTAGAGTACCCATAGAAAACCTTTGTCACTTAGACAAGTCTTGTCGAGTTTTTGCCGAATCGTTTTACCAAGTCGAGTCCCAAGTCAGGTCACCCTTAGCAAGTCTGCACCAAGTCCAATTCTCATTTCTGTGTTCATAGAATCATAACACAAAACTTGTGCGCTAAACTAATAAGACAATGGTTACTCGTACACACACATATAAACATAGAAAGTAAAAGGCAGTGAAAAGAAAGCATTAGACAAATAAATGAGCCAAATTGTGCATGAAAGATATTCTTGTCAGGTAAAGTAGATTGTGCCAAGAAATTGTCATTAGGTGAACCATTAAACAGATTTTGCATGCAAGAGATTGTCACTGATTTGACCTAGATTCAATGGTGAGTTTAGTCTAGTATTCGTAACATACAACAATTACAAGACATTCTTTAGTTATGGGATGATGAACCTAGAGATAATCCTCTTATTGGGAACAGATGGTGTTTGAATGGAACTGTGCACTAACTTATAGATGACAATAAAGCTTTATTTTTTGGTACGCTCAAATGTGATTCTCAAAGGATCCAAAAAATATTGAATCAAAAAGTGCTAATGAATTGTAGCTTCACTTGTATTATTCCTAACTTGCCAATTCGGGTTCGTGGGTTCGAGCATAAAAAAAATTCCCACTTGGGTTTGTGGGTGGGTTCGTGAGTTTCTATGTGTGTGTGTGTGTGTGTGTGTGTGTGTGTGTGTGTGTGTGTGTGTGTGTGTGTGTGTGTGTGTGTGTGTGCAAAAAAAAGAAAAACATGCATAGTTGTAAAACTAACTTACAAAGTCATTTCATAGTATGAATATATCAATGCTACTCGATCATTGATCAATGCCAAATGTCAAAGATAAACATTAAATATGCTCATTAATCAATGTTAATATTGTAAAGAAAATCATACATTGAAAATATTAAAAAATGATATTTTAATGTAATTTAAAACACTTATGGCCCATAGTGCCAATCATGGACCCTGCCCAAATCCAGATCCAGACCCAAGCACGAATCTGGATCTGGACCCAAGCTCCAAGGTCCGAACCCGGTAACTAAGGATTATTCCTATCAATGAAATCAATGCCTAAGTGGTCTATCAGCTTTGAGCATTTGATTACTATCCTTGTTTTGTAAACTGCTATTATTATGGTTATCACAATACATGATTAATAATTAGTAAACTAACAATCATATATATATATAAAATTAATTTCGCCCTTGTTAACATTCTGACCTGCTATTGTACTGCCATGACTTTACAATGGATGTTAATAATAAAGGGCAATCTTAAGGAATAGGGGGATCAAAATCCTGGTTATCTTCACCCTTGCTTCTCCACATCAAAGATAATAGTCACATCTTCATGAAGACTAAAGCAAAACTTGCCACTAAATTGATTTTGGACTCGGGGTCTTGAGTTTGTGTTCTTAATTATAGTATGTTTATGTTTCATGTTTTTTTTTGGCAGTGGCAGCTGGTTTCAGTAAACTGCATAACATTTTGTTATTTCTAATTACTGAATCTTGCTTTCGGAAGTATATTTCTTCCCTTTTCTAGTTAATTTTCGCTTTGATGTCAATGTTTCTCTTACTGAGTGAGTAGCAATAGAACCCATTTTCATAGAAAAGACAAAAGGAAATGATAGAATCAAAACTCTCAAATTTTATATATATATCATAGTTACACCACCTTGGAGGACAGGAGGATGAATGAACGGGCGGGACAAGTTTCCAGGACATTGGGACAGAGGGGCCTTAATTTAGGGATGGCAAGGGGGCAGCGAGGGGACGGTGGCAAGGGGACCGGAGGGGTGTATATATTATACATATGTACTTAAAATTTGGAGGGTGTATATATTATACATATGATACTTAAAATGCTAGTAATGAAAATATTTATTGCAATATAAGATATAAAGATGTAAAAGAGTAAATACTTGAACAATGCATTGAATTGGAACATCAAACATTGAACATAAATGGTCAAATCAGCAAATAGTTGACACCGGGATGTCCCCCCATCCTTAGTGGAGATGGTGGAATCTAGTGGCACCACTAGGGAGGGAGAATGGAGTCCCCAAGTTCCTAGTGTATCCAAGTCCCCAGTACATGGGGCAAAAAGAGAGGGACGTGTTCCTGTGTTACTACAATATATATAGATATATATAACATACACACGTATATATATGTATTTACTATATTATTAAATATACATATATACATATTAATCATAATGTTGCTATTGATTATGATGTGAAACAATAATGAGTATTGATTAATCAGCATCGTATCAATTAATATATTGATTAGCGATCTATCATGAGACATGTCACACAAAGAGCGTTGTCACTACATGAAATATGTTCCTGTAGAGACATTTCCCTATGAGGAACATGTCTCCACACTATTATATATGTAATGATCAATCCAAGTATCTTACAATGTATAGAAATCGTAAGTGCAAAGCAAGGTACAGCAACAACATATCACATAGAATCTGCATATACACTGAAGAACAGTAGTTAAAATTTAAAATTCCTATAATCCATAAATCTCATTAAAATCAACATGATATCAGAGA
Organism: Cupressus sempervirens; assembly: GCA_028749045.1. Taxonomy (NCBI): domain Eukaryota; kingdom Viridiplantae; phylum Streptophyta; class Pinopsida; order Cupressales; family Cupressaceae; genus Cupressus; species Cupressus sempervirens. The sequence continues at coordinate 701,659,773 of CM053783.1, read as the reverse complement.
CAGGTTGATCCATGAGGATTTGTGTTTACTTATTGTAGAATAAGACCTAGAAGTATTCACCAATATGAGAAAAAGATGGTTCAAGCCAAATCGCTGAAAAACAATATGAAAGCATTGCCAGTAAATTTTAAAAGGATGAATGAATTGATAAGTCATGTTAATACGACATATTCTAGCGAGGATTAAATCAACAAAAGGAAACAAAAGGATTTTTACATGTTGAAGGTGATGCAGTTTGCTATTCAGATATCAAACTGGTTCCACAAGTGCTGGCGAGGAACATACTGGAAGAACCAGCTTTAGCAATACTCTATAATCCACACCTACACTCATATCTCTCCTAGGGTTCGGTGCCCCATTAAAATTCTCTCTCACGGGCTTTGCAATGGCTTGGTACACCAACACAGAGCTCGTTGGAGGTGATCTGAAAAGAAGTATTGTTGAGCAACTTAAGGAGAGATGCCCAGCAGGAGGAGAAGACATGGAAATCTGTAGAGAAAGATTCATTTCGTATGAATTTGGTTTGAGAGCAAACCAGTGCGAACATCTGAAATGGACTTCAGTCGGGGATCAAGAATATTTGATTCTATACTGGCACATAGCGACAAAAAAATGTGAGATGCAGAGAGGCACAGCCCAGTTCAAGTATGCATGATGAGGAAGTAATTAATAGGAGAGTTAGTATAAGCAAGACGCTGTCCAGATACACCATGTATCTTATGGTCTCCACACCCAAGCTTCTCCCTGTCCATCCAGAGATGGCAAATGTGTTGCAGATGGAAGTTCACAACAAGGTCATCTGTCTTCCTAACATTAGCTAGGACACTAATGAGATATCATAGTGATTCTACTGTGGGAAGAGTTGCGGAACTAGCTCAAGAACTGCAGGCAAAGCCTAAATGGCTAAGATGGAAAATAATCTTAGGTTACTGGGGTCGATTAAAGATATTTTACACTATAAGAAAATTTGCCTTCCACCCACGTAGAGACACTTCTTGTAGGAGTCGAATTTCTAACTCTAGTCTTGGCTATTATTGGTCATATGGTAATGGGAGACCTGGTGTGAAATAATAATGGATATGGGAAAACTGTTGGAAGCAAACTGTTTGCAGAGTTGAAAAAAATAAAATGTGTATTGGGTTTCCATCTACGATTGTAAGGATCTGTGAGGAAGGATCGAGTATCGCAGAAGGAAAGGAGACTCAGTCATCTGCATCTTACATTCCAGCTGTCGTGGATATAGACGGGTTTCCATTATCGAACGAGACACTACTAGACCTGTGTTAGGGGCTCATCCTTGGTCAGGCTGTGTTAAAGCAGGTTGTGTCCTTTTTTTTAATAAGTGGCTTCATTCTGGCCTACCCGAAGACACTATCTACACCATACTCAATCTTGGGTGTGAATAGCATTTTCCTTGCGGATTACAATCTGGTTAGCATTCTCGAAAGAAGATTACATGGTTTGAAGAAATATATAATCTAACAGACTTAATGGAAGAGAGAAACATGTAGCATTTGATTATATTCGGTGGTGATTAGCATGTGTCAAATATTCAGAGAAAAGGTTGTGGATGCAAACAATAAGCCAATAGAGTTTACTACCATTATTTAATATAATTGTGCAAACCATTCATTTGCAAGGATTCCACAATGGCACTATGATCTGTACTACAGAGGTAGCAATTTCTACACCTGTAATCATAATCAATGGAGATTAACTTACTCGGGAATATTAAGTGTGAATGTCATACTTGAAGTTACCTTACAAAAAAAAAACTTAAGTTCCAAGGTGTGGATTATGGTTATCTTGCTGACAATGATCTCCATAAGAGTGGCTTAACGATTAAAGATATTTGATCAATATCACATGATAACAATGGCATGTTCAAACTTAACGGAACATACTCCATACCTATTATAAGGATACTTGACGTGAGGCTTGTATTGTGATGTCATCATCAAACCGATCTAGTGGATCTTCAACCCTAGTGTTGGGTTGATGTATTTCTAATAAAGTCTAGCCCATCAAACTCAGATTGTGGAATTACTAAATAATTATTGTTTGGAAATAAAAACCATGCAAATTAGTCTCAATCAATGTAAGAGAACGAACAATGCCATTAAAATCCTCCCTCATTTAGTTCATAAAGGTAAGGACAATGATGTTCCATGTTAAGAACTGAAATATACATTCTAAGATCACTGTTCCCTATAATGTTCCTGTCATAAAAATAAATTATTAATCAAACATTGTTAATGGGCCGATCAATTTAGTATATCTCGGACCCATTTTTATTTTTGTTTCAATAGGTAGATGCTGTCGACGTCTATCTTTGTATACCCTCGGAAAGGTTTCCCTGACAGGTATTTAAGAACGGCTTGTAGGTAGTAGTTGTCATCCAATTTGGATTATTTCTTTGTATTGCGAATTCCTATTGGGATTCTCTGTTGTTCACTATTTCGGGAGTGAAAGACCTTCCTTATTTGACTATTCTAGTTTCAATGGGATTCAACCCTCACCCTATTCTATTGCCTCTAATACTTCACTTGGATCTGGGAAATCAGAGCACCATCTTTTGGCAAATATTAATTGAAGGATTATTCATGTTCAATCTCCATTCTTGTTTGGCTTTATCTGATGAATTCGGGTCTATAAGTTTATGGTTGCATGACTGAGCATTCCTCCTCCATCCGTACACCATCCATCTCCCACATCACGAAGTGCATCTTCTGTACTACAACTTTACCCTACAGTACAACCTAGACAACTCCACAACCGTACTACTGTCTCATCTTACCGTACAACATTTGCTCTATCATATTGTACAGCTAGTACAGCCATTGCACCCCCCACCATACAGCCATTGCACCACCAACCCGTACGGCCATATCTGCATTCCATCGTACGGCTACACATACTACCATACGGCCTCCAAAGGAGCATTGTACATCCTTCAATCTTCCATCATATGGCCTCCAAGGGATCATCGTACAACCTTCAAGCCTCCACTATATGGCCCAAGCAGTCTATACACCAGCTTGCCCAATTGTTGCTCTCATCCTGTATGCCTTTGGTGATCTAGTGCACGCTTGTTTGGACTTAAATGGATTTCAGGACATTACAGAGGTATCAGAGCTTTAATCCTGCCAACCTGTGGACAGTGAATGACAGTTTATAGCCGGAAGAGAAGAGGATCCCATTCGGTTGATAAAATGGCGGTAGAACCAGAACCTATAGCTTCCTAACTCGTGGCACTACTAAGAGAACTTGAAAGGAATCAGGCACAGATCAATGGTACTCAACGACTCATGGAAGAAACTCTCAAGAAATTGGCAAACACTAAAATATCCGGTGAACAAAATGATCACAGCACGAACTCGGTGTTGGGTAAAGAAAACCCTCATCCAGCACACTCATGACCTTCCATGTCATCTTTTCCACCATGGACGGAGGCACCACACAGAGAGAAGCAGACAACATTCAAGGAAGTTTAAGAACAGTTGAGAGAAGACTGGAAGATTGCGAATTTTGAAGAAGATATATCCTACAAAGACTACGCAAATCTAAGAATAAGATATTCGGAAGGCGGAAACCGAGGATATTTTAACAATGATCTCAGAAGGAAGTTGAGTAAATTTGTCTCCATTTGACGAATCGGGATCCATATCTGCGCAAGCGTGGGTAATGAAGGTCGATACTTACTTCCAGCTTAATCCTATGCCAAAAGAAGAAGCAATTAAATTTGCCGCATTACAATTGTAGGGAGTAGTGCATGAACGGTAGCATCATGGCACCATCACACTAGGGCATGACCAAACAAATACCTATGCGGAATTACTGAGAGATTGATAGATCGATTTGATGGTAAAGATCCAGAACTTAATTTCAAAGAATTGACACAACTTGATCAAATTGGATTGGTTGACCAGTACATTACGGAATTTTAGAAACTCTTTGTTTTGGTCACAAACATTTATGAAAGAAGACAGATGGTGCTTTTCATGGATGGAGTGACATAACCACTAAAGGGTTAGGTAAAAGGGTTCAATCCTGCCACCCTGTCGGAGGCCATAAAGAAGGCTCGGAGTATGGCATCATCATCGACGTCATCCTCTCGAAGGTACTCACATTCCAAACCGTCGGTGTTTCCGAGGGACAAAGATAATAAATCTCTACCAAAGAAGTCATCGTTGGACAAAGCTACTAGATAGGAGTTCTAAAGGAAGAAATTATGTTTCAACTACAAGGGACCGTGGGAACCTGGGCACAAATGCCTCGAGAAAGGAAAAATTCACTACATTGAAGCCGTGTCCGATGATGACGACAAACAGGACGATCTACCCGCCGAAGACAACCATCCTCACGAGAACACAAAAATGGTTAGTTTTAACCATACAAAAGAATTGCAGCATTGGTACGACAAAAAGGAACTATCACTCTAGCCGAGAGCCCAAGGTTCACGATGTTTCGTGTATGGGGAACCCTTGAAGGACTAAGAGTCATAGTGATGCTTGATAGCAAAGCCACTCTAAACTTCATAAACTCATCTTTGGTGAAACGAAGAGGTTTGTCTACTGAGACACGCGTAGGATTCCAAGTCAAGATCGCCAGAGGGACCCTTTTGCCCTGTACACACCTTGTTCCCCAACTAAGTATCACCATGGCTAACCACACGATGACAGAGGATTTCTTCACAATGGACCTAGATGATATGGAGGTTATTCTGGGCATACAGTGGATGGAGACACTTGATGAATACACTCAAAGCTTCAAATGAATGGACTTCACTTTTGTTGTCGATGGGAAGTAGGTTGTTCTCCGCAGAACGACTAATGAGGGATCGAAGGAAGTTTCAACACATCGGATGGAAGCAATTTTTCGGCATGATGACATTGCTTGGGTTGCACACCGTTTTGTTTCGACAAAACCCGTAAATGCACAATGGACACCTCACCAGGATTACGATCTTCAGAATATCCTGAGTGCTCATGATGAAGTTTTTATGGACATTCCTTCTAGCATACCTCCCCATCGTGGGTTTGAACATACTATCAAGTTGGAAGCAGGCGCCAAGCCAGTCATAACCACACCCTACCGCCATCCCAAGAAATTCAAAGATGAGATTGAAAAGAGTATTCAAGAACTGCTTGAGAAAGGATGGATCCATCCCAATTCTAGCCCTTTTGCATCTTTAGTAGCATTGGTTAAAAAGGATGGGACGATGCGAATGTGTATGGACTCCCATACGTTGAACAAAAAGACAATAAAAAATAGATATCCTATTCCCAGGATCGATGAATTGTTGAATGAAGTACATGGTGCAGTTTATTTTTCAAAAATAAATCTCAGCTCCGGATATCATCAAATCTGCATGAGGGAAAAAGTTGTGGAGAAGACAACTTATTGTTGTCACTTCGGACATTATGAGTTCTTGGTCATGTCGTTCCGATTAACGAATGCACCTATTACGTTCCAATCATACATGAATCACATCTTCAACAAACAGTTGTGTAAGTATTAACTAGTATTCTTGGATGATAACCTTATTTATAGCAAGACATGGGAAGACCACTTGAAGCATCTGAATGAAGTCCTAGAGATCATGAAGGCTCAATCTTTGTTCGCTAAGCAATCCAAGTGTGAATTCGGTATATGACAGAAATATTGTATCTGGGGCATTTTGTCAATAAATATGGAGTACAAGTTCATCGGGAGAAAATTCAGGCTATTCTTGATTCCTCCCCCCCCCCCCCCCCCCCAAATTGCTCTCGAAGTTGCGAGGGTTTTTTGCATTGTACAGCTATTATCGGAGGTTTGTAAAAGGATTCTCTTAGCTCAGTGCATTAACAGATCTAACAAAAAAAGATTCCTTCTAGTGGAATGAAAAGGTGCAACGCACTTTTGATAAGTTGAAAGAAGTAATGAGCACTTGTTCAGTACTCGCCTTACCTAACTTCACTCAACCATTCATTCTAGAGTGTGACACATCCAAATAAGGCATTGGCGCGATACTGATGCAAGATTGACACCCCATTGCCTACAAGAGTCGAAAACTTACACAAACAGAGCATCTATATTCCATTTATGACAAAGTGATGTTGGCCATCGTTCATGCACTAACCGAGTTTCTACAGCATCTGGTGGGCGCCCAGTTTGTCGTCCGTACTGATCATAATAGCTTGAGATATTTTCTGGAACAACGGGACTTAAATGAAAGGCAACAAAAATGGGTAAGCAAGGTTCAGGATTTTGATTTTGACATTGAATATGTAAGGGAAAGAACAATGTGGTTGCAGATGCTTTGTCCAGGAAACCCGCTATCTGCTTACTGACTCAGGTTTCAGCCAACTGGAAAGCACATTTATTGGTGGAATATTCCAAAAACACATTTGCCTATGAGCTAATGGATGGAAACACTTAAAAATGATCGGTACAAAGTGGTGAATGCCATCATTTACTATAAGAATCAGATATACTTAGTGCATCAATCCAAACTTAAGCATAAAATCTTGAAGGAGGTATAAGACACACCCTTGGCTAGGCACCCAGGCTTCCTCAAAACTTACAGACAACTCAGGGAGAGAATTTCATGGAAAGGTTTTAAAGGAGACATATTGCAGTACATAAGAGAGTGTGCGGTCTGCTAGCAAAACAAATATGAACATACTCTACCCATTGGGCTGCTGCAACCTCTGCCTATACCAGAACAAAAGTGGGAAAGTATCTCGATGGACTTTATTATCAAATGTGACAATAATACATTCAAACAAACCATTCCATGAGGATCAATCTTTCAATTATCATTTGGGTGACTCAATGAAACTCACAAACTGGTCCAATCTAAACATTATGAAATCTATCCATCGACCTATAATTTGTCATTAAATATCAATCAATCATTAGATATTAAATGGGAGTCAATTGTATTTGCATTTAATGCATCAAGTTGAATAACTCGTAGCATTAAATGCATATAATCAATTTATCTTCAACACTTGTTCAAACTTGGAGATGGATTAGAGTGGAGTAACAAGAGAACTAACAAATCAAGTGATTTCCACTCCAATACTCAAGCCCGGTGGCCCTTGAGACATCATGATATTATATGTGTGTCCTCAATGACCACTATATCATCTTTCCTATTTGATAATGCTCCATTTATAGATTCAAGAATGGGTATCCAATCAAGCTGTCTCTGATGGATGGGAATGTAATGTCAAGAAATTTGTTTAACTCCAAACAAGCATATAATGGATCACCAAAGGCGTACATTATGAAAGGAATGATTGGGTAAGGTGGCGTACGAACTGCTTGGGCTGTATGGTGGAGGTTTGAAAGCTGTACGGTTCTCCCTTGGAGGTCGTACAATAGTATGTGTGGCTGTACAATGGAAGCCTGAAGGTTGTACGATGCTCCTTTGGAGGCCGTACGGTGGAATGCAGATATGGCCGTACGGGTTGGTGGTGCAATAGCTGTACGATGAGGGGGGGGGCTAGCTATAGGATATGATAAAGCAAATGCCGTATGGTAAGATGAGGCAGCAATACAGTTGTAGAGTTGTCTAGGCCGTACAGTAGGGTAAAGTTGTAGTACGGAAGATGCACTTCATGATGTGAGAGACAAATAGTGTATGGATGGAGGAATGCTCAGTCATGCAACCATAAACTTATAGATCCGAATTCATCAGATAAAGCCAAACAAGAATGGAGATTGAACATGAATAATCCTTCAATAAATATTTGCCAAAAGATGGTGCTCCAATTTGCTAGATCCAAGCAAAGTATTATAGGCGAGAAAATAGGGTGAGGGTTGAATCCCACCGAAACCAGAATAGCCAAATAAAAAAGGTTTTTCACTTCCAAAATGGCGAACAATAGAGAATTCTAATGAGAATTTGCAGTACAAAGAAATAATCCAAATCGCATGACAACTACTACCTACAAGCCATGCTTAAATACTTGTCGGGGAAACCTTTCCAAGGATGTATAAAGATAGCCGACGACAACATCTACCTCTGGCACAAAAGTAAAAATGGGTTCAAGATATACGAAATCAATCGGTCAGTTAACAATGTTTGATTAATAATTTATTTTATGAAGGGAACATTATAGTCCTCCCATGCCAAATTTCGCTTGTCCTCAAGCAAATGCAATGCCGAATGCCTTAAAATGTGCTCGCCTTCCCACGTCGCTTCGTCCAATGACAGATGTCTCCAGCATACCGAGTATTCCTTCACTGTGTGGTTTCGCAGGGTCTTCTCATGTACTTGGGTGGTTCTAATATGAACATCCCTTCATTGAGCGACGGAAGGTCTCTAGCTACCGTGATGTTTTGCCCCATAGCTTTCTTAAGGCAAGAGACATGAAAAATGTTATGTATATGGTTCCCCTTTGGAAGTTCCAACTTATAGGCAACTTCACCAATGTGACGAACTACATGATAAGGGCCATAAAATCGTGGCTTCAACTTTTCTTTCCCTTTTTCCTTCAATGAGGACTGTCGATATGGCTGAAGTCTGAGATAGACCAAATCGCCCACTTCAAAACTTTTCTCGATTCAGTGTCTGTCAGCATACATTTTTTGTTGATTTTGAGCTCGTTGTAACTTCTCCTTCAAGCATCTCAAGATGTCTTGTCCTTCCCGAAGCTAGTCCCTCGCCCTTGGTGTGTGACTATCACCTAGTATTGTGTCGATGAATGAAAGGGATTCATACACGTATAGTGCTTTGAAGGGTGCCATTCCGATGGACATGTGGTAGGTGGTATTGTAACAATATTCGCCGAGGTGCATCCATTTGACCCACACTCGTTGTTGTGTTGAAACGTAGTTCCGAAGGTAGCGTTCTAACCACTTGTTCACAATCTCCATCTTTCCGTTTGTCTGATTGTGGCAACTAGTACTTAGCAACAATTCTATTCCTACCAACCGAAATAGTTTTGTCCAGAAGATTCTAATAAATAGTTCATCCCGATCACTAACAATGTTTCGAGGTAACTCGTGTAGACGAAAGACTTCTCTGAAAAATAGATCAGCTACTTGTGCGGCTTGCAAATCTGAGGGGATGGCGAAAAAATGTGCATACTTCATCAGTCTATCAATTACCACGAAGATACAGTCCTTCCCATTCACCTTAGGGAGTCCAATAATAAAGTCCATTGAGATACTTTCCCACTTTTGTTCTGGTATAGGCAGAGGTTGCAGTAGCCCAATGGGTAGAGTATGTTCATATTTGTTTTGCTAGCAGACCGCACACTGGTAGACTCCAGCAATAACGACAGGAATCCTTGATGATGTGGCATCTGACTGTGTTGTTGTCCATATACGTCAAGACTATATTACCGAAGGTTATAAGCATGATTTTTATTGCTATTGTTGATGAGTACAGAAAAAATATTATTTGATTTATCTATTAATTAGTTTATTAAATAGTTTACTAATTAAGAGTTAACTTAGAATAATAAGAATATAATTATTATTTATTCAATCATTTTCTTAATAATGATATATTCAACTATTTAATTTATTAATTGATGTATTTAATTAATATATTTTTATTGACATTCTAGGGCTACCACATTATGTCAATTTAAATAATATTGATGATTAAATTAAAAAATATTGTTATGGGTAGAGGATATTGCACTAACATGAATGCCTTGTGTAGCCAAACTTGGCTATAAATCCACAATTTATTACATTCACTCATGTTACCATGGAATCAGACAAGTAGATGGTGTACAGGAAGTTGCACTTGGGAACAATATTGTGATTATTAAACTAACAAATCATGTGCCCAATGTTGAGTCTCTTGGAACAAGATATTTTCCATGAGTGGAGTATATGAACAAGGCATGCCTTCATGACAGAGGGAGCAGCTTAAGGATTTACATCAATTAACATATAACGATATTAATTCAGAGGAAGTAAACCATGTGGAGATGGTTTCTCTAACATTATCGCTAAAGAACAAACGACCAACATTCTGCCACAAGACTAGTATGGGGAAGCTAATTAGAGATCAAATCCAATCACGTAAGAGCCTGCCAAGAGTACACATGCAAGAAAACACAAAATTGCAGCAAAGAGACAGTAGAATTCATAGATTTACTGATGATGAATATGACATCAACAAGTAACCAACATGCTTGGCTGTAAGGCCTTCCAAGTTGCGGCCATAACAATGAATTTACAACATCAAAACTTGAAGGTCGCAATCTTTAGACTCTCTTATATCTATCTTGCTTCTCCTATCTATCATGCTACCTTTCTAAATGAAATCCAAGTTCTTATATAGCCAACTAGACCACGAGTTGGTCAGTCAAACATTTAATTACAATATAGATCTTGTCTTGGAGGTGTAAACCATAACTCAAGCAAGGGGCATCAATTGTTCACACACTCTTAAAGATAGGTCCAAACACAAGCAAGGAGTTGGCTCCTAACCACGCAAGATGCCACTTTATCATAGGAAACCACACCAAAAGAAATAACATGCCACACTAGGTGTAATCACAAGAAATAGCGATCGAAGAAAATAGTCTAGAACTCAAACAACACAACACATGAACTTATGCGCTCTTAGGATAAGGATCTAAAATAGGTCCTCAACATGATGTCAACCGCGCTCAACTCAAAACCAAAAGCAGCAATGACTACTCCACGAATAGGAGACTGAGACATAAAACAAAGCAATATTTCTACTGGATGTAAGATTGCTCATCGACCCAAAAAGCTCCTACATCAATTACCTGGGATGGGTATATTTCTAGTTGATGCAAGATTGCTCATTGACCCAAGATGCTCCTACATTAGATACCTAGGATAGGTAAAGTACTGGTGTCCACATTAGGAAACCTTGATATTCTTACCTAAATCATAAAAATCCAACTCAGTTTGTGTTATTCATGAATTGTCTTCAACTGGTTTATCCTTCCATTGAACTAGATATTCCATGTAGTCTTTTCCTCTGGTGCTCTTACTTATTCTGTTATCCAAAACCTTCTCAATGTTGTTTGTCTTCCACTTTGGATATTCTAGGTTATCTTTTAATTCCTCATCTAATTCAAAATACTAAAAGATGTTTGCAATATTGAATATTGGTGAGATATCCATTCTTTTTGGTAATTCAACTTCAAAAGCATTTCCACTGTCAAATTTCCTCAAAATTTTACAAGGACCAAACTTCCTCATCTTCAGCTTACTATAGATTCCAACAGGAAATTTGTTCTTCAAATGAACCATAACCTCATCTTCAACCTCAAAATATTTATGCCTTCTTCCTTTATCTACCCTCTGCTTATACTCAAGATTACTATCCTTTAAATTCTTCTTTACTTCCTCGTGTATAGTCTTCATGAAATCTACAAATTCCTCTACTTCAGCACTTCTCTTCTTTCCATATTCAAATCCCTTAACTCAGTAGTCTCTTTAGGATTCAATCCATTGACAATCTCAAAATGTGTTTTCTTAGTACTTCTATTCATAGAATTGTTATGTGCAAACTCTACTCGTGCTAAAATCAAATACCAATTAGCAAGCTTATCTCCAACCAAACATCTCATAAGTTACCCAAAATTCGGCTCACAACTTTAGTTTGTCCATATGTCTATGAATGAAATGTAGAACTAAACTTCAGCTGTGTATCCAATTTCTTCCAAGTGTTCTCTAGAAATCACCAATGAACTTAGTATCTATATCTGAAATAAGTCTTGGGCAATCCACGCAATCTCACCACTTCTTTAAAGATAATTCAGCCACATGTACTAAATCAGATGTCTTCTTACAAGGTATGAAATGAGTCATTTTTTAAAATCTGCCAACTGCTACCAGAATATAATAATTACCTCTCTGAGTTCTAGCTAGAACCAAGAACAAAGTCCTTACTGATATCCTACCAAGGCTTTATTTGGTACAGGCAATGGTGAATACAATCCCAAATTCTAACTAGTTCCTTTTATTGTTTGACAAATTTTGCAACTTTTAATCATCTTCTACACATCCCTGCAAATCTGAGGCGAATAATACTAATTAAAAATTAACTTTACAGTTTAGTCAATCCCAAAGTGTCCAACAAGTCCTCCCCTATGTTTTCCCTTTATGATGTTATCTCTCATAGATCCTCTAGGTATGCACAACTGAATTCCCTTGAACATGTCTTCCTCAATGAAATAGCCAGCCCACTTATCCTTCTCTTTCATCATTTGTTTCTTACAAGTCTTCCAAGGTTCTGCAAAATCAGGATCAATTTTATACAAATGTTTCAAATCATCAAAACCAAGTACCTCAACTCTCAACACTGTTAGCAAATTTCTTCTTCTACTCAAAGCATCAGCAACTTTGTTTGACCGTCCACTCTTATGTTTCAACACAAAGGAAAAATTTTGCAAATATTCTACCCACTTCATGTGTTTCTAAATTAGTTTATTCTAACTTCCCAAATACTCCAACGCTTTATGGTCAGTGTACAGTACAAAATCTTAAGGCATCAAGTAATGTCTCCATTTCTTCAAAACTTGAACAATAGCATAGAATTTCTTGCTCATAAATTGGATACTTTTTCTTACCATCATTCAATTTCTCACTAAAGAATGCTACAAGTCTTCCTTCCTCACTCAAAACAGCTTCAATGGAACTTCCACTAGCATCACAATCAACTTGAAAAACTTTATTAAAATCAGGTAAAGCAAGCACGAGTAATTTTGCAATCTTTTGTTTCATATTTCAAAACTCTTGTGTGCTCCATGTGTCTACTTGAAATCCTTTCTATCTCCTTTCATAGTCTCAGTCATGGCATTACAAACTGAACTGAAATTTTGTATGAACTTCCTATAGAAATTCGTCAATCCATGAAATGATCCAACTTCTCCAACATTCTCAAGTGTAGGCCAATGAAGAATAACTTTTACATTCTCAGGATCCATCTTCAAACCATTAGCTGAAATCACAAAACCAAATACACAATTTCCTCCTTCAAGAATGAACATTTCTTCAAGTCAATCAACAGCTTTTCTTCCTTCAATCTGTGCAATACTTGTCTAATATGCCCAAGGTGTTCTTCTTTAGTCTTATTGAATATCAAGATGTCATGAAGATATACAATCACAAACTTGCCCAAGAATTAGACTCATAAAAGTACTAGGTGTGTTGGTTTAACCAAAAGGCATAACCAACCACTCATACAAACCCTCATTAGTCTTAGAAACAGTTTTCCATTCATTTCCTTCTCTAATTCTGATCTGATGATAGCAACTTTTTAGATCAATCTTGGTAAAATACTTTGCTCCACTCAGACAATCTATTATGTTATCCATCCTAGGCAAAGGAAACCTATACTTTACTGTCATCTTGTTTATAGCTCTAGAATCAGTGCACATTCTCCATTCTTCATTCTTCTTAGGTGCCAATACAACAGGTATAGCACAAGGACTAAAGTTTTCTCTAATTAGACCTTTATCAAGCAATTCTTACACTTGTCTATTCAATTTAGCATTTTTAGCAAGTGTCAACCTATGTGGTTCTTTATTAGGCAAACTAGCTCCAAGTATCAAATTCATACAATAAGTAAAACTTCTCATAGGAGGTAAACCATCACGGACATTATCAGAAATAATATCTTGAAATTCACCCAATAAGGATTCAATCTCAAGTACATGCTCAAGTTCATCTTGTTTCTCAATCATTCTAGGAATCAAGGCAAAACAAACATTATGCTCCTTTACATCTTTAGCAAACTAATTTCCTTCAACCAAACATACTCATATTGTGGTGCAATGGTTCTTATTGGGTTTCTCTAACAAAGGCAACAAAACTTGTTTCTTCCCATCAACCCAAATAGTATATTGATTCAATCTACCAACATGCAAAGCTTGTCTATCATACTGCAAAGGTCTATCCAAGAGAATATGACAGCAATCCATAGGCATGATATCACACAGGACTTCATCATCATAATTTCCAATTTTCAATTTAACAAGGCATTGTTCACTTACAAGTAACTCATGCTCTTTTTGGATCCAGGCAACATGATAAGGCTTAGATGTTTGAATCTCTACAATTTCAACTTGTTAACCAGCTCCTCTGATGCCAAGTTATCTAAACTTCCACTGTTAATGATTACTTTGCAACATTTTCCAATGACCTTACACTTAGTCATGACTAAACTCCTCAAAACAGGGTCTTCATCAACTTCTTCATTCTACAAGATTCTTCTCAACATCAAGTTCTCACCATGCTCAAGTTCATTAGGTGATTCAACAACTTCTTCACAAGCCAAAGTATTTCTGCTAATGCCTCCAATCTTTTTGCCAAAATTAGTACATTCAAAGGCCTTGTGTCCTTCTCCACACTTGAAACAAGTGCCCTTAAACCAAGACCTTTCTTCTCTTTTACCACCACTATTATTCCTAGAATAACCAGTATAGCTACCTCTGGTGTAATTACCTCTCTTACTAGCAAATTCTTTTTTCCATTTGGTCTTCCCCTTATCTTGTATCGCAATGTCAAATCTACTACTTTCTCCATAGATTCTACCTTGGCTTCTTTGGAATCTGCCACCCCTTCCTCTTTGTCTTTGATCATGTTTCTTTGCCAACCATTCTTCAGCCTTCAAGGAATACTGATATGCTTCTTCCACACTATCCATCTTAACATAGCGAATCTCATCTTAAATTGATGTCCTTAAGCCATTCAGGTTTCTAGCCACCTTCACAACTACACTGTCCACATGTCCAAATCTGATATTCATTTTGTTGAATTCCTCAACGTATTCTTTCACAGTCATGTCCTTTGTCTCTCAAATTTTGCATTCTGCTCAAGAGATTAACCTGGTAATCTGCAAGAAGGAACTTCTTCTTCATCTTGCCAATCATATTTTCCAATCTCTTGATCCTTTCTTTTCTTCTTTTCTGTCTTTCAATTTGCAAATGATCCCACCAAAGTGAAGAATGACCCTTCAACTTGGAGATTGCTATCCTAACCTTCTTATTATCAAGAGTTCTTTCATACTCAAAGAACCTATCCATCTCAAAGATCCAATCCAAGACAGTATTAGTCTCAAGTCTTTCATCATAGCAAGCAACTTCAACAGCAAGTTTGGAGTTTGCCCTAGACAAAACTCTTAGAAGCCTTTCCTCATCTTGTTCTACCTCAAGTTCACGATTAGGATTAGGTACCGCTTCTTCGTCATCACTAAAATCCTCAAGATGTACACCTCTTCTCTCGGTTGTCTCGGCAGCTTCAAGTCTCGCTGCAATCTGCCTCATCCATTATAGTACTAAGAATAATAATTTGCCTCTTCAATAGAGGAAGCCACAAACTGCAAATGGGACAAAATAAATGACTGAACAAACAAGGTCTCTATAAAAAGATCGGACATTACAGATCTAGACATATACAAAAACACAATTCAACTTTATCCAATGTGACATTGATACCACACTTAGAAAAGAAGGCCTATACAAACTAGACACATTTAGATACAACATTGGAGATTGCTTAATTTCACTCCTTCGAATTCTTACTAAACAAGAGATACACATCAACCGAGTTATGCAAAGGAACTATTGCTTACTTTGTGGCATGTCTAGTGTTGGTTCCCAAAACCGCAAATTGGAATCCTGTAGGTCTTGCCAACTCGACGCTAGGATATCCAACCGGTTATGGTCAACTTGACGAGATTGATAGATGCGATCCAAATCCTCTGTACTTTTGGCTCTGCAAGGCCAAGGCAAGTGCACCTAATCCTGAACTAATCACTCGAATCCAAGATCCTTGTAGTAGATTGGTTAGAACACGAATATAATGAAAGCTTCCGAAATGGAGAGAATTATAGAAAGCTTTTAACTTGCAAATTATGAACTGAGAATGATAAATGAATATATGAATGTTTTTAAAATAAGAAGCACGGATTGATGCAACAAATGAATATATTAATTCTTCAAAGGAAAGAAATGAAACAATTGCCAACATATGGATTATGAATCAAGAGTGATATAAAGACCAATGCTTAATTAAATGGGCAAATAGAGTCAATATTATAAGTTGAAACATACAGGCAAAAGCCTACAACGCAACGGTAACTTGCGAGCCTCTCATGTGGGAGGTCTTGGGTTTGAATCTACCTTCACTTCACATATAATAATAATTAATTCTAAAAAATAATAATAATTAATCTAGGCTTCGACTGTCTATCGATCAAAATAATAATACTAAGTTGAAACATATAACTTTATAAAGTTTAATGTAGTTAGACTATAAACAAACTAATAATCCAGACGCAACGAATCAATTATACGGATACAATTTTAAATTAGTCTAGAATGTGTTTTAACTCCTTTGATATGGAGACAAAACAGACATAGATTTGGAAACAATTAAATATTTCTCAATATCTATGATTATCAAGTTTAAAATGCAATAATAACCCAGTCCACTTATCCGAATTTTAAAATGTTTATAAAAATTAATAAAAATATTTATGAAGGACGCAACTTAATAATATTTTAAATTCTAATGCAAATAAATAAAATAGATATGATTATAGATTATGCCGAAATTAAAAATTGCACCAGAGACACTCCTTATGGATGATCCATCCAATGCAATTCAATTCCAAGATCGCATATAAAAATTTAATTCAAAGATCCAATACCCACAGGCTTAGTTCAAAATTTCATTTCTTTACCAATGGAAGACTAAAACATATTAAAGAGCATATAGTATGCACCAAAAATTTAGGGAGTAATATGAATTATGTTTTGCATCGTATATTTATAAGAGGATGAGGGGTGTCGGTTGCTTTTTTAAGCACCGCACCTCTTCCTAACAAATAACCAATCAAAAATTTTAATATATTCATGATATCCCTTTAATATGGTCGAAGACTTTATTAACTGTTGAGCCCTTTAGCTTTTATTAAATCTGGAACATCTCCATACGAGTTTGCAGTATGCTATTGGGCAATCATTTTCATTGTGTCTTTTGTTTTCTGGCTTTACACAACATTTTTTCATGCTCAATTGTGTTTATTGGATGTCGCCTCATCTTTATAAACTCTCATCGCTGCTTTACTTGGAAACTCCTCCATCGTGTGCCTCATCAATCAGTGCCTTCACGAATATCTTTATCCTTGTACATCTTCATCGTTGTGATGGCTTGGTTCGAACTCTGTGCCTCCATGGTGATTCTTTATCCTACAACAACAAGCATTAGATACCAACGATTAAACAACGCTGATAATAGACAAAAGTCCTTTGCTTTGGCGGTTCTAGAAGATATAGCCGCATAGTTCTCCATTACCGTGGATGAGAGACAACTCATGAATTGTGTGAAATACCAATTTCTTCAACACAAACATTTTCCGGCATATGTAACCTTCGAAGGCCTCCAACCACCGTGCAACTCTGGACACTGGGTTATTCGGGAGCATGGCTTCAAGACATACCAAATGCAATGGTGAAGAAAAGACCAAACCTTACCTCTATGACGCTTTCCCTAATTCAGAAAATCATTTATGTATTTTGAGTACATCTATTTAATAATCCAAAACTGCTATGAATGTGGTTATTGAGCCAATCTTCATGGACCCAAACAGCAGCATCTTGCATTTGACGGGAAGGAACAAACTCATGGCTGGATGAAAAATATTGTGCCAAGTATGAATAGCGTCCTTCCCTTTTGAACTGTCATTTATGAGAGCATCCAACCCATTACCTCCACATCAATAGGCAACAAGGTGAGGAAGCTGCAAGAATCAAAAAATAGAACATCACTGTAGATGCCTATGATATATTAATATAACCCTCCAGAAATAGAAAGGCTTCAACATCCTAGAGATGTAACTTGGTTGAACTAAGACAGTGCAAGAAATTCTAGAAGGCAATAATCTCCCCACTGATGCCTCTGGTAACTGATCATCCAAACCTTTCAAAAATCCGTTCAGAATATCTCGCATTGAAGAATATTCAAGGTTTAGTAAATATAAGTTCTGAGTCATACAAACTTCCAAACTTTCCCATCATTATATTTATTATTCTTCTCCCAGCAAACTTTTGTCTTGTCCTGATTTTATATCTGCTATGTCATGTTCATTTCTAGATAACTCCATTCCATACTATATTGATCATATGTAGATGCATCTCTATTGGCATACAGCAATGTGCGTGAGGCAAATATTTGTGAAGAAATATACTCACACAAATGGAGACTCTGATTTTGTAAATCAGGGTTCCATCATCTAGAAAGACACAAAATAGAAGCAATTGAATCATACAACTTGAATTGGACTCCCACACACTATACGAGTTGCATGGAGTAACAAGTGCAAAAACATATTTACAAAGAATGCAATTGTCTACAGACCCAAGAACAAGCAATAATGAAATAGGCTTATGGGGAGATATTTTTTACATTCGTTGGTTATCAAAGTGGTTAAACATACAAATATCTATTTGGTTGTTAACAACAAGAAAGAAATACTTGCACTTCAATGAATCATTGGACACAAAGGCATACTTGCTATTGTTTCATGATACTAATCCACTCTATGGGTACTTTGAGCCGCTCTTGCTTTGAAGTGATATTTGGAGAAAACCAACAAGAAGGAAATTCAAACACACTTAATAATACATCAAACCATAAGCAACTAATGCAAAAGGGCAACATAGAAACATGTAGGGACAAGAAAACCAACGTACACCAAAGAACATTGCTTCGCAGCATCAAAGACAAATTAGAAGCAATAGTAAAAATGTCATCAAATCCTCAAATCATTGCCAAAAAAAGCAATGTGTATCCCAAAAAAGGAAATGAATGTTATCCCCAATACAAATCTTCCAGAAGAAAGTTCAAGACACACCAAGATGTAGATGCACTATTTGCCAAATGCTATATTTCCAAAAAGACATTAGAACATTTTGTAATGAACAAAAACAACAGTATCTTACACTAGTTAAATCGCCTAGCAATACATTTCGAGTTCAATATGTCCAACATGCAACAATGCATTAAAAGATCACACTCTTCCTAAGTATGCTAGTCCGCATAATATCAGAATCAATAGTGC
The DNA here is from genome assembly GCA_028749045.1 of Cupressus sempervirens. Taxonomy (NCBI): domain Eukaryota; kingdom Viridiplantae; phylum Streptophyta; class Pinopsida; order Cupressales; family Cupressaceae; genus Cupressus; species Cupressus sempervirens. Next base: position 701,640,713 of record CM053783.1, on the reverse strand, counting down.
TTTGCAACATGTGCAAGATCTAACACAACCAGAAGAGCACCTAGTCTCACTTTGAATTGCTTTGGCACAAATATGGGAACTAAGTCACAAGAGATCCCAAATGCGCCTAACAGGCTCGATCATTAATGTTCCTGTTGATACAACCATTGTACAAACAGCTTTTCTTGTTCCAATTAGTAACACAACAACAATTGTAATTTCTCTAAAACGATGCCTTGAATATAGAAATGCCTTCCAGAAAGGCATCTTACGCCTAATTGTTATCATGAAAGCTCTTCAAGAATTAACAAAAACAACATTATACAAGATGCAAAATGTGCAGCTCAATGAAAATTGGAGACAAGCTCTTCAAATCAATGATGCAAATGATAAGCAACATGAACTCCTAATAAATGACAATGAATCAAATAGTGAAATTGAAAAAGAACCATGTGAAACCTTGATACATGAGTTCACTGAAACCATAAAACATACATAAAATGCAGGGCAAATTAATTGAAATTGCACCTACTCAAAACCAATGCCCTATTGGAATATTTCAAGACAGTTACGCAGAAGAGATGAATTTCCCAACACTATTCTTTGGTTGCCCAAATGACAGTGATATTATTAACTTTAGCTATCAAAAAATAACACAATGAGAATTATCTCATTCAAAAAGGTAATTCGCATATCATACAACAAACCTTTTCTTCAAAACAATAAAAATACTCATTCAACAAGCATTATCCAATGTGGATAAGAATTCAAAAAGGGCAACTTAAAGGAAGAAAGTTATTCGCAAAAGATGTCAAATACAAACCAAACCTCAAGAAATTACTAAAATCAGATATTGGGTATGTTGACTTCAAAAAAATCCGAATATCTCCAAACTACATACAACAGTTCAAAAAGAACGTATTTGCAATGATACGACAATTAGGCCCACCAACATTCTTTCTCACCTTTACTAGTGCTGAACAAAACTGGCAGCTCTTACAAACACATTGAGAGACCTACATAACTCTCACCTTTACACAACAAAAGAACAATCAACTCCTCAACACGTATGTCAACCAACTAATCAAGAGAGAACCAATAACTTGTGCACGATATTGCAGTCATAGAATAAATGCACTCAAGAGACCGATCTCCACAAATCACTCTTTCTTTGGGAAAGTTTTAGACTATTTCTTGGTGACTGAATTTTAAAACTGTGGAAACGAACAAGACCATTTCCTCATCTGGACTGACAATGCTCCAATCTATGGAAGACAAACAAACACAAACATTATAGAATTTGTAGATAGGTACATTACATGCACAATAAATCATTTAGAACCAGATATAGCTATAATGCATACGCACCACCATACAAAACAATGTAGGAAAACTAGAAATGCACATTGTAGATACGATTTCCCAATCCCACCAATTAAGAATACTACAATACTTGAACCATTACAGGATGCAACAGAAACGATACATTCAATTGCTAAAACCATTCTTACCAAAATTCAGAAAGCAACTTACAATAACACATTTACATTCAAAAATTTCATAAATGAAGTCAGAATAAATGAAGATTGACTACATAATGGCCTTAAGATCTACAATTAATAGGCCTACACTTTCCCTCAAAAGAAAACCTTCGGACATATGGAACAACGGTTTCAAAGAAAATCCCACATATCTGGAATGCAAATACAAATGCACAATATGTCCTTAATGCATATGTTGTAGCAATGTAGCGTATCTCGTACATGGCAAAAGTTGACAAGTCAATAACAAATGCATTCAAGAGAATTCGTAAGGAGCACCAACAAGACAATATAGATGCAATCAAAATGATATCAAAACTAGGAAATGTTTTTCTAAACCTGCAACAAATGTCATCTCAACAAGCAGCTCACCTTGCTCTATTGCTTCCACTAAATTACAGCTCCCGAAAATGCATTTTCATTGATACTAGATCTAACAATGACCACACGTTCATACTAAAACCTACAAAAGACTTGAACGAAGAAATCGAAAAAGTCTCAAAATGTAATGTGTAAATCCCTAATCGATTACTATTTAAAGCGCCCTCAATCTATTTTAGATATCTACCTAGTCGAATTTGTCTCCAATTATAAAAAAGATGAAATTAAGCTATAGCCAAAAACCAAACTAAAAGTAATCTGTATTATCAACTTCAATGCATTTTCACATAGAAAATCATTGTAGAGAGCAATTACTTTTGTACATGCCATTCATTGTAAGTGAAGAAAGCCTCAAACAAAACTTCACCACATGGCAAGACGCCTATGCCCACAACAAAAAAATATTCAAATCAATCGCGCAAAATTTTGTTACAACACAAACATAGCATGGGATGACATTAATGAAGCTAATGATGAAATAAACAATGATGATCAATACATTGAAAACACATGGGCAGTAATTAAAAAAACAAAGCAAGAAAATGAATATGGCATACCACAAGATATCCAAGCCAAATTCAACAAAACAATCAACAATAGACCTCTAAAAGCCTTTGAAGTCACACGACACCCACAAATTACGTAACGACTATTATAGACTAAGAAGATTATTAAATAGAGAACAACAAGCAATCTTTCAAGACAATCATTAAAACGTTAAAAAAATTAAAAATAATCCAATACATTTGTTCTAAATAGGAAGCGCTGGAACTGGAAAAACATTCACTACAACAACTATTTACCAAGCTCTCATTCGCCTATATAGCAATAGCATTGACAATGACCTTGACAAACCCAAAGGCATAATGGCCACATATACAGGAAAAGCAGCATACAACATTGGTGGAACAACATTACATTCAGCATTACACATACCTTCTAATAAATTAGAATTCATTCCATTAAACACCGAGACACTAGATACAATGTCCAAAACCTATAGCGAACTACATGTACTACTAATCAATGAAGTTCCATTAGTAGGCTCCACTCTCTTGCGATAAATAGACAAAAGACTACAAGATATTATGCAATTACCCACTTCGTACTTTGGAAATATTGACACAATTTTCAGCGGCAACCTGTACCAAGCCTTCCTAGTGTTGGACTTTGATGTCTTCAACAACAAACCTAGTTCAACAAAATTAATGCTCTACAATTTTTGGACAGAAAATGTTAGGTGTTACTCACTAACTACAACAATGCGACAGAAGGATGAGCAATTCATAGCCACACTCAATAGAATACATGTAAGACCACAAATGAGTAATGACATACAATACCTCAACCAAACTTGCTTGCAACTTGTTGGTTCCCAAAACCGCAGATTGGAATCCTATGAGCCTTGCCTGCCCGATGCTAGGATATCCAACTGGTAGTGGCCAACTTGATGGGACTAATCGATGCAATCCAAATCCCCTGCACTTTTGGCTCTGCAAAACCAAGATGGGTATACCTGATCCTGGACAAAACACTTAGATCCAAGACGCTTATAGTAGATTGATTAGAATGCAAGTGTATTGAAAGTTTCCCAGAGGGCAAGGATTATAGAAAACCTCAAACTTGCAAATTATGAATTAAAAAATAAAAGTAAATCACTGTATAAATGTGATAATTTTTTAAATAAAGAATGAATGCAACAAATGAATATATTAATTCCTCAAAGGAAAGAAATGAAACAGTTGCCAACATATGGATTATGAATCAAGAGTAAAAGACCAGTGCTTAATTAAATGGGTAATCAAAGTCAATATTATTAGTTGAAACGTACAACTTTATAAAATTCAATATATTTAAACTATAAACAATTAAATAATTCAGATGCGACGGATCAATTATACAAATGCAATTTTAAACTAGTCTAGGATGCACTTTAACTCCTGTGATATGGAGACAAACTACACATAGAAAATAATTAAATATTTCACAATATTTATGTTTATCAAATTTAAAATGCAATAATGACCTAGTCCACTTATCCAAATATTAAAATATTTATAGAATTTAAAAAATAATTATAAAGGACACAACTTAATAATATTTTAAACCCTAATCAAATAAATAAAATAGATATGCTTACAGATTATGCCAGAATAGAAATTGTACATAGAGACACTCCTTACAGATGATCTATCCAATGCATTTTGATTCCAGAATCAAATAAAATTCACCCAATAATACAAATCCACGAGCTTTGTTCACTTGCTCATTTCTTCACCAATGAAAGAATATAATAAATCAAAGTATGCATAGAATATGTAAAACTTTGTTGTTTTACATTATATATTTATACACAAGTAAGGGGTGTCAGTTGTTTTTCCAAACACCGCACCTATTCAATACACCTAGTATCATTTTAACGACTACAACCGTATGAGTTATTTAATATTTGTAATTATTTTAGAACAAACAATAACTCTATGGATTAAACAAAAGGGTTAATTGAGTAATCCGGTGACTGGAAACTATTCTGAAAACTGTCATAAGTGAACTCTTCACACATGGACAACGCCCTCTTCTCACAAAGTGGCAAATGGAAATAAGTACAAGCCCCTCGTCATCCACTTCGATATGATAGCTCTTTTGTTCACAACTTCAAATCATGCAATGTATGGGAGGAAACAGTGTAGCCAGATGTGCCTTAGACACACGAGAGAAATGGTAATTTTGAATTGGTCTTGTGTCACCCTACTAACATTCAAGTCCTTCCACTATTTAGATACCTTCCCGTCTTCATTTGCGTGGCACCTAAGAATTAGTTTCATCATTTGCTCCAAGAGAAGGATTATCAAAACATTCGTAGGGGCCTTAGTACTCAGCAATCATTACAAGAGCATTCTTTTACAAAGCTTGGAGGATCGAAATACTCCAGATGTCCATTCATACCGCAGGGTATATGGCAATGAACCACTTGCTAATGAACAAGGAACTTCCTCTGTGAATCCAAATTGAACACGCCTAACATTCCATAGTAAAGCGTGGTTTCCTTTCATTATCGGGGTATTCCTCAAATCTCCCTTTACATCCACGATTGAAGCCTTCACAATATCAAGGAGATACAATGACTATTCCACCATTCTTTCACATGTGTCACTGTAGCAAAATCAAAGAGAAAGTTGGATATCAATAATCACCAAAGTTTTAGATACACGGCTGAGGATCAATCATTTAGATCCCTTTTGGCTCTTCCTAGGTAAAGATTTGACTTGCTTGTACCCCTGGACCATACGCTCTTAGTTTCTTGAAAAACACGTGCTTCAAATAGTTTTTTCCATCTGTTATTCTAATCTGAGGATATGCCTCAGTGTCATTCTTTTTCTTTTAAAAGAGCTTTTTGATTCAACCCTTTGCACATTAGTGGAAATGATTGATAGTATAGGATGTAGATATTACAACTGGTATTGCTAAAATCACAAGTATGGGTAGCACTCTTCAAAAGAGCGCATTGGTTGCTCCATTGAAAAAATGATGAGCATCTGAAGTATATCTTTGATGTTATTCACTCGAAAGATTTCCATCTTGCACTTCGAAATATCTACAAATCATTAAACTCTTCCTTCATTGAATTAGTATCCTGCCTTCAAATTATTTCCTAAAATGAGAGAAATAGCTCTATATCTCTAATCATCATAAATGTGTTAGAATATCATTTCAACCAAAAGGATAATAAAATCTGCTAAGATTGGGCTTTAGTTTTCCAGCAAGGACCTCGAATGCAATAGACTTCCCAATATCAATTGCCCAAACAAGTCCTAACACTTGTCTTGTTCATGGTACAGACAACCTGTGAAGCTTGAATGTGTTTGGTTCACATTAATATATTGTATCTTCATATAGATCTCTTGGGAGGTTCATGTTCTAAGTAACTTCAAATGGGCGTTTCTTAGATATATACTATGACCCATGCCTAAATCCTCTGACATATGGGCTATCTTTAGAGGCAGATGAAACTTCTGAACAAAGCTCTCTGAATTCCATAACTCCTATTGTACAGTTACAACTTTCATTTGTGCAAAATGGAGTATCAAAATTTTAGGCTCCATCACAACCACCACTACTCGATCCTACATTTCCATACTTGTTCTTCAGGAGGAAGGACGTTGACGCACATACCAAAACTAAGTTATTCATAATAAACTAGCTCAACACTATAGAACACTAATTGAAAAACATTGGGTTCTCATACTTCAATTACAAGGCCCATTCCAAAAATACTAACAAATAGACAAATAAAAATTAGAAAACAATTTCCCATACAAATTGCATGTGCTCGAACAATACATTGATCTCAAGGACTAACATTGCATGGGCTCGCATTTGATCCAACTAGAATCACACAACATGGTTTAACATATACTACACACTCACGAACAAGGACAATTGAATCACTATTTCTATTAAAACCTTTGCAATCAAAACATTTCAAAGTCAAACAAAATATCCCCCATGAAATGTCCCGCCTTCAATCACATGCACAATGGCAACTTGAGAATCTAAAAACTTGCTCATTGCAAACATCAAACATATTATTGTGCACATTGAATTCTCGAAGCTTGAAAACCCATACAAATGATATTAAGAATGATTATGACCTTATGTCATGTGATATCTTGTCCTTTCAAGAAGCTCACCTACCTCCATCACACACAAATATCCTCAAGCAATACAAAAGTCACACATTGTATCATATACACGGCATAACAACATTTACATCCAACAATCTACTAGTCTTAAATAGAAGAGAACATACAGCACAAAAAACAAAAGCTATCATGTTGACACTTCGTCACTACAACACTAAACTCGATATTTGTAATGTCTACGTGCAACCTAATGCTCCCATTGCAAAAATCATGGCCATTATGTCTGAAATAGTTACGCATCCACTTGCAAAGAAACATATTTTTATTGTAGGTGACTTCAACTTGGAAATGTGTAAAGAGAACACAATGACTAAAAGACTCATTAAACACATGCAACAATACAACACACATTTAGTCCTAAACAGAACTCATGCTGTCAACAGACCACTGATTGACCATGTATGGACAAATTCAACAACAACTATATGTTTTGCATCTAATTTGAAGCGTATTGGACAGACCACCTTGCAACTATGATAAATATTCATTATATAACATGATATTTCATTGCACCAATGTATATAATGATTCCAAACTACCTTGTGCTGTTATTGTGGATACATTCAGTCAAATTTTCCTTTACAACAGTGACAATGAATACAACAGATGCAGTAGATGGGGCAGATAAATAAGGGCGAAATGAACCTGAAAGGTAACAACAAAATCTGCTCTCATCCTTTACATAACCTTGTATACCAATCAGCTGAATATGATCTCTTACCATGTCTAATAGAGGAAAACCAGAAGATCTGGCATATATAAAACAGCCAAAAGAGCCTAAAAGGTAATTAAATAACTTGCTCTTATACTTCAAATAATCTTAGAGATCACCGAGCTCAACACAAAATTTTCCCACTTGTAACAGGCAAAAGCTGAATAGTGGAACCTCTATAACAATAGAAGATTTAAACGCCAGAAAGGCAAGGACACCTTTTACAGGCAACGTGTTAATCATCTATAAAGTGATGCTTGACCAAGGAACAGGATCACGTGAAGTCTTGCGTGCTGACTTAACAGATTCTAAAGGAGAGATGTCCATAAGGCTTACTATTGGTAGCAATCTCTTACGCAACTTTGAGGACAAAATCATTTCAAGAAGTGAAATAGCAATAACAGGATTCCAAGTTTCTCCAAAAAGAAAATATGATCGTGGAGATTCAGATTGCATTTTAATGTTGAAAGAATCCAGCACAGTTGAAACAATCAGGCCACTCCCAATTGCATATAAGTTCAATTCCAGCCACAACAATAAAACATTTGCTAATGAGTACAAGTGAATACCCAAATGGATCAATAGCCACAATAGTTGTAGCAGCAAACAAAAAAGGGAATCAACACATACTTGAGATCAAGGATGGTCATACTGATATGGATAAAGCGCCGGTATACTCCTAAACTCTGCTACTCATTTACCATTCTATTTTCAAATTTTACTCATGACTCGTAAAATAGTCTTCAATAAACAGTTCTACATGCAAGCCAAATTCACCCTACTTTATTCCCAAATGGAAGAACAGTCGCAAAAAAATGAGAATCCAATCTTGCTCTTTAGAAACATTGCTAAAAAGCAAGACCACAAACACGCTCTTTGCGCAAGTTTGTTAGTGGACTCAACGACAACAGGACACTACAAAGACTCTATTCATTGTTGCACACGACAATTGAGGCAACTTTAAATAACATCATTTACTCTTTATTTCATTAGCTTCATTCTTGCTTTCCACTAACATTCTTTTGCTTCATACAGGTTGCTGGAATCTTCAGTCCCACAAATGCATATTCAAATCCATTATGTGCATTTTGTCCCAAATGCAATTACAGATTTGACAAATATGGCACACTGGATGGAAACAAAGCCCATTATATCGAATGCAACGAACAAGTCAACTACAAATACTCATTGCATATCAAAGCACTAATAACAAAAGACAACAATCAAACCATCCAATGTTTAGCAGAAAAAAATATTGCTAAACAAATTTGGCCTTCTTTTAGAAACATGACTTATGAAGACTACGTCAACGACAAATCAGCAGTCATATTTATGCTACGAGATTTCACAATCAGAGGCAAGTTCACCAGCAATCAAAACACCGTGATAGCACATCTTATAGCAATTGAAAATTAGCTACCACAATCTTCTCATAAAGGTACATATACTAGTACTCTTTTATCTCACAAAATTTCACATCATGTTTTAATATGCTATTTTAATGCTCTTGCCTGAACCATGTTGTTGTGCAGGCCGTCACAGTCAAAGCTACCAAAACAACAAGGATACACACCAGCCATCTGTTTTCTACAAATCGGCTCCAAAAATTTTGGGTCTCAAATAGCACTCGATGATTACATATGTCACTAACTAATATGGCTCAATATGCTACAAACAGCTGTTCTATACTAAATTATTCATCTTCATGACTACATATATTACTTATACTGTTATTGCTCTTTTGAACAAATATACTACCTATATGCTATTTTGAACATCTTACATACGACGCCTATGAAAAACAATTCAATTTATTTGCTTGCAATATCTTCCACATCCTTTAAAGAATTATCAGTTTTCAAGATTATTGTGTTAACTGCTTAGTTCTGTCAAAAACATATAACATCAATGTTATCTTCAACATATATACTATTAATGCTTTGGACAACAACTGTGCTTAATTTATACAATGTTTCTAAGTATATTCAAGCTATTGTACAGCAGATTCATAGCCAGAATTGTTATATAATTATGATGCTAATTTGCATGGCGACAATCTTGTGATTAAAGCATTGAAACTTATGTAATTACATGAAAATGATATGAATTTTCTTGGATTTCCAATGACTATGACAACTAATGTCTTCATACTCTCAAGGATGGTATTACTTATGTTCATGAATATAATTAGTGCCAATGTAATGATCGAGTCCTTGATTAAAGTGTTCATCACTTCCATTGTGCTCCAACTAGCAACTCCGGACTAATAAGCAAGCCACAAAAAAGTCCATGTCTTCAAGACTACAACAAGAGAAGTAACAGATGCCAAGCAGAAGGGTCCCCAGTGAAAGGTCTACTCATAAAATTCCAAGGACCTGCTTACTGAAATTCATAGGTAAATAAAGTTTCTTCTCTCACACTCTACTGTATCTATACCATAATCTATTTAAACTTTATTTGCAAATACAACTCGATAGCCATTTCTGGTTTGATTAAAGAATATTGCATTTCCTTTTTCTATATATATTTCAATTTAACTTGAACATATCAATCTATTGCACAACTCAAAAAATGCAACAACATCAAATAGGCCCAACTGCAAGCAAATTCAGGTACTCCTTCACTATTATTATTATTTGAAAATGATTATTGTGATGAGCCCTGCTGGCTCTCAACTCAAACTCCAGTAAACTCTTAAGTCTTATTGTGTTATTTTAGTTTTTTAGAAAAAAGTTCATAGACAGAAGAGAAGGGGCGCAGCATATAAAAGCTTATAAACTGAAATACAGAGCAATTTCCTACAGAATGAAAATGTAGAAGACGTTATTTTATTGGAACAATGAGATCATGAATGATAAACATACTAGAATGTTTCCAATTTTTTTATTTAAAACAGTAGGCCAACTCGCCTGCCAAGAATGCTGAAAACTAACAGTAAATGACGCCTGGCCTCCAGATTTAGGTTCTCCTGCCTCGAAACTGGATACAAGTCTCTGAAAATACTAGACGCCAAGGATGGAAGTCAAAAGGGAACCAAAAGGAAAGCATTTCAACCAAACCCTTCACACGCCTCTATAGAATGCACAATTCTTGCTGCAAGTCGTACAGCCAAGAAGAAGAATGAGTAATAACCTTGCTGGATGCCACTGATCTGAAGAAGAAGGCGCCACAAGGAATAAACCCCTTTCTTATTGCAATCAACAGTAATACTCTGTCTGAATCATGTAGAACCTTTGAATGAAGCTCTCAACTGCACTGATTCGATTGATCTTTCACAATCTCAAGAGTGCTCAACACTGAAGTGGTATCATTCTCCAATGAACCAAAAAAAAAAGGCTCAAAACCCTATCACAGGAGAGGCATAGGAAGAAGCCAAAGGCAAAGTTAAAATATTCAAAAATGAATTTCTCATTGCCCAAAATGCCCATATATGCCAAAAAGGCACGACTTCCAAGAAAGATATGCCACTTTTGATATTTAAATCTTTTAAATTATAATTTAAGTCACTTTCAATAGTTTTTGACTTAAATAAAGTGATCACACTTTATTAATTTAAGTGATTAAATATTAAATCACTTTTAGAGAATATAAGTGATTTAAAAAGTATAAAGTCAATTTGACTTTATACTAAACTATTAAGTTAATAAATAACTTAAATCACTCAAATAGGCATAACTTCCACAAATCTTCATAGAATCCCGTGCTGTCAAAAGCTGTCGACTCCTAATCTACTAATGCATGTTGTGAACCAACACTGGGCTCTGAACACGAGAACGATCCAACTCTCCAGAAAGTACCATTGACCCTCTAACCAATCCAGCTAGCCCACAAGGGTCCACTAAAAGGGCTAACACATTGTTCCCTAAAACTGACTAGAGCAGTGACATCACAGTCCGCCCTCCTTGAATTTGCTTGTCCACAAGCAAACTCAAAGCTGGATGCTAAAGAATATTGTCACTCTTCCAAGTAGCATCCTTTGCCAGTAGATCTTTCCACTTTACCAAGTATTCCCTAATAACCCACCTCCGAAGATGTCACTCTTTGGAATCCAAAATGGCCTCAAGTATCAAAATCAAGTTCCCCTCATCATCCAGGGGTAGTAAATCAATAGGAGTCACCTGTGGTCCCAATGCCTTTTTGAGGCGCGACACATGGAACACATTGCGAACCTTACTATCCACTAGAAGATCTAACTCATAAGCCACTTCATCGACACGTCTGACAACCCTGAATGGTCCATAGTATCGTGGCTTAAGTTTCTCGGTGCCCTTCTTACGAAGAGTGGACTACCTATAAGACTAGAGCATCAAATATGCCAAATCATTGATCTTAAAAGATCTCTCCATTCGCCCCTAATCAGCATATCGTTTTTGCTAGTTTTGAGCTTTCTGAATATTCTCCCTAAGTGCTCTCATAATGTCCTGATTCTCCTGCAACAAATCACTAGCACTGGGTACCCTACTATCACTCAGCAATAAATCTAGAAAGCTCAGAGCATCATATCCATATAATGCTCAGTATGGTGTCATCTGAATATTCATGTGATGAGTGGTATTATAGCAATACTCACAAAGGTATAACCACTTCACCCATGCCTTCTGCTGTCCTGAACTATAATTCCTCAAGTATCCCTCCACCCATTTGTTGACCATCTCCGTCTGCCCATCTGTCTGTGGGTGGTAGCTAGTGCTCAGAGTGAGTTTTGTCCCCCAAAGTTTGAATAACTCCTGCCAGAAGTTACTCAAAAACCCGGTATCCCTGTCACTGACTATACTCCGAGGCAATCCATACAATCTGAATACCTCACGGAAAAACAAGTCCGCCACCAGAGTGGCTGTGTGTAGTAGTGATTGAGAAGAAATGTGCATACTTCGTCAACCGATCTACTACCACATAAATATTGTCTTTCCGTTGAGCTTTTGGCAAGCCTGTGATGAAGTCCATAGACAAGCATTCCCACTTCCTCTCAGGAATAGGAAGAGGCTGAAATAAACCTGCAGGGTATGTATGTTCTTGCTTGTTCTACTGACAAACAAGGCATTCCCTGACATACTAAAGAACAAATGATCTAAGACCCTTCCAAGAGAATCTCTCCCGTACCTACCTGTAGGTCTTAAAGTAACCAGGATGTCCTGCCATCAGTGAGTCACGAAATGATCTCAATATTGTGCCCCTCATCTCAGAACCTGGGACAATAAATATCCTCCCTTTGTAAATGATAAGATCATCCACAAGTGGGTATCTGTCGTCCTGTACTGTCCCATCCACTATGCTAGAAGCCCATGGATTCTTAGCATATTCTGCTACTATCATGTGTATTCAATCCTCTATAATCAGTGAAATGGAGCTCATGTGAGGACGGCAAGATAAAGCATCAGCAACCACATTCTGAGTGCCCTTGACATAGACAATGTCAAAATCATAGCACTGAAGTTTGTTGACCCATTTCTGTTGCCTTTCGTTCAAATCCCGTTGTCCAAGAAAATGTTTCAAACTATTGTGATCGGTTTTAACACTGAATTTACTACCAATCAAGTATTGCCTGAATTGGCCATGGCATGCATGATGGCCAACATTTCCTTATCATAGATACTGAAACTCCTTCAGGACCTCTGACCTTCCTGCTTTCAAAAGCTATAGGATGTCAATCCTGCATGATGAGTGCACCAATACCCTCACCACTGGCATCACAACTTAACTCAAATGGCCCAGCGAAATCCGGCAAAGCCAATACTGGACAAGTAGTCATAAGAAGTTTAGAACTTCTCAATGCATGCCCGTGCAAGAGGTGTCCACATAAAGGCTCCCTTCTTAGTCAAATCAGTTAATGGCGCAACATGTCGCGAGAATCCACTAACAAATCGACGATAGAAGGCACACAATCCTACAAACCCCCTAAGCTATGTCAACGTCTCAGGTGTAGGCCAATCGATGATAACTCAAATTTTTTTTAGATCCATGCTGACTGCCTCTACTGATAATGTGACCCAAATACAAAAGCTTAGCCATGCCCAAAGCACACTAGGACTTCTTAGCGTACAAGGACTCCCTGTCAAGTATACTCAATACCTCATCCAAGTGAACAATGTGTTCCTCCCATGATTTGTTGTAAACCAGGATGTCGTTGAAGAACACCAAAACAAATTTCCTCAAGAAAGGATGGAAAACCCTGTTCATAGTAGACTGAAATGAAGTTGGAGCATTGGTTAAGCCGAATGGCATAACCAAGAAATCATAGTGTCCACAGTGACACCTGAATGTGGTTTTCTCAATATCCTCCTCTCTGACCTTGATCTGATGGTAACCAGTCCTCAAATCAATCTTCGAGAAATAGCAAGCTCCATGAAGCTTGTCTATCAACTCATCTATCCGTGGAATAGGATACTTGTTCTTAATAGTCTTCCTATAAAGCATCCTGTAGTCAATACACATCCTAAGTGTACCATCCTTTTTCTTCACCAAAACAATTGATAAAGCAAAGGGTGACCTACTCGGCCTAATGCGCCCCGTAGCTAAAAGTTCCTTAATGGTTTTCTCAATCTCATCTTTTAAACGTTTGGGGTGTCGATAAGGAGTGATCATAATAGGTTTCGTGCCCTCATCCAGCTCAATGATGTGCTTAATACCTCTATCAGGAGGTCTACCTGGTGGAATAGCACTAAAAACCTTTGCATGTTTGATTCGGAGTTCCTGTACATCCGGATGGTAGGGAGAAGCTTGCTGCTCTAACTATGAAGGCATTAACTTGCACTCAGCAGCCCATTCTACCGTATCATGTTGAATCAAACGTTCCATTCTCCAGAGTGAAATTTCTTTTAGATTGTTGGCCTTGATGGCTTTAAGAACATGAATTGTGCCATCAATTTTGAATTACATCTCCATATCATGCAAATTAAGTGTGAACTCTCCTATAGCATGAAGTCATTTCATTCTGAGAACTATATCCGTTCCTTCCATGTTCACAACATAAAAACTGCCTTATACTCAAAATTGTTGAGTTTCAATGGTAAATCAAGAATCATCCTATCACAGGTGAGAGTGTGACCATCGGTAACCTTCACTCGAATGCCTTCAAATTGCTGAGTTTGAATTCCCCTTTTCTCCCCTAACCGTGAATCACTAAAGTTGTGGGTTGCACCTATGACCAAAAGAGATATGACTCTTTGACTTGCTAGAATCCCACGAAGCTTGAAAGAACCTTCTCTCTGCATGCTGGACATATGAGCTTCCTGTAGCTCACTTTCTACTTCAATTTCTACCTCATTTTTTGACTTTTCTTCATCTATGTCATAAATAGCAGCTTGCTGATCAGAAAAATCAGTCAACATCTCTCCCTCATAAAACCATTCCATGTGCCTGTGTTGCCCTTTAGGCTTGAGGGGGCAATCATGATTGAAGCCATATGGACCTTTACAGTAAAAACAGAGCTTCCTTATACGTAGGTCATTCATTGTGTCCCAATCTAATGGAGCTGCAAATCTTTTCTTTTGATCAGCATTATCAGCCTTCTTTGGATCAGATTTGTTCTCAGTGTAGGAGGAAGAAGGTTTGGTGCCAAATTGCTTACGAGGTGTAGTGAGCTCCATACTGCGAGTTTTCCTCATGGTCTCCTGTAAGGGAGGTGGATCTAATGCCTTTATCCAACCTTTCATGGGCTCAAAAATACCCTCAATAAACAATATGATCAGCCTTCTCTCTGAAATGCTTGTCACCATTATAGATAGTTTTTGGAACTCTCCAATGTACAATTCCAAGCTACACATTTGTTTTAACTGCGCTAGATCCCTAAAGAACAGTTCAAGATCACGTTTATCAAACCTCTCTACCAATCTATCAGTAAACTCTTGGTATGAGGTAATCTAGTCATGGTGAAGAATAGCCATGCCATGAATCCACCAGTCATGTCCCACGCCATCAAGGTGTAGGGCTGCAAATCTAACAGCATCTTCCTCGAGCATAGGACGTAGTGTCAGGATGTATCCGATTTACTCACCCAGGCACGTGTTGTAACTCTACCACTGCCATCATAGTTCACTAAGGTAAGCTTATCGATAGCTTGTCGTAGATCATTATGTTTGTATCTAGGCCCCCTGTCATTCCTGTTCTTGGTGTGCTCTCTTTTCTGACTCATAAAACGATCAAAGGTAAGATGATCCTTAACTCATGGAGGCATTGCATCCCAGTCATCATGCATAGCTAGGATGTTGCCAGCAAAGTTTGCTTCACCACCTTCTTCCACCTCTTCCTCCTCAACGTCATTTCTAACAAAAGTAGGGCGCGTGGCTCTCTCAAAGGTGCTTGCTGGAGCAATATGCCTGTGATGCTCTCCATGTATGCTACCTTCCTAATCTTGATCAATATTCAGCCTCCTCGGAATTGTCAAGTTTTGCACATTGGTGTTAAGTTGCTTTAGGATGTTTGCAACTTGTTCTTGACCAGCCACCATTCCTCTCAGTACTTCTCTAGCATCATGTCTTCGTCATTAAGATGAGCATCATCATTCCTTTCAGCCATATTATCAAAATCAAAATCCTCTTCCTGTTCATACAATGGAGGTGCCTGGAAAGGTGCAAAAGAATTTTGCTAATTTTTGGGACCCCTGAGTGTGTAGTGCCTGTCAAACCTGTTCTGGTGTGGCCACATAGAAATGTTTTTCCCACAAGCTGGCAGGATTAATAGGCTTTGATACCATTGTGATGAGCCCTGCTGGCTCTAAACTCAAACTCAAGTAAACTCTTAAGTCTTATTGTGTTATTTTAGTTTTTTAGAGAAAAGTTCATAGACAAAAGAGAAGGGGCGCAGCATATAAAAGCTGATAAACTGAAATACAGAGCAATTTCCTACAGAATGAAAATGCAGAAGACGTTATTTTATTGAAACAATGAGATCATTAATGATAAACATACCAGAATGTTTCCAATTTTTTTATTTAAAACAATAAGCTAGCTTGCCTGTTAAGAATGCTGAAAACTGATGGTAAAGGACACCTAGCCTCCAGATTTAGGTTCTACCTTAAAACTGGATAAAAGTCTCTAAAAATACTAGACGCCAAGGATGGAAGTCAAAAGGCAACCAAAAGGAAGGCATTTCAACCAAACCCTTCACACGCCTCTGTAGAATGCACAATTCCCACTACAAGTCGTACGGCCAAGAAGAAGAATGAGTAATAACCTTGCTAGATGCCACTAATCCGAAGAAGAAGCTACCACAAGGAAGAAACCCCTTTCTTATTGCAATCAATAGTAAACCTTTATATAATACTTTGTTTGAATCATGTAGAACCTCTAAATGAAGCTCTTAACTACATTGATTTGATTGATCTTTCACAATCTCAAGAGTGCTCAACACTGAAGAGGTATCATTCTCCAATGGACAAAAAAAAATGCTCAAAACCCTATCATAGGAGAAGCACAGGAAGAAGCCAAAGGCAAAGTCAAAATATTCAAAGATGAATTTCTCATTGCCCAAAATGCCCATATATGCCAAAAAAGGCACGACTTCCAAGAAAGACACGCCACTTTTGATATTTAAAGCTTTTAAATTATAAGTTAAGTCACTTTCAGTAGTTTTTGACTTAAATAAAGTGGGCGCACTTTATTAATTTAAGTGATTAAATATTAAATCACTTTTAGAGAATATATAAGTGATTTAAAAACTATAAAGTCAATTTGATTTTATAATAAAATATTAAGTTAATAAATACCTTAAATCACTCAAATAGGCATAACTTCCACAAATCTTCATAGAATCCTGTGTCGTCAGAAGTTGTCGACTCCTGAACTGCAAACACCTACTGTGAACCAACACTGGGCTTTGAACACGAGAACAATCCAACTCTCCAGAAAGTACCACTGACCCTCTAACCAATCCAGCTAGCCCATAAGGGTCCAATAAAAGGGCTAACCCGAGAACTGACTAGCGCAGTGACATCACAATTATGGTACGTTCTCATTCCTTTTGTGCAAATACCAATAACAACTCACTTTAACCATTGGCAAGAAAGCCTGAAAATATACTTTTGGTCTCTTCAGACTTTGTGAAGATTCGTGATTACAAGGTGATTGATCATTGAATGTAGCTCTTTTGATTGCTCTTGCTCGTATGGCTATTTCTTAAAATTGGCAGTACCCTATAATGATTACATGTGGGGATTCATAAAGTCCGCCAACATCTAAGTATATCTACAAATGAATACTTGAATGGCTGCCTTTAAATTCCACTGTTTCTACCATCTGAAAAGGAACATGTTCTAATTGACAATACTTTGGCTTCTCTTCTCTCTGTAGAAATGTTTAAAGAGTTCAGCACAAAACAATTTCATGCATTTGCCAAAGTCAAGGGAAATAAAGTTAATAGATTTTGGAGGTGCTGCATTTGAGGAAGAAAAGCACACAGATGTTATCTCAACCAGGTATTATTGAGTCCTGAAGTAATTTTGGGTAAGCATGGCTGGAAATAAAAAATTATACATTGAATATATGTAAATGAATGGCATTACAAACCCATGGTACTGTTATCAACTTCTATGATGGTAAGACCACAGGCCTTATGTTGATCATGGATAATTCTTAACAGATCTTGAATGGAACTACCCTTGTGATATTTGGAGCGTGGGATTCATACTTGTGGAACTTTGCTTGGTAATATAATACATTAAGAAGATTCTATACGCATGATAATTAAAAATCTGTCAGATTTATTGATATATATGGCACCCACTTTTGTGAATTTGTAGGGAGAGACATTGTTTCAGACATATGAAGACTTGGAACACCTTGCAATGATGGAGAGAGTGTTTGGACCTTTGCCTAGAAACATGATAAAGCAGGCAGAGTATGTTTCCTGATTTTTTCACGAGGACTATTACTTAACTTGGTTTTCTTGGTTGCCATCTGGTTATATATTTCTTCACATGCTGATTTTTATACTATGGTTGTACCAAACCAAGAGTATCAAACACTATCCTCTCAATAGTGGGACACATGCAAAATATTTTAAACATGGAAAACGATTAGATTAGCCAGAAAAAGCATCTTCTAGCAGAAACATTCGAGCAGTGACAGAGTTGTCAAGGTTAAAGGTATGCTTTTATTTTTCAATTAAACAAGTGTACCTGTAACAACATATTAAATTCTAGAAAAGATTATGACATAAGTTTTATGTGATAATGATATCATATTTGTGATGCTTGCTGCAGAATTTGATCTTGCCTCATGTAGATCACCCTTGCTGCAAGCTCTTCTAACATTTGAGCCCATGGAACGACTGACAGCTCACAAGGCTTTAAGACATCCTTTCTTCACTGGGGATTCTACAAAAATGGAAAATGTTGAATGTAATTTACAATGATCTAATGATCTAATGACAAAATTAGGAGTCATTCAATTGCCTGTGTGTGTCAGCTTAAAGACATTCAATTTACAATGTCTTGGTTGTAATTGTAAGTCTCATTTTGTAAATATGTATAATAGTAATACCATTCTTCAGAAGCAATGCTAGAGTTTGCTCCATTATAGGTTGCATGTACACGAGATATATTTGCTTGTGAACTTTAAAAAAAGGTTCCTCTACCGACCAAATGTTCTGATATCATGTTGATCTAAATAAGTCTTTTATTGTCTGGTAGCTCAGCTAGTTTTCAATCCTCCTAGCTTTGCAGGAATAGTGAGGAAAGTATATTGGTACCAATGTGCCGCTGAGCTCCAGAATGTAGAAAAGAGAACATATTAATGTCAAACACCTGGCCTTCAACCCATGCACAGAATTCTACCATGAGATCTTTTAGCGCACCATAATTTTCATGGGCTATTTTAGCAACAGATACTGGTGAATGTAACTTATAACATCAGTGTGAACTTTGCATAATTACGGGCTTTTAACTTGAGAGTTTTTTGTGGTGGAAATTTATTTTTAGACTACTCAGTACACTAATACATAAACTTCATAATCTACATAATTAATAAGAAGAGTTTGATATTTTAAAGCTTCAAAGCTGATAATCAAGTGATGTAAAAGTTGAGGGTATGTAACAAGGAAATGCCAGCAGACTGAGTTAAATTTTTATAATATAGAATTCAACAGGATGCACATAAACTATAGTACATTAATTCATTCTAGGTTTATTTGATATGTTCATCAGATTCATTTTCTATTTGTAGATTCCCCAGTGAATCCAAGATTTTCTCAAGCTAACGCTGTTCACACAAAAACAAACTGGTAAAACTTTTCCAGTCTATATTTTCCACACCAAAGGAAGGCTATTACTACTAGTCAGAATACTAGTTTTGATGTCTTTCAAAATATGCAAATATTTATAATGGCTGTAATATGCAATGAAATCGAAACGTAGGGCATTTGCAGATTGCATAAAAAAATTACGTGGCATATTTTCAGCAGATATATTTCATGTTATGGTAAATTTAGTTATCTTAGTAAGGTAAAATGGTTCATGTAATGTCCATTTTCTACTTACTCTTCACTCTTGACTATTTCTAAATTGCAATTTGTATTGGCCACCAATACGACAACTTCATACAATCTCCACGCGCTCAAAGCACCACCAGAGGGAGGAACTATAGCGCTTGCGCCCCCTGTTTAAATATGACAAACCAAAACCCAAACCCCTCTCCTTTCGCCTACTGCTTCAATCCATTCAGAGGCGGCGAAAATTTAAAGACAAGATTTTCCCTAGAGAGATCTTAGTTGCGAGTTAATATTATATTTATTTGGGTTAAACATTACTTATTTACTCCTTGTATCAAAACAAAAAAAGTTTTACCCAAATAAGTAGGAAACAATTAACATGTCTTGTGCCAAAAAAATGCATTGGCATGACTCTTACTACATGATTTTAATCTAATTCATAAATTGAATTTCCCTAAAGAATTGTAAATGTGATACAGTAAAATATATTACATTAATTTAACACTAATTATTAAAATTAAGACACTTCTATGCAACCTCTTTTTATATTCAATTTGTTACCACAAATATCTTAAGTAAATGAAATTAAATTTATATTTAATTAATGTAAAGTGTTCCATTCATATCATTTTCTTTTGCACATAAATTCATATAATTTATCATTTCTCGGACGCACATTATTTGGTACTTTGTTTTTATACATTTTAATTATGGTCATGTTTATTGAATTAGTTTTACATTCAATTCTTATGGTATTTATTGTTATAAATAATTGTATTTGTTTGACTTTAAGAAATATAAGTTGTGATGTGAATATCAGGATTTAACTGTGTGATTTTGAGTCAAACTCGATGACCCATGTTTCATGAGTAGTGATTCAACATGAATCCATCTCTCATGACAATATAAGTTGTTATTTTGTTTTATATTTTTAATAAATTTAATTTAGTTGAATGTATAGTTAGAAAATTATTGTAGAAAGTAAGAGAATTAATAATTAATAAATTATTTAAACATTTGAACTTTATGTTTATATATTTGTTTATAAGAGATTAAACTTTATGTTTTGTAAATTTAAAAAATGTTGTCAAATGATAATATACTTAGCAAATTAGCCCAAAAAATAATATACCATGTCAAAAAGAGCTTCTATAACACCAAAAGAATTTAGCTAATCATTTTTATAGTATATAAAATTTATAAATAAATTTAAAAACTTTAGAAATATTTGAGTTACTTAAAAATAATTTCTCATGGTGAAAAATAATTAGATTTCGAACATAGTGAATACAATCTCTACCTATGGCAAATACAACAAGTGCCACATAGTGGCTTAGTGCCTTTAATAGTATTAGTTTTAATTTTGATATAAATTTAGTTGTAATTTTATTATATATTTATTATATGTATCAAATATATTAATGTGTACTTTCATAATTTTTAATAATCATATTTAATTTTTTTAAATATATTATATATATAATTGATTTGGTACAATCATATAGTTGTGGCAAATTGTTCAAATTAAGAAGCATCAATTTTTGTAACCAACACATAAATTCACTTAAGATTCACACATTAAAATACATAAGAAATAAGTTGAATAATAATTTTAATACTTTGACAATACTTTTTGTGTACTATGCTATATAATTTGATAAAAAATGTATTCAATTTTATTTTATAATATTTTATTTCTTAAATATTATAGTATAATATTAAAATTTAAATAATGATAATTGAAAGAACTATTTAATAAATATTAGTAGTGGATGAATGAAATAAATACAATATATATTTTTTTTAATATAATAAAATATTATAAATCTTTCAAACAAAAGTTGAAGAATTGGAGGGAATAACAGTCATCTAAGAGTTGTAATAAATAATTAAAGTAAATGATTCAAATATTTTTTTTAAATATGTCAATTTATTTCTTTATAATCAAGCAAACTATTTATAATAGTTTTAAAAAATAAGAAATATAAATAATTGATTATATTATTATAATATATAGTTTTCTATTCTAAAATCCGTATGCAATAATTGAAGTGCTCAGAAAGCACTTTGAACAAAATAGATAACCGATGTGCTAAAAATTAGGAATAAGAGAAACAATAAAAATATTCTATAAAAAAATACTTCCCACAAACTCACAAATCCCCATATAAGACTCTAATCCATTCATCCAATTAAAAGCTAGAAAATTAATATATAAAAATTGTAAAGTTAAAAAATTGACATGTATTTCTTTCTAAACATAATATTTATAGAAAAATATAGAATGAAATGAATTTTTATTGGTAGAATAGAGGTAATTTAATAACAAGTTAATGTGAGAAATCCAAAAAATGACACAATAGTACTTAGCCTATTGGCAAGTACTAATAATAACTCAATGAAGCACATTAAATATCATTTACCTTAAGCAATTACACATCCATAAGATCTCGAATTGTACTACTCTTCAAGAATCAATAATGGAAATGGATTTGGCAAAAGAAAACATACATTAACCAATAATTGTAAAATGTACAAAGTATTTTTTTCTTTGATGAGTTGTGCTCTATTCTTTTATAATATTTTCCTTGAATCAATGAAGGAAGTAGATTTGACAAAAGAAAACATAAATTAATCAAAAATTGTAAAAGGAACAAAGTACTTTTTTTCTTTGATGAGTTGTACTTTATCTGATCCTTTTTTATGTCTTCCTTACTTCTTCTCTTGTATTTGTTTTCTTTATGTTGTACATTGGACAACAATACAAGAGAGCAAATAGCTATGTCATCCAATCAAAGCACAAGATTTGATATCTACCTTCCTCACAAGGAAGTTGAACTATCTAAAAGTGTCAGCCTTGTAAAGGATTACTAGTATAAGTACGAGTGGAAATACCATGGTTTTGCTCATATACATGGTTTTCAATGGCTTCCAAATGTGCCAAACATAGACATGATCAATTGGAACAACCAATTCAAATTAGCGTAGACAAAGAAATTCACATTTCCATGATCATTAGTTACACTTCCATTATTGGGTTCAATTTTTATTTATTGATACTGTGTTACCATTGACAATTTTCGGAGCACCCAAAATTGCAACATTTGAGATTTTTTTTGAATTTAATGGAGAGTTATATATATTTGTAAGCATATTTTTCATCAAATTTATACCACAATTTTGGTAGGATTGTAATAAATATATAGATTTTGATTTCAACTATTTGGTAACATTTTTTTAAAAGTTTATATGGTAGATTATTACCTTTCATTCACAACAATGAATGTTATTTTCTGCTTCATTTATCACATGAGTGAATGTCATTTTGTCTTGGTAAGAATTTTATATCATTTCTACAATTCCTTCTACATACCATTAATGATCTGCATTTTAAATTGTAGGAAACATATTACTCTCTTCAAAATCAAAACTCTTATCAGCAACTCAGCTGCTAGTTAATAAATGTTGTTTGAATTTTGTAAAAATGTTTTGGTCATTATCATGTCTTTTGTTTTATTTTTTAGAAAATTATTAGTGGTTAAAATTTTTAAAAATGAAAAATTAGAAAATATTTGCATGGAAGGGGGTTTCTTTAAAGTGGGAGGTTCATAAATTTTCTAATGGAATTTATTCTTAAAAAGTTTAAGCTCCACAATTTATCCATGTGTGTGTGTGTGTGTGTGTGTGTGTGTGTGTGTGTGTGTGTGTGTGTGTGTGTGTGTATAGACATATATGTATGTATGTATATATATATATACATATGTATATACATATGTATATATATATATATATACATATGTATATATGTATGTATATATATACATATGTATATATACATATATGTATGTATATATAGATACATACATACATATATATATATATATATATATATATATATATATATATATATATATATATATATATATATATGTATGTATGTATGTATGTATGTATGTATGTATGTATGTATATACATATATGTATACATACATATATGTATACATACATATGTATATATACATATATGTATGATATATGTATGTATACATATATGTATATATATACATATATGTATGTATACATATATGTATATACATACATACATACATACATACATACATATATATATATATGTATGTATGTATGTATGTATGTATGTATGTATATACATATATGTATATATACATATATGTATATATACATATATGTATATATACATATATGTATGTATATATATACATACATATATGTATGTATACATACATACATATATGTATATATATATATATATATATATATATATGTATGTATGTATGTATGTATATATGTGTATATATATATACATATGTATATATATATACATATGTATGTATGTATACACATATATGTATGTATGTATATACATATGTGTGTGTGTGTGTATTATACATAGATGTATGTATATATATACGTGTGTGTGTGTGTGTATTTATGTATATATATCTATATATAATTTAACATATTTGATTCATTTACTAATAAATAAAAATATTTTTAAAATATAATGATAAGAATTGGAAATTGTAATATGATTCACAAGTGGCTCGAAAAAAATTTAAGCGCATTTCTAGCTCCCAATTTTTCCACCTACTCAAATCTACACCCTAAATAATAGTGGCAACTATTTTTTGGTAGAAGATTCTAATTAACAAACTTTTTTTTGCTTCATGGGTCTACCCATTCCATAAAAATGGAACTTGTATCCCTCCATGAGACAACACACTTAGTGAGGTAGTACTTCCAAGGTTTAAATTGACCATGATTAGCATACTTACATTTGAAATATTCATGTAGAGTATGTTAAGAGATATATGTAAAAAAACTCTAAACTAGAAATGATAAAAACTATCAAATGATAATTGTTTGATTGGTAAAGAAGTGTTGGAGTCAAATAAGATACAAACATATAGGTTTAATTTTTTAAATATATTAATTACAAAAAAAAAATTGAATGAATAGAATGGCCAGAATTAGGTCTCCACAATCGATATTACATGTTTTTCTTTTTTTTAGATTTGATTGTGTGATAAAAAAAAATTAACATTAATGTTTTAGATCACACTACATGATCCATCATGAGGATGCAAGAAAGTATAGGAGTGTTGAAATTTAGTGAAATGATAAAGAATCCACAAGAAGACTAAATTCTTCCAAATCACAATTTCTTCTTGCATAAGATCCAAAGGTTTCAAGAGGCAAAAGTAAGTCAATCAACAATAAGGATGCCAAGTCTAATGAGTGAGGCATAGAATTACCTTTGCAAAGCACCTTGTAGTCCAATTCCTTTTCAAAAGGGGAATCATATAGGAAGAGAACTCAAATTTTGCATACAACAAAAGGGTAGGAAACAATGGGCACTAGTGTTAAGGAAAGAAGATTGATGAGTTAATACAATTTCAAAAGCACAACATTCCATTGCCTTCATCACACCATCTTCATCTACATAATCAAATTAACCAAGAATTTCAAATGGGTTTAGATAAAATGAAATATAAAGCATTATTGGCCCTCATGAGTCATGAATCTAGAATTTAGCTTCTTGATTCAAAAGAATCTCATTATATGGCATCATATATGTGAATGTCCTCACTTTAAGCCTTGTAATTTCCCTAACATTTTGATAGGTAACAAAACATGTGTGTGTGTGTGTGTGTGTGTGTGTGTGTGTGTGTGTGTGTGAAAAGGTTATATTTTCATGGGAGAATACACTTATACTGATGTATTGTGTTCCATCCTTGTCATCTAATTTATTTTTTGTTTATCAATTCAAATATAGTGGCTTGCACCCTACAACAATCATTGCTACTAGGATGGTTGATCATTCACCCACCTTGTATACTTTTTCTCATTTTTCTTTTGATGATGATAATGTTAAGTTGACTGATATTTATACCCATTCATTAAGTGTCAATCATGTCTGCGAGGACAAGTTTGGTCATCTAAACCTTGAATTCTAGAGACTAGTGTTGAACTCTCTACTCCACCTCTTACTACTTCAGATTTTAGGTTTTTCATCGCTTCTAGTACTTCTATTTAGTATGATGGTCATATTTTTTAGATCTTACTTTGTGGGATAAACATTTGATAAGGATTTCAAATTTGTCTGTAGAGTTTCATAATGTAAATTTTGAGGACATTTGACAGGATTTCTCTCCTCTTTGACAATAATTTTAGCAAACTTGTTATCCCATCTATGTCTTTGTAGATTAGCATTCATGAGTTTTCTCATTCACTTCATTTCTCATGTTTCTTGATTGGATTTTATCATGATTATGGTGTAGCATCTTCAATTTTCAAAGAGACTTGTGTTGAGTCTTCTTCCTCGTTCCTTTCATTTGGATATGAATTTTCTTCTACATTACCCTTTCGATTTGTTTCTTCCCAAAAGAAGGCATGTTGATTTCAAACATTGGATAATCTTTTGTTTTCAAGTCATTTTCATCAAAATGGGAGTTTTTTCATTATGGGGAAAATATATTCTATTTTTCCCTAATATTGGCTTGGGGGTGGGGGGAGGTTCGTTGATTCTGCATTCATGATAGATGTAAAGCAATTTTTCAAAGTTATTATTTGTAAAAAAAATCAATTGAAAGAGCTCTTGTAGTTGTATTTTAGATTGTCCACGATTATTTCATTTTGGGCTAGTATCAATGATAACAAGGTTGCAATTGTGTTGGGGCATTTCCTGCTTAATATTTTTGATACCCTTCCTTAATCAAGTGGATTCCTCATTGAAATACTCACACATTTCCTTTGTCATGTTTAATTTGCTATACTGACAGGAAAAGTCATATACTTATTCCTCCCTGACCACTTCATCGTCAACTGGTCAGCATCGACCTAGGGATCTCCATTAAAGCCTGCAGGTGTGAAATTACTTCATCCCAATAAATGTGTTCATGATCCCAAGAGTTTCCCATGCCCTATATTCTAGGGAGGATAATCAATGCCTTTTCATAATTTTACACTAAGTTCTCATCAAATTTGTATGTCTCACTATAGATGTCTTCTACCCAAGCTTTTGCATCCTAAGAAATATGCCTAATTATTTCAATACACTCTAGTGACTCTATTAAAAGAACTCTAGGAGGAACAAAGGCCTATCTCTCTTCCCTCACTAGATGGAATAAGATTTTTTAAAATTAATGCAAAGGTTTGTTCTCACCTTTCATCTTTTAGTATTTTACTGACACTAGGAAGGATCTTAACAACTAGGGCTAAGGACACACCTAACTATGCAACCACCTCACTTAGTAAACACAATGGAAGAAAACAACACAAATAAAAACACCAGGGAGAGAAGAAACAACAACACTTTATTGTTTTATCCAATTATTAGCATACATACCCAGTTGTAAGGCCTTCTGGGTTATAGCCAGATACAAAATACAAATTCAAGATCCACAATCCAGCTTCAAATTCGCTCTTCCAAAAACATATGCTCTCAATTCTTGAAGTCCTTACCTAACCTAAACCAAATAATCCTATTTATACTTGCCAAAATGGCTTATAGGAGATTCTAGATCATTACATAATAGAAGAGTCAACCTTAAAATGGTCTGCACACAACCCAAGACAAGATCTTAACATTAAACTCATGATCCTAATTAACTACATAAGTTAGTTCAAACTAAGAACCAATCACAAACAAACTTAGTCAAAGAAGGAACTGAGCATGAACAAATATCAAGTTCACCCAGCACATGAAGGAACACTCGATCAATACATGACAACTCAACTAACAATAGATAACTCAGCCAATACTAGACAACTTGGCCAATACTATAACTTGAAAATAACTGGAACTCGGCAACAACTACGACTCGATAATAACAAGAACTCAAAAGTAACTAGAAAAATGAACAAAATAAGCAGGATTACAAGGCAACCCAAGATTCTCTTATTGATAAATTGTATATTGTCTTTGATGTTACACAAAATGTCATATCTTTACCAATCAATGTATTTTGAGCTCACTCGGGCATTGAATATAGTTTCTTATGTCTATCGAGCATTCCAATGTTTGCTAAGTTCAGAAGATAGTGTCTACTAAGTTCAATCGGGTGTCAAAAAGAAATTCATAGAAGTTGAGTGTTAACTAAGCTCACTCAGGTAACAAAGGAAAGTCGAATGGAACAAGTGTTATCTGACCTCACTCGGTTACCAAAGGATTTTTGTGAAGATGTAGTGTTAACCGAGTTCACTTGGTTAACATAGGAAAATCATTCTAGTGTTAGTGTTTACTAAGCAAGGTTAGCTAGCAAAGGATTTTCTTGTTTTGGCATATTGAGTTTAATGGATTTGTTTGTTTTTTCTAGCTAACTAAGGAGATGAATATTAATTATTCTAAGTTGTATTCAAGCTGACTTGACAATGTTAATAATATAAGTATAAGGTCAAGTTGAGGATTGAATGTGTGAGAACATGTGAAGAGAAGAAGATGCTTAAAGGAAGTGAATTAGAAGGATAAGCATAATATCCTTGTTGAGTGGCAAAGATTAATCTTATCAGGAAGGATCAAGTGTTCAAGCTAGAATTGAGATTTGAAATCAAAAATACAGTTGCATCAACAATCAGGTTGTATCATTGTTACTCTCTAACCATTGTGGCAATGTATCAAATCTCTTAACCAAGTTGGCTTAATAGTTATTTAAAAAATCCTCTAACAAGGTGGCATTTCTAGATTGAAGTGCCTAAAGACCTCTAACAAGGCCACTCCTAAAAAGGTGATTAAATCCTCTAACAGGGTCACACCTAACAATATGTTTTGTAATCTTTAATAGAGTTGGCTCCTAACAGAGCTCACTTCAAAAGAGTGAAAATCAGTAACTAGTTGCAATTGGTGGTTTTTCCCAAATTGAGTTTCCATGTTAAATCTTGGTGTCACTTGTGTTCGTGTTATTTCTTTTATGCGTGTGCGACTAAGTTAATTAAGGTTAACCAAATTTAATATCTTAAGTTATGCATGTTTGGTATTTGTTGAGTAACAGTTGATATTATAGTGTTTGTTGAGTTACAACATATTATTAGTGGTAACTGAGTGCCTATGTGTTAATTGAGTGCCTGTGTGTTAACTGGGTGCCTATTTGTTAACCGAGTAATAATAGTTTCAACAAAGTTTGTGTTTTATATTGGCATCTAAGGGATCTAGGATTTATTTTAGTGGTAATTGATTCACCCCTCCCCTCTGAGTTACTCCTCTTATATTTCCAACAATTAGTATCAGAGATTTGGTTCTTGTAGAGAAGGTTTCAAGGACCTAAGCTAAAGATCAAGATGTCTTACAGGAGAGAGATTCCCAAGTTGAACAAAGATAACTTCGAGTCATGACAAGAACTTATGAAGCTACATCTAGCAACCATCAGTAATTCAGGTTTGAAATATTTGAATGCTAAGTACAAGGCTCATATCGTAGCAATGAGTATGCAAGAGATTACTAAAAAGAAAAAATCATAATATCATGATGATTGACATTGCATTAACTCTTAACTATATTGAATTTGATGAGGTCAAAGGATGTGCTACTGCTCAAGAGATGTGGACAAAGCTAAAGGATATCCATGGAGGTGATGATAATGTGAGAAGAGCCAAGGCAGAAAGCTTGAGAGGTCAGTTTGATTAGATGAAGATGAGAGAGGATGAAAACATTGCAAAATACGTTGAGAGAATCAAAGCTAGTGCTAGTGCAATCAAAGCCTCTGGAGAGATAATTCAAGATGTGACAATGGTAAGCAAGGTACTCATAACCCTTCTTCCTATCTATGAAATTAGAGTGTCATCTATTCAAGAGATGAGATGTGATCCAAATAATAAGAAAAGCTTGGATGCTTTAGTGGGAACATTGACAGCATTTGAGCTAGATAACTATGATAATTATGTTCCTAGTTCTAGCAATCTTGAGTCTGCATTTGAAGCCAAGTTATCACTCAAGAAGGACAAAAAGTATAAAGGCAAGAAGAATTTAAAAAGCTACAAAGACTACAAGGACAAAGGTAAGAAGTCTTGTTTTATGGCTAAAGATTCTAAAAGTATTGATGAAGATGAAATGGTCTATATTGTTGTAAAAGATGAATCTGACAATGAAGAAGATAAAATGGCACTTATCTCTCATGTTAGCAAAAATGATACATTCATTATTGATAGTGTTTGTTCTCATCATATGACTCGTAATAAGACAAAGGTTTAACATATGGATCACTATGATGGTGGAAGTGTAAGATTTGGAAACAATGAACCATGTTGCATAAAAGGAAAGTATTTCTCTAACTAATGAACTCAGATGTGATAATGCTTATTGGGTTGAAGGATTGAAACATAATCTACTGAGTGTGGCACAATTGAATAATATTGGATTCAAGGTAGAATTCATGAATGGGAATGTCAGGCTACTAGATGGAAAAGGAAATCTAGTTGGGTCTAGTAACCAAACAAAAGGTAACTTATTCTACCTAGATCTTAGTGGAAGTTCATGTTTCATTGCTCAAGTAGAAGAAAGTTGGTTATGGCATAAAAGGTTATGTTATGTGAACTTTGATAACTTGATCAAGATAAGCAAAAATAAAAGAGTGGGAGGTACTCCTAGTTTTAGGACACCTAATATGGGCCTATGCAAAAAAATTCAAATTGGTAAGATGGGCAAGACAAGTTTCAAGAGCAAGAACTATCATTTTGAAGAAGTCTTGGAGATGATTCACACAGACCATTGTGGACCTGTTGGCATTAAGAGCTTCACTGGAGATAAGTACTTTATTTTATTTGTTGATGATTACTCTAGAATGATGACAATAATGTATCTAAAAGACAAATCTGGAGCTTTTCAAAAGTTTAAGTGGTATCTGGCAAGATTAGAGAAGGAAATAGGAAAGAAGCTAAAATGTTTGAGATCAAATAGAGGATATGAATTAATTTCTAATGAATTCAACAAATTCTACATTGAAAGAGGAATCATAAGACAAGTATTAGCCTTTGGTACACCTCAACAATATGGTATAGCAAAAAGAAGGAATAGATCGATCATAGATTGTGCAAGAACTTTGATGATAGAAAAGAATATTGTAATCAAATATTGGAAGGAAGCAACCAGTACAACAATTTATACCTTGAATAGAGTACATTTAAAGAAAGACTCAAATCAAACTCGTTATGAATTGTGGTATGGATACAAAGCTAATGCAAGTTACTTGAAAGTGTTTGGTAGCAAAAGTTATATTTTGAAGGAGACTAGGAAAGGTAAATTTGATGTCAAAAGTGATGAAGGCATATTCCTAGGATACTCCAATAGAAGTAATGCATACAAATGTTTGAATTTAACCACTCATAAGATCATAGAAAGTACACATGTGAAGATTGATGAATTTGCAGAAAATAGTGAAGAAGAGAGTAGCAAGGAACTTGAATATTATAAAAAGTTTGTTTACTTTGAACCTGACACATTGCCTAATCCAATTGGAAGTCAATAGACTTCACCTCTCAAGTCCCCAAAATCTCCAAAAGCACATGAGTTGCAACTAGTGTAACCTGAGTCACAGTCTAAAGGGCCTGAGTCACAGTTAGAGCCTATCAAGTTGTAGCAAGTGCAACCCAAGTCAAGATCTGAAGGACTCGAGTTACAAATAGTGGGACCTGAGCATGATGCAAAAGATCATGGTGAGGCAAGTGGAACAAGTTCTAAATCCAAAGTACTTATATTAGCAAGATATGTCAGAAGACACCATGCACCTAAGCTGGTCATTAGAGACAAGTCAAATGGTACAATGACAAGGAACAAAGTGAAAGGTAAATGTTTGCTAACTGAATTTGAACCTAGAACAATCAAAGATTCTTTGGATAATGAAATTCATATTGAAGCAATGAATGAAGAGATAGAACGTATAGAAATGAATAAGACATGGAATCTTTTTCCTAGACCCAAGGATATGAATGTAATTGGCACAAAGCGGGTTCTCAAAAAAAAGCTAAATGAAGATGGAGAAGTTTCTAGAAACAAAACAAGGTTAGTATGCAAAGATTATTCTCAAGAAGAAGGTATTGACTATGGCAAAACGTTTGCTCCAATTGTAAGATTATAAGGTTTTAGGGCTTTACTTGTTTATGTTGCATATAAAGGATTTAAAGTGTATTAGATGTATATGAAATTTGTATTCTTGAATGGAATTCTTGAAGAAGAAATTTACATAAAAACAACTTGAAGGTTTTGTAGATCCTAGCAAAAAGGATATGCTTTGTAAACTACACAAAGCATTGAATGGTCTCAAGCAAGCTCCTAGAGCTTGGTATGAAACACTTCATAATTACTTGATGAAAATTGGTTTTCAAAGAACAAATGATAATAGCAGCCTTTTCATCAAAGAAGGACTAGAAAAGAAGATTGTATTGTAGAAATCTTTGTAGATGACACGTTATTTACCAGAAATGGCAATTTATGGAAATATTTTTTAGAAGAAATGAGTAAGGAATTTGAGATGTCAATATATGGAGAAATCAAATTATTTGTTGTCTTACAAATTCAATAAAAGATAGATGATATCTA
The DNA here is from genome assembly GCA_028749045.1 of Cupressus sempervirens. Taxonomy (NCBI): domain Eukaryota; kingdom Viridiplantae; phylum Streptophyta; class Pinopsida; order Cupressales; family Cupressaceae; genus Cupressus; species Cupressus sempervirens. The sequence goes on along the minus strand of CM053783.1, from coordinate 701,608,406 downwards.
CATTACTCAATCTAAGTATATCAAGGAGATACTAAAGAAGTTTGGAATGGAGGATGCAAGACCAATTGGAACACCTCTATCTACTAGAAATAAGCTTTCCAAAAATGATGATTCAAAGGAGGTAAATTAGACCACATACAGATCATGATTGGTAAACTTCAGTATGTTGTACATAATAGGCCTAATATTGCTCTTGTAGTTGGTATGGTGGCAAGATTATCAACTAATCCTAAAGAAAATCATATGATGGCAATAAAGAGGATCATGAGGTATCTGAAGGGTACTAAGGACTATGAATTATGGTATAAGAAATAAGGCAATTTGGATTTGAAAGCCTTCACTCATGCAGATTGGGCAGGAAGTGTTGATGACAAGAAGAGCACCAGTGGTGGAGCGTTCTTTCTTGGTAAGAGACTAGTGTTTTGGACAAGTAAGAAACAAAATTGCATTTCTTAGTCTACAATAGAGGCAGAGTATTTTGCAACAATAGTTAATTGTTCCAACATTGTTTGGTTCAAGCAACTATTGGCAAGTACGAAGGTAAAAATCAAGGATCTAGAAGTTATCCTATGTGATAAAACAACTGCAATTAATATATCAAAGAATCCTGCGATTTATAAAAAGACCAAGCGCATTGCAATAAAATATCATTTTTTGAGAGAATTGGTGCAAGACAAAGAATTGAAATTGGAATATGTGAATACTAAAGAACAAATTGCAAACAAATCACAAAACTATTACCTAAGGATGCATTTTTGTATCTAAGAGGAAAGTTAGGGGTTATTCCCCTATCTGAAGCTCACTAAATGAAGTTTAGTGATGCATCAACCAGAGCATGTTAAAGATTAGTCAAGTTGATGTAGTAATGGAAGGGCAAAATGCATATGAATATGTACATCAGGTACATTGATATTCATTGAATATTGTCTTTGGCATAAGATGTCAAAGAGGGAGAGTTTGTGTGTGTCATATCACAAAAATTTTCTAAAGAGGGAGAGTATACATTTCATAGAAATTTTGTTTGATGATGTCAAAGTGGAAGAATGTGGACTGATATCAAAGAGGGAGAGTTTGTTATTAGAAGAAGATGTTGAAGACAGATTTTGCTAACAGAGGGAGAAACTAAAGTTAGAGGGAGTTCACACTTATAGAGGAAGTTCTCATGGATGTGTTGGAATTCTTTAGAATAATTGAGAAGGGTGGGGGGGGGGGGGTGTGTGATTGAGTTATCCAAGGTCGAGATGTATAAAAACTTTTCACAGCTTAATGAACCCTAAAAACATTTATCATCATGCATGCATCCATAAGATTTATGCAATAACTTAAAACTTGTAGGTTACTAACAAATCAATTTACAAAAATGTAAACATGAAACATAATATATTTATGAACACATTTCACACAATAATTTACATGGAAACCTAATTTGGAAAAAACCACCAGTAACATGCTACTCTTTTTCACTCTTCTGAGGTGATGCACGATGAAAGGCCAACCCTGTTAAAGGTTACAATACACAGTGTTAAATGTGACCCTATTAAAGGATTTCAATCACCCTATTAGGAGTGAGACTTTTTAGAGAACTTTAGACTATTCACTTAGAATGTCACCTGGTTAAAGGATTTAAAAATGACTGTTAAGTCAACCTTAATCCAAAGGATTTACCCTAGAGTGATATAATGATTAGAGAGTAACAGTAAGGCTTGATCTAATAACAACTTACAACTCCATTTGTAGATTACAGATCTCTATTTTAGTCCTCCATTCTACTTGTCTTTCACACATTTCAGCTCTGATATCTTTTTCAGCCTTCAAGTATTCATACCCTTAAGCCTTCTTGCTTAACATGCCAATGCAAACTCTTCACTTAGGTTACTTGATGAAGCAATACCCTTGACTCCTTGTCTTCCTTAGGTTCTCATACATGACAACCCTTGCTTCTAACCAACTATCCCTATAAATAGAGAATTAAGATCTTTTGTTGTTCATTCTCCATCATCCAATTTAGGGTCAGGACAAATTAAGGATTCAATAAATCTACCCCTCATTCCATATCACTTCTAGAAAATTCTCCTTGAATCCTCTTTGAATTTTCCTCAAAATGGTTTACCATGAATTCTGTGTCCCTAGCTCATCAATCTTATCTTCCACTTGGTTCACACAATCCAAGAAATCAAACTTGTTGGCTTAGATCCATCAAATTCACGATCTTTCTAATAATCTTGAAACTCACAATTAACTTGCTTCTGATGCTCGGCACATACCGAAAAATCACCCGGCACAAACTAAAGTTTATTGATGCTCGACATCAACTAAACTTTACTCGGCATCCACTTTTTTGCTCGGCATACACTAAAATGAACTTTTACTCAGCTTCAACTAATTTTTTGCTTAGCTTGCACTAACTTTTCTCGGCAACTACTATCCATTCAGTCAAGCTTGGCAGACAAACTTTGTTTAACTTATTCTTCTAAACTTTCCTAGTGTGACCAACCTTTGTAACCTTAAGTAGATTATCAATGCACTATGATATCACTAACTTAGTTGATTCTTGTAGTCTTTTTATATCATAATTCAACCTTTCCTCTAGGTGCTTTTGTTACATCTTTTTTATCAAATCCTCTTCATCAATCAAACAACTGATAGTACTTAAATCATATAAGTAGTTGTCTTACCAACAAAAGAAGGTTTGACATCAGTGATAAAACAATGATTGAAACACATTTATCATGTTTGTATCAATTTGTTTTCAACAATCTCCCTCTTTGGCATTGATGGCAAATTAAACTAATCAACCAAACTGACTAGGTTAAAATAGTAAGACCAACAAAATACCAAAAAAGAAAATAATGTCTTATATTGAAATCTCTCCCTTTATCAGCAATTTTCATATTCTAAATAGGGTACAAAATTATTTTCTAGCATCCTCATAACTCCCTATAAATTACTTCTCATATCTCATTTCTACAATTATTTCCCTCTTAGTAGGTAGATGTTATCAACGGATACACTTTCTTTCTTAGCAGTCAACATTTCTCCCTCATATTTTTGTGTTAGGATTTATCCCTCTTTGCTCAATCTCTGCTCTCTTATATTTCCCCTAATCAATGACTATCTCCCTCTATGTGTTCGAATGTTTATAATTTTTCAGGAAATGGAGAAGTGGCGCAAAGAGTGGTGAGCATTGTATTAAAGAAGGAGTAATGAAGACTGGTCATAGCATGAGAAGCATAGGTTAGTTATGGGTGATAAGCCACATCTGTGAGGAGTTATTCCAGGAGACCCAACTTGTTACATTATCTACGGACCATTATTCTATTGCTCAATCAATGTTCTAAAGTCACGGTTGACAATTAGCCTTTTTCTTCTAACAATGTTTGCTCACAGTTTTTATGTTATGTTTGTAATAAGTTCCAACCCTCTATATATATGGAAGAGAAGGGAAAAGTTAGAGCTAGTTGGAAGGATTCTGAAGTTGTTTTTCTATTTTCTACGAATTGTTCACTCATCTAACAAAAGAAGAGTTCTAATGAGAGAGTGATTTTGGACTACTTGTTGTGTTCTTAGTTAGTTGAAGCCAACTAAGGGGGCCCACTTGGGAGGTGGAATAGATTTAGGTAGAGTAGATTTTTTTATTGCAATTTCTTGTTTAGGATAGATTTACTGTATTAGTCCTGCAACACAGTTACTGTGAAAGTTCTTGCAACACTTGTGGAAAACAATCATAGTGGATGTTTTAATTGTTAACTAGTTTAGAATTCCCTTTTTTGTAATTTCCACAGTTTTTTGTTGATAGTCCAAGTGTGTTTACTATTCTATGTTAGTAGTATAGATTCATTTCATGCATTTTACTTTCCTGCAACATAGGCATTAAGACTCTTAAAGGAACTTAATACACATACTGTGCTGACCCATTTCAAGTCCTATGTCCCTGGGTTGACAATTCAAATGTATTTGCATAATAGAATAGATAGTTCTTAAAATGGATAAAGTATCCTTGATAGAGGAATAGTGGTGTGATTATCTTGACTTATTATGGAAACCTACAATTAGTATTGCAAGATTATGCTCACAGCGAGACACAAAATATCAAAATGGTCATAAGCATGCTTTTGCAAACAATAGAAAAGGATGATATGCTAAAGATACTAAATGTCAAGTGGGGCAAGCAAGATGCTCAAAACAACTAAGGTCGACAAGGTATACCTATAGGTAGAAAGAAAAAGAAAACATTCCCTATGACCCCAACCCTCTAGTTCATGACATATTCCTCAAGAGACTATTAGGGAGGGAACACTCAACAAAGAAATCATCATAGAAAATACACAAAGAAATAAGTCAACAAGTCTCAACCAATTTTAGTATTTAAGTGCATGTGTGGAAGTCACATGAATGTCTCTTCAAGATTCAATTCTACTAGTGAGAAGTATCAAAATGTCCTAGACTATAGCTAAAGTATTCGATAAGTGTTGAAAAACACTCGATGTCAAGGGAAAGTGTTGAAAAAAATTGTTGAGTGAGCTGCCAAATAAACACCAATGCAACAAGGAGGCCCTAATAAACCATGCAGTTCATGCCCCCAGAACTAGACAAGAATAAATTCCAAGCTAGGCAAGGCAAAGCAATATGGTGGTCGATTCATGAGCACAAAGTGAAATGCTAATAGACATAGATGCAAGGCTCTCAAGTAGCATTTATTTCTAGGTTTTCACCACATGACAAGATTTCTTTTAAGGATTTTTTTTTTTTTTTTTTGTATTTTCTAGATATTTGATTTTTTTTGGTGATACATCAAAGTGCCTATTGCTAGGTGTTTGCTAAGATGGTCTTTTTCTCATGACATTTTCTACTTTTTAGGATTTTTTCAGCATCATATATGATTTTTATATTTTTTTCAAGACCATAAGATATGAAAAATGGTTGAGTGGTGAGAGAATTAAGCATAAATATTATTCAAATGAAGGACATAGATGGGCTCAGAGAGTTGTTCTCCCTGAGGTGTAGAGAGCTGATAAGAACAAAATCCAAAAGTAGTGGTAACAATGTAGGGACCCAACCAATTAGGTTAAAACTTGACCTCATGTTCTCTACTTTTTTGGTTTTTTGAATTTTCATTAAGGACAAGATCACCAACTTGAAATTCTCTAGGATGAACCTTCTTATTGTAGGAAATAGACATTTTTCTAATAAGCTCTCGTATGATCAAAAGCAACCTTAGGATGTTAATCTAGGACTTCAAGCTTATGTATCCTCATAGCTCTATAATCTTCATCATTAATTACCCCTTTCAAGAAGACTCGCAAGGAAGGAATCTCAACCTCAAGTGGTGAAACAACCTCAAAACCATAAACCAAACCAAAATGTGTAGCCCCTATAGGTGTGTGTATGATATTCCTATTGGCCCATAACACTCGATTTTGTAGATGCCAATCTCTCCTAGATTTATGTACAGTTTTATGTAGAATTTTGAGCAATGTTTTGTTTGAAGCTTCAACTTGACCATTCTCTTACAGGTAGTAGATAGAGGACTAATGTTGTTTAATCTTGAACTTCTTGCAAAGTTACCCAAGGTCCTTAATTTTGAACTCTCCTCCATTGTCAGGGACTATACAAGACTTCAATTAAATAAAATACTTTAGATAAAGTGGTCAAACCATAGGTTATAATTGAATAAATAGAAAAGTCATCATTTGATAAAGTGTAAGCAATGGAAAAATTAAGCAAAAATTCAAGGGGACTCGTTGTCTAGATTACTATTTTTGAGTGATCACATTTACCACTATTTGAGTATTGTGTGATCAATATGGAAACACATTAAGTGAAAGATTAAAGAAGCCAAGCTAGTAGCTGATAGAGAGATTTGACTATGAAGAATGAAGCACAGAGAGATTGGTGATCCTAAATGCACAGTCGATAAGCAATGGTAGTTGAAGATTAGGAGAGGGAGGGAGATCCAAAGGAAATGAAAAGGTAAATCATATGTCCTAAAGAGATAGCTAGATCAAGAGAAAATGAAAAGGTCAAGTATATGCTCTTGACAAATAACTATAGCAAAATCAATTTGTAGTGATGAAAAGCAATGATAGATTATTCATGCCCCCTTGGGATCAAAATTGAAATGAGGTAGAGGAGATGCAAGAATGAGCTAGATTTGACCAAATTGAGATAAAACAAGGTCCAAGATGATAGATAAGTGATTAAGACCAAAAATCACAACCAAACAATGAAGATATGCCCTAGTTTGACTAATTTTGACCAACAAAGATAAAGCATTAGAATTAGGTCAAAGCATAAAGAAAGATGAAATGAAATGAATAAGAAGAGAAAATGATAGTATAAATGATGAAGAAATAAAGAAATCATGATTACCTCATAAAGATAAAAACATGAAGCCTACAAAAGGCAGCCAATTACGCAGTAGGAGGAAGAATTTTGAAATGCAATTTTGACCAACAAGATGAAACCAAATTTTGTTTTCAATCCCAAAAATGAATTTAGGACATCAAAATTATGTTAGGGTGCAATTTTTGTGCAAATTTGAGGAGTTCAAAAGACTATATAAGGGGCCCAAAATGGTAATATTAGATATGATGATAATATTAACCCCTCATAATGATAGGAAGAAAAGCAGTGAGATGACGAGATCAAAATTAGTTGAAGACATGGTTGAAAATAATCAAGAAGATGAATAAGTTGACTGACATGTTCATAAAAGATGAAGAAGACTCTCTCAACATTAAAATGCAAAGCTAAGCTAAAATGATCTGTAAACTGCAAGCTAGAGTGTAAAGGTGCAATTGCAAGGGTATGATCGAGTCTTATTAAGGACATCATAAGATCATACAACCATCAATAGTGTAAATATGAGATATGAATATGATCTATACAAGATAGATATGAGGGAACCGAACCTATACATCAAAGGCATAGAGGTCAAGATGACCATGGAGTTAGATTCCCTAGGTTAAATAGTATAGCAAGATTATGCTCGAATTGAGACACAAAATGTCAAGATGGTCATAAGCACACACTTGCAAAAAAAAGACAAGGATGATAGGTTGAAGATACTAAGTATCAAGTGGGACAAGAAAGATGCTCATAACACTTAGGATCGAGAATGTATACCCATATGTAGAAAGCAAAAGAAAACATGCCTATGCCTCCAATCCTCTAGTTCATGACATATTCCTTGAGAGACTGTAAGGGATGGAACACTCAACAAAGAAATCATCATAGAAAAATAAAAAAGAAATAAGTCAATGAGTCTCAACCAATTTTAGTACTTGAGTGCATGTGTGGAAGTCACATGGATATCTCTTATAGACCTAATTCTGCCACTAAGAAGTATCACAACATCCTAGACTATAGCTAAAGTATTTGATAAGTGTTGAAAAAATACTCGATGTCAAGGGCAAGTGTTGAAAAATGTTGTTGATTGAGCTACCAAATAAACACCAGCGTAACAAGGAGACCCTAACAAACTATACAGTTTTTGCCCCCTAGAATTAGATGAGAATCAATTCCAACATAGGCAAGACAAAGCAATATGAGATGATAGGTTCATGAGTGCAAAGTAAAATTCTAATAGACATAGATGCAAGGGTCTCAAGTAGCACTTGTTTCTAGGTTTTCACCACATGGGAGATTTTTTTATAGGATTTTTATGTTTTGTTTGTATTTTTGAGATATTTGATTTTTTGGTGATACATCAAAGCACTATTGCTAGGTTATTACTAAGATGGTCATTTTTTCAGAACATTTTCTTCTTTTTATGATTTTTTCAAAATCATATATGATCTTTGGATTTTTTTTAGGAAAATAATATATGTACAAGTTTTGAGTAGCAAGAGCACTAAGCATAGGAATTCTTCAAATGAAGGATGTTGATGTACTCAGGGAGCTGTTCTCCCTTAGGTGTAGAAAGTTGATAAGCACTAGATCCAAAAGCAGTGGTAACAATGTAGGGACCCAATCGATTAGGTTAAAACTTGCCCTTATGTTCTCTATTGTGTTGATTTTTTGGATTTTCATCAAGGAAAAGATCACCAACTTGAAATTCTCTAGGATGAACCTTCTTATTATAGCAAGTAGATATTTGTTTCTAATAGGCTCTCATATGATCAAAAGTATCCTTGTGACATTCATCTAGGACTTCAAGCTCATGTATCCTCATAGCTCTATAATCTTCATCGATAATTAGTCCTTTTAAGGAGACTCACAAGGAAGGAATCTCAACCTCAAGTGGTTAAAAACCTTGAAACCATAAACCAAAGAAAAACATGTAGCCCCTGTAGGTGTGTGTATGTTATTCTATAGGCCCACAATGTTGAATTAATTTGTAGATGCCAATCTCTCCTAGATTTATGTATAGTTATATGCATAATTTTGAGAAATGTTTTTTTTGAAGCCTCAACTTCACCATTCCCTTGTCGGTAGTAGATGGAGGACCAATTTTGTTTAATTTTGAACTTCTTGCAAAACTGCCTAAGGTCCTTATTTTTGAACTTTCCTCCATTATCATTGACTATAAAAGAGAGCATACCATAACAACAAGTGATGTGGTTCAATATGAAGAGAGAAACATGTTTCCCCGTAGTAGTAGAAAACAACACAATTCAAGCCACTTAGTAATGTATTTAGTAGCAGTGATAATAAACTTGTGCCCATTTGAAGAGCTAGGATGTATTTTGCCAACTAGATGAAAGGCCCACTGCTAAAAGGCCAATGTGCGATAGAGGGTATCAATTCATGTCTAGGAGCATGAATAAAATTACCATGTAGCTGATACATTTTGCATGATTTAGCATAATGCAGAACATTTGCTTCTATAGTAGGCCAATAATAACCAGCCCTAAGTAGTTTTCAAGCAAGCGCAGGGCCATTGGAGTGAGACTCACAAATTTCATCATGGACTTCAGCTAATGTGCATTCATGCCCATTTATCTCTAAGCACCTAAGGAGCATTATTCCATCTTGACCCTTCCTAAACAAGTCACGAGAGATGAGAGTATAATGGGAAGCATTGCAAATGAATTGGCATTTTCCATTACAAGTTAGGTTATCGAAAATAATTTGGTCACAAAGGTATGAGTAAATGGTAGCATAGCAAGAAGAGTCATGACCAATGATAATACAAATGACTTAGTTGTTAGAGGAATCCTAGGCAAGGTAACATTTCTCTTCCACCATGAATTCAAACTGAGATTCATGTTCTTGTAACTGTAAGATGGGTGCTAAAGTAGCCATAGCATCAACAACCTTATTTTCAGCCTTAAAAATTTGTTGAAAGTGAGAAAGGTGAAATGACTACTTAGAGCATCTATCGAATTCTTGTATGGAATCATCTTGTCATACTTGGTTTGATAGTCATTATTAATTTGATTTATGACAAGTTGAGAGTCTCCATAAATATGCAACTAAGTGATTCTTCATTCAATAGCTAATTTGATACCATTCATGAGAGCCTCATATTCTTCTATGTTATTTGTACAAGGAAACAAGAGCTTGTTAGTTTGCAATAGCTTGTCCTTTGATGACTTTACGGTCAACATACTGAATATTAAATTTAGATAGAATCATCATCCATTTGGAAAGTCTACCTGTAAGCACAACTTTACTTAGAAGATACTTAAGATGATCAATTTTGGTAACCAAATGTGTAGTATGATCTAGCATGTAGTGTCAAAGCTTTTGGGATGCAAATAATATAGCAAGACAAGATTTATCAATGCTATTGTAATTGATCTCATAAGCAACTAAGGTTTTTCTAATGTAATATATAGCTCACTCCTTGCCATTTTCATCATGTTGTGCTAGTAATGCCCCTAGGAATGTTGTTATAGCTTAGATGTACAAAATTAAGGGATTCCCTAGAATAAGGGACATAAGAATATAAGGTTTGTCCAAATATTCCTTAATCTGATTGAGACTCTTTTCACATCTATAATTCCACACACATGAAGAGCCCCTATGCAAGTTCTTATTATATGGTTGTGATCTATTTGCCAATTGAGAAATAAACCTCCTTATAGACTGCATATGCCCTTGAAGACTTCTTAATTAACTTATGTTATGAGGGGACAACATTTTCATGATAGCTTGTACTTTCTTAGGATCAACTTCAATGTCGTTAGTAGATATGATGTAGCCTAGAAATTTATTAGAAGTGGCACCAAAGTAAAATTTCTTAGGATTGAACCTAAGTTAAAATTGTTCCATATGGTCAAATATCAAACACAAGTCATCCAAATGAGTGTTTCTTTGTTTAGACTTAGCTAAGGTGTCATTCTCATAATCCTCCATGTTTTTTGTGCATCATATCATGCAAAATGGTTGTCATATCTCTTTGATAAGTAGAACCAACATTCTTAAGCCCAATGGAATGACATGTCCACTAACAAGCGAAATCAGTCTTTTCTTGATCTTTAGGAGCTATTTTTATTTGTTATATCTTGAGAATCCATCCATAAAGGAATACATTTCATAACCTATAGTCATGTCCACTATCATATCAATGGTTGGGAGTGTAAAATCATCCTTAGGGAAAAACATATTTAGATCTTGTAAATCAATTCAAACTCTAATGGACTTGTCATGATTTGAAATGAGTAGAATTTTGGATATCCATTTAGCATAGTCTATTGCTCTTATAGATTTGGTGCTTAGGAGCTTCTGTCTCAAATTTTGCTTGACAAGCTTGGCACTAGGAGCTATAGAAAGGTGATGCATGATTAAATTAGTGTCAAGACCAAGCACATTTTCATATGTCGAAGTGGAGTTATTTTTCTTCTACATAATAACTTGGTGAGTTGCTCTTTTTTCTTCAACTGACAATGATTGGGTTAGATGTATAATCTTTGGAGACTCTTTCATACCAAGGTTGATAGGTGACATTGGTTCAATCAACACTAATGATCTATCTTGAAAATAACTAGGTAGACTACCAAGCACCTCAGCTTTGAGCACCTAAAAGAGGTTTTAACCCTCAAATACATTTTTTTAAAACTATTTTTAGGCCCTAACACTGCCACAAGGTGGTTTTCTCTGTCAGACCTCTTTTTTTCATTTTTTATTTCCAATTTGTGACTAACGTACTTGATATCTAACTCATCCATGTTGATAGTTGGATCTCTAGTGGAAGAGACTATAGGTGTGGCAAGCAATCCCATAATCATTTTGAAATGATGGTAACTTAGATTGTTGATTTTGTATAGACCACTCAATGAGATTGGGATGCATGAGAGATAATAAAGAGGAAGGTTCTAGGTTATTGATATGAAGGGAATCATCTCTAGTGACAAGAGAGTTAGGACCCATAGAGAAATCTTCAAAGTTACCCAAATCTGAATAAGACATAGGAGAATTAGAGTGGTCCACTAAAGCAAGTTGGAAGTTCAACTCATCAAACTGTATAAAATACTCATCACCTATGTCAATTTGATTAGTATAGGAATGTACAAAATCCACTCCCACTTCATGACATGTAACATAAAGGGAACACCATTCATATTCATTTGAGTCAGTGCTTTGATCACGAGCTACAAGATGAGCAAAGTTTATTTTGATTCACTCTCTATTAGGATCCTTTATGTCTAACTCATCAAACCCAAACTCTCTACAAGTGGAAGCCTAAACACTATGATTAGTAGGTAGCTCATTTTATCCCTAAAAGATGGAGGTAGAAGGTATGAATTCTTCTTATGGAATAGTAACAGTTATAGGTTAAATCTCATCTTCTAAATCACTATTTGTAAGGGGTTCTTCATCATAAATAGGAAGACTATCACCACCAACATAGCTAAGCCAATTGTGTCCCTACTTTTTCAACCATTGGTATGACTCACGGGTTCAACAAAAGCATGTTTATTATTGTTCAAATGTCCATGTCCAAGGTAACCCATCTTTTTGAGAAACTGATAGCCTTTTTCACATCTCTTAGGATAAATGAGTGTAGGAAGTGTAACCTTGTGAAATAGTTTTTCTTCTTTATATATCTAATAGTTTGGTCTTCATTTTCTTCTTCTAATGTAACTAGGGATTGAACAAATGTGCCATAAATAGTCATAGCTAAGGATGAGAGCTTCATGTGCCTAGATGGTTTCCCATAGGACCACGGGGAAACTGGTAATGCATCAATAGAATCTAAGGTATACTCTCCCATACCAATGCTAATCATTTTTATCTTCTTCTCACAGTCAACAAATGAGATTCTAGCTTGTTAGCAGCTTGGTTATTTGGAACTAGGGATTCAAAAATAGTGAGTATGTTTATTAACATAGAATAATCCCCAGGAATCGAAACTTTAGTACCATTAAAGGAGAACTTAATTCATTGATGGAAAATGGTGGAATTGTTGATCTCAGATTGGTTTTGACAATTGAGTGTCAACACACTTAAGATATTTACTAACTTCATGCTGAGCTAGTAATATATACCAAGTATAATATGTATAAATGCTGAGTCAATCAAGTGTCGAGCAAATAGACAATGCCGAGCAAGTTTAAGTGCCGAGTGAACAGTTGATGTCGAGCAAGTTCAAGTGCCGAGTCAGACAAAATTTTAGTAAGTGTCGAGCATCAGTATTATCAAGTGCCAAGTAACACATAATGGACCTAGTTGTTTGTAATGGCACAAACAACTATGTAAATTGTTTCTATGCCAACTTATGGATAGATCTCGAAGCTTAGAAGATAAGATCAAATCTATTTGGTTTTCCTATGCAATCAACATGCAACTAATCAAAAAATTGGAATGGTTAAGCGGCAAAAAGGATGAATCTCAGTCGTAGATTCATACCTAACCCTAAGTCACAAAAATCTTTATAAGGAAGATGGAGCCCCATAATTCAAGTGAGATGTGAGCGAAGAAAAAAAGGAGGAAAAGGGGTGAATTATTTAGAACGTATTCAAGGTGACTTAGCAGAGCAAGAGGATTGAAGAATCAATTGGTAGAATAGAGGATCGAGGACACAATATTTTCATAAAAGATTAAAAGGATCAAGGTGGACTGAATTGAGATCTAAAATCAACAATACAAGATTGTAAGTTATCATATCAAAACATTCTACTGTTACTTTCTAACAACTGTATCAGCAGGATGAAATTTTTTGGACTAAGGTTAACTTAACAGTCATTGAGAAATCCTTTAACAAGGTGACATTCCAAGTGAATGTTCATAAATCCTTTAAATAGGTACACTTCTAACAAGGTGTGAAATCCTTTAACAGGGTGGGACTTAACAGTCTCTTGTAAGTCTTTAATAGAGTAGGCCTTTCATAGGGCAGATCATGTTTCATGGTCAAACTTTGTAACCTTAACAAGTTACATTTTATTGCTGCGGTAGTAAAAAGTTGTGGGTGTCATCCCCACTCCAATTTTACCTTCTCATTTGGAGGGTTTCTGGGTAATCATATCTGGTGTTATGTGTTTGTGGATGCATTTACTTTACATGTTATTTCATTATGTTAATGCATGTATTGTTTGAAGTTAAAAGTCTTATTGGTTAAAGATTAGTACTTAATACTTATGATCCTCTCCCCCCCCCTCTCAGAAATATATGTTTCCCATTTGTAATTCTAACAATTGGTATTAGAGCTAAGTTCTCATTAGGAGAAGCCTTACAACTTTGAGAAAAGATCTTGAGATGGAGGTCTACAAACTGGGAAAGATTATAGAGAACCAAGGAATTGAGATCCAACTCATTCTACATTCACTGGAAGAAGCTAGAGAGGAGTTGAGAAAATCCTTAAAGAGAAGGAAAGAAATTGCCATTATAGAAAATGGCACACGTTACAGAGAGATTGACACCACCAAGTTCTTTGCTAATGGAGACTCAAATGAGTTTGATGCAGCAATAGCAAATTTGATGGAGAAGAACAGAGCTCAAGCAAAAGAGATCATAAATCTCAAGATTGAGCAAGAATCACAAGCCATGATGCTATGTGAAGTGACTAAACAAAAGAAGAAAGCCATTGAAGACAAGGTCATGATAGAAGAAGACAAGAGAAACCTAGCCAACAAACTAGAAGAGAAGTCAACTAAGCTTGCCAGAATCTCCAACATGTAATTAGACACCCTAAGTCAGATGATGAATGCTAATCATGAGTTGAATGTCAAAGACATTGAGATCACCACACTGAAATTGCAAAATGAACAACTGCAAAATGATATAAGAAGAGAAAGAAAGATTGTTGAGAGCTTCAACAAGCCAAACGAAGCCATCAAGTACTTTGAGCAACTATTGGAATCTCCAAGATCCAACAATGATACATCAGGACTAGGCTATACTAGCACTAAAGAAGGAGAATCATCCAATACTACAGAAGAAAGGAATGACAAAGGTAAGAACTCCAAACCCACTTGTCATTTTTGTGGTAAGAAAGGACATATTGCTAATGCATGTAGGAGCAAGAATGCAAATCAGCATGACAAACCTAAAAACATGGGTCACTGTCAAAAGCACAAAAAACAAAGTCATCAGACACATGAATGCAAAACTAGAACCATGCATGCACCAAGATTTGAAGGTTATTGCTACAATTATCTGAAGTATGGACATAGAGCCTTCGAGTGTAGATCTAAGCCCATATGGTCACCAAACAAATTGCCAAAAGAAAGAAGTCATAGACATTTCTATAATTGGGACTACAATACTAGGCAAAGTTGGCACTACTGTCAAGAGTATGGACATATCCCTGAGAACTACATAAGAACACACTTCAATGGTAACTACAATAGATGGTTGAGTCAAACCACATGCTTTAGCTATTTGAAGACTAGTCATATCAGCAAGCATTGTCCAACAAGGTCAAAGGCACCCAATTTTGAGTTCAACAAAGGAAAAGATAAAGTAGACGTTGAACACATCAAAGAAGAGATTAACAAAACATGGAAGAAAAGAGATGGAAGCAACACATCAAATGGAGGGATCACTTTCAAGTGGTCACACCTCATCAAACTAAGCAAAGGGAGGTATGTGGGACTGATATTTAAATTCTTTATCATACATCAGTTCCAAGATAAGTTAGTACTAAAAAGGATAAATTAGCATGAATAAAGATGCAAGTCAATTAGGAAAATCCAAGGTCAAATCTTCAAGTTTTCACATTACTGCCGAGTGTGAAAAGTCCTCTTCAAATGCTGAGTAAATGCTAGTAAGTGCTAAGTTGTCAGCCAAAGTCAGTTGGAGTCGAGTGAGTGGTAGCTATTGAAAAAAGATAATGCCAATAGCTGCCAAGTGAGGGTAAAATTTCTATAGATGTCGAGAAAAACATAAATCGTATTGGAGTCAATTTTACAGTTGTATATACACCATGCAATAAATGCAATGTTTTGAAGGGTATAAGGCTGATTTTTGCCCATTTTTCATCATTATGAATTTAGAGCAAGAGCAAGCAAAATGAAGAAGTAATCTACGAACTAGTTCGAAGCATTTGCAAGGATCACAATAGAGATCAAGCATCAGTTCGTCGATCTTAAAGGTATTCTTCACCTGCCGAGTTACGCAATTTTAATTTGTTAAAACCCTAGTTTGCAAAATGGCCTCTAGCTCAAGGAATGTGAAAGAAAAAGAGACTTTTGAAGTCCAGTTGGTTAGAAATAAAGTCAAACAACCAAATTTCAATGCTATACTAGAGATTGCTTACAAGCAAGATCCTTCAAGCACACTATCTATGATTTCGCCTAAGGTTGTAATGGTGTAAGATGTAAGAAAATTCTATAACTGCAAGGTAGGAGGTATTGGAGACATGGAAATATGATAGGCTTATGACAAATTATATGAAAAATGGAGTGTTGAAAGAAGAATCTAAAATTGTAGAGAGAAAGGGCTTAACACGTGCCCTAGAATTCTCCACCGTATTTAAAACATAGTGGATCAAAATAGTCCTAAGCATAATACATGATGGATGCCTATGGTTAGAGGGTGGACCCATCAAAATCACAAATAAAATAGTACATAGGGTTACTGGTTATCCAATTCTAGATCAACCCAAGACCCTGAGGAGCGACTCTAAAGAGGTAATTGAGAAAAACACAGGGGCTAAATGGAAAAAGTGTGGAATGAATATTGACACCATCACATACCCTCTTCTTGACTTTTCCATTAGGGTCATTTCAAATAAATTCTATCAATCAAGCAGATTGAATAGTGTTCCATGTATAGCAATACATGTGGACTATAAGATTGTTAAGAAAGATCACACTTATGATCTTGCAGAACTCCAAATGCAACATATAAAGGAGAACCTAGGAGCAATAAGAAATTCAAAGAGTGCTCAATGTAAGTTTGGTTCAATATTGGTATGTATATTTTTCTATGTGCAAAATTAGTTCCCATCTTTTGGAAAATTAGGATGGAAGACCAATAGGTCAATTGTTGTTCAAATAAATGAGTATATTAAACAAATGGGATAAAATTTTGAGTCAATAATGACTAGCTATTTTGAAAACTTCAAGAAGTTCATGAAATAGAGGTTAAGAATTCTTGTTTCTTTAGTAGAGCAACATTACAATGATATTTGTTTCCTTGTAGATATTGACTACACTTATATTCAAGCTGCAGTGCCTAGAGTTAGATGGTTAAAGCCTCTAGGATATGAAATCAATATTGATGAAGCATCAACTACCATTACTACACTCCTTATAGAAGAAGTTAATAAGAATGCCAAATTTTTTGGTAAATATGATATTGTAAAATCAAAGGTTGAGATGAAGTTGAAAACAACCTCAACTTTGAAAAAGAAAGACAAAATGGTGAGGAAACTTAAGGCTAAGTTCAGAGATGGTGCCGAAAATGATGATGAAGATGATGATGAAGAAGATGAAGAGGAAGAAGAGGTGCAAGGTCAAGAACCTCTTGCTTTAACCCAAGGCATGGGTGAAGATCATGAAGAAGAGGGTGTCGAGGAAGAACAAGTCAAGGAAGCACCAACCAAGCCAAAACCAAAGAAAAGAAAAGCTAAGGCACAACCTATTGCACAACCAAAGACAAAGAAGACTGCAAAACCAAGTACAACAAAGCCTACAACTCTAGCAACAAGAACCAATACAAGGGCAACCACTCAAAAAGCCAAAGAGTAGGCAAAGGAGAAGAAAAAGGCTACTGAATATAGAAGTCTTGTGCAGAAGAAACCAATAATAAAATGCATAGCACAACCAGAGACACATGATGAGAAGATAGAGTCTAAGGACACAAGTCACTTCAGAGTGGTAAGTCATACTCCCAAATCAGGTCTTGAAAACATTTGTGATAATGTGAGGGACAATGCAAATTTAATAGGATTGAAAAACATTAAATTTGGCAAACTTGTTAGAGAAGACGAAAACATGTTAGAAGAATTAGTTTATGCCATGATGGCAAAATTCAAGAACACTCATCTTGAATTGGACAATACAATGCCTAAAGAATTGTATACAATTGTTGAGAACAACTAGCACTACTGCCTAAAACTAGAGAAATAAATAAGGGAATCAACCCTAGCACAAGTGATGCCAGAGTTGACAAGGAGGCAAATCACCAAGGCAAATAAGAAACATGGTAGCAAATTTTCACCCAAGTATAGGGCATTCAACATTCTTCAAAACAATATTGAAGATGTTGTAAAGAAATCCACTCTAATGTGGAAGTTGATAAATGGCTTGACTACTATCAAAGCAAGAGAGGAGGACCCCTTTGAGAGAAGAAATGATGAAGAAGAAGACGATGAGAACAAGGAAGAAGAAACAAAAAAAAAAAAAGGTAGACACCATTGTGGAGGAAACACAACAGAAGAAAGATGAAATGGCAACAACTGATGAGCAACATATAGAACAGAGTGTGCATGACACACAACTGCTAGCCATGAGCCCTCCACATGACACAAACACACCTATGGATACCATAACAGTGAAAGAAGTTCCTGATAGCTTAGTTCAGAACATCAATCCATTAACTGTAGAGGACCTAAAGAAGATCCTTGACCAATCCACACTTCAAGCTAGATTGTGTGATAATCCTGTATTGGTTAGTGTGGATGAACTACAGAAAGTAGCTAACATAACCAGGGATAAGGTGAACACACAAGAAGCACCTTTTGTCATCCCTATAGCTACTAGTGGGCAACCTCCAGTGCAAAAATCATATGATACATTTGCAAAGGTTGACACTACAGTAAAAGTTTTCATGGTTGATACAACTCACACTGCAAAAGTAAAGGAGCCTACAAATGAACAAGCAGGATAGACACATGTTTTTGTACTTGATGCAAAAACTCAATGTGCAACTCAAATAATGGTAATTGATCAAGATAGATCTGATGAAGACAAGGACATACCAAAGGAGAAGGAGCGAGAAGCCATACAGGCATTGGTAAATTTACCAAAAAATGGCACTCCTACGAAAGTCCTTCTGAAGCCGAGCACTAATGCAATACCACTACAGATTTCAGCACCAGGCTCTAGCTCAACAAAGTTTGGAAAGGTACTTCACTATGATGATGCACTTTTAGATGAAGAAATAATGATACCAAAATATGACTATGCAACCATGACATTAGAATAGATAAATATAATGCAAGAGACATTAGAGAGAAAGAAGAATCAAGAAATACTCAGGAAAGAGTATAAACAAAGGCAAGCACTACATGAGATCAAAGACATCTTTTTAGATGCCTTCAGCTTGCAAACACCTGATGAATCCAAGCCCATATTAGAACAACTATCAAAAATTATGGAACAAGTGACTAATAAAGACCAGGATACAAATGATAAACTCATGGAATGGTTTGGAAAGAAATTTCAAGGAAAAGTTAATTAGAAAATATCTAGTGAAATAGCACTATCACAAGTGGAATTGGCGACCAAAATTGAGAAAGTGAAGAAGGTACTTGAGAACATATTCTGATTGTACACAAAATTGTGTGATCCCACACTCTTCACACAAGAAATGAGCCATAGGATTATGAGTCTAGAAAGAAACTTGAAGATATTAGGTATGCAATTGCCCCAAGACCCAGCTCAGAGTGAGAAGCATTTCAATTCAATGCTTCATACACAAAAGGAACTAGCTATGTTAATAGTAGAAGAGGCTAACATAAGAGCCAAGTTGATTAGTATTCAAGATTACCTTACCCCTCATATGGAAATACTCCAAAAAGAACTAGCATATGCAGAGATAGTGTTAAAGGAAGATCCTAATCTTTCAGCTTTGGATGGACTAGTTCAACTTGTAGCAAAGACAACCATCCAAATAAAATCCTTAGATGTTGCAATAGACAACTGGGATACTGCTCTAAAGATCATAATGGAAGTCCACAAGAACTTTTTAGACAAATACACAATCAGTGTATAGACCCTTTGACATAAGTGTCAAAAAGGGGGAGATAAATATGAAAGTGGGAGACAAAGAGTGTAAGAGGGAGATAACCCAAAAAGGGAAGAGCAAACAAAGGGGGAGCAAACAACAAAAGAGCATAAATAGAGTATATCAGATAGATAAAGAGTATCAGTATTTTTGAAGACAAAGAGTATCAGCAAGAGGCACACCTACTCAAAAGAGAAGAGATTTTGGATACAGAAAAGGGCATATTGACTCAGGGGGAGTTACAAAATTTTGAGGTATATAGTCTATTAAAGAATTTTGAAACATTTTGAAGTTTTGTATATATGCCAAACTATAAATACATTATACTCAAGAAGATTAGATTTTTTATGTATAGTTAAGTGTTTTTGACACTCATGTCAAAGGGGGAGATTGTTGGTCTCAGATTGGTTTTGGCAATTGAGTGTCAACACACTTAAGATATTTACTAAGTTCATATTGAGCTAGTAATATATGCCGAGTATAATATGTATAAATGAGGAGTCACTCATGTGCCGAGTCAATCAAGTGCTGAGAAAATAGATAGTGTCGAGTGAACAGTTGATGTCGAGCAAGTTCAAGTACTAAGTCAGACAAAATTTCAGTAAGTGTCTAGCATTAGTATTATCAAGAGTCAAGTAACACAGAATGGACCTAGTTGTTTGTAATGGCACAAACAACTATGCAAACTATTTCTATGCCAACTTATGGATAGATCTCGAATCTATTTGGTTTTCCTATGCAATCAACCAATTAGAAAATTGGAATGGTTAAGTGGCAAAAAGGATGAATCTCAACTATAGATTCATACCTAACCCTAAGTCAAAAATCTTTATAAGGAAGAAGAAGCCCTATAATTCAAGTGAGATGCGAGTGAAGAACATAAGGAGGAAAAGGGGTGAATTATTTAGAAAGCATTCAAGGTGACTTAGCAGAGCAAGAGAATTGCAGAGTCAATTGGTTAAACAGAGGATCAAGGACACGACATTTTTTTTATAAATTAAGAGGATCAAGGTGGACTGAATTGAGATCTAAAATAAGTAATACAAGATTGTAAGTTATCAAATCAAAACATTCTACTGTTACTTTCTAACAACTATGTCAGTAGGATGAAATCCTTTAGACTAAGGTTGAGTTAACAGTCATTGAGAAATCCTTTAATAGGGTGACATATCAAGTGAATATTCAGAAATCCTTTAAATAAGTACACTTCTAGTAGGGTGTGAAATCCTTTAACATGGTGGGACTTAACAATCACTTGTAAGCCTTTAATAGAGCAAGCCTTTCATAGGGCAAATTGTGTTTCATGGTCAACCTTTGTAACCTTAACAAGTTACATTTTATTGCTACTATAGTAAAAAGTTGTGGGTCATCCCACCCCAGTTTTACCTTCTCATTTGGAGGGTTTTTGGGTAATCATGTTTGGTGTCAAGTGTTTGTGGATGCATTTACTTGTTATTTCATTATATTAATGCATGTATTGTTTGAAGTTAAAAGTTTTATTGGTTAAAGATTAGTACTTTTGATTCATCCACACCACCCCCACACCCCCCCCCCCCCCTCTTATAAGTATATGTTTCCCATTTCTAATTCCAATAGGAATAACTTGCATGTCGTGTATCCAAGGTCTTCCTAGAAAGATGTTGTATGCAATTGGTATGACAATAAATTGAAACACCACATCTTTTTCTATTGGACCAACCCAAATAGGTAGCACAATGAGACCCTTGGAGGAGTTTTCAACTTCATCATAATATTTGATAGTGATCTTTTATCTAGGGTCAATGACAAATTTGGAGAGACCTAAGTATTGAGCAACAATGAAGGAAATAATTTTTAACCTTGTACCATTGTAATTAACCATAGCTTGGAATTTATTTACATCAATGTATGTAGGGATGCTAGCCACGCATAAAGTTTTCTCTAGGATCTCCTTATGCAAAGGCGATAACTCTAGCAACTCAAAAATAGAAATCTGAGCAAGAGTGTGTTGCAATTAGTTCACAAGGTTGAAGGTGGACTTAGCAGTGGTAGAAATTTACTTAGATGAGGAAGACCTTACTTTTTTAGCATTAGCTTATTTGGGATTATTTTTGACTTTAAGGATAACTTTGGATTGACCCCTAGTAACAGTGTTTAGTATTTCACCACAAGAGGAAGAGGAATCCACAACCCAAAGAGAAACCATAGGCCTATTATCACTAAAGAGTTGAAAGGAATCAAGAGTTCTCAAGATCACTTTAGGCCTTTCGTCATCAGTATCATAGTTAGATTTCTCATCAAATTTAGGCCCCACCATGTAGATGCTTTCTTCGTCAAAATATTCATGCATTTGTATAACATTGTAAGTATTTTTGTATATGTAATTGATCTTTAACACATTGTTTTTCTTGTTTGCATTGGATGTCTCCCCTTGTTCATACTCAAGAATCTAAGTTGTTTGAAATATTTGTGATTTGAATTCTTAACTAACCCATCTAGGCTAACCTTTTGTTCATCAATGAGATCTTGTATGATGTCTCTACGCTTAAGACAATTATTAGTATTATGACCCTTGTTCCTATGATAGTTGCAAAAATGGTCTTCCCTCCACCATGAAGGTTCAACAACAAGGTTATATGGTCTCAAGTTTTTAGGTAAAGCAATGGTCTTTTTATCAAGTAGCATCTTTAGGATCACATCATATGAATCAACCAATGGAGCGAATTTATACTTAGGCTCAAGGGGCCAAGTGAACTTAGGTTTGTCATAAGCTTGAGATTTTCTCAAACCATTTGTTTTCATAGGCTCTTTTTTTTTATAAACTAAGATATCATTAGCTAAGTTGAAAGCAAGTTCCTTGGTCTTAGGCGCATTGACAACCCCGTCATTAACAACATGTTTTTTTAATTCGAGGGTTTGCCTTTGTGCTTACCATTTTTTTCTTTATTTGGGACTATATGAGCCTTCTTAACATCAACATTCTCAATATGATATGAACTCTCAATCATGTCATTAAATGTGAGGAACACTTGTTTCCTAAGATCATAATAAAGCTCAAGTATGAGAGTACTAATGAAGATGTCAATTCTCTCATTTTTAGGGAGTTTCCAAGGATACCTAGAGTTTAACCTTCTCCATCTTTGTAAATATGTGACAAAAGGCTCCCCTTGTTTTTGTTTAATGTTGCATTAGTTGAGCATAGTAAGAGGGTGTTGTAGGTTGGATGAATTATTTCACAAGCTAATCAGATGACTTAAGAGGAGGAGATATTTTTGTGAACCACCTCATGGATTGTCCATTCAAGCTTCTTGAAAAGAGCCTCATGAGGTATATGTATTCATGCATTAAGTCCATACCAAGAACATAAAATTTTCTAACATGATTGTGTGTATCCCCATTGCCACCATACTTGTCATATGTAGGAATCTCCATATCCCTTGGAAACAGACATCCTATAAAGACTTCTGTCAAAAGGGAGCACACATATTATTTCAATGAATGAAGTTTGAGGTTATACTTTTTCCATTTCTATGAGTGCAAATTTTGTTTGTAAGTCCTCAATTTTTTTGTTCAAGATCTCATTTTTCGTTGGTTCTCTCTTTAGAATATTCTTTGGACACCATAATGTTGACATTATAGTCAAGTTTGTTTATTAGTAACGCACACACTTAATCAAATGGTTAGCAACTACTGAGCTTATCTTGTAGTTTACAGTGTTAACCAAATAATTTAGGCTCTACCTAGTTCTACAATTGCTATCAAGTTCCAAAAATAGTATTTAGTTCGTACCAAGTAGTATCTACTAAGTTGGTAATTATCAGTATAAACTAAGCTTCATAGTGTTTACCAAGTTTCTCAGTGCAAACCGAGTTCTCCAGTATTTATCGATTTCATAGCATCAGTGATGTGAATCTAGTGTTGATCAAGCTAGGATGTGTCAACCAAGTAATTCAATTTATACCGACCCCATCGTAATAGTGTTGATTGAGCTATGCAATATCAACCAAGTTATTCATTTTATATGCCAAGTTTTATAGTATTCACTAAGTCACCAATGCAAACCAAGTTTAGACTACTTGGAAGTGATTAGTATGAATCAAGCTTCTATGTCTACTGAGTGCATGATGATGCCAAGCATTGACAATGGTTGTCCAGTATCAAAACCTCATCGAGTTTGTCTTCAGAACCTAAGTACCAGTAGTTGGGTCAACTTTGTGTATTTTGGTGAAATTTGTATTATAGACAACTTTGATGAATTATAATTTGGATTGGTATATATGTAATATATTGTATCACATCCAAAATATATGAAGAATAAATAAAATAAATTAAGAGCATAAGTGCAAAGTAAGAAGGCTAAAAGCAACTTAACGAGTAGTAAAGATTTATCTATCACAACAAGGTGATCATTATCTACAAAGGAATCTTATTCAAAAAATCAAAGTTGCAAATCACAGATCACCCACTAGTTCATCCTAATAGGTGGAACTGTTAAATCCTTTCACAAAGTAGAATTAATAGTCTTTTGTAAATCTCTTTACCGAGTGCATACTTCATTGTATGTTTTGTAAATCCTTTTACAAGTTGGACGCAGTAGTCCTCATTGCTCCCAACAATACAGATCATTAGAAGTGATCATTGTAAGCCTTAACAGGTCAACTGTATATTACAGTATTAAAGCTTGTGGGTATCATCCCCACCTCAGTTTTACTTTTTATTTGGAAGGTTTCTGGGTCACCATATTATGTGTCAAAGTGTTATGAATTTTTTAATGTTTTTATGCATGTAATTAGATCAGAATACATATAAAGGATTAATTGGTGAAATAAGAATAAGTTTTATTGGTTCTTGATTCACCCCTCCCCTCTCAGTAACCTAGCCTATCTTATATTTTCAATAATTGGTATCAAAGTTTTGTGGTTCTCAAAGAAGAAGTTTAACAGCCTGCATAAAGATTAGAGGCAATAGAGGTATTCAAACTTGATAAGGCTATTGACAATGAAAATTTGGATTTGGAATTGGTTATTGGGCAACTTAAGAAAGCAAAGGAGCAATTCTCTCAATCCTTGAAAAGAAGAAAATATCTTGTAGTAAAGATGAATAAAAAACTCTACATTGAAGAAAGAGTTGAAAATATATATTCAAAAAGTAATTTAGATGAAACTAATGAGGCAATTAGAGAATTGTTAGAAAAGAATGGTAACCTTCAAGAAGAAGTTAGAAAGCTGAAAAGAGAATAATAAATTCTATCAATAAGATTGTGTGAAGTCATGGAAGAAAAAGACAAGACAAAAGAAGAGATAAGGAAAGAACAATGAAATTCAACATCTATCCCTTCAACAAGCAGACTTCATTGATCAGCTTACTAATGCAAATGAAGAAATCATGAATCTAAGATCAGAGAATGAAAGATTGCATGATGATTTAAACATTGAAAAGCAAACCAATGAGAGGATGATGGAATCTCAAGTAAACATGAATCAATTGAATGAGAAAAATCAATACAGATAGAAAGGAAAATCAAGAATTAGATATACAGAAGAAGGTGAATCATCCAAGCAAGGACCTCAAAAGAATCAAAGACCTGCTTACAATCACTATGGTAAGTTAGGTCATATCAAAAAATAAATTTTGGAGTAATGGTAAAGCTAAATTCAATGGAAAATGTAACAATTGCAATAAGCATGGTCATATAGCTAATAAATGCAAAGAGAAACCTTAATTTGAAGGCAAGTATCAAAAATGCAAGAAGTGTGGGCACAAATCTTTTAAATGCAAAACCAAGATATTGAACCAAGTAGAACAAATTCTGAAAGGTATATTTGGTTGGGACTACAACACATGATGCAGATGTCACTACTATGGAGAATTTGGATACATTGGAGCAAACTGTGTGAAACATCACATGAAGACAAGAGACACCACAAGAAGATGTTTTATTTGTACAAAAATCAGACACCTTGCAAAGAACTGTATGAACACTAGAAGAATTGAAGATGAAAAGAAAACCAAGGCTAACAATATTAGAAAGTAGATGAAACATCAATGTATTCCAAAATCTTATGAGAATGCAAGTCCAAGCCATGAAACACATGTCACTCAAGAATTGGGTGACTCAAGAATTTCTACTTGATCTCCCATAGGGATAACTGAAACTAAGATTCTAAAGTAGACATCTTACGTTAGTTCCAGTCAGCTAAAAGGAAAGATCCATATCAACATTAAAGATGCAAGAGGGTCACCAAGTGTTAAAGGAGAATCAAGACCTTACTGAGCTAGGTCAAGTTGCAAGACCCTACCGAGCAAGGTCGAGAGTAACTAAATATTGTGTGGACACTGAGTTGTGGATGACTCAGTCGAGCACCAAGACCAAATCAAGTGGATGATAGTCTATCACTAAGCAAGCAATCGTACCAAGAATTTATGGTGAGTGGAAAGTGAAATTTGTTAAAAAGGGAATGAATCAAATTCATTTATCACCGTGAATTTTTGAAGAGCCATTTACGAAGAGCGATTTATGAGCTTCCAAGTGATCTATGCAATTTATTGTTAAAGTTTTTTGTGTTTTTAGAAACCCTACCGAGCATGGCATCCTCTAGTAGTAAGAACAAGAAAGGATCCAAGATGTTGGTTAGAGGAGTCGATTAGAAGGCACCAAACTTCAAGTTCAATGATTGCGAAAATGCTTGATCCAACTGAAGCTCAATCATAGATTCCACCAAAGGTACTACTAGTTTATGATATTCGCTCACATTTTTGTTGTTTGATTCAAGATATTGGAACCCTAGGGATGGATGAAACTCTAGAAAAATTATGTGTGAATGGTGTGTTGAAACCCGAGCATCAATACTTGGAGATTAAGCATTTAACCCACATTCCACATATGCCCCAAGACTTCTTGATAAAATAGATAAGGTTCATAGCCTGTGGTTGAAGTAGCCTATTTTAATAATGAAGAAAATGATTCATCGAATCATAGTACTCCTAATGTTGACCAAGGCTAAAACTAACAAAACCCTTAAGTTAGGTAGAACTAGAAAGCAAACTTCTTTCCGAATGGGATGGAAGAAGTGTGAAGATTAATTTTGTAACTGACATGGAGCTAAAATTTGGAATCCATGTGATAGTACATAAAATCTATAGCTCTAGTTGTCTCAACAATGTATCATGTGAGGCAGTTGATCTGGCTCTCAAGGTGGTGAAGAACAACATGTCCTTTGACCTTTACAAGCTTATGTTAAACCAATTCAACAAAAACATGGAGAGCATCAGGACTTCAAAGAATAACCTGTGTAAGTTTGGTTCACCCTCAACCTATTTATTCTTCTTTGTGCAAAAGTTTTTTTCCCTCAAAAGGTTCAGTCATATGGAGAAAAGGTGTACCAATAATGTACCAGATCAATGAGTATATAGCAGAGATGGGTGAAAATTATTTCAGTATCATCGATAATTATTTAGATTCATTCAAAGAAAAGATGAATAATATATTTAGAATTCCCAATAAACTTGTAGAAGATTGCAAGGATAATTATTATATTATGGTATACTGTGACAAGGTATACATTCAAGCTGTCAAACCTAGAGTGGTGTGGGTTAAATCTCTAAGCTATGAGGTTAACATTGATGACACCGAGGACAGCATTGAGGCACTATTGAATGAACTTGTGGATCCCAAGGTTAAATATTTTGGTACATATGATGAAGCCAAAGCCAAAATAGAACTTGAAATAAAGCTTCCTCAAGCATTCAGTAAAGGAAAGAAGAGGATAGAAAAACTGAGGCAAGCAAGTTCTACTCCCCTACTGACAGAAGGTAAAGGAGATGATGTTAGAGAAGATGATGCAAAAGATGAGGTAGAAGAAACTAAAATAGAAGAAGAAGAGCCAATCAAGAAGAAAGGTAAGGTTATCATAACTAGACCTACCAAGTCATCTACTACAGTATTAACTCGAGAAGAGCATCCAGATCAAGAAAGAAGGTAAAATTAGGTGAAGAAGAAGCAAATGATGTTATTTTCAAACAACCTTCACCTTCATTTAAATGGAAGCTAAAAGAGATTGATTCAGGAGCTGCCATGGCAAACTTTAAATTATTGAGATGTGAGACTGGGAATGCAGAAGAGAAGAAGCAAGTTGAAGACATGATTATGTCCAAGTTAGGTAAATGGAAATATTCACCTAATTAACTTGTGTAGAAAATTCCCAATGAACTGATGGAAAGAATCAAACCTAGATGGGAGCACGCAAAGAAGACTGCAAAGGATATATTTAAACAGACTTCGAGGCAACTCATGCAGAGTCTTAATGATAAGAAGTGAAAGAATCCATCAAGAAGAAAGAAGAAAAAATCACTCTAAAATTCAACACTTGCTTGATATTGGTTGATGACATAGAACATGTTGTGAAGACTACCACTACTACTTGGAGGAATATCTACAATCTTCATCAGAACAGTGATTTTGTTATTCATGTCAGTGATAAAGATGATGATAAAGATGATAAGGAAGAAAAGTAAAATGATGATGAAGAAGAAATAGATGATGTTAATCAGGATGATGAGGAGCAGGAACAAGAAGCTACTGAGGAGAATCTCCCTAAGATCCAAAGTATTGAGGAAACTGACCATAAGAAGATTGCAATAGCAGTTATAGCCTCATTTCCTCATTCTCCGAGCAAAGCTTTAAAGCCATCAAGCTCACACAAAGCTTATACAAAGTTGGTTGTGGCAACCACTACAATTCCATGTACCAAACCAATATTTGCACCTATTCAGTTAAGTACTAAATTAACTGAAGTAAACAGTACTTCATCTACTGAGCAGTTAGTACTTCCTCCTTCATCAAATTTGGCTATATAGAAACTAGATATTTCTTTAGTCAGTGCAATATCTACTTTTTTTGCTAGCCCTTCTATTTCTACTGTTGTTACAATCCCCAGTATACATATAGTTAGTACAAAGATAATTGAGAGCAAGCCTTGTACCAAGGTTTCTAGCAAGGTAAAATATAAAGAAGAAGACATTGATCTTGATGAGGATATAGTTATCCTAAATTGGGATATCTCTACTCTGAATCCCAATCAAGTGCACATAGTAGGTGAGCTATTACAAAAGAAAGCTAAGCAACAAAGGCTTATAGAGGAGAAAAATAGAGAAAACCAAGTGCTAGAAGATGCAAAGAACATACTGTTGAGCTATCATTTTGCACAATGCTTAATGACAAAATCCTTTCGAACTCCTCCCTTGAAAAGTTAATCTAGGATTAACTCCAAGGTTCCAAGTGATCTTGCAACCTACTAGAATTCGCTTCATTGAAGATAAATGTATTTGTTCATAGGGAGGCCTTTTCTAGTTCAAACAACTCAAATAAGATGTAGAATCTACTTGCTATTTCAAAAGAATAAAACACACAAAAATAAATATATTTTTGTATTTTTGTATTTTTAATGACTACAATCTAATAATGCAACTATATGAATTCCTCAATTAACCAAGTTTTTGTAAAATCAAATAATGCAGATAGGGTAACAATAAGTTTAAGCAAATAACTTGAAAAAACAAATTCCTAATGGACATAAACTACGAAAATGACATGTCTGCGAATTAAGCCTTTGAAAAGATCGGTAGGTAACCAATGAAAATGGGAGAAGCACTTCCTTAATTCCATTGATGCAAGCGTCAATGGGAATTCAGTAACCATAAGATGTTTCACTTTTCATGAAATCGCAAGGCCTTGGAAAGTACGCTCATGTGAGACAAAAAGCTATGCAGGAACAATATAGATGATCTCTTCTCGAACTAAGTATGTTAGTGGAATTTGTAGAATCATAGCAAACACTAGAATTAAAAGATTGCACAATTAGAACAATGCAATAAAACTATTGGCTCAATTAAATTCCATGAACATAAATCCACAAAATATAACACACTTAGGCAAGAATCACTAGACTCCAAATGTGAGCACCAATAACATATATTATTGCATCAAAATGATGGTAGCCTAGAATACATATTACATTCCTCAATTTATAAGAAATATTCTCCTCAATTTGTTGCGAGTGAGAGATATCTTTATGTAAACATATGCTTCTAAACTAATAAAACAAATCTATTAATGTACAAACTGACTCTCTACCTGGTGCTTAATAGGACTCCATCCATATTTATATCATTAAATGGATGCATGAGCCTTTACATGTCTTAAAACAAAGAAAGCATGAGAAAATTAGAAGAAGAAAGCCTTTATATGATGTAGGAGTGTCTAGAGGTGCAAAAAATAGAAGCTCCCTCTTCACTAGGTGTCTGTAGGAGTTAAACTGCCGTCATAATGCATTTTTGATGCATGGAAAGCTCTAAATTTAGAATTGGCAATTAATTGTCAACGCACCTCTAACTTCTTTAAAAACTTCTAGTGCACCTCTAAAAAAAGTGCACCTTAGAAGTAGTGCACTTGCACACCTAGCGCATCTAGCACACCTGCACACCTTGGAAGCAGGTTCAAAAAAATGCAAAATTTTCACCAAGTGTCAAAACTAAAATTCCAGCTTCTAGGTTTTGTTCCCCTTCATACTAGAGCTATGCCTGGGTTTTTTCTCTTGAATTTCTCAATAATCTCAGTGACTTGAGTTGCATCTGGAAAATATAAAGCTTCATATTTGTCCTTCACTTTCTGCCTATAGTTGCCCATCTCGATGCGAATAAAATCTCCTAATATCACATCCAAGTCTAATAATGCTTATTTAGTTTTGAATGCTTGTCTAATATCATCATCATTAGAAGCTTCTTCAAAGTCTTCTGAAACTATTCAACAACTACTTCTGTCGTCATCAATTTTTCCCTTGCATCATCCGCAAAAATATCTAAGCATGCATCACAATAATGCTTCTCTACCTCCAAAATTTTCTCTTGGGTTTGATCCTTGAGCTTATGAATCTTCACATGTAATGTCTCCATTACTTTATTGACATCTACAATGTTCTCTATCCAATCATGAATTTTATCTAACTCTTCTGCTGTGTATACCTCCATGAACAATCTGATACCTTTGGCCTTTGATCAACTTTAATACTTGCAAATCCTTGCCCCAAGTATGTACTTCATCCATCAAACCAAAATCCTAATTCTAAATGACCACTAGCTTAGCTGCATTATCCTGCATATGGTGTAGCAACTTATGATTTCCCTATATAATCTGCACACCTTTCTCTTCAAAACTTTCTCAGCATTGCTGACAAGCTCTCAAAAAAGAATCAAGTTGCACTGTCTCTCTATCCCTTTTCTCTAGTGTTGCATTCAAAGTCTCTTTGGGATTTTTAGGATCTAAGGGACCAACAACTTCATTTAGATATCCTTTTAGGATCTCATTATATTTCTGAGGTGTTATTAATTCTGTGTCATCTTGTTCTAAGTACCTAAACACTTCTTTAATCCCAATTGTCACCATCAACTTAGTAGTGTCCAATGTGGGTTTCCCGAGCATAACCTCCTTGATTTGATAATCCTTCGGATTTAATTCTTCAACATCTATATATGGAGGAGAGATAGCAACATGAGCAAATAAATACCGATTTTGATTACTCATAATGAAGGCCAATGCTCGTGCATCTTTTGGTGGTGACTCAAGTTTTTTGAGAACTTCAATCAATTCTCTCATATCCTCCTCCTCAATGGAGTCTTATGGCCTCTTGTTTCTAATCACCTCTTTCCTCAACCATCTTGGAACATGTTCCTTTGGAGATTTTCCTTTTGAAGATGGAGTTTGCTCTGCTATGCTCTTCCCCTTATCACTCCTCTCTGGAGTCTTCTCCTTTTGTGAGAAATTCATATGGGGAGTTTCTGTGTGTTGGGAAGTCTACTAAGGGTACTCACATATTTTCCCTTCCTCTAACACTTCATTGGCGGGTATTTTTTGTGGCTCTTCCTCTTGTTCCACTTGGACTTGTTCTTCTTCATTTCTTGGAGGGAGAGAAGTAGCAGAACCTTTATCCACATAAAATATAATCTAATTTAGTGATGGTGGAGCTACTTCAGGTCCTTGTGGCTCAGGTGGAAACTAACTCCAATCCTCTTGTTGAGGTTGATTAGTTGGAGTATCTCTTATTTTGTCTCCCACTATTTAGTGCCAACTGGCATAAAATCAAAATCTGACATTTGAAAGACATCAATCCCTTTGCCCTTCTGCTCATTAATCCATTGTTGTAGTTCATCTTATGATGTAGTAGATGGAATAGGTTGCTCAGGAATAGATGGTGGTGTAATTATGGAGCTTCTTCTCCATTCCAACTCTGTAGCTCTGGCAAGATGAGTCCTCTGATTCAAAGGAAGGTTATCTTCTTTGTCCTCATCATCCATTTCTTCCTCTCCTTCTAAGATAACTCGTGGGATTGATGGGAAAGGAATAACTCTCCTAATCACCTTTTGTTTCCTCTTGACCAAAGTCTTAATTTTTCTTCTCTTAGGAGTAGATGGGGAGGCTTGTACCTTAGGTGGAGACGCTTCTTGTACTTATGTTTCAGCTTCTCCTTTCCCTTGCTCAGCTGGTGGCACTTGAGGATTATCCTAGGTTTGTGTAGCTTCAACATTCTTTGACCCTTGTATATTTTCTGCCCCTGGTTATAGAGGTGCTTGAGTTCATTCCTCTTCTGGTTCGACTTGTTGGGGAGAAGTTATCTTCCTCTTGCCTTTACCTTTCTAAGCCCTATAATATCCAACTTCTTTATCAAGTTGGTGCACTGTTTCTAGCCTCGCTGGGGACTGAGCTATAAAAGTGGGTACTATTACCTTATCTCCTCAACCTCTTGCTAGGTGGGCTATAGAGTGAAATACTACCATTTCAGGAATTGGATTCAATTTGAAAGGTCTCTTGATCCAAGCCTTGGTTGGTTTGATGACATGCCTAGCCCTATGATTAATATATGAGCTTTCTGCCTTATCAATCTCAACATTCATAATAGTTCAATCACCAATCTTGTCTCTATTGAACAATGGATCAATGACATCCTCAATATCCTATTGTGTAATCTTCAAAGGAATCTTTATCTTCAAGGCATTGCTCACCAGATAGAGAGTCATCCTACAATAATCCCTTATATGAAGATTATAGTCATATACTATGTTCATCTAGTGGTCCTTAATTGCTTCTTCATGTTGAAATGTCTTGCCAGCCAAATACTACACCCTTCCAATGTTATCAAAATAAGGGCAAGGAGAGTTATATTCCTCCAAGGGATACTAATCCCACTTAGGCTCAAAAGATGGAATATATTGTCCCCAAACTACACTAAATGGTCCTATAGTAATAGGTCATACCCAAGTTATTTTATATTGCTTCCTTACTCTATCATAGGCAGACAAGAGTTGTGAAGCGATCTCCAACAATATAAGTCTATCACTTGAATACCTAGGGAGCTTCTTGGGATTGATTGCCATACCCACTACCCTCAAATAAGTGAGTATTTGATATTGGATGTAGTAGGCTCTAACTTCTAAAATCTTTGCCACTACCTCCTCTAACATCCTCTTTGCATAATCCCCTTCAATGAACCAGATAATTGCAAATATAAAAGCATCATTCACTATCATGTATTCCTTGTTGTGCCCGGGAAGCTTTTCCTTCACCAACTAGGGATATACTATATATGGCCATGCATTTTCATCTTGCATGCTTCCCTTTTTGAAGAGCCCCAAATAATCTGTCACCCTTGCAGCTAACAAGTACACCAAATATGATGTCATGTAAAACTTACGGTTATTCTTAACTGTCACCAACTGTTCATCTAAGTTCTCACTAAGAATAGAAGCCCAATCAATTGGCATCTTTGATGTCTTGATAGCCTTAATAAAGTGCACCATCTATATGTTGAGGTGTCCCAATGCTGGCAACCCCATGACTCTACTCAAGAGTATTATAGAATACCCAATATCTTCTTTCATGTAACCTCTCGTCATGTCCACTTTGCCTACTTTACACCCTAGAGGACTCTTCTCAATGAGCTATAAAGAGTGGATGATTTTGGATGCTTCCTCTACATGTTCCCTGTATCATCTTTCTACTTGGTGATAGGTTAATCTAATGAACTGATCTGCTCTTAGAAGATGGAACACCTTCTCTATGTTCTTAGGTTAGAGATCTGGGATGATCTCTCTAGTTATACTCTTCACGACCCTTTCTTCAGAAACATAGTTTTCTACTAGTGCCATAATCAATTTTGAAGATTATACCAATACTAGATGTGATGTTGTGTTGACTAGTCCCAATTGGATCAGAGAAAATATCAATGGGGACCTCTTTATAGACTTGTTGCATAACACCGGGAACACATTCTAGTATGTATAACCAAGTTTAGTATCCCGGATCTCTGAATAATCATTTTGGAAATGTGACTTTGTTAGAACACCTTGAAACTTGAACACCATTGGTGTCAAGACCATCTTTGTAGCAAGGGAGGATGGTAAAGAAGCCATTGAATCTACACAAAAATTAAATTTATTAGTTTAGAGTTGAAGAAAAATCAATTAATACCAACCTTAATAATGATACAAAAAAAACTAGAAAACCCTAAATGTTAAAAAACATTTTAAAAAACCAAAAGTTAACCCTGACATGTAATAAAGGGTGCACCTGGCGCACTTGGAGGTGCGCTAGGTGCGCCTACCTTGAAAAAATTAGGGTGTGCATGTAGCACACCTCTGAGGTATGCCAAGTGCACACCTTGATATTAAGATAAGTTATAAGAAGAGTGCACATTTGGCACACCTTTTGGGGTGTACCAAATGTGCACCCTTTAGCCCTCTAAAGGATGTTTACTTTTATAAAGGCACACAGCAACGCACCTTTATTAGGTGTTTATGTCTTAAGTTTTTAAAAGTTTTTTAGGATTTTTAAAGAAATAGGTGCACAACAACACATCAAGATAGGTGCGTTATTGCACACCTACTTTTGGTGTTTAAAATTTTATGTCATGCATGGTGAGTGGGGAAGGATGGGTGGAGATGTGCACCTCAAAAGGTGTAGTGATGTGGGTAAACAAAGCAAGAGGGAGAGAATAAGGTAAGGAGGGTGGTCTAGGGTTTTATAGACCCAGGACCCAACATACCCCTTAGTATGCACAACTACGTTGTTGTGCATTACTAAGGGGAAATGCCTTCCTTGAGTGTTTTGGCGCACTAGTGAACCTGGTGAGGTGTGCTAGGTGCACCATTTTTTCTTGCAAAAAGTGACTTACCCCCTCAAATGTTGATTTTCAAAATCTAGCTTTTTAAATCGAGACCTAGATTAACCAAAGACACTAGGAAAAACCCTAGAAAAGACTCAGACCCCATACTAGGGATCTAGAAAACTAAAAATATAAGGTAGAGGGTCCCCATTTCTAAGCAAAATAGGGTGTGTGTTGTGAAACCATGACACATACTTATAGATGCACTTAGTACCAAGGTTGATACTACTCAACCTATTTTGGATCAGTTAGTAGAAGTTGTTTAGAAATTTAGTGAAGATCTGAATGGGCAAGAATAGTTGTTGCAAAGAGCAGAGAAGAAATTTGAAAACAAAGTATTGGAGCTAGTTGCATAGAAAATTGCAATATATCAAGTAGACTTGTCTACCATTCTCGACTCATTGGAAACCTCTGCCAATAATGTTACTTCATTATTTAGTAAGTTATGTGATACATCTATCTTTACTCAGGAAATCAGAGATAAACTCTCCAAGATAGATGATGACTTGAAGGCAAGTGCACACCAGTTGTCACTTGACCTGAGCTACAGTTCTACTCATTACTCAAAAATTAGATTTCTAAATGATATGCAAGTAGAATTATTAAGGAAAGAAGCCACAATCAGGGTCATGCTTGTAGACATTCAAGGCATGATTCTTTTCAACATGGATGCATTGTAGAAACACATTGCACATGCCAAAACTCTTATCCATGAAAATAACTTCTCCATAGCTGATCACACGATGGAGTTATCAATAGAAGTGCAGATTGCATTGCATACAACTAAGGTGTTACAAGAAAATTGAGACAAGACGATGTCACTAATTTTAAAGGTGCATTCTAACTTCTTGTCATATTTTGGCATCACCGTGTAGCATACACCTTTGGTATTTGTGTCAAAAGGGGGAGAATATGTGAAGATGCAATAAAGGGGAAGAAGATGAGAAGAGAAAATGTAATATAAGAGACATGAGATATATTTATATATCAAGTAAAATATGATGTATATATGTGTGGGGAAGCATGATCATAATATTATACATATATATGTATAGATGATTAGAAAACATCTCTTACAAAAGCAATTTTGAAAAATCTCAAAAATAGAGTATGTTATCAAGTTGAAGACATAGGATGGAGACTAAAGATTGTTTTTGAGCTTAAATTTTTTTTAGAATTCAATTTTGATAAGTTTTTTTGTCAATAATCCAAAGGGGGTGATTATTGACATTACAGTAAAGTTTGTTTAATAGTCTCACACACACACACACACTTAATCAAATGGTTAGCAACTACCGATCTTATCTTGTAGTTTATAGTGTTAACCAAGTAATTCAGGCTCTATTGAGTTCTATAGTTATTACTAAGTTCCAGAAATAGTATTCAGTTTGCACCAAGCAGTATCTACGAAGTTGCTGATTATCAGTGTAAAGTGAGCTTCATAGTGTTTACCAATTTTTTGAGTGCAAACTAATTTCTCCAATATTTACTAAGTTCATAGCACCAGTGATGTAAATCTAGTGTTGACTGAGCCAGGATGTGCCAACCAAGTAATTTAGTTTATACCAAGCTTGCAGTAATAGTGTTGAACAAGCTTTGCAATATCAACCAAGTTATTTAGTTTATATGTCGAGTTTCATAGTATTCATTGAGTCAATAGTGCAGACTGAGTTTAGACTACTTGGAAGTGATTAGTATGAACCAAGCTTCTACATCTATCGAGTTCATGATGATTTTGAGTAGTGACAATGGTTGCCAAGTATCTGAACATCACTGAGTTTGTCTTCAAAACTCGAGTACCATTAGTTGGGCTGACTTTGTGTATTTTTGTAAAATTTGTATTGCAGCCAACTTTGATGAATTGTAATTTGGATTAGTATATATGTAATGTATTGTATCACATCCAAAATATATGAAGAAAAAATAAAAAGAAGTAATAGAAGAAGTAAGAAGTAAGAAGGCTACAAGCAGTATAAAGAGTAGCAAAGATTTATCTATCACAATAAGGTGATCATTACCTACAAAAGAATCTCATTCAAAAAATCAAAGTTGTTGATCAAAGATCAGCCACTGGTTCATCCTAACAGGTGGAATAGTTAAATCCTTTCACAAGGTAGACTTAACAGTCTTTTGTAAATCTTTTTACTAAGTGCATACTTCATTTTATGTTTTATAAATCCTTTTACAAGGTGGATCTAGTAGTCCTTATTGCTCCTAATAGGGAAAATCATCAGAAGTGATCATTGTAAGCCTTAACAGGCCAACTTTACACTATAGTACTAAAGCTTGTGGGTATCATCCCCACCCCAAATTTACTTTCTATTTGGAAGGTTTCTAGGTCATCATATTGTGTGTCAAAGTGTTATGAACCTTTTAATGTTTTTATGCATGCAATTAGATTAGAATACCTATAAAGGATTAATTGGTGAAATAAGAATAAGTTTTTTTGGTTCCTGATTCACCCCTCCCCTCTTAGAAACCTAGCCTGTCTTATACTTCCAACACATAGTCATGGGACAATTTCCATCCTCTAGAAGTCATGTGTTGGAAATATTGATCCTTGTCTTGTTCTAATGCCTCAAGCACGAGTCTTTGAAGACAACATTTTTTTTGGAACCTAATAAGGTCTTCACTAGTCACAATAGTGTCTACTTCAATCCCATGTTGTGAAGGTTCAACATGAGATCTTGGAGTCCTTGGAGGGGTAATATTGTCATTGTTTCCAAAGCTTGCATGGTTTGCAAAGGGATTGCTATAGGTAGCATTAGCATTTTGATTCTCAAAAGTCTATGTGTGATGATTCCCAAAGCCATGGGCATTGTTATTGTGAGCATCATTTTCATCATAAATGTGTGCAGTCACTTTAGAAGTTATTTGTCTTACTTGTTCATCTTGTTAAGCTTTCTTTCCTCTCTCCTATATGAAAATAAGTTATCTAAGCGATGATTTCTCTCTTCTAAAATTCATGATGAAAGACACATTGGTTTTGCAAGTAAAGATTCCTCTCACATATAAAAGTATACCCCTTTTATTATATTTTTTAAAATAGGAAATGCTTTTTATGTGCAGACTTAGGATAAGTGGGATTTGAAGATTTTTATTTAATTAAAAGGGAGAAAGTTCTTTCAATTAAATTAAAAACTTAGGATAAAGTGGTCAAACCATAGGTTATAATCAAATAAAATAGAAAAGTGATGATTTGATAAAGAATAAACAATAGATAAATTAAGAAAAAACACTAGGAAGGGGGCTCATGGTCTACATGACCATTTTTGAGTGATTACAATATCAACTTGTTTTCCAATTTGTGTACCCTTAAGAATACTACACAATGCATATCTCGTTACATTATATTAGGATTAGAGTTATATAAACATGTATCTACCATGAGAAGTCATCTTCAAAATATGAAAATCGATTCTTTCACATTGTAAATAATAATGATCATTTCAAAATAAACTTTAAACACAATGTACTCTGTATCTTTTTAAGTATTACGTAACTATATTTTACTATTTATGTAACCTTTGTACTCCATTTTGATACAAAAGTTAGTATATATAAACACACCTTGCTACACCTTTCCTTTATCTTGGAATTTGTACAAATTGTAAAGAAGAGCAAGAGCTATGTTACAGCTAGAGTCCCTCCCATATGGAAAAATAGAAGATTTCCAAAAGTTGAAATTATGTCTAATCAAATCTATTGTATGCTCAAATAGAAGATTAGATCTATGATGAAGATGCAGAGAAGCATACAAGCATCAAAGAGAAAGATGAAACAATGATAAACATATTAGGACTTAGCTCTCCAAATGTTGCTCCACATTGTTCCTTCTTGATCATTCCTTGGAGATTTGTGTTCAAACTCAACAAATAAAGGATAGAAAATCTCATCACACGAGGCCATGCCAAATTATCTAAGATCTAAGTGAATATTAAGGAGGATAATGTTGTCATTGAAACAAGTAGTAATTTTGGAAGGTTGGGAATTGGATTTGGGTCATTATTTTCACTGAAGACATTACGAAGAGTCTCTTCATTAATTATGTTAGATTAAGGTATGATGATATAATTTTGGGGCATAATTTATCTAAATAGAATAATTAAGGATAAAAGATACTACTAATAACCACACAATCTTTACCAAAATGCAATGACCTACTCTAGAGGGAACATGACCCATCATATGAGAATTAGAACATACATCTGCAATAATTAAATATGGCTTATTGTAGTAATTTGACCACCCACCAAAAAATAATTTAGTAAACTCAAGTTTTCATGAACAAACATAACACTAGTAGCTATATATATATATATAACGACCCAAATACCCACACAAATCTTTTATAACGACTAAGTTTTTCAAGCTACCATTTAGTTGTAATTGAAATCTAATTGTAGTCTATCCGTGATTGATTTTAGAATCTAATTGTGTTATCTCTCAATGGTGATATACTAATTCCTTAAATTCTCCTTTTAAAACTTCTTAACTTACTAACTCAAACTATTTATTCTAGTTGTTTATATTTTAGCTTATTTTATATTGTTGTTCTAGTTAATTTGTGGTAACCATCTCAAGATTACTTTTTTCTATTGCTTCACATTGGTTGGTCATGAATATAAAAACTATTAGTTCCAAAATATTTCATTAATATTTGAAATATTGTAACAAAATATATAAAAATTAAGTAAAATAGTATTAAAATATACAACAAACAAAAAAAGGCTAATATACAACTTAGAAATTAAAAAAATATTTCTTCTTTGTTATTTAAAATCTTATTAATTAATATTAAAAACTTCTTACAAATGTTAATAACCATAGTGTTAAATTTAGAACTATTTTTCTAAGATTAGGTAGAAACTTTTTATTTATAAATTTCATATAATAAGTTTTGTAATAGACAATATGAACTATGAGGATAATACTACTTATTTTTAAAATATTACGTATATATTTAAATAATAAATATCCAGATATAAAAAATAGTAAGAAAATTAAAATAACTTAAAAAAATTCCCCACTTTCTATTTTTTAATTAGGACAAAGACTTGTTATACACATGTTTGTTTGTTTATTATTAAAGCATAATTTTAATTTGGCATATCATTGTCATAAAAATGTATCTATTTAATGAATTCAACATAAAGTTTCAATTTTTTGACAATTGAATGTTATATTTAAAATATCTAAATATAGTATTACTTTCTAATCTTTTTATATTTATATATTTTTTATTTATAATTTAAAAAATAAATTTAAATTATATTTAAATGACTGCATATTTTTATTTCTTATTTTGTTTAAATGAACATATATTCAATAACTACAATATTTTTTAGATATTAATAATTAAATATATAATTATTAATAATTAAAATATTAAATTAAATTATTATTTTTGGATAGGTGTAATGTCCCTATTTTTGGTAGGTCTACATAGTTGATGGAGTTATCTCATCATAGCGACCCTCGTGAGATGACAGGGTGTTTTGGGGGTCCTAACTATAGATTTACTATTTTGAGTAGGTCAATTTTTGACAATTACTAATTCTGACAATGCAATGGGCGGCTTCAGCAATTGGTCATCACCTATGGTAAATTAAGTTAATAATTGCATGAGCTCTTATTTATTATTAAGTCGTATTATTATAATTGTTGGAATTACAAGTGGGAATAAAGTAAACTTCTGGAGGGGTGAATGAGGAGTTTAAACTTGAACCTATAAAACTGTCACCATTCATACATCATATGCATTAACATACTAAAATAATATGTAAAACATATGCATCAATCATGTAAACATGTAATCAAACACACACATAACACCAAATATGATTACCTAGAAACCCTCCAAGTGAGAAGGTAAAACTGGAATGGGGATGACACCCACAAATCTTTACTATTGTAGCAGTAAAGTGTAGCTAATTAAAGTTACAATGGTTTGACCATGAATCATGGTCTGCCCTATGAAAGGCCTACCCTATTAAAGGCTTACAAAGACTGTTAAGTCCCACCTTGTTAGAGGATTTCAACACCCTGTTAGAAGTGTGCCTAATTAGAGGACTTTAACTTACAATTAAGTAAGCACCCTATTGAAGGATTTAATACAACCTGTTAGGACTACTCTATTAAGAGATTTAGCTTAAATCACTTGTTAGAATGTCTCAGCGTAGATCTTGCGATTGGCACTTACTTTCCTGATAATAGATCACCTCTGCACAATTTATAATTGATCCTTCACGATCTGATGTATCGACGTTGAACCCTTCTCTATCCTTTATTCTTCTCTAATTGATTCTACAATACACTATTATTTCTAAGTCACCTTGAATGTTCTACAAACTTATCTTGTTCACTCCTTCAATTCTGTCTGTCACCCCTTGTTACACCATAAAAAGTTTAGGGCTTCGTCCTCCTTAAGAAGACTCTGGTGACTTAGGGTTAGGTATGAATCTATGGTTGAGATTCATCCATATTGTCACTTAAACCTTCCTATTTTCTAATTGACTACATACACTTACATAGGGAATTCAAATATAGATTTGTCCTAATCTCCAAGAGATCAAAATCTATCCTTAAGTCAACTTAGAAATGGTTTACATAGTTGTTTGTGCAATTACAAATAAATATGTCAAAACTATGTCACTCGACATATGAAGTCACTGATGTTCAGCATGCACTATATTTCTACTTTTGACTTGGCACATGCATTACTCAGCACCACTATTTACCTAACATTTGAATCACTCAGCATGGTCTATCTGCTCGGCACCTGACTGATTTGGCACATGAGTGACTTGAGACTCATTGCAACTCAGCATGGTCTCATATTTACATGTTGTTCTTGGCATGTATTACTAGTTCGACATGAACAGAGTAAATGTCTGAAGTGTGTTGACACTCACTTGTCAAAACCAATCTGATCTGAGATCAACAATCTCCCCCAAGGATTTAATACAGCCTGTTAAGATTGCTCTGTTAAGAGATTTAACTGAAATCACCTGTTAGAATGTCTCAACATAGATCATATGATTGGCACTTGCTTTCCTGATAATGGATCACCTCTGCACAATCTATGATTGATCCTTCATGATCTGATGTATCAATGTTGTATCCTTCTCTATACATTGTTCTTGTCTAACTGATTCTACAATACACTCTTATTTCTAAGTCACCTTGAATGTTCTGCAAATTTATCTTGTTTGCTCCTTCAATTTTGTCTTTCTCCCTTGTTATACCATAAAAAGTTTAGGACTTCATCCTCCTTAAGAAGACTCTAGTGACTTAGGGTTAGGTATGAATCTACGGCTGAGATTCATCCATATTGCCACTTAAACCTTCCTATTTTCTGATTGGTTGCATGCAATTACATAGGGAATTCAAATATAGATTCATCCTTATCTCCAAAAGATCAAAATCTATCCTTAAGTCAGCTTAGAAGTGGTTTACATGGTTGTTTGTGCAATTACAAATAAATATGTCAAAACTATGTCACACAACATATGAAGTCACTGATGCTTGGCATGCACTGTATTTCTACTTCTGACTCAGCACTTGTTAATCTCAGATTGGTTTTGACAATTGAGTGTCAACACACTCACATTTAATATATTTACTAAATTCATGTTGAGCTAGAAATATATGCCGAATATAATATGTATAGATACCAAGTTGCAATGAGTGTTGAGTCACTCATGTGCTAAGAAAGTTCAAGTGCCGAGTGAACAATAGATATCGAGTAAGTTCAAGTGCCAAGTGAATAGTTGATGCCAAGCAAGTTCAAGTGTCGAGTCAAATAGAATTACAGTAAGTGTTGAGTAACACAGAATGGACCTAGTTGTTGATAATGGCACAAACAACTATGTAAACCATTTTATGCTGACT
This sequence comes from Cupressus sempervirens, assembly GCA_028749045.1. NCBI lineage: Eukaryota > Viridiplantae > Streptophyta > Pinopsida > Cupressales > Cupressaceae > Cupressus > Cupressus sempervirens. The sequence goes on along the minus strand of CM053783.1, from coordinate 701,565,984 downwards.
TATGGATAGATCTCGAAGCTTAGAAGATAAGATCAAAGCTATTTGGTTTTCCTATGCAATCAACATGCAAGCAATTAGAAAATTGGAATGGTTAAGTGACAAAAAGGATGAATATCAGCCATAGATTCATACCTAACCCTAAGTCACAAAAATCTTTATAAGGAAGATGAAGTCCCATAATTTAGTAGGTGTTGAGATTGATGCGAGTGAAGAATAGACGGGAGAAAAGGGGTGAATTGATTTAAATGTATTCAAGGTGACTTTAAAGAAGGAAAAAATTGCAGAATAGAAGATAAATGATACAATATTTTCATATTAGATTAGAAAGGATCAATATGAATAGAATCGAGATCTAAAATTAGCAATACAAGATTGTAAGTTGTCAGATCAAAACATTATACTATTACTTTATAACAACTATATCAACAAGACAAAATCCTTTGGACTAAGGTTGACTTAACAGTCATTAAGAAATCCTTTAACAAGGTGACATTCCAAGTGAATGTTCAGAAGTCCTTTAACCGAGCACACTTCTAATAGGGTGTTAAAAATCCTTTAACAAGGTAGGATCTAACAGTCCTTTGTAAGCCTTTAACAGGGTAGACCTTTCACAGGGAAGATCATGAGAATGGTCAACACTTTGTAACCTTAACAAGTTACATTTTATTGCTATAGTAGTAAAAAGTTGTCAGTGTCATCCCCACCCTAGTTTTACCTTCTCATTTAGAGGGTTTATGGGTAATCATATTTGGTGTCAAGTGTTTGTGTGGATGCATTTACTTTACATGTTGTTTCATTGTGCCAATGCATGTATTGTTTGAAGTTAAAAGTTTTATTGGTTAAAGATTAGGACTTCTAATTCACCCCCCAGAAGTGTATGTTTCCCATTTGTAATTCCAATAATTGGTATCAGAGCTAAGTTCTCATTAGGTGAAGCCTTACAACTTAGAGAAAAGATCTTGGAAAAGATCATAGAGAATCAAGGAATTGAGATCCAACTCATTTTGCATTCACTAGATGAAGCTAGAGAAGAATTCAGGAAATTCTTAAAGAGAAGAAAGGAGATTGCCATTGCAGAAAATACACATAATACAAAGAAATTAACACCACCAAGTTCTTTGCTAGTGGAGAATTAAATGAGTTTGATGCAACAATAGAAGATCTAATGGAGAAGAACAAAGCTGAGGTAGAAGAGATCAGAAATCTCAAGATTAAGCAAGAATCACAAGCTATTGTGCTATGTGAAGTGACTGAACAAAAGAAGAGAGCCATTGAAGAAAAGGTCATGATAGAAGAAGACAAGAGACACCTAGCCAATAGACTGGAAGAGAAGTCAACTGAGCTTGCCAGAATCTCCAACATGCAATTGGATACCCTAAGCCAAATGATGAATGCTCGTTATGAGTTGAATGTCAAAGACATTGAGATCACCACACTGAAGCTGCAGAATGAACAACTGCAAAGTGATTTGAGAGAGAGAGAGAGAGAGAGAGAGAGAGAGAGAGAGAGAGAGAGAGAGAGAGAGAGAGAGAGAGAGAGAGTTGAAAGTTGAATGAAGCCATAAAGTACTTTATAAAACTATTGAAATCTCCAAGATCCAACAATGATACATCAGGACTAGGCTATACCAACACTGAAGAAGGGGAATCATCCAAGACTGCTAAAGAAATGAATGACAAATGTAAGAACTCCAAACCCACTTGTCATTTTTGTGGTAAGAAAGGACATACTACTAATTTGTGCAGGAGCAAGAATGTAAATCAACATGACAAACTTAAAAACATGGGTCACTATCATAAGTGCAAAAAGCAAGGTCATCAGGTACATGAATGCAAGACAGGAACCATGCATGCACCAAGATTTGAAGGTATTGCTACAACTGTCAAAAGTATGGACATAGAGCCTTCAAGTACAGATCTAAGCCCATGTGGTCACCAAACAAACTAGCAAAGTCAAGAAGTCATGGACACTTCTATAATTGGGACTACAACACTAGGCAAAGCTATCACCATTGTTAAGAGTATGGACACATCCCTGAGAATTGCATAAGAACACACTTTAGTGATAACTACAATAGATGGTTGAGTCAAGCCACATGCTTTAGTTGTTTGAAAACTGGTCATATCAGCAAGCATTGTCCAACAAGGTCAAAGGCACCCAATTCTAAGCTCAACAAAGGAAAAGGAAAAGTAGATGTTGAACACATTAGAGGAGAGATGAACAAGACATGGAAGAAAAGAGATGGAAGTAGCACATCAAATGGAGGGATCACTTCACCTAATAGGTCAAGTGGTCACAGCTCATCAAACTAAGAAAAAGGAGGTATGTGGAACTGATATTTAAATGCTTTATTATACATCAATTCCATGATAAGTTAGTACTGAAAAGGATAAATTAGCATAAATAAAAGATGCAAGTAAACAAGGAAAATCCAAGTTTTCTCATAACTGCCAAGTGTAAAAAGTCCTCTTCAGATGCTAAGTAAATGCTAGTATGTGCCAAGTTGTCAGCCAAAGCCTATTGGAGCTGAGTGAGTAGTGACTGTCAAGTAAAGATAAGATTAATAGTTGTCGAGTGAAGGAAAATCTCTATGGATGCCGAGTAAAACAGAAATTGTATTAGAGCCAAGTTTACAGTTATACATGCACCATGCAATAAATGCAATGTTTTGAGAGGTATAAGGTCAATTTTTGCCCTTTTTTCATCATTTCAAATTTAGAGCACGAGTGAACAGAGCGAAGAAGTGATCTATGAACCAATTCAAAATATTTGCAAGGATCACAACAAAGATCAAGCGTCAGTTTGTCAATTTTAAAGGTATTCTTTGTGTGCCGAGTTACGAAGTTTCATTTTGATAAAACCCTAGTTCACAAAATGGCCTCTAGTTCAAAAAATGTGAAGGACAAAGAGAATTTTGAGGTCCAATTGGTTAGTAATGAAGTTAAACAACCTAATTTCAAGGCAATACCAAAGATTGCTTACAAGCAAGACCCTTCAAGCACATTGTCTATGATTTTGCCTAAGGTCCTAATGGTGCAAGACGTAAGGAAATGCTATAACTACAAGGTAGGAGGTATTGGAGACATGGAAATACATCAGGCGTATGAAAAATTATGTAAAAATGGGGTATTAAAGGAAGAATTCAAAATTGTGGAAAGAAAGGGCTTAACCCATGCCCTAGAATTCCCCACCGTATTCAAGATAGAGTGGATCAAAATAGTTCTTAGTAGAATACATGATGGATGCCTATGGTTAGAGGGTGGACCCATCAAAATCACATAGAAAATTGTACATAGGGTTACTGGTTACCCAACCCTAGATCAGCCCAAGACCCTAAGGACCCACTCTAAAGAGGTGATTGAGAAAAACACGAGGGCGAAATGGAACAAGCATGGAATGACCATTGAAACTGTCACAGACCCTCTTCTTGACTTTTCCATTGGGGTCATTTCACATAAATTCTATCAGTCACGCAAACTTAATAGTATTCCATGCATAGCAGTAGATGTGAGCTACAAGATTATTAAGAAAGGTCACACTTATGATCTTGCAGAACTTCAAATGCTACAGATAATGGAGAACCTAGGAGCAATAAGAAAGTCTAAAAGTGCTCAATGCAAATTTGGTTCAATATTGACATTGACTACTCTTACATTCATGTTGCAGTGCCTACAGTCAAATGGTTAAGGCCTCTAGGATATGAAATTAATATTGATGAAGCATCAACGGCTATCACCACACTTCTTGTAGAAGAAATAGACAAAAGTGCAAAAAAATTTGCTAACTATGATGTTGTAAAATCTAAGGTTGAAATGGAACTAAAAACAACCTCAACTTTGAAAAGGAAAGATAAAATGGTGAGGAAGCTAAAAGCTAGGTCCAGAGAAGGTGCTAGAGACAATGATGAAGATGATGATGAAGAAGAATATGAAGAGGAAGAAGAGGTACAAGGACAAGAACCTCTTGCTTTAACCCAAGGCATGGGTGAAGATCAGGAAGAAGAAGGTGCCAAGGAAGAAGAAGCTGAGGAAGCACTAGCCAAACTAGAACCAAAGAAAATAAAGGCTAAGACACAACCTACTGCACAACCAAAGGGAAAAAAAATTGCAATACCAAGCTCAACAAAGCCTATAGCTCTAGCAACAAGAGCCAGTACAAGGGCAACCACTCAAAAAGCCAAAGAGCAGGCAAGGGAGAAGAAAAAGGCTACTGAATAGAAAGGTCCTATGCATTGCACAACTAGAGACTGATGATGAGAAGATAGAGTCAAAAGACTCAAGTCAGTTTAGAGTGATAAGTCATGCTCCAAAATTTGATCTTGAAAACATTTGTAATAATGTTAAGGATAATGCAGATTTAATAGGATTTAGAAACATTGATTTTTGAAAATTTGGTAGAGAAAACCAAAATATTATAGAAGAATTAGTATATACCATGATGGAAAGATTCAAGAACACTCCTATTGAATTGGATAATACAATGTCTAAGGAATTATATACAATTGTTGAGAATAAGTGGCATTACTACCTAAAACTGGAGAAAGAAATAAGGGAATCAACCCTAGGACAAGTGATGCCAGATTTGACAAGGGGGCAAATCACCAAGGCAAATAAGAAACATGGCAATAAATTTACACCAAAATATAGGGCATTCAACATTTTGCAAAACAACATCGAGGATGTTGTCAAGAAATCCACTCAAATGTGGAAGTTATTATATGGATTAACAACTATTAAAGAAGGAGAAGAGGATCCCTTTGAGGGAAGGAATAATGGAGAAGAAGAGGATGATGAAAAGGAAGAAGAAAAAGAAAAAGAAAAGGAAAATACAACTATGGAGGAAGCACAACAGAAGAAGGATGAAATGGCAACAACTGATGAGCAACAAACAAAACAAAGTGTGCAAGACACACAACTGCCAACATTAAGCCCTTCACATGACACAAACACACTTGCAAACACCATAACAGTGAAAGATGTTCCTGATAGCTTAGCTCAGAACATTAATCCATTAACTACAGAAGATCTAAAGAAGATCTGTGACCAATCCATACTGCAAGCTAGATTGTGTGATAATCCTGTATTGGTCAGTGTGGATGAACTACAAAAAGTAGTAGCTGACATTACCAGGGATAAGGTGAACACACATGAACCACCTTCTGCCATCCCTATAGCTACTAGTGGTCAACCTTTAGTGGAAACATCAAATGATACATCTGCAAAGGTTGACACTACAGTAAAATTGTCATGGTTGAACAACAGACACAGACTACAGAGGTAAAGGAGCCTACAAATGAACAAGTAGGATAGACACATGTTTCTATACCTGATGCACAAATTCAAGGTACAACTCAAATAATTGTGATTGATCAAGGTAGATTTGATGAAGACAAGGACATACCAAAGGAGAAGGAGCAAGAAGCCATACAAACATTGGTAAATTTACCAACAACTGGCACTCCTACCAAAGTCCTTCAGAAGCCGAGCGCTGATGCAATATCACTTCAATTTTTTGCACCAAGCTCGAGCTCATCAAAGGTTGTAAAGGTACTTCACTATGTTGATGCACTTTTAGATGAAGAAATAGTGATACCAAAATATGACTATGCAACCATGACCTTAGAACATATAAATATAATGCAAGAGGCATTGGAGAGAAAGAAGAATCAAGAAATACTCAGGAAAGAGTATAAACCAAGACAAGCACTACATGAGATCAAAGACATCTTTTTAGATTCCTTTAGCTTGCAAACACCTGATGAATCTAAGCCCATATTAGAACAACTATTAGAAATTGTGGAACATGTGACTAACAAAGACCAGGATACAGATGTTAAACTCATGGAATGGTTTGAAAATAAAATTCAAGGAAAAGTTAATGAGAAGATATCAAGTGAAATAGCACTATCACAAGTGAAATTGGCTAGAAAAATTGAAAAAGTGAAGAAGGTACTTGAGAATATATTCTCATTGTACACAAAATTTTGTGATCCCACACTCTTCACACAAGAAACGAGCCATATGATTATGACTCTAGAAAGAAACCCTACGATATCAAGCATGCAGTTGCCACAAAACCCAGCTCAAAGTGAGAAGCATTTCCATATAGTGCTTCATACATAAAAGGAACTAGTTGTGTTAATAGCATAAGAGGCTAACATAAGAGCCAAGTTGCTTAATATTCAAGCTTCCCTTACCCCACACATGGACATACTCAAAAAGAACTAGCCTATGTTGAAACAGTATTAAAGAAATATCCTAATCTTTCAACTTTGGATGGCCTAGTTCACCTTGCAGCAGAGACAACCATCCACATCAAATCCTTAGATGTTGCAATAGACAACTAGGATGCTGCTCTAAAGATTATAATGGAATTTAACAAGAATTTTTTGGACAAGTACACAATCATTGTATAGACCCTTTGACATAAGTGTCAAAAAGAGGGAGAAAAATATGTAAGGGGGAGAAAAAATATGAAAGGGGGAGATAAATATGAGAGAGGGAGATAACCCAAAAAGGGAAGAGAAAACAAAGGGGGATCAAATAGAAAAGAGAGTAAAAACAAAGTATATCAGATATATAAAGAGTATCAGTATTTCTGAAGACAAAGAGTATCAACAAGAGACAAATATACTCACAAGAGCAGAGATTTTGGATACAAAAAGGCACATAAACTCAGGGGGAGTTACAAAATTTTGAGGCATATAGTCTATTATAGAATTTTGAAACATTTTGAAGTTTTGTATATATGTCAAACTGTAAATATATTATACTCGAGAAAATTAATTTTTTTATGTATAGTTAAGTGTTTTTGACACTCATGTCAAAGGGGGAGATTGTTGATCTTAGATTGGTTTTCACAATTCAGTGTCAACACATTTAAGATATTTACTAAGTTCATGCCAAGCTAGTGATATATGCCAAGTATAATATGTATAGATGCTGAGTTTCAATGAGTGTCGAGTCACTCATGTGTCAAGCAATTTCAAGTGTCGAGTGAACAATAGATGTCGAGCAAGTTCAAGTGCCAAGTGAACCATTGATGCCAAGCAAGTTCAAGTACTGAGTCAAACAAAATTACAGTAAGTGTCGAGCATTAGTATTATCAAGTGATGAGTAACATAGAATGGACCTAGTTGTTTGTAATGGCACAAACAACTATGTAAACCATTTTTATGCAAACTTATGGATAGATCTCAAAGATTAGAAGATAAGAATGGATCTATTTGGTTTTCCTATGTAATCAACATACAACTAATTAAAAAAATTGGAATGATTAATCGACAAATAGGATGAATCTCAATCGTAGATTCATACCTAACCCTAAGTCACAAAAGTCTTTATAAGGAAGACAAAGTTTGCTAATTCAGTAGGTATTGAGATTGATGCGAGCGAAGAATAGAAGGAAGAAAAGGGGTGAATTTATTTAAAGGAATTCAAGGTGACTTAGAAGAAGGAAAGAATTTCATAATCAGTTTGCAAAATAGAGGATTAGCGATACAACATTTTCATATCAGATCAGAAAGGATCAAGATGGACTGAATCGACATCTGAAATCAACAATACAAGATTGTAAGTTGTCAAATCAAAACATTTTACTATTACTTTCTAACAATTGTATCAACAGGATGAAATCCTTTGGACTAAGGTTGACTTAACAGTCATTAAGAATTCCTTTAACAGGGTGACATTCCAAGTGAATGTTCAGAAGTCTTTTAATCAGGCACACTTCTAACAGAGTGTTAAAAACCCTTTAATAGGGTAGGATCTAACAGTCCTTTGTAAGCCTTTAAAAGGGAAGGCCTTTCACAGGGCAGATCATGAGAATGGTCAACACTTTGTAACCTTAACAAGTTACATTTTATTACTGCAGTAGTAAAAAGTTGTGGGTGTCATTCCCACCCCAATTGAGGGTTTCTAGGTAATCATATTTGGTGTCAAGTGTTTGTGTGGATGCATTTACTTTACATGTTATTTCATTATGTCAATGCATGTATTGTTTGCAGTTAAATGTTTTATTGGTTAAATATTAGGACTTCTGATTCATCCCTCCACCTCTCAGAAGTGTATGTTTCCCATTTGTAATTCCAACAACACTTGCATTACTTGGCATCCAATGTTTACTTGACACTTGAATCACTTACCATGGTCTATCTGTTTAGCACTTGAGTTACTTGACACTCATTGCAACTTGGCATGGTCTCATATTTACATGTTGTGCTCGACGTGTATTACTAGTTTGACATGAATTGAGTAAATGTCTTAAGTGTGTTGACACTCATTTGTTAAAACCAATATGAGATCAACAATAATAATGTTTATATTATAATAATAATGACATTAAGTGAAATTTCTAAAAAGTGTGTTTGAAAGTTTCTAGGGTTGAGTTCTTTTGGGAAACTTCCATAATTTTTGAAGTGGAGTTTTTAAGGAAACTTTGGCCCAATAAAAGATTATAAATGAGAGCTCATTTCATGGGGAAAAGCACACTTGAAAATATAGTTGTTTTTGTGCCTTTGTGGCTTTATCCTGAGTCTAAATTGTGAACCCTTGCTGAAGTATAAGGGTCTTTGAGTTTTTAATGTTTGAAGTTAGTGCTAAAGTATAGTGGTTTCACTAGTCAAATCTCCTATTTGTCATTATTTGTGTCTGGGAGATTGACATTGTAATTCTAAGATTCATTATTGACAGTTGTACTGAGGTAAACAATTATCAGAATTCTCCAATTATATTCCCCGTGGCTAGGAGAATCTATTAGTAATTTATTCCTGAAGTATGGAGATGTATGTTTCTTGTTGAAAATCTACATTGGAGGTCGAACTAATATTAGGAAGTCTGCAAATTGTCTGAATACTAGCCGCCAAGGTTGAAACATATGCAAATTTCATTAAAGGGGTTGGACAATAGCAACATCTATTCCTAGATATTGCTCTTAGCCCTATGTTGAAGTGAGATGATTGATTAGAAGTCAACATATCATTTATTGGAGCCTGCCTCACAACTAGCAACCCAAACCAAGGGGTTTGAGAGACATGTCATTGCTCTAACTCCCTTGCTTGGCATTTTCATACAACAATCAACATTTCTATGAGCAAGTAAAGGTCAATTTTCTTCTACGGCTAGGCTTGGCATTGAGGAGCCATCATGAATAATAAGGAAACACTTGGTATCATGGCTTAACAAACTGAATTTATAGTCCAAGTGCCATTTTAATAATATGTAATTTTGATTTATGATTTCCCAAAATAAAGTGTTAATGAAGTTTGTCTAGTTATTGTCTGATTTTAATATTGTCATTTCAATTTCCTTAAAATTCTTGGTTTATATTTGCATAGAAAATAAAGAAAAATTAGAAAACTATTAATAGTGAAAAGATAATAAATTGTGCATCAATATTCGAGTTGGGAGCCAGTTCAGTTCTTTTAGACTTAGGAAAAAGCCACACAGGCACAAAAGCAAATATATTTTCAACCGTCCTTTTCCCCATGAAATGAGGTCTCATTTATAATCTTTCATTGGCCCAAAGTTTCCTAAAAAAATCCACTTCAAAAATTGTGGAATTTTCCCAAAAGAACTCAACACTAGAAACTTTCCAACACACTTTATAAAAATATCACTTAATGTCATTATTATAATAATATAAACTTTAAGATCTATTAGATTTCCACAATCCATGAGAATGAGATATGCTTTCTGATTTGATTGTGTAGAGTTTTTTATCATCAACGTTTCGGATCATACTACATGATCCATCATCAGGATGCAGGAGAAGAACACAAAATGATAAATTGCAAATCTAGCACACCACAAAAAATAACAAAGGTGGAGGGGGGCTGAGGAGAGAGAAAAGAAGGTACAAGGGTGACAAGACCGGACACCAACCTGAACAAGAAACAAATAAATACCAGCTTATAAACAAATTTAATAAAATAAAATAATAATATTAATAACAAATAATTAATAATTAAACAATAAAAATAATAGGACAATAAAACAATAAAAAGAAGAAGACCATAAAGAATTGAATGTCTACAAAAAATAAAAACAACACGAGTATATTAATGAAATCTAAAAATATGAACTTATGTAGATAAGAGTTATACAAAATAAAAATGCAAAATACAAAATAAACAAACTAAATAAATTAATTAATTAAATAAAAATGTGTATCTATATAAATAGAAAGACTCACACACAAGAAAAAATAAAAATAAATAAATACATAAATAAAGAAACTAACAAAAAGAAAGAAAAAGAAAATAGAGAAAGATAAATAAATAAACTAAAATAAATATTATATATATATATATATATATATATATATATATATATATATATATATATATATATATATATATATATATATATATATATATATATATATATATATATATATATATATATATATATATATATATATATATATATATATATATATATAATGAAACCTATGAAAACAGGAGTTATTAAAATAAACATACAAAATACAAAATAAATTAATTAATTAATTAAATAAAAATGTGAATCTATATAAATAGAATTTTTTTAAAAAAAAGATAAATAATTTTTTTAAAAAAAAGGAATAAGAGAGAAAGATAAATAAATAAACTAAAATAAACGATTAAATATATATATATATATACATATATATATTAAAATCAAATAAATAATAATAATAAAATAATGATAATAGTAATAATAATTAAAAACAAAAGAGAGGAATAGTAATAATATAGAAATAGAGACAAGCACAAAGAAATTAAAACCCAACATAAAAATAAATAAATTAAAAAATAGATAAAAAAGACGAGAGTGAAACTACACACAAGAAGAGCCTGAAAAAGCAGAAACGCCCACAAGAGAATACAAAAACAAACATAAATTGACCGCTTATATATACTTGTATATATGTATAAATGCACATATATATGTATATGTAAGATGTTATCCAAACTCAAATAATTCAAAATTGAAAAATAAATAAAAAGAAAGAAAGAAAGAAAGAAATAACAAAATGATAATAATAATAATATTATTATACAAGAAAAGGAAAATAATGGACAAAAAAGCGAGGAGAGAGTACAAGAAAAGGTAATGGGAAGACGTGAGAGCCATGAAGAAAACGCACACCGAGCTAAGAGCTATGGGGGGGGGGGGGGGGGGGGGACAAATCCTAAGATGCGAAGAGAGAAGAGAGAGGACTAGCACAACAAAAAGAAGGAGACAGGGGGGGGGGGGGCGACCACGAACCAACTGTAGTTGTTCCCTCTTTTAGGGTTTCTCTCCCCCCTCTCCAACCTCTTGCTACCCCTCTTGTGGCTCGAGTTCTCTTCTCCCTCTCCCTCGTTGCTTGGTTGGTTCGTGGTCGCGACCCCCCCCCCCCCCCCCTTTTTGTTGTGCTAGTCCTCTCTCTTCTCTCTTTGTATCTTAGGCTTTATTCCCCCCCGCCCCCCCCATAGCTCTTAGCTTGATGTGCTTTTCTTCATGGCTCTCACGTCTTCCCGTTACCCTTTCTTGTACTCTCTCCTCGCTTTTTTGTCCATTATTTTCCTTTTCCTGTATATTATTATTATTATTATCATTTTGTTATTTATTTATTTATTTATATTTATTTTTCAATTTCGAGTTATTTGAGTTTGGATAACGTCTTACATATACATATATATGTGCATTTATACATACATACAAGTATATATAAGTGGTCAGTTTATGTTTGTTTTTGTGTTCTCTCGTGGGTGTTTCTGCTTTTTAGGCTCTTCTTGTGTGTAGTTTCATTCTTGTCTTTTTTGTCTATTTGTTTATTTATTTATTTTTATGTTGGGTTTTCATTTCTTTATGCTTGTCTCTATTTCTATATTATTACTATTCCTCTCTTTTGTTTATTATTATTACTATTATCATTATTTTATTATAATTATTATTATTTATTTGATTTGATTTTAATATATATATGTATATGTATAATCCTTTATTTTAGTTTATTTATTTATCTTTCTCTCTTATTCTTTTAAAAAAATATTTATTTATTTATTTATCTATTTATTTATTTATTTATTTTATTTATATAGATTCACATTTTTATGTAATTTATTAATTAATTTATCAATTAATTTATTTAGTTTGTTTATTTTGTATTTTGTATGTTTATTTTTATAACTCTTGTTTTCATAGGTTTCATTAAGTGTGTGTGTCTGTGTCTATATATATGTATATATATATACATATATATATATATGTATATATATATACATATATACATATATACATATATATATATATATATACATATATATACATATATACATATACATATATACATATATATATATATACATATATATATATATACATATATATATATACATATATATATATATATACATATACATATATATATATATACATATATACATATACATATATATACATATATATACATATATACATATACATATATATACATATGTATATATATATATATCTATATATGTATATGTATATATGTATATATATGTATATGTATATATGTATATATATGTATATGTATATATGTATATATATATATATATTCGTTTATTTTAGTTTATTTATTTATCTTTCTCTCTTTTTCTTTTTCTTTCTTTTTGTTAGTTTCTTTATTTATGTATTTATTTATTTTTATTTTTTCTTGCATGTGAGTCTTTCTATTTATATAGATACACATTTGTATTTAATTAATTAATTAATTTATTAATTTATTTAGTTTGTTTATTTTGTATTTTGTATTTTTATTTTTTATAACTCTTATCTACATAAGTTCCTATTTTTAGATTTCATTAATAGACTCGTGTTATTTTTATTTTTTGTAGACATTCAATTCTTTATGGTTTTCTTCTTTTTATTGTTTTATTGTCCTATTATTTTTATTGTTTAATTATTTATTATTTGTTATTAATATTATTATTTTATTTTATTAAATTTGTTTATAAGCTGGTATTTATCTGTTTCTTGTTCAGGTTGGTGTCTGGTCTTGTCACTCTTGTACCTTCTTTTCTCTCTACTCAACCCCTCCCCATTTGTTATTTTTTGTGGTGTGCTAGATCTGCAATCTATCATTTTGTGTTCTTCTCCTACATCCTGATGATGGATCATGTAGTATGATCTAAAATATTGATGATAAAAAACTCTACACAATCAAATCCAGAAAGCATATCTCAATATAAACTTTATTATAATGATGCAATTTAATAATAAATAAGAGGTCATGCAATTATTAACTTAATTTATCACAGGTGACAACCAACTATCGAAGCCACCCATAACACTACCAAAATTAGCAACTTCCAAAAATTGACCTCTAAAAATAATAAATATATAGATGGGAACCCCAAACCACCCTGTTATCTCAAGAGGGTTGCTATGATGAGATAACTCCATCAATTGTGTAGACCTACCAAAAATGGGGACTTTACAATAGGTATGTTGAAAATATAAGGTAGGCTAGGTTACTAAGAGGGGAGGGGTGAATCAGGAAACAGTAAAACTTTAACTCAATTCACCAATTAATCCTTCATATATTGTTCTAATATAATTGCATGCATGAAAGAATGAAAGGAATAAAACATTCATAACACTTTGATACAAGATATGGTGACCTAGAAATATTCCAAATAGAAAGTAAAACTAGTTTGGGAATGATACCCACAAGGTTTAGTATTGCAGTCAATTTACCACTTCTAGTGATCTACTCTATTAAGAGAAATAAGGATTGTTAGGTCCACCTTGTTAAAGGATTTACAAACATACAATGAAGTATGCACTCTATTAGGAGATTTAGCAAAAGACTATTATTCCACCTAGTTAAAGGATTTGACTGATACACCTGCTAGGATGAATTAATGGCTGATCTCTGATTTGCAACTTTGATTTTCTGAATGACATTCCTTAAATTGCAATGATCACCTAACTGTAATAGATAAGTCTCTATTATACCATATACGGCTTGTAGCCTTCTTCAACTCGCACTCATATGCTTCTTATTCATTACTTAATTATTTACTTAAATTGGATATGATATAATAAATTACATATATATACCAATCCTCTTGATTACATTCTGGAGTCAGCTACAATACCAAATTCATCTTAATTCACAAAGTAGGCCCATTTTTGTAAGTTGGGTTCAAAAGATAAACTCAACGATGTTCTAACACTTGGCAAACACTGTCAACACTCAACATACTCTGGCACTCAGTTGACATGAAAGCTTGGTCCATACTGATCACTTTAAGTAGCATGAACTCGATCAACACTACATGACTCGGTCAACATTGAGAAACACGATAGATACTGAATCACTTGGTTGACATTGCATGACTCGATCAATACTAAATTCACTTTGTTTAACATTGTGAGCTTGACAGACATTGATGTACTTGGTTAACACTACAAAGCTTGGTTAACATTAAGATCTTCATCACTTCTACTAGATAGCTTGGTAGACATTGATACGCTCAGGTGATACTATAAATTGTCTCAGATGCTCGATAGACACTGTGAAACTTGGCATGAACTGCAATCTAACTCTTTAGCTCAGTAGCAAATGAAACATTTGATTAATATTGCTAAACGAATGATAAGCTTTGTAGCAACTGTGGAGCTCAGTAGCAATGTAACCAACTAAGTGTTAAGTCACTAATAGACAAATCGACCTTAATGTCAACAATCTCCCCCTTTGGCATTAGTGATAAAAATAATTATCATACCAAAAATCTGAATTCTCAAAATTACAAGTCAAAACCTTCCTTTATCAACATTTTGTGTCTTAAATTCCATTTTGACATATTGCTATTGTAGCTCAGTACATTACTTTGTTTTTAAAAATTTTTAAAATTGTTTTTGTAAACATATTTTTTGCTTATCTTTACATCTACTTCATATTACTACTCCCCCATACATATATCTCTCCCCTATACATATATCTGGAGTATGATAATCTTCTTTGTATAGATAATTTTCTTCTCCCCTTTATCAATAATATTCTCCCCTTTTTGACGTAAATGCCAAAGGTGAAAAATATTTACAAGTTGATACCAAAATGTAACAAGAAATTAGTGTGTACCTTCAAAATGATTGTCATGGTCTTGTCCCAATTCTCTTGCAATACCTTGGATGCATGCAAGTCTATCTATACCTTTGTTGACAGTTCCATCATATGGTCAGCTATGGAGAAGTTACTATCATGGATGAGTGTTTTTGCATGTGAAATGTGTTTTTGTAGTGCATCCATGTTTGGAAGAACCATGCCTTGAATTTTTGCAAGTGTAGCCCTAATTTTGGCTTCTTCCCTCAACAAATCTACTTGTAGATCTGTTAAGTATCTGATCTTTGTAAAGTGTGTAGAGATGCAACTAGGATCAAGTGACAGATGATGTGCACTTGCCTTTATATCCTCATCTATCTTGGATAGTTTATCCTTGATTTCCTTTGTAAAGATAGATGTGTCACTCAACTTGACAAATAAAGAAACTACATTATTTATAGATATTTCCAGTGTAGCAATAATAGTAGACAATTCTACTTCATCAATAGCAATCTTCTATGCTACTTGCTTCAAAACTTTATTTTCAAAATCTCTCTCTACTCTCTGCAATAGTTTTCCTTGTCCATTCAGTTCTTCATTGTACTTGTGGACAATAACTGATCCAGAATAGGTTGTTTCTCATTAATATCAATGCTCAGAACATCTACAAATATGCTCTTGATATCCTCAAGGACTTGATTTTTCTTTTCCCTCTCTTCTCTAAGATTCTGTTGCTTAGCTTTCTTCTTCCAAAGTTCTCCAAGGATATCCATTTGATCGGGTGTCAAATTAGAAAGATCCCAATTTGGTATTACAATATCTTTGTCTAGATCAATCTCATCCTTAAAGGTTTGACCCTTATCCTTAGGAAAAATAATTTCTTTTCCCTTATTCAAAATTTTAGTACTTGTTTGAGACTGTGTCTCAACTGTCATTACACTAGCCATGGTGGAAACAATAGTTGAAAAAGTAGGAATAACAACAAATATACTAAGAGTAGAAATAACATTAACAACATAAATACCTTGTTGTTGCTCAATCAAGCCTGATGTTGGAAAGACTTGCTGCTTGGCAGATGAAGTGTTAGACACTTTAATCATTGAAACACTTAGTAGAGTAATCCCAGAGATTTGTTGGGTGATAGGTGGTCTAGTTGTAACCACAACCAACTGAGTAGAAACCTTCTCTGAGCCTGATTACACTAAGGCTTTTCTTGGAGAATGAGGAAAGGAAGTCATAACTTCTGGTGCAATATTTTCTGCATCAAATTCCTCAATACTTTGAATTTCTAGAAGACTTCCTCCAATGGCTTCTTGTTCTTCTTCCTCATCAACATCATCAAGATCTACATTGTCTATTTCATCATCTCTGATTTCTACTTCCTCTTCCAAATCATCTTCTTCAACATCTTTGTCATCTACTTGCATAACATGGTCACTAGGCTTGTACAACCCATATATATTTTTCCATGTGGTATTATTGGATTCACCATAGATTTAATGTCCTTTAGCAATATTAGACATGTTGAATTTAGGTGTAAGCTTCTGCTCATTCTTTTTCAATGATTCCTTCACCTCTTTTTCACTGAGACTCGACATAAGTTGTCTCAAGGTTTGTTCACTGATGTCTTTAGCAACTTTCAATGCATTATCCCATTAAGGTTTGACTACTTTCAGAATTACATTAGGAACTTGTTGTGTTAACTCATCAGGTGAGTACTTCCACTTACCTAATTCTGCCACTAGGGCATCCTCAATTTGTTTTTTCTCCTCTTGACTCCTAGTTTCATACTTAAGAGACTTATAATATGTCATACATGCTCCCAATTCTAATTTATTCAATTTTTCTTGAAGGGTAGGGGCATACCTTTGAAATATAATTTGTTCAACTTCATCTTCTTCACCCAACTTTAGTTTCCTCTTAGATTGGTAGATGTTGTGAACACAACAGGGGAAGACTTTACAAGTTTGGTTATTATAACCTTTCATTTCTTCTTGGGAGGTTCCTCTTCCTTAGGTTCTGCTTCCTCTCATTCTCCTCTTCATCTTCATCTTCATCTTCATCTTCAACTAAGTCATCTCCCTTACCTTTAGTAAGCATGAGAGGAGAGCTTGATTTCTTAGTGTTCTTCATTATTTTCTCTATCCTTTTTCTTCCTTTGTTTACTGCCTGGGGTAACATAATCTCAAGCTCAATTCTAGCCTTAGCATCTTCATATGTTCCAAAATATGTTGTCTTACGATCCACATGCTCATTCAATAAAACTTTAATGATGTCCTTGGTATCATCTATGTTAACCTTATATTCTAGAGGTTTAACCAATGCCACTCTAGGTCTGACTGCTTGAATATAAACCTTATCACAATCAACCAAAAAACAAATATCTTGCTCATAATCTTCTACTAGTTTCCTTGGTATCCTATATCTACTTTGCATTTTCTCCTTGAATGTCTCAAAATAATTATCCATAATACTGTCAAAGTTTTCTCCCATCTCTGCTATAAATTCATTATTTTGATAAAATATTATAGTATCTTTCTTCCATACTACAGTTCCTTTTGAAGGGAAATTTTTTTGAATATAGAATAATAAACATGTCAAGAGAGAACCAAACTTATGCAGAATGTTCTTTGATACTCAGATGTTATCCATGTTCTTGCTCAATTGATTTAGCAGCAACTCAACAAGGTCAAAGAATAAATTGTTCTTTACCACCTTGTCCTCCAGGACAAATGCTTCATATTATATGCTATTCAATCAACTTGATCTATAGATTTTGTGTGCTATCACATGGATGCCAATCTTCAATTCCATGTCAATTACTCCACTTAGTTTCATGTCTCTTTCATCCCATTTGGCAAGAGTTTATTTTTCCAATTCAACCCAACCTAGGGTTTTGTGGTCTTTGCTTTTGCTCAACATGGGCAATCCAGTAATCCCATGTATCATCTTCTTGGTTATCAAAATAGGGTGATTCAACCATACCTTCATATTATGAACATGACTCAAGATGAATCTGATCTATTTTACTTGGAATTCCCTTGGCATATGTAAAATATGCATCAAACCCTTTGTCTCCAAATGTTTGTGCTTGGGTTTTAAAGAACTGTCCACACAAAGTTCATTGAATGCCACATTCATCTCTAGGGTTTGAAACTCTTGAACAACACAATGATAAAATGATTGAATGTCATGAACAAGGAGTACCTTGTGTGGAACTCAGGATTGTGCTTCAACAGGGTCAAGGGCCTTTCCAATTGTTGGACACAATTTGAACAAGGAAGACTTACAATTAGCTCCATGAACCAACATCTCATAACCTTTCTTAATCTTGCTGCTAGAAGATGCCATCGCTCGGTAGGGTTTCGAACATGCGAGAACAACATCTACTTAAATCAATTAGGGTCTCTGAATTTTCTCTTTGCTCTATGCTTTGAAAATTCACGATGAAATAATACATTTGATTTCCTTCTTTTAATGAATTTAAGTTTTCATGATCGCCATTAATTCTTCACACACATATTCACTCGATGATAGGCTATCCTCCACTCAGTTTGGTCTTTATTGCTCAAAAGATAACTTCAACTCAATAAGGTCTGCTAACTCGGTAGGAACTACCAACATAAATAGAACTTTGAACTTGGCAAGGTTACCATCGCTTGGTCTAAACTTAGTACTTGGTAGAGTCACCAAGTCAGCTTCTACATCTAGAAAAAGATTTGCAACCTGACCTTGCTCGGTAAGGTCTTGTGACCCGACCTTGCTTGGTAAGGTCTTGAACTTCCATCATCACTCGGTGATCCTCGTGCATCTTAAATGTTCGTATGGATCTTTCTGCTTGCTAATGGGAACTGATGCAAGATGACTTCTTCTGAATCATAGTTCTAGTGATCTCCATAAGGAACTAAGTTGAAATGGTTGAGTCGCCCAACTCATTGCCTTGGGTGTTAACAACTTCATGACTTGGCTTGCATTCTCTGAGGATTTCTACACCCATTGTTGCCTCATTTTATTTTTTTGATGTTGTTAAATTTGGCTTTCTTTCCATCTTCAATTCTTCCTTGGTTCATACAATTCTTGGCAAGATGTCCAAGTTTTGTACAAATAAAACATCTCTTTGTAGTGTCTCTTTTCCTCATGTGATGTTTTACACAATTTGCTCCAATGCACCCAAACTCACCACAGTAGTGACATCTACACCATGTGTTGTAATCCCAACCAAATATTGCTTTCACAATTTGTTCTGCTTGGTTCCATTTCTTTGTTTTGCACTTTGAAGATTTGTGTCCTTATTTGTTGTAATTTGACACTTTCCTTCAAACTTAGGTTTATCTATGCATTCACTTGCTCTATGATCATGCTTATTGCAATTGTAACACTTTCCATTGAATTTTTCTTTACCATTACTCCAACACTTATTTGATGTATGACCTATCTTACCAAAATGATTGCAAGTTGGTCTTTTGTTCTTTTGAGCTCCTTGCTAAGATGATTCACCTTCATCTGTATGTCCTAATATGGATTTTCCTTTGTGTCTATATTGACTTTGTTCATTCAATTGATTCATGATTTCTTGAGATTTCATCATTCTCTCATTGGTTTGCTTTTCCATGCTGAGATGATTTTGTAATCTTTCATTCTCTATCCTCAGATTGATAAGCTCTTGATTTGCATCATTGAGTTGATCAATAAATTCTGTTTGTTGAAGGAATAGTTGTCGAATTTCATTGTCCTTTTCTTCTATCTCTTCTTTGGCTTTGTTCGTTTGTTCCATGACTTCACACATTCTAACTGATTAGATTTCTTGCTCTATTTTAAGCTTTTGGACTTCTTCTTGAAGGATGAGATTCTTCTCAAGTAGGTCTTTGATTGTCGTATCTGTTTCATCTGAATTTCTTTCTAGACATAAGTCATCAATTGTTTTTTCAATGTAGAGATTGTCATCATTTTGTGCTGCAAGATCTTTCCTTCTTTGCAAGGATTGAGAGAGTTAATCCTTTGCTTTCTTGAGTTGTCCAATACCAATTCCAAATCCAACTTTTCATTCTCAATAGCCTTTTCTAGGCTATATACCTCAATTGCCTCTGATCTTGTCTTAAGCTATTAAACTTCTGATGTGAGAACTAGGAGCTCTGATACCAATTGTTGGAAATATATGGTAGGCTAGGTTACTAAGAGGGTAGGGGTGAATCAGGAACCAAGAAAACTTTAACTCACTTCACCAATTAATCCTTCATATATTATTCTGATCTAATTTCATCCATGAAAGAATAAAAGCAATAAATTATTCATAACACTTTGACACAATATATGGTGACCCAGAAACCTTCCAAATAAAAATAAAACTGGGGTAAGAATGATACCCACAGGCTTTAGTACTGTACTAAAAAGTTATCTTGTTAAGGTTTACAATTGACCACTTCTGGTGATCTGCCTTGTTGAAAGAAATAATTACTAATAGGTCCACCTTGTTAAAGGATTTACAAACAGACAGTGAAGTATGCATTATGTTAAGAGATTTAGCAAAAGAATGTTAAGTCCAACTAGTTAAAGGATTTGACTAATGCACCTGCTAGGATGAATCGGTGGTTGATCTCTGATCTGTAGCTTTGATTTGTCAAATGAGATTCCTTGAACTACAATGATCACCTTACTGTGATAGATAAGTCTTTGTTATACCATATACTGCTTGTAACCTTCTTCAACTCACACTCATCTTCTTTTTATTCATTACTTAATTACTTACTTACATTGGATACGATATAATACATTACATATATATACCAATCCAATTGATTACATTCTAGAGTCAGCTACAATACCAAATTCATCTTAATTCACAAAGTTGACCCATTGTTGTAACTTCGATTGAAAAGACAAACTCGGTAATGTTCTAACACTCGACAAACATTATCAACACTTGACATACTCTAGCACTCGGTTGACATTGAAGCTCGGTCCATACTGATCACTTTGAGTACCATGAACTTGATCATTACTGTATGACTCAGTAAACACTGACACTACATGACTTGGTCAACACTGAATTCAGTTTGTTAACATTGTGAGCTTAATAGACACCGATATACTTGGTTAACACTATAGAGCTTAGCTAACATTAAGATCTTCATCACTTCTACTAGATAGATCAATAGACTCTGCTATGTTCGGGCATACTATAAATTGTCTCAGATGCTTGGTACATGCTATGAAGCTTGGCAAAATTGCAATCTAACTCTTTAGCTCAGTAGCAATTGAAACACTTAATTAATACTGCTAGATGAATGATAAGCTTGGTAGAAATGTAACCAACTAACTAAGTGTTAGTCACTAATAGACCAATTGACCTTAATGTCAATAAGGTAATGGAGCAGAGCTCCCACATGAGAAGCTCACAATTTATTGTGTTGTAGACTCTTGTCTTGAAATATTAAATTATTGATATCAACAAAATTTTAGAAAAAAAATATAAAAAATTCTCAATAAACTAAATTAATATAATAATTTAATAAGAATTAAAAATCTTTAAAATATTTTTATATACTTTTCAAATTAGTTACATGTTAATATTTATGTTTAAAAAATCAATTTACTTTTAGGAATCCCAACTTCCATGACTCTCTATGGACCTAAATTAGCCAAAAGGGCCCTAATCCAAGAATAATACACATATTTTAGAAAATTATTTTTTTCTCTCATCGAATAAAACACATATTTTAGAAAAAAAAATTTCTATCACTCAATGTCGACCCTCATAAATGCCCCTCCATAAACCAAGATTAAACATTAGCAAAAATAATTCTCTTAGGCTCGTGGTGATGGTTAAGACATTTTTTTCTATAAAATTTAATAGGAAAATTAAATAAACCCAAAAATATTGAATCGATGTAACTCCCCGCTTGAGAACCTAAGAGAAATAAACCTAACATGTTACAATGTTTTCTGAACTTTAAAAAAGAAGAAGGTTTGAACAACATCAAGATAACATTAATGCGAAAGCAATATAATCATGCACATCAAATACACATGCAATTATAGATACAATTTCAATTCCTCAAGGGTTCCTTTACGTTGAGTCATGTTTAATAATTTAAAATTAATTAGTTTAAGTTTCAAGTACAATGTCACATGATCATAAAGAAATAACAGATACATCATCACATAAGCAAAGCAAAGTATAACTAATACAATGAAAGTACATCCAATTAATAACATTCACTGCACATGTCAAAGGGTATGTGCGAATAGATACAATACATTAGAATACACGATAGCATTATTACATCATCTAAAAAGAAGTCTCTAAGATAAGAAATAAGAATGATAAAGGTACATCTTCTGCAATGAACATCCAACAGCTGGCAAAGTGAGGGGAACCCAAATGGTAAGAAGACACTACCTCCCGACCGCGTGGTTACCTAGTCAAGCTTCCACTCCCACCATGCAGGGAAGATAATGAATGATCCTCATATGGCTAATCAAACATAAAACGTTCCTAGGCAAGGAATTCCTAATAGCCAAACTACCTCAAAGGTAACACATACTACTCAAAAAGATAAAATAATCCAAAAGTAAGAACACTCAAACCAATACCAATACCTCATAACCAAACATCATACATGAACAAAGTATAAATCGAATACCAATATCATAAGATAAAGTCAATGAAAGATAATCACCTCAAGTCAAAAGCCACATGTTAAAAGTACATCATCCATGAATCACCAATCATCATCAATGAAAGTAAATAACCACAATAAACACATCCAACAATAAGTACACCACTAGAGGTACACAAAATCTACAGAGGAGACTCAAGCTACATACTAGGGAGTGTCATCACATGGTCAAACTACTTGAGTTACCGTGGACTGATCTATCAATAGACCTCGGACCCTCAAGCATTGAGTTACCTTGGACTAGTTACTCTAAACCTCGAACCCTCAACATGACACATGCGGAACCAGAAATCCCTCTCAAGAAGATGAGGCAACCAGTTATACTATCATCCCATTCCCTTCCTTAGTCTATACAAGCACTCAAGGCATGGGTGGATCAAATATCTCTAACTTATCTTTTTAGTGTGTTTTCCCCCCCAAAATATTAGTTACTAGATTATCACTTATTACATAACTTACAATATTGTTTAATCCAATTAAAAATATTAAATTAATAAAATTAATACAATATATTAATCCTTATTATTCATCTATTAATTATACATCAATTTAATATGTATTACTAAAATTTATTAATAAAATTAATAATTAATAATTTTAATTAATTATAATTCATTTAATAACATTGATAGTTAATCATTTAAACTAAATACAATTTAAATTTAATAATACTAATATTTAATAAAGTATATTAAATATAATTTAATTTTAATAAACTTAATAATTAAAAATTATAATTTAAAAAAACTTTAATTCATTTTTTTATTAAACAAATAAACTCAAAACCCCCCCTCCAATAAATTCCAATTTTAAAAAAAAAAAATTTAATTTATAAAAAATCATTTTTAGACAATTCCCCCTCCATGATCACATTAAAAATGTATATATATATATATGTATATATATATATATATATATATATATACATATACATATACATATATATATATATACATATATATATATATATATATACATATACATATATATATATATATACATATATATATATATATATATATATATATATATATATATATATATATATATGTATATGTATATATATATATATGTATATGTATATATATATATATATGTATATGTATATATATATATATATATATATATGATTGAAATTTTAGTCTAATAGGAAAGATAAGTTGAACCATTCAGATTTTCAATCTAGGATTTCCATTTCCAAAATCAAACCCTTTCCAAATTTAAATTTCTCACTTCCATTTTAATTCAAACCCAAATCTTGATTTAATACTAATTTCTTTCAAATGTAGAACAAGGTTTCCTAGATAGTTGTTTCAATCCGGATTCACAGATGAAATCGAAGAGCAAAAGATTTAGAACAAAGGGTGGCAAGATTCATACAACAAAATTTGAGAAACAATTTTCAACAAGCACGAAGAAGACAGAGATCCAAAAGTATTTCTACAATGGTTCACAAACCCTACCTTGATCTAATGCTAACAATTTGGTGAAACCCTTGCTAGTCCAAACCCTTCAAAGCTTCCAAAGATTTCTTTGTTCCCCTTCCAAAAGTGTGTTCCTTCAAACCTATGTGTGTAATAATGACCCGAAAACCCTCTAATATAAACTTTAATTACCTTTTAGAGTTTCTATCTCCACAACTCTAGAATTATAATTATTTTATTTTATTATTTCCTTCATGCACAATTAGTTTACTTTTGAATTAAAATATTATTTTATTATTCCTTTCATGAATGTCAAATGAATTATTATATCAATTTATTTAATTTTCCACTTGACTCCTCTTTTATTTAATTTATTAACTTTTAAATCTCATGCACGCATCATGTGAACTTAAATCTTTTCATAAATTAATATATTTTCACTTCTTAATTTGTTTTTGAACGTTTAATTTGATAAATATTTATTAACTTAAATAACAATAATATTTAACATTTATTTAAAAATGAACTCTAAATATATTATTATTAAATTAAATAAATATTATCACGTTCTAAATTTATTCTTATAACTTTTATCTTCGAATTTAATTCTTTTTATTTAATTAATTTCTCAATTAGTTAAATATTAAAATGTCATAATAATTTTTTATTAAATTAAATCATTAATTTAATCTTTTAATTAGACATAATTAATAGAAAATTCATCAAAGAGTCATAAAACAACATACACACAAAAGACTCACGGGTTTTAAAAAAGGTAGACAATCTATTACGAGTCCTCCTTGCAGGACAAGTATTTTAGGCTATGGCTAGGATTGGACCTGATCATTATCTTCCCATTCTCACCATTTGAGTATTTGTAATTGGGCACACTCATCCTGGCAATTTAGGGAAGTCGATGCCCAGTACCTGCATCCTGCATAAAAGACGAGCATGTACATGTATATAATATATATCTAAACTAAACAAGCAATGGCGGGGAGTGGTTCATCATGTAGATCCCGACTAGTAGGTGACTACGACTCCCTCCCTTAGCCACATCAAACACATCAAACAGAAAGATAAAATAAACACACACACACCATACACATGCAAGTGTGGGGTAAGTATCATAAAAATCACAAGTCTAACATCAAATGCGTACATATAATAATACATCTCTATCAATACAAACATAATCATCATTAAAGACATCACGTTAGCATTGTTATGAAAGAAACCACATTTACTAATTAGGAATCATCGAGACATCATTAACAACACATGAAATGAAATCAACTAAGCAATTATAATTGATATATTTGTAATCCAAGTAATGAAATAATATCATAATATTGTAAATCCAGTATCTCTAAAACTAAACAATGCATAGAATCGGCCTAAGAGAATTTGACAATCAGAACATAAAAGCAAACTACAGGTGGGCATTACAATCGATGCCCGTTAATGGGACTTTAAGGATTAATCCTCGAAAAAGGAAGGAAAGATGTTTTTGGCAGTCATCAAAGGAAGGCTGAATCAAAATTAATTTTGATGGGGTTGCTTGAGGTAACTTGAGCATATCTAGATGTAGATGTATTGCACAAGATCATGGAGGCAATGTTATCCCTTTTCTTGCAGAAAGACTAAGGGATGGGACTACTAATGTGGTAGACTGTGAAGTAGCAAAAGAGGCCATTTTGTTAGGAGTTAAGTTGGGCATCAAGTGATTGCACTTGGAAGGAGACTCAGAAATTATCATCAATGGGATCAAAAAAAGGCAAACTGGAGTCTTGGCATCTGGACAAACACATTAACTAGATTAAGTGCCTTTTAATGGAATTTGAGGACTCCAGAGTTTCCCATGTCTACAAAGAGACAAATGTGGTGGCTAAAAAATTGGTCAACCTTGGAGTGAATGTCCCCTTTGGGGAACATAATGATTTTTTTGAAGATTTTGGTTTTCTCAAACTTGATTGAAGATGGTGTGTCTTTAGTGGCATCATGTCCATCCACCTCCTTTTAAAGGAGCAATTTATAATTATTAACCCCCGATCAAGGACACTTATGAACAAGTGCTCCAATATGCATGACAAAGGATCCACATGTAGGAGGTTTTTGGAATGTGTTCTTCCAGATCCTTTGTGGGAGCATTTTTAAGCAAGAGAAGGGCCTCATTTTCTGCAAGCATTTGAGCAGAGATTTCTAAAATAGAGACCAATTTCACCTTGGAGTCAGATAATCAAATGCATGTTAATGAAGGATAATTATTGGTGCGGTGCCTGAAGAACATCCTCCTCATTACGGACTAGGATTTCATAAGTTGTGTTACGGAGATTCTTGACCTGGAGTACTTGGATTCATATTGGAGAAGGAGGATCAATCTAGACCTAATCTTACTCTTTGTTGCTCTAGCTTTGCTCATTGGTGAGATAAAAGAGGAGGTTTGATGGGTCATAGCTATGTGCATTGACCCACAGTGGCTCTTGGGAGTTGACGAAATCATTGATAAGGCTGAGCTGAGGAAAGGATTGGATAAGGGGTAGGAACCTTGGGGACAGGTTGGAGGAGTAGACTCTTCATTACAACCTCTAGTTATGTGGTCGATTGCAAATCCCCATGAGGTGCATGTACTGAAAGAGGCTAAAGGATGATGGAAACTAGTTAATTTTATGTAGGAAAAGATTTAGGTCTTGGAGGAAGGGAAATAGGGTTTTATGAAGACCACTCCATGCAAGAGTGTGAAGCCATTAGGTGAATCGTTGCATTACCAGTTGGGTAAAGCAAGATGGGAGGTTGGTGGGGCATCGACAAGAGCTGGGATGTGGGTTGACGTGTCACTCATGGGGGAGGCAGAAACAAGTGGCTTTGACAGACAACAATGCTCGATGGAGGACAATCGCTTCATCCCAAACTTCACCAAGGAGGAAGTTGCAAACTGGTTTAAGGTTTGAATGGAATTGACAAGGTAGTTTATGGTATGTATGGTGGCTCTATCAGTTTTTTGTTTGTTCAATGTAAGGGTCAGGTGTAGTTTGAAGGTGTTAATGCATTTTTCAATTAGGACACATTTAACTTTTTGTTGTTAATGGGGGTTAAATTGAGGGGTTGTTATAGTGTCCTCTTCATACCATGACACTATTGTAAGAATCATCATTTGAAATTAATACAATATGAAATGTTGCATATAAAAAAAAAACATTTGAATCGACCAATCATAAATATGAGAAAAAATCTATAAATTAGATATAAAAAAAAATGGTTGTGAACTATAGAATAAAGCCAAGTATATTTATTCAGTGGGTTGTAGAGGCACAATTAATTACTTTTTGGTTAAAGCATTCTGACTTTAGCAAGTAAACCGACAATTTATTTTTTTCCATCTACTATGAAGATAGATAGATAGATAGATTTTTAACGTCCATGAGGCTAAGAATAGCCTATGGGACAACCTTCTGACTAAACCAATTTTAGTAATTTAGATCCTTTTTTGTGCAAGCTAATGATGAGCCCCCCTAACTTCTCATTGAATAAGTTGTACCAAGAGCTTCAAAATATAATATCCATAAATTTGAACTTGATGTCCTTGTACGCATCACATTCTAACACAAAGGGTTGTTCTGTTTCCACCTTTCTAGAGTTGCAAAATGTGTAAATTCTCTCTTCCCAATACTCTTTTGGCCTCTTCCATTGACTGGTCTCACATCAGAGTTGATGAGAGTTGGTTCTGAGCTATGCAATGAGACTTTTAGCTCTCCAAGAAATGTTGGACCCTATGTATGACTTTTGGAGTTGGTCACATTTGGGGTTGAACTCGTTGATATAATAAGATTTTTTCCTTCCAAATCCATGACCCCAAATTTTCTTATAAAATTTCTCCCTAACAAAGAGCTTTATTTCTTTATTATTAGTGGGACACATATTGAAATGGATATTCCATTTACACATCCACTTGATGTTTTATTGCATCCATGTCTTTTAATGTTTGCACATTGTATCATTAAAGACCATTTTAGGCCATCTATCTTCACACATTTTTTCAATTCTGTTTAGGTAGCTAATGAGATGAACCATATCAATTGTCTCAATAGGTGCATCCCCCACTTTGCTTAACATAATATCATATGAGATGATGTTCTTGATTTTAAACTTGTTTGTGATCCAACGCTTCTGAATCCTCTCAATTTGTTTCCACTGTAAGGCTGAAGTGCTACTGGCCCATATTTCACATCCATAAAGAACAATTGGTAACACAAGAAGACCAAACAAAGTTTGACTAGTTTTATGATGCCAAACCTCTTCCTCCCGACACCTATTTTGAAGCACATAAAATATCTTCCACCCACCCAATAATCTTTTCTTTCTATAACCTTCCCAAATTAGATTTTTGTTGAAGTCTATTCCAAGGTATATATTTTTTGCAACCTCCTCAAGTATGTTGCCTTCAAAATAGAACTTACGTTGATGTTGTTCTCTATTTTTTGAAAAAATCATGATTTTAGTCTTGTTGATATTGACTTGCATCCCTACCATTTTGCAAAAGTCTTAAAGAGAAAGTAGATGTTCTTGTAAACCACAAGCATATTTCACAACCAAAATGAGATCGTCTACATAAAGGATCAACCTTATTAAAAGTTCACCTAATTGGATACCCTTGCCATTTTGCATGTCTAACCATTCCTCAAGTTTGTCAATATATAGACCAAACAAAATGGGAGATAATGGATAGCACTGTAAGACCCCTGTAGCACTCCTAAAACACTCTGAAATGCCATACGACGTTCTAATTTTGACTTTTACCTCTTCATACATTCTATAAATAGCAGCTCTGAGATTCATAGGGATCCCCAATTTTTCCATCCTGAGCCAAATCTTGTCCCTAGAGACAGTGTCAAAAGCCCTTTTAAAATCAACAAAGCAACAAAACACCTCGCCCTTTCTTTCCCACACTTTTTTGATGATATGACTCAAGGTGATATAATGATCAATTATTGAGTGCTTTGGCCTAAAACCAACTTGCCCTTTTGCTCATTTATAATTTTCCTTAGCCCATTTGTTGATTCTATTTTCTAGCATGCTAACAAAAAGTTTTACAAGCAGGGGGTTGATCATCATGGTTTTGTAATTGGAGGGATTATTAAAATCACCTCTTTTGAAAAGGGGTATAGCAAGGCTAATCGTCCAATCTCTAGGAAATTCGCGTTGGCTAATATTATTGAATATTTCTATAATGTGTAGTGCAATAGTTTTCATGTCCCACTTAAAATACTCTACTTGAGGTTCAACCAAGTCTTTTGCCTTACCTACACCTCACTTCTTAATTCTCAACTCAACCTCTTGCAAAGTGAAAAGATTTGTCTTGTTGTTGATCAAGGGTTGCAGATCTACCTCAACCTCTTTTTCATAAAGTTTCTTAGCATACTTGAACCATTGATTGGCTGTAATAATATTTTAAGTTTCTTTCTTTCTTGGTTGTAATTATCTCCAAAAAAGTTTGGGGTTATTTTTACCAAGAGATAGTAGCTCTTCTCTCCTTGTGAACATAAAGTTAGTTTTTTTCTTCTTTAGGATATGCTTGTACACTTTAATGTTGAGGCTTGTTTTGTTAGACTCTCTTAGCTTTCTCCTGGCTAATTTGCAACCTTTATCAAACCACGCATTGGCTAGAAAATAGTTTGTTTCAAATTTTCTTTGTTTTAATATTTTGCACTTAGAAATAGCCATGTGAATGAGATTTGCTAATACATGGCTATTAACATCATGTTCATGCATGTCCTTGCTCTTATATATTCTCTCAAGTGTGGTTCTAAAGATGTCACTATTTTCTGGAGTCAAAATAATTCTACCCTGTGACAAAGATTGTTGAGGACATTGGCCTTTTGCCCTAAGCTACCAATTCTTTGCCCCCAACAATTTTATGTGCAGCAGTTTATGATTTGATTTAAGTTCCCATTTGTGTTCCCCAATCATAGCTTCCGCAATTTTATCATATAAGTTGTGTGAGCATAATGCATAATCAATGACACTTGCATCATTGTAGGTGTTGCAAGTGAAATTGCCTGATTTTGCCCATCTAGTCACACCATCACTAATAATTAAATCAAAAGAACCACATAAGATGATTAATTCTTCCCCAAAATGATTGTAACCTTTAGCATCATTTAATATTCTTTCATACTAGTGTTTACTCTTTTCTGTGAGCCAAATAGGAGTATCATTTGCTTTGTCATTGAAAATTCTAGCTTGACCATTTGTTGTTCTAGTATTGAAATCTCCAACAAGAATAACATTTCTCCACTTTGAAAATATAGTAACATCTTTCTTTAGAGCTGCATAAGGCTCTTTGTGATCTAAACCACACTTCTTATATATTTTGGAGACTTGTGGAGCAAAGTAATATGCTGCGATCCTAAGAAGAATGTTATTTTCCTTGATTTTAAACCATATGAACTGCTTGTTAGTATCTTCCCTTTCTAGATGGATGACACAACCTTCCTTTTCTTTTACAAGAACCATTGTGCCTCCATGCCCCTTAACATTACTCACTACCTCAGTCCACATTGCTACCTTCCAAATTGCCTTCAAATAATGAAGTATTGCATCCCTCATGTCCATGTGTTTCCACTAGACAAATAATGTCATTGCCTTCTACAATAGAATCCAACCCAGGCCCACACCTCCAAGGATAACCCTTACAATTCCAACAAACTATACTTAGAGAGGCATGGGATGAACTTTATTGCTATTTATTTTGATGTGGTGTACTTGAAGTTGGGTTTCTATCCCTCGACATGAATGCTAGTCTTGATGCATAGTTGTTTAGTGAGGAGTTTTCTACTAATTCTTTGCTGCCCACTTGTTGTTTTAGATTGGAAGAGTGGCCATATTGAGCAACAATTGCCTTTCCCTTGAACAACCACACTCTTTTGCCTTCATCTCTAGCTACTTTGATTTTTGCTACTTCCACCTTTCTTTCTTTCTACTGTCTCAAAGTTATGTCCTCCTCTAAAAAGAAACAAGAACCCATCAAGAGTTGTTTTTTGCGTAAAAGATTATGTTGTCATGAATATTAGGCATAACCACTTTAGCGGGCCTATCTCTCTTGTCAGATATCTTTCCAACTCTCCAAGCTTGATAGATTTGACCTTGCCAAAGTGACACTTCTATTAAGAATCCTCTCATTAACTCCAGAGTGTGTTCCCATTCACCATAGTCTTTTACTCCTTTGATGACTATATTAGGTGCCTTGATTTGTCTTTCCTTGACTTCCTTATCATGTGCACTATTCATGTGGTTATTTGCTTCTGAATCCATTCGAGCCAGATATTTGTTGTTTTTATCCCATGTATTGGTAACATTTGAGAAACTATTTTTGCCTTCTTCAACCTCCTTGTTTCTCACCAAACTATTATGATATAACAACTTCTCCTTGCTATGAGATGTCTCAGTATCTGCTATAGCTTTGTTTGCTGTCTATTTGCTCTAGTTTTGTTTGCTGCCAATGTATCTGTTGTATCTTATGTGTCTTTGTTTGCTACCAATGAAACTTTCAAACTTTTCCATTCTTCTTTCATTTTTTTTCCATTCATCCTTCATGTTCTGCCATTCAAGTGTACCAACCAAGAGTGTTTCTTGTAACACTAACACTTGGTCTTTTAGAACATTGTTAATGTTCATTAGAGACTTATTTGCTGCCATCAAAACATGTATTTTGAGGTCTCTCTCTTGCATTTTGACATCTAAACGTTAAGTCTCTCCTTGGCCATCAATAGTTCTTGCACATATAGATCCGGGCACCAAATGAGAGGAGTTGATGTAGGGTTGTACATAATAGGCTCCACAAAATTACTGCTACCACACAATAGATTAATATCACCTATATGAGAAGTAGCATGTTTTTTACAACTCCTTTTTTCACTTATCCCCTACTTGACCACCTTCTGACACTATTGTTTTTTCCTTTCTCGTGACCATTTCATGTGGGCCAGTCTCCGTTTTAGAATCCCTTTAAATTATTTGACATTGACTCAAATATATTTTCTTATGTTGCCTAGTGAGGCAATTTTTACTTGCCCTAGATGGTTGGTTTCAATGTGGACAGGGATGTTGTGACCATTTTTTGTTAGCAATAATGTTTGTTGTTCCCTTTCATGTTTTTCCATTGTAAATTTATCCATTGTAGAAGATGAACCAAAAGAGACAAAAGCAAAGACAAGGAATGAGCAAAGAAAAGAGAGATGACACCTCGAAACTTCCTAAAACAACCAAAAAGTGTATTAAAAAGAATTTCAGTAAAATCTGTCACTGCAGTTAACTGTCTCTCTTCTTTGAAAGGTTGGAGTGTGGGACCTGCACGCACATCCTTATTTTAAAAAGGCTGAAAAGCAAGGTCATGTCTATGCCAACATCGAAACGACAATTTTAAAAGAAATTTTAATTTGAAATATAATTTTTAAATAATTTTTAATTTCATCAAAATGACAAATTTTAAATAAATTTTAATTTAAGATACAATTTTAAAATAATTTTTAATTTAATTTTTAAAAACGGTAAAATACGGATGCCGGCATAGACATTGCCGAAAAGCAGGGCCCTTGGTGCTCTTTTGAAAGGTGAATGTTTGTTTACTTTCATGACTTCTAGATGTTTAGGATATCTATATACATATGAGATGCACCTCTCTTCCGTTCGAATGTGCAGGAAATGTTTTCAAAGTTGAATAGTTCCGTTTCTGCATTCTTAGTCCGGAAGCAAACGTGGCAAATAAGTTCCATGTACTGATCTACACCGGTGAAGATCGACCTCGAACAGCAGTGCATTTCAACATTCCGAACCCTCACAGTCTTTAAGCAGGGCATAACTATCTTGAAATTAATTTGTAGAGTGTTTAGAGGAGCCATGGCTGGATATGGCAGATCGGCGTTCAATGCCAAGGAATCGGGAGGCGAAATTTTAATGATCGTGACGAACACTCCTTCAACTGATTTAGCCCTCACGAATTGTGCTTATTGCTCGTTAGCTGATTACAAAAAGTTTTATGTCCAACCTCTCCGTCAGGCCTTGGCATCTTTTGGAACCTCCATGGTTCTCACCTTGCAATATCCTTTAAATTTCGATACAATTTTTGCAAAATCTGTTTTTAATTTTAAGGTATTTTTGTTTTTCGAGTGGAGTATCACTGTCGGATATTGTAGATCAATGCAAGTAGTGATTATATGTAGTTATTAAGATCAAATTTCTTTGGTCGAATTAATCTCCGCTCCCATCTTTTGTCTCCACTAGGTGATTTCAATAGAGAACTTCAATCCTCGCCTTTTGTTCGTTGCATAGTTTGATTTAGTAGTCCCATTTGTACAAGCTATGAAGTTGACTATATCCGCACATAAATTAGGGGCGCTTGATATCTTTAAATGGATTGCTTTTGTAAATTCGAATTCGAATTTTATGTTTACAGTATTTTTTAGATACATATGACTGCTCGTATGATCCGTAATGGCTAAGCACAGAGAGAGGCTTTTGTTGTCCACTTTCAAGCTGTTTAGGATCATTGAACAAAATTCTTGGATGAAATCTTGTATAAATTTTTATTTCCGGAATAATATTTCACTACAAAATGATTTTAGTAGAGGGAGAAATCTATTATCTCCGAGATAAAAGACGCATTTCTTTTAGTTTTGAGGCCTTTGTAGGAAGACTTTGATCGTAAAGATACGTATTACTTGCAATTATGAGGTTCTTGTATCTATAATCAAACATTCTGCTGCCCATACTTCTTGATCTCTACGAAAGACTTTCCCCATCCTCTTAGCTGAAACCATCATGGGTTCTCCGCTAGAAAGGCCATTTAGTACCATCTTATTCCCTTGAACTTGTACGCTAATGTTAACTCTGTTCATATTTGCCAAGCGAGTCCAACAATTGGACTCTTAATACCAACTCTGTATCACCCATGCAGATAACACAGGAATCATCTGTCATATTGTATTCCCCTAAAGTCAACTCTATTTGTTGAATCTTTTTTTGTTACGAGGAAGAGTTCTTCTTCTTGCAACTGTAAGATTAAACCCCTCAAAATCTTGTCTTCAACCCGTTCTAGTCACTAGCCCCTCCTCAATGTAATTGTGAGTAGCTCTGATATCAATAAGAACTGTCACCTTTTGTCCTTGCAAGGCCTCTCTAATATGAAAGTTATTATATCTAGGTGCCTGTGATAGTGCTGCAAGTGTACCTGTTGGCCGCTCCCCTTCTTGGTGCTCATGCTCAACCTCTATTTCTCTGGCTTAGGCTCCTCATTCTCTATATCTTCATCGAAGACTGCCTCTATATATTGTGTTTGTCCTTTCCCTAAACACCTATGTCCTGGCTGCAATGGATCTCTGCGGGTGAAACTTAGCTTCTTCCTCCGGAGTTTGTTCTTAGACATCTCTATTTGGTTTAGCTTAGGAGTTAATATCTTGGAAGGTGGTGTGCTCTTTTGTAAAGGTCTCTTTTGCTAAAGAGGAGATACTTTCTTGGAATATAATCTATCCTTAGACACCAAATCGTCCAAGTTTAGAGCTCTCTTGATGTTTTCTTGGAATGAGCTTGGATCAAATGCCTTTATGTGATGTCCCTTTTTTGGGATTGCCATAATTTTCCCCTAGAATCACAAATTATATTAAAATAAGAATTGCGAATTAGTTAGATATATAACTTTACCACTTAAAATGTCTTTTAACAAGGCAAACCCTGATTTAGGTTTTGTAATCACCCAATAAGGAACAAGTGCACACATACACACTCAAACTTGAGCTTTATAATTTGATAATACAAAAAGTAATACAATCCCAACCTAGGGATTAGGGAACAATATAATACATATTTAGGTTTATGAAAGAAACATACATTGCCTTGAGCTTTATAATTTGATAATACAAAGAGTAATACTATCCCAACCTAGGGATTAGGGAATAATATAATACATATTTAGGTTTATGAAAGAAACATACTTATATCACTTAGCTTCCATGATCTTAACCATATTGAGGAATGAGATAGAAAGACATAATCAGATGCCCTCATTGTCTCTACCCTAGGCTCAAGAGCGGAAACTTTGGCTCCCTTGGCCCTATGCTTCATGGGGTTGGTGTACCTAGCATAACCTTATTACACTGTTCCCTTCCACCACTCTATCTTATTCACCGCATATGGTTAAAGATCCTTTCCTTGGCCATTGCAAATTACAATAACTCTCCAATATGCGATGGTGGAAGGATTACAATAGGGTGCCCTCAAGTCAACCCTAGGCCCAAGAGCGAAAACTTTGTCTTTATGCAGTTGGCATGCATGGTGAGGCCTCATCGTTGCCCATTATTGCAATTACTTTTCATCTATATGGATTGTCATTTGCAAATAGTGTCTTTGTACGATGTAGCCTATGCCCATTCCACCGTAGGCCTTATCCTTGTCTACCTTGGCATCATGATTTGTGTAGTTGGCATGTGTGGTGAGGCCTCACCTTTGCCCATTACTTTCCATCCATATGGATTGCCCTTCACAAATAGTGTCTTTGTATGATGTAGTCCATGCCCATTCCACTGTAGGCCTTATCATCCCTTGCTTTGTATGGTTCAGCCCATGTCCATTCCAGTGCAAGACTTATCCCTTCCTTTGTATGACATAGCATGGCCCATTCCACTGTGGGACTTACCTATCTTGTGAGGTACTAATACCACTTTTTAAGTTTGCACACATACACAAGTTCACATTGATCACATAAGTATAAATGTGAATTTTTGAAGTATATAAGTTATCCTAAAATTATATAGAAGGTATAGGTTATTTATTATCATAATGTTGACTATCCTGTTCATGTTGGAGATTGTTGGTGGTATCTCCCTTAAGTGGACTATGAGGTTGCTCCCTTGAAGTGGCATATTATTATCAAGTATTTACATCATATTTCATATTATATTCTTCTATCATGGAGGTTATTTCATAACAACTTAGCTTAATTTTTTTATTCTTAGTACATCAAAAAGATCATTAGCTTTTGGAATGACATGAAGTATATAATTGCTTAAATATCGTCATCTTTTTTGGGTTCTCTTGAAGATTTTCCACTTATGGTCTTAAGATTATTAAACTTAACAAAATGACACATCTCATGAAAGTATCAAGGATGGGGAAATTGCTTTAAATGCTATTCAGCGACGACATGCAAGAGTTTCTACCCGTGATACTATTTCAGTGTGTAGGTAGGCATTTCCTGATCATCCTTTTCCTTTCTAGTTTCATCATCTCATTTTACTAGCCATTGTTTTGTGGCCTTGGAATTTATTTGACTGAATGTTGGCTATTTTTAGTTTTATTTGACAATATGGATCATCAACATATGATGTATGCATGAATCTGAGCTTTGAAGCTATTTCAGGTTTGTTCCGCCAGAAAAAAACTTCAAGCTTGTCTTGTTAACAATTGAACTGGAGTTTGTCAAGTCCAGGGGCAAAAATGAACAGGTATGAAGTTTACTTATTATGCTAGAAGTTTTCATTGTGCAATTTTGATTCCTAACGATGCAGATTTTTGTGGCTTCACAGCTTGATGCCATTGTCCTCGGCGAGCAGCTTCATAAAAGATTTCGGAGTCAGGTATCTTCTTTTTATGCTCCATAGTAAGATGCTTTCATATTTAGAGCATGTCGTTACTGTCATGTTGATTTTGGTTGCACATCTTGTTAACATTTTTTTTATGAAAATCAATTTGTTTACTATTTTGAAATTGAAATGATTGTAACATCTCAATCAAATTGAATTATTCTTTAAGATGATCATTGTGCAAAGTTGCTGATATCAGTGTGGTACCTATAACTCTTCTTAGGCTTGTGGCTGTGGATAATAATCCAATATAAGAATTTGTGGTTTGGAAAATAAATCCATGTCTTATTTCCCTTCTAGAGAGTGTTGAGGAGAGGAAGTATCGATGCAGAAAAATATCTCACTATGATTCCTTTACATGTAATTCTTAGAAGCACCAATGCCATTTGATTAATATATTTACTTCTGAAATAATCAATATTTGAGACGGGATGCTCAATACATTACCTTTGGTTTGGACAACCTCCGGCTTCATATGCCATATCTACATTCGCTATTCTTGCCTACTAAATTTCAGTTCTATCTTATTCACGTGGTCATCTACTTCTAGCGAAAGTTTGCAATTCCGTGTAAACCTTTTCCTACCTTACCAACTAAATCTTTGCACATTATGTATTTAATAAGCATTATTTTCCTATACTGATTCTTACAGACCTTTGAGTTGTCCTTTTTGTTTTGAACAGATGGCCTTGTGGTCATCTACTTCTAGCGAAAGTTTGCAATTTCGTGTAAACCTTTTCCTCTCTTACCAACTAAATCTTTGCACATTATGTATTTAATAAGCATTATTTTCCTATACTGATTCTTACAGACCTTTGAGTTGTCTTTTTTGTTTTGAACAGATGGCCTTATTATTAAGTTATCTTTGCATTTTGAATAATTTTTCTTGGTGGCATATGATTGACTTTATTGTCCCTTTTCTTTGTTACAAATATAGGGATTTGGTTTTGCAGGGGGTTTCTTGAAATAGCCCAGCTAGGGTATTATATTTGAAATACAGTCAACTTAAAACATTTTAATAAAAAAAGATCAAACAAGCCTGGAACAAATTTCTTTTCACAAATAAATCAGAACGTTACAAATTAAATTAGATATGCATAAACTGTCAATTAGAGAAGTAAGGTATTGAAAACATTTTTTATTTGATTCTTATTGGACAGTTGAGGAATATCGAAATCTGGTGTCAAACCCTTTATTTATTGTTCATATCAGCTATGCTTGAACGAATACCTTTGAAACCCTTACAAATACTTCTGAAACCCTTAACAATGGTGGACTGTGATTCTGAACTGAAATCCACTTCCATTGCTATATGGTACCTACACTGCTGTAGCGTGCATGCAGCAACAAAAACTGTTTTCTTGGGGTAGCGTACAAGGCTTGATGGTCAGTGTTTGTGTCCTTAGCATAGGGTTCTGGTGGAAGACCAAGACATATAATCATAATGAAAAAAAGTGCGCAATCATTTCAACCCTTCAACCCTAACATTGGTGCTCCAAAAGTTTACTTAGCAATAATAATAGGGAAAAGAATACCCCTCAACACTAATCTAATTCGATTTGGCCCCAAGCCATGACTGAAAATCAGGAAGCCACTTAAGTGAATTCGTCCCCACTACTTATTGAAGCAAAAGACTTTTCAAACTCAGAAAAAATGGCTAAGTATGGAGAAGAAACACACTACAGCCTTATTAGGAGATTTAAGAACTGCCGTTAGAGAAAGGACATGACATTTCTTTAATCTTTATTTTCATCTGTTGAATGGGCTCATCTATACACTCAGAACTGCAGGTTTTCACAGTGGGTCAGAGGGCTTCATTTGAGTATTGTGGAACAAATTACATTTTTACTGTGAATAACATTGCGGTGGAAGGCCTCGAAGAGTCTGAAAATGTAGAAAGGGGGATGCTATCAGAAGAAACATATTTTGTATTTGAAGCACCTCCAAATTCTGGCATAAAGGTACTGAGATCTTCCCTTCAATTTTCACTGTATATGGGTCTTGCCAACTACTTATGACTTCTGGTTGTTTCTTATTTAAGATTTTATGTTGGTGATGGTTAAGCTCAACATTTATTATTATTTTTTGATAAATGGTCTGGGAAATTGAAAATTTGCAGATAATCAATCAACGTGAAGCTGCAAGCAGCAATCTCTTCAGACACAAGGATTTTAACCTTCAAAAATTGGGGATTGGTGGCCTAAGTGAGCAATTCACAGACATATTTCGAAGAGCATTTGCCTCTAGGGTGTTCCCCCCACATGTTACAAACAAGTATGTTTTTATGTTCTCTCTTAACTGCTGTCATGTGAAGTCCTTTTTTCCTCCAAAGTCTCATACTAAAATGTAGCCACTATGGGACATGGCTAAATATCTTGGTAATACCTTCAAATTATTTTCATTTTGTAGGTTGGGTATCAAACATGTGAAAGGAATGCTACTTTTTGGACCTCCTGGAACAGGAAAGACTCTTATTGCTCGCCAAATAGGAAAGATGCTTAATGGTCGTGAACCAAAGGTTTGACATTATTGCCATGTTCTTGCAAGGAATCATAGCATATGTTTGAGCTTTTCTTGTTGGTGAAAATTATAATCCTACTGTTGTCAATGGAAAAAAAACATTATTTTCCATTGCATGGATTCCCTTCTGATCAGATTGGCAAATGGATTAAATCATTGGGTTACATCTTCCTTGACTCTTAATAGTTAGACATAAGATTCCTTTCTATTCCAATTGCTTATTTTTTGAGATGTGCAATCTATTCCTCACATCAGTTTGGATTTTGCTTTAAATTGGTGCATAAAGTGTGTTGAACATTGATGGCTGATTTCTTTTTAGATATATCTCTTACTATTAATAGAATATAATATAACAGATAAATGTAACATATGCAGCCCACTTTAGTAAAAGTTATCAGGAAGGCAAAATGCTGAAAAGTTTTTTGATCCAAGTTGTACTCAGAGGTATCCAAATATTCAAGGGGCCAGTACCATTACAATAGAAGTGTAAAACATAAGTAGTGGTCTATTGGGTCATTTTGATACCTTCTGACATTTTTTCAAATCCACATCAAGATGGATCTGTGCTAGTTCTCTTTACATGGAATATAAAAATCTATGCAGCTGATATTCACGTCAAATCGTTTGTCAAACAATAATCATTGGCCTGAGAAACTAACTGCTTTGAAATCTTTCCTCCTTAAATCAAGGTAGCAGCAGTTCTGGGACCTGAAATTGTTTTGTAAGACTTCCATGAAAAATGTGAGAAGCTTGTAATGATGTGATTCATAAACCCATGACCATCACCATCGGTGGATACTGTTTACTTTTACTGTTCTACAGAACATTCACCCTTCTTTGGAGTTTTAGCTTGATAGAATCATGATCCTAGAATTTAAAAATACTGATTAACTCATACATGCCAATCATAAAGGACAAAGTTCAGAAGTGATGGAAATAATAATAAAACGTGAATATGAAAAGGCCATAACTTTAAATGTTAGTTGCAGTCTGGGTCTATCTTTTTCCATTGTCAAAGAACTAGCAATGCATTTGCACATATTCTGTTTCATTACTTTGGTTGATAGACAGTTCCATTCCTTCATATTTCCTCATCCAACTTGTGGCTATCCTTCCTTCTCTTATTTCCTTTCTCATTCAAAAGTATGCAAGTGCAATGAGGTGGACAGATCAGTCTGTTAGCTAACAACATATCAACTTTAGTTGTCAGGGTTGCAGAAAGAGTTATGCAGAACACATTCTCTCAGGATGTAACATGATACAGGAGATAATACAAAGTTAATTCTATACAATAAATTTAATAAAATTGTGATGTTAATTGATTCAAATTTCAATATTTTACCAACATAGTTCTGCATATTTTCAGAATCTTTTTGTTATTCTAAATGTTAGAAAAAGAAAAATATTTTAGTGAAGTTGCCTTTTAAAGGAATGGTTGATGAATAGTTGCATTACATACCTCTACATGATACTGCAGTAAGCCTTCAAATATTATTCTGTATGAGGTGATTGATTAAAACTTCTAGAGTTCCTGTTATCCATTTGCCCTTTGCAATAAGTGTGTGTCAAAATGAACCTGTTGTTGAATAAAACT
This sequence comes from Cupressus sempervirens, assembly GCA_028749045.1. Lineage (NCBI taxonomy): Eukaryota > Viridiplantae > Streptophyta > Pinopsida > Cupressales > Cupressaceae > Cupressus > Cupressus sempervirens. The sequence goes on along the minus strand of CM053783.1, from coordinate 701,525,075 downwards.
ATGTTGTTGTTCTTATGGGTATCATTTGAAGGGAATTTAGTCATTGAGTTTTCTGCTTGTTTGCTCTTTCATTTTCTTCGCCTGTTTACAATTTACACTCTTTTTCTTTCATTTATACAACATAAATTTTTTATTAAATGTTGTGTACCTGCACTTTTCTTTTTTCTATTTTAGCATCTGGTAGAAAGAAAACTTCGCTAGGCATTCCAGTATGCTAGAGCTGCAGCATCACATATCTGAGTATTTATTTCACCACATTTATGTATGAGATATTCATGTTTTCTTGTACACTAAGTTGGTGATCATGGCTTTGAATTTGGGAAACCAATGAAACCACTTTTTGGAGTGCACACTATTGGATAAAGTCTTATTTACTGATTGTGTTTTTTACTTCCTAGTCAATTTAAAATTACTGATTTGAGAATTTGCTATCTCAGATATACTAAGGTTCTTCACCATGAAAAGTCCAAGAAATATATGCTACCATGATTTGATGATTTCAGTAAAGCCTCAGCATTATAAAGGCCTATTCAGGCTGCAATTTAAAATCAGATATGACCAGCCCATACCATGCCCAGCCCATACCAGCTACAAATCTTATGGCCTTTTGTGTTCTTTTTTCCCTTGCACTTTCTTTTTCTGTTAAATTTTAGGAAAATGAAATGTAATATTAAACCCTCCAGCACAAAAAAATTTCTGTTAATGATGGCCAAGATGAATCTAGTAAGAAGGCAATTGTTCCCCTTACCCTTATGCTTCTTTTCCTACTTTCTTCTCCATCTGATGATAGCCTTTGAGTATGTACATAAAAATGACAGTGTTTTAGAGGTATTGCTATTACAGTTTGTGCGGCTGCTGCTTTAAATGTGTATGCTGCTCTGTTTTTTATGTTCTGAAAAATTGTCCTTGTATGTGAAGTCTTGGGTTCTGGTGTGTTACCTGCTGCATTTCTCTTAAAAGGCATTAATTATTGGCTTCATCTTATTAAAAATAACAAACTTTTTACTCTTTATGTCCTTTTAAAATGTCCAATGCATTAGTATCATGGATTTAAAAAAAAAATTAATGGTCTTGGCAGGGTCCCCAAAAGGGGTTATGTTTTTAATATCATTATATTAAGTACATATGATCTAATAATGTATGGAAATTCTAGTTTTAGTCTAAAATATATGTATTTTATGATCTATACATATTGGGTGTAAGGATGCACCCAAAAAGTATCCAACTCCAAGTTTTATATTTGCATCCACATACCCAAACCTGAACTGGTAATGTATCCTTTTTGTTAAACATAATGGTTCATTCTAGATGCATAGTTTTCAACAAATTTTGATTTTGTTTGTTGCTCATTCATTATCAGATTGTAAATGGACCTGAAGTCTTAAGCAAGTATGTGGGAGAAACTGAGAAAAATGTTCGTGATCTCTTTGCTGATGCAGAGAACGACCAAAGGACTCGTGGTATGTTTTCAAGTGTGGATGTATTGCACTTGTTTTATTTTTCCCCATTGTACCAATATCAGCATCCTTTTATCAATCTTATTGAATGAAATGCTTCAATTCTCTGTATCCATCCTGCGTTGCATCTACGTGTGTGGAGAATCCGATTCTGTTACTATGCTTGTGCTATATTTCATATGCTTATGTGTTTACAATTTTTTCAGACAGTCTTTATTTACATTTCGTTTTCTAATTTCGATCAGATCATATTTTTCAGGTGACCAAAGTGACTTGCATGTTATAATTTTTGATGAAATTGATGCTATTTGCAAGGTAATTGATCTTTTCCTATCTTTATTCATTAGATGGTAAAATTCATTTGTTTTCTTTTTATGTAAAAGGATGTGTTTCATTAAGTATAGATTGTTATTTACTTATATGGCAAAAATGTGCATGATTGTGACACTCTACATGTATTTACAAATGCAAATAGTTATACCTAATCAGCCAGAGTGAGGTGATTGACCAGTATACATCATGGTGTAGTAATTGTAGGATTTTATTAATGTTGGTAAATAAGGATGACATTTCCCCTAATTTTCAAATTGTTTGAGGAATTTTGCATTGAGGAAAACGTTAACAAATGGTTTTATGGTTATGGTCAGTAGTCAATAACATTTCAACATGAACAGATGGAATAAGAATGCTTTTAAGTTTCTTGGTAATTATGCAGTGCTGTAGTTTATTATGAATATGGACAAGTCTTTTCAATTTTGTAATAAATTCTTTCTTGTTTTTTAAGGTTATTCCTCACAGAATGATACCATGCAAATTTTATGAACATTTTACAGCTTCTCTTCCTTTTTTAATACCCAACTATTCTGTAATTATGGTACTATGAAGGATAGTTGTGTATGATGTGAATATAATATCTGGATTCAGCTGTGTTTTATTGTTTTTCTATTTCCTAATTGTCCAGATTGCGAGTCATCATGTACTATGGCCAAAATCTGCTAATATTTCATAGAGATGTGTATTTGTAATGATTGACATTTATTGATTTGTGACTAATTTCTTGTGACAGACTAGAGGATCAACAAGGGATGGAACTGGAGTACATGATGGGATTGTGAATCAACTCCTAACAAAGGTGTCTTTTTGCTAAAAAATAATATGTAGCTATTGTCAGATTCTTTTTTTTTGATCAGCTATTATCAGATTCTTGGGTGGGCTTCTAATTGAATAATTGTCATTATTGTTCCTTTTCCTAGTTTGTTGCGTCTGTCTGCATTTTCTATTGACCAGCTTATTCCCTCTGTAATCGGGACGTCTTATTTGGTTTCAGATAGATGGTGTTGAGGCTTTGAACAATGTTTTACTCATAGGAATGACCAACAGGAAGGACCTCATTGATGAGGCTCTTCTCAGGTGAAAACTTTGTTTTGCTATATAGATGAGGTGGATGAAGACTGATCAAAATTAGCATTTGATTAAAATTATTTTGAAATTTGGTCCGGAAGTCTCATACCTGATTAAAATTATTGTAGGCCGGGTCGTCTAGAAATACAAATTGAGATTGGCCTTCCTGATGAAAATGGCCGTCTGCAAATTTTTCAAATACACACTAACAAAATGAAAGAGCATTCTTTTCTTTCTGCTGATGTGAATCTTGAAGAGCTCGGTGAGTAGAAGGTTGTTCTGCTCTTACATTCTAGCAAGCTTTCAAGTTTCTATGCTTTTGAAATTCAATAAGAATTTCATCTATGCTAATTATATTTCTTGTCTGCTTTTATTTTAATGTCTATGAGTTTTGTTGCCAACATCTTAATTTAAACTATTGGAAATGGATATGCTAATTTCAGGTGATCATTTTTGACATGGAAAAGTATAGCTTCTCTTTTTTTGCTGTCGTGAAATATGCTATTTTTTCTCCTGAGTTTTAGAATATAAGGAGAAGTAGTTAAATATTAGGGATGGGGGGGGGGGGGGGGGGGCGGCTTTGAACCATATTAGAAAAAATCTTTCTGTGAAAACAAAAGACAAACCAAAAATTTATGATTTATTGAAAATGGGTAAAAATAGGGAAACAATTGGATTTGTAAAAAAATAAATAAAAAAATGCTGAAAAAGAGACAAAAACTACTTGTTTTTGAAGTTTTAAGGCATTTCCATGGTATAGATATATAGAGAGCAAATGAAATAAAGAGTTTAGAGCATAAATTTTCTAAAATAGGGAGTTTAGCCCATGAATTGTTACTAAATGATTCCTTGGTGATTTCTAAATGAAGTTGATAAACTTATTGCTAAGTTAACAATAAAGTAGTTCATTTAATGATATGTGGTTAAACTTCTAGTCTTGTTGTATGATGTGAGGATGGCAAAATATTTCTAACAACACTGCATACTAAATTATTAATATCAAAAGAATGTTTAATCATAGAGACTGTGCTATGGGGTTGCCGTTGCACCAAAACACTGATCTATCAATGCCCGATACAACCATTCAACTTATAGTACATAGGAGGCGGTTAATCCCTTGTCACAAATCTTGGGGGGAGTGCTGAATAAATTTCCAACAATCGCCCCTCAGCGTTACCCGAGGGTTTGAGGATTCGAACCTGTGACCAAGCTTTGATACCACTTGTTAGAGTGGGGTTGCCATTGCACCAAAAGACTGATCTATCAATGCCCAATATAGCCACTCAACTTATGGTACACAGGAGGCGGTTAAGCCCTTGTCATGTATCATGAGGGGAGCGCTGAATAAATTTCCAACAATAATGAACTCTGAAAACTTTGAAAATTTAGTATTAATGCTTTGGCAATCATCTTTTGGCATAGATTGTGTAATAATTTCTTAATAACAGTCTAATCTAGAATTTAAAGCAAAAGCATTCAGTATGGATTGTGAAATCTGATAGCATGAAACTTTGCTTAGCTAGACCTCAAAACAACCACAATAAACATGTTGCATCCTAGTGGGATAAAAGAAAAGAATTTTATACTGCAAAGTATTCAAGTAGGAAAATTCAAAGAATATATCATCCAAATAAAAATTTACATAATAGATAAAAGAGAAACCATTTCTCATAATAGGTAGAGTCAAATTGTCATGGCCTGCCACAGTGGAGATGGAAGCCCTATTTCACAGTCAGATCACAACCTTTGTCCATTCAAACTTAGGAGTGACTCAATCAACCAAGTCGTTTAAGGTTTAAATAGATAACACTAACAATGATTAGCAGAACAAAGAAATGGAAATGATAAAGATGGCCAATTAAGCCCAGATAAATAAATAATATTAGCAAGAGGCCAACTAGGATGATACAATAAATATCAGCTGGCTTAAAATGATCATTATAAAGGCCAACCATGAAGATAACAATCTGCAAATTATTAAGAGGTAGTAATTAACTTGAATAGATGTGTCCCTTGCCTAGTGAAGGGGGGTGTCTCCTCATTAAGAGATATAAGAGGAAAAAGGAAGACCTTGAGGGAGGGCATTGATTAAGAGCAGATATAAAGGAAAATAAGATATAAGAGCAGATGAATGCAATCAGCAGCACATATAGGAACAGATCAATCCAATTAGCAGGACATATAAGAGCAGATAAACCTAATCAATCAGTGATAACCTTGATCAATTGAGGATGATAAAGAACACAAAGGCACTTTACATGACATCCTACTTGGTCTACATGTTGGCCATGGTATTCAAATATGCAGGATTGACAAGCTTGGTATGATGTGGAATTGCAATAGGGGAATTCCTCATGTACAAATGCTACCCAAAATTGCACCTTCATAACAACAATCATTTCAAGTCTTTTAATGATGCATTTTCCATGAGGATTATAAGGGAACTACAGGAGGTGCCACATGTGAGACTATCTGAGGAAGCCAAGCAGTTGATTAAGAAGCACAGGTCATGGTACATCCAATATTCCGAATTCAGTTGCATTCGAGTGTTGTCCTAAGAAGACCCCAAGATATCCTACCAACAAGATGGTAATCATGGAAGTGGCAAGACAACTACTTGCCTATGAGAACAAAAGGACATATAAGAGCATATTGACCCAATCAGCAGACATATGATCAAATATAAGGAGTGATTAAAGTAATGGTGACAATCTAATGAGCAGGGATAAGGGTTAAGGCAGCATTGATAGAATAATGAGAAGAGATAAAGAGGAAGGCAGTGGTGAATGCAATGAAGCATAGACAGTAATTAAGGGCAGTGATTTATATGCTTAATGTGCAATCAATATGGAAAAGCAATGACGATAATGAAAAATAGGTTACTAACAAGGGATACACCTGTTCAAAGAGTTATCTCCGTTGAAGGAGATGCCCCTCTTCAAAGAGGTAAAGATATATAAAGGAGAAGACTTCCTTGGACAGAGGTATTGAACCAAGGATCACAAGCACTGATCCCTAAGAGCAGATCAGATCAGCATACATCAGCAATCAGGCACATAGGTGGATCAGACCAGAGATTACTATTCATTTCAGGCTATACTATTTGCACTTGGGCCTAGGGTATAGGGTTGATTATATATGGATTCCTCACTAGGTACACCCTCCCAAATGGATGGCAAGGGTGACATGAAGCCAAGAAGAATGGTATCTGCTCTTTGGCTGAGGGTAGAGGGTTGATGGACTATAGATTTCTCACTAGGCACACCCCCTCATAGATTTCAAGGGCCACATGAGGCCAAGAGATGGTATCTGCTCTTGGACCTAGGGTAGATGTTGATGGGCTATGGATTCCTCAGGAGGTACAACTCCTCATATGGATTGCAAGGGCCACATGAGGCGATAAGGGATGATATCCGCTCTTGGGTCAACGGTAGAGGGTTGATTGGCTACGGATTCTCACTAACAACCCCTCATAAGTATGGCGAGGGTCACATGAGGCCAAGAGGGGTGGCATCTGCTCTTGGGCTTAGGGTAGAGGATGATTAAGCGACCCTAATATGCTCCTTATCCTAGGTCTTCTATTGTTGAACTCCATTAATAAATTAAAAATGTCTTATCATTAAATCAATGTTCCTAACACTAACTGAAAAGATCTATTTTGTGGATTATGTTCCAGTGATTTTCTAACATGCTGCAGGATCTCAGTTACTAACTCTATTCCACTTCTTGTTCTATTTGAAATTTGTGATTTAGGGCGAAAACTAGGGCATTTACGAAAGGGGACATTACATAAATGGGTATGAATTTCCCATATTCAAAATTTCTAGGTGCAAAAGCAAGTCAAACTGAAAGCTTTGCTAAACAAAATCTTCAAATATATTAAGTGTGAAAATTTTGGAGTCATAATTATTGGACATCTTAGTGCAGTACTGGGTTGCATGTAAACACCATGCTGATTATTTTAAGCAGCCAAGGGCTTTTGTACTACAATATGAGAGAGCAACAGTGTTACAAAGATAAATATTATCTGCACATAACATTATTTATTCACTGTTAGTAAGAAGATTGTAAAAAAAAATGAAATTTGAGCATTGTCATGTTCATCAAGCAAAACAGTGATATGATAGAGAGCCTAACTTTGTATTTAATTTATATGCCATTTAGCTGAGAATATGGATCATCTTTTTGGAGAACTCATTAAATGTTTTTTAGACCAAATAACCAACCAAAGAAGTGGACAGAAAATAAATCATGATAATGTAGACATAAAACACAAAATACACACAATGAGATAAAATATTATCAAAGAATATAGACCATTCACTTGTCATAACAGTAAAATACTCTCTTGAATGGAAGCATCACCAAAATAGATTTAACATTTTTTATTCTGTTGATTTAAATTTAAAGATTTTTGTGATGTACACATTGATTATCATATTTGAGATTCAATGTAGATAAGAAGTAGACACAAAGTTTAACCATGTGTGACAGTGCATTGATGGTTTCAACAGAAATTCTAGCATTTGAGTATAGATAAAATCTGACCATGACACAGTAGACAGTCTGACAGTTTCAACAGAAATTCTAGCATTTGAGTATAGATAAAATTTAACCATGATACAGTAGACAGATCATAAAGTGTGAACAATGAGATATAATATTCGAATATTGACCATTCACTTGTCTTAGCATTTAAATGCTATCCCTTTGGACGGAAGCCCAAGCACAATAAATTTAACTTTTTATATATTTATTTTAATTTAAATTGAAAGTTCCTTGTGATGTGCACATTGAATTCTTATTTTTATTTTTTGGAAAATTTGTTGGCTGGAGCCAAGATTTTATTATATTGTTCAAAATAAAATGCAAATACAACTCCATTCAGTGAGAGTACTAGTAGGAAAGTACGAAGTTAAGAAAATCTCCAGTCTTGCCCGGGACTTATTCAGTCCAGATTATTAGATTACAAATTACAAATCCTGTTCCTATATATGCAAGTCGGAAGCTAAAGAGGATCAATGATCCTCTTATTACATATCTTTTAGATAGACAGTTACATTTACAATTCTTGCCTTCTGCAGGAGGAACTTTATCTATCACTATTACATAGGGCATATCTAGATCAGTTGGATAGGCTTACAAAATTTGTCAAGGAATCACAACCTACTCCACCTCATGTGGCTACCCTTGAATCTAAGAGCATGACAAACAACTTAGTCACTATTCCATTCTTAGTTCCAAGAAAGATCGAGCCTTTCTACCTTTCCTTGCTGATCAATGGTTTCAAGCTAAGCAACTATGTCATAGATTCTAGCACCTACGATAATGTCATGTTGGCGAAGGTTGTAGATACTTTGGGGTTATTCTTGACTAAATACTTTGGTAATTGCCATTCCACGTAGAATAAGCAAGTACCCTTGAAAGGAAAAATCAAAGATGCTCAGTTTGCCTTAATGTCCTTCCCGGACAAAAAGATCAAAATAACCGTCTTGTTTGTAGTTGTACCCGCTTTTTACATGTTGCATGCCTGTAATTTCTATAAGGATGTGGGTGGTGAATTCATCATGGACATGATTGAACCCCGAATACTTGTTAAAGGTGTTATGCAAAAGCTGCATCCTGAGAGGGAAACAAAGTATGTGGTGGTCAAATCCAATGATCCACATGCTCAAATTCTCTTTGAGTTAGTTGGAATGTGTAATTACTACCTCCATGCTAATGAAGTATCAAAATTTGTTAAAGACTGGACAAGTAGCTCTGAAAGTTCCTCCATACTTTCAAGTGCCGAAAGGTTTGCTAATGCTACTTAAGATAAAGAGGAGGTTGTTATTCCAGGTTAATTGCTAGTCACAGTTGAAGAAAGAATTGTTCTTGAAGAAGATTCTATGGATCTTCTTGAAGAAGAAATTGTTTTAGAAGGTGGTTCTATGGATGCCCTCGAAGGAAAAACTATTCTTATGGATTTTGAAGCAAGTACAAGCAACTCCAATGAAGTTTAGACCATGGAATTCGATGGAAGTTATGCTTCCACGGCAACTGGTGTGGGAATTGTGCTGATTTCACCTTAATGGGAGTTTTCCCTTATTCATACAAGTTGCAATTTCCTAATACCAATAGCACGACTTAATATGAGGCCTTGATATTGGCATTGAACATGGTGCAGATTAAAGAAATTTAGAACCTGCTTGTTAAAGGAGATGTTGAGTTGGTGGTATGTCAAGTCAAGGGTAAGTATCAAGCCAAAAATGATTGACTTTGACATTACCGTGATTTAGTTTGGGATTTCATTAAGATTTTTGATGCTTTCAATATCTCAGTAATTCCTAGAGAGCTAAACAATAGGATCCACTTACCGTTTTAGTTACTTTGCTCTTTCCTCACCAAGACTTCATGGATGACATATACGAGATACAATTGGTTCACCGACCAAGTGTCTTACATAATTGTGAACATTGGCAAGTGTTCAATGATGATACCTAGATAATTAATTTCCTTGAAAGGAAAGTTTTGATGATCAATACTTTGAAGGAGGCAAATTTTTTCCAAATGAGGTTATCTCTGATGAAGATTTGAATACTGGCCAAGAAGTTATTCAATTGAAAGGAATCAAGGTCCTCAAGGGTCTAATTCCCTTAGAAAAGCTATTTGACAAGCACGACAAATATGTCAAAGAGTAGCGGAAGACGAGGACTAGTTCTTAGGGACAATATGAAAAATACAACATTGGGATTGAAGAGGATTCTAAACTGGTTAACATCGGTAACTGGTGGACTAATGACGAGAAGGAGGAATTCATAACATTGCTTATTGAATACAAGGATTTTCTGGCTTACTCCTATGAAGATTTGAAGTCTTTTTGTCCCAAGGAGGTCCAACCTTACATTCCTCTGAAGTTTGGCGCAATTCTTGTTCATCAAAAGCAGAGGTAGTACCATCCAAAGATGACGAGAACCATTCTTTTCGAAGTTCAAAAGATGTTGGAGGTAGGTATTATCATTCCTATCCATCATTCATCATGGGTAGATAGCATAGTTTGTGTACGAAAGAAGAATAGCGAAATTTGCATGTGTGGATTTCCACAATCTGAATTTGTTATCCCTTAAGGATAACTATCCACTGCTAACCATGGATTAGGTTCTACAAAGTGTCATTGGTTCAAAGATGCTATATATGCTGAACGACTTTTTGGGCTACAATTGAGTTGAGGTCCGGAAAGATGATCAGTATAAGACTGTGTTTACTACCCCATGAGGCACATTTGCATACCGTAGGATGCCTTTCGGTCCCATCAATGCTGGAGCAACATTGCAGCAAGCAATATATTTTGCTTTCAAAGGTCTCATCAATGAAAGCATTGTTGTGTATCTAGATGACTTGACTGTTTTTTGCAAAACACGTCAAGATCATCTCTATCATGTCTGACAAGTCTTGGAGCGATGTAGAAAACATGGTTTATCATTAAATACCAAGAAATCAATTTTTGGTGATGGAAGGAAAATTGGGACACATCATGACCAAGAAGGGTATTAAAATTAATCTAGGTAGGGTGTAGACAATTCAAAGCTTATCTTTGCCATTAAACAAGATACACTTCACTCTTTCTTTCTTCAGAAAGGTGAATTCCTTAAGAGGATTTGTGCCTGATTTTGTCGAAAAGGCTCATAACATCGTTTATATGATGAGAGGAAAAGATACCTTTCACTGGAGTTAAGAAGGGAGGACAACATTTAAAGAAATTAAAGATATGATAGCACATGCACCCATGCTAGTTTGCCTTGATTACATAAAAATCTTCATCATATGCTTATGAGCATATGATGTTTGCTTTTTTGATGCAAAAAATGATGAAGGTATTGAATCACCCATTTCATTCATGAGTTTCCCTATAAAGGCTCATGAGTTGAAATACAGTTAGATGGAGAAGCATGCTTATGTTGTCAAAGTAGTGAAGTATTTCAAGTTCTACATCCCAAACTCGCATGTCATAGCTTTAGTTCCAGATACTAGTGTCAAGACCATTTTGATGCAAGAATTTGGTACAAAGAGAGGAATATAGATTTGCCAATATCCAAGAATATGGTATGAAGATAAGACCTACCAAACTGGTTCGTGGTAAGGGACTTTGTCAGCTCATGGCTGAAAATGTATTTTCACAAGTGGTGAATGAAAATTCCTCTTCTCTTCCTACCATTCTATTTGTGAGTACCACGGATGAGTGGTATTCCGGTATGGCTAATTATTTGACTTATGGTGAATGCTCCCCACATTTTTCATACAAAGAAAAAAGAACTCTCAAGTTAAAGGTTGTTGATTTCATTCTCTGGGAGAATTGGCTTTGCAAGCAGGAAATTGATGGAACTTTTCTACATTGTGTGGATAAAGTCTTACAAGTTCGGATTTTGGAATGTTTCCATAATCAAGCATGTGGAGTACATTTCTTAGCGCATGTTACTTCTCACAAGATCCTGAGAGCCTAGTACTATTAGCCCACACTATTCAATGATGCTCATCAATGGGTAAGGAAATGCAAATTATGCCAACAATTTGTAGGAAAACAAAAGATTGTTGCTCTGCCATTGAAGCTAGTAGTGATTAAGGAACCATTCTAGCAATGGGGAATTGATTCTATTGGTATCATCAATCCGCCTTCAAGCAAAGGCCACACATACATCCTAGCAACAATGGATTACTTCACTAAATGGTTGGAAGCAATCCCTGCCAAGAATTCAATGTTAGAGGTAATTGGTGACTTCTTGAAGCATAACATCATTTCACGTTTTGATGTTCCAAACAAGATTGTTGCAGATAATGCAGCTGTTTTCTCTTCCAAGGAAGTAATTGAATTTTTTTTTAATCACCAGATTTCATTGGCACATGCTTCATACTATTACCCACAAGGTAATGGTCAAGCAAAATCAAGTAACAAGAATATTGTGACTATCATCAAGAAGCTTGTGGAAGCAAATCAAAGAACTCGGCACAAGGTGTTGTTCGATGCTTTGTGGGCTAACTAGATTACTCGTACGCGAGCTATTGGGATGTGATTCTTTTAGTTTCTGTGTAGGATCGATGTTGAGATTCCTATAACTTTAGAGCTTCCTGCTCTCAAGTTGATTTAGTCAATTGAATATGAAACTTATTCAAGCTTATTGGATAAGTGTATCATGTTTCTTCAGCAGCTAGAGAAACAACGAAAAGAAGTGGTGGATTGACTTTCTACTCATCAACAACATTCCAAGGTTCTCTTTGATAAGAAAACCAAATACAAAGAATTCTGTTGATGTCAGTTTTGTACCACTAAATAACATATAGTGATTGAATACTTGTAATGGAATATCAAACACTGAATCCCTCTCTTAAAAAGTAAATACTCATGAAGACATGAGAAAAACTCCAATGTTCCTTGCACTTGTGGATACTAACTCAGTTATATCGATGTAATTTGTTGGTTAATCATGTAGGCAGCCTTACATTGTTCATTCAAGGATTGTCGGGCTGTTGTTGTGGTGGTGATGATGGTTTTGTATGAGTGCCAAATAATGTCGATGGAGGGTGAGTGTTCGAATGACCTATGCCTTCCTAACCTTCCTCTTCAAAACTCCAACTACTCAACTACTTGCTGTTCTACTCCTATTATGAATGGAAAGATTAGCAAATGGACGGGGATCGAATTTGATGAAAGCTTACCAGTGGCTCTACCTCCATAGATGCAATGATTCAAGGGAAAAAGACTAGATTACCACGTAAGGCTTCCTAACAAGCCGCTAGGATGCTAGTGGCCTAGTTTATAGATCCTTATCAAACATTCACTAATATCACCATACAACTATCCATCTATTCTTACTCTTACTTAACAAGTTTTTTGAAATAAAATCTAGTTTAGTAACTTCAATGAAATCTAATTTTAAGTATTGGAAATAGAAACCATGCAATAACACCAAATGTTCTTGATCACCATGCAAGTCACAACAATGATAAAGAGAAGCAATTTTGGCATTATCTTAGGAACAATTTTCTTCAATCCTTTACAAATGAGAGCAAATGGCCTTAAATAGAGGCCTAAAATTACAACCAACGGTAGAGATTAAGAGGCAAAATCAACGATCCAGATTGGATCCTAGAAACCCTAATTAGGGTTGCCACCCCATTGGCCAATGAGAAGATGCCAACTCATCAATGGACCAATGAAAAAAAGGAAAATTGGCAACCAATGAGAAGGCACCAAAATGGTAGCCAATCAGAATTAGACACCTATCCTACCCAATAAGGAGAAATTGTCACTTGGGCTTATATCAAATGATCTTCTAATATAAATCTACCCTTTTCTTTCTTTTTTTTAGCCAAGGCAATGAACTTGACTAGCATGTCGTTGACTTCCTTCATGAGAGGGCAAAGCATATGCTTCATCTTGAGCTTAGCTGAATGCATCATGTTGCTTGCTGCTTGTAGTGTCTTCTCATGATCCTTCTCATATTCTTTCGCATATCCGATAAAAGCATTGAGGAAGGCAAGGGTGCCCAAATGTTTCTTCTTGATGGCAACCTTCCCCAACTCATCTAATCTTGATCCAAACTTTGTCTCATTGACGTTCTCCTCTTTGATATCTTTAAAATCAAGTGCAACCTCAACATAACTCATCATGGTTGAAATGGAAGTGTCTACGCTTGGACTGTGCTGTGCAATCTCATGCCGTATCTCCTCAAGTATCTTCAATTTGATGGTCAAGGCAACAAACCAAGACTCCATCGTACTCATTCCTCCTTCTACCAACTTGGTTTTCTCCAAATATTTCTTCGATAGCTCGATAAATGTCTAAAGCCTGGGAATGGGTATGTACTTGATTGGAAGGAAATCCTTCCACTCCACTTCAAACGTTCTAAATTTATCTCTAACAGCCACTAATGACTTGAATGTCAAGATAAAGGAAGGCAAGAAATTTCACCCATCTTGGATTGTAGCATGGATCCAGTCCTTAACTTCGGGCAACTGAGCTGATATCTCTTCTATGTTGCTCCCGCTGTCTTGAGGAAGGGTTGCCTGGTGCAACTATTGGATAGGCTGGTAATCTCTCCAATACTTGTTCTCGACCTCTAACTTTATAATCCTTTTATTTGCCTTCCTCAACCTTTCTCTGATTGAAACCATGCCTTCTTGGATCTCCACACATTCCATGTCATCTGTGATTCTTCCCAAGTTATGCTCAATTATCTCATATTCCTGAGCTACAATCTCATCCAATGCCTTGCTAACCGTTGGTATAGCAATTTGAACTTTTCGGTGACCGTCATCATCACTCCTGATTACCTTTGCCACTGTTTCTGCTATTTGCTTTTTGTTCGTGCTATCACCCTTTTCCGTTAACCCTTGGATGTCTTCAACTGTTTGGGCAGTCACCACCTCGCCTCTTAGCATAAGCATTTGTCTTAACCATAGTGGTGCAGTGCATCTCCCCAAATCTGGATTGGGTTCGACCAACAAAGCATCACCAATGGCTTTGAGCGCCTAACTTATTTCCTCAATATCAATTGGCCTATCCTCTTCTTCACTAGTGACTGTCATTTCATCTCCATGTTGGCTCTCTGAGAGAGGAGAGTACTTGGTACTGTTGCTGTAGCCACATGATTTCGAATTAGAGCTCACATCTACCTCGGCCCCTTATCCACTTGTATTATCCTCTTGGCTTCTAGCCTCAATATGCTCTCTCTTGACGATGCTGCATTCTGTCTCTTTGCTGGAGGTTCTTGATGTTCTTTACTTTTTTCAACCTCCAGGTTTCTCTTCTTGCTCTTAACTGCTCTTTGTTGCTGGCTACTGCCTTCACCTTTCTGTCCGACTGACTCCGTTGAACCTTCCCTTGATTTTATTTTCTCATAAGTAAGGCGTACCTTTCGACTTTGTAACTGCGTTAACTTCTCATTGTACCACGACTTAATGTGTAGATCAACTGTCCTTGTAACTATCTCTAAGGATGGATTCTGATAATCGTCCCAATCCACTGGATTCAACTCTATTCCATCCACTGTATCATAACCTTCTCTTAGCACATTTTCATCATCTTCCAGTTGATTGGAAATATCAAAGGCCTCTCCATCTGATTGCCCTCATCATGCCCACTGATAATCTTGAGAAAGCTAGCGTCCTCACATGAAAGTCATCCTATGCATTGCCCCAAAAATCTTCTATAGTAGGAACATGTTTAAATGTATTTCCGTGAGATGCCTTGATAAGACCGTTAGGATCTAATCCTTGCCTTGCTCTATACGATCCTAGATGATACCATTCCAACTCTTCTCTGCAACTGCAAAGGCGACATGATTGGGGCAAGTATCATCGCCTATTCTGAATGAGAAGGTGATCCCTGTCTCACCCTTAAGTTTCATCATTTTGTCATAATGCTCAAGTTGCCTAGCCAACTCCATCAAAACTATCTTGTTGGGTGGGTACTTTGGAAGTCTCTTGGGACAAACTATACTTCCTGCTACTCTAATGTATGTAAATTGTGAAAATTGGATGAACCAACTCCCACACTTCTTAACTTTTACTTTTGCTTCCAATGAGAGCCTCTTAGCAGGTGTCCCTTGTAATATCCTTACCATCTTCATGGTAAAGGCGTCACAAAACATCTTATAATCTTTGGTATTGTGCAAATGAAGCTATCGATAGCACTCATGCACCAAACATTGCCCCGACCCATTGCCAATCACTCCTAAGGCCTTAAGTTTAGGATTTTCATATAGTCTCGCAATCAGATAGAAAAGATAGGACCCCATATAGAATTGCTTTTAATTTTGCACTGTCCTAAGTTGCAACTCTAAATTTTCACTTATAATTTTGGCCCAATCAAACTTTCTCTTTCCATTTTCAATTTCATCAATAAAATATTACATCCAGTTCTCAAATTGCATACTTTGCGCTGCGCCCATGATCTGGCTAAGGAGCACAATAAGATCGCTGTACTCTGATTTGAAATCTGACATGGTGAGCCTTGATGACTGGGTAACTCCTTTCTTTCCTTCGTGTAACCAATTCTGCTTTAAATGAATGAAATAAGCCTCCTGATTTTCCTGAAATAACTTAGCTGCTTGATCCATCATTACCATTGTCATGCTTTTATACCGGGGAATATTAAATGCTTCTTCGATCACTTGTTCGCCGATGTTGGCTAACACTTTGTTCCCTTCATAAAAAATGATGGATTTGGTAACAATATCAAACCGGGATGCACATTCCATTACCAATTCTGGACAAGGCAAGGTAGGAGGGAAGGCCGCCACGTGTACAATTCCGCTCTTGTAAATTTTCTTCGCCATGGGGGGTTGCTCTTGCTTCAATCTATCTTTCAATTGTACCACGTTCACTGTACCGATATTGGTATCACTTATTTGCCTCACTTTCGAAAAAAAGGTGGTTTCAGGCATCATGTCTTTCTTGTCTTTTTTGGTATTCGTTCCCTTTGGGTTCTTGTTTGCACTAACATCTACCATTCTAAACACTTATTTCTATCCCGTCGTTCTAAATGATATGGACTACACTTATCAATCTCCAATCTTCTTTCTATCAATGGAATCTAGCTTATTTTTGCCTCTCCAAGTCTTATCTCTACACTTATTGATCTCCAATCTTCAACCTAGGGGTGGGACTACCACTTATTTCTGCCTCTTCATTACCTTAGGATGGATTACACTTATATCTCCCAACTTCATAACCTAGGGTGGTCTAGCTTATTTCTACCTCTCCAAGTGCCCTATCATGAAATCTACACTTATATCTCCCAACTTCAGCCTATCATTGGAATGATGAAGTGGTGGATGATGAGTGCAAGAAGAATATAAGGAAAACAAACCAAGCAAGAACAAAGAATAGAATCCGCCTTTAAAACCAATCTTCTCCTCTAAAAATGAATAGAACTTTACCTTAGATCCGCGTTTACCAATAACCGGGCCTTCTTCAAATTCGGATCAGATTTCGGAAATTTCAATCCTCCTAGCAAATAATGATGCCCTAGCAAAAATCAGAATTTTGACTACCTTGTAATTGCCCACATTTTCCAATAATCAGACCTTTTATCACATAGCCTCCTCACCAAATAAATTCACCTAAATTTGGAAGGAGAAATCGCAGCCCTTGGAGGAAAATTAGACCTCAAAAAAAAATTGTCCAAGCTGGAAAAAATTCAGATCTGCTCCAAAATTTGACCTAGGGTAGAACTTTGCCCAAGTAAGAAGAAGAAAATGCCGCCAAGCAATGCAAAAATCGCCCAAATATGAAAGTTGCTCCTCTAGAAGAAAATCGCTCACCCACGGAGGAGGAAGAAGAAAGAATGAGGAAATAAGAGGGGGGAGGGGGGGAAGCCCCTCTTACACCAAATTTTCTTGCCTACTTACTTGGAGGGAAGACAAAATTAAATTAGCCCCTTAATTAATGGCCCAAATTTAAATGCAATGTTAACATTACTTAGCCCATGGTGAAATTGGCTTATTTAATTGCTAGTTTTGATCAAAAGTTGCAAAATAGAAACAAGGTAAGCCTAGAAGATGTCAAAATTTGCGTTTAATAACATTTTGGCAATTAAAATATCATTAAAATTGAATTTAGCAAGCTAAAATCAATCTTCAATTCCAATTTACTAATTTCTTTTAACATTTAAAAATCTTCCAGGCAATATTTCAAACAATTTAATGCGATTTTGCAATTTAACCCAATTTCAATTTTGCAATGCAATTATAATAATAATAATTTTTTATTTTTTACAAAATTAATCCTTTTCCTAGCAACTAAAAATTCAAACTCCAATTCCAATTTCACCATAAAAAATTTCTTTTTCATTGAAAAAATTCAAGATTTTTTGAAATGACCAAATTTTATCCTGCCAAGTACTATTTTAACCATTGAAAAAATGTCGTCCTTTGAATTTTGTTTAGCCTAAGGATAAAATTACATGTTCCGAAAAAAATTAAGTTCCGCACCAGGTGAAAAAAAACCAAATCAAATCACATCCCTCCTGGCCTGAAGGTGTGTCCAAGGTGTAAAATTTTCAAATCGAAAACCTTTGGACAACTCTGAATTTTTTTTTTTTTGCCAAGGCAATCAAAAAAGGGGGTCCCCAAAACTTTTGGGGCGATGATGTGAAAACCACACAACAAATTCCAATTTGGGAATCTTTTTCTACTTTGGGACAAAAGGCGAGAACAAAAAATAATGCACGACAAATTTGACTAAAAAATAATGCACGACAAATTTGACTCTCTTTGGCAAGGCCCTCTCACAATTCACCAGATTATAGGTGAAAACAATTTCTTGCTTGCATACTGTGATGAAAATCCAATGCCATTTCCATGTAGTGGATTGCATCTGAAACATTACTTCTAGTGATTATCAAATTAATACCCCTTGTATATAGTTTACATGTGTTTTGGTTGTAGGATTTTTGTTTCTAGTTTTGTTTTTGTCGCCTTACTCTACAACCCCATAAAGTAGATGAAGGCATTTAGAGAACTAGATTCTATGCCACTATTTGTTTTCAAGAACAAACGAATGGCATTCCCCAGATAAGGCTAGTTGTTGTCTTTCATTTTGTCTTTAGAACATGTAGGTAACAATGCGAAACTTTTCCAATAGAGTTTCACGTTTCTCTCAGATAATTCATCATTTAATTAGCCAAGATTGATCAACCAATTGTTCCCAACTAATATAATGAGTCCTTTTATTAAAGGCTATTATCAAGTCTTTTTTCGTATTTTTAGTTTGTTAGCCTATAATTGATTGAAGCCTTCAAAGTCCCTTTTTGCATTTTCAAGTGTTTGTTTAGATTGTTTTAATCTTTATCTTTTGGTTTCCTTCAATTTGTTTCTTTTGGTTTTCCCTTCAATTTGATATCTCTTGAGGCTCAATCAAAGTTATTAGTCCAAAGATATCAAGGTTTTAGTGTCTAAAAGGTGGGTTCTCTAAGTCCAATTGCATATTTAAAATATTGATGTTATATTTTAATGTTGAGTTGCACTTTTTGAAAAATATATCTTGAAATGACTTTATGTTATTGTTTTAAGTTACTTTATTACTTTAATTTATCACTTAACGGATTTAAGTGCTGTAATGCACTTTATGTTATAATTTGATGTTGAGTTGCTTTTTGATTTTTCACTTAAGTGACTTTATGAACTATATAGTCTAATTTAATGTTGAGATTTACTTTAATGTTTTATTTTAAAACAGTTAAGTGAAATGTTACTTTTTGAATATATTTACACATAATATGTAAATTATATAGTGTAAATATTGTATTAGACCCATATAAGTGATATTTGCTCAATAATGAATTAGACACGTGCTAAATAGAAAACTTAAGTAATGCAACTCTATTACATGTCTTTTTTGAAAAATGTTACATGCAGATGCATCTAGAGAACCCGATTTTCTTCTTACATGCAAATGCAAGTGACCAAAACATGCAACTTCCACCCAAGAGTGCGATTTTGGCTTGGACGCCCAAATGCATTTAAAGTCAAAACATATTCTAAAAGCATGCATTGGCATCTCTAGAGTGAGATTTTGCTCCGAGTACAAACATTGGACTTAGGCGAACAAAAGCATATTTTAAAACATGTCAAGAGGTCCCAAGACCCTGATTCTACACCAAATGCATGATTGTTGACTTTTAAAAACTTGCATTTGCACTTGGAGAGTGTAATTTTGGTTTGAGACACATCCAAATGCCCTCCAAGGTCAAGTTTTTCCACTTGAAGACCAACAATACCTAAATGCATGTTGCATTTTTAAAACATGCAAATGCACTTGGAAAGTGCGATTGCCCCTTCCACCTAGAAATGTGACATGCCATTGTATCTTGGAGTGCATTTTTGCTCTTCAAGGAAAAAACATTGGCCATTTAAAACTTGCATTTCCATCCCAAGACCCTGATTTTCATGGAAGACATGGATTTTAGCCAAAAATGTTACACGTATTTGCCCTTGTAGAGTGTGATTTGCATTGCAAGACCTAAAAAGATGCATTTCCTATGCATTTGGCTTCATGCGTTTGCATCTTAAGACCCCGATTTGCCATTATGCAAAGAGGTGTTTCATGCATTAGGTGTTTGAGACCACAATTTGCCTCTCAAAGGTAAAAGTACCCATGTATTAGGGCCTTCCAAATCTGATTTGGCAAGAAATGTTTGACGGGGACTTGCAACCACATTTGCTCAATACTTGCAAATGGGTTTGCCCTTGAAGACCACGATTTGAACCCAACTGTGAATTTTTCAAAGATCTTGGGTTATCATATGCAAACACACTTGGAGGACTCGATTTTGGAGAAGACAAGTTCATTATAATCTCTCTTTCTTCCATATTTTCCTCATTGATCTCCAAGTAAGTGTGAGGGTTCAATTCTGCTTGCATTTCTTGCTTGTTCCGCTAATTTGCTCATTCTTTGGTTCATTGCTATCCATTTATTCATGAGGTCATTTGCCAACAATCCTCACAACCTGTAGTCATCAGCTCACAAACAACTCAGGTGAATCAGAGGAATGAGGCAACAAATGCTTGGTTCAAGGAGGTTATCTCAGAGGGAGTTCAATCGATTAAAAATGCGCTCAAAGTCCTTGATTGTATTAGAGGTGTTAAAGAAAGGCTCCATGATATGATCACTTCTTTCAATCAAGAGACCTATACCTTGAAAGAAGTTTTGGGCACTTGGGAACAAATTGCAAAGGGTGATTTGGATGTCTTGATGACATACAACATCATTCCATCCTTGGATATGCTCTATGGATATCAAGGACTCATAGGTCACAAGGCATAGTTGATGGAAAAGCTTTTGACAAAGATATAGGGAGCCCTAGAAAGTTGCAAGGCTGTGGAAATAGAGATCATTGGCAATCTGAGATAGATGGGATGCAAGGTTCTCATAGAGGATGATAACTTGTTCACCGAAAAAAAAATGACTTAAGAGTTCAATGATAAAGTTAATGCTGAATTTGATTTAGAAGATTTTGGAGGGCATAGGATGGAAAAGTTTGCCACATATAAGTTTGCGACAAAGCACTTGTGGGATTTCATTGCGTAAAACTACCAAGTTGTAAAAACAAGACATGCCAATGCAGTTAGGGTTGAAGCAATTTCACAGACAATGAAGATTCCAAATCTTCCCATGCTTCATGATTGTATTGACATGTATAAGGCGTTTGTTTATAATCTTTAGGATTGATTCAACTTTCTCCATCTTTTTCTTTTAGTTTTTAGCATTTTCATGCTTTGTAGATGCAAAAGATAGATTAAATGTAATCACAAGTGCATGTAATTTGATTACAAGAACCTTCAGTAGATGTAATCCAATAAATCTTATCTCCTAGTTATATTGAGTTAAGGTGGTTGAGTTGCTCCCACTTTTTCCTCCTTTCTCTCACGTCTTTTCCTATATAAGGAGTGCCCCCCTCATTGTAAATCTCATCTTTTAATATTTGCAAGAGAGCTCTTCCAAACTTGTGCAAGCATAACTGTGATTGTGTAGTACAAATTTGAAAGAAAAGTGAATAGGAAGAAGCAGCTGGATTCCAAGCTTTGACTAGAAACAATTGTGATAGAATGAATTGGACGTTGTGACTGCAATTTGTTTCTATTATTTTTTGTTCATGTTATTATTGTGTGTTTAAATAGAGCATAGTGAATCTAAGAAGCAATTGGAGCCGAAGATGCGATTGGGAGAAATTGTGGTAGCATACAGACTATAAGATGTGATTGTAGCTTATATTACTATCTCAAATTCATGCAAATAGTTAGAAATTATTTACTTTTGAAAGTCTGTGTGCCTTAATGGTAAAGAGTTTTCTTACATAATAAATGAAAATAGATTGATCTAAGTTGTTACATTCTCAATCAGCTTGTGGGTTGGTGTTTGGTATCGGTATCATTTGTCCCAATTCCTAGATAAAAGTGTACTTTAGAGGTTCTTCATGCCCATTACCCGCTTCGCAAGTAAGTGGATTCTTTCATGAAACAAGAGGAATGAATATTAATAACACCCTTCAAAAATCTCTAACTTCTTGCTTGTCTTGAGTTGATTGAAGGAACAGTGAGAAGGGGGATTCTTCTCTTCAAGGTAGGAGGGACTTAGTCTCAGACACTGTGGCTGGTCTACCTGTTTTGTGACTGAATTTGCATAAATTATCGGTTGCAAAATATCCACCCAATAGTATTGAGACCTAAGGACAAAAATGCTATTTGTACAAGGTGGATTTTCAATAATAAGCTGAATGAGAATGGAGAAGTAATGAGGAACAAAGCAAGACTAGTTTGCAAAGGATATGCTCAGGAAGAAGGTATTGAGTATGGTGAGACATTTGCCTTGATAAGGTTGTAGCTTCTGTCGGATTGATTTTTACATGAGATACCTTGTTGATGGTAAATCATATTTAGAATAAATATCTTATATATAATATATATTATATATGTAATATAATATGTACTATATATATTATACATTTTATATTATTATATAATAATATAATAATATATTACGTATATGGTTAACATATTAATATTCATATATGCTTAGGATGAGTTACATATATGGTTATTTATATTACTATTATATTAATATGTTAACTAGTGATGTTTAACTGTAGAGACATGTCTCTTCATGAGACATTTCTTCTCTTATATTTATAAGCCTTCAGTTGCATTTGGAACACAATCAATACAATGGCAATTGTTATTACATTTGCAGCGATCTTGGAAATTAACATGGTATCAAAGCTAGACTGCAGTTGTATAAAATAGAAAGAGAATGACCAAGAAGAAGGAAATGAGATCTCAACCAAATGTCTCTACTATTGCAGATCAAGTTGCCAATGTCTAGTGAGCGATGGGGAATTAAAGATCAACAACCAATGAAGACAACTGACCAAGGAACCTTATGCAAGTTACAATAAACAATGAAGAAGGAAAAGAATCAAAGTAGACCAAGTCAGACACATAGTGAAGATACAAATTTTATACATTATGGATGTGCAATTCTAAAGGCATTAGTAATATATTGTATTAAGGGAATTCACATGCAACGCTGAAGAAATATCTTTGAACTTATTGAAGTGCAAAAGAAAAGCATACGAATCTATGCTAGTGTTATAATAAGAAGTCGGTTCTTGAATTAATGTTTAATTGGTGTATTATGCTTGCCGCAAAGACAAATTAGGCGAACATTTCCTTATTTACAGACCATGACTCTCACAACAATACTATCTCGAGCCAGGCCATACTATCTTTGATGTACGCAAAATGGCTAGCTGATATAGAGAGATCCTTGATTTTATGGGAAAGTATGCACATAAAGGCTATCAGATAGAATGCAGAGATTTATAAAGATCGAAGAGAAATATACGAGAAAACATAATATTAAAGGAGAAATCAGTAGGGGTCAAATTTGACATGGCAGGGAGAAATAATACCACCTAACCTTGCAATGCGGCCACGTCGGTTCTCAAATGGAGAGTAAAGAAAGGAATTACAAATGAACTACGAATGAAGGCATATAATAAGGGTGAAGGATAGTATGATAATTATAATACCTAATGATAACTAGACCACGAAGAGAATCACATTACAATTAATAAAGTGATATCAGATCGCGGGATAAAAGTGGAGTGTAAATAAAATAAAGTATATATGTTGCTTTGGGAGCCACAAGCGGATTTGGTGTCCGATTCTATGACCATGTGAATGACATTTAAATATATTTTGTGACATCGCTAAAGCTTAGGAAGGTATGTCAAAGGATATAGTATGAGGTATGCCTTATTATCATTTGTGGTAGAAGTAAAGATTATTTCAAACAATAGATATATGTTATTATCTAATTAATACTATATTGATATTTTGTGGAGACTATTTATAATGGGTCAAGATAACGAGAGATTAATATGGGAATAATTGAGAGATTAATCATGGAAGAGAAATTATTGCTCATGTGAAGAGACTTTGTTTGGTGAAACCGGTCATTCCACCTTGACGTAGACCTCGTTCCCCTCTATTTTAATCTTCATTGATATAAAACGATAACCCTAGCATCTTTCACAGAGTGGGAACTATTAAATAAGGGGGATATATGATATGGATAATACTTAATTATACCTTATTGCTATGGAAAATCATTTGAACATATTTTGTCACTAAGATTCTTAAAAAGATGGAGTGGAGAAAACTATTGATCCAATTCAATGTGTACAAAAAAAGTTGCGGTCTAGGGTTCCACGACATATAAGTGTGTCAAAGTACATACTCTTTCATCTATAAGTTTAGATTATGAACTAATTTGAGGAATAACTCTATAATATTTGAGAGGTACAAGTTACGTGTTGGATCAATGAAGACCAATCATCGTGGGATGAATTAAAGAATGTAAAACATCAAAATCCAATATATAAAAAGAGCACATTAAATATTGTGATCAAAACAATAATTTGATGATGGAGAGGAGACTGTGGGTAAATCCCATGAAAGTGCGACAGAGACAATTAAGAGATCGCGGACCCATTGGTGGGGGTCATTAGTAGCAATATAGCCAATAGATCAAATGCGAAATCCTAAAATGGCATCGGTTGAAGGCAAGGAGAAAGGAACAACAATTCCTATATGATAATTCCAAGTTTTGGTGTCTATGATGTTTAGATAGAAAGTATTGAGCATTACTTGTGCACGTGAACAACATACGAATAATAATTTATAAAGGAAGAGTGTATCTTACGTGGATACCATCTTATATGGCAACAAAGTATTTGTTCCCCGATCACATACCCTCGAAATATAAGATGGAAGCTGGATAATATGAGAAACAAAATTTTGAAATTAATACGAGAAAAATATTCTTGTTATGAAATTAATAATGCATAAGGTGATATTTGTCATGAGATCAAATTGAGACCCAACATAAAGAGTCTCTCGAGCAATGATGTAGAAAAATCATAGAAATCCGATAACTCTCATTGTGAAATAGGATGAAAATGGAGTGTCAAAATGTGATTTTGTTCTTTCCCTTGATTCCAAATGATGATTCTTTGCAAAGAACAAAAAAAAAGTTTTCCATAATTGAATATGATGCAAAATTGTTTGACAATATAAAAGTGGCAACTTCTGATTCCGGTGGGGAAATGATAAACAATGTTCTATTCTCACTTGAACCATCTTTAAAGGGAAGATATTCCATTCATGTGCAAATAAGTATTTGTTGTCTTTGAGTATTACATTTATCTACTCTTTGTATTGTCTCTTAAATTTTATTTCTATATGAATTGTAAAAATTCATTTGCCTTGATCTTTTTTGTTATGGTTGAGGAAATTCTTGCAAGAAAAGAATGTTGGTACTTTACACATGCTACCAAATATTGGACAGACAAGAGTTCATTAGTCATTTGATGATCAGGATAAAGTGAGGAACTTGAAATGAATATTATAATGATTGAGATTATGAGTATGACACTTCTTCGAAGTCTTCAAAGGCAAAACAGGAGCTTAGAATATTAATACTTAGAGGGAGTCTAAAAATACATGTGTGTGACTGCATGATTTTGATGAGCCTACTCTTGAGTGCACCATGAGGAAGTATTGACTTATCACTAGAAAATCAAAAGATGATATAAGATTCAGAGTGAGTTTGATAGGTATCCTTGGGTGAAGAGAGTTTCTGACAAAGTAACCATAGGACATGACTTCCCAGGATCATTGTTCAGAAGGAGAAACTTTGAGATGCAATCCTTTGTAGATGATATCTTCTCTATGAGGAGAAGTTCTAAGTGAAATTCCTTGTAATATGCTCTCCTCTATAAGAGAGAAGTCTAAGGTGAAAGTCCTTGTTCCACCCTCTAGTAGTAGCTATGGTGGTTCATGGTGGATATCATGTAAGTTACTACATGATTCTGTTATAATATGTAATTAAAGGTGACGATCTTTCATTGACATATATAAACAGGAAGTAACCATTATAAGATGATGATCTTATAAATGGTAGACCTATTATCGTGACAGATTTCATTAAATTGTTTTTCCACAGTGCTGGAAGTCATGATAACGAAAAGACAAAAGGTAACCATTGTAAGGTGGTGATCTTATAAATGGTCGACTTGTTATCATGGTTCGTTGGGCCGAATTTTGTTGGACACTATGATAATCAACTTGTTATGGTTCTTTGGACCGGATCTTGCCGGACACTATGACATGGTTACTACTATAGGCCACACTTAAGATGGTGTTTTAAAGCTATGAAAATTGCTTCAATTGTGTGTTATGAAAGGTGAGAAATTTTGCCTCAGTGAAATGAATATCATACTGAAATGATATCTCTTCATATTCTTGAGAGCATAATGTGTTCTATAAATTCTCTCTAGCTAAGAGGGAGTGTTTAAGGTTGTAGCTTCTGTCGGATTGATTCTTACATTAGATACTTTGTTGATGGTAAATCATCTTCAAAATAAATATCTTATATATAAAATATATATTATATATGTAATATAATATATATTATATATATTATACATTATATATTAGTATATAATAATATAATAATATATTACATATATGGTTAACATATTAATATTCATATATGCTTAAGATGAGTTACATATATGGTTATTTATATTACTATTATATTAATATGTTAACTAGTGATGTTTAACCGTAGAGACATGTCCCCTCCTCTCATATTTATAAGCTTTCATTTGTATTTGGAACACAATCAATACAATAATTATTACATTTGCAGTGATCCTAGAAATTAATGTCCCTGTTGCTAGTTTGGAAGGTGTAAGAATCCTATTTGCATATGCAACATATAAAGGTTTCAGAGTATATATAATGGATATAAAGTCTGCATTTTTTGAATCCATTATTGGAAGAAGTGTACATTGAACAATCAGAAGGATTCGTTGACAAAAGCAAGAAAAACATATTATGCAAACTTCACAAGGCACTATATGGTTTGAAACATGCACCCCAAGCATGATATGAAAGACTCTACTCATATCTAATGAGAATAAGTTTCATTAGAACTAGTGAAAACAATAATTTGTACTTGACAAGTGAGTGTGAAGATGAGGTATTATTAGCTGAAATCTTTGTTGATGATCTCATATTTGGAGGAAATGAGCTAATGTGTAGATCATTTGCTGATGAAATGAGAAAGGAATTTGAAATGTCACTTATTGGAGAGATAAAATTCTTCATTGGATTACAAGTTCAACAAGTTAAGGATGGGATATACATAGCACAATCAAAGTACATCAAAGAGATCCTGAATTTTCTTGGGATGGGAGACTCAAGACTGATTGGAACACCGATGATCACTGGATGCTAATTGTCAAAGGAAGATGACTCTACCGAGGTAAATGAGACCTTGTATAAATCAATGATCGTAAGCTACAATATGTTGTTCATAGTAGACTAGACATTGTACATGTTATTGTGGCAAGATTTTCTTCTAATTCTAAAGGATGCATTTGTTTGCAGTGAAGAGGATCTTTAGATATCTGAAAGGAATTGAGGACCATGGTTTATGGTACATAAAGAATGAAGATTTTGAATTAAAAGTATATACTAATGCTGATTGGGTAGGTAATGTGGATGACATGATAAGTACAAGTGGAGGAGCTTTCTTCTTAGGAGAAAGATTAGTGACATGGATAAGCAAAAGCAAAGTTGCATTTCACAGTTAGCTGCTGAGGCAGAGTATGTTCCTACTGCAATCAGTTGTTCTAACACTGTGTGGATCAAACAACTACTTGAAGGAATACAAGAAGTGTTCCTATGACAATCTATTGTGATAATACCAGTGGTATAAACATTTCAAAGAACTTGGTGATGCATTCTAAGATAAAACATATATTAATCAAGTATCGCTATATAAGAGAACAAGTACAAGAGAAACAAGTTAAGTTGGAATATGTGAAATCCATGGACCAGATTGCTGATATATTCACAAAGTTAAGTACTTGAGAGGTAAACTAGGGCTCCTATGTAATGTTCATTACAGAAAGGTGCAGTTTGCATCAATTCATGCTTTACCGGACTATCTATCTATGAGTTTATTCGGATGTTCATTCTTTAGGAGCAGCTTATAGTTGTGAAGAAGCTAAAGGAGTGAGGAAACATAAGTAATCAATGCAAGCAAGTTACAAGGTATCACTACAAAGAAAATTAGTTTAAGTTATGTAGGTACTTTTGAAATTGCTGCCAAAGGTGGAGAGAATGAAGAAAGGGTTGGGGGGGGGGGGAATTGATAAAGAGGGAAAGAATGAAGGAATCGAGAAAAGTTTAAGGAAGAAGGAGAACAGTAATCAAAGGGGGAGAACTTATGGTAAAGAAGACTAAGAATGCCAGAAAAGAGAAAGGAATGTAAACTGAGCAGGACAATGAAGGCTACAGAACATAATACAATTGATGAAGATTATTGGTATCGAATGGTATATTTTCAGATGTATTGCCATCAATGCCAAAAGGGGAGATTGTTACCATAACTGATACTACTATCCCAACTGATGCTGATGCTGATGATGAACAAGGTTTGATAACAAAGCAATGAATGGTATGTAGAAGAATTAGATGAGTTGTTATATTGTCATTGATGTCAAGCCTATTGACGTACTGATTTATTTAAGTTGCCAAATCATCTAAAGGATGTGGCGTTGAGTAAATAAATGGTTGGTAAAGATAGAAGTTGAAATGAAGAAGTGATGTTAAGTGTATGAGCATAATTGGGCAACTGATGAATCAATCTTTGGCAAGGTAATATTGATTTGATTGTTTTACATGATTTGATGAAATGCTAGAATGATGTACAAGTCAATTATATTGGTCGGTAATAAAGGAATGAAGTTGTGAAGTGAAAAGACAAGGAATCATTGTGTTACCAAGCTAGAAATGGTGGTTGGTAAGCAAAGAATTTGTTTGGTTGAAGTTAATTGAAAATGTGTTAGTAAAATAAGGATGTGATGAAACATAGTGTTGCCATGCACATAGTGTTAACCAAGTAAATAATTTTAAACGAGGAGATGAGGTTGTTCGATGAGACAAGAACACAGGTTGGTAGAGAAGAACAATTTTGGAAAAGTTGATTGAAGGATGACATCTAGCGATGATTTGGACTAATCTAAAATTTTCTATGTGAGGAACAAAGTCAGTCAGTGAAATCAATGAATGGAAAGGGTTAGGTAAAGGTAAATGGTGAAGATTTAATGGTTAGTTCGTGATCCAAAAAAAGTTCAAGTTTCAAGGTGAGATCCAACTAGCACGATCCATAAAACATTTTTTGAGCGAAAGATTCAATCAATGTGAGTTGAGATTTGATAAGTGGTTGGATTAATTCAAGAAAACCCTAATGAATGAGATTATGCGGCAAAACATTGCCTATATAAAGGATGAACAAGAAGTTTGAAGTTGCTGATAGCGAAGAAGATATAGAAGGGTCATTGAGCAGAATAGAGTTGAATGGAAGTGCGAATCTAGAAAAGGAAAGTGATGAGATGAATTGTGTGGGTTGTTCAGTCAGCAAGGAAGAGTATGAAGAAGAGCAAAGAGTACAAAGGATATCTGAACAGGCAGAGGTATTAAACAGTCCTATTCATAAATCCTTTGTAAGGTGGCATTCTAACAAATGTCCTAAATCCTCTAACAAGGCCATTTATTGAAGGGTGGGTGACATATCTAGTAGATCTTTGGTGAAATCCTCGTAACAGAGTCACATCTAAAAAATGTGTTTGTAACCTTTAACAAGGTTGACTCTTAACCGAGCTCACTTCATAAGAGTGAATTTCTTTGTGGGTGACTATTCCCGCAGTGGTTTTTACCCAGATTGGGTTTGCACATTAAAATACTATTGTCAAACTATGATCGAATGTTTTGCGTGTTATTTTCTGATTTATGTATGCATATTGCTATTGATACTACTGTGGTCGTTCAAATGGTGCTGTTGGTTGGTTGAATGTTGTTGAATGATTAGATTTGATTATTAAGATAATTTCTGAAAGGTTTAACGGTGAAATTTGTTAAAGGACCTAAGGTAACTGATTCACCCTCCCTTCTTAGTTATCCAATAGGTTTTGATTTCTATAAGATTATTTTTGTCAACCCAATCTCTGAAGTCATATGCAGCTGTAGATAGTCTCGTAGATCCTCCCCACTTTATCTTGGGATCAAGGATGGCATTGAAATCGCCTCTTACTATGCAAATCTGCTTTATTATACTATTTAGAAACTGTTTTATTTCCCTCGAAACTTCTCGTTTTTTCTTGATTCAGAGAAGGACCTTCACAATGATTAACTTGTATTGAAGGTTGTTCCTAATGCTTTTGACATGCCCACTGATCCAATTCTTTTTTTCTGTAGATGACTGAAAATGCACCATTTCTAGGATCCCATATGATCCCTAAGCCTCCTAATGCCCCTTCTGCATGGGCTTCAACCACCTCCCATATTCCAAACTTTCTTTTGAGAGCCCCCACCTCATCTACGGATTGTTTAGTTTCTTGGATCAAGCATATATCAGGTTTTGTAATAGAAAGGCAGCATTTAAGAATTCGCTGCTTGTTAGGGACATTCGGTCCCCTAACATTCCAAGTATTGACCTTCATGGCACCTTGGGAAGTAACTTTCTCTTTCCTGCATTGAATTGTGTGGTAATTTTGGTTTGATCTTGTGCCTGATCATCTATTACTCTACTCTAAGCTCAGAAAGTGACTGACTTCCTCTTTTTTTATGAGTATCCTTGCTGAAAACTGTTAGGACAAGACCAAGCCTGTTTTTCTCATCTACTCCCTATTCCCCAGTTCAGTTTGATGGTTTTCCTAAGCCTGCACTTCCAAAATCTTGGAGATTAGTTTTCTTTTTCCTTGTTGACCTCTTCTTCTACTATTTTATTTAATACCTATCCTCGAATCTCATTGCTAACTTCTTCCAAATCATTGTAGTTAATTTTGTTCATAACACACCATTGTTCTGCCAGGGTTGATCCTGACTCTCTTGATACTGTCACATTATTATCTATGGTTGATTAACATCATGGTTTTCTTCCAATGACAACTTCCCTTGTTCTAGATCAGTTTGCTTATCGAGATCGAGCATGCTTTGCTCATACCTTTCTTCAACTGCCTCCCAAAATATTCCTAACTCTGCCTGAGTGGATACTTTCTCACTATTTTGGGGGATGGCTTTCTCGCTGAGATCCCTATTCTGGATATCATGGCTAGATAGAAGTTCTTGAGATGTCTTGGGCTGAGATGATACTAAATTTGGGGACTGATTACAATCTTCTGGGCTATGAGTAGATATAGAAAGAGATGAATCCATACTCAGGGTTTGACCTTGCATGTGATTTCCCTTACCCAAATTTTCCACAATAAATCCTCCGGTGTTCTCATTAAGTATGATATGAACCTGTGGGTGAGGGGTAGAGATCCTCGATCGGGGGAGGTTGGAGGTCTTTTGGTTCACCTTGCCCAGCTCCAGATTGTCCTAAATCTGCTTCCTCTGGAAACCAATTTTTCAATCTTCCTGGTTTTCTTTTCCTTGACTTCACCATTTCCCAGTCTGTTTTGGCCCAGTTCGGTGGAGGGGGCGACCGGCCTCTGCTACCCCAAGCAGAGTGACATTCATGATGAAAACCATTTGTCATATTCTGATTTAGTTGAACATTCCTATATCTGTACTTTCGCTGACTTTGCATGCTTCCCTGATTTTTCATAGCTTCCATTTTCCTTGTGCACAGAATGGATTTTGCACACATTGTAAATTTTATTATACAATTTTTTAATCTATTTGTATGTTTTGGTTGAATTATTGCAAGTATTATTTTAATGCTGTGATGTTATAGAATGTTTTTGGAACAGTGCTGCAGCAAAACATTGCCTACCTTTGACTCAAACGGACTGCTTCTTAACCCCCTGCAAATTAACAACTAGTTGTGCTTCTTATTCGTGTCTCGACAACCTCCCATTTATAGTTGCGACCTTAAAATATTGTACAACTGCGCTATTCATAAAATATTTTGTCATTTCACAGGTTTCAAGAGTTTCACAAGTTAGCAGGATATTGATTAAGGTATCAGATACAATTTAAAAGTGATTTAAATGTAGAAAAATGTTGAAACTTGCAGGTGATAATTTTTAAGAAAAAATGATTTTTTTTGTGGGGAAAATCACCTGTCTCTACTTTGATAAACAATTGTGGATAAGTGTGGATTTTGGCGAATAAAGGTGTAAGAGGAAGACAAATATAAGATAAGATTTTCAGTTTTTGCCAATAGATGAATGGTGGCCGCAGAGAGGCATGTATTGTTTTAGGCCAGACCCCTTTAAGTGCATTAGAGCTATCCATATTTGTTGATTTGTATTTTCAACCTTTGCTCATTCATCGTAGGTTCTGATGCTTAAAAAACTAGGGCTGGAGCTTATAGTTTTCCAGTAAGCTTATGGAAACAACTCTGATATTCAATATACTTTTTTGAATATTGTAAAAATGACATACCTTCATTAGCAAATGAAGTAGAATAAAATACTTGAGATTTATGTAAATTAATCTATTTCTAGATCACATCAAGTTAAATCCAATATTCCTTTCAGTGAATTGAAAGTTAATATGATGACACATTAATAAATAAATGTTGAGGGCAAATTGGTAAGCTTGTAGACCTAAAGGACCACAAAGGACCTTTGGTCATGGGAATTATATTATGTGTTTTTTAAATATTGTTG
Organism: Cupressus sempervirens; assembly: GCA_028749045.1. Taxonomy (NCBI): domain Eukaryota; kingdom Viridiplantae; phylum Streptophyta; class Pinopsida; order Cupressales; family Cupressaceae; genus Cupressus; species Cupressus sempervirens. Next base: position 701,492,486 of record CM053783.1, on the reverse strand, counting down.
TCCTAATAATGTTTGAATTCCTTTTACACATCATACTTTTGAAAAGTGAGTGCACTTGTTGATGCCTTAAAATATTGTTCATATATGCAGCTGCACGGACAAAGAATTTCAGTGGAGCTGAAATTGAAGGCGTCGTCAAAAGTGCAGTGTCGTTTGCCTTGAACAGGCAGATTAGCCTTGATGATCTTACCAAACCTTTGGATGAAGAGAGCATAAAGGTTACTATGGATGATTTCTTAAATGCACTGCAAGAAATAAAGCCAGCATTTGGAGCAGCTACAGATAATCTTGAGCGATGCAGGTAAGTCCATTCTAGATTAAGTGTTAATAGAAATGGATAATACTCTTAGTTATATTTGCAAAAGATATATACTTCCAATCATTGTAGTTAGAGAAAACATACAAGAATAAACACTTATCTTTTCCTTGTGTACTCGGTTCTTATAATCTTGCTTGTCAATTTTCCAAACATAACTTCATATCTTGTCTAACTACTAGCAACTATTTTGAGCGTGTAGATTGAATGGAATGGTTGAATGTGGTGAAAGACACAAACGGATATATGAAAGGGTGATGTTATTAGTGGAACAAGTTAAGTGGAGCAAAGGAAGTCCTCTGACAACTTGTCTTCTTGAAGGGCCATCGGGCAGGTATTTATTACTACTGGTTTAGGTAGAATTGAGATTTTTCATCTGATACTGATAATGAAACCACGAAATAATTTGGGTTGTTAATCTTAGATAACATTGATAATTTTCTCAACATCTATTGTGAAAAGTTTCATGGCCCACCTATATAGAACAAGAAAATAATCTTAATTTTAAGGGTAGAGAAAAATTTGATATAATTTAGAAACTAAAATTGGTATTAAAATTATCATTAGGCTTAAAAGTAGACCACATTTTAGTTGTTCAAAATGCTTAAAAAGCATTTCTTTGGACGTGGGCGAATTTTCTTTAATGTTGTTAATTCTTCAATATGTTGCAGAAGAGGGCAGGTATTCAAAAACCAGATGCTTTGACCTTTATGTAGCATATTGATATAATAGATAATACAGTAGAAAGTAGCAGACCATGCAAAATAGCAAAAGATAATAGGGAACTAGCTGCCAAAATTGACTGTTTAGCATTTGATAAGTATATTTACTAGGAGGAGGATAAGAGTTGGCTTGATAAGACCAAGCACATGCAACTTAACTTCAACTGAAATGCAAAATATACCTCATATTAACTTCTTCGATAACTAAGCTAAGTGTATATGTGGGTATTCACATGGTAGTGATAATTACAATGATATCTTCATACAAGTGATTTTCATCATGTTATCCCTATTTAGACAATATTGTTGTCAATTTCAACAGATGATTCATTACCATCTCATAACCGACAAGATGAGGTTAGAGAAGATGGAACCTGGTGGAGTATGGAATGCATACAAGCCACAAACAATGATATATAACTTTCAAATACGTGGATTTGAGATGTTAAAGATTGAGATATCTTGGAATGGAAATGTGTTGACAACTTGACATATTTGTAAGAACAAGAAGACAAATTATCATCACCTCTGTTCACTGGCCATTCCCAAACAGCCCTCTAAAGTTTTTAGATCCATAAACCATAAACCCTTTAACTTAAAGCTTTGGACTGTAAGAGTCTGATCTTCCTTTCTAGCCCATTCAAAGAGGTTATGACTTTCTTCCAGGCCTTGCCGTTATGATTCCAAACCAAAACTTTAAATGAAACTGACCAAATTTGCAAAGGACTATTTTTTTTACACCCTAAAGCAAAAAGGATAGTGATCAGGGCAAAATTTCCAGTAAAAATAGGAAAATGGATGCTAATTGGTATCGCAAGCATGGAACCCCTCCAAAGATTTCGTTCATGGAGGAACAACTATGGTCCTTGAAAGAAAGGGTTTAAATTTGCTGATTCATGGGTTCAAGAAAATTTGGAAACTACCAATTGGCAGAAAATTGTTGATGCCTAGGTGCATTTCATAATAGTATAGTCTTAACAAGAAAAGTATTGTAACTTCTAAGGAACCATGATTGAAGAGGAAATTAGATTTTTTCATGATGCATTGAGCTTTGGCTACCAACCCAATCAAAGATCTACTTGCAATATTTTCTAGTTGGGATCATTTTTCCTTACCTCCTGTTGATACCTAAAATTGCCTTTTAAGGTAAACATCCTATGGGAAGTTTAATGAATGCGGAACCTTATGCTATTTCATTAAGTGACTTTCACACAGAGAGAAAAAGAAAGAAGTGTGCTTAAAACAATAAAAGGTGATTCACCAAGTTTTTAAAACACTTCAAAATGCATAGGCTATTCCACAAAATGAGGTAACAAGGCAACCTTTAAGCAATTACTCTAGGGACAGTCACAGATATTCAAAACCCCCTAAAATATAGACATAGAACAAATCATACAATGGTAATCACAAAATAGAGAACCTAAAGCATAATCTACTCTGTAAAAACCAAAGTTGCAAATGCTTAAGTCAATAAAACAACACAAAACTTATTGAACAATGAATCTTAAGAAAACCAAAGGGCTAAAAGCATGGTTGACTATGTTGTATTGATTCAAATGCACAAAATATAACTTCAGGCTTGCAATCAGTAGCTTTTCATAAAAGTGAATGTTTCCTTTCAAATTAAAATGACTTGAAAATAGATACTAATTAGGAAGTTATGGCCTAAAAGCCCTATGTTGATGTTTGGTAGCTCGAGTTGGATAAACTATGAGACTAAAGTGCAGATATATAAATACATATTATATATATGTGTGAGATATAATATATATCTATATATTAATTAAGTAATGTATTATTATGTGAGATATTATTATTTGTTATTATATTAATATCTAATTATTGAATAGACATATCCCTTCATGGGACATGTCTCTTCATAGGTATTTGCTCATTATAAAATAGAAGCTGCTGCCATTTGTAACACACATACCAATCCGGTAGTGCTTAGTACATTTGCACTGATCCTCCAAAACCAATGTGGTATCAGAGCGGGTTCACCTTCTACATCTGTGACGTTTCTGAAATGTTCTTCCAATGTTCAATACTCCATTTCATGCAGATAATATGGGAGGCTTCACGCTAAGCACATGAAGAAACTGGGATTCCAATATCATCTAAGATTAATGTTAGCAACAAGTGGCCGCACTATTAGGTTAGCATTCATAGCATTGATTGGCATGCTAGAGATCTTGGAGTCAACATCTACACTCGCGGTAATAATCTCTACACTAGTAATACACAAGGAAAGTAGCAATCCCACTTAGGGACAGCACATTACCTTCTCTATCTACTGCAGCTTGCAAGAACATAATGAAATCAAATTCATAAAAGACAGTTGTATACAATGATCCATTTATCGGGTAATATGAGATGTGATAGTATGACGACCGCTACACGAAACATCTACTCATGTCAGTGAAATTGATTATGCTCGATTAATAGATGTCTGGAAATTATCAAATAGGAGAGATGTCGATGAATTTTTTCAATGTGTTATACAAGGATGATCATCATTAATAAGTAGAAGATTATATTGTTTGACTGTCTAAGGAGTCACTCAATGAATGCAAGATCATTATTAAAGTTATTGTGGGGCAAATAAGGTTTTGAATAAACATGTATGTTCTTCAAGAACAAAATGCTCAATATTGTAAGATTTTGAATAAAGCCTTTTTGGTATGCATGAATCGTGTGATCTGTGAGAAATCAGGAGTTGTGGGACATTAAAGGTGTGAGTGTGTGTTGTCATTGTGATGTTTCCAATGTGGAATGGTATTTGACGTGGAGATTGAGATTTGATGTGCATACAACAACAAATAAACTTGACGGGCTGCTCTTAGGCATTTGATTTGTTGCGCTAATACAAAGCTATAATCAGTTTGAGTTCTTGAGAAATTGCATAATAAGTTGTTCACTTTCTTGATTGGTTATCAATGAACCCATTTGCGTAAAAGAAACATTAGTTATATTGACATTAAGAACATATATGATATTTGATCTCTGTTTCCTCCAGTTATTATTAATAAATTATCAATTCCTGTAAAGATGGTGATATATATGCTAGACTTTTGTAATGACTCAATACATGTCACACAATGATACTTGGGCCTCTACATGGTTGTGTAATCATTGACGACACAATGAATGGTGTATACATAAAAATCTTCTAATGGTCAACGATGTGGAAGGAAGCAATCTATTTAGCATAGTGCAACTACAATAGAAATAGTTAGGTATAGAAGTATTTAAATGAAGGCCGGGTCATACCTTGTTAGAAAATCACTTGACTCGCCCAAGTTAATATGAGATGATGAGATGTGTTAGTAAAGGTGAATGAATTGTTCATGAGAAGAGGTGATCGTGAAGCCAATAAACATGTTATGAGTGACTTCATAATAAGTCAAAGGCCAACATTTGGAAGAGACAACATTCATACACTAATTAGTAGCCCCTGATTGACTTTAAATTACCACACACATTAATTACAGTACAACAGATGTTATTAATATGTCTGCTTTAGACTTTAATGAGTTCGTCAGTTGGAAGTGTTCCATGGAAACAATTGTATTCTAAGTAAGAGCTTTGACTTCTTCGCATACATTGGAGGACAACTCTACCTTGCATATATCTATGGACGCACCACTGTAAAGACCGTGATGAGGGTTACAAAAGACGCGACTCTTGTCAGAATAGAGGGGTCTTGAACCAACGACGTCGTGAAGGTCATTCTCAACATTTTGGGAATATTGATGAGGCACCTACAAATTATTGTCGAGGATGAGCTCTATGCTTTTGCCAAGCATTTATCGCCGTTCTTTAAAATTGATGAAAAGAGCATTGAAAGTTTTATCAAGCATCTTCTTTGCCTGTGATCGGATATCATAATAGACATATCGATTGAAAAGGTACAAGTGGGATCCACCTACCAAGTTGGTGCAAGAGAAGGTTAAGCATGATGTAAGGGACCCATTTCCATGGAAGAGGATAATAAAAGGAGGAGAGCCAAGGGATATGAGGTAGAGGAAAAAGAATTGCCACCATGGATTATTTGATCTGCAGGGCGGCAATATAGCAATTGATTTATATATGCCCCAATGAGATATTAAAAAGAAAGTAACATTGGAGGTATGATTATATATTTTTCACTTTACATTATGTTTAAGAGTATTAAATATGATGAACTCTCATTTAGTATATGAACATTTCATTTATTTATTTAATAATTGATATTTAAAAGAAAAGATATTAGTAGATGATAATTCATTTGAAAAGACTATTAAAATTTCTTATGAAGGGATGACCATAGGCTTTGAGTGCCTATATAAGAGATGGGTACTTTCCTATTTGGCTGACACGATGGAGTTAAATGCAAATCTTAGTGTCAGTATGAGAGATGGGTATTGTTACTCATTTGGCCAACACTACTTAAAGAAATTATCACTAGATACAAAAGGTGAAGCTAAGAATAAAATTAATTCATCATGAATTAAGTAGAAAATCAAATTTCTAATGTTCTTATAGATAAATATAATAATATTATTACTGAGAATAATTATTAAGTGGTTTTTATTACAATAAGAGCTTTTTGCCTTGATTTTTTCCTCTAAGAATGTTCTTGCAAGAAAATGAGGATTCATATCAGGTTGAGAGGGAGTCTGATGCTCCATTAGAAGCATCATTGGATGAAGAGCTCAAAAGATTGATGTTCAAAGGGAGTTTGACACATTTGTTTGAAGGAGCGGATAGAGGATATGTTTTAGTTGATATTTGAAGATCTTGATCATATCATTATTAAAGGGAGTTTTGACTTCATGAAAACTTTTGGTATCATGTGTCTGACTGCATGAATTAATGAGCCTACCCATTGTGTACATCATGAGGAAGTGACGACTTCCAAATGATTATTAATTGTATTTGCAAAAGTTATTGGAAGGTGACGAACTTAGAATATGTAAATGTTGAGATATACATTTAATGTAAATGTTGAAACCAATCATGATGAACTATATCTTGTAAATCAACAACTAAGTGATAGATGTCATTCACTTAATGGTTTGAATTGTTTGTATAGAAATATAATAGGTATTTGGTGAATAACATATGTTGATATTGTGCAGGCCATTACCTTATTGAGTACTTGGTGAATATCATGTGTTGATATAAATACTAATGATATCAGATGTGATATCAAACCTTATTGAGTACTTGATGAATATCATGTGTTGATATTCTAGAGACCAATACTCATGATATTAGATGTGATATCAAAACTTGTTGAGTAATTGGTGAATGTCATATGTTGATGCTCTGTAGGCCATTACTCAGAGTGTTTGGTGAATATCATAAGTTGATATTCCGTAGGCCAATACTCATGATATCAAAATGTTACATCATATGTTGATATTTTGGAGGCCAATATTCATGATATCAAAATGGTGGATATCTTCTGATCAAAGACATCCTTAAAATTTACCATTTCTAATATTACCAATGGTGTAATATTTGTCTTGTGTTTATCCTCCCTAGCTAAGAGGGAGTGTTGATGTTTGGTAGCTCTAGTTGGATAAACTATGAGACATAAGTGCAAATATATAAATATATATTATATATGTGTGAGATATAATACATATCTACATATTAACTAAATAATGTATTATTATGTGAGATTATTATTTGTTATTATATTAATATCTAATTATCAAATAGACACATGGGAAATGTCTCTTCATAGCCTTTGTTCATTATAAATTAGAGGTTACTGCCATTTGGAACACACATACCAATCTGACAGTTCTTAGTACATTTGCAATTATCCTCCAAAACCAACAACCTAAGAGAAAGTAGATTGGATAGTGTGGCATGTGTTCTTATCTACAAGATCTAAGAAGTTGAGATCTCCATTGCTGGCTCCAAAAACCAATAGCTAGTCATTGATTGGTTAACAAAATGGATCCTCCATCATTACGCTTAACTATCACGTCCTTTGCAATTTTCGTGGCAGTTTTTCTAGGAACTGCACCAAATACTGGAGGAAACAAGCTCGTGGAGCTAGACGCGTGGAAACATTCGATTGCAAGTACAAGAATAACTCATGGCACATGGGCGTTGAGCTTCTATCGAAAAAAGTTGAATCTCCTAGAGCTCGCACAAGACGCCCACATCTATCGCCTTTAGGAAAAGTTTGGCCAACCATCAAAAACATCTCGGATGCAAGGAAAGAGACTTGCAATACTTTGGCATTAATGTTGTTCTCAAACAAAAGCCAAAGCTTCACAAACTCTTGTGAGACATCCAAGGTACACCCTTGGAAAGCATTGGGACCCACAAGAAAAAAGAACTCGGCTAGCAAAAAGAAGGGACATGCAAGAGGCAGTGAGCTTGGAAGAAACCATGATTTTGACATTTTATTACCCCAACTTTGGAGGGTCAAAATCTTTCACCCCAACTTCGGAGGGTCATAACTTTCTGCTTGCTACTTGAAACTCGTAATGGCATATATCGTTGGAAAGGTTTTTAGGATCATAACTTCCACAAGGAATTTACTAGGGTTGGGAATGTTAGTCCCGCTAGGAATTTTTAAAGCACTAACAGGATGCTCCAGTGCTAGTGGAAACCTTAGGTTGCGAATATTCTATGAACTAGGCATCATTATGATTGTCATCTGTTTGCTGAAACAATTGTTGTTTAATTAATAGTTCAGTATTTGGAAATTGTTTAATTAGTCCACTAAACCATAGGAACATAACATTGAGCATCTTCAACAATGGCTACCTTAGCTTCCCCAGTCTTCCCTCTGAGAACATCATTTGCCTGATTTTTATAGTTCCAAGCCGTGTGACTCATTTTTTTTTGTCAATAATAGCATTTTGTCATCCTTTCGTTCTTATCTGATCTTCTACACCTTGTGTATGATTCTACTTCAATAAGAGGATCATCTTTTGTATCTCCTCTAGTAATTCTTTTCTCTTAACTTGAAGAGTTGATATTATATCTTCTAAACTTCTAGAAGAAACTTGACCAAGAATAAAGATGACATTGCTGAACTTTGAAGATAAATTGTTTAATAAAATGGCTTTAGCATCCTCATCATACATTGGAGCATGTCTTCTACTTGTCAAAGAAGAGATCTTAGCTTTGTTCATGGGGCTTGACATAGTGACTCTCTTAGTCATCTTGAACTTGAAATGCTTAAGCTTTAGAGAAAATTTAGCACTAATTGCATTTACTCTTTAACTGTGCTAAAATTTTCCCAATTTTTTTTTGAAGGTTTTGTTAGATCTATATGATGCATCTTAGAATCTTAAAGGGCAGGACCATTAATAGCTCTGGCTTTATCATCTCTACTTTACCTTTCTAGTATTTACTAGCATTTGTGAGAAGTTTCTCATTTACATTTATGATTTCCCATAAGATTTTGTGCATTAGTTGCATTTGAATTTTTACTTTCCAAGTGTGAAACAGAAGCCAGAGTATTCTATTTAATAGAATTTTCATTTTCAGATAGAAGCCCCTAATAATAAAATTGAAAAATTTCAAGCCTTCATATCTCTTTGCTGAAATTTATACAAACTTTTTGACCTTGGTTTGCATTAAATCATGATAGGAAATACTTACGTTGGGTCTTAAATTGGTTCACACAAACTATGTTTAAAAACAAACTATGGGCATTGATTCACATCCAAGTTGGCACTGCAGGAAATTTAAAAAATGGCCATAGCCGTAGCTTTCAAACTTTTGCCAGATGTGCAAAAAAGAAACGAGAAAAAACCTGGCACAGTTTTACGCATAAAACTGCAATAGTTTTGGAGGAAAGTTTTATGGAGCTTAATTCTTTTTAATAAACCTTCACACAATTTGTTGAAGATCCAATTTCAAAATTTTTACCCAAAAAAACTGTGATTTGTAGAGTAAGGAAAGAAATCACAAACAACAGATGTATCTTTCTAGCAGATAAAGTGGGGAGTTTTTGGAAAATATCTGTCTGCGATTTATAGTGGAAACCTCATGTACTCTTTCTTTAACCCTTGCAATTTTGACATACAGATTCTTGCAATTTTTAATTTGTAAGCCTTTTTAGGGTTGCAAGCAGAAAGCAAAAAATCTCCAAAAAAACCTTGATTAAACCCAATTTCTTGTGAATCCTAGATATTAGAAACGTTCTCATTGAATCCAATTTTGAAAGATTAGCTCACAGATGGTTTTACTATGGCATGATAAGTCAAGGGCATGACTGAATAGCCAACTTGGAAGATTTCAGCCAAATATTGGTAGAAAGGTAAGGAGGGATCCAAAAGCTCATTTAAGGGAGTAACACAGTTGAAGAAAGAGGATAAAGTGGAAGACCATGTAGCAGAATCTTAGAGGCTTGCAGTGATGATTCCTGATGTGTTGGAGAGAGCTTATAGTCTTATTTGTGGAAGGCCTAGCCGAACCCCCTAAAGGTATACAGTAAGGCCATTTGCTCAAGCTCATTGCAAAAAGCTATTAAAAGATGTTTAAATTTCGAAGATTCAGTGACCAAGGACAACTTTAGATCCAAGCCTATATAGTCAAGAAAACCTTTTCCGAAGAGCATGCTATCTCTTAAAGAGCTTCCTCCTAAGCCAAACCAAGTGGAGTTGTCTAATAATGAACTGCAAAGGAAAACACTATTCTTCACATGTGGAGAACTGTGACAACTAGGGCGTAGGTGTTGCGAAAGTAAAAATACACTATACAGAGGTAGTCTTTGACGAGTTCACAAAAATATGTGGGAAGGTGTGGAAGCTGAACATCCAAATCTGAAGTTGATTGAGGACAAGCAACACCTGGAAGGGTGAACTGTGATGTCCCCAGTAAGGAGTTGAGTCAGCTCTTCTATTTTGCCAATAGTTTTAATTAAATATTTAATATATTATTAATAGAAATTATGAATAATTGCAATTATTAAATAAATTTACCAAAACAGCCATAGAGGCCAACTTGCATAGTGTTAGTAAATATTTTTTCTAAAATGGCTTTATCAACCAACTTGCACGATGTATAACAGTTTATCTTTGAGGCTGACCTGTGGATGAACAAGTAATTAATACAGGTCTATTGGTTGGATAAGGCATCAATGAATTTTATGTTGCAAAGCATTCTACAAATCCTGCTATTGGTGGGGTGAAAATCCTACTCACTCTTATAGGTGGACCGTGGGACGACACCCCTACCTATTGACTTCCAACATTTTGTTACTGCTTTTTCTTTTCATTCTGGGTGACATATTTTATAGGACCTAAAGTGATAAGGAGACCAACACAAGGTTAATATTCACCGAGGTTCAGGATCTGCGATATCAGTTAGAATCAGGTATTCCTTGGAGAGCGACGGATCTGAGTTGCATGAGGAATCACTATATGTTGATGGGATGCACCACTTGCAAGGTGCTCTGTCCATAATTGGCCCTCCCCTGAGAATTCAGATGTGTATCCATAAGGGCTTGTAAGCAAATTATGATCTGATAAAATGTTTAGAATTGAATTTGCGTTGGTCTATGAATTAAGTGTGTTCAAGGATCCGAGAATAGTTAATGTCAATCTGCAACCTTATTCGATTCTGTTTTTGACAACTTTAAACAACTAGATCAGAAATACCGTTGAAGGCAATTACGGTTCTATATCTGCAACTTTGAAAAACAATTTCTGCAATCTCTGTTATTTATCTGTGCATACAAATGTGTAAATTTGAATTGGGATATTGCAGCCTGATGTTTATATATAACCTACTATTTCTCCAAGATGTCCAGTTTCTATGACTTAAAATCTTGGTCATTGTGATTTTGTATGCTTATTCAGATATATGCATATTTGTCCTACCCTGTATTTTGTGTCTATCTTCTACTTCTTTTTTGTATGAGGCAGTACTTAGAATAATTTGAAGATCTGGTTTTATAGAAAATCTTTTGAGTTTGACTTGGTTTTGTACATACAATCTTTTGAAGTGCATAATTTATGCCCATTTGACCATACTTCTTATGAGAAACGCTACTCTACTGTTGTAGAAGAAAACCTCTTATATGGACAATTGATGGGCTAAACTCTTATTTATTTGCTCTCTAATATCTGTATGCTATGAAATTACCTTAAATTTAGAAAACAAGTAATTATTACTTCTTTTTCAACATATTTTAATGTTGATTTTTGAATTTTCTTTTTCCCATTGAAATCCAGATATTTTCACCAGAAGTTTTTTGTTTCTATGATTCCAAATACATGCACTGTTTGTGGTTTTCAAATCAAATAAGTTACAATGTTGAATCAAATCATTAAAATCTAGAGGATTTTGTCTTATGTATTACAATAATAGATAAGACGTCTATTATTAGTTAATGGTTATCTTGTAAATATCTTTAGCTTTAGTTTGCTTTCGTTTTTTGCTTTCTCTGGAATAGAATGTTTCTATTCTTTACGATCGTTTCCTAAGGAAACATCATCTCTTCCTTTTGTATAAATTGACCTTTCGGTCTCTGTTATTAATAAGCAAGTATTTACCAATTACCTTGTAATATGGTATCAGAGCTAAATACTTAAATTTTTTCGGAAAAATTTATAATTTCTTTTTGAAATTATTTGTTTAAATTTTTCCAAAATTATTTCAGCTAATTTCTCCAAAACCCACCTAGGGTTTTTCTGCTTGGAGAAATTCCCGAATTACGGGTCTGCAAATCGCGTGGAAATCGTGGCCATTTTTTGAAGACTCGCATTTTTGGGGTGAAAATCTGCATGTTTCTGTATCAAATCTTCATGCTCTTAGCCGTCTCAGTCTGTCATCGTGCTTTGGGAAGCAGATTCGACCATTTTTCATCAAGAAATCTGAAGTTTTTTCAAGCTTTTTTCAGCTAGGGCCGTTTTTTTTCGAAACCCTAATTTTTGGGGTCGAAAATTTTTTTTGTTTGCAGATTCTTGGTGGGTTTTTCGAGAGCTCAACTGGGTTGTCGTCCGTTTTTTCTGGGTGCCTCGATTTTTGTGCCTCAATTTTCGAGCCAGCGGATTCAGAAAACGACAGCAGATTCCTTTTGGGTTTTTCGAGCTCTCTTTTGGGTCATTCTCTGATTTTTTTGGGTCTTCCGTATTTTTGCCTCGAAGAACGTGCCTTCACAGATTTTCATAGATTTTCATTGAAAAACGTGCCATGGCATCTCTGACAAATATTCTGCTCGAGCATAATTCCAAATTCAATGGTCGCAATTATGGAACTTGGAAGCAGCGCATCATCGCAATCTTCGAATATCGAAACACCGATCAACTTGTTCTGGGTGTTAAGCAGCGTCCGACTTCTCCGGGTCCTGATCAAGATACATGGGATCTGAACAATCGAGAGGCACTAATGCTTCTCAAACTCTCCGTAGCTGATGACCAGCTTTCTTAGATTCCATCCGGCAAGACAGCGGCCGAAATTTGGACACATCTAAAAGGTCTTCATGAGACTTCCGACAAGAGCAGAGCCTTCTTTCTGAAAAACACTCTGTTTTCTATTGTCATGGATGAGCGCACCTCGCTCCAGGCACACCTGAATCGGGTTCAGGAAATCCGTGATCAGTTACTTGCCATCGGTCGCAAGATGGAGGAAGAGGATATTGTGGTAATCACTCTTCGGAGTTTACCAAATTCCTATGAGCATTTTATCGAGACTCTCAACATCACATCTACTGGTGTTGGTCTAAAGTTCACTGATCTCTGCACCCTGCTACTTCAGCAAGATCGGTGGAAACAACAGTTCTGTAGCAGCTCCAGTTCCACCTCCACTGAGCAAGCCTTTGCTGCGAAATCCTTTCAGAAGGATAAGGGCAAGTTTCAGCAACCATCTCAGCAGAAGTCTTCTGCTCCAGCATCCGATGGTACCAAAAAGAAGAACATTCAATGCAACTATTGCCACAAGTATGGTCACATGAAGGTTGCATGTCGGAAATGCTTAGCTGCCCAGTCTAAGCAATCAGGTTCGCAACCCAAAGCGAACAATGCAGAGCACACTGAGCAGGTGGAATCTGCCTTTTATGCCTTCATGGCTAAAAGACCTGCAGATCATGTACAGTCATCTGCCTGGTACATTGATTCAGGGGCCTCTCGACATTTCACTCACCGCAGAGACTGGTTTACTGACTACCAGCCTTATTCAGATTCTGTTATCTTTGGTGGTGGAGAAGAGTACACGGTTGTTGGTAAAGGCAACATTCAAATTCAGTCTGTTGGGAGGAAGCTCATATTCCTTGATGTGTACTACGTTCCAGGGATGGAACTAAATCTACTCTCAGTCAGTCAGTTGCTGCGACATTCTCCACACTTGGCAGTCACCTTCAGTTCACATCAGTGCACCATCACTGATCGGGCGACTAAGTCTACTATTGCAGTTGGTCTTGAGGATCATGGTCTTTTCAGACTTACTGATTCTGGTGATTCTCAGGACTTAGCTATGGCTGCTCGGCGATCTTCCATCAACTCACTTTGGCATCAGCGATATGGGCACTTAAATGTGCATTATCTCTCACAACTTGCTCGGGATGAGCTTGTTCTTGGTTTGCCAGAGATTCAAACCCAACACCTTGGAGTTGGTGACGCATGTCAGGCTGGGAAGCAACATCGCACACCTTTCCCCAGTGGCGATTCTTGGCGAGCTTCTCAAGTACTTCAGCTTGTTCATGCTGATATTTGCGGCCCTATGGCCACTCCTTCTGTTCTTGGGTACAAGTATTTTCTGTTGTTTGTAGATGATTTCAGTAGAAAAATGTGGGTGTATTTCCTTAAAAAGAAATCTGATGCATTTATTGTATTTCAGAAGTTTAAACCCTTAGTTGAAAAAGAGTCTGGGAAATCTATTATTACTCTTAGATCAGACAATGGGGGGGAATTTTGTTCTAATGTTTTCTCCAGCTTCTTGGATACACATGGCATCCAACGCCAGTTCACCACACCCCACACGCCACAACAGAACAGTGTAGTTGAACGTCGGAACAGGACAATCACCGAGATGGCTCGTTCCATGCTCGAACACAGACATGTTCCGAAGCGTTTTTGGGCAGAAGCAGTTAACACTGCAGTTTATCTGTTGAACCGGTCACCCACAGTGGCGGTCAAAGGTAAAACTCTGGAAGAGGCCTGGTCAGGTCGCAAGCCCAGAATCAGTCACCTGAAGGTTTTTGGCTCTCTTGCTTTTGTTTGGATCCCTGATGCTTCACGCACCAAGTTGGATGCCAAGAGTCAGAAACTGATGCTTGCTGGATATAACAGTCTTCACAAAGTCTACCGCCTTATTGATGTTGAGACATCTCGTCTCATATACAGCCGCGATGTAGTTTTTGATGAGCAGCGAGGACCATTCATGCCTGTTTCTCCTGTTCCTGATCCAGCAGACCAGCCTATGCAGGTTCATGATTTGGAAGTTCGGCTTCCATTAGGTCCACCTGATGGGAGGGCTCCAGTAGCTCCTACAGCTCCAGTCCTGCCAGTTATACCTGTACAGCCACCTCCGGCTTCTCCTGCAGGATCACCTCGTTTTGAAGATGCTTCACCTGAGTTTGATCCAAATTCTTCTGATCAGGATCCTGCTGATCAAGCATCTCCTAGTACTACTGTTGGTCATTCTCCTCTCCGGCCTAAGTGGTGGGCTAAGACACTTGCTGATCTTCATGATGATGAGCTCATTGATGGGAGAACTACTCGAAAAAAGAGCAAAACTATAGATTCTGTTAACTTTGCTCTTATGGCCAACATTCACAGTGTGTTTGAACCTCAAACATATTCCGAGGCTAAAGAAATTCCAGAGTGGGAACAGGCTATGCAATCTGAACACCAGAGCCTGCTGAAGAACAACACTTGGGTCCTTTTTGATCTTCCCCCAGGGAAGAAACCCATTAGCTGCAAATGGGTCTACAAAATCAAATACAAATCAGATGGTACTTTGGATAAGTACAAAGCTCGTTTAGTGGCAAAGGGCTTTTCTCAGCGTCAAGGCATTGATTATGAGGAGACCTTTGCTCCTACTGCAAAGATGAGCACCATCAGATTAGTCCTAGCCATGGCAGCACAGTTTGGCTGGAAGGTCCATCAGATGGACGTAAAGAGTGCTTTCCTGAATGGTGATCTCCATGAAGAGGTCTACATGACGCAGCCTCCTGGTTTCAAGGTTGCTGGTAAAGAACATCAGGTTCTCAGATTGGTAAAAGCTCTCTATGGTTTGAAGCAGGCCCCTCGGGCATGGTACATCAAGATTGATACGTACCTCAGTGATCAAGGCTTCAAGAGGAGTTCTTCAGACTCAAATCTGTACATCAAGACTACTGACAGTGACATCATCCTTCTGATTATCTATGTGGATGATCTGATCATCACTGGCAGTTCGGCATCTTTGATTCAGGGAATCAAACAACACTTATGCCAGTCTTTTGATATGACTGACCTTGGGCTCATGCATTATTGCTTAGGTGTTGAAGTTTGGCAACAGTGTTCTGGTATATTCATCTCTCAGTCCAAATATGCTAGAGCCTTGTTAGACAAATTCCGAATGCAGGATTGCAAACCTGCATCTACACTTATGGAGAAAGGTCTCAAGTTATCAGCCAAGTCTGATTCTCCTTCCGTTGATGATACTACGTATAGGCAACTAGTAGGCAGCCTCATCTACCTATCTACTACTAGGCCTGATATCAGCTTCGCAGTCAGCTATATTTCACGCTTTATGACAGCTCCTAAGGCTGATCATTGGATGGCAGCAAAGCGTGTGCTTCGTTATGTGAAAGGCACTTTTGATTATGGACTTCTGTATTCTCGGAGTTCTAATCCTAAACTCAGTGGGTTCACAGATTCAGATTGGGCAGGTTCTATTGATGATAAAAAGTCAACATCTGGATATGTGTTCAGTTTGGGATCCGGTGCAGTCACATGGACCAGCAAGAAGCAACAGGTAGTTTCTCTCTCTTCTATAGAGGCTGAATATAGAGGGATTGTTAAGGCAGGATGTGAAGCTGTCTGGCTTCGTCGGATGCTTGGGGATATGTAGATGTCACCAGCAGGACCGACTACTCTGTTTGTTGATAACGAAGGCGTTATCAAGTTAGCACGGAATCCAGTCTTCCATGAACGAACCAAGCATGTGGATGTTCATTGTCATTACATACGACAGCTGGTTGAAGACGGGACTATAGATCTGCAGTATGTTCCTACCTCAGATCAGACTGCAGACATTCTCACCAAGCCTCTTGGTCCTGATAAGTTTGTCAAATTCAGAGGACAGCTTGGTGTGTTAGATAGATTAACCATTAAGGGAGGGTATTACAATAATAGATAAGACGTCTATTATTAGTTAATGGTTATCTTGTAAATATCTTTAGCTTTAGTTTGCTTTCGTTTTTTGCTTTCTCTGGAATAGAATGTTTCTATTCTTTACGATCGTTTCCTAAGGAAACATCATCTCTTCCTTTTGTATAAATTGACCTTTCGGTCTCTGTTATTAATAAGCAAGTATTTACCAATTACCTTGTAATATTATGGTATGCTCCTCAATGTCTATAACTCCAAATCTAGAATGTATCAAGTCCCCTCCTAGAAAAAAACAGTATGTTCCCCTGAGTTTCCGGGACAGGGATAGCAGGGGACAACAGGATGGATTTCTGGGACGGCAAATTGTTTTGCCGATTTGGGGGGGGGGGAAGGGGACGGCTATATAAATATAGGGAAATTTTAAAATATACTCTGAAATTTGCAAATATACATGTCATTCATATAAAACTAAGCACAAAGCATTTCATTCAAACATTAAAGAACCTTAACACACACAATTTGAATTCCATCTAGGACATAATAACCGATTCAATATTCAATATGTATTAAAAACTAACTCTAGTCTATTATGCATTCATAAGACAGTGTCAATTGTCAATATGTGAACAAAGATATAAGTTTAGCAGTGAACAATATCATAGAAATCTGAAATTTGTCTTAAAAGCCAGTCTGGACTCTGATACTAAGACTTGTTCCCCATTATCAGGCTTCACAATGCATGTTTGAGGTAATATTTAGCAAATTGTGCATTGATTTCTAAGTTTTTGACATGTTGCAGGTCTGTCCTCATAAAAATCAGATCTGATCTGATTGGGAGAAGAATGCAGGGTTAAGACTATATTAGAGAAAAATACAGGTTTATGCACTGGTAATGGGGTCTGATCTGTGCATTGGGGAGTTCACGTAATTCAATTTAATCATGATTTTGATGTCCAAACAATTTGATTGCACCTATTTACACATATGCCGTCAGATAATTTTGCAGATTTCATGACTTTCAAAATTCTGATTTTTTAAAGTGTGTAGCAGCAGAGGGACTATATTATGCTCTAAAATTAGGTTTTCACATTTATTTTTTAATTTTTTATGTGCTTTAACATTGGGGATGGCCGACCGCCCCAGTATGCTCAAGGGATGTCTGTGACGTCCCCAGCTGTACCTAGGATGGCGGTCCGCCCCCCATTTTTCCCTGTGACATCCCCCTGTTTCTAGGACAACTCACTCATTTTTTGGCATTTTCGGGACGGCTGGGGGATGTTCCATATCCGTCCCCATGTCCCGGGGACACCCTTATTTCCAAAACTCTTTTTTTGGGAAGGGACGCATCCCTGGGGAATGTAGAAAAAACACACTCTTTAAGGACATGAATTTGACTCTCAACCTTATGTCATACTCTGAATTTCTGATAAGCAAGTTCTGGCCTCGAGAATTGGAAAAGTAGATTATAATTTGCTTAAAGAATGGTCCGATAAAGAATCCATTTCAATTTTACCTGAACTTTTTTGTTGTATATATTTTTATATGGTGAAATGCTTATTATTGTGTCATCTATCTTGCTTAACTAGCAAAGTGATCATAGACAAATCTTGCTGATTACCTAATAAATGCTTTGAAGGGGACAACTGGATAAAGGCAGAAATGCTAAGATTGTATTAAAATTATGGACAGCAGTTTATGGTGACCTTGTTGCATTTGATGTCACTTTCGCTTCCACCCACCTTGTTTTGTTTTAAGTGTTGTATTAACCTTTGATTTTCTTTGAGAACCTATTGGATCTCAACCGTCGCTTAGACAGAGGATTCTTGGAACAAGGTTATCTATCTTTTTAACGTTTGTCTTCAGGCCTCACTTTGATTTTTCACTTTTCAGCTTCACCAAAGGTATTTTGGGTTTATGAAAATCTTCTACCTAACAATAAAATCTTTGTATGACCATGAAAAAGCAATAAATCCAAAAGACTTTTCCTGCCTCTTAGGCCTTTGTTATACAGGAATCTTTAACTGGCTGGTACCTCAGCACCTTCGAAAACAATATTCACTACTTATTTTTGAAGTTGGTAGTACCAGACAAACTCAGAGAATATTTGTTCTTAGAATGTTTCAGGTCAACCTCTAGGGAAAATGCCAAGTTTTATCAAATGCTTTTAACAGTTTTTCTATAGTGATCTTAGATTTTCTTCCATCGTTGGTTTCATATTAGTCCTTTGTTACACAAACTTTCACATCTAATACTAAGTTACCAGATTCTCTCTTGGACCTAGGAATTCCTGGTTCAATTCTTTCAAAAGTCTGGTCCTTGTCAAATTCTGTCAAAGACTCAAAAGTCTTCCACAGAGATCAAATTTTGTTGGGAATTCTCTCAAAGGAACCTTGGTAGAATTTAGATGACTTTTGAGCAACTTTGGATTTTAGTGTAGGAACCCGGCAGAATTTCGACACCTTTTTGTTTACTTTTTCAAAAAGTTCTTAATGGCAAATTAGACTCAGAATTAGACTTGATCAAGCACATGATCATACTCAAATTAGTAATTGCATTTAATTTGAATTAAACGTTACTTGAGAAGAATCAGGATGAATAAAACTGTCACACATCTATTATGGGATGTATGTAATACACCTTAATTTGTGCATATAGGCTGACATGTATAGAAAATTATGGATTGAAAAAAATCTTAAGAGACCTTTACTATGGTTAAATCTGGATCCAAAGTCTGCTTTCTTGGCTTCCTCCAATCCGATCCAAAGTTGCTTTCTTTGAATCATCGAGTATCATAGTTAATGTGTGAAGCTTACAATATGGCACAATCACAACATTGGCCTTAAACGAGCCTAGAGCATTACTTTGTGTACTTCTAATTTGTAACAGCAGAATGATGATGATTTGCTTGATGGTTTTTGATGATATTTGGTTGTGATGGCTGATTATTAAAGTTGACATTATTATTTTGAACTGAAACATTGATATGGTGGCGTATTTTGCTATGTTGCTTTAAATTAGCATAGTGGTGTATGAACTAATTTGCTGCTGCATATTTGTACACACACACACGAACCCCAAATGAATTTGAACTGAACCACCCAAAAAATTGAACGAATTTTGAACCCAAATCCGAACCTGAATCCGAACTGGCATCTTAAGATTCTAATAGCAACAGGAGAATTTGGGTCTTTCAACACTTTCTGCAGATAATGTAATGGACTTCTTATTTATTTAAAAAAAATAAAAAAATAGGATTTTGTGTTCTTTTTTTTTGGTCGGTAATAAAGATATTTTATTAATAAACTAAGTAGATTTACATAGAAAGGGCCACATAAAAACAAAGCCTCACCAAACCCTTATCCTAACACCTATACCCCTTTTACAATCTTCTTTACTAAACTCCATTGACAATCTTCTTTACTAAACATAGATTCTTAAACCTTCTGACCATGATCTATGAGGGTCTTACGTACACAAAATAATATTCCAGACTTTACTAACCATTGAAATCCATCACCATTAACCAAACCCTCGTTTCACCTTGAAACAAATTGCATTATCACTGCAGATTTTGGAGAAGCAAATTTGCCTTGTTCGCGCCATTCTTAATTTTATCCA
This sequence comes from Cupressus sempervirens, assembly GCA_028749045.1. Classification (NCBI taxonomy): domain Eukaryota; kingdom Viridiplantae; phylum Streptophyta; class Pinopsida; order Cupressales; family Cupressaceae; genus Cupressus; species Cupressus sempervirens. Next base: position 701,472,552 of record CM053783.1, on the reverse strand, counting down.
ACACTTGGGTTCCATCCTTTACTTGTTACTTTCCTTACTCACTCCCTTCACAAAAACCTTCTTAGCTTATCAGAGGTAGTTCATGGTTGTCGTCTTGTTCTTCATTTCCTTTGTCATCTACGCTTGTTTTGTTTCTTCATCCATTTTTTTCTTTACTGAATGCTTCACATACCAAAATTTAGCGTCGGCCATCTTGGAAATCAATAAGCCAGTTTCTAATGATGCAAAAAGAAAAATTTCAGTCATTTTTCTTTCGCTATTACACCCTCAACAGAAAGACCACCTTCACCACCATTCGTCTTTTATGGTGACCCGCTGTGTGACGACGTCGAGGATGAGAAACAATGAAATCCTCTGACCCTCCTTCTTGCCCTCTCTTGGAACGAACAAATTTCCTCCACCATCTTTAGCCACTCTACCCTAAATTTTTCCTTGTAAGCTTCCTTTTTAACATTATTTGGCCACTAGAGGAAACCAAATTTCCCTATTTCCTCCCCCTCTGCTTCATCTTCAAAACATTCACTATAATTGAAACCCATCCCCAGCCAGACCCACCCTAACAAAGAGTCCACACCCACTATCAAGTCTTTTGGAGACAACGATGTCATTACCCACTTGACCTTCTCTTCCGTGAAGGCCAACTCCAAACCCCACGCCATAATCATCACAACAATATCCACATTAATCTTCTGGTGATGGGTCGAATTGTGAAAGAACTCCTCTACAGTATCCTTCACTACCTCCATCACTTTTGGCATTGGGCAAAGAAGCAACAGGTGAAGGCGATGGTTTTGGATGGGGCCATAAAGCGCTTTCTGCTATTGAGCTGTTCAAAATGTAAAGGCAGCCTCCTTTTTTCAAAAGTTTTGCACATTTATGATTAATACCTTTACCCCTGCCATTTTTTATAACAAACTCGCCCACCAACTTGCTCAAATCGCACACTTTGATTTGACACCTCAATCTATCACACATCACCTTTCTGTCCTTTCAAGTTAAAACATCACTTTTAATAAAGAGACTCATCCATTACAAATTTTTAATAACTCCTCATCATTTCAAAAGTCTGACATTCCACCTCGGTGTCACCTTTCATTTATTTCATAGTTGCTTCACTTTCTTTGCAATGATTCTAAAAGGAAATATTACCTTTTAGAGAAATCAATTAAACAACTCTTCCCAACGGCTACTCCATTCAAAACACCCTTTTCCTAACTCCAAAGAATTTGCCGCCCATTTTGAAAGTTGATCAGCTTCTCCATTCGACTCTCTAAAAACATGACATATTTTGAAATTTTGCAGAGTTTCTAGCTCCTTATTTAAACCTATCAAATTTTTTTCTACATGCCACGCAGAGATGTGATTTCCTCTAATTGCCTCCACCACCACCATCGAATCCCCTTCCAAATTCACTTTAAGACCTCCCAATCTCTTTGCACATTGAATTGCTAATAAAGCTACCTAGAACTCAGCTTTATTTTTAGTCCCATCTGGTAATTGATTTGCCCCATAGGCCAAAGTTTCTCCATTTTGATCCCGAACTATAAAACCAGCCCCTGATCTACCAGGATTTCCCAATGCAGCCCCATCAAAATTAGCCTTAATCCATCCCTCCTCCGGTGCTGTCCATACTGAATTTAATCTCTGTCCTTTCGATTTATCCTTTCTTAAAACTCCAGCTTGTCTAATTTTGATCCTTGGCCATTCTTTTTGAATTGCTCTATCATCTTTAGTGAAGACTCATTTCCTTTGTTCCTTTCTAAACACATCAACACTTACCACTTCTTCTATTGAATGGTCATTCCTACTTAAGAGTTACCAAAATCTATTGAAAAATCTTCCTATTTCTTTCCTTCCACACCTCCCAAATTACAATAGATGGACTTACCATCCACACACTTTCAAGCATGTTTGTCTTTCTCACCTGTTGCCATGGTGAGAAGAAATCCACTATAGAATTTCTCCAGGGTCCCTGCTAGCCTAGCTTAACTTGCACATGTCTCCAACATTCCACTACTACTTCACAATGTAAAAGTAGATGATCCACTGGTTCTTCCTCCCCCAGACACGACACACATTGCGACGGGCCCTGAAATCCTAACCTTTTCCTTATCTCCCCTATCAGGATACAACCTTGAATGCTAACCATGTAAAAGCCCCTGCTTTTGGCAAAATATCCTTATGCCAGCATAAGTCCCCAACTTCAAAACCAACTTCCATCCTTTGTGATAATAAGTCATAACCTAACTTAACAGAATACTCACCCGAAGATGAAGCACACCATCTAATCTCGTCATTTCTTTCTACCAAGAAGATTTTTCTCTTAGAAAACACACCTTGTAAATATTGTTGTTGTTGAGGGGATAGACCTTCCAACCTCCTATCTTTCCAAACCCAATTTTTTCCCAACAAACCTTTTTGACTCTATCATATAGTCTCTGACCTTACATCCCCATAAATTACACAATCTTTGTTTAAGCTCCCTATCCTGACAGTCATCATTAAGATCCTCTATCCATTCCAAGAATCCTCCCAAAAATACTTGACACCCATCAATAACCTTCCATGAAATGTGGTCAGTGATAACATGTCTATAGGAGATAACAAAGTTCCAAATAGCTGAACCTTTTAAAGGGTTTTGAACTATTAGGATCCTTGTCCCATCAGTAGAATCCGGATATTTGGCTCTTAAAATCTTAGTCCATAACTGTTTTGAATTTGTAAACAATTGCCACACCAATTTTGCTCCTAAAGCCATATTCATTTGATTCCAGTCTCTTAGGCCTGCTCCAAAATTTTTAGGCTCACAAATCTTATCCCATCTTAACAAAGGGATCCTATCACTTTCCCCTATTCCACTCCAAAAAAACCTTTCACATTTGTTTTTCTACATTGGTAATCACCTTCTTTGGAATATTAAGACACATCATTGAAAAATGGGAACAACAAACACCGCCGATTTTAACATCAGAATTCTCCCTGTCGAGGATAGCCACTTTCCTTTCCATCTCTCCATCTTCTTAAAGCACTTCTCTACTAGACTTTTCTAATCCTCCCCTTTATTTCTTCCTTGAAACAACGTGATCCCTAGATATCTACTTGGAAGCAAACCCTGTTTGATGTTTAAACTTCTGCTTATTGACAATTTTTTACTAACAGGGGTGTTAAAAGAAGATCTCTGATTTTTGCTAGTTAATCTTCTGTCCAGATACTTTACCATAAAGTTCTAAAGTCCTCTTTATAATTTTGGCTTCTCCCTCTGAAGCATCCCCAACAAGGAATTTATCATCTACATACAGAAGTTGTGAAACAACATCCACTCCATTTGCTACCTTAACTCCTTTCCACTGCCCTTCATCTCTTTTAACTTCAATCAGCCTTCCCGACACCTCAGCTAAAATGATAAAAAGAAAAGGGGATAATGGGTCTCCTTGTCTTAGACCTTTCTCCATTTCAAAAAAACCTTGGGGACTTCCATTAATAAAAACAAAGAACCTTGCTGAACCAATACCAAAGTAACGAGAATCGGAATCGGATTAGAATCGGCAAGGCTGAATCGTGAATCAGCGATGAATTGGCAAATTTGAAAAAACCCTTTAAATTTAGAGATTTTAACAATTTAAAACTCATTTCATGCACCCTTTATTGAATATAACTTAAACACACTATAACATCATCAAACAGAGGTTAAAACTTAACATACATAAACATGGAACATAAAATCCATCACATACGTAACTATGTTATGTAAAATACTAAAATGTAAATTGTAGGCTAGCTGAAGTAAATAGAAATCATATGATCATAATGATTCAAATCATAGAATGTATGTAAGATGAAGATCCATAAGACATCAAATCATAAATGTATGTAAGAATCTAAGATGAAGATCCATGAAACATATGTCTATCAGTATCAATATTTGTAAACAAAATGAAAAAACAAGGTTCCAGCTCAAGCCTCATCATCATCCTCAAGCTTGGCCGTAGCCTCAGCCTCAGCCTCAGAGTATCCAGTTTGCCTACTAGAAAGGCGTCCAAGGTAGGTCCTAGAGGACCGCCGAGCCATATCCCCCGCATGTAAGATGGGCTCACGAACAACATCGCTACAACCTGTGTTTGTGCGTGCGTGTGTGTGTCTACCAGTGCCTAAACATGCTCTAGCTACCTCCTTTGCCATGGCCACAACCTCAGCCTCTATATGCACCTGGTCAACCCACGCACGGTCTTCTTCAGTGAAGATTGGATCCACAGCCTCTGTGAGCCACTTTGATTTTGGATCAATCTCTTCCAAAATGATCGGAGAGGAGTAAACGCCTAAAATCTGTTTGATTCTAAGACGAAGGTTGTAATGAACAAAGACAAGATCATTCAACCTCTGCATAGTCAACCTATTTCTCCTCTTTGAGTGGATGTGCTCGAACATGGACCAATTGCGCTCTCATCTAGAAGCGCTGCTTGGCTGACTCAGAATACAAATGGCGATTTTTTGAAGTTTTGGGGTTGTGGGCCCAAACATTTGCCACCATCTATCTGAAATAAGGGAAAACAAATATAATTAGTCTCATTTACAACTTTAAAATTACATAATCAACAATTAAAATTTAAAATGCACAACTTATAAGTCATAAACTTTAGATTCATGAATATATTATTTAATTTTTACCTGGCTGTATTGTTGCCCGAGCATCTATGGCCATCTTGCCAGAGAAAAGTGGCCCTTCTTTATTATTGAACTTGTTGAGCTCAATGATTGCAGTTGCGCTATCCTCGTCACTACTCAACCTCTAGATCACTGTATATAAGCCGGTGAGAACCTCCTCATCCGCCTTGAAGCCAGGACGGAAATGAAATGCCAGATTCAAAAGTAAGCTGTTGCATGGATGGGTCGGCGGAGCTAATTCTGCCATCTCCTATCAATGATATCCCAAATAGGGGCATACTTCTCCTGCACTCTTGCATATAGGGCTCTAATGGTCTCCTTGGCCCTATCTATGCCCTCATATATGTAGTTCATATAGAGCTTCTCCCCATCAGCGGTTCGTAGGAGAGATACAAGGGGCTCAGTGACCTACATATAAAATAAAACTAAAATTTGAGTGAAAACTTAAATATAAAATAATATAATTTAAAAGTAAAACTAAATAATTAAACAATTAAATATTAAATATTAAATACTAAATAGCAAATTGTAAAATACTAAATGTTAAATTGCAATAAATTTACCTTAAGGATTTCTCTAGTAGGTTTCCAAAACCATCATCATCAAATATGCAATTCACCACATCTACCCCTATAGTGGTCGCAACATGGGAAGAGGAAATCCACTCCCACCCAACAAACATGCTCCTCAAATCATCCCTTGATGTCAACAAGGACTGCAGTGTGATGAAATTTGAGGCTCGTGATGCGTGGACGAGCTAACTCCTTGCCTCCTGTGTACTTCCTCATTGTGCTAAGGACACATGAATGATTGTAAATGAACTTGCATATATTTTTTGCCCTTTCGACGCATGACTTGACCCACTCAAGTTTGCCAATTTCCTCCAACATGAGGTCAATGCAGTGTGCTGCACAAAGGGACCAAAATATGGTGGGGTGCCTCTCCATCAACAGTTTACCCACAACAATTTTAAGTTAATTAGAAATTCAAACATGTTAGAATTTATGAAACTTAGAATTAGAAAATGTTCAAAATTCAAATACATTTATTTTCAAAACTTGAAAAGTTAAAAGTTTACCTGTAGCAACATAACTTGCTGCAGTATCTGTCACCACCTGCACCACATGTTGTTCCCCCACCTCTGCTATGACTTCCTCAATAACCTCACATAAGTATGTGGCATTTTTTATGTGAGTGGAAGCATCAATGGATTTGAGAGACATGGTATTTCTTACAAAACAACGAATTATAATGGATCATCAACAAATTAGCAATGAACAAATCAAAATTTGAAATATTCAATCACGATTCACAATTCTGTATGTAGGAAGGTAGAATGATCAATCACCTCCACATAATACAAGAAAATTGAGGAGTGTTCTATTCCTCCTATCTGTCCAACCATCAGTCATGATGGTGCAACCCTTTTCAATCCACTCTTTTCGGTTCTTCTCAAGCTCAACCCTCATATCCTCTACCATATCATCCAAGAGGTATCCACTCAATTCAGCCTCAATTGGGGCTTTAAGCCCCAAACCACAAATAGCAACTACATCTATCATGTTTTGCCAATAAGGAGCCCTGTCACAAATAGATAATGATTAGAAATTTAGATGTCAAAGACTCAAATCATTATGTAAGCTTGTAAAGCGAATCTATGATTAGTCAATGAATCATAAAACAAGGAGATATAATTAAAGTTTTACTTTTAGTTTTAAGTTTAACCTTAAAGAAAATAAAGAAAAAAGAATCAATTACCTAGCTGCAACAAATGGAGTGTTGCAAAAGTACCAAAATTTGCAAATCTCTTTTCTGGCAGCATCATGAATCTCATTTTTTAAACCCATGCCCTCAAGCATGGGTTGGGAGCCAGGAGTAGTGCGGGGCACAAAGTAACTATCCATTCTGTTTTTCCGCACTCTAGGTTGCAATAGGTTGGAGTTGGACCATTTTAGTATAAGACCGACTAGCACTAGCACTCGCATGAGCACTAGAACTAGGACGAAAAAGAGGCTTGGAAGAACCCTCTCCAACACAACCTACATATGTGGAAGCTGATGCAGATGTAGATGCGGCTACGGGAGCATGGGAGCCAATAACCCTTAACCCTTAAAGTTGCATTTTCTTATTCAATTTGTCTTGTTCAATTTTTTCTAATGCCACTAAACAAGTGCATTTTTCCTCAACAGTTTGTTGAGTGCAAATTGTAACGTCATGTCCAGGTATAGCAGCAATGTGTTATTTCAATCTATAAATACTTCCACAATTTATTTCTTTACAAAACATAAATTCTGTTTGAAATTTGGTTCTTCTAGGAAACTCTTTGTTATATTTCTAATATTCATCTTTTTTACCCATTGCGGAAAATGAAAGCAAAGGGCTGCTGCAATAAAAAAATTCATGTAAAATATCAAAGTTTGAAACTAATAAACAAAAGCTACAAAACAACAAACCTAGTTTGCAATTTAGCAAAACTGAAAAACATTCAAGATTTGGAAATGAAAACTAAAAAAATTAAACAAAAAATGTATAATACACTGACATGTAAAAAAAAATCAGCACTTACCTCTTGCAAATGAGTTGAGGAGTGTTGATATTGACTCCTTAATGCTTCCAATGCAATTTATGGCCTCCCCAGATGGACTTCTGATCTCTTTGGTGCTCTTCCTTCTTGCCGGTTGGAATCCTGTGGTTTTTCTTTTCTCTTCTTCTCTCTCACTTTTCCTCTCTTCTACTCATGCTTAACAATTAAAAGGCCCTTTAGGGTTAAAACAAAGAGGAAAGGCTAAAAAGAAAATAATAAAAAATATGTTTTTAAAAAATAAAATTCAATGCAACTTTATGGGCTGCCATGGCTGATTCAGTGGATTTTTGGCATGAATCGCTTGAATCGATGATTCATGCCAAAAAATCACCTTTGCTGATTCACAAGGTATAAAAAATTGGCTAGGTTGAATCGAATCGCCGAATCGGCAATTTAGGCAATTTTCGAAACTATGACCAATACAACCATTCACCCAACTGATCCACCTTGAATTAGAACCAAATTTTGCCAAGGCTTTCGATAGAAAATCTCTATTAACTTCATCATAAGCTCTCTCTCTCTCTCTCTCTCTCTCTCTCTCTTTATTAAGATTTTTGATTCTAATAGAGTGGATCATTTCATGACCTATTATGACACGTTCAAATATGGATCTTCCTGGAGCAAAAATTGCTTTGTTCCATGGAAATCATAGAGCTTAACACCTGCTTTAGTCTATTTGCTATGACTTTTGAAATAATTTTGTGAAGAGTATTACATAAAGAGAGAGGACAAAACTCCCCAAAGATCCTGCATGCATCCTTCTTTGGCACCAATGCTATGAAGGTGTTGTTTAAGTCTTTCAACATAAACCCACCTAGCCTTGATTCCTCAACTACTTCCCAAATATCATGCTCCAAATAGTCTGAAAAAACCCTGAAAAACCCCCTTGTAAAACCATCAGGCCTAGGACTTTTATCCTTTCCTAAAGCCCTTAAAGAACACTCCATTTCTTCCTTTGTCACTTTTGCAAACATCCTATTCTGGTTTTTTGTTACACAATTTGAAATGCACTCTAAAATTTCAGCCTCTTTCTCCCTCTCATTTTCCTCCAACGTACCTCTATTTTGGAAAAAGGAGACAACCTCCTGCTTTCACATCTCTAGATCCTTCACCAAAGCACCTTCCGAATTTACAATGGAGAAAATCCTGTTATGAGCCCTTGTAACTTTAATTGAATTATGGAAGAATTTTGTGTTTCTATCACCTTCATTCAGCCATGTCTCTCTAGATTTCTATCTCTAGAACACTCCCTCTCTTGAGAAAATCTCTTCATATTTCTTTTTTAATTTTTTCTCTTCTACAAAATCCTCCTTTCCCATACCTTGCAAAATCACTCTATCATTTAATTCCTTTAAAGAGAGTTCTAACTCCACTTTCTTGCCTAAAATATTTTGGAAAGATTCCCTATTCTAGACCTTCAACCTCTCCTTTATGGATTGTAACTTTTTAAAAACAACAAAGGCCTTATTCCCTGAAAAAATAGGAGCATTTCTCCGCCAATGCACTATCAATTCTTTAAAACCATTCGCCCGTAACTACATTGCTTCAAATTTGAAGGGGCATCGATCCGGGAAGGATTCTTCTTGTATTCTTAGCTCTATTGGGAAGTGGTCCGAACCATGTATAGGCAAAATTTCTGCCTCTACCATCCATTCAACCTTAGTCCAGTCACCCCCCAACAGATATCTATCCAGTTTTTCTGCAATATTTACAAACCTAGTCTCCTGTTAGTCCATGTGAACTCTCCTTGTTTAAAGGGGATATGCACTAGACCATTTTTTGTCACAAAGGATGAGAAATCCTCCTGATTTACCAATCTCCAACCTCTTCCTCCCCTTTCTCCTCCGGGTAGAGAATAGCATTAAAATCACCTCCCAACATAGTTATCTCATCTTGAATAGCCTCCATTACACTTATTAGAGATTTCCACAGTTCTCATTTGTCCCTACTTTGCATAGGACCATAAACATTAATCACATTGAATTCCACTTCTAGCTGTTTAGATCTTAACTTTAACCATTGCCAATTGTTTTCTTGTTGCATTACAACAGCATTAACCGAGTCCTCATTTCATAACACACTTACACCCCCAGAAGCTCCTACTACATCCTTCCTTTTAATCTTTGTTTCTTGCAAGAGGACAACATTCGGTCTTGCTTGATCAAGGCCTCTCTTGATCAAACTAACTTTGTCAGGGACATTGCAGCCCCTGATATTCTAGGATAGGAGCTTCATCCTCTTCGGGAAGGGGTCTTTCCCCTTCTTGTCTTTAGTTTACTTTGATCTCTTGCACTTCCAGCTCTCTGGATTATTGCATTTATAGTTCGTCTCCCCTTTATTTGATTTTCCCCCACCTGAATTTTATGATTCTTTCTTTCAGTTTGAGATAGTGTTCTCTTTTCTTTTAGAGCAATTTCATCGACCGTCCCTAAGAAATCCTCCTCATTTGTCCATCCTCCTTATCCAAATCTTCCTCCTCCGAAATCTCTTCCATGCAGGATTCTCTAGTAGAACAACCCTTCAAATTTCTTACAGCGGAAATCTCTTTATCTTTAAAACATTCTCCATCACACCCTACTCCATCCTCTTCTAAAAACACCCTGTTGTCTTCTTCCTCAAAAAAGACAAAAATCCTCCTTCATTCCATCCCCCTTCTTCACCCTCACATTCCTCCATTCCTTGAACCTGATCTACCTTCCTGATTAACGACCTGAGAATTGATCCTACTTTGTGAAGAGCTTTCATCACAAGCTCTTTCCCCTTTTGTCCACAGATATTCAGATTCTTTTCTATCCCTTTCTGCTCTAGAAATTTGGACCTGTCTTTCTACCTCCATAGGATCCTGTTGACCCTCTATCTCACTTACAGTTTTCCTCCCTTCTTGATAGTCCCCTACCTCTATCACAACACCCCCACCCCTTTCAAAATCTCTTTCTTGCAAGTTATTCTCATTTGCTTTCAGAATCAAAACACTTTCCATATCAGCTGCCATAACTAGAGTCTCTCTCCTTTAGCCTTTGTTCCACCTTCCTGACCCCAAACATCTCTATCGCCCTGTTCAATAGACTCTCCTCTGCCTTTCCTTTCAGGTGCCCCACCTGCCCACTTTTTTCAGAATCATGGTCTTCACTAAGGCAATGCTCACACACCATTAACTCTTCCTCTATTGACAGAGGTTGTCTCCATACCCCAGCCTCTGAATAGAGTTCAATCATCTCCTTCCATGAGCTTTGCTCTATTACAACCTTATCTACTGTGCATCTTTCCTGCACTGGTTCCCTTATCCTCTGTTGTTCCTGGTTTTCCACTACTAGTGGCCTCCGCATGTGTTGAGCAATCTTGCTAAAATCTACTTTACCTACCAGGTTATAAGAGGTAAAATGCTCTATTGGGTGACCTGTGTTTCCATTATTTCTGATCCTCCCAGTCCCATCTTGTCCCTCCCTACAAACACTTTGTCCCACCCTTTCACCATTTTTCCCAACTTTTCTCCATTGAGTCATCTGTTGGCCCTGCCTTCCTCCCATCTGCCATCTGCCATTTCTTTGGCCCTAGTAGGTCAACCCCTCATAGCTTCGGAAAGGCTCAAATCTGCCCTGTTGCAGATTTTTCCTTCCACTATCTCTGTATCTTCCACAATTCCAGCCGTTAAACCCTAAGCCCCAGCATTCCTGTATCTTGCTCAAAAAAATAGGATTTTGTTTTCTTTCTAACAAAGGTCTCTTAAATTATTTTTATTTGGTCTTAACATTTGATTAGACATGTTTTAAGGTGAATACATATTGCATTACTTATTTTATTTTTTCTATATGGTCCCACTAGCTGGTGACACATATTCTAAAGTAACTATGTTTTGCATTGCGAAGTATGGTTTGTTTTATATGCCTAATTTTGCTTAAGTAGTTTTTCTGATAGAGCCATTTAGCTACATATTGTCTTTCTTGCTTCGCAAGGCAAATTGGATGAACAGCACTTCCTTGTAGGAAACTAATTTAGGCATTTTCTTTGTGCAGTGGTAAAACAGCCATGGCAGCAACAGTTGGCATTGACAGTGACTTTCCTTTTGTGAAAGTAGTAAGTGCCTTGCAGTTTAATTATTTCAAGGATTTTGTTTGTCCACATGTTTGTAGAACTAGACAATTATTGATTTTGACTGTTGTTCTGCATGTACAGGTATCAGCAGAAACAATGATTGGCCTCAGTGAGAGTAGTAAATGTGCAGTTATAGTAAAGGTTAGAATAATGAAAATAACTGTGTTATGAATAAACTCTTCAAACAGTTCGTTCGATTCACCTTAAGCTGCAAGTGCTCACATGTGAGTTTTTTTGAAACATAATAGGTTTTTGAGGATGCTTACAAGTCTCCATTAAGTATTGTTATTCTTGATGACATTGAACGGTATGCTTTGTACTTCTTTCTGGAGTCAAATTTCTATTTGAGAATTTGTTAGAATTTTCAAAATAATTTATTTTTAGTCAATTTTCCGAACTTCATTGTATACCTCAGGTTTTGCATTAAAAAATTGATACTTGCTAGACAGTTTACTTATCAAATACAATTTTTCTTTTCTTATATGTGCTCTACATTTCTTCTCCCATTTCCAGATTACTAGAGTTTGTAGTAATTGGACCCCGATTTTCAAATTTGATCTCCCAGACATTGTTGGTTCTTCTGAAAAAAGTACCTCCTAAGGTACTCTATTCCAAACCTCTTAATATGTTTTTATTCTACTTGGACTTATGTGGTAAGCAGTTGTTTAACATGCACTTGGGTTCTGTGGAATAGTTATAGCCATGGGTTACTTATTTTTCTTTTTAAAATTCTTACAGGGAAGGAATCTCTTGGTTATAGGAACAACAAGTGAGGCACATGTCCTTGATTCTCTAGGGCTACGCAAGGCTTTTGGTGTCACTTTTCATGTGCCAACATTAAGGCGTGCAGATACACAGAAGGTAATAGATAAATTATTGTATACTAAGGATGAAGTTTTAGTCAGATTTGTCTGTGATGAATATAAATTCCATGGGAGCTATTGGAAAGCTGTAACTTCTTATCATCTAAGATCATGTTATGCTAGGATTAAGCTTTGTGTCAAAAACAATTTTAGGGTAGTTGTTGGGTCAAAATTTGAGGTGAAAGTTACAGCACTTGTTAATTTCATGCATCATTTTGACTTTATTTTCTGACATTCTCTACAGGTCCTACAACATTTATCCATGTTTTCCGTAGATGATCTCAGTGCAGCAGTTGATGCTATTGATGAGGTATGTTTATGACAGGAAAGCTTATGCCTACGAGCATTATAAGCCATCCCTATCAGATTCATTCTCAAATTTCCTTTTTAAACATATCACGGTGTTGTGTTATTTGAATCATCTGTCTACATCTGAAACTCTTTTCTGGCCTGAATACCTGATCTAAAACAATTTCTTTTGCAGATACCAATCAAGAAACTGTTTATGTTAATAGAGATGGCTGCACAAGGCAAAGCGGGAAACAGTGCTGAAGCTATCTACTCTGGAAAGGAAAAAATAGACATCACTCATTTCTTTGACTGCCTTGGTTATCTCACTGGGAGCGACGATTTAGATTAGTTTAGAATGCACTCAAATTTGTTATTGTTTTACCTCCACAGATATGTTTCAGAAGATTTTGATGCTTGTTGGTTTCCATATCTGATGTTGCACAGAATCCCACTTAGCACTTGAAAGGAACGTTTCTTACCTGTAAATCTGCGGAAGCTATTTGTTCACTGCTATCATTCAATTTCCTATGATGCCAGTTCTCTTATATCTTCTGTTCAATGAAATTTTCATCAATCGTTTTGGCGGTTTGCAGTTTGTGGGGCTTCTTCATCATCGGTTAGTTGATATGTGCTTTTCAGCAACAAAATGATGAATTGTTTGATTCCTTTTGTTGATAGGAATACAAGTGATATGATATGTAAAACATGATACAAATCGTTTAAAAATTATGCATTTTCTTGTCAACATTTTTCCTCAAGAAAGAAATGTAAATGCTTATTATTTTTGATGAAGATAAAGTGCAAGTATATTATTGGATATACACGCTACCAATTCTACTGGATTGTTAAAGAGTTAAATATAAAAAATGATTTATGTTCTTGTATGCACATCTTTTTTCTTCTGGGTTATTTGACCAAATTGGGTGGCAATCAAAAGGAAGTTGCATGATATGGAGTTACGGGCACTGTTACGAAACAGGGGCAGTTAATTGAGTTAGGCTGCCAATAGATATACCTATTGTAGGTTTCAGGGTGTTTACACCAAATCGAATACAAGTATTGATCTATATCATTACATCTTTCAGATAAAAGATTCGAATGCATATCCAATGTCAAATTGGTAAAAACAATCATTATTGCAAATGGTTCCAAAGGTAATGAATCATGGTGCAGGTATTGTTAATGAAAAGTATCAGGTGCAGATCTAATGAATATAAAACAGCCTTAAGTATTTTTTTGATCAACTCTAAAATACTTACATTTAAAACTATTAGTATTTTCAATTTAGACTGGCCATGATGCTGCAGGTCAACAAGGGGCTAGGCTCGTTTTACTTGAGAGAGTGCTTCAGACACCACTTCTAGGATATCAAGTCTCCCTGGTTAGACCTACTGTCCTTTATGACTCGGCTGATTGGGCTTCGGTGGAGAGGGTTCAGACTCTTCTTCTTTGGTGCCTCATCCGTTGGTAGCTGGCTGCTACTACAAATATTATCTTGGTTGTGTTCGGTGCTCATCCCTTCAAACTTTGCACAACCTTTGATTTGGTTTGGCTACTTCACAGACTCAGGGGCTTTGTGGACTCTATTGATGACATATACCGTTATTCCCACTCAGCTTATTGTTCCTCAGCTTCGATTGCAGCTTTAGACTCTATTGGTCTCCTCAGCTCCATGGGTATCAATGTTGACCACCTCCCTCCCTTTTAGTTTCCCTGGACGCTCTCGCTAATCTCCTACCTCTTGAGTCAGAGTTGAATGAGATTACTAGGATGGACATCTAGAGGAGGTTTATTCATGTGACTTGGGTCGACCTGTTGAGGGGCCTCTACTTGCATTGTTAGAAATAGATAATAATGAGAGGGGGGTGAGGGTGAATTAGTATTCTACAAACTTTTTCCCACAATTGGATATTGTTAATTACTTTATAACTTGCATATGAAAGTAAACCAACAATACTGAACAGTAAATATAACTATGCACAGAGAGAACTCATAACATCATTATTTGTTAACTAGGGGAAATCCTGGTGGGGATGATACCCACAAGATGATCCACTAAACAAAAGAACCATGTTAGGGATATTGACCCTGTTAGGAGTCTATGAAGTACAAATAGTGTCTTGAGTTCTTGTTAGAGGACTAGGTCTTGTTAAAAGCCTCAACCTTGTTAGGAGTTGCTTCAACTTTGTTAGGAGTTGGTAGTGCAATTACAATGAGCTCACTCCCTTAACATACAATATACAATTAAGTTTCTTCACAAGAATAGATATACATACGATACCATCTTACTACTGTATCCCACACTTGCTCTAATCATACCTTAGATTTCGCATCACACAGTTCACATATCACTTAAGCTTTCTTCACCATGGTTTGCATCACATTCACACTTCACTCTGCACAAGATATGATCTTTACTTATATCTCACAAATTAACAAAACTCTGCTTAGTCGGCCTTGATGCTTTGACATGCTTGATCAAATATAAAATAACTTTGGGTAAGCATCTAGGATGTCGGCCCCACATGATTAAGTAATTATTTTGTTTCCAAAATGATTCCTTAAGCCCTACACTTCAATTTATTGGCATGCTTTGTTTTGCTTTGTTAATTACTTGTGCTGGTAATCCTTATGTAACTTATGCCGTATTGTCCGTACCAATCTGTGCACTGACATATGTCATCATGAAATTGTCATCTATCACTCCTCAATTGCACATGAGCTAACTCAAAGTCTGTCATTTGTACATACCATATCTGCCTATGTATTGCTGCAAACTGTCTAACACTCAGACAATTTTCTAACTCTGATTACATCATGAAATACCAAAATGGATATGTTGCCATAAATGACAACACTCATATATCTCCTAGCCATATTGCCAACATGCATATGGCCTTCTATGTAGAGCACTATATTGACTTTTAGGATGGTATTATTGTTTGACCTTACTACTACTCCTGACGGTGGCCCCATGCCTTATGTATCTAGTTAGGCTCTTTTAGAGTTGACCCTCACTGGCTTCGAATCTGGACAGATCACCAAACCAGCTAAGATGAGCAGTTTTGTTGGTGTTGTGACATGGGTGTGGCTGAGATTGAGATTCATTTTCTACTCTATTATGAGATTCGAGGGAGGTTCCGTTGCCTATTCAGAGACTATATGTCCTTGTCCTCCTTTAGGTATGATGATCAATGATGCCTTGCACTCTATCCCTAGGAGGCCTTTTGTCTTCGGGATCTTACTCTTCAGGAGTTTTCTCCATTTGGATTTGTGTCCCTTCATCAACCTATCACTTCCTTCTTCACTCTAGTTACTTCTATAGGAACCAAGCAGTTTGGGACTCCATCTATTGCTACTCACATCAAATTGGTGAGACAGGGTAGAGATCACCATCAATGACAACTACCCTCCTCTCTTTGGTGATAGGTTTAAAGTTATTTGCACACATATAGTTATCCTTTGACCTTGAGCTACTTTTTGATGACTATGAACCACTAGTTTTGCGGTTTCAGAGTCTTGTATAGGGTTGTTTCTCTTTGTTTTCTTTTTTCTCTGTTGGTTTCCTCGTTTTTAGACACTGTGGTTGTCCTATTGCTTTTTGGCCTCCATTTGTACTTCTAGTCCCTTAGACATTAATATCGTATCTTAAACCATTAAATATCAATATTTAACATTGATCCTATTGTAGAGTAAATCACCTTGATATTTTTTTAAAATCAAGTTGATGAGGTGCTAGAAGGAATGATTTGTGTAATAGTGAGGTTAGTGAAAGAAGACTATTCTAGTGATAATTGACTAGAATTATGGCCCGCTCTGCTTCAAAATCCTACGACTTTTGCAACCTTCATTTTTGCTCCAAAGTTTTTGATTTGCATAGTGGAGATTAAACAAGTGTTAAAGTGCATTATCACAAAACAAAATATGCTCTGAAGATGTCTAACCTGTTTGATGCCCTAAGCCTAAATTAGAAGGCAGAGAGCTCGATTCCAATCCAATAACAGATCTTGTTTGCATTTCCTGTGCTTTTCACCTAAATTCTGCAAAAAATGCAATTCCATTTTCAGCTTTATCTCACAATCATGAATGGGAAAAACCTATATCAAGACCAAACAAGCATGATGAACTTCCTTGTGCAAAACCATCATCAAATCCCATCAAGCCCTATTTCCACAAAATGAAGTATGCTAATGCTAAATATTCTATCCAGGCACCATCTGTAGTCGATGATGCCCATGTTACGGTTCTAAAAAAACACATCATCCTAGCCCTTCACAACTATCATTCACTGTCTTGCATCAATTCGAAGAAAAGCAATACAAAAAGTAATGAATGGACCATGGTTACTTGCCATTGAAACATAACACATCCTACCAACATCAAGTCTCGATCTTCCATTTGGAACACTCCACTTCGCCCTACACAAGCTCCTCCACCTTCGTTGGCCAAATCTTGCTATGGTAAAAGTTCACATAGGCTCGGTTCAAATCCAAGTTGTATTAAAGGTAGTGCTGGGGAAAAATTAGATAGATGACCCTTTCAAGAGCAATAAGAGTCATTCCCTACAACCTTGAAGAGGAGTGAAGTAGGCAACGTTTACATTTTGTCTCATAGACAACATGCTAAATTGTTGAATGTAGGTAAAAAACATAAGCTAAAATAACCATACAGAAAGGTAAGCAATACAGCTAGGATAAAGCCCCCAAATAATGGTATGCTGGAAGGATATCCCAATGCTCAGAGAATAATAGGAGTAAATGACCCCTCAACACCTCTCTTCGCCAACAACAAAAATTGTGAAAATATTCTAATTATTAGTGATAAAGATAGTGAGAGTAGATGTTTTGAATGTCAAGATATATGGCTTTTTGCTTACTGGAAAGACTTGGAAACAAAGAATCCAAATTTGTCAAAATGGCCAAACTTTTGCACGAAACATTGAAGTATATCTTCTTTCCAATAGATTAGTATATATTCATTCTAAATAAAAAATAACTAGAGATCAGCTTATTTCTAGCTTTGTCCATTTTTACGAAAGATATTAAGTTTATTAAATGGACCCCAAAATTTAGTGAACACAATGCTTAAAAATTATGTATACCTATTGGGGTAGCAATAAAAACATTGCCAACAGAACTTATACATATCCAAATATTAAAACATATTGGTTTTTTTTTTGGCTATAGGAGCCTTCATTGGTACTAAAGCTAATGATAAAAATTCAAATGATATTAAGCTCCTAATTAATATGGAACCAAATTTGCACAAATTCAACCCAATTAAAATCATAACAAACAGAGCAATCTACAATCATCTACTTAAGGTATGAAGGGCACATCCACGATATAATCATATTAAATTCCACCAAGTTTTTTAAGATACTTAAGTATTATGAAAGAAACTCCAATTTAAAATATGTTTTTCAATCACTAAAAGAAATAAGAACCAAATAAGGGATCAATCTGAAGTAGACATTGAGCAACAAATTAGAGTACCATCAGGAACAACAAGTGAGAGGAAATAAAGGAAGGGGAAATAATAGAGGAAGGATGGAATACGTCATTCAAAACCCTATGTTGTTCAAATAAACAAACAAATGAGGAAAGAGAATGTCAAGAGATTAGGGCACAACCAAACAACATAGGCAATTCATCACAGGAGAACATAAATAAGGGAAATAATTTTGGGGTTGAGGAAAATATTATCAGATTACAACAATGTAAAATATATGTGAAGCAAAATCTATTCATAGAAGATATCAAAGAAAATGTGATGGTATATAGAAGGTTAACCCATGACTTGCTTTTAATCCAAAGTGATTTAAGTGACCAATGAACCCTCTGAGACAAAATACACAGAGAGCACCTTTAGAAACCCAATCAAACTGGGGTCCAAGAAAATCGTTTAGAGCAGAACAGTAAGAACACTGGAAACAACACATCTCCACCACTAAAATCTATTTATGGTTAGAAGCAATCATACATAGAAAACAAATTTATATCAACTCACAAGAAAGACTAATGGAGGAGCCATATATTAGACAAGTGAATCTTAACAAACGGTAAGAAACTAATAACCCAATAGGAGGTAACACAAATAATTCAAAGGAAGAGATAGAGTAGATCATAACAAAATCAAGCAATATGGAAATTGAGCCAAAACAAAATAAAGAAGGTATGATAAGCACGGGTGCATTCAATCCACAAGATAAAATTAGAGTAGAGAATGCAAAAAATGAAATTGCAGCTAATTTGGAGGAAAATAATAGGCAGAGTAGAGATAAGAATGAAAACATTTCATTGATTTCTAATAGTAGTAGAGTGGATACACCAAAAGAAAATATAAAATCGTTAGAGAAACAAATCAACCCAACAACTTAGGAAATAGAAAGACGGTCAGATAATGCAACAACAAATTCAAAAAAGGAAAAATAGGAAAATAATCAGACGCTATACAAGTTATAGAAAACATCAAGAGGAGGCAGACATCCCCTCGAAGAAGAAAATATGTTTGGTAATCAACAAGGAATAGAAGGGCGAAAGGAGAAAAAGTTTAATTCTAATCTCGAAAAAGAGTGAAATTAGAACAAACAATATTCAAAATCAATTAATAGAAGTTGAGAAAACAATATTGAACAAAGTAAGTATAGTGGATCAACCTGAATCTCCTATACCTTTGGATGAAATTGACTTTGATGAAGAAGACTTCCATGAGGATCTCAACGCCAAAAAATAAAGTAAAGAAGTGATGAAGGAAAAAATATGGCTTATTGAAAGAATCATGGAAATGAATAAGGACGAATTTGAAGATGAAAATTTAGAGGATAATATAGAAACCACTATTTAAAAGATACCAAGGAAAATAGTGAATCAATATTGCATAAAAACATAGTCTTAGGCACCCTCGAGAAATGGGGGAAGATAAACAATCAAATATAGTAACAATAAAAGAGTATAAGAATGCAAAAGAAAAGGAAATAATATCTAATTCACCTTGCCAAGAGAAAAATGAAGGTGATTGTAGATATATTCCTATTGAGGCGAAGACATTTCTAAGGGAATCTAAATAGATAAATCAAGAAGAAATACTTGATAAATGGGGCTTGGATAATCTGGATAGGAATAAAACATGAAAATTATGAAATTGGGAGGAGTTCAGGATCCACAAATTACAAGAACTTCAACAAGATATAGATAAAATAAATGGAGTAAATAATCAAATTAAGAAACAATAGACAAAGATACAGACGAGGATGATAGAAGAATTAACAACAAAATTATGAAAGAATTAGAAAAAAATAAAATTAGATAAAGAGGAAGATGAGTCTATTGCTACAAGTTTGCAAAACACTATTAAAAATCTAGAACACCTTGGTATTGTAGCAAATTTGCAAGGCTTAGAATATCCAAAATGTGGAAAACAAAGCAAAAAAAGAGGAATAAAATTCTTTGCTGAACTTAAAGCAGCTACAAGTCTGATTGGTAACTAGAAAAAGATTAATGATCTCCTGAATGTAGGGAAGGGGAAGTTCCTTCCCATGAAGCCATAAAGCTAACACCATGGAATGTTAGGGGCTTAAATGCCCCCAACAAAAAATGTTTACTCAACCACAATTTAACATTATTTGAATTAGATATAGTATTAACAAAAGAATCAAAACTTAACGAAGAAGAAGGATACAAATTTAGAAGAAAATGAAGTTCTTGGAAAACAAAATTAGTTGACTCAATAGGGGCCTAATGTGGGATTAGTATAATATGAGACCTAAGGAGGGTAGATTTTATTCCTCTTGTGCCCAATAATAATTGGATGGGGAGAGTAAAAAGCTTCAAAAGTGAAACTCAATTCCTACTTATTAATGTGTATGGGCCAACACCAACAATGAATAAGAAATAAATTTGGAATGAGATTAGAAATTATTTAGAGTTAAATCCACAAGAAAGTGTTTTCATTAGGGGAGATTTTAATGCAATCTTAGATTTAGGAGAAAAAGTAGGTGGATCCACGACCATTTACTAGGTTATGTTAGTTTTTAAAGCATGGTTTGCAAAAGATAACCTTATTGACATTCCAACATCCAACATGGTCTTCACATGGAATAATAGGCAAGATGGCTTTTTTAATATAGTAGAAAGATTGGACAGATTTATATTTAAAGGATTTTTTTTTTAATCATCCTTTCAAGACAACTGCTCCCTAATGCAATATTTGATCACTATCTGGTTAAACTCTAAATAGGTGAATCACAAAAACCATCAAAAAATTCATTTAAGTGTGAAAAAATGTGGTTTCTAGAAAACCAATTTCTTAATAATATATATATCAATGGTGGCATGAAGAAAAACTTGAAAGATCAAGGATGTTTTGTTTCATAGCCAGATTGAAATCATAAAAAGTAAAAATAAATAAATGCAATAAAGATTATTTTTAATAGCATATTTAAAGAAAAAATAGAGAATGGAAAAACCTAAAAGAATAAATCATTAGGGTAGGAATGGATAATGAAAAATATATCAAAGAATAAAATTTCTAGCTAAACAAGAAAATCTCCTAGCAAAAGAAGAAATATTTTTCAAACAAAAATCAAGAGAAACATGGTTGTTAGGAGATAGAAATACAATTTTTTTTCATAATAGTACGATTAATAAGAGAAATATTAATAAAATAACAAAAGTCAAGGACAGTTCAAGACGGGTAATTGAAAATCCATATGAGATAGCAGAAACCTTTGTGGATTATTATACAGACCTCCTTAGTAATTTTGAATCATCAAATTTAATAGCTCATAATAAGATGTTAGCCTCTATCCCAAAAATAATAACTATAGAAAATAATAAGAACTTAAATAAGCAATTTACCAAAGCAGAAATTAAAGATGCCTTTTTCAACTAAACCCTGATAAATCTTCAGGCCCTGATGGCTTTCAAGCCTTTTTATTTCAAAATTTTTGGGATATTTTGGGAGATGACCTTTGGAAGGCTATTGAGGCAACTAGGAACTCCAGATCCCTTCTAACTAAAATTAACAGTACATTCTTAACTTTAATTCCAAAGAAAATTGAACATATGGATCCAAAAAACTTCAGGCCCATAGCCTTATGTATTACAATCTACAAAATACTCTCAAAAGTGTTAGAAAAATGAGGGGAGCAAGGTGGGGGGGGGGGGGGGGGGGGTGTGAATCAATTATCTTCAATTCTCTCCAATTCTCTCACAATCCCTTCAACATTTCATCACCATCAAAGCAACATAAACATTACCAACTTCACATTTCACATAAATTTTCAATCATATTTCTTTCAACTTCATCACCTCTCAAACAACATCACACTGAAATCATCTACTTTGAACCAACCTAAAATTTCCATTTTCTCCTCCTTATAGATTTCTCAACACTTCTAGATTCTTTCATCGTTTGCTGCTTAATCAGAATTGTCAATCTTAGGTTTACAACTAAATTTCTTGATACATTGAATTTAGACATATAGAAGACATAGATTTACATAGAACATTGTGTCCATCCTTCTTCAACTTCCTTCGTCAGATCCTTGTTGATTTTCCTCCAGCTTTGATCCTCCAACAAACTTTGACTCTTGCAATAGACCTTCTCGAACATTTCAAATTCTATCATAAGTCGGCCCCATATTCCAATATCTCAATCTTGTTCACCTAGTTGTCACTCAGTAAGCATTACATTTACTCAGGAAACAAAATACTTGGTTAACATTGACTTTCTTGGGCAACACCGCATTCTTCATTCCTCTTTACTATTGCTCAGACAATATTGTTGTCACTTAGTGAATACAATCTCCATTCATTAATCTAGTGACTTGGTTAAGCTTGTGATCTTCAACATATTACAATAATACATGATGGTAAAACAATCAAACCAATATTACATAATCATTGTCCAACTTATTCAAGTACCCATTGAATACCTTACACATAAACTCTATCTTCATCATACTTTTTTCAAATCCTCTTCATCAATCAAATGATATGGTACTTTCCTGAGTTAGCATAATGTCTAGTCAATTAAGTCTTTGATATCAATGACAATATAACAATTGATATGACTCTTTTACATACATTAATAACATCATCAATTACAATATCAGTTGGGCTAATAATCTCCCCCTTTGGCATCGATGTAAATACAAAACATAAGATTTTATATTACAAAACATCACATAAGATAATCAAATGTATGTATTGACAATCAACACAACCTTGCAATTCCGGTTCTTTAAACTGTTACTCATTCTGTATCTTTAGCAGCAACAAAACTTCAACATCTTCAACATGACTCCCCCTTTAAAAATGATCTATTATTCAAGTTCAGTTGTTAGTTTTTTTTCATTTAATTATTATCTTTATTCAACATATTCTTTCAGGTTTAGTCTTTTGTCTTCTTCATTTGATTATTCTCTTTATTCAACATATTCTCCCACTTTCAATATATTCTTGATTATCTCCCCATTTGACAACAATGCCAAAGGTCATTATAAAATTTGATATGAAACTTATAAAAACCTTGTAATTACCTTTGTACCTTTCATGTACAGATTACATTAAATTCATCATAGTTAACTTCACAACGTTAGAAATTCTTCTAAAGTGTGAAAACTTCTGCATCAACCCTATAAATTTTATTAATTCATTCATGAATTGATGCAACATGTAGGTTTACTTAGTGAATTTTGGATAAGGGTAGGACCCCTAGCTTACCTCTTAGATACTCAAAAGTATCCTTTCGCAATGACTTGATGAATATCTCCGTAGACTTTACATAGTGAAGCCTCACTTGTTTTTCTTAAACTTGCTCCCTCAAGTGATGCTACTTGATAGAAATGTGCTTTTTCTTTGCTTGCACTATATATATATATATATATATATATATATATATATATATATATATATATATATATAACACAGTAAATAGTAACAGACTTGGTTTCTTCTTGCATTCCTTCCAATAGGTATATGATCCACACAATATTTAAACAATTGATTACAATCACCATATCAATAATAAGAGATATGACTAATCAATGAAGAAGTTAGTTCCTAAATGATGCAATTAAAGTGAAAGAAGTTATTGTGAATATAAACAGGAGATGGTTTTGAGAGGAAAACCCATTATAGCCAAGTGCAACATAAATGAAGACATTTTATTATCTTTCCAAATTGGGAAACACATAAAAATACATATGGGCATTGATTATGGAAGAAAGAAGATCATGAGATATATATCAGATATTCATAGGACAAACTCACACCAGACTAGATTTATATATTCATAAATAGAGAGGAAAATATCGAAGGTCAAGAACTAGGAAGACTCATTGATGATCTCACCTACTACTAGAGTTAGAAGATCACTGGAATAAAATTACTATTTTGATTCAAGGAGATAACAAATAGATGAATGATAACATATTCTTAATCAAACTATATGTTAAATAATAAAAGAGTGGGGATTCTACATTGTGGTAGTGATAATAACCAATGTTTCATTCCCACGAATCGACTTTAGAGAGGAGATTTTCCATTCTCAAATAAACTAAGAAGGCATTTTATGATTTGATGTCTATCAATCTTCATGTGTAGATAATTAATTCTCATCCTTAAGTATTACATGTATCTACTCATTGTAATCTCTCTCTTATTTGTAATTCTATACATGTATTAGAAGGCTATTTCTCTTGATCTTTTCCTTTGTCTCTAGGGACATTCTTGTGAGAACATAAGTTTGGTACTTTATACATGCTACCAAATACTATGCAGACTTAATCTTATGATAGTATCTCCAAAGATTCTTTTAAATCTAGAACTCATTAATTATCTGTTGATTAGGCTAGATAAAATGAGACTCTTGAAGCAAATATCTTTAATGGTTAAGATTATGAGTATCCTTCTATATAAAGAGGGAGTTTGTCACTTCAGTAGAGCCAGCCTTGTACAAGGAGGTTAGAAGGTTGATATCAGATTCAAAGGGAGTTTGGAATTCTATCATAATCAACCTTGAATAGAAAAAGTCAACATATTGAGAGGGAGGAGTTTGATGTGAAATTCCTTGTAATGCATTCTTCTTTGGGAGAGAGAAGTTTGAGGTGAAAACCCTTGTTCCACCCTCTAGGAGTACCTATGGTGTGTCCACCCTCTAACTTGTTTCATGATGGATATCATGTGAGTTACTACATAACTCTCTTGGAAAAAATCATGAGAGGGGATGATCTTTCATCGATGTTTGTGTTGTGAGGTTGTTATTGTAAGTTGGCAATTTTAACAATGGCTTGAACTGTTATCATGATGGATACTACATTAAGTTGTTGTCCTAGAATGGGTCAAAGATCATGATAAAAAATGTATCATGATAGAATAGATTAAGTTGTTGTCCCATAATGTGTTAGAGATCATGATACTTGTCATGACAGACTACATTAAGTTGTGGTCCTTGAAATCATGACTGTTATTGAATAGACTACATTCAATTGTTGTCCTAGAGTGTGTCAAAGATCGGATAATACATATCCTTCTAGGATATTACTTTAAATTATTGAGATTATGATTATTATATGATAAACTACATTCAGTTGTTATCCCAGAGTGTGCTGAAGATTAGATAAAATATATCCTTCTAGGATATTACTTTAAGTTTCTTAGATTATGATTATTATTTGATAGACTACATTCAATTGTTGTCTCAAAGTGTACCAAAGATTAGATAACACATATCCTTTCTAAGATATTATTTTAAGTTTATGAGGTTATGATTTTTATGATAGACTACATTCAGTTGTTGTCCCAAAGTGTACCATAGATCAAATAACACATATCCTTCTAGAATATAACATACTCTCTTAGTAGGCATCATGATCTTGATGCCAATGCACATAGCAATATAATATCAATATGTTGAAGATCATATGATTGATATTCGTTGTTGAATCATACTTCCATTGTTATCAAAATATAAAATCTATATTTGTTGGATATATGTTGATGTATTTAAAATATGTCATTCCAAGAATATCATAATGAGATGATACCTCTCTATATACTTGAGAGAATAATTTGTTCTATAATAATCCTCCCTAGCTAAGAGGGTGTGTTAATATTGTCTAAATTTTTATTAACTAATAAACCATGGAGACGTGCCTCTTCATGAGACATGTCTCCTCTACACATATTTATCTACATTCAAATCTTTATTTGGAACACACTAAAATAATGACAATGTTATTACATTAGCAGAAAATGATCTTGAAATTAACACTTTTATACAATAAATTGTTCCTCTTAAGGTTGGAAATGAGGAAAAATTGTCTTCGCATGGTTATGTAAAGGAGAAGATGATGATAAATAATTAAAACATAATGGAATATTAGCTAAAAAATATGGAAAAGGCAAAAGCCATATTGGAAAGAATGATAAGGGTTTATTTGAACCTATACAAGTTGAATTTAGAAATCCAAAGGATAGAATAGGTATAGGCTTCAAAATGTAGTGATATTCCATCGTAGAGTTAAGACAAATGCACATGTTCCTAAGAATCATGGTGAATAATTGGAAGAGAAAGACACATTTCTGTGTCCTATTCTAGTGGAAATCTCTCATTTTCTTAATGACAATATATAACATCATCCAAAAGTAATCACACCTAAAGATATAGTGAATATGAACATGACGCTTCAAATGTAGAGTTGCAATGAAACAATTATCTAATATCCAAACAAACAACCTTGAGTATTAAGGAGATCTATATAGACCTCAACACTTTGAAAGACATGAAGCTAAAACATCAAAACAACAAGATACACTAGAAATACTTGATCAATAATACGTAGCAAAACAAGCCAAAGGAACAAAAACTGCAAGTGATCAAGAATAGGTAGTAGAACAAGATGAAGGACCAAGAAAATGCAAGTAATCAATAAAATGAATGATCTCAAGAGAATAGTGAAGAAGACGAAGAATGGGTAGTTATGACTGTAGATGAATATTTTGATTTTTCTCCTAAAATTCAAACAAATTCCCATGGATATGAGTTTGACTCACTATTTGAAGAAGCTACTAATAAAGATGTAGATGTTGTACACATTATGCATGCCAACTCGAGGTAGGTGAAGGGTCTAGTGCTAGATTAGATGAGTTAGTTTTCAACAATATTAATGTATTATCTACTGATAAGTTAGAACTTCTAATAGTATTAAATTAATCTTGAAATTGACTTATTAATCTTGAAATTGAAATTGACAATAGATTCCTTATCCCTCATGTATCCAAGCTCATTGAATGGATCTCCAATGCTCAATATACTAAAGTACCTATCTATTAGAATGGTTATGCCTTAGTCTATTATCTAAACATCATTGAATCCATAAAATCTTCCATCAATGAACAAAGCATGAATATGACAAAAGTGGACATAAAATATCTCAGTCTAAAAAATAAAAAGAAAGAGAACAAAAAATCATGGAGGAAACCACATTATGGTGGTGTCATAACCAAAAATACTAAAAATAAAAGATGTATATGAAGGTGAAAACCTCCTAGATGTACCTTACGATGAGATGCTTGATGTCCTACTGTGTTACTTCTAAGAGAAATCATCAATGCTAATAGAACTAACACACCCAATAAATATGAGAACATGGGAGACACCACATACCATAAATATAGCTCAATCACTACCAAAGGAAGAAAAGAAAGAACTAACACATTTTTAAAGAGAAGAAGTCATATTTTGCATGGATATACTCAAATATGTGAGGTTTAGACCTAGATATTATCATGCATCATTTATCTATTGTATCAAGAATCAAATCTATGTAATAGAAGATAGGAAAGATGCATCCTCATATGCCATTGCTAGTAAAAGTTGAGATATCTCTTAAAATCATAATTCATAGAGCTACAAACTATGCTAAATGGATTTCTAATATTGTGATAGTATGAAAAATAGACAAATCAATCAGTGTTTGTATAGATTTAGAGACTAGAATAAGGCATGCTTAAAAGATGACTGTCCACTCCAAAACATTTATATGATAGTGGACATGATTGTTTGTTATGAGATGTACTCTTTGATAGAAGGATTTTAGAGATACAATCAGATAAATATATTACAAGAAGATCAAGAAAATATAGCTTTTACTTGTTCTTAGGGAACATTTTGTTAGAATGCCATATATTTTTTCTTAAAAATTCTGGAGCTAAATTTCAAAGTGCTTGATGACATTATTTCATGATATGGTACAAAAAAACATGGAGTATTATGTGGATGACACTCATGATAAATCCATATGACAGAGGAAACATATGGAAGATCTAGGCTTGATTGTTGATTGCATGGAATATTTCAAACTAAGGTTAAATCTTAAGAAGTGTGCATTTAGAGTTGCATTAAAAAACATTCTAGGTTATATTATATCAACTAAAGGGATTGAGGTAGATCTAGCAAAGGTTTAATATATCATGAAAATGCAACCTCCAAAAAGCATAATATAGATGAGATGACTCTAAGGAAGACCACTATTTATCAAATGGTTCATCTCTAAACTAGTAAAGAAATCACAATTGTTCACCAAAACACTCAAGAAAGGGGTCACCTACAAATAGAACAAAGAGTGTGAGAAGATCTTAAGTTGGATAAAAGAGAATATTTCAAATCCACCAATGTTGATTTCTCATATCTAGAGGAGACCATTCATCCTATACATCTCATCCATGGCTACATCACTAGGGACATTCTTAACACAATAGGATGAGAATAAGAAAGAACATGCTATATACTATATCAATAGAACTTTGGTCTCTTATGATATGAATTACACAATCATTGATATGTCTTTCTTGGTTATTTTATTTGCTTCAAAAAACTTGAGACACTACATGCTTTCTCATTATATCAAACTTTTTGCAATTGATCATTTGAAATATCTTTTGAATAAAGCAACACTGATAGGAAAGTTAGGTAAATGAGTCATTATCCTTAGTGAATTTGATATTGAATATGTTGACCAAAAATCTATTAAGGGATAAATTATTACTCATCAATTATATTTGGCACCACTACATGATGATCTATCTTTGAACATTTAATTTCTAGACGATTCTAAAATACATCTCAAACTACATACATGAATGACATTCTTTGACAATTCTTTTACACAAGGATCTATTGCTAGAACTCTGTTTATTACACTTCAACAATACTCACTTTCCAAGGCATACAAGATACTTTTTCCTTGTATCAACAATATTGTAAAATATGAAACCTTGGTTAGTTGTATTAAAATAGCCATTTAATGGAAGGTGTACAAGAAACACATCTATGCAGACTCATTGTTGGTTAACAATCAAGTAAATGATGTCTATCAAACAAAAGATGAAAAATTACTTCCTTATTTAAGATGATGGTAGATGATATGAAAAATTACTTTCTCTAAATTAATTTCCAGAAAATTCCTCAAGAAGACAACAAAGTGTCAAATGCCTTGGAAACCCTTTCCTTGGTGCTATACGTACAAGATAATGAATTATATTATGAATTCTTCGTGGAGTGCACTTCTTAGATATTCAAGATGGGATTTTTGTACACCTTGAGCACTTACATAGATACTGGACACATGCCTTGCAAATCTCCCTTGGTTCCTTCTAGGTGGGCTAGCACAAACTTTGGATCCAGGTCGATCACCATATTGCTATAGAGGATCGAGTGTGTAGACTTTGTACCTTAGTAGAGGCAAAATCTGAGATCCATTTCCTTTTCTGATGCCCCATATACTATGAGATTAGAGGGAGATTTTATTTTCTATTTAGAGATTGCAAATCCCTCTCAGATTTTTTCAGGTACATAGATCAGCTTTGCATTGCGCTCTATCTCCACGAGTCCTTACAACTTTGTGACCATACTTTGCAACTATTATTTCCTAGGAGTTAGACCCAGGTACAACTTATTACGACCTTCTTTCCCTTAGCTTTGGCTTGTGGTGTGAAGTGACCGTACAGTTTCCCTAACACGGGCCATTCTAGATCTGTGAGACCCTGTAGGGAATCTCCTCACCAACAAAACTCTTCTCATAGCACTCAACTTCATCATAGGGCCTGTAGTAGCCGCATATATCAATTGTTGTTGGATTTTTTCCCTGTGAGGATAGATTCCTATTCTTTTCCGTGATGTCTCCTACTTTCTTCTTCTTTTGTTGTACTTGTTCTTTTTCAGACACTGTTTGGTGCTTCATTTGTCTGCTTTCTTCTTTGTGTAAGTTTCTAGTCCCATAGACCCACATTGTGGTCTTTTGTTGGAAATTAATAAAATTATCTTATCTTATCTATAAACCATTATTCTCAAGAATACCCATGATGAAGAGTATCTCAAGAGGCAACCTAACTATCTATCTATGATGTACATGAGTGCAATAATAGTGTGGTGGCTCTCAAATGAACATAGTTAGGCAACTCTTGGAAGGTGTACCATAGAATGAGAGATTTAAATGGGTAGATGCAAGAGTACGAATACTAAATAATCAAGTATGCAATGTAAATGCAAATAAATCTAGTAGAAATACATAATCTAAGCTAACAAAGAGTTACAAAAATCTCTAATTAGACTAGGTGAGCTAAGCTATTGCATTAAGGAAATCTAGCGAAGAATGAAAATAAAGAAAAAGTGAGTGCAAATATGCTAAAGAGTGAGCAAGGGAAATTTTAAAAAAATAATAGAGTGCAAGCATAAGGTATGAGAGAGTGTGGAGAGAGCCTCTTTCTAAAAAGAAATGGATGGAAGAGTCTAAGCGGCAAAATCAAGGGTGGAAAATGAGTCCCATGTTGAATTTGTGCACAAGAATCTCAACTAAGAAAGATCAACGGTGGTGTTTAAGAGTAAAAAGATTTGTGGAAGATAATTAAAGTTATTTTAAAACAAAGATTCCTCTCACATAGAACAATGTGCATTCAAGTGTAGACAAGAATGCTTAAAAAAAAAAAATTTAAAATAGGAAAATGTCTTTTCATATGTACACTTAGGAATAAAGGGACTTTGGGGATTTTATTTAATTAAATAAGATTTAGGATAAGGTGGTCAAACCATAGGTTATAATTGAATAATTAGTAAATTGAGGATTTGATAAAAAATAGTGAATGATAAATATGTAGAAATCCATAGAAAGGGGGCTCATAGTCTAGAGGACCATTTTTAGGTGATTTCATTTCCCCCTCTTTGAATAACGTGTGAGAGATATAGGAACACATTATGTCAAAGCATGATGATGTTAAGATTGTAATTAAAGATGAGATAAATCAGAATCTATAATGACAAGATGAGCACTAATAAGTCTAAGACAAATAGTCAAGTTGAGATGAATCAAAACCCATAGTGATGAGATGAGAACTAACCATCAAACTAAATCAAGAACAAGTAGATAAGTTAAGTCAAGATGAATTAGGACCCATAATGATAAGATGAATTCTAACAAGTCCAAAGCAAATTGATGTAGTAGAATCAATATGTAGAATTACAAATGTAATATTCTTGCCCCCTCGAGATCAAAATCAAAATGAAGTAGACAATATGAAAAAATGAGATATATTTGATCAAATTGAGATAAGATAAGGCCCATGAATATAGTTAAGAGATTAAGAACAAATATTGATCATTAGGTGTTGATAATATGCTCCAATTTGACTAAGTTTGACCAAGAAAGATAAAACATAAGAGTCAGGTCAAAGCAAAAAGAATCATGATGAAATGAGGATGAAAGATAGAGATAAATGATGATAAGAAATATGGAAATGATATAGGAGGAAAAAAATATTTCCTCATAAAGATATAAATATTAAGCCTCATAAGGGTCAATCAACTCTAAATAGAAGAATAAAATTTAAATTAGGTAAGGGTCCAATTTTTATAGAAATCCAAAGTGATAAAAAATTATATCAAAAATAGGCCAGAACGATATGTTTGTCTCTCATGTATGTGTAGCTCTATGATGTGATATGGACTTGTGACTTGAATGTTTAGCACTTGGATAGATTATATGATGATGAGATTAACCCCTTGTGGTGATAGGAAAATAAGAAAGGGATGAGATGAAGGATCAAAAGAAGATAAAGACATGATTGAGAAGATGAAAGAGAATGAATGTGGTGACTGATACATCCATGAAAGATAAAGAAGACTCTCTCAATACTCAAGTGCAAAACTAAGCCAGAATGCAAACTATTATAAATGCAAATTGAAATTGTAAGGGTTATATAATAAAGTCCTAGCTTTTATCATTGAGCCTTATTAGGAACATTTTAAGATCATATAATTATTACTAGTGCAAACTATGTGGATATGAATATGATATATATTTGATAGGAGTGTGGGACTCCAACCTATGAATCAAAGACATAAATGTTGAGATGATGATGTAGTTAGATTCCCTAGGTTTTGTGTAGCAAGATTATGTTTACACCAAGACACAAAATGTCAAGATATCCATAAGCACAATCTTGTGAGAGAAAACACAATGAAGAAAAAAGGACATGACTTTTAAGATCCTAAGTGTCAAGGGGGTCAAGCAATATTCTCAAGACACCTAAGATCTAAAAAGTAAACTTGCAGATAGAAACGAAAGGAACACATGCCCCATGCCCCCTATCCTCTAGTTCAATGACATCCTCGAGGGACTAAGGAGGGCACATGCAATGAAGAAATCAACATAAATAACACTTAAAGAGAATAATTCAAGAAAGTCTCAAGAATTTTATTTCAAGTGTTTGTGGGAAAAATTCAAGTTTTAGTCTTTCTAGGACTCATGTGTATAAGTGAAAAATATTGCGACATCCTAGACGGAAGACATAAACACTCATTGCCAAGGGAAGTGTCGAAAAAAACTATTTTAGAGAGCTTCCAAAGAAATGTCAACACAATCAAGAGACCCGATAAGTTGTACAATTTGTGACCCCTATATCTAGATAAGATCAATTGCAAACTAGGAAAGACAAATATATGAGATGGATTAGTTCAATGTGCAAAGTAGTATGCTAATAGAAATAAGTGTGAGGGTCTCAAGAAGTGCTTGTTACTAGGTTTTCACCACTTGGTAGTGTAATACCCCAAAATTGGCTCATTGCCATTATACCAATTCTGGTCTATTTGGATCAATTCTAAGACCTATTCTGATAGGCAATTCTCATTTCGGTACTCGCTACTTGACTTCATTGTCAGATGCAGGAAACCCTAATCTGCATTCATCATACTCATTATTTAATCCCTATAGTATGCACTCATATTAGCCACGTTAAACCTATTTAATTTCAATTTAATTTAATCTAAAGTATTCATACTTTATTAAATTAAATTATCTCCTAAGGCTAATGTACTACGGAATTAAATTTATTTAATTTAATAAATATGCCTATTTTAATTAATTAAATGAAATTATTTAATTAAATAGAAAAGCTATTTCTAATTAATTAAGAAAAGTTATTTAATTGAATAGGAAGCCATTCCTAATTAATTAAATGAAGTTATTTAATTAAATAAGAAAAGTGTCTCTAATTAATTAAATAAAATTATTTAATTAAATAGAAAAGGTATTTATGAGAGCATATCTCATTTTATTAAATTAAATATTGTTTTTAATTCTTCTCTTCAGTTCAAAAATGGAAATTCCTAGATAATTGCTGATCAAATTAGAAGTGACCCAGATCACTTGCTTTCACACTAAAGTCTATCTGAGCTGACTGACTCTTACACTCAGATCTGAGTTAGTTAACTCCCTTTAATTTGGGAATCTTCCACCTTAATTGAACCTCATCTTCAACCCTGACCATTGATTGAAATTGATCTCAACCATTGACGGATTCCAGGAAAATCTATTTAAGAGACCCTCATTTCTTCATTTTGAGAGGATGAATTGGATTGCTATCGAAGTGCTGTTGAAATCCATACTCACATTTGCTCACATTTTGCATATATTTGCATCCTTAGTTTAATTTCATTTAGTATAATATGCATATGATTAATCTAGTTTCCTTTACTTGTTCTTAGATTAAATGCATATCTCATCATAGATTACGTTGCATTCTCACATAGATTAGTTGCATATCAAATCCTTCGTTCTTAGAGGGTCTGGTTGCCTACACCTTGATTCTAAGGATATTAATAGGAAAAATCCCTTTAGATAGGAGGCAACAGGTTGGCTTGCAGGATAAATCTTGGGTGAACAATCTCATGTTCATTCTAGGATGAATCCACATACAATGACCATGTTGAAGTGTGTGTGTTAAATAGAGGCCACATTAATGCGCATACAGGTAGGATTTTTTTAGGACTTTTTATTATTTTTTTTGTATTTTTGAGATGTTTGATTTTTTTTGGTGACAGTCAAAGTGTCTATTGGCTTGGTTTTCACTAAGATGATTAGTTTTTCAGGAACATATTTGATATTTTTTGGATTTTCCCAAGATCATAAAGTATGTACAAAGCTCCAAGTAGCTATAGCATTGGGCATAGAACTTCTTGAGATGCAGTATATTGATAGGCTTGGCGAGCTACTCTCCCTCAGGTGAGGAAAGATGATAAGCACTAAATCCAATAATAGTAGTGATAATACAAGGACCTAACTAGTTGGGTTCAAATTTTCCTTTCTGAGCTCTATTTTGTTGATTCTTTGGATTCTCTCTAAGGACTAAGGTTACCAATTTGGAACTCCATAGGATGAACCTTCTTATTATATCTAGTAGACATCATCTTTTGATATTCTCACATGTGATCAAAAGCAACCTTGCAATGTTCACCTAAGAGTTCAAGTTTTTGAGTTCCCATAGCTCTATAGTCATTATTAGTAATCAATCCCTTCAAAGAGACACATAATGAAGGAATCTCAACCTCTAGTGGTAGAATAACATTATATCCATATACTAGAATAAAAGTTGTAGCCTTGGTAGGCGTATGTATGCTAGTCCTATTAGCCCATAGTTCAAGATTACTCTGTAAGTGCCAATCCCTTCCTAAATTGTGAACAATTCTATGCAAGATCTTTAAAAGTATTTTGTTAGAGGCTTCAACTTGACCATTCCCTTGAGGATAGTAGATAAAAGTCTAGTGTTTTTTTTCTCTTAAATTTCTTGCATAGTTGTCTAAGATCTTTATTCCTAAACTATCCTCCATTATCGATGACTATAGATAAAAGAATGCCATAGCAAAAAATTATGTGATTTAGTATGAAGAGGGACACATGCTTTCCAATAGAAGCATAAAGAGGGACAAATTCAACCCACTTCATAAATTATTCAGTAGCAATGATAATATATTTGTGTCCGCTAGAAGAGATAGGATTTGATCTTTTCAACTAAGTTGAAAGCCCACTACTAAAAAGGATAGTGTTTAGTAGAAGGTATCAACTCACATTTGGGAGCATGAATCAAGTTACCATGAAGTTGACATTTCTTGAAAGGATTAGCATAATTCACAACATCTCCTTGCATAGGAGGCCAATAGTAACCAATTCTAAGCAATTTTCAAGATATCACAAGGCCATTAGAGTGAGACTCATAAATTCCATCATGGAATTCTACTCGCACTTGTTCAAACTCATCCTTTTATAAGCACCTAAGAAGAATTTCATCCAAACCCTTTATAAATAAGTCACTAGACATGAGGGTGTAGTGGGAGGCATTATGAATGCATTTTCTTTTCTCACTGTGGGTTAAGTTTTTAGGCATGATTTGGTCATGCAAGTAAGAGTAAATAGTCACATAACAAGAAGATTCATGACCAAAAATGGTGCAAATGACTCAGGCATTAGGGGAATGATTAGTTGGGTAATGTAGCTTTCTAGCCAAATTCAAATTTAGACTCATGCTCTTGTAGTTGTGGACTGTATGCCAAGGTAGCTATAGCATCAACAAATTTATTCTTAGCTTTAGGAATCTGTTGAAATGTAACAAAAGTGAAGTAGTTCCTAAAAGCATCAATAAATCTCTTGTAAGGGATCAACTTATCATCTATAATCTAGTAGTCATTATTGATCTGATTGATAACCAACTAGGAGTATCCAATGATGTTTAGTTTTGTAATCCTCCATTCAATTGATAGCTTAATCTCATTTGTAAGAGCCTCATATTCATCTATGTTTTTGGTACCAGGAAACAACTTGTAGGATTTAGGAATAGTGTGAGTATGAGGGGTAACAAACAAGATACAAACAACAATATCATTTTAAGTGTGAGATCCATTGAAGAACATATTCCAAGTTCTCTTAGTGGCATACATGATAGATGAATCTATAAATTTAGCTTGTATAGGAGCACTGTCTTGGAGTGGAAAATTAGCTAACTAATTAACAATAGCTTTTCCTTTGATAACTTTAACATCAACATATTGAATGTCAAATTTTGAGACAATTATCATCCATTTAGCAAGTTGACCAATAAGAGAAACCTTACTTAAGAAGTATCTGAGAGGGTCAATCTTGGAAACCAAGTGTGTAGTATGAGAATGCATGTAGTGCCAAAGATTTTAAGATGTAAACACCACAATGAGGAAATATTTCTCAATGTTTTTATAATTAACCTCACAAGCCACTAATGTTGTCTAGATGTAGTATATAGCTCATTCATTTACATTTTTATCATGTTGTGCCAGTATGCTCCCAAGGAAGTAGTCATAAATGAGATGTACAAAATCAAAGGTTTTCCTAGGGTAGGAGGCATAAAAATAGAAGGTTTAGCCAAGTATTCCTTAAATTAATCAAGGTTCTTTTCACATCCTTTGTTCCATACACATTCAAACCCGTCATGCATGTTATTTTTGGAAGGTTGTGATTTTTCATATAGTTTAAAGATAAACCTCCTAATTGATTTAAGAACTACTACATTTTGTACTAATTTCCTATGGTTGTTTGTCACTCCCACCAACTAAGATTTTTTAGATGCTGGATGAAACTGGTTGTCGCTGAAAGGGCATCGAACTTTTTGATGCTATTAGTCTATGTCAGACACTTGACACCATTTTTTCCTGGAAGACTATAGGAAAGTCAAAGGTTATGAGATTAACTTGACTAAAAAATATTCCATTAGGGGTATGACATTCTAATCAAAACATTTATTATATTCGTCAATAGGCCAATAAAATGTAGGGCATCATCATCAAAAAAACATCATAGATTATTACATTGGAATCACATATCCAACAAACTATGTGTAGTATAATTATGTTAGGCAAATGATTTAAGAATTAACAATCTTCATGTTTGTAATGGTATAGTATTCTCCCATTGTGAATCAATTTCTTAACCTATTTGACTTGAAAAATTTAGAAATGTTATAAAATAATGCACAAATGATTAGATGAGGAGTGCTAATTGTACAAGTGGCATATATATCCAACATGAAGTGTCAATATTGGAATGAGGATATAATCAAAGAAATTTATGTAAGAGATTGCATTAATTTGTTGTGTAAACATCTTTAAGTTGATCCTCATTCTAATATTGAGACTTCAGGTTGGATATATGCCACTTCTACAATTAACACTCCTCATCAAATTGTTTGTGTTTTATTTTATAACTTTTATGTAGTTTTCAAGTCAAAGCTTAAGAGATCGGTTTACAATGGGAGAATAATATATACCACTACGAATAGGAAGATTTTCAATTCCCAAATCATTTTCTTGGCACAATTATACTATGCACAAGTTGTCATACTTTTAACAAAGAGAATTGAAACAATCTAAAAATTCAAAGAAGATAGAACAATAAGTAGTATGAAAGCACATTATGGAAGATAAGGAAGGCCTTGCTGAAATATGTCTTTCACCTAAATTAGTAATAGGTAATGATAAAAAGGAAATTAGTCCAATGCCTACACCTATGGATCAACAATATCAGATTCTCATTGATCCTAAAAAAATCAGCTTCAGGTGATGACTTTATTTGTAGAAAATATCTTCCTTTAAATTTTCCATCTATCATGAAACAATTTTATTTGATGATGATACAAAAGATTCAGTAGCTATTGGATGCGACTTTTCGACAATGACACATGGTGATGGAAATACAATTATGTTGGAACCCTTGTAGATACCAACAACTCCTTCAAAGGATATAACCTTTAGTTGTGAGAATGTTAGTGAAACTCTCATGAATGATGCAATTGATATTGATAGAATTCTAAAGAATATTATTTGAGAGGAAGGAGGTTGATCATGTGATAATATTTTTTAGCATGCCATCAAATCAAAATATGAAACTTTTAAACACTATAAAATTAATAAAGGAAGAAATGAAGAAATATGCAATCCAATGAATTAGTTTGATGCAAATACTAATCATTCATGGCCTCATGACTCTTATAGCTGAGGTCATTGTTTGAAAGATTCAAATGATGAATTCTACTATGCTCAAGGTAATTATATGAAAAATCCGAATGATGAGTACTACTATGACTCAACATTTGTACAAATTTAAGTTTCTTCATGCCATGAGTTATATAAGGGTTGCCTAATTTTTTGGTTTATATCTTTCACTCCAAACTGTCAAGAAGGCCTTCAAAAAAAGGAATTTTGAATGCTTGAAGAGTTGCCAAATGTTTTGACCAATAATATGCAGGATGCCACCAATGTAATTCAAGAGAGTTTACAAATCTAAGATGAGATATGTATGATCATTATAAAGTCTCATGCCTTGTACTTAATCCGAATGGTTGGATTTTTTGTTGTGTGGTCCATTTTTGACATGTTTCAGTGTTTCTCCAATTAGCTTATTTTTTGACTCTTATTTATGTGACTCTATTTACCATGTTGGATAATGCATTGATCCTTAACCCCATGAAAGACACCTTTTAGAAAGTCATTGTAGAGTTTGAACTGTACTTACTAAATTTACTTGTGGAAGTTTTCTCCCACAATGGGTTTCTAATATAAATATAATGTTAACGTGATGTTCTTCAAATTGTTTCTTTCCATTAAATTTTCAAAGTTATCTCACACTATACACCTATTTCATTTCTAACACTATGTCAACTAAAAGAACATATATAGGCTGATTTAATCAGAAAAACAATATTTCATAAGACTTACGTCAGAATATATAAGTTGGTTTTAAACATTACAATATCATTGGATGAATATTTGAGTAGTAACTAGACTGCCCAGTGTTTGCAAATTATAATTACAAGTGATAAAGTTATATATGATTTTGGGTGCAACAACAATGATGTAAACAATTGATTGATGAGGATAGTGAAAATGTTGAAGTCAAAAAAATTGCTACTTTATGATAGTCATCCATACAAAAGATCAATTTCATTAAATGATAAACCAAGAAAGTCTAAAATGCATAATAAATAGTTGTAAAATATCAATAATCAGGAGAGAAATATACGTTAAACTAATAAGGTTACATGCCCCACCCCCTTCCCCCTCCTAACATAACTTTGAATTCCCCATTAACATCTAACATTCATTCATTCTTTCATCCATTAATAAAATATAATATTCATTCATTATCACATGAAATAAAATGAATTATGAGCATCTATAAAGTAATCTCGTAATATCTGACAAAGCTAACATGTAACACTCATTCTTTAACATTCATAACATTGCCACATAAACACATAGCATTCAATAAAATGTGAAATAAGGTATGTAAACATACCTCAACCAATTATAATCAATTTTGGATCAGCTACCAAATTAATTTTGAATTTTTTTCTCATGAAAAATCATAAAATGTAAGAACAATTATGCCAAAAAGAGCGTAAAAAGATGATAATCGTCCACCAAATTTTTTAACACTCTTTTGGCACAATTATTCTTACAATTCTTTTTTGCAATCTCCAACTGGTTAGTATGTTTTTTGAAAAGTTATTGGTGGACTATGAGCTAGACAAAAGAAAAATATAAAACTTGAAAAAGATGTATGTAAATATAATTAATTTTTAAACTCCAATTTGATAAACTTAAAAAGAGAACCACAAAATTAGAAGAAACTACTGTAGTTTTTACTATTTGTAAGTTATTTTTACAAGTAATAAAGCTACATATCTTTTATTTTGGGTGCACAAACAATGGATGCAAATAGTTGATTGATTGGGATATTGTGAATGTTGAAGACAAAAAAATTGCTACTCTGTGATAGCCATCCTTACAAAAGATCAATTTAATTAAATGATAAACCAAAACAAGTCTAAAATGTATAATAAAGAGATGTAAAATATCAATAATGAGGAGAGAAACATACCTTAAATTGATTCTAGGTGCACAAGCAATGGAAATAAATTATTGAATAGAAATTCACATTTTGAATCATGATTATCTATTTTGGGCTTAAGAGATGATAAAAAAACCTAGAAAGGGTATCTATAGAAGAGAAAAATCTCATATTAACATCTAACATTCATTCATTCTTTCATCCATTAATAAAATATAACGTTCATTCATTATCACACGAAGTAAAAAAAAAATGAGCATCCATAAAGTAATCTCATAATACCCAAAGCTAACATCTGACATTAGTTGATTCTTTAACATTCATTAGAAGTAACACATAAATACATAACATTCATTAACATGTGAAATAAAATATTTAAACATATTTGTACCAATTATGATTCAATTTTGGATCAGCTACCTTAATAGTTTTGGATTTTGTTCTCTCCAAAAACCATAAAATGTAAGAACAATTGCGCAAAAAGGTGAAGATCATGTAGCAATGATTTTTATGCTCATTTGGCACAATCATTCTTATAATTTTTTTGGTTTAATCTCCAACTGGTCAGCATGTATTTTGAAAAATTATTGGTGGACTATGAGCAAGGCAAATGAGAAATACCAAACTTGAAAAAGATGTACATAAATGTAATTAATTTTTAAACTCCAATATGACAAACTTGCAAAAAGAACCATAGAATTAGAAGAAACTATTGTGGTTTGTACTATTTTCAAATTATAGTTACAAGTGATAAAGATACATACCTTTAATTCAAGGTGCACAAAAAATTATACTTATTATATAAACAAGTTCAACCCCACATGTGATCAATTCCAAAAGGTATACAATAGGGCCAACGTTTCTTGGAGAGATAAAAATCTTAATGCACAACTCAAAACCAATTCTCATCAACTATGATGTGAAACTTGGTTATGGAAAAGGCCAAAAGAGTTTGGGGAAGAAAGATTTTGCACTCTTTGCAACTGAGAAACACTCTATGTTAGAATATGAGGCATACAAAGACATTGGGTTCAAATTTGTGGATATTATTGATGCAGGAGCAACCTAGGTTGCATTGTTATCCTGCATGTTTACCTTGTTCCTTGGTTGTTGTCGAGTTGCAATGCCTTGCATTGTCGAGTTCTTGAGGATGCCAAGTTCATAATGGTTGCTAAGTTCTTGGATGCTGAGTTCACACTGTTTACCAAGTTCCTAGTGTTTGCTAAGTTCATGGTTGATGTCAAGTTCATAGTGGTTATTGAGTTCATAGTTGATGTTGAGTTATTAGCACTTCTGAGTGACAGTATTATTTCGGTTTTTTTGATCAAGTTTTCTGTGTCTGGTTCCTTTTTGGGTCAACCTTACTTATTTAATTTCACGATATATATTTGTTGAGAGCTAACTTGTGGCTTGGTTTGCATTTAATGTAAGGGTTTATTTAGTTGGTAATTTGTAATAGGCCAACTTGTGGCCATGCATGTATTTAAGGAAGTCTTGGGTTGAGTCTTAGGGAGAGAGAGAGAAGGAGGAGAAGAAGTGAAGTTGGAATGCAAAGTTTATCATTGAAGATTGAAGTTTGAATTGTAATGTTGGCCATAACCCATTAGGCCTTACAGTTGGGCATGTATATTGATGATTTGATGCATCTATAAAACACTTTGGCTCTTCTATCTCCTTTGGTTGTTATTTTTTGTGTTATTTTTCCATTGTGCTTACTCTTGAAGGTGAATTTGATGGATGGGTGGGCCTTTGGCCCTAGTTATCTCATGTCCTTCATGTGTTAGGTGGATTCAGAGCTTGAGGTTTGTCCTTGTAGAGATTGAATCATGTAGGACCTTGAGTTGATTTGGTTGTGGGGGGTGGGAGACCTAAGGATTTAACCTAAAACTTGTAAAGAGTTATGATCTTGTAGGAACTTTATTGTAAAGATGGTTTGAGGTAGAGAAAATGCTTACAATGTTGTATTGGATACATTGAGACAAATTTTAGCCAGAATAGATGTTGTGGAGATAGCCCACAAGAGAGGAGTACACCTTGATGATGTGAGTGATGATGAAGTAGTAGCACCAAATCCTAATCTAGAACCTGAAGAAGATCAAGATGAGGCAAGATTATTGAGAATATTATCTAAGGGAAGTTCAAAACCTAGTGTAGAAGTTATTCTTTATGATGGAAAATTGGATACCAATGTTGTGTTGGATTGGATCTATAAAATGGAGAAGTTCTTTGAGATAAAAACACTCCTGATAATTGGAAGGTGAAAATTATAGTTACTAGGTTGAAAGGTCATGCTTCAATATGGTGGGAGCATTTGCAAATTGATAAAAAAATAAGATGAAAGGATAAGATCTGGAGTTGGCCAAATAGGGTGAACAAGGTAAATAAAAAGTTCCTTCCTACTGATTACCAAGTTAGCTTGTTAATAAAGATGCAAAATTTGAGACAAAGGGACATTCTTGTAAATGAGTATATTAAGGAATTCTATAGATTAGACATTAGATCTAGACATGTGGATCATGATGTTGATAAAATTTCAAGGTATATAAATGGATTGAGATTTGGGATTCAAGATGAGATAAGTTTTGTGAAATTCGAAACTGTGGAGGAAGCATATCAATATGCCTTGAAAGATAAGGAGATATTGATGGAGAAGCATGAACAAAGACAAAGAGGTAGAGGTAGATCTTATGGAGAAGGTGATAGATCTGACAATTCTGTTCAAGAGAAGGGAAAATTTGAATGAAAGAATGATGATAAAGGCAAGACCGAGTGGAAAGTTGGTAATTCTTACTGAGGAAGTGGTGATTCTTACCAAGGAGGAGGTAATTCTTATTCTAGAGGTGGTTTTTGTGGTAATTGTTTTAGATGTGGTAAAGAAGGGCATAGATCCTTTGAGTGTAGATCCTCTAAAAGTGGATGAGGTAACATAAATGTTGTGGTTCAAGGAGACATTGAGGGTTCACCAAGTGGACCTTAGGCTGGAGAAAATTTGATGGTGAGAAGAACCTTATGTAATAAGAGAAGTGTTGAGCAACCTATCCTAAGGAGAAGACTTTTCAAGACCAAATGTAAGATGACTAGAAAATGTTGTAAAGTGATCATTGACAATGATAGTTCTACAAATTTAGCATAAGAAGTGCTGGTTACAAAGTTGAAGTTTTAGAGGTTGAAACATCCTAAAACCCATCATGTTTCATGGATCAAAGATGAGCATAAGATATTGGTAAGTGAACAATGTATTATGAAGTTCAAGATTGGACATTATTTTGATGAAGTCCTGTGTGATATTATGGGTATGGATTGTTTTTATATTCTATTGGGTAGACCTTGGAAATATGATAGATATGCTATACATGATGGAAGATTAAATCAATATACTCTTTGGGTGAATGAGAGAGAGAGAAAATATTTTTGCCTTCATATGAAGGTCTTGATGAGGTTAATTGTACTACTATGAGAATTTTCATGGTTAATGGAAAGAAATTTGAAAAGGAAATGAAGAAGAATCAAATCTATTTAGCTATAATTTCGAGGAGATTGAGTTGTGCTAGTAACAATCGAGTATCAACAAATAGTGTTAACCGAGGGCCATTCAACAATGAATGAGTGAAAATAGAAATTGGTAGTATTGACCAAGTGCCAGTGGAAATTACTTTTTTTTTGAATGAGTATAAAGATATTTTTTTAGAAGATATACCTAATGGTTTACCTCCAATCAGAAGTATAAGTCATTGTATGGATCTAATTCTTGGAGCTAGTCTGCTGAATAAAGTATCATATAGATTAACACCCACAAAGAATGAAGAACTTAATAGACAAGTGAATGAATTGTTGCAGAAAGGTTTGATCAGAGAAATTTTGAGTCCATGTGTTCTACCTACTATATTATCACCTAAGAAAAATGGAGAATGGAGAATGTGTACTGATTCCAGAGCTATCAATAAGATCACATTGAAATATAGGTTTCCTATGCCAATGATGGGTGACATAATAGATTGTTTGAGTGGAGAAACACATTTTACCAAGATTGATTTGAAGAGTTGTTATCATCAAATCAGAATCAGAGAAGGTGATGAATGGAAGATTGCTTTCAAGAAAAAAGATGGTTTGTATGAATGGTTGGTAATGCCTTTTGGTTTGAGCAATGCACCTAATACTTTCATGACATTGTTGAATGAAGTTCTCAAGAGATTTTTGGCTAAGTCTATGATTATTTATTTTAATGATATTCATATATTCAGTAAGACTAAGGAAGAACATCTTGAGCATGTTAGAAAAGTATTGCAGAGATTGAAAGAAGTGAGGTTGATGATTAACTTGAAAAAGTGTTATTTTATGCAAGAAGATATTGTGTATTTGGGATTT
This sequence comes from Cupressus sempervirens, assembly GCA_028749045.1. Lineage (NCBI taxonomy): Eukaryota > Viridiplantae > Streptophyta > Pinopsida > Cupressales > Cupressaceae > Cupressus > Cupressus sempervirens. Next base: position 701,428,484 of record CM053783.1, on the reverse strand, counting down.
GTGATTTCAGCTGATGGTTTGAGAATGAACCTTGAGAAGGTTAAAGCAACTTTGGAGTAGCCTACACTTGAAAATGTGGGTGAGGTAAGATCATTTCATGGTTTGGCTAGTTTTTACAGGAAGTTTATAAGAATTTTAGTTCTATTTGTAATGCTATGAATAAGACAATGAGAGGAGATAAAAAGGAATCCAAGTGGACACATGGAGCTAATAACAATTTTGAGACTTTGAAACAAAAGTTTGTTGAGTTTCTTTAGTGAGAAGTTGAATGATGCTAAAAGGAAGTATTCTATGTATGATAAAGAGTTTTATACTATTCTTCAAGCATTGAAGAAGTGGAGACATTATTTGATTCCTAAAGAGTTTGTTTTGTATACTGATCATACAATATTTGGGAAGTCAACATAAGTTGAATCAGAGACATATGAAGTGGGTTGAGTATTTGCAGAGTTTCACATTTGTGATCAAACATAAAAGTGGAATCACTAACCGAGTTGCTAATGCATTAAGCATAAAAAATTCTTTGTTGACCCAAAGATTGAAGTTCTTGGTTTTGATGAGACAAAGGAGTTTTATGATACTAATCCTAATTTTTCTAAGGCATGGAGAGAGTGTAGAGTGCCAAACCTATCAGATCACATGAGTAAGTATGATGAGTATTTCATTCAAGAAGGTATTTTGTTCAAAGGAATTTAGTTTTGTATACCTAAAAGTGATATGAGAATTAATCTAATTAAGGAAAAGCATAGTGGTGGATTGGATGGACATTTTGGAATTGATAAGACACTGAGTTTGTTGAAAGATAAGTATTATTGGACAAAAATGTACAAGGATGTTTAGAAATTTATAAAGATTTGTGGAGTTTTTTAAGTTACAAAAGGAGTAAGTCAAAATATTGGTTTGTATACACCTATTTCTGTTCCTAAGAAACATTGGAGTGACAACAGTATGGATTTTGTTCTTGGATTGCCTAAGACAGTGAAGGGGTATGATTCTATATTTGTTGTTGTGGATACATTTTCTAACATGGCTCATTTCACACCTTGTAAGAAGACATTAGATGTTGAGCATGTTGTTAAGATTTTCTTCAAAGAGATTGTTAGGTTGCATGGATTATCAAGAAGTATTATTTTTGATAGAGATAATAAGTTTGTTGGTTACTTTGGAAGAATTTGTGGAAGAAGATGGGTATTGAGTTGAAGTTTAGTTGTACATTCCATCTAGACATAGATGGACAAATAGAGGTTGTGAATAGAAACTTGGGTAATTTGCTAAGATGTTTAGTTGGAAATAAGTCAAATAATTAGAAGCTTGTATTGGAACAAGCTGAGTTTGCATATAACAATTATGTGAATAGGAGTATAGGGAAAACACCTTTTGTGATTGTTACTAGAATGCAACCTATGGGGATATTAGATTTAAGGGATGTTGTTGGTGAAGAGAAGAGAAGTGCTGTAGGGGAAGCATTTTATGATTTTATGATGTCTTTGCACAAGGAAGTAAAGTTAAGCTTGGAACAAAGTAATCTAAAGTATAAGGAGAATACTGATAAGTCTAGAAGACATCATGTTTTCGAGATTGGTGATGAGGTGATGGTTTTTCTAAAGAAAGGAAGATTCCTTATTGAAACATATAGTAAGTTGAAGATGAAGAAGTTTAGACCTTGTAAGATCTTGAGAAATTTTGATAGTGGTAATGTTTATGAAGTTGAGTTACCTAATGACATGGATATATCTCCTATATTTAGTATTGCTGATTTGTATAAGTATCATGAGTTAGATGATGAAATTTTCATATCAAATAATTATCCTAAGAAGTGGATTGAAGATGTTGAATAAATATTGGATCAAAAAGTTGGTAAGAGCACAAGAGGGAAATATTACTATGAATACTTGGTGAAATGGAAAAATAGACCAATTGAAGATGCTACATGGATTTCCCAATTTGAGTTGGATTTAGCTCAAGTTGTAACATCCCAATGATTGAGGAGAATCATTTCTTTCAATCCTAGTTGTTTGACGCAAGAGCATCCTGGGTTGCATTGCTATCCTACATGTTTTCGTTGTTCCTTAGTTGCAATCGAGTTACAATGACTTGCATTGCCAAGTTCCCGAGGATGTCAAGTTCGTAATGGTTGCCGAGTTCCTGGATGTTGAGTTCACAATGTTTTTTGTGTTCCTCATGTTTTTTGAGTTCCTGGTGTTTCATTGAGTTCTTGGTATTTTTTGAGTTTATGGTTGATGTCGAGTTCATAGTGGTTGCTGACTTCACAGTTGATGTTGAGTTCTTAGTGTAGACACCTAAATCTAATTACATAAATAGGTAATCATATTTAGTCATCTCCTAGGGCATTATTGATTAAATATATATTAATTAATTAATTTTCATCCCCTAGTTAATTAATTAATTTAATTAACTATAGTCCAATTGATAAAATCAAATGATAACCCAAAATCAACTTATCAATTAAATTAAATAAATTCTCAAATGTATTTAATTTAATCCTTCATCCCTTATTTATTAAATAAATCATTTAATAAATTATCCAAACCCCTAAAAAATCCCTAAGACTTACCTTTACCCCTAATCCAATCTGTTCACCCATACTAACCTCACTTAGCCTCCTAACTAACCCATCCCATCAAAGCTAAGCCACTTGTCCCCTAACCCTCTTCCTAAGCTAAGTCTAATCCTCCTCCTAAACATGTCCACAAATTTAAGCAAGAGTTAAGACTTGCTAACCCAAGTCAAGTCAAAGTCAACAAGTCTCCCTTATCCTCTTCCATCCCTATCCAAGAGCATTAATGGATCTTACATGCAATTAATTCCTCTTACATCCCTCTCTATGTCTCTTACATCCCTCTTACACACTCATACTTCCTCATTACTCCCTTTGACCAACCATTATCCCATCCCCTCACACTCATCCTCATTGTGACAAGTGTCACTCCCCTATTGGCTCTAGACAAGCACAATCCATGTGCTTCCCTTTTAAAGTATCTTAGCCATCCCTCACCATTCTTCTATCCTTGCATCTTGACCCTCCATTTCACTACCCCTTAGCCTATAAATAAAGCTCTTCTCTCTCACAATCCATAATCCACTTTTATCCAAACTTATAATGCTCCACTGACTACTACATCATTGCCATTTTGCACCATCACCATTCTAAAATACATCTACACCTTCATTGTTGAAACCCTCACCCATCTACACACTTGGTAAAAAACCCCACCCATTGGAAACTTGAGCACATTGTGAGCATACATCCCTTATCCATCAGGGACATAGCTTCATCATCATAGCTTATGCCCAAGGAGATTACCATTCTTGGTTTGCCTTCCTTTTGGCGATAAACTCATCCTATTATAAGTGTTACCTTATTTAGTTTTGTGAATGCTTTATTATTTAGCATTCCTTTTTGCACTACTAGATTAGGTGATACATTTTGGCATGCCCTGTGGGAGCCTATATTCGAGTCATTATAATCGTACTTTTTCTTGTTAATGTTTGAACTAACCAAACTAAATTTTTTTGTTCATTTGTGGATGCAGGTGGTTTTTTGACATTTTTTGTAGGCACTAAAATCCCTTACCAAGAATTGCGCTCCTGGCCATAAAATTGAATTCTAGTTTAACCAACATTTTAGCACCCTGTGTTTGTGATCCCACAAAATTGAAATTTCAAACCCGCAACTATGAGATTGCAATCATAAACATGTGGGAACACAAACCTATGAAGGCAAGATTACTCTCTATCCAAAACCCCACCACCACATTCCATTAAAAACAACCCTGTCATTCTCACTGCCCCTATTCTAGTGGAAATGCCAATTTTTACTAGCGGGATCATTATTAAAAACCTGCAAAAATGCTTGAGCTATTTAGTCAACCATTATACCCCGCCTTTCCCCTCATCTATCAAACCTATAGATAAATATGTCAGTTGGAACACATCCCCAAAAACTTGTGAGATCACCATATTGTAGGATCACCCTGTTACTTTTTTCTTGCGGCCCATTATTCTGTGGTTTCACTGGTTCTCTGCACTCCAATCCTGTTGCCCTTTATCTACATTTTGGCACTGTGGGATTGCAGTTTAAACTTGCAAGTTTACTAGATTGATTAACTAGTAGAAAATCTTTAATTTTTTCTTTTTGTAGGTATCTATTGGAGTGGAATGCTAACATATTTTTACAAGTTTTTTTAAATTCTTGCTAGAGAATCCATCTTTAAATGCTTTAAAATAAATAACCTTTTTCATGGAATGCATGTTTAAATATTAGACTATTTTTCATTGGAATGTTTGAATAGTTTAATTTAAAAAATTCACTCTTGAATGACAAGTATTAAAAACTAAACCAATGCGATGAAAACTTCATTTAATGATGCAAATGAACATAATGTACAGACACCTTAGTTTTAGTGCTTAAAATGAATTCATAAAATCTTGAATGCTTTAAGGATAAACTCATTCTTATTCCCTCATTTTCAAAGCTTTCATGTGTGATTTACTTATTTTTGACTCAATTTCCTTTTGTTGAGCATCATTGTGAAGTTGGAAATGAAAAATTGAATGCTAAAATCGTGTGTGTCCTCAAAAACTAGTTTGTTAGGATATACTAAAGTGTCCAAATAGAAATGAATCAAGTGTCTTGCATGTTTTGAGGTTGTGCCCTCTAGCACATGTTGATTTTCTCTATTTTCTAAAACTTAAGACCTTAAAGTACATGATGTATGTATTGAAAGTTGTTAGCAAGATCATTTGCAACAACCTAGGAGTGGTTCTAGTGAGTTCATCCACCTCTAGGAAGTGCATTCCCTTTTGTGAGAAGCTCAAACCGGTAAAAATAGGGCCGGTATATAAATGAGGGAAAGGTAATTTTTTTTTCTCCATCCCACAAGTTTGGGCAATGTGTTTTTGGGGGTAGCCTGAGGTGTGAAAAATTTCCCATGATTTTAGCACTTCTGTAATAGATTCTTAAGTGGATCACATATGTAACAACCATTTGGAGGGACTCCACAAACCTATTTACAACCCTATTTTAGTCATTCATAATTTTATCCTTGGTGGGTTCATTAATGGTGCAGGGGAAATAGAATCCCCCAAATTAATCACAATTGTGCTCCCTTGATAGAGGCATAAGGCCACTTGGGTTTCATCTCCAAGGGTCATTGTTCTTGCAGAAGGGGAACTTCTATTTTCCATGCCTTGAAGATTCTTTGATGTGTATCATTTTTCGATTGACTCTTGTATTGAGTCAACTCTTTGATTAGAGGGACATATTTCACTAGAATCAAGAGACATCAAGTTGTGGGCTATTGAATAGCATATTGCAACCAAAATTTGACCTTAGGGATAAAGAGTGTGTTTGAATTGTCTTATTTGTGGTCAAGACCTGTGAATTTTTTTGTAAAAACATACATAGTTTCTATCGTTACTATCAAATCCTTTTTCTAAAGAGATCACTTGTTTTTCTTTCTCAAATTTGCTTAGTCCTTTGAGAAATTATTTGCTCATAATGTCAGAAAGATCCCATCCTTTTTATTTCAAAAATAGTTGTTAGCAAGTTCATTTGCAACAACTTTGGTCTCATTGGTTTGACTTGACTTATTTCAAAACTATCCTTGTTATCTCAAAAACAACTATTAGCAAAATCCAGTTGCAAACAAACCTTTTTCTCCTTGGTCCAAATTTGTCTCTTTCAAAATATCCTTGTTACCTATCCTACTTAACATAAAACTTTCATTATAGAACAAAACATTTTTCTTCAAAATAGGTCCTCCTTACTTTTGATCAAAAGGATTGTTAGCAAGTTTATTCACAAAAAATACTAAGCCTAGTTTGCCCCACTTTACTACTTTACCATTTCTAGAAACTTATCTATTCCCCAATTGATTTATGTTTCCAACGCAAGGTTAAAGGGTACACTTAGCATAGTCACTGCCTATAAAAATTCACAATTGCAATCAAATCTCTTAGATTATCTCATGTCAGGCCAAACTAAGACCAAGTTAAAAAAGTTAAACTTCCAAAAATACCACTTTACAAGGAAATAGAAGCAGAACACAAAAAGCATACTCCCAACCCAAGGATCACCAAGCTAGACCAAATTGAGAAAGACGGTGTAGACATTGCATTACAAACTGAGTGGGATTACAAAATTTAGAACCTAACTCTCTGACAAGGTGTCAACCATAGCCTTATTAACACCTCTAGTGTTACTTTGATTAGATCCTTCTTTTTCCACACACACTTATGCACTTATCTCCTCATAGGCTTAGTCTTTCACATAATTCCACCATCCCATTCAAGCACTTAAATAGGATCATCTCCTCCCATTTTTTCATTAACCTTAGGTTTTAGAGAATCCTCCAAAAAATATATCATTAAGCCCTAGCACCCTCCACTATTTACTCATCACTTAGAAACATTTAGCATCACTTTATTAAGCTTTGTTTCTCTAAAAAGTCCCCATCCATCTCACCATCATAGTTATCCTTAAAACTAAGCATTGTTTAAAATAAGCTATTACTTGTATCCCACATCACCTTGAGCAAAAGGTTGGGTTACACACTTGATCACATTTTTGTCTTCCAAAAAAGGACATAAGGCTACCTTAGGGTTTGATATCACCATCACATTTTCAAGATCACATTTAAGGGAAAAAAAATCTCCTTCACTTAGTACCATATCATTTAGGTTCCTAAGGTATCATTAAACACACTTTCACACACTCTTCTTTACATTTTAGGAAATCCCTGCACCCTAGTCACACTTACACAAATCACTTTTTCACATACACTTATCATCATCCTTTTTTAATTTCATCCTTAGGGAAGTTGGCCTTTCATGCCATCCACCACATGTTTTGGTAAGAACAACAGAAAAAGGACATTTATCATAGTCATAGTAGTAGCACAGCTTGGGCTCAGCCATACCCCATAGTTTCCATGACACCACTAGATCTACCACCAAAAACTCCTAAAGGAACAAGTTCTTCCATAGATATTGATGCTTTCATGAAAAAACTTGGCCATCCAACCATTGTTAATGCCATCATAGATTGAAATAAGGAAACTATCATGGAAAACTTCTTAATAGACAATGTTGGCATCTTTGAGTTTGGATGCCCACCACTTATCGACATTACAGATCCTACACATTCTCTATTTTGATGGAAACCATCATCCATAGGGTAATCTATCCCTCATGCTCCTTTCCTTTCACCCAAAAATGGGTACCAAACAACACAAATAGAACCAATAGACGTAAATATCCCCTTGACCCAGATCATTGCTCCCATTATGCAAAACACCCATCCCATCCTCAATCAACCCGTAGTACATACCACATCCCAATAGACCACAAGTGTATCATCTACATCTACATCTACTTCCACCACCCATCTCCTCACTTCACAATATACCCCTTTTACACTTAGCAACGCTGCATTTTCCCTTTCATCTCAAAACACATCCAATCCATTCACTACCAGAATGCCTCCACTAGGGTCAAATACCTCATCTTCCATCCCACCCAACATCACTATCAATCCATTTGTCACTAGCCAAAATACTTTGGCCTCATTTCCTTTAGGGCCTTGGAGTTTTGGTATGGTATGAGGGCCTACCACTAGCCTCCCCTTTAGCACTACATCCATGTCCATAGCTCAGTCACATTCATCCCTCACTCTTGAAGTCTATTCATTACCACCCATTATCAGCTATTTTTCTATACCACCCTTAGGCAATAGCCAAATCACCCCTCCACTACAATACCCAATTGTAGAAACTCTTCCTCACATTAATTACCTTGCACCTATTAATACTCAATTTCTCTCTCAAGCAAGAGCAAAACCAACATATATTGGGCAAAGTATACATTCCCAAAGCATGACCCAACTATTGTTGATGCTTCCATCTTTTCAGCTGCAATCGTCACACTAGTAGTATGTCTAGGCATCCTCACAAAATTATCTAGTTGGGAAATAACCTCATAATTACACTCCCCATCAACAATCTACCCAGTAGATATAGTAGTATGCATAAACTATATTCCAAAAACCCATAACATCCATCCTAGCAATAGTAAAACCTATTTTTTAGCCACCACCATATGGCAGTCAAGGTTTTCCATACCAACCTTTAGCATCCACTACATATCTCACACAATGGGGACTTGAACCAAGGGCACCCATTATCTCGCCTATAAACTCTAAATGGGAAGAGATGAAAAATACAGTCAAAGCCATCAAAGATGGGACAAACTCCAAAACTTTCAAATTTGAAAATGACTGTCCATATTTGTTTGACAAAACCATCACAATGACACCCTTTCCTAAACACTTTGAAATCTCCAAGTTTGATAAATTTAGAGGCAAAAGTGATTCAATCACACACGTCAAGGAATTTTATATGCATTTCCAAGAAGTGGCCTATAATGATGTGTTCCTCATGAAATTTTTCCAAAAAGCTTAGGGGACCCTGCCCTCAAATGGTTTTGTTGTATACCCTTGGGTACCATTAAGGCCTTCGCTGATCTTTCTAAAGCCTTTATGGCTCAATATGCTCATCTAGTTGAGATTGAGTTATCTGTAGTAGACCTAGTTCATACCAAGAAAAATGGAGGAGAAAGCCTTGCAGAATACTTACAACATTGGCAAACCCTCACAACTAGGATCTCATGTACTGTCCCAGAATGTCACCTTGTCAAGATGTTCATTAACAACACACATCCCAGTCTTGCTCATCACATGGTTATGAACTATTTACAAACATACAAAGACATTAAGAAAAAAAGGATGGGACTCAAGTAGGGGCTCATCAAGGATGGTGTCATCAAAATTTACAAGAAAAATTCCTAGGACCGAGGCCCAAGAAAAGACAAACCACAATATTGGAATAAGAATAAGAAGATAGTTACGGATGGCATCACTAGCACCCGACATGTTCATATAATTGGGGCAGAAACCAACATACCTACCACATTTTGTCAACAACAACCTTACCAACAAAAATCACCAATCTATTAGAAACTTCCTATGAAAAAAAACCCACACAATATCCAAATACCCAACCATCAAATTAGACTAACACTATCACACTTTTAGCTAGACCTAAACCACATGTTTAGAGACAACCCCATGTATACACCCCATTGGGGGAGCCTCTTGATGCAATATTTGAGAAACTAGCCAAGGAGAATCTTATTAGATATCCACAAACACAACCCTTGGAACCCAATCAATCTAGGGCATCCTAGTATAAGGATAATGAGTTTTTCAAATTCCATTGTGTCAAAGGGCATACCACCCTCACATACATGAAACTTCAAGGACTATGTCCAAGACCTTATTGATCAGAAAGAGATCACAACAAGGACACAAGCCTCAACCAATGTAGGATTACTAATATACCAAAATACTTTCCCTCCCCATAACACAAACACATGAAAGACACCTACAAAAACTCCTACCAACAACCCAACAATGCTCAAAACAAACAAGGTGATAACCAAGATAACTCTCAAAACTATACCTCAGCATACTTAGACTATAGAAACCTTATCAGACACATATCACAAGTTGAGCTATCTATCAATGTTATAAAAATCAAAGGCCCAATGCCCAATGTGTGATTAATACTTGATGAGATTGACTCAATATAACTGGCCCATTTGTATCTACACCATCAAGGCCACCTCCATCAAGATCACCTTCATAAGGATCACCCCCATTAGGACTACAATATAATATTTTGGAACACCTTAGAAATATGCCACATCGTATTTCCATTCTAGATCTCTTATGAACAAGCCCACTTTATTAAGAGATCCTCAACAATACTGTCCATGAGTCACCATCCCCATTAACATAAATTCCATCAAGTTCCACAACTTGGTTGGACACCTTTTTGCATCATGTGCTCTATTCTTCAAGACCTATGACATTCTAGCAGTTGAACTTGATCATTTACTCCCACTTCGCATAGATGTCGTGGTTTTTGAATTTGCAGTCAAATGGGTCATGATAGATAATGGATCAACTTTTAATATATGTACTTTAAAATTTATCAAACAAGCATGATATACTAAGGAAAATATCCTTAATGAGGTAATTACCATCAAAGTATATGACAACTTGGAGTGCACTATTGAAGGAACCATCTTACTACCTCTCCGAGTTGGCCCAACCACTCAAGAAATAGTTTTTCACATAACTGATCTTAAACTTCCATACAACATCCTCCTTGGCTAACCATGGATTGATGCCATGAAGGCTGTTCCATCCATGTAACATTAGTGCATCAAATTTCAACATAATGGCACTAAGGTAACCATCCACACTAATCCTGAACCCTTTGCTTATTGCAATGTGGTTGAAGCTTCATACACCAACCATTGTCTTGGAATCAAAATTGGCCTCTAGCACCTACCATGATCTAGATACCATTTTAGCCTCCACCCTTTCCATGGTTAAGATCAACTACCAAGGTTGTGACGAATACAGTCTCATAGATGCTTTTGCTGTCATCACTCTACCACTTGATCAGTATACTCAAGGGCAACCAACACATCAAGAGCCAAAGCTAGATACCACCTCTCAACTTAGACAACTGGGCCCTACCACATTTATTACTAGGGGTATCCTCGATGGAGAGGAAACCACTCTAGACATTAGCACATGGCTATATAAAGAGCCACCTCAAAAAGTGAAGAACTTCTTGATCACCTCAAACAAAAATACCCATGGTCACATTTCCTTGCCACTGAACAATGGGATTATCAAGGAGATGGTTTGGGCTATCTAGAATCAACATTAGGCAACCTATAGAAGCATACCAAGAAAAGAAAAAGAAAGGCTTAGGCGATGGACTCCCCATAACTAGGGGCACTAAGAAAGAAGGCCATGCCTTTACAAACATCCAAAACAATCCCATTAAGGTTGAAGACATTCCTAAGGAGGTATAAAAGAAATACTATGATGATATCTTCCTTGACAAAATTACCCTTGGAGCCTCTGTTCTTTGCCAATTATCACTAAATATCATAGACCTACCATTCACTCACCTCAAACTCATTGATTGGGACCAAGTATTGTCCATGTTGAAATTTTTTGTATAAAGTACACACTCCTTAGATTCATGGGGGTAGAAACACCACATAAATAGCCACCAACACCATTAGAATATGTCTACAAATTAGATCCAATAGGTTATTTTGGGGAGGAAATCTCCAATCACAAAATTGAACTCAAAAATGAAACAAAAAAGCAACAAAGAAAAACAAACAATCCTCTGGTGAAAAATCCTCTAGAGCACCATTGAATGATTCAAAAAATACAAAGAAAATGAAGAATGCATCTGATAGTGAAAACCTCTTAGAGGCACCCAAAGATGGTGATTTTATCCTTCCCCCACAGGATCATAGGCCTACCATGTCATCAGTCTTGACATAGGAAACTTGATCGGTCAATATCAGTCTGACCGAGGTACCATAGATCACATATATCACCATATCTCTACCACTTGAGTAGGTAGAACTTCTCATCAAAGTCCTCCATGAAAATATTGGTTTCTTTGAATGGTCCTATCAAGAGATGCTAGGATTGGACCCCAAGTTAGTAGTACACTATTTGGTCATGGATCCAAAGGCCAAACTTGTCAAGCAAAAGCTCTGTAAGATGCACCCCAAAGTTGATTTACTAGTTAAAGCGGAGTTAGAAAAATTGCTAAAGAAAAAGATCATTCCCTTGATTGAATATTTAGAATGGATCTCCAACATGGTACCTATCACAAAGCCTTCTGGCGATATTATAATTTTCATAGACTTCAGAGATCTCAACAAAGTTTTCCTAAAAGATGATTTCTTGTTACCAAACATATCCATGATTGTTGATCTCACCGTAGGTCATGAGATCTTATCATTCATAGATGGTTTCTCTAGATACAATTAGATTCAGATAGTAGAGGTAGACCAACATAAAAAAACATGTACCACCCCTTGGGGGACATTCTATTATAACATGATACCATTTGGGCTAAATAACGTCAACATATCAATTTGCCATGATAGTCATCTTCCATGACCTCATCCATAAAAATCTTAAGGATTGTGTGGATGATATTTTAGTCAAATCTCTTAATTCACTTGATCAATTATCTCTTCTTGAGGAAGTGTTTGATCAATTGGCTAAATATTGTCTCATGCTCAACCCTAAGAAGTGTGTCTTTGACATTACCTTAGGTAAGCTCCCGAGATTCATTATATCATGGCATGGTATTGAGATTGATAATAAGAAGGTAAAGGTCATCATGGATATGGATCCTCCTAAGACACTCAGACAACTTCACTCTCTTTAGGGGAAACTACAATCAGTCAGATGATTCATCTCCCAGCTCATGGATAAGTACCAACCATTTACACACCTACTCAAAAAGGATCAAAATTTTAGGTGGGGTCCCATTTTCCAATGCAAAATTGAACTAATCAAGCAATACTTGGCTAATCCACCTAAATTAGTTCCTCTAGTTGTAGGACACCCACTCATTTTATACATTATAGCTACCCCAACAACACTAGGTGCTCTTCTAGCACAACTTGATGATGTAGGAAAGGAAATGGATTTTTTTGCATCAATTGTACTCTAGTGGGATATGAGCTCAATTGTACACCAATGAATAAGGATTTCTTAGTTGTGGTATTTTCCACTCATAATTTGCATCATTGCATGTTAAGCCATACTGTGCAACTCATATCCAAAATTGATCCTTTAAAATATATGTTGTTACATATAGTGCTCATAGGGCATTTGGCTAAATGGATCATGCTTCTTAGCAAATTTTACATCTAATATGTCAAAAAAAAGGCTATCAAAGGCCAAGCTATAGTAGATCACTTGGTTTATGCACCTTTGGTTGTAGATCACCCCCTCATTATGGAATTTCCACACGAGAACCTCTTCTTAGTAGATGAACAACCCTCTTGGAAATTATAGTTTGATGGATCTTACACATCCAATAGCTCTGGTGATGACATACTCTTAGTCACACCTTAGGGAGATTACATTCCTAAATCCTTTAAACTATAGTTCTAGTGTACCAACAACATCCCAAAGTATGAGGACCTTATTGTAGGGCTCAAAATGGTAGTTGAATGGAATATCACAGAGATATAGGTCTACAAAGATTCACAACTTATTATCAAGTAGGCTCTGAATGAATATCAAACCAATGATGATAAGATGCTACCTTACAAGGAGTTGGTCAACCAGTTGAAGGAACATTTTACCAAATGGAGTTCATACAGATACCTAGATTACAAAATAAGGTAGTAGATGCCATGGCCACTATTGGTTCACTTTTGGACATACTGCGAGAGGCTACACAATATGAATTCTTAGTCGAGTAACTGCATGATCTCGCATACAAGAATAATGAGCCAACATGGGTATGCATCTTGGTTGGTCCCCAATCCCCATGGTACCATGAAATTCATGCTTATCTACAAAATTGTATCATATCTCCCCATCTCACATAAACCCAATGCCATAACCTTATTCGTAGAACCTCTCATTATACTATAATCACTCAAACCCTATATCATCATGGCTATCATGATACTCTCTCTCGATATTTAGACCAAAATGAGGTTGCAATGGCTCTCAAGTAGGTACATGCCAAACTTGGTGGTGCTCACACGAGCAAAATAGTTCTAGCTAAGAAAATACTTTAGGTTGGGTATTATTGGCCTACTCTAGAGCATGATGCATGTGACTTTGTGAAATGATGTCTCTCCTGTCAAAAACATGCTAATCTAATTCTAGCCCCAGCTCAAGATCTGCAACCTATTGTATTGCCATGGCCTTTTGCATGTTGGGGGTTTGACCTTGTTGGTGTTATAGCACCTCTCTCTTTAGAAGGACACAGGTGGATAATCACCGCCACCGATTATTTTCCCAAGTGGGTAGAAGCAATCCCCCTTGTCACTACCATAGGAGTTCAAGTGTCCAAGTTTATCCTATATCATATCATATGTCGCTTTGGAATCCTAGCTACCATTTTTACTAACCATGGAGGTAATTTTTAAAATCTCAATATGGAGGAATTGTGCACTTCCCTTCATAACCATCACCATTTTTCTAGCCCATACTTCCCACAAGGTAACGGTCAAGTAGAGGAAACTAATAAAACCCTACTCAAAATCCTAAAGAAAGTTGTCAATAATTTTGACTATGATTGGCATTTGCAGATCAACCCCACCCTATGGGCCTACCATACCTCATTCCATACATCCATAGGCACAACCCCATACTCTATGGTTTATGGAGCTGAAGTAGTATTTCCCATTGAGGTTAAACTTCCATCCCTGCACATTTATTTGTGGGGCTAGATATTAGATGAGGATTTCAAAGTGGCTAGACTTACCCAGCTTGACTTACTTGATGAGAAAAGAAAATAGGTCTATGACCACCTCATGGTCTACCATAATCACTGCAAGTGCAACTTCAATAGGAAAGTCCATCCATGCCACTTTCAATAAGGAGACATGGTCCTCAAAGAAAAATGAAGGTCCAAGATAATTGAGAAAAGAAGAGCAAGTTTGAGCCCACGTGACTTGGTCCTTACATGGTCACAAAATCTTTTGGCTCAGGGGCCTATCAGCTAAACACACTTGAGGGTGAAATCCTAAATGATCACACCAACATCATTCACCTCAAGAAATTCTACACCTAAAAATCCTCAGTGTATCCTACCCTCTTTAAGGAAGAAAAAAGAGAAAATAAAAGAAAAAATTAAGTAAAGCAAAATAAACATCCAATGGTGAAAACTTGGCAATTCAAGTGCCTTGGATATGTACCTTGGTAAAAACCTAGCAATTAGGTGCCAGGTGTACTTAACCTTTTCATTATCTATTGATGACATACATCTCCCCCATCACCTATTCACACTCCATTGCTCATCTTCCCAATTTCCATGGTGTTCCCCATAGTTTCACCTTCACACTCCCAAACAACTCATGACATTTCCTTTCAACATCCATCAGTTTGAACACCCTACCTAGATCCTGTGTTATATTTGTAGTTCATATATCTATCCTATCCTTGTACTCTATCAAATGTATCATATCAAGTGTATTTTATCCTTGTACCCTACCAAATGTATCATATCAAGCGTATTTTATTCTTTTACCCTACCATATGTATCATATCAGGTGTATTTTATCCTTGTACCCTACCAAATATATCATTTCAAGTGTATTTTATCCTTATACCCTACCAATTCTATCCTATCAAGTGTATTTTATCCTTGTACCTGACCACATGTATCATATCAAGTAGTTTATTCTTGTACCCTACCACATGTATAATATCAACTATATCTTATCCTTTATACCATTTCTATGTATCATATCCTTGTTACAACAATAGTATACTATGTATCATATCCTTGTAACAATAGTAGTACTTTATGTATCATACCCATGTAACAATAAATATATTACACCAATGCTATCTTCTCATCCTGAGATTCTCCCCATCATACACACAACCGCTACTATATTCTATCATATATTCCTAAGTCCTCCACCCATTGTATAATCATGCTTGTACATTTTTGAGTCTTATAGTGAAACCCCACATCATTAGCCATTCATTTGTAAGAAAGTATCATTTTCAAAAATTTCACCATCCTTAACATACTATTGCTAGGTCCTTATAGGATGCTTCCTTCCTTGTACCTAACACTAGCCAGTTAGTACCTAGTTATCTTGATCTCTTTGGTAAAAGGTTATTTTATCATGGATTTGTTCTTCCTTCTTATTTTGTTTTTTTTGTTCTTTTTTTTTTTCTCTTGTATATTTTTCAAATGGGTCATTTCCATGAGATTTAGGTGGTCCCTCTACACTGTCAGCATGGTCTTCTATATCATGGTGTGTTGTGATTGGGACAACTTGAAAACATGGTTTTGACCAAGGTCTTTTTTGGCTTAAGAGTTTGTTGGATATCACCCTTGCATATTCCAAACATGGTTTCATTTATGATCACATGATGTAGTTGGACAATATTGTTTGCTTGTGGATCACCCAACATCATTTCTATGTTGATTTCTCTAAGACTCGTGCGATGTTGGGGCAATCCTTGCGTGCTTGTTTGGGTCAATCCTATGTAATATTGGAGAAAAGTCCTTGATGTTTCTAGTAACCTTGGCATATCCCTAATATTCCTATATCAAATAAAGTGCTCACACTACATGGTGGTACTTCTTTACGAAGTACCCCACTCTCAAGCTTCTAGTGTATCCACTCACTCTTGCCATTTTGTGTCATACGAACCAAATTCCTCGTTCATATCACCCTCATGCATATCTATAGTCACCCCCTCCTACATGTTCTCTACCTACATCACACTTAGCGTCCTATTCTCTCTACCCTTGCTCCCTCAAAACTCTCATCCCCCATTTTTTAAACCTTTCCCTATCATCCCAATCTCCTACTCATTCCCATCCCCTTGAAGTCTTCAACACATGATGTGTTTAAAGCTTTGCATACTGTTCCTACCCCCTAACAAAGGTCATGACCAATCAATGATATGCTGCACCATTCTCCTACACCCTACATCTATCTTCCTATCACTCTACTTACCTTTCATATCATAATCCTTTGTCATCCCTACATTCCTTTTAATCCCTTCTCCTATTATTTTCTTCTTTATCCCTTGCCTCGACTGCATTCTTTCTTTACATCACCTATCTTTCTCACCCTTCATATCCTTCCCTCATCAAAATCTTTTGATTCAATTTCCTTATCCTTGAACATTTAATTATCTTCATTATCATACTCTTACAAATTCTAAATCCCTAGGCTACAGTTTCACCTTCATCAACTACATTCTTTATCATAGCTCACTATCCTAGCCCTAAGTTCATCTATCCTATTTTCTATCATCCTGACTAAGAGTTCATTGGTAAATCATTTTCCAACATCATATTCTTAAAGGTCAGTATCTCATATTTTTCAAAGTTCATCCTTTATCATAGATCATTATCCTAGATTGAGTCTTGTTTATCATATCCCACCATCATAATTTTTCCTACATCATCATAGATTACATTTATTTGTTATCTCCCAACATCCTAGTGTCCAATTTATTTACCATGTTGTATCATCATAGATCGTGTTCATTTACCCTTATCATAGTTTGGATTTATCTTATAACATTTCCCTATCATAGATTTGATTCCTACATCACATATTAGGTGCATCAATCATATTTTACCCCCCTAATCTATTTGTTCATTTCTCATAACTTGTCATCATAAGCATTGAGCTCATTTACCACATTTTAGTGTTCATTTTTTTCAATTATGTTCCATCATCATAAAGCTCACGTTCATTTTTAAATTGTTTTTGTGCATTTAATCATAAGTTATTATCATAGTTTATGTTCATTTTATCATCTTTTATTAGGGTTTAAAGTTCCTTTTTTATCATAATCATCATCATCAATTTGCATTCATATTTGTCCCATTTTTTTTTATCATACATTCAACTTTCACCTTTTCAGTCATGTTTTATTATTATTATAGACATTCATTTCCATTTATCTTTTCCAAAAGTCCACACACATTTCATACATCCATTTCTCTTTTACATTTGTTCTAAATTCCTTTTAGTTCTCATAAACCTTATCATAAACATAATTTTTGAAAAACTCATATATCATAAATAGCCTATCCTACATCACAAACATATTAGCTCTATCTAAACATCATATCATAAATAGCATATCCTGCATCACAAAAATATCAGCTCTATCCAAACATCATATCATAAAGAACATATCCTACATCACAAACATATTAGCTCTCTCCAAACATCATCTCATAAATAGCCTATCCTACATCTAAAACTGTCAGTAACATCACATCTCTCATAAACATCACATCCTGCATACAATCACATTAGTCTCTCATCTACATCTAATAATATACAAACATCCACATCATAAAAAAAATTACGACACCATTAGTCCAAATATCCATATCCCACCCCAAAGAAAGATCTGATATACATACATACATACATACATACATACATATATACATACATACATATATATACATATACATATACATATATATACACATACATACATACATACATACATACATACATACATACATACATACATACATATACATACATACATACATACATACATACATACATACATACATACATACATACATACATACATACATACATACATACAATCATACATACATACATACATATATATATATATATATATATATATATATATACATACATACATACATACATACATACATACATACATACATACATACATACACACACACCCACAAAGAATAAAAGAAGTACCAAAGTCCATCATAGTCCAAATATCCAGTATTCATATCATACAAATAACCATATCAATATATTGGGTCTGTACTCGCACAAATACATCCAATGATATATCCAAAAATGCTATGTCAAAAGCACCATATCACTAATTTCCCTCATGTATGGGCTCCTCATCATGGGACTTGTAGGGATCCCTCTCTGCCCCTAACACTACTGCTAGTGGCGGTGCTAGCCTCATCTATCCCCCTCTCATACCTGAGCCCTCCACCTCATCCCTCCTCCTACTCATCCCCTATTCTCACCTTTGGCTCTACCCTATCCTATGGCCTTGCCCTATGTACTGAGACCGACTTGTCTCTGCAAGCCCCTAGTGCTCCATTTACTCTCTCCTCGTCCTTGCATGCATGTGTGGGTCTCCACTATCCCTGATTGTGTCAGTTGTCTATAATGCTCAATCTGATCTAATGGAACCACTACATGATATCTCCCCGGATAAAACCCTGCTCTCTCCCTCAACTCCTCCACCTCCCCCCGCAACCTCCTCAACTCATCAATCCCTCAACCTACCACCATCTGCACCCTCAAGGTTGCCACCTCCACCACCAACCTATCCCTGTCCTCTTGGATGGTGTCCATCCATGCCTATAATGCTTGTCTCTCCAGAGTCACCACCTCCAACCTCCCCTCAAACCACCTGCCCTCCACTTGTAGTGTCTCCACCTCTATCCCTGCTCTGTCCGCCTATCCCTGAGCCACATCATGCTTATGATGTAGCTGATTGTGCTCTATCCTAAGCTAATCTCTCTCCTACTAGGTGTCTTGCAGCAAATGGATGGTAGCCTTGTGTATCTATGGTAGGGATGCATATGGGCCCGCCAGCCCATCGTCTCCTCCCCTTGATGATGAGCCCCTATCACCACTCCCATCTCCCCCACTTTCTAGCCCCTATGGCCTCTGCTCCTCCTCCTCTTGTGGTCTCCTCTACACCACTAGCCTCTCCTCTCCCCTCTCTAACTATGCCTCTCTCTCATCCTCTCTCTCCACTCCCCTCTGCCTCTACCTTGCTGGCCCCCCTCCTATACCATTGCCTCTGCTTGCTGTCATAGTCCTCTTTCTACATATTTGCCATGTTTGGCTGCCTAGGTTATCTCTCCTACCACCATTGTGGCTCTTTTCACCTACACTCAACCTATTGGCCTCAACTACTAAAACCAATCTTGGTACTCTTGTGTGGAGTCTGCATCTACTGCTCTGTTGAACCAATCCCAGTGCTATGGCATTAACTCTCACTAGACCTGTAATAAACCCTCTCTAGAGTGCTAGCCCAAACATCAACACTGGCTCACATGTGACCTGCTAATACTAGTTCAACTTCCCTAGAGCCACCTACACCCATCCAAACTACCACAAGACCCTATCCAATTGGTACTACTTGATAATGTATTCCCATCACCCAAAAATAAAATAGGGTGATATAGTGTAGGGTAAATATTGATCCTCCTCTGCCCATGGCCCCAAACTCATATATGGTCTCCATATCACTGCTTGAACCTTGTCTATTTGCACCTACTAGTAGTCCACATCTCTTGTATGATGATATGTCAATGGATCCCCCAAACTATAAGTAATTAGCTCCTCTGCCTACCTATCCCTCAATCCAATCAGCCTTAATGTTGCAATATGCTCCCATGTCCAAACATGTAATAATGTTGGGAACCTTATGCTCCTCCCCTGCCATCCTGCTCCCTGATAGACTATTTGGTGCAGATCTTAGTACAACTCTACCAACATTAAAGACCCATAAGCCACAAGGAGTCTCGCATCCACTATCTGCATGATAGTTAGTATCAATGCCAAAGTAACTCCTATCCCACATGTATCTAAGGAAATGTACCCTAATACTAGCTCGCATACATAAAAATACATCTGCCTCTCTGTGGTTACCTAATCCAAGTGCTCATCCAATGGGAACTACCCCCTCTAGATTTGGTAAGCTACTTTTTGCCCCACCAACCCCTCCATTGCTGCCTGTCTAGTAATCTCTCTCATCACCATCAGTGGCATCCCTTGCGCTAACAATTTGAATATCCTATACACATCCTCTAGTGTTACGATCATCTCTCTTGTCGACATGTGGAATGTGCCTGTCTCACTATGCCATTGCTTGCACAAGGCAGTCACCATCACCATATAAGTACATGTATGGGGTAATCTTACCAGTACCCTAGGCTAATGACATCAATCCTTTCCCAGTCTGTTGGAATAAGGTACTCTCTGATGCATAGTACAGTCATCCATTACTCACGTGACACCAAAGCATCTAGGGACCACTATAGGTTAACCAGTCACACATCAGTATTCTTTTTCATATTTACATTACCTAACTTCTATCCACCCCCCATCCCTCTACCAAATCCCTCCTTTGCCTATGCACCTTTCCCTTTTTTCCCTTTTTTCCCATTCCCACCATCGTGTTCTTGCAAACCCTCAAAACTCATGATCTTGCTAATGCCAATTCATGTAGGATCACTCTTTGACTATTTGATCCACATAACTCTAAGCCGCATTTCGATCGGTGCATTCTTGCGCATGCTAACCCCTGGCAATCTTTCCAACCCCATTTCTCACGGGATCACACTTGGACTTTACCCTACTAGTCAGCCCTATCCTGTTCTTGCATTGATCCTACCCCTTCCCATAAAATCACATTTCCACCACCTAGAGCATGTTTTCTTTGGCAGGATCACTTTCTCGCTACCAGAGCTACACTCCCTCAAGTTATTCCTGCCCAAAAATGCAAGTACACAAAAAAGTGTTTTTCCCTCCTTTTTCCCCTTCCCTCTTGCCATTTTTGTGGGATCACGATCTTGCCAATACCAATAGCGATCCTGCTAGACTTGTGCCCATGGGATCAAGTTTTCTATGTTGTAGGAATGCTAAAAATGCTAAAAAATTAAAAATTATAGATTGGTTTTTGCACCCTATTGATCGATCTAGTGTCCACTGCACCTATACTTGCCATACCACATTTTCCCAATGCTCTGGTCGTCCAAGCGCAACCATCTTATCATCCAAGTTAGAGCTCTAAGAAGTAATATCTCACCATCAGTTTAAGAACAACTAACCCTTTCTAGCCACCCTTAGACCCCTTATAGCCCCCTAGGGTGCCCTATCTTCCTCTTTGACCTCCTTTTTTTACAACATTTTTTTTTTGCCCCTTAATTCTCTTTTTCTACCCTCTTTTAATCCTTCTCTATTTACCTACTCCCCTAGCTTATTGCAACTTTTAAAGAAGTTTCCAAGCTTCATTTTCTTTCCCCACTGCCTTCTTGAGAGGGCATCACAGAGTCCATTCTCTCATTTTCTACTCAAAATAGGGACAACCATGTTGCTTCAAAAAGTCTTTTTTGCATCGTTTATATTCAAAATTCTTTGAAATAGTGTTGTTTCAACACTCCATCAAAGAGGGAAAAAATGTAGACATCTAAATCTAATTACATAAATAAGTAATCATATTTAGTCATCTCCTAGGGCATTATTGATTAAATATTAATTAATTAATTAATTAATTATTATCCCCTAGTTAATTAATTTATTTAATTAACTATAGCCCAATTGATAAAATCAAATGATAACCCAAAATCAACTTATCAATTAAATCCCCATTTCTCTATTAAATTAAATAAATCCTCAAATTAATTAAATACCCTTAATTCAACCCATTCACCCATACTTACCTCACTTAGCCTCCTAACTAACCCATCCCATCAAAGCTAAGCCACTTACCCCCTAACCCCCTTCCTAAGCTAAGTCTAATCCCCCTCCTAAACATGAGCACAACTTTAAGCAAGGTTTAATACTCGCTAACCCAAACCAAAGTCAACAAGTCTCCCTTATCCTCTTCCATCCCTATCCAAGAGCATTATTGGCTTTTACATGCCATTAATGTATCATATATCCCTCTTTATGTCTCTTACATCCCTCTTACACACTCATCCTCCCTCATTACTCCCTTTGACCCACCATTATCCCATCCCCTCACACTCATCCTCCTTGTGACAAGTGTCACTCTTGTATTGGCTCTATACAAGCACAATCCATGTGCTTCCCTTTGAAATAATCTTAGCCCTCCCTCACCATTCTTCCATCCTTGCATCTTGACCCTCCATTTCACTATCCCTTAGCCTATAAATAAATCCCTTCCCTCTCACAATCTGTAACCCACTTTTATGCAAACTTATAATGATCCATTGACCACTACATCATAGCCATTTTGTACCATACCATGTTGAAATACATCCACACCTCCATTGTTGAAACCCTCACCCATCTACACACTTTGTAAAAACCCCCACCCATTGGGAGCTTGAGTACATTGTGAGCATACATCCCTTATCCATCAGGGACATAGCTTCATCATTATAGGTTATGCCCAAGGAGCTTACCATTCTTTGTTTGCCTTCTTTTTGGTGATAACCTCATCCTATCATAAGTGTTAACTTATTTAGTTTTGTGAATACTTTATTAATTAGTATTCCTTTTTTACACTACTAGATTAGGTGATGCAATTAGCACTTTAGAGTGCCAGTATTTTTTTTTGGTTTTTTTAACTGAGTTGTCTATCTCTGGTTCTAGTTTGGGCTGACCTTGCTTTTTTCAATTTTGTGATGTGTATTTTTTGAGAGATGACTTGTGGCTTGGTTTGCATTTAATGTAAGGGTTTATTTGGTTGGTAATTTGTAACAAGTCAATTTGTGGCCATTCGATTATTTAAAGGGGTCTTGGGGAGAGTCTGAGGGAGAGATAGAGGAGGAGGAGTAGAAGTAAAGTTGGAATGCAAAATTTATCATTGAAGATTGAAGTTTGAATTGTAATGTTGGTCGTAACCCAAAAGGCCTTACAACTAGACATGTATATTGATGGTTTGATGAATGTATAAAGCACTTTGGCTCTTCTATCTCCTTTGGTTTCTATTCTTTGTGTTGTTTTTCCACTATGCTTACTCTTGTAGGTGACTTTGATAGCTAGGTGTAACTTTTTCCCTAGTTATCTCATGTTCTCCCTACATCAATTATATTTGGAATCTCTTAGCATAAATTATTTAGTGAGAACATTGAGAAGTTAGGTGGGCTCATCATCAACTTGCACAAAAAAGGAACTAAATTGTTAAAGTTGGTTTAGTTGGAAGGCTATCCCATAGGCTATGTTTAGCCTCATGGACATTAAAAATCATCTATCTATCTATCTATCTATTTTGGGCTTAAGAATTGGTAAAACAACCCAGTCAAGGGGTTATTTCAAAAACAACAAGGGGAGAAGGAGAGGGTATATATGTTAAAATAGTTAGACTTTGGAGGGGCTCCAAACATTCCTTTAATGATGATTGGCATTGAACTTGCAAAACTAGTGGTACATTCATGAAATCCATTAACCTTATAATATCAAAACTACATTAGTTACAAGACATTGATCAAAGGAAAAGTGGTTCAAAAATTTTATGATGTTCCATAATTACACCATATTTACAAGCCACTAAACTAATGTAAGGTAGAATATCCAAATGAAATATTGATGCATGGTTGAGATAATTTCTTTGCAGAAAAATGATTCTAGGATCACTGGCTCACAAATTTTATGGCATTCCAATGTAGTCAAAATAGTAGATGGAAATGCATGGAAAATTCATTAATCACATCCAACGCATTTCTATTGTATATTCATTCTCAAATGTTTGCAATTGATTTGAAAAGCTTGAAAAGAAAAACATAGGTGAAAAAGAACTCAAGGGCCCATGATGACATTTTTTCACAGTTTTCTTGTAGTTTCAAACCATTTCATTTTCTTTTAAAATCAATTTTCAAGCTAGATAATTTCATTTCCAAATCACACAAATTAGATTTCAAATAATTTTATTTTGAAATCACATAAATGAGGTTTAAAGCAATTTCATTTTCAAATCACATAAACTTAAAGAAACACATGTCCTTCCCTGGGTAGTGTTGATGTTATGCTGATTTGCAACATTGAGTCTCTCATTCATATGCATATGCATATGCAAATACATATCACATACAAATCCAAAACAAAAATGTGAAACTATTTTAAAAATATTTCTAATGAAATAATATATTATGATCTCTTCATCAGTGGGATGGAACTTGAATCCATGAGGCAAGTGTAAATCGCCTTTATCATGAATGTATCCAAAGTTAAGAGGCTCCATTATCAAATCCTCATTAATATTCTCACAAAAATAAAAAAAAGAATGGATTGTTTGAATTATCCTGCATTATATAGGTTAAGGAAATCTTACCCAATTTGTTAGATGCCCACTTAGCCTTTTGAAATTTTTATATGCAGGTTGTGGGGAGATGTTGTATTAACCTATTATATGGCTTTTATGAGAGGTGGGAAAATTGGATGTGATGGGATATGTGGAGAGGCATAGATCAAAGATGAATATAAATGAATCCTATTGCTAGTATGAAAAGCATCACCACCATAGACATGCTTGCTTGGTGTCAAAAGAGTATGTGTATATATCATTATCACTATAGGAGGGGGAAGACAGGTTTTCATTTTTTTTGGGGTCGGAGGGGGGGGGTCGAGGAGGGGGGCTATTAAAATATCCTCCTATTGTATCACAAAATCTTAAGAGAGAGAACACAAGTGTGCATGAATATGTGTGTTGTCAATAATGGTAGAAAGTAATGTAAAATTGGGTCATAGGGGAACATAAAGGAGTTTGTGAGGTAGTAGATAAGATCAATAAAGGATTATTTTTATTGACTATTGTATGTAAAGAGGAGAGAGCAAAGAGTATGCAGTTAAAACACCACATCAAATTTGTGTACAACAAGGAACTACATTGTTTAGTGTCTAATCATTTATGACTTTTATATTATTACCCACCTTGGAAAAATCCTAGGTATTCCTCATTGAATCCCTCCTAGATTTTATAAATCAAAACTCGACAAACTAGAATTAAAAAAGCCATAATTAGGGTAAGCACACAAATATAATAAATAAATATACGAATGTCATGGGAATGTGTATATTGTACAGTTGGGACAATAGGTTTAATTTGTGTTGTAACTTAGTGCTAAAGGAAGTCATCACAAAAAAATTGGTGGCACAAATTGTGCTACTCAAATGTGAAAAGAGTTATAGTGTTCTTAGAGCCTAATTGATTTTATTTTTGCACATTTTTTTTGTTATTCGAATTTTATTTTTAATAAAATTAGGTTTCAAGCTAAGACATTTCATTTTCAAATCACATAGATTAGGTTTCCAATTTTTTTAATTTTCAAATCACATAAATCATTTTTCAAGAATTTTCATTTTTAAATCACACAAACTTGAAGCAATACACATCCTTGCCCAAGTAGTGTCATTGATGGGTTTGTAGAAGTAATACACTTCCTTATCTAGGTAGTTTCGTTGGTGGGTTTGCAAAATTTTCACACTCCAACAAGAATCCTACCGTTTGCATGCAGTCTTGAGTGAAAATGATTTAGCATTTGTATTTTTATTAATGATAACCAATTATTGTCTGAATATTGATGGTTTACATAATTAGTAGTTGAATGTACGATGACATTGAAAGAAAATAAAGAAAACACCAAATTCATAAGATCTGCCCTGCCATGGTTTTTCTTGGACCTTTTTGGGGTCATCCTTAATTCCCTTAGTAGATATTGCATTGCCCAATAGTTTACTAGAAGTGACACTAAAGGCACATTACTTAGGATTTAATCTTAGATGAAATTATTCCACACGATCCAAAATCAATCTTAGATCATCTAGATGAGTAATTATTTTCTTAGATTTAGCCAAAGTGTCATTTACATAGTCTTCTATATTCTTATGCATCATGTCATAGAAGATAGTGATCATAGCCCTCTGATATGTAGAAACAACATCCTTTAGGCCAAATGGCATGAAATTCCAATGGAAGGTACCCCACACACATGTGAAATAATTTTTCTCTTGATCTTTAGGAGCTATTTTGATCTAGTTGTAACCAAAGAACTCATTCCTTAAAGAGTGCATCTCATAGCCTGTAGTTATGTCCACTATCATGTTAATGTTAAGAAGTGGGAAATCATCCATTGGGAAAGTTTTGTTTAGGTCTCAAAAATTTGTGTAGACTCAAATGGATTTATCATTCTTGGAAATAGGTATAATTTTGGAAATCCATTCAATGTAGTCTATAGCTCACATGAATTTAGCACTTAGTAGTTTTCTAGTTCAGTTTTCACTAAGAATGCAACATGTAGATGCATTTTCCTTAGTTTTTGTTTGACGGTCTTGACACTGAGAGTTGTAGATAAATGATGTATAATAAGTTTAATATCAATGCCATACATATATTCAGAAGTCCAAATAGCTTCATAAGTCCAAATAAGGTTGACCCTTTTCTCTTGGAAGAATTGAGTAAATTGTTCCTTCTCTTCAATTGACAAGGATTGATCTAGATGTATAACTTTAGGATACTCTTATGTTCCAAAATTGATAGGTTGTGTAGGATAAATTAGCACTGATGATATTTCTTTGAAGTAGTTGGGAAGACAACTAAGTACTAATCCTTAGGCAAATCAAAGAGGATTTTACCCTTGGATACTTCTTTAGTTTTTACTATTTTTGGCTTTGACACCACCACAAAGTAGTTTTTTTCCGTCAGAGCACTTGTTATTTTTTGTTTTCTTTTTATTTTATGACTAAGGTACTTGATATATATTTTTCCCATGATGGTAGATAGTTTTCTATTGGAAGATACTATAGGTTTAAAGGTATTGAGGTAATAAGAAATTTCATAGTCATTTTGAAAGGAAGGTAATTTGACTCATTGATTTTGCAAGGACCAGTCAATTAGATCAGGATACATGAGTGGAAGTGAGGTATATGATTTCGAGTTGTTGATATAAAGGGATTCATCTCCATGGATAATAAAGTTAGAGTCTATAAGGTGGTCTTTGAAGACACTCAAATTAGGCAGATCCCTAGCAAGGTCAACATGGTCCACTAATCCAAGTTGTAAGTTTAACTCAGAAAATCCTATGGCTAACTCGTCAACTATGTTAGTTTAGTTAGCATAAGCATATATAAAATCTACCCCAAATTAATGAGATGCAAATGAGAGAGAATCCCATTCATACTCGTCAAAATTAGTATTGTGATCATATTCTATGAGATGAGCAATGTTTCTCCTAATTCTGTCTCTATTAGGGTCATCCACATTTGAATCATCAAACTATCTAGAGGTAGATGCTTTAACACTATGATTGTTAGGTTGTTTAGTTTCTCCCAAATGATGGTGGTAGAAGGGAAAAAATATTCATATTATAGAGTAGTAGTAGTAATTGGTTGAGTTTCTTCTTATGAATCACTTGTAGTAGGCGGTTCTTGATCACAGATAGGTAAGCCATTATCAAAAACAAAACCTTGACTAGTAATATTTTTTATTATTCTTTGTCTATTAGTATGACTCATAGGTTCAATGGGATAATTTTTATCATCTAATAAAGGGACCATGTCTAGGGTATACCATATTGTAAAGAAAATCATAGGACTTTCAATATCATTTAGGAGAAATAGAATTTTTAAGTGTGACCTCATCAGAGGTATTTTTCTCTCTATAGATCTAATTTCTAACATCTTGATCCTCTTTATTACCTTCTTGCAAGACTAGGGTGTGGACAAAATTTAAAAAAAAATGTTATGGTGGAAGACAAAGGATTCATGTTCTTTGAAGGTTTCCCATAGGAGCAAGGGGAAATTGGAAGTGCAAAATAGAGTCAAGTGTATATTCTCTTATTATACTATTCATCATCTTGAGTTTTATCTCATAATTAGCAAGTGTAGTTTTGGCCTCATCTGTAGCTCTAATATTTGGCACCAAAGATTCAACAACTATGAGTGTATTGATAGACATAGAATTGTCCATCGGGATAGATATATCTCTACCATTTAAAGAGGAATTAATACATTAAGGGAATGTAAAGGGGATTTCCTTCATATTGTGTATCCAAGATCTTCTCATAAAAATGTTGTATGAAAGAGGTATGTCAAGAACCTAGAAGAAAACATCTTTCTTAACTAGACCAACATGATAGGTAGCATCACTAGACATTTTGAATATCTCTCAATCTCATCATAAGCCTTCATTGTAATCTTCCTCCTAGCATCAATATAAAATTTAGATAGACCAAACTATTGAATGATATGGAAAGAACAAATGTTTAACCCAACAAAATTGTCTATCAACACACATATGACTCAAATTTGATAAATTTTGACCTCAATATGAAGTGCAAGGTTATGTGGATGGATAAGTACTTTTGTCTTTTTCTTTGGAAAATAATAAGTAGTGTTGAGTAGCAATATGGTTAACCATAGATTAGAACTTATTAGTGTCAATATCAAAGGGGACACTAGTTTTATGTAGTTCTTTTTCTAGGATCTCCTTATGCAAAGGTGACAACTCTAGGAATTCAAAGATAGATATTTAGGTAGTACATTGAAGTTGATATACTAGGTTGTATTAGACTTGGTAGTAGTATAAATTATCTTAGAGGAAGAGGATCCCCCTTGTCTAGGATTATATTGTTTGAAAGTATTCACACCTCTAAGGAAAACATTAGGTTAACTTCTAGTAACATCATTAATTATTTCTCAATATAAAAAGGAGTTTTCACCTCTAAGTATGATCACGGTTTTGTATTCACTAGAATCTCATCTTTGCATAGAACCAACACCTCTCAAGATAACCTTAGGTCTCTCATCATTAGTGTCATAGTTAGGTTCATCATAGTTACGCTTCACCATGTGAATGATCTCACTTATGGGTTCAAGAACATGGATGACATTGTCACTATTCATGTAAGTGTAGTTGATCTTAGCATTTCCATTTTTCTTGTTAGTGTTTGACATTTCCCCTTGTTTATATTTAGGAAGATGATCTTTAAAAGCCTTTCCATCAAAATTCTTAACAAGTCCATCCATGCCAACTTTCTCATTCTCAATGAGGTCTTGCATGATACATTTCAACTTGATACAGTTGTTAATAATATGACCCTTATTTCTATGAAAGCTATAGGAATGATCATCTCTCCACCATGAAGGTTTAACATCAGGCTCATAGGGTCTTGAGTTTTCAAGTAGTGTGATAATTTTTCTTGAAAGAAAAGTTTAAAGGATCACATCATAGGAATAAACCAAGGGAGTGGAATCACATTTTGGCTTTGATGTTCATGTGAACTTAGACTTGTTGGAGTCATTTATCTTAGAAGCCTCTTGTTTTTTAGTTGTGACAACAACATTAGCCAAGTTGAAGATAGGTACCTTACTCTTAGGCACACCAACAACCCCATCATTGAAAATGCATTTGTTCTTGTTCCAAGGTTTATGTTTTTATTTTCCATTTCTATTGATAGACTTATCCTTGTTCAAGTTTATCTCTCCCTTCTTGAAAAAAATATCCTCTATGTGATATGCACTCCCAATAATGTCATTAAAAGCGAGGAATGATTTCTTCCTAAGGTTATAGTGTAGGTATAGTGGAAGATTATTGAAGAGAATATCAATTTTCTCATTCTTAGGAAGTCAACAAGTTTACCTAGAGTATAATTGTCTCCATCTTTTCAAGAGGGTGACAAAAAGGTTCCCCTTATTTTGGTTTAAAGTTACATAGATCGAGCATAGTGATAGGATGTTGGATGTTATAGGATTAGTGTTGGATAAAACTTTGTACATGTTTGTCAAAATACTTAAGTGGGGGTCTAATCTTTGTAAGCCATTCCATTGGTTGTCCATTTAACCTCCTTGGAAAAAGTCTCATGAGATAAGAGTCATCATGCATAAATTCCATACTAAGAGCATAAAATTTCCTAATTTGATCATTGGATCCCCATTACCATCATATTGATCATATTTAGGGATATCAATGTCTCTATGGAAAGGCATCATGTAAAGACTTTTATCAAAAGGTAATGCACACATAGTTTCTATAGCTAAGGAGGGCTAAGGTATTTCTTTCTCTTTTCTTAAATTTGACTTTCCATATTAAAATCTTGTATTTCTTTAATAGAAATATAAAGGGGTGTAAGGTATTTATTTTGAATTGATATTTTAACATCAAAGTTGTATGGTAGTTTAATTATTTTATAAGCCAAGTAGACGAAATATTTGATAAAGGGTGCTCCCCTTAATACCATAAACACATAATAGAAAAAAAAGAAACAACAACAATGCAAGAAAAAAATATGGACATCCTATTTGCACCACAAATGAAAAAATAAAAAATTCACAAGTAAAATATGCTAATCCACATGGGTGTCTTTTTCATGTCGCCTTTTCAAATAATTAAAAAATAATAATCTTTGCTAAGGCAGGCAGGCCCAAGAAAGTGAAGTTTCGGAAAAAGGGGGTTAATCTTTGGAAACCGTTGGACTAATAAATGAAAATTATTATTAAAATATGTTTCATTAACCTCTCTTGGATGTGAGTTACAGTTATGCCCTCTTTTAAGGGGTTTGGAGGCATTTTGGGCTGATGGGAGAACTTGATTTTTGCTCATTCTTTGTTATTCTTCAGAGGCTGCCAAACCTGTGGAGAAGGAGACCCAAGAACGGGAGTTTGCAGGTTTCCAGGGAGACCCAAGAATGAGAGTTTGCAGGTTTCTAGGAAGGCTAAGGATGGGAGTTTGAAGCCATTCCATGTGCATGCTCATACAGAGTTTGCCTTTGTGCTGAACAGTGTAGATTTGTGGGTTTTTGGGTGTGTTTTTTTGCATGAGTTTGGTGTTTTCAGTTGACCATTTCATATCAGTTTTGGTTGCTGCTGTATTTCAGACTTTAAGCTGTTAAAATAGAGCTGAATATATGTATTGGGACATGATTAAACTTTTGAGATAGTTTATTAGTGTTGTGTGGTGTTTCCGGGCATTTTTGTGTTAATTTCGAGAGGCATAGTTTTTGTCCTACATTTGAGAACTGTTTTGTAAAGGTTATATGGATCTAGAAATGTCATTTTGTAGGCTGTTATGCTGCTGAAATTTCTATAAAAATGTCCACTTTTAGATTTATTAATAATTGGTGAAGCTGTGAAGCTTTTGGCACAATTTCTGGCATACCCGATTTGGGGTTTCTTGAGAAATTTGGAGGATCTTTGTGATATTAGTTGTTTGATCTTAAAGATCTGATTAAAGGTTGGAAATATCATGTAAAATCAGAAAAGGGACATTTCAGTGGTATCAGAGCCATGATCTTGCCAGCCTGAGGGTTTGTAGAAGCTTGCATGTCAGTTTTGACAACTACCCAGATCTTGCATGTTATAATTTGGTGGTTGCATGTTGCTTCTAATCAGTTGCATGTCAAAATCTATGGTTGCATGCTACTTCTAATCATTTTCATGTTAGTTCTTGGTGAATTTGGTGGTTGTAGAAGTTTACATGTCAGTTTTGACAACTACCCAGATCTTGCATGTTATAATTTGGTGGTTGCATGTTGCTTCTAATCAGTTGCATGTCACAATATATGGTTGCATGCTACTTCTAATAATTTGCATGTTAGTTCTTGGTGAATTTGGTGGTTGTAGAAGTTTGCATGTCAGTTTTGACAACTACCCAGATCTTGCATGTCAGTTTTGATAGCTACCCAGATCTTGCATGTCAGTTTTGACAACTACCCAGATTTTGCATGTTAGTTTTGACAACTATCCAGATCTTGCATGTCATAATTTGGTGGTTGCATGTTGCTTCTAATTAGTTGCATGTCAAAATCTATGGTTGCAGGCTACTTCTAATCATTTGCATGTTAGTTCTTGGTGTTTGAAGAAGTTATATCTTATTGGGGTTACACTCTACTTTATCCAGAATGGACAGGTATAGTATAGAGTCTCAGAGGAAACGATCTTGGACAATTGATATCCAGAGTCAAAATAGTAGAAAGGATGGTTATTTAGACATTCGAGATAAACTTATGAAAATAAGCCATGACATGTCTGAACAGTTGGTTGAGCACCACCGTATAATGAATGACATGTTGTCTAACCCAGCTAAGGTGGATAAGTTGACTGGATTTCTATTTGGTAGATTTTCTCACAGAACAGATGACACAATTCCCAAGAACTTGCATGAGGAGTTTGAGAAACTAGCTAATAACCAGGTAGAGGTCTCAGATTCTACTCTGCCACAGGAGGTGGTGGGAAAGGATATTACACAGATTGATAGTAACGGTCAACTTGATACTCAAATTGAGACAATTGTTTACAGGTTGTCAAAGGGTGATGCCACAGGTATTCAGGATGGTATAGTTACAATAGGCAGTGACTACAGTGTAGTGGGTTCAGATGATGATTATGAGGATGTTGTTGTGCAGGATGGTGAGATACTTGGTAGAGATGAGCAAACATTGAGCATTCATGACTTTGCTGAGAAAGAGTACCAGGCACAGTTAGATGCTTCATCACATGAGGTTGAGGTAGGTAGTACTTCACATGATTTATCCCGCCAGCTGAAGGTGAGTGAAGATAGTATTTTGACTTCATTATCTCATCATGATAGGTATGTGGAGTTAGTTGGTATTGGTCATATTACTCAAGTGAGGATTTTGCTTGAGTTACCAGCTGATTCTAGTTTACATATATGGACTCAAGATTGTTATATTGGCATTTGGGATTCAGTTGATAGGAGATCTTTAACACTTTTTGGTAGCAGTGTTTGTTTGGGTGCTATCATGGATTTGATTAGCAGATTGCACGGTGTTGTCTTTTCTTGTGCTAGCAGCTTGTCCAATGTTGGTATTAGTTTTTATACACCAATGTTGGGATTTGTTCATATATCCAGTCGACCATACTTTCTAGAATGTGTTGATGATATTTCATATTTGGCAGTGTGTATAGATGAGTCCCAGGATCATATTGGCATTGATGACATCCAGGAGGATGCAGTGGGCAATTTTGAAGACTTAGTTTCCTTGGGTATAGAGGAGTTGGACAGCAATGCTAATGTTTTTGATACTCCGTATGTTGATATGAGTTTTAGATTTGATTCACAGGATATGGATGGTAATACTCTAGAGACTAGTAACTTTGAGGATACTCCTTTAGACAGTGCATCAGAGGAGGTTTGTAGGAGACAGTCAAGCCAGTGCCATCATGTGTCTAATCAGTTGAGAGTTAGTGACCAAGACATTGCTATGACTTGCCAGCATTTCGATGCTGCTCGTCCGTTGTTAGCAGTTTATGGATGGGGTTCTCCTACTAGTGATGAGTAGGGAGGCAGTTATCTTTCCTTGACAGAGTTCCACTCTTTATGGGAGGCTATCCAGATTTTGAGATAGGATTATATGCAATTGGTAGCCAACAACGATTATCTTATGAAGTGGGGTAGTACAGCATATGATGCATTGTTGGCCAAGAAAGATGAGGTGAGTGAGCTTACTAAGCAGCTTGTGGTGACTTCTAAGATTCTTGAGAGTACATAGTTGGCTTTCAAGGAGTCACAGTTTCATTTGGCTAAGGTGACCATGGAGTTAGAGCGACTACAGTCTTCACCTGATTCTATACAGTCACAAGCAGTGGTGTTTGGTGATCCGAGGATGTCCATGGCCAAGATTGTCAGAGACAGTGGAGATGGGGATGCATCCATTCTTGATACTAACATTGGAATATCAGGTTCATTCCCACTAGAGTTAGGTTCAGTTGAGTTGGGTGTTGTAGCAGATTGTTGTATGCCTGACATGGTGGTGGCCTCTAGTATTGATGGCACAGAGACTAGAGATTTATCAAAGATC
This sequence comes from Cupressus sempervirens, assembly GCA_028749045.1. NCBI lineage: Eukaryota > Viridiplantae > Streptophyta > Pinopsida > Cupressales > Cupressaceae > Cupressus > Cupressus sempervirens. Next base: position 701,394,300 of record CM053783.1, on the reverse strand, counting down.
ATGTGTGATGTTGGTGAGTCGGCAGTTGACATGGTTCCTACTAGTAACACTACTCCCTTGGTGATATCTTCGGAGGTAGTAGTTAGTTCCAACATGGTTAATGATCAATTTCAGTTAGTTTCATCTGGATTACAGTCTAAGCCACTGACTGAGATTGGTGCATTCTATCGGCATTACACTGTGAGGTATGCTCATCAATTTACCTTTGATGACCATGTTGATGAGATAATGATACAGAGATGTACTTTGGTTCCTAGTGCTTATCATCAGTTATGGGACAATTTGATGCCTCAAGATGAGAGTTGTGATGGGCATGACATGGCGATAGTTTCTACAGTTGACAGCTTGATAATACATGACTTAGAGCAGGAGTTTTAGAGTGATGCTTTAGTGGGTGTTGTTATTGATTCTACTCCTTTGGCTATGACATCTCCTGACTTAGCTGGTGATTAGTCACAGTGGGTTGTATCACTTGTTCATGGTGAGTTGTTGACTAAGGTTGGTTTTTTTAATCAACATTATATTGCAAGGTATGTACATTAGTTAGCATTTGATCCTTGTGTTGAGGAGTTGATGGCAGGAAGATTTGGTTTGGGTTCCAATTCTTGCTATTTATCTTGTGATGGCTTTTCACCATCAGGGGTGCATGGTAGTTATGGTTATGAGATAGTGGCCAGTGATTTGCAAAGTTGTGTTGACTGCAAGAGTTGTACAGTGTGTGGATTCTCCATACTTGGTATAGTTTCATTCGAGAGCATTCACCATTGTTGCAGAGTTGGATTGTGCATTTCGTATAGGCCAGTGGGATGCGTTGATGGTATTTACTGTGTTGGTAGTTTGATTTGTCCACTTTCCTTGGGTTCTGATGTTCTAAGAGTTTGTGCCTCATGGGTTTTTGATTGTGGTAGTGGTGATTTTGGAGTTTGGTTGAGCTATAATTGTCAGTTTGATTATGGATTCCTCTTGGTCATATTGCAGAGGATATTGCAGGAGCCTATGTTAATTGGTAGTAGTATAGTTCATGACTACATTTAGGATCCAGGTGGATTGATTGGTTTATTGTTCAACCATTGCTTGAGGACAAGCAATGTTTGGGAGGGGAGGACTTGTCATGTCCCCTTTTCAAATAATTAAAAAATAATAATCTTTGCTAAGGCAGGCAGGCCCAAGAAAGTGAAGTTTCGGAAAAAGGGGGTTAATCTTTGGAAACTGTTGGACTAATAAATGAAAATTATTATTAAAATATGTTTCATTAACCTCTCTTGGACGTGAGTTACAGTTATGCCCTCTTTTAAGGGGTTTGGAGGCATTTTGGGCTGATGGGAGAACTTGATTTTTGCTCATTCTTTGTTATTCTTCAGAGGCTGCCAAACCTGTGGAGAAGGAGACCCAAGAACGGGAGTTTGCAGGTTTCCAGGGAGACCCAAGAATGAGAGTTTGTAGGTTTATAGGAAGGCTAAGGACAGGAGTTTGAAGCCATTCCATGTGCATGCTCATACAGAGTTTGCCTTTGTGCTGAACAGTGTAGATTTGTGGGTTTTTGGGTGTGTTTTTTGCATGATTTTGGTGTTTTCAGTTGAGCATTTCATATCAGTTTTGGTTGCTGCTGTATTTCAGACTTTAAGCTGTTAAAATAGAGCTGAATATATGTATTGGGACGTGATTAAACTTCTGAGATAGTTTATTAGTGTTGTGTGGTGTTTTCGGGCATTTTTGTGTTAATTTCGGGAGTCCGATGAGCATAGTTTTTGTCCTACATTTGAGAATTGTTGTGTAAAGATTATATGGATCTGGAAATGTCATTTTTTAGGCTATTATGCTGCTGAAATTTCTATAAAATTTCCACTTTCAGATTTATTAATAATTGGTGAAGCTGTGAAGCTTTTGGCACAATTTCTGGCATACCCGATTTGGGGTTTCTTGAGAAATTTGGAGGATCTTTGTGATATTAGTTGTTTGATCTTAAAGATTTGATTAAAGGTTGGAAATATCATGTAAAATTAGAAAAGGGAATTTTAGTCTTCATTATAGTAATCTTCAAGACTAAGCTGTGAACTACTAGCCAGAGTTGTCTTAGATAATGTTTAGGCCTTTCTTAAATAGGCAATTTTATGCCACCTGGGAAGGTTCTAGATGCTCAAACTTAATACTTAGGGCCGATAGATCCTAACAATACATATAGAGTTAGCTAAATACATCTTTGCCAAATTAATTTAGAAATTTTGGTAGCCCAACTTTGGAAGGCCATAACTCTTGAATTGTTGCTCCAATTGACTATTCTAACCACTTTTTGGAAATGCCAACTCCTAATCTATAGGCTCAGAAAGTGCCCTTTCATCAAATTTTTGGACCTCATCTAGGAACTCTAAGGTCTCCAATGGTGATCCTAAAAAAATTTCTACAATATTTTCCACCAAAAATCTACAATTAATTTTTCTAATCCTTAAGCTGGAGCAATGAGATTTTCATGGTAGGCTTATAATTCCAAAATTAAACTTCATGTAGAAAATGAGAACATTCCAAGTTCATATGAGAAACTTATTAAAAATAACAAGTTCCCATAAATAGTAACCACCCTGTCTACTAGTCCTTATTAGAATAGAAAAGACTAAAACTAGCATATTTTTGGGTAATGCAATATTGCTCTCACACCTAGGATGCTCCTACATTAGACACCCAGGGTAATTTGAGAAGTGACTCTGTCACGTCTCAGGTGTTTAGAGGAAAACTAAGATGGTTAACCTCCTCCCTTGCTAGCCATGATGAATCCTCTACTAAACTCCCTTTCCATTTGACAAGATATTCTTCATTAGTTCTATTCCTTGTACTTTCGCAAACATGACTATCCAGTATCTCCTCGATCTCCTCTGTAGCCAAACTAGCTATTGAATACTCAACTATGCTTCTACAACTTCATCTCCATCACCTCCTTCATATTAATCTATCAAATCTAAAATATGAAATGTTGGTGAAATATTCAATTTAGCAGGCAACTCCACTTCATAAGTATTTCTAGAATCATGCCTTTTCACAATTTTGCATAGTCCAAACTTCTTCATCTTCAATTTATTATATTACCCACTAGAAAATGCTCCTTTCTCAAATGAACCATGACTTCATCTTCAATTTAAAATTCTTTATACCTCCTTTTTACATCTTCCTTAGCTTTATTCTATGTATTCATCTTTGTGATGTACTTCCTCACCTCCTCATGTATGTTCTTCAAATGTTCAACAAATTCTTTTGCTTCATAACTAATTATCTCTCCTTTATCTAACTGATTGAATTTAGAAGCATTTCTAGGACTACTTCTATATATGATCTGGAATGGTGACTTACTAGTACTCCTATTGACAAAATATTATATACAAATTTTGCCTATGGAAAAATTAGATCCCATCCTTTTGGCTTGTCTCCAACCAAACATCTCAACAAGTTTCCCAAATTGCATTTCACAACTTCTATCTATCCATCAGTCTGTGGATACTGTGATAAACTAAACTTCAAATATATCTTCAACTTCTTCCAAAAGTTACACCAAAAATACCCAACAAATTTGGTATCTCAATCTAAAACTATACTCTTTGGTAGACCATGTAGTCTCACCACTTGTCTTAAAAATAACTCTACCACATAAGCAACATCACTAGTTTTATTGCAAGGAATAGAATGCATTATCTTTAAAAACTTCTCAATCGCCACACAAAAAGAATCATACCCATGATATGTCCTTGGTAATCCAAGAAAATAATCTATGCTGACATCCTCCAACAAATTCTTTGGTATAGATAATGGCTAATACAATCCCATATTCTACTTCACTCCTTTCTCCATTTGAGGTACTTTGCAACTTTGTACAAATTTATTAACATCTTGCTGCAACTGTGGCCAAAAATAATTCTTAGTAACCAAAGCTATGGTTTTATCTCTTCCAAAATTTCCAACCAATTCTTCACTATGCTTCTCCTTGATGATATTCTCTCCCATTGAACTTCTAGCAATGCATAACTAGCTTCCTTTGAACAACATACTATCCTAGATCATGGAATCCAACCACTTTGTCCTATCAAGTGTAATAGTTTTTGTACAAGCCTTCCATGCTTCAACAAAATTAGGATAATTTGGATACAAAGTATTGAGTTACTTGAACTCAATCACCTCTATCTACATTTCTAGTAGGAAAATTTATCTTCATGAAACATAAAGATTCATCAACACACTTGACACAATGATTTAACATGAAAACCTAATTTGGGAAGAACCACCAGTAACATGCTACTCTTTTTCACTCTTCTGAAGTGATGTCCTATGAAAGGCCAACCTTGTTAAAGGTTACAACACACACTATTAAATGTGACCTAGCTAAGGGATTTAAATCACCCTATTAAAAATGAGCCTTGTTAGAGGACATTAGGACATTCAATTGGAATGCTACCTGGTTAAAAGATTTTCAAATGACTTTTGAGTCAACCTTAGTCCAAAGGATTTTAATCTAAAATGATACAATTATTAGAGAGTAATAGTAGAACTTTGATCTGATACAACTTACAACTTCTTTTGCAGATTACAAATCATTGTTCAATCCTTAATTTTTCTTAGCTTTCAAAATTTTCAATTTTGACAACTTGTTCACCCTTCAAGCATATATCTCCTTAAGCCTTCTTGCTTAGTATGCCAATGCAGTCATTTTTTTAGGTCACTTGACAAAGCAGAGTCCTTGACTTCCTATCTTTCTTCTTTTCTCTGTTCTTTAGCTTATCTTTTGATCATTCTCCTCTTTTGCTGCATGACTAGACATTCCTATAAACATGAAATTAAGATACTTTGTCATTTTCCATTGTCCATTTTAGGGTTTGGATAGATTAGGTAGAATACAATGTATGTACCTCATATTCCATCTTTATTCTAGAAACTTCTCCTAGAATCCATTAGAATTGGTTTACCTCAAATCCTGTGCCACTAGCTCATCAACCTTATCTTCTACCTAGTTCATAAACTTCTAGAAAACAAACTTGGTGACTCAGATTTGGAAAATCTTTGAATTTTTTAATAATGCACCAGCTTGACATTATCAATCTTCTAATGCTCGACACATACTATATTGCTTGACATCAATCATGAGTTCACTCAACATAAACTAAATTTTACTAATGCTTGACACCTACTATGTTGCTTGGCATCAACTGTTTAACTTGATATACACTAGGATTTTCTTTTACTTGAATCTAACTATTTTTTTCTTTGTTTGTATTAACTTTTCTTGGCACATACTATCAACTCGATCAAGCTTGGTAGACAGTCTTTGTGTAACTTGATCTTCTAAAGTTTTTAAGTGTAGCCAACCTTTGTAACCTTAAGTAGATTATCAATACATCATTTTATCATTGTCTTAACTAATCTTTGTACTTCATTACATAACCATAACTCAACCTTTCCTCTAGGTGCTATTGTTACATCTTATTGATCAAATCCTCTTCATCAATCAACTAAGTGATAGTACTTGAATCTTATAAGCAATTGTCTTACCAACAATATAGCAAGTTTGGCATTAGTGAAAAAATAATGATTGAAACACATTTTCTACTTCAACAATCTCCCTCTTTCAATAATCTCTATCAACAATGATCTTTTCAATTAGATCTCAATAATCTCCCTCTTTGGCATTGATGAAAAAACAAACAAATACTTTAAATCACCCAACTGGTAAAACATTTTGTTTGGCCAAATTGACTAAGTTAAAATAGTAAGACAATACCAAAAAGAAAACTTGTATCAAAATTTCTCCCTCTATCAACAACTTCCATCTTCTGATTAGGTTACACAATTCTTTCTTATGAATTCTTGTAACTCCCTCTTACTAGGTAGATTAAGAGTTCTCCAGCAATTAACTCCCTCTAGGATAGCAATCTCTTGATATCTTCCTTTGATATACTTTCTCCCTTTTGATCAATAGAATAGCTCTTTACCCCTCTAATGATGATCAATTTAATGCTCTTTCTCCCTTTTTGACAACAATATATGTGAAAGACATCATATTTTCATCTCAACATGCAGATATAGAATTTTGTAGTATCTCTAGTTTCTACCTCTATAAAATTTCTTGTGACTATTTTGGAGTTTCAACATTGTGATTACTTCAGGCAGTACCTAAAGTAAAATCCTCTGCATCAAATTATGACATTTGATAATCAACTTGTTTTATGCAGGGAATTCCTCATGTTTACTTAGATGGCCTTTGATAGGGGTATCACCCCTAATTTACCTCTTAGATATTCATGTGCATCCTTAGGTAATGGTTTTATGAAGATATCAACAATTTATTCCTTTGAGTTGACATAATCCATCTTTACTTCTTTGTCTTGAACTAGCTCTCTCAAGTAATGATACTTGATTGCAATGTGCTTTGTCTTAGTGTGCATCACTAGATTCTTTGATATATTGATGACACTAGTGTTATCATAATAAAGTATCACTGGTTCTATTATTTCTTTTCTCATTCCTTTGAGTAGTTATTTGATCCATACAATGTTTGTGTAGTTTGTAGCAACAACAACATATTTAGCTTCAACTGTAGACTATAAGGTACAAATTTGTTTCTTGCTAGTTCATGTAACTAGTCTCTTGCCTAAGAAAAGTGCTCCTTCATTGGTGCTCTTTCTATCATCTATATTGGTAGCCCAGTCAACATCAGTGTAGGATCTCAAGTCAAACTTCTCATTCTTCTTGTAGTATAGGCCAAACTCTTCTGTTCCTTTCAAGTATCTTATTATTCTTTTCACCACCATCAAATGATTTTCCCTGGGATTTGTAGAGAATCTTGCAACTATCCCTACAAATAATGCAATATTAGGTCTACTATCTACAACATATTACAACTTTCCAATCATAGATCTATACAATGTTTGATTCACTTCAATAGAATAATCATTCTTTGATAGTTTGTGTCCTATTATCATAGGTGTACTTACTAGTTTTGAATCTTCTAGTCTAATTTTTTTTAGTATTTCCTTGATGTACTTTGACTAAGTGATAAAAATACCATACTTCAGTTGATATACTTGCAATCCCACAATGAATTTGATCTCCCCAAACATTGACATTTTAAATTCATGTTTCATATGATTAGAAAAATCCTTGCATAAAGAATCTTGTCCTCCAAATATTATATCATCAACAAAAATTTTAGATAACAAAATGCCTTTACCTTTTTCTCTCTTTATGTATAGATTGTTGTTATCATCAGTTCTTTTAAATCTAATCTTCACAAGATACTTATGAAGTCTTTCATACCATGCTCTTGGTGCTTGTTTCAAACCATAAAGAGCTTTGTGCAGTCTATGTACCATATTCTTATTATTGTCATCAACAAATCCTTCTAGCTATTCTATGTAAACTTCTTCTAGTATGCCATTCAAAAATGTAGACTTAACATCCATTTGAGAGACTTTGAATCCTTTGTATACAACATAAGAAAGTGGAGTTCTTACTCCTTCTAATCTTGCAATAGGGATAAATGTCTACCCATAGTCAATTCCTTCATCTTGTGCATATCCTTTGCAAACTAGTCTTGCTTTGTTCCTTGTGATTTTACCATTTTCATCTAGCTTATTTTTAAAAACCCACTTGGTGCCAATCACAATTTTGTCTTCTGGTCTAGGAAATAGACTCCAAGTTTTGTTTCTCTCTATTTGCTTAATCTCTTCTTCCATGGCTTCACACTAGTCAAAATCTTCTAATGCATCTTTTAATATCTTGGGTTCCTTCATGCTCAGAAAAAAATGATTCACTTCTCAGTATATTTCTTCTCATTGGTCTAGTATCTTTTTTTCCAATGATTTGATCAGCAGGATGGTGTCTTTTAACATATTTGGACAGTCTTGGTTCAACTCTTGTTTCTTCATTTTGCCTTTCAGCTTCAAATTCACTATGCATATTTATATCAAGTATCTCAACATCCCTTTCATGTAAACTAACCTCAGAATCATAATGTGTAGTTCCTTCATTTTGTAACTTGGCATCTGAATGCAATTTAATTCCTAAATTCAATTCAACATTCATAGGTAGTGACTCGATAGTAAGTGAAACTTGCTATTGGTTTCCAACTTGATTTGTAGCTTCTTCTTTAGCAGGCATTCCTTCATAGAATTATACAAATGATTTTTATTCTTTTGGCCTTTTGATAGGTTTAACATCATGAACTTCTATATATTCATCAAAATTCACATTTGCACTTTTCACAATTTTGTTAGTGTTAGTTTCAAACACTTGTATGTTTTACTTCTTGTGGAGTAGCCAAGGAATATACCTTCGTCATTTTTGCATCAAGCTTACCATTTCTAACATCTTTAAGAATGTAACATTTGCTCCCAAATATCTTAAAGTATTTTACATTGGGTAAGTATCCATACCATAATTCCAAAGGTGTTGAATGAGTACCTTTCTTGATTTACATTCAGTTCAGGGTATAGATAGCTGTGCTTACATCTTCTCTCTAGTATTTCATAGTAACATTCTTCTCCATCATAAGTGTCCTTGCACAGTCCATTATTGACCTATTTTTTATTTCATCAATTCCATTTTGTGGAGGCGTTCTAGGTACAAATGTCTATCTTTTGATTCCTATATCATTACAAAATATTTCAAACTCATTTGATGTGAATTCTCCTCCTCTATCTGATCTCAAACATTTTAGACTTTTACCTATTTCTTTCTCAACTCTTGCCAAGAACCATTTAAACATTTGAAAAGCATTGAATTTTTGTCTTAGAAACATGACTGTCATCATTCTAAAATAATCATCTACAAATAATATTATGTACTTGTCTCCCTTGTAGCTTTTACTTCTATTGGTCCACATAAGTTAGTATGAACAATCTCTAGTATCTCTTTAGAGGTATAAGTTTTGCTCTTGAAACTTGACTTTGTCATTTTGCCTAGATGACATTGTTTTCATATCACATTATCAGGCTTTTTCAGCTTGGGCAATCCTCTAACTTTCTCCATGTTATTGATACTAATCAAGTTATCAAAGTTAACATGAAATAACCTTTTGTGCCATAGCCACACATCATCAAATTTCACAACAACACAAGTAGCATCCTTTATATCAAGGTAAAATAGATTGCTTCTAGTTTGATCCCCTTTTCCAATTAATTTCCCATTTCTATCATATATCTTAGTAGTCTTTTTTCCAAAGTCAACTTTTCATCCCAAATTGTTTAGTTGTGATAAACTCAATAGATTATAATTTGGTCCTTCAACATAGTAAGCATTGTCACATGAGATATTTTCTGTGAGTTTGATGGAACCTTTTCCTTTTATCAAATATGGAGTATCATTAAAAAATCTAACAGTATTTCCATCATAATAGTCTAAGCTAATGAACTTACTTTTATCTCTTGTCATGTGATGTGATAATCCACTATCAATGATCCATATGTCATTTTTGTTCACACAAGTCATAAGTGTAGTTTCATTAGATTCATCCTTCATTGCAACATAAACTACTTCATCATCATGTACATCAAAATCATCCTCTTCAGCAATGTAGCACTTCTTGCCTTTGTCTTTGTTATCCTTGCTATCTTCTTTTCTTCTACCTTTGTACTTATCACTTCCTTTTTAGTTTTTCTTTTTTTGGACATTTAGCAACAATATGACCAATCTCATTGCAATTAAAACAAATGATAGGTAACTTACAATTGAAATTTCCTTTTCCTCTATGGAATCTTCTTGCCAACAATGCTTCCAATTTTTCAACATCATCTTCATTAGTATTACTGTCACAAGACACACGTTTTATCTTTCTTTTCTTCTTTTGCTTCTTCTCATCAGATTCTTTCAACCAAAAATCAGCCTTGAAAGTAGATTCAAGACACTCTGGTTTTAAATTGTCAAAGTTAGATAACTCAAAAGTAGTGAGTCTATGTACCAAACCTTCAAGAGTTAGATTATTTCCTAGAATACATCTCAATTCTTGGATTGTAGAAACTCTAATAACATAAACATGCAGTAGTGTTCTTTTATTTCCTAGAATACATCTCAATTCTTGGATTGTAGAAACTCTAATAGCATAAACATGCAGTATTGTTCTTAAGACTTTGCTTAAAACAATATCATCTTCTATATGACCAGTAGCTCCTCTTAATGCACTAATAACTTCTTTTATGCTAGCAACATATTGAACAATATTCTAACCTTCTTCCATTCTCATGTTATCAAATTTACCTTTGAGGCTCTTAGATTTGGCTCTTTGAACATTTTTATCTCCTCCATAGATGGTGTGTAGGGCATCCCACATTTTCTTTGCAGTGCCCCATCCTTTGATGTCATCAAATTTTGCATAGCTTAGGGTAGAGGCAATCTCCAACATCGCTTAATTATGTTATTTCTTCTTCTTCATATCTTTAGTAGTAGGAACTCTAGTAGGATCAACATATTCCATTAAGATGGTGGATTGTGCATGATCTCTTATTCCTCCAAGATGCAACTTCATTAGACTTTTCCATGCAAGAAAGTTGTCTCTGTTAAGCTTGGGTACTTTTCTTTTGGACATCTTGATCTTTGTGCTTCTAGTACCTTCAAACTAGTCCTCTATAGTAGATGGCTCTAATACCAATTGTTAGAATTCTTTAGAATAACTGAGGGGGGGGGGGGGGGGTTGAATCAGTTATTCAAGGTCCATATGTACAAATAAATTTTTCCACTTATCTTAGTGAATCCATTAAACATTCATATCTATGCATGCATCCAAGTTTATCACTAAAACTTGCAGGTTACTGTTAAATCAACTTGCAACAATATAAACATGAAACATAAAGATTCATCAACACACTTGACTCAATGATTTAACATGGAAACCCAATTTGGAAAAAACCACTAGTAACATGCTACTCCTTTTCACTCTTCTAAAGTGATTCCCTATGAAATTCCAACCTTGTTAAAGGTTACAACACACACTGTTAAATGTGAGCTGGTTAAGGAATTTCAATCACTCTATTAAAAGTGAGCCTTGTTAGAGGACTTTAGGCCATTCACTTAGAATGCCACCTAGTTAAAGGATTTTCAAATGACTATTAAGTCAAACTTAGTCCAAAGGATTTTACCCTAAACTAATACAACTGTTAGAGAGTAATAGTAGAGATTTGATCTAATACAACTTACAACTTCTCTTGTAGATTACAGATCACTATTCAATCCTCAATTTTTCTTGGCTTTAAAACTTTTTAGTTCTGACAACTTGTTCACCTTCAAGCATATATCTCCTTAAGCCTTCTTTCTTAGTATGCCAATGCAGTCACCTTTTTAGGTCACTTGACAAAAAAAAGTCCTTGACTTCTTGTCTTTCTTCTTTTCTCTATTCTTTCCCTTTTCTTCTGAACCTTGTCCTCTTTTACTTCATGACTAGCCATTCCTATAAATAGGGAATTGAGATACTTTTCCATTTTCCATCGTCCATTTTAGGGTTTGGACAGATTAGGTAGAATATAATGTATCTACCTCATATTCCATATTTATTCTAGAAACTTCTTCTAGAATCCATTTGAATTTGCCTAGAAATGGTTCACCTCAACTTATGTGCCATGAACTCATAAACCTTATCTACTGCCTGGTTCATAAACTTCAAGAAAACAAACTTGTCAGCTTAGATTCAAAAAATCTTTGACTTTTCTAATAATGGAGTAGCTTGACATTATCAATCTTCTGATGCTTGACACATACTATGTTGCTCAACATCAACTATGAGTTTGCTTAGCATCAACTAAAGTTTACTAATGCTTGACACCTACTATGTTGCTTGACATCAAGTCTTTCACTCGACATACACTAGGATTTTCTTTTACTTGGCTCCATCTAATTTTTTGCTTGGCTTGTATTAACTTTTCTCGACACATACTATCAACTTGGTCAAGCTTGGTAGACAGTCTTTGTGTAACTTGATCTTCTAAAGTCTCTAAGTGTACCCAACCTTTGTAACCTTAAGTAGATTACCAATACATCATTTTATCATTGTCTTAACTAATCCTTGTACTTCATTACATAACCATAACTCAACCTTTCCTTTAGGTGCTATTGTTACATCTTATTAATCAAATCTTCTTCATCAATCAACTAAGTGATAGTACTTGAATCTTATAAGCAATTTTCTTACCAGCAAAATAGTAGGTTTGACATTAGTGAAAAAAAAATGATTGAAACACATTTTCTACTTCAACAATCTCCCTCTTTCAATAATCTCTTTCAGCAGTGATCTTTCCAATCATATCTCAACAATATTTTCTTTTTGTATCATTCAACTTCTCACTAAAATAAGTAACAGGTCTACCTTCTTAGCTCATAATAGCTCCTATTGCAGTACCACTAGCATCACAATCTACTTAAAACACGTTGTTAAAATTAGGAAGTGCTAAAATAGGTTGCTCAATAAATTTCTATTTCAATAGATTAAAATTCTTATCTACTACTATAGTCCACTTAAATTCTTTCATATCCCCTCTCATTATTTCAATCTATTGTCAACAAATACTGCTAAAACTTCTTATGAATTTTTTGTAAAAACTAGCCAGTCCATGGAAAAATCTTTACCTTTTCCACACTCCTTGGAGTAGGCTATTCAAGGACAACCTTCACTTTCTCTAGGTCCATTTTAAGACCTTCTACTAAGACTACAAATCACTTTACAAAACTACACTTCTTCAAATTTATCAACAACTTTTCTTCCCTCAAATTATCAAACACCTTGTGGATATAGATCAAATGCTCCTCCAATACCTTACTAAAGATCAAAATATCATCTAGGTAAAAAATGACAAAATTACCTAGAAACTCCTTCAATACCTCATTCATGAGTTGCATGAAAGTTCTTGGTGCATTGGTTAGCCTAAAAGGCATGACTAACTACTCATACAATCCTTTTTTGGTCTTAAAAGTAGTCTTCCACTCAACACCTTCTCTGATACAAATTTGATGGTACCCACTCTTCATATCTATTTTTGTGAAATACTCAACTCGGCTCAAACAATCCATAATATCATCCATCATTGGTAATAGAAATCTATACTTGATTGTGATCTTGTTGATAGTGCAAGAATATGTGCAGATCCTCTATTCCCCATTCTTCTTTGGTGCTAATACAAATAGTATAATACATGGATTCCTACTCTCTCAAATAAAACCCTTTTGCAACAACTCATGAGCTTGTTTGTTCAACTCTTCACTTTTTGTTGGTGTCATTCTGTGTGCTACCTTATTTGGAAAATTGACTCCTAGAACCAAATCCATCTAATGACTAATATTCCTCACTGGGGGAAATCCATTAGGTACATTATCTGATACAATATTAGAGAACTCTCCCAACATATCTATAACTTTTGTAGTTACCTCCTCTACTTGTTTTTTACTATCTTTTGGAATTATAACAAAACACAAATGCTCATGCTTCATACCTTTAGGAAAGTCTTTTGTATCAATAAAACATATTTTAGGAAAACACTACATACCTTTTCTTCTTTCTCCTTCAATGCCTTCACCTTATGCTTCACTCCATCCTTGATTAGAGTGTATGTATTTGCTCACCCATCATGTACAACATGCCTGTCAAATTGTGACAACCTACCCAACAACATATGACATATGTCCATAGGTATGATATCACAAAGTACCTCATCCTAGTAGCTTCCAATCTTGAACTTCACTAATCACTTCTCATTAACTATGATCTCGTGGTCATCTTTCACCCAAGCAATATGGTATGGACATGGGTGTTTCTATCTCTTTAGCTTCAACTTGGTGGTCATCATTTCTAACACCAGATTAGTACTTCCACCATCAATGATCACATCACAACACTTATATTCATATTTTCACTTTATGTGAAAAAAATCCTTCTTTGATCAGGTTCATTCTCACCACTTAGTAGGACTCTTATGTTAACTAAGAATTCTCCTCTTTCAACATCTTCAAAATCTGATGATCTGTCATCTTCATCAAAATGTGCAACTCTAGCCTGGCCTTCTATTCTTCAATCTATCTTTCCTTGGTGCTGGGAACATTCAAATGCTCCATGCCCTTCTTCTATTTAGTAAAAACATTTCCCACTAAAGCCTACTCTTCAAGATTCTTGTCATCTGCCTCTTCCTCTCTGATCTCTATTTTTCTGATCATGGAAATGATTGGAATTGTTTCCCCTCTAGTTTTGAATGCTACTTCTAGCCTCATCCTTGTTCTTTTGATCATCATTATGGCCTACATAAGATCATCCACTAGATCTTCCACTGCAACCTCTTCCTCTATTCTTATTGTCAAACTTCTTGTTCAGTCTTTCTTTAACTCTTAGGGAAAATTGATATACCTCCTCATTACTGTTCATTCAAAATAGACTCAATTCATCCTAAATACTTGGCCTTAACCCATTAAGATAATAGACCTCTTTCTCCTTATCAACTTCTGCATGAATGGTTCTAATAATAACTTGGTAGAAATCTTTGGTATTCTCTTGAATGGATTTTCTTGCTTACTTCAACCATTGCATTTTCTTCAATAGTTCAAGCTCATAATCCACAAGAATGAATTGTCACTTTAGTATAGCTATCATCTGATGCCATCTGGTGATTTTTTCCTTTCCTTTTCTATTTCGCTCTGACTGAACCTCTTACCACCAAATTTTTGCATGTCCCTTTAGTTTCACCTCCATGAACTTGACCCTATCAGGATCCTCAATATCTTCATACTCAAAGTACTCCTCCAATTCATTGATTCAACTGATCAACTCCTCTAGGTTAAGATTTTCCAAAAATGTTCGAATCTCAAACTTAGGTCTTTTTCTAGTCTTGGAGATGGCCCTAAAAACTCTCTCTTCCTCTGGGTATAGAACTGCATATGCTTTGGCATTTTCTTCTACTTCGTCCTCATCCTTTCTTTCATATCTGATGAGAATATTTTTTCCTCTATGCATTTGTTCTTCCAATGTTTGCATTTGTCTTTTTAGGGTTTTAAAACCCTTAGGTGTAATGCCTATAGATCTTTCACCATGCTCTCTTCATGGAGGCATTTTGACGCTTTCACTAAAACCCTACTCTAAACTACCTCACAATTGGAAATCTATCTACATGCCTATCCCAAACCATGATCCTATTGTGAACTGCCTCACAATTGGTGATCCATTAACACTCTCAAGAACTCTAGCTCTGATACCACTTGATGAAGGGTGCTCCCGTTAATACCATAAATATAGAACAAAAACAAAGAAACAACAAAAAATGAGAGAAAAAATATGGACTTCTTATTTGTACCACAAATGTGAAATTATAGAATTAACAAGTAAAATATGCTAACCCATATGGGCACCATCATTACAATAATTTGCAAGTCTAAGTTGTGAACTACCACCTAGAGTTGTCCTAGACAATGTTCAGGCCTTTCCTAACTAAGCAATTTTATGCCACCTGAGAAGGTTTTAGATGCTCAAACTTAATAGCTAGGGCTGACAGATCCTAAAAATACATATAAAGTCAGCTAAATACATCTTTGACAAATTATTTTAGAAATTTTGGTAGCTCAACTTTAGAAGGCCATAACTCTTGAACCATTTCTCTAAGTGGCTATTATAACCACTTTTTAGAAATGCCAGCTCTTGATCTACAAACTCAAAATTGCAAAACTCCCTTTTCGTCGAGTTTTTGGACCCCATCCACGTACTCTAAGGCCTCTAATGGTGAGCTTGAAGATTTTCCTATAAAATTTTCCACCAAAAATCCACAATAACTTTTTTGATACTTAAGATGGAGAGATGAGATTTTTATGGTCAGCTTATAATTCCAAAATGAACCTTCATGTAGAAAATGAGAACATTCCAATCTCGTATGAGAAACTTACTAGAAATAAAAAGTTCCCATTAATAGTAACCACCTTGTCTACTAGTCCTTATTAAAATAGCAAAGATTGAAAGAAAACATTTTTTGGTGATGGAAGATTTCTTTCACACCCAGGATGCTCCTATATCAATATTGATCTTCATTTTGTTCCAACGTCTTGAGCATACACTTTTGGAAATAGTCATCTTGCTAAAATTTCAAGAGTTCTTTATCAGTGACATCATTATATACTTCACTTCCATTTTGAGACTTCTATGAAGAATGTCCATGATGAGAAGATCTAGGTGGAGACACAAAGCCATCAAGATGAGATCTTGGAGTCCTAGGAGGAATTTTGTTTCTATTATTCACAAAGGGGCTGGTATTGTTGCCTCTAAAGACATTAACATTGGAATAATTCCTAATATGATTAGCATTATTAATCATTGATCCCATATTCCATAAGTCTTTCTTGTTCATCTAGGTAAGCCTTCTTCTCTCTTTCTCATTATTGCAATCTATCAAAAAAGAGGTTGTCCAAGCGTCAATTTATTTCCTCCCTAGACATGGTAAAAGAAAAACCATGTTTAGTCCTAGGAGTATCAAGTAGAGTGTCCACAATACTACCAAAGTGACTAAGTGGATCAAACCAAGTGGTAGATTTATCTTCCTCTACCTAGTCAATTAAGATAGGTTTAGTCTCAAAGTGTTGATTATGTAGATGACTAGTTAGAGGAGATAATTCTTTAAAGATAAAGAGAGGATAACTTCTTTGCTCAATCTAAAATCTAGTTGTAATAAGCATGTAAGATGTGGTATTTAGCTTAATAGGATAATGCAAAAGAACTTGGAGTCCAAACTTATAAAAGTAAAGTGTTCGCTTTCCAAAGAGAGATAATGATGAAGTATTGACCAAAGTGATTTGTTAAGTGAAGTGTCTAAGTAATTTATGACGCTGGTGACTTGAGTCAAGAGATAAGTAATTACATAAATATCTAAGTAGATAGATAAGTGAGATGAAAAGTGAACAATCTTCCAAATCAAGTATGTAACTAGGAGATGGGGTGATCTTTTTGTGCCTAAAATGTCCCAAAAAGATAGATTTTAGGCCAAAGAACTAGTATGAGTGAGTATAGAAACCTTAGATTAGCCAAGAATAAGTCTAAAGTCAAGAAAACTAAGTGAGAAACCCAGGTGATATAATAAAGTTAGCTATAAAGTAGTAGGATAGCAAAAAGATTCGTACAATACTTTGCAGGGATGATAATTCAAGGTAGTACAACAGTCTGAAAATGATAATACGACAAAAAATAGGATAGCAATATAACAAAATTCACAATAGTTGTATGATACTTGATAGATACTAGGATTATTTTATGATATTTATCACTATAGAATTATGATAGTTTTCCTAGTAAAAGACAATTTATGACTTCTTCATGATCAAATAGACCTAAGTTAACTGATATTTTGGCCAAATGTTCTTGAGTGACTATTGTATCTGTGTTAAGTTACATTTTTTTATAGTAAAAAGTAAGTTTTTGGTAGAAATGGTAATGAAAACACATGTCTTCAAACAATAGACAAGGTACAAAGTAATCTTTCCAATATAAACACCTGTGAGGTCTTGAAAAGTAAAGCCCTATAAGACTATAAATTGTTTATGTTCAATAATATTTCCACAGGTCTTACATATTCAAAAATGTATGAAGAAAGATATACCTAAGGTTACAGCTCAATACTCAATAGCTTGGCCCAAAACTTGATTCTTCTTTGCCTTACGCAAAGTTTTTGCCCATAATAGATAGTGGCTTTGTCGTAAATGGGTTGTCCATATCATAGTGAACACATATGGCAAGTGTAAATCTTGGGGTGATCTAGGTAGTCGACTAGGATCAATTCTTACACCAAGATATTGTACCAAAAATAGGGTAGCTTCTAACATATAGTTCTTAGTAAGGATTGCATTCATAACACCCCTCTTTCACCTAAAATGGGAAAAAAGCCTTGTCCAACAAGAGTACCTCAAGCATACCCACTAATGATTTCCTCATGATTATAATCCCACAAGTACTCTTACTAAATGAAGTCATGTGTTATGTCCCCCAAGGCTTTTGCCTTTGTCAAGAGATTTATGATTATATTGTGTTGAATAGATGGGTTTTGCTTGTTCCATCTAGGGTTATTCTTATTGGTATATTTCCACCAAATATAAGGCCCTCTAAAGGATTGAATCTAACTAGGAGATTGAACAAAATGGATCCACACTAAGGAGGTTAAGATTTTTGATTTACCTCAAGGGAAAAGAGAGTACTCTCATATTCCCCAATGCATCCCCCAAACATGCCAAGTAGGTTAAATAAGACCACTAAAGAGTGGAATATGCCACCTATTTTATTGATCTACTGAAGAGTCAAGATTTTTGATTTGCCTCAAGGGCTAGAGAATACTCTCCTATCAACAAAGGAACCTTACATGTGGGTTTTATGTGCCTATGAAATGAAATAAAAAATAGTAGATGCAACACAATGAATTAAACTGAAGACACAATAAAATACATATACCCTATTGAGAGAGTATCTCACGATATACCCTACTAAATCCATATGATAGTTCTATCAAGTACAATAGAGGGCATTAAACCAATATGAAAATCTGTAGAAGGTAGTACAATAGAGTTTAAAATACTAGTACAATAGACAAAATTGGAAGAGTATCATACATAGTATAATGAAGTGTTCTATTGCAATAGAAAATGTGTCATATGACACTGATGCCTATAGAACAAAATCCAAAACTTGCAACTAAAAAATGTGGCAAAAGAAAGAGAAATGGAGCTAAACAAAGGAATCTAACCCCTTGGTGAGTGCCAAAAATGTATGCTCAAAAGGAAAACATACTTCTACAGACCATTATTTTCAAGAATATCCATGATTAAGAGTATCTCAAGAGGCATCTTATATCTCTCTATCTATGATGTGCAAGAGTGCAATAATTATGTGGTGGCGCTCAAAGAAACCTTGTTAGGCAACCCTTGTAAGGTGCACCATAGAAAAAGAGATTGAAAGGGATAGAGGCAAAAGTATCAATATTCAAGTATAAAGTATGAAATGCAAATTCAAGCAAAGCTAGATGAAATACAATATCTAAGCTAACAAATAGTTACAAAAACCTCCAATTAGAATATGTGAGGTAAGCTATTGCATAAAGGAAATCTAAGATAAGAATGAAAGTAAAGTAAAAGTGAGTACAAATATGCTGAAATATGAGTAAGAAAAATGACATCATAAAAATAGAGTGCAAGCATAAGGTATGAGAGAGTGGGGAGAGAGCCTCTTTTTAAAAAGAAATGGGTGGTAGAGATGAAGAGGCAAAATCAAGGGTGGAAAATGAGTCTTATGTTGACTTTGTGTGCAAGAATATCAACTAAGCAAGATCAATGATGCTGTTTAAGAGGAAAAAGATGCGAGGAGGAGAATTGAAGTTATTTTGAAAAAAAATATTCCTCTGACATAGAAAAGTGTACATACAAGTACAGATGAAAATACTTTTCTTTTTATTTTTAAAATAGGAAAATATCTTTTCATGTGTACACTTAGAAATAAAGGAACTTTCAGGATTTTATTTAATTAAAAGGGGATAAGTTATTTTAATGAAATAAGACTTAGGATAAGGTGGTCAAACCATAGGTTATAATCAAATAAATAGTAAATTAAGGATTTGATAAAAAAGAATCAGTTGATAAATATGCAGAAATCCATTGAAAAGGGGCTCATAGTCTAGAGCACCATTTTTAGGTGATTACACCTATGATTCCCTTAACTCCCAAGTGGTATTTTCTATTGTGGGACACATATCATCTCACCACTATAATGTTTATTACTATCTTTGTGATGAAATAATCCTAGAAAATATAACTAAAAATGAGAAACATCATCTTATTTGTAACGCTTTACAATATGTAATCAGAGTGAATGACTTGTATAGATGAGATCTAGATGATATGTTTCTTAAATATCTAGAAAATGATGAGTCTAAGTACACATTAGTTGAAGTACATGAAGAAATTTTTGGATCACACTCAAATGGTTTAGCACTAGCCCAAACATTGGTAAGAGTTGGCTACATTATTAGACTTGCTAAACTTGCAAGAAGTGTCAGCTTCATGGTAATTTATTCACACTCCAACTAGGGAGATAATATCATTCATTACTCATTTGACTATTCACCAATGATATTTTGATCTTATAGGATAGATTTATACATTCTCATGCTCTAGAGACAAGTTCACAATTATAGATATGAAATACTTTACGAAGTGGGTAGAAGTTCTCCCTCCTATTGATGAAACAAGATAATAAGTATCTATGTTCATTTTTAACTATATCATTTGTAGATATGAGATTCCCTCTTCTATCAACATGGATAATGGGGGATAATTTAAGAATACAAACATCAAGGAACTCTATAGAAAGTTCAAGATTACCAAACATCAATATTCCATTTACTATTTGTAAGGTAATAGATAAGATGAGGCCTCAAACAAGACTAAACTAATGATATTTCACACAATAGTTAACAAATATGGAAGGTAATGACACCTTTAAATCAATCCAACTCTATGGGATTATAGAGCTAGTATTAGAATACCTATTGGGAAAATACCATTTTCTTTGGGTTATGGAGCTAAATTTGTACTACTTATTGAGGTTGAGATTCCCTCTCTACAAGTTTATCTAAGAATTCTAATAACATATGATTATTATCACATATCTAGGATACAAGAGCTGGAACTACTAGATGAACATCATCAGGTGGTGTTAATCACTTGAGAGAATATTAAAAGAGGATGTACAAAATATATAGTTCAAAAAGGTAACACACAAATAATTCCAACTAGTTAAACTTTTTTTTAGGGAAAATCCAAAGAATCAATAGTGTGAAGAAAACAAGGAATTTTTTAACCTATTTGGCTTGATCCATACATCATTATTGCATTCTTTGGATGTGCATATCAACTATCAACAACATGAGAGGGAGAACAACTTCAGAAGCCCATTAATATCTTCCATCTCAAGAAATTCTATCCCTAAAATTCTCATAAACCTTATATATAGACAAGAATCCTAAAAAAATTATTCAAAATTAAAAAAGTATTGAAATTTTTTTATCTCGATGAAAATCTAGCAATATGCACCTTGATAATATTAAAAAAAAGTTAAAATCCAAAAATTTTAAAAGTAAAAAATTAAAAAATAAATTCTACACCTAAAATTCTTAGAGATCTTGTATATAGATACGAATCACAAGAAAATCTTAAAAATATGAAAAATTCTTGAAAAATTGTTATATTAATGAAAACCTAGCAATAGGCACCTTGATAACATGAAAAACTTTAAAAATTTAAAATGGTCAAAAATATAAAACAAAATTAAAAAAGAAAGAAAAGAAAAGGAAAAAGAAGAAAAAGAAGAAAAAAGTGCCTTGATGAAACCCTATCAAACATGCATCTTAGTAGCAAAATTAGAATATTTGTCAAGAAGGTGAAAACTAGGTAAATATATGCCTCTTGTACTCAACTTTTCCATGTATCAATACATACCTTGGATGCTTTACTACTTTCCTTTTCTTAAAGTTTCCTACTTTTGAGTGATTTTTTTTCTTGTATTCCCTACTTTCATTTGTTACATTTTCTTTTATATAGCTCTTCACTTGCTTTTGTGATTCATTTGGTTCTTTGTGGAACCTTCATGGTTTGAAATTGATCAATGTCATAGTCTAAGAAATGCCATAATAGGGGAAAATGTCCTAGAAAGTAAAGAAATTCATCCTTGTGTCAATCACTATTTGTCTAAGCTTAGTCAAATTTTTATCTCTCAACCACTAAATTATTTTTACATTGACAACTTAAACACATAAGACAATAATAGATTGTTAAATATTTAAATTGAAAATGACAACTGATACATGCTTGCATATGCTAACATATTATTTTTGTGTTTTTTGTTAAAATTCATTTTTATTATTATTCCCCTTGAGAAACTTTGGAATTTCTATCTTGACTAGGGAAGCGAGGACTAGGGGCATATTATTTTCTTTGTTTTCTACTTATAGGTTTAGTTCCAATGGTCTGTAACACTAAAATAAATTAGGTTTCTATTGTTAGAGTATCTATCAAGATCAAAATGCAACACATACCTTGAGTCATTTTATTTTGGCATGATGGTGAGGTTAGATCTTCTCATTATGATGAGCTTAGATCTTCTCCTTATCTATTTAAGTGATTTCTTGTTACACTAAAATCTAGATATCTACCCTAGGATGAAAAAATAGAGGTCATTATGGTTATACCATGTAAAGATTTATCTCAAATTATGAATGGTAAAGGTTCATTGTGAATATAATAAATAATATTTTTTAGTATTATAACGAGCTCCATCTTGTTAGGTGTGTTTTTACATACAAAACATTCTAGTCATCTTTGGGCTTATGTCATGGAGCTTATAGTTTCTTGCTATATAAAAAAGAAATGGTATTTTGGTCATCCTAGCTTCTTATTCCTTGATGCTAATGTATAATCTCAATAAATTTGAAATTTTTCATTTTCATATCCTCATGGTTTCCTCACGAGTAAGGGTTGTATCAACATTTCATGTCCCAAAACACTTGGTGATGATTATAAGATAAACATTTAGTGACTAACTCCTATGATTGGCTTCACTTTACAATTGGATTTAATGTATTTACCACGATAAAGTTAATCTTTAAATTGAATGTGAAATGAGGAGTAGAACTTCCAATCACATGACTTTCTCATCATGTTACACAAATGGCCAAATGTAAACCTCATGAGCTATTACATGATCAGTTACCCATTATTTACATAACATTCCCTTCATGATATGTTAGTTTAATTCATAAATACATCATATATTTACATAGTTTCATTTATATTTTATGTCAAAATAGTAAATAGAATATGTACATTAAAGCATCATGCAAAGAAAATACACATATCAATTATTACAAGTTTGCAATAATTAATAAAAAAAAGATGCATTCATCCATAGAATGGTGTAGCATATATAAAAATTATATAGGAAACATCTCATGTCAAACATGTCATGAACAAAGTGCAATGAGATCTAATCATGTGTCACTCTATATGTTAGATAAAAAATGAATGTAGAAATGGGGTATATAATCAAAATATAAATATCATTTATAAACTTTCAAAATGATATACATTAAATATATACATTAAAAGAGAACTATGAGAGTATAACCACACCCCCCCACCTCTACATCTAAATGTGGGGGAGGTGGTGGTGCATCAACTCTGAGTGGACAGATTACACCCTCAAATCTCATAGAGTATTTAGAAAGAAGGTATAACCTACCTATTAAGAGGAAATGAAACACGATATGCTACATAAAAGGATATTTTCAAGATAGCTTGATAAGTATCACAACCACTCTCTCTCTCTCTCTCTCTCTCTCTCTCTCTCTCACTATTCCTACTTTGGTAAATGACTTTGTAACACTATGAGATGTGTTAATTGCACCTATAATATAGTCCACAATAACCTAATAACATCTGGTGGTGTATGTCCACCAACTTATTTCCTTCTAGGAGCCCCCTCCTCACCACCACCACCACTAAATTCCTTGTCTACCTATCATCTCACATGTTGAGGGGCCTTCTCTTCTACTATAACCTCATGAGAATCTCTCATGTCAAACTTTTCTTGGTCACAAGATACAACAACTATAACACCAATGGTCCCCAAAGGATCATGCTCTCTATGCCTCCTTTGATGCCTTACAGATGGAGGTGCACTACTTTTAGCACACACATCTAATCTAGCACCTTTGGTAGGAACAACCAATGGAACTACCCTCTCATCTCTCTAACCTCTTTAGTCATAGGATGGGGCATCCTCCTCATCTATCTTTGGTGCTCTCTTTGCAAGATATTTGAATCTTGAGAAAGGATGGATAGAAAAGTTATCCTTATATCTAGTTATAACACTTGCATCTTCTACCTTTGGTAGGTAGTCACGTCTTTGTGAAACTAGGCATTGGATCTATACCACCTATAGACATGATAGCTTCGGATCTCATTTCTAAAGATCCTCCTCCAAAAAGTGAGTGTAACATATGAAATCTATAAATATGTCCTACTTCTTCTCATATTTCTTCCAAAATTGAGAAATGAAAAACCTCTCTACAAACTATAGAGCATACTCAATCAGTGGATGAGAGATGAACACGTACTATAGTAGTGATATGCCATCATCCCATACCTTAGTACCTGGTGTAGGAGCACCTAATCCTAAAGGTCACTATGAGATATATAAGGTTTTAGTGTCATTTAAAGTCAATTATATGATGTTTTGATTCATTTAGAATCCATTTTTAATGGTGTTGACAAGAAATATAAGCACGTGCAGAATATTGCTCAAGTTGTCAAATAGGTCATGTTTAGGTCTACATGGTCAAATTGTATAAAAGGCACGTGAAATGGTAAATGAATTATAAGAGGTCTTAAATATTATATTTAGGTATTTATAGAGATGTTTGATAAAGTTTTAAAGTCATTTTGTCAAAAATGTAAAAAGTTGCATAAAAAAGTTGTAAAATGCAACATTGAGAAAGTTGCTAACATTGCAAAAAAAGATGTAAAAGGGTAGATGGTTGGTGTAGGAGTTGGTTATTAAGTTAAAAACTACCAAATACCTTATAAATACCATTTTATGGTCGAACCAAATCATATATTTTGAAGGAGGAACTATTTTGATACATTTTTGGTGCATTCTATTATTGTTATTTTGATTGGTTTTTCAGTTTTAGTGTTGATTCTAGGTCTTGTACAGCTATGTTCAGCATGAAAACCATGTAATATGGTAATGGATAGATAGAAGGATGAATACTCTTTCTTATTCTTTTGATTTGGTTCATTTTTATACAGAAATGAATAAGTTATGCACATTTTGGTGAATTTAGTATTTGCAAATTTGGAGATTTCAGGGAATAGTCATGTTGCAGCATTTGGTACAGACATATTTTGATGAATCAAGACCTATAAGAATATTAATTTGAAATATACATGAATTAAATTTCATTTCCTTTTGGTTTGGGTTTTTTTTATATAGATTTGTGAAAGTTATGGGCATTTGAGTACAAACTGGTTTTTAACAATCTGCATTGGAGTTGCAAGCAATGATTTATGCTTGGAAAATGATTTGTGAATGGTAAAAATAAATGGCTTAAATATTTGGAAACTAGATTAATTAATAGATAATTTGAAGTTTTTTTTGTGTCATTTAGGTTCATTTTGAGGAAGATATGAGATGTCCTAGGAAGGGTTTGGTGTTTTAAATCTGGTTTATGACAGAAAAATGATAGTCTGAAATAGTTATTGGTTGAGGAACCAAATGGAATAATAAGACCTTTTAATTTCAGAAAATGGTAGTTCTTGATGTTGGCTGAAAACTTAATTCTTTCCAAAAAATTTAATATTGTGATTTTATGGGTCAAATAAATCAATCTTTAAAGACTGTCTTGAAGACAACAATGTTGTGGTTTTCCTCAAAAGATGCCTTTATACAAAGATATTATTGAATGGATGTTGAAAGGATCATAAAGGATCATATTGATAATCTGGTTTGTATGATGCTCTGCATCAGTACCCCTATATGGCCACCAAACCACTAAAATCAAATCATCTATGCTCTCCAACATTTGGTCTTTCTAGTATAAGGTTGAATGATATGACAAAAATATATAAAAACATAAGGCTCCATCCTACCTCTAATCACCAAAGTAGTTCTCACAATGGGAATGTGCTCCCATACCTATATCTAAAGGATTATGATGCCAAATTTTTTCCCCTTCACCTCTTAGCATATCACCTTATACATCTCATGATACATGCATACTAGTAAACATGATACCCAACCATCAAACATTAAAAATAAGTTTGTCCAACATACACACCCCCAACCACATAGAAAACCCTAGTTTCCCCAATTCACCATCAGGAAAAAATTCATGAATATAGCCAAAACATAAGTGAATGTAGATTGTTGTGCATACTCATCAATGATATTTTATTGCATGATAGATATGTCAAGGCTAGTGTCATCTTGGAATATCTTGCATGAGCCTCAATTCCAACACAAATAACCAAATCATACTCTACTTTGATCCAGTCATAGAAGAGGATTCAGAGATTGTGATAAATATTAGGGGGCATAGTCATCTCATTTATTGGTAGGTGGACTATGTTTTTCTCTTTGTGAAACTTTTCTATTAGTGCAATAATAAAATTATTATTGAATTGAATATCGAGCATGTGAACCAAATATCACAAGCCACATGTATCAAAATTCATGATACAAACTTCTAAAAGTTCTTGGACTAATTTCATTGCCACGAGGTAGGTAGATTAAGATTGTATGTCTGTCATGTTAACCTACAAAGTTGAAAGAGATGTATATCACAATGTGATTGAAAATGAGATATAAATGCTGAAAATAAATACAAAAATGACATAGAAATTTGGTAAACATGTTGAAGAATCCATATTCAAAGTTAAATTGATCAAAATAGGTGAAAATGCCTTAGAAGATCCTGTTTTTTTTTTCATATAAAAACACAAGCTTAGGAAATTATCACTAGATTCACAGAAGAAAATTCTTATAGGACTATATGGGATATCTTTCTCATATGAGATTAAATCAAACTCTAGATGACAAAAGGATATACCTTAAGTGCTAATTCTAGTGCCATCAAACAAAAAATAGGTCTAACAATGACTTGTCATACAAGTTTATCATACAAACCATATGACTAAACAACATTTCAAATGACAAAAAAAACTCTAACATAAATATGCAAAAAATATTGAACATTTTCAGCCAAATTTGATGAAATGTGAATCTAAAGGCAACTTTTCAATTACTCACAGGCGGTGCTGTTTTCCTTCATTTTGTCATCACAAAATGGAGACAACACTATGAGAATTTTCTGTTAAAGTCTCATATTTCTCTGAGTTAACTCATATTATGATTGGAGAAAATTGTTCACTTGATCCTTACCACTTCATGTTGTTAGTATTTTTATTGAAGGTTCTTGTCAAGTTACTTTTTCTTTTAAAAGATCTATTAGAATTGTCAAATCTAGTAACTTATACTTACTTTTTTAGGCCTTCAAAGTCCTTTTATGTGCTTTAGAGTATTTTTTTAGATTGTTTTAATATTTATTTATTTTTCCCTTCAAACTCTTTCTTTTAGCCACTCCCTCATTTTGAGCTATCTTAGGACTTAATCAAAGTTGTTAATCAAAAGTTTTTAAGGTTATATTAAAATATTAGACCTTATATTTTGATGTTATGTTGCATTTTTTGAAATTTACAACTTAAAACCAATTTAATATAAGTTTTAAAGTTATTTAGTTGCACTTTTTGTTCTTTTAAGTTATAAATGAACTCACTTAAGTTATAAAGTGAACTTTTAAATCTATTTTGATGTTATATTTTGACTTTATTGTTATAACTTAAATTACTTAAATGAAAATCTATCTTTTTAAACATATTTACACATGACACATAAAAATATTACGTGGAATATGTAATGGGTAATAAAAAGTAAGATTCACTTAAGTAAATCATTTAGACATGTGCAAATTAGAAAAAACAATGTCACTTAAGTCATTTACACATGTAGTTGGGGAAATATACAAATACCCTAAAAAATTATGATTTTCCTTGTGAATATTTAGTTATACCCAAAAAGTCCAACTTTGCTTGTTTTGCCCCATTCCAAGAAGCAAATTGCACCTTTTTAGGCCAATTGTGTATTGCACATGACATATCCTAAATATGAAATGTGTATTTCTTCTCTCAAGCCATGATCAAATTATAAAAACAATTTGTTTTCTTCCAAATCTACTTGGAGAAGTAATTTTGCATGGCATTTTAAAAATACATTTCATTGTGAAACCCAAGATTTTCTCACTTACATGTAAATGCAATATGCAATCCCCCTCAAAAAGTGCGATTAACTCCAAACTCCAAACTTTTTATGGAAATAACCATATCCAAATGCACTCTAAAAGCCCAATTGGACATTCGAGGCAAATTGCAACTTGCAAATGCACTTGAAAAGTGCGAGTGTCTTAAAACTTGGGCTTTTTATGTAACAACAAAACATGCAAATGAATTTTAATAGTCTGACCATGCATTTGAGTGAATGTGTAATGTATAAAATGATTGGAAATGCCCGACCTCTTTTTCTATTTCCATGTAAACAATTTTTTTTAAATATTGAGTCATCTTGAAAAGTGTGATTTGCATATTGTAGCCAAAACACAATGTGTAAAAGGTCTTGAAAAGTGTGACTTGTGCTTTGCATGAATAGAGCAATGTGTAAGTTATCATAAAACCCATTATTTACACCAAAAGAGGAAAAATACAATGTGTAATGAGGTTGGAAAAACCTGATTTACACTAAGAATCCCATTTCAAATATACAAAGCACTATGAAAAGTGAAATTTACTTAGACGTTTGAGTTTACATGATTTTGGTCTTTGATTTGCATCATTTAAAATATGCAAGTGATCATAAAAAATTAGACTTGCATTTGAAAGACCATTTCCAATGTGTAAACAAGCTCAAAAAGTGAAATTTCCACATAAAGAGCATACTTGCATCATTTAAAATATTCAATGGCATGTGAAAGTGTGATTTAGGGCTAGGAGTTAGAGATTTTTAAAAGTATTGATCATCATAAGAAAAAGCATTAAAAAACCCAACTTTGGAGAAGAGAGTTTTATTCTAACTTATTCTTGCTCCAAGTTTTGTTCTTTTCTCTCTAAGTGTAAGATTTGGATTTTATTTTCATTTCTTGTTCATGTTGCTTATTCAATTTATTATTTTTATCTTTTCTTTCCATTTGTTTAGTTGCAGCCCTAGATTTTTGTTCTAAGTTGATAAATAAGTTCAAAACTCTCATTCTTTGTAATGCAAAAAGGTTCTTTTTCAAACATGAAATTTCTTACAAAGTTTGAAGTGCTAAAAGAAATCAAGTTATGTCAAAGAAAAAGGCATGCTTCTTTTGTTTTGGTATATACTTTGTGTGTTTTTTTTGTCATTCATTTTTAGTTTGTTTATGAAGAAAAAGTTGAAACCTCGCAAAGAATGCAAGTACCTTTCCACATTTCCAACCTTCCTTTTCATTTCATTTTCGAATTTCCCCAACTCCACATTTACCAAATATGTAATCTAACTTCTAAACCTTGATTTAACCTTTGCATATGTTAAAATGGAGTTAAAACCTTGATTAAACCTTTGCATATGTTAAAATGGAGTTTTTCACCACATGTAAATGAATTCCTAAAACCCATTTTTTTGGGAAAGATCACATTTTTAAAACATAAAATCTTATCCATATTCTCCCACTTGCATTCTTATCCGCTCAAAGCAAAAAGGCCATATTTTTCCCATATGAAATCCAAATAGGAAAACCCAATTTTAACCATTTTTTCTCATAATACAAATTGTTTCAACAATTTTCATCCTTCCTAAGTGTTCAAAAAGTATCCAAAGCATACTTTGAACACTTTTCCTTCATAGATCCATCTTCATTGTTCAAATCCCAAAATCCCCCATGGATCCAATCATGTTAGAAGATATCTTCACCCTTTGGAACTTTCATGTTGTAGAAAATTCTCCAAGTCATGATATGTCTGAGAAATCCTCGCATTTAAATGGAAAGGGAAAGATGAAGTATCAATACGAAAAAGAGCTTGCATGTTTCATCTTCATATGATGGAATCATAGATTCAAAATTTGGTCATGTTGATATGGAACATTTTATACAGAGGATTTATACATCTAGTCAAGAGAATATGCTACTAATGAAGAGAAGTAACATTCAATTGATATCTACCTTTCCAATGGTAGCCCTAGAACCTAAATTTGTGTGGGAGTGTCATACATTTTGACAAAAAATAGTTGATAAAGGATGTAATGGCCAACCTGGAGATCCTTGGAACAAGGATAAATATAAGCCAAGATATTTTTTAAAAAAAAAAGTATGGATGCACAAAACATACAAAATACAAGGATCACAAAGATCATAATGGAAGACTAAATAAACATCCAAACACCAATGGATCTCCAAATGCCACTACTGACCAAAAGAACTAACCACAGAAGGATGAAAATGATTTCAAATCTAAAAAATATTCTAAATTCAAAATAAAATTCCAAGGTATTCAAGAACACTATAAAGGGTATCCAAAACATGTTCAAAAAATTTCTACTCAAACCAAAAAGTGCTTGTTGTCTACCAAGATAGGTTTTTCCTAAACCCAAGCGATACTTTAATTCAACACTGTGTGATACTTTCTAGTATCATACGACCTTTCTAATGAAGGAGTGCAATAATTTCAAAGTTTTGGTGACATTTCTCTCGAAGGCATGCAATACTTTACTAGTATAATATGACCTTTCTTCAATGGATGTGCAATACTTCAAACTATTACACAATAGAGTTTTATGGGCATGCGATACTTTCAAGTATTGCATGATTCTTCTTCTATGGGCATGTGATACTTTAAAGTATCACCCAATGCTAATGCATAGTCACCCAAGAAAAGTAAGAAATGCACCAATGAAAACAAGGGAATAAAAAAGAAGTCAAAACCTCCACACCGGGGAGTACTAGATCCATAGTCAAGGCATAGACATTCGAAACACTAACTACAAGATAGAAACTGCATCTAACCATCTAACATAGTAGTGAAGGGAAAGAATTAAAAGTAACATCACAATGTATAGAAATAAAAAGCTAAGTGCATGGTTCCACCTAATTGTAATAGCATCATGAGACCTCGAAGGCCCTAGCCACCCCCTGTGCATAACATCCCAAACTACCAACTAGATAATTAGAGCTATCTTACAAAGATGTCACTACTAAAGCATAATAACATCATAAGAATGAGAAATATAGCATGCTAAAACAACAATAGATACTCCACCTAAGCAGATAACATCATAACATCATATGCTAAAAATCATAGTAAGAAAATGCACCAATACTAACATCATCTAAACATTGATAAGTAGGAAATTTCCACAACAAGTCAAATTTCCTACTTATCAATTGATGAGCTTAAGGGGCTTTCTAATGAATGGTTCATAAGGCACAACACTTGGTGAATGTTTTTCAAGCTTTGGGTTTAACCATGGAGGAAAATTCATAGTTAAGTGCGCTCAGGCTGGAGTAGTATTGGGATGGGTGACCTCTCAGGAAGTCCTAGTGCTTCACCCCTGTGAGCATCACCTAGATCCAATGAGTGTTAAGTGTTCAATTTATTCTCATGAGAGATGGATTCATGTTGAATCACTATTCATGAAACATGGGTTAATGAGTTTGACTCAAAATCACACAGCTAAATCCTAATAGCAATATCACATTTTGACTTGCTATGGAAATTTCCTACTTATCAATTAATGAGCTTAAGGGGCCTTCTAATGAATGGTTCATAAGACACAACACTTTGTGAAGGTTTTGTAAATGGGGTTGCAAGCTTTGGGTTTAACCATGGAGGAAACTCTGTAGTTAAGCATGCTTAGGCTGGAGTAGTACTGGGATGGGTGACCTCTCGGGAAGTCCTAGTGCTTCACTCCTATGAGCATCACCTAATTCCAATGAGTATTAAGTGTTCCATTTATTCTCATAAGATATGGATTCATGTTGAATCACTACTCATGAAACATGGGTCAATGAGTTTGACTCAAAATCACATAGCTAAATCTTGTTAGCAATATCATCATCTAAACATGATATATAAGCATTCCAATCAAAGCATAAATCACAAGAAAGTATACTTTAGAACCTGAAGTACCAAGTGAAGACACCCAACAACGATCACACTAGGACAATAGACCATTTCTGTACACTAGTTCTCCAGTAGTGGTGAAGGTAGCTACGCATTCCAACCAAATGGAACCCATAGGTTCACTCTCACTGTGCTAATGAAGATAATGATCCAACCACAATCACACAAAAAGAAAATGTCCATGGCTAACATTCATGCTAGGCAATAATGATGAATGAAACCAAGAATATAGACAGTGCATAATTTATAGGTCCTGGTTAGACACTCAATGGGCTACTATGTAGGAGCTAACATCATAGAGAGTCACTTGGCATTAAAAATCCCAAGCCTGGATTGTGCGTTCAACTCCTCAATGGAAGGCTCTCACACACACATTTTATTATCTTAATTTTTATCACCAACTAATTGTTTATTTAGTTATCACTTGATTAACAACTTCCTCTGCTAATCCTCTGGACATAATGATCACTAGGCTATGAGATAGAAGCCCCCTCCATATGCTACCTTACCTTACCCATACTCATCCAATAATGAGTTTCCATAGCCATGCATATTACCAATCCAACCCCAACGATCATAACTCTCAGAAGTACAACAAAAGATCAAGCCTTGCAAGTCACCCAACAAATGTATGCATATGTACTCATGTGTCGTGCACCACCATCACAAAGATTATTAACCAAGGACTAGATGAGAACACAAGAAAAATACACTCAACCAAAAATAGACTCAAGAGGATGGATGTGACACACATCCCAATGCAACAAAAAAGTAAAACTATGGTCTGATTGACATCCAAATGGATGATCCAGGTCCACGACCAATGTCATGCTAAGAAAGCTTGAGAAAATAGGGCAACACACAAAATGAGGTAAAATCTCCAAAAATTAGAAAACTTCAAAATTAAAACCCATTTGGTCTTTGGGCACAAAAGCCTCAAAAATCTAATAAAATTTGGGTTTGGACACCATATGCAAAAATGGCTAGCATAACAATGAGAAATTCCAAGCCCTCATCCCCAAATCAAGGAAAATGTTCATACCCGACCAATTGGGTAGAATAGCAAATAGTAATACAGGGGAACACTAGTTCTCAACCTCCTAACCAACAACTACTAGAAAAAATACTAGGAATGGAGTTGAAACATGAAAATGAGAAATCCCTACCTGACAGCAAAAGGGGTTGGAATAGGAAACAATACAATAAAATAAATCACCCATTGAAACAACCAGAAATCATAGTACAAAAATGTCTCCTTTAGTTGGATCCAATGAGACTAACCTCATGAAGATGCCATGCTCTTAGCTCTCATGATGAACAAAAACATGATCCTCCAGGAGAGGATTCATAAGAGAGCTCTCAATTTTGTATTTTGCAAAAGTGAGAAGTGAGGAATTAAATTCCTCTTTCAATACTTATTCACTTTTCAAGTGAATAATTGATTAGGGAAAATAAATAGCCAACTAGTTAAACCCCAAATTGACCCAAATGAAAACAAATCATTCCTAGTAATAGGAATTTATCTATTACAAAGCTTCCAGAAATTGAATTCAATAAAATTTAAAGTCCGAAAACCCAAACTCACATAAATTTCCTTAACAAATTTCATGACAATGCAAATCTCTAAATGCATAGACATGCTTATTGGTCTAATCACATAATGAAAATGAGTTTGGATTTAATAATCACCAAAGGTTTAATTTAAACAATTAATTAAGGATACATTGACCATATAGGGATGACATTGGTAATAATGAACAACTGAATCACTAACTCCATGTGCCACTACTAGGAATATAAATCCTACATACTAAAACACATGATCAAGTGAAATTGCATATAATAACATAGCCAAACCAATAAATGCATTAAATAACTAATTTAATCATTTATTCAATTATTTTGATATATTGCATTTACACCACTCACATTTGCATAAAGCATAACGAAACAAGAATGAAGTAAATATCCATAGAATAAAATCCATCACATAACATAATGAGAGATATGTCCAAATAAAAGATAACCAAATATCATCATAGACCTACTGTCATCTCAAAAATGGCATAAACATGCAAATATGATAAACTAAACAACATAGTAATATAACATCTACGATACTGAAATCAAGGTATAACATCTGACCCTCAGATCATCTCAAAAGTAACATAACAAGAGTACAAGAATCTCTCAAATCAAAATATAACAAGGTTTAGTCTACAAACACTAGAAGCACTAAAAAAGATACAAATGGGAAGGTTGTCCTTAGTTCACACTAGGATATTATAGAAAAGGTTTTCAAAGTACCAAAAACTCTAGAATGTGTAAACTTGATAAAGAAAAACTCTTAGCAAATATAGAATTAAAACAAGCCTAATCACATCAAGTATTCTAATGATAATTATCTAACAATAAGAGAATAAACTTCTCTAGATGGCCAAAGGTGATGCATAAAACATATTTTTGACTGGAGGCCAAATACTTGATTACTTTTCTTAGTTGAATTTGTGACCACGTGGAGTCCTAATGGAGCCCTAATTTTTACAATTAGGGCCTCCATTTGAGAAATAATGTTGGAGGTTCATGAAGGAAAGAAAATCATTAATGTCAAATATAAAATGAGGTATATCTTGGAACAATACACAAAGTTCACAAAGCAATCAAGGACATATATATTAGTATATAAGAAATGGTTACAAATATGAAGTATGAAAGAAATGTATTAGTGATATATAGATATATTAGTCTAGTTGCAATCAAAGAAAAAAAATAGTTCATATAGAGGAAAGATATATAAAAAATTATAGACACAATGTGGAGAAAATGGTGATATATATGCCAATTTATTCTAAAAAATTAATAATTGTCACTTAATAGTATAAGGAGTTATACATGTTTGACTAATCATTAATGGCAAGTCAAGGTGTTTGAAGAAAAATATACAATTAGTGTATAAGCAGTGATTAAGAATATGAAGTATGAAAGAAATATATTAGTCATATAGAGATATATGAAGTAAATTATGTATTTCATCTATAATCCAAAATATTGATCTAGTTATAGTCAAAGATAAAAATAGTTCATATAGAAGAAAGTTTTATACAAACTTATAAACACAATGTGGGGAGAAAAAAATAAAAAATAAAAAGATAAAAAAAATATATATATATATATATATACCAATTTATTTCAATAATTGAATACCTATCACTTAATGGCACTAGGATCTATACATGCTTGAATAATCATTAATGAAAAGTCAGTGTGTGTGAAGATCATTACATTGCACAATCAATTTTTTGGGTGATTATTTTTCAGTAGGAAATTTTGGATAAAATGTAGTCAAAAAATAGGATGACCAGCCATAGCATGTGAGACATAGTCTCTCCTACCTTAAAGAGAAGGCTCCCCCTTCTCACTGTTCCTTAGATCAACTCAAGGTAAGCAAGAAGTTGAGAGATTTTGTAAGGGGCATTACAAATATTCTTTCCTCTTATCTTTTAGAAAAGAATCCACTTATTTGCGGAGCGAGTAATGGGCAAGATGAAACCTCAAACCACACTTCTATTTAAAGTTGTAAATAATGATACCGATAATCTAAGTACACTAACTCAAAGGCTAGCCAAAAGTATACTAGTTTGGCTAAGTCATGTTTTAACCTATTCTATTAGAATAACCTCTACCATTGGGGCACAAAGACTTCCATAAGTAGGGAATTCTAACTATTTTTTGTGAACTTGAGATGGTAATACAAGCTACAGTCAAAGCTTCTTATCTATGTATTGTCACAATTGCTCTTAGTCAAAGCTTCAACTCTAATTGCTTTGTAAATCACTATGATCTATTATTGAACATACAATATAAAATTAATCAAATATAATAGACATAAAATAAAATCAAAGCTTCTAATTTTCTCTATCACAATTGCTTTCAGTAAAACCTTCAAATTTAGTTGTTTTTTTAATTCATTTTTCTCCCAAATTGGTACTACACAATCAAAGTTATTCTTGCACAAGTTTGACATATTTTTATTTCATACAAAAAAAGATGATTTTAACAATGAGAGGACACTCCTTATATAGGAAAAGGAGTTCAGAAAAAAGTGGGAGCAATTGAACCAACTTTGACTCGGTCTAACTAACAAGACAATTACATGTAACTACACATGTAATTCACATTACATGTAATTGCACAATTTTCTACAATACATCCTATTCAATTATAGGAATGAAATAAGAAGAAGAAGAAGAAAGATGGAAGAGAATTGAAAAAATATTAAGGATTGTTTTGAAGGGCCTTGTACTTGGTGATGCTATCCTCGATGATCACAGGATCGAGAGTTGTAGTAATTTGTACCACTGCATTCACCTTGATGACCATGGTGTTGTGTTTTTTGATAGCCTCTAACTCTCTTTGATGAATTGTTCATTGTCATTTGAAATCTTGATGTGATCAAGCCTTTTCTTGTTCAAGTTGTCGTGAATTCTCCTTTGTAGATTAGCACATTTTGGAATCTTTGACACTTTGAAAACCTTCTCAATGGTGTCTAGATGTAAACTCAAAATAAATATCCATAAACTAATTTAACATTTTTTTCTTTTTGAAACAAAGTGCTTGATGCATTCCCACACAAACTTAGGTTCTCAGACAACCATTGGAAAAATGAAGACCAAATAAATTACCACGTTTTATATTTGAAGCACACCTTCTTTACTAGATGTCTTCCTTCTTTATAGAAAATTTGGCATATCTTGACTTGCTACAACATGAAAGTTTCAATCGGATTGAATCCATGAAATCTTTTAGATTTGAGTTACAATGATGAATCCATAAGGAGTGGGTATTCGAAGTATGGATTGGATACTTATGAAACAAATGTGATGGTTGTAAATGAACTGGAAAACATATGTATTTGGATGGAAATGCCAAATTCAGACTTGGAAGGATGGATTGCACGTGAGAAATGATGGGTTTGTGTGGGTATGGCCAAGAGTGCAAGTTAGGATGCATATAGATGTGTGAAAATGATAACTTTTGACTTTAAAAGTGTGACCTTTAGTCAAAAATGGGTTCTCAAGATGCAACTACATGTAAAGTGATTTACTTGTAATCATGACTTGATGTACAAACATGCAATGAGGTTTAAAGAATGAGATTACGTGTAAATGCATATGAAGGATGAGATTACATGTAGATACATAGGGAGGATGGAATTAAATGTAAGTGAAAAAGAAGAATGAGATTACATGTAAGTGTGGATGAAGGGTGAGATTACATGTAATTGAATGTAGAAGTGTTATTACATATAAAAGGAATGTATGTAATGTACCTTGGTATATAATGGTGAATATGGAATCAAATGACACACTTGCACGAAGAGGTGGAAGGTGGAGTGAAATGAAACATGCTCAAATTCTTGGGAAAAAACTTGCAACTTCTTCCACATGAAGAAAAATGAAAAATCAAGTAAACAAACAATGAAAACAAGCACAAAAGAAACAAATGCCTTTGGTTTTAGACTCAAACATGTCAAGAAGAAATTTGCTTTCAAGTGAAAATTTGAATTTGGAGTTTGGGGAAAATCCAAAAGTATGAAAATGAGAGTTCTATCATATTTAAAGGAAAAATGTACTTTTCATGGCATATATATGGACTAGTGTGCAACTTGAAGCTAAAATATGCATGTAAATAGAAAGATAAGCATCAATTGATGAACATGTTTAAAACTGTCCATTTACTTGGAGGTTATGAGCCAAAATAGCAAGATTTATAGATTTTGAAGACCAATTCTCCCTCAAATCCAAACTTTCAAACAAATTTTTGACTTCTTTCGTACTTGCATTCAACAAAAAATAATGAACAATGAAGGGTCAAATTTGACATGACACATGCCCTTTCATGCAAAAATATGGGTCATTTGGCAAAAATGTGGCTCACAAATGCATAAAAATTGATCATTTTTGACTTGTGAATGCAAAAATGACTTCCCCAAATCCTAATACATGGATCCAGATGCAAAAGCCATGGCTTCAAAATGCATAAAAGGGGATTAAAAACCCAATTTTCTAAGCATTTTTAACAAAAACATAGTTCATAAAAGACATGAAATGAAGATTTTTTGACATCTAATGGCAAAAGCATGTTCTTCAATATTGTATATGGATCAAAACCTCAAAATAACTTATATTTGACCCAAAAAGTGATCAAAATTATCCCAAATTTTGGTGTTTTAAACAAAAACGTGGCTCAAAAATTCAAAAATATGAGTCATTTTTGTCTTGGATACGTAAAAATCATGAACCCCAAATGTGCATATATGCATTAAAACTCGAAAATGCCCCTCTTGTGATAGATTTCAAGCCGTTGTATGTGCAAATCTAAGAATTTTTATACATATGAAAAATGTGTTCTTGGAGGAAGAAAACATCAAGTTTTTTGCCTCTGAATCTTCAAAAATAGTTTTTAGGTATGGAAATATGTTATGATCAAAATGCACTCTAAAGATGCATATATGTGTTTTAAAAACATTTCTTGAGCTTCTTTTTACCCAAACACACCTTTTGGGTGCATTGACATGTTTTATAAATATGCATTTTGGTCAAAAGTGGGTTTCCAAGATGCATATGCATGTTTCTAATGAAAAACACACCTTTTTGGTGCAATTGCATATTTTAAAACTTTCAAAAATAACCTCCAAGGCAAAACACACCTTTTCGGTGCAATGACATGTTTTGGAAATGTGCATGCAAGGTAAAATACACATTTTTGGTGTATTTGCATATTTTTGCAATTTGCATATCTCACCTTTTAGATGTAATTGTATGTTTTAGCAATATACATTTGCATCTTTTTAATGCACTTACATGCATTTTCATTCAAAATTTCACCTTTTAGATGCAATGACATAGTTTGAATTAAAATGTGCTTGTAGACATAGTTTACATAACTTAAGTGATGAATTAAGCACATGTCAATTTAATTTTTGATGAAATATTACTTAAATGGGTCATCAATAACATTTACACTATATAGTTAATATATAATGTGCAAATATCATTTTAAAAGTAATATTTACTAGAAAATTTGATTTAAAAATAAAGAATTAAATCAAACTATATAGCTAATACAATCACTTAAGTAAAAAATCAAAAAGCAACTCAACTTAAAAATAAATATAAAGTGCACTATAGTTACTTTAAGTGAAAAATCAAAATGAT
This sequence comes from Cupressus sempervirens, assembly GCA_028749045.1. Lineage (NCBI taxonomy): Eukaryota > Viridiplantae > Streptophyta > Pinopsida > Cupressales > Cupressaceae > Cupressus > Cupressus sempervirens. Next base: position 701,355,322 of record CM053783.1, on the reverse strand, counting down.
AAACTAACTTTAAAACATAACATAAAATGAATTCATATTATATTTTTCAAAAAGTGAATGTCAACTTAAAAATATAACATGATATTTTTAATTCATGCAGTTGCATAAAAAAGGTACTCTTTTGGGCACAAAAATGGTCATATCTTTTGACTGCCAACCTTGATTAAACCCTAAGATATACTGAATTGAAGGGAAAACAAAAAGAAATAACTTAAACAAAACCAAAGGACCAAAAACCAACAAACACACACTAAAAAATGAGAAAAGGACATTTGAAGGCCTCAAAAATCAAGCATAGGCTCGACAACAAAAAAAAAAACAAAAAAGACTTGATGAAAGCTTTCAATAAAAGGATTCATTATATTAATTGGAGTTGATTGGTTGGTCAATAATAACCAATTAAATACCAAACTAAATTGATAGAAATGTGAAACTAAGTTGAAAAAGTTTCATATTGTTACCTGTATTTTGTAGTGACAAAATGCAAGACAACAAAACTGAGATGCAAAAATATTAACAATGATCCATTTGAGGGAATATGTCTCTATTATTTTCAACACCTTATATTTGAGGATGTTTGAACTAGCTCAAAGATTATAAGTACAATCTTTCTATATTTAGATGAAGAAACATTTGAATGGAGTAGATATTGTTGATTAATATCATGACAACCATTAAAAAGTAATGGATTTATGTTAATAAAGAGCACGGTGTCTATAAACAAAAATAAACTGCAGAACATGCTAAATCCTTTGAAATAAATACAACAAAGATAGCAATGGAATGGTACACTTCCTATAGACTATTGAAGTTGATGAACGATCAACCCCATAGGTCCCAAGAATCACCTGCACACAAACACCTATTACAGAAGAGAAAGGCAAGAAGCTATGGAGGCAGGAATTGCCAGATCCATAGAAGAGACATTCTTGATGAGCAAAAAAGAGATTGCAAATATCAATAAGGAATTATCTCAAGTTCTCTATGTTTACAATGCGAGATCATCCTTATAAAGGAGATCGAAACCCTAAAAAAGGTCTAACCTGGGTTGTATCAAAATAATTAATAAAAGAATTAATTATTAGATGCCTAAAGTTTAGCTTAAGCAACTAGAGTTAATTAGGAAATATCTAATTACTCTTACATAGACACCTAAATCTAATTACATCACTAGGTAATCGTATTTAATCATCTTCTAGGACATTATCGATTAAATATTAATTAATTAATTAATTAATCATCATCTCCTAGTTAATTTATTTATTTAATTAACTATAGTCCAATTGATAAAATAAAATGATAACCCAAAATCAACTTATCAATTAAATCCCTATTCCTTTATTAAATTAATTAAATCCTCAAATCTATTTAATTTAATCTCATATCCCTTATTTATTAAAGAAATCATTTTTAAAAATATCCAAACCCCTAAAACATCCCTAAGACCTACCTTTACCCGTAATCCAACCCATTCACCCATACTAATCTCACTTATCCTCATAACTAACCCATCCCATCAAAGCTAAACCACTTGCCCCCTAACCCCTTCCTAAGCTAAGTCTAAGCAAGGGTTAAGACTTGCTAACCCAAGACAAAGTCAACAAGTCTCCCTTATCATCTTCCATCCCTATCCAAGAGCATTAATGACTCTTATATGCCATTCATGTCTCTTACATCCATCTTTATGACTCTTACATCCCTCTTACAGACTCATTGTTGGAATTTGATTGAAAAGATCATTGATGAATCAATAAGATTGTTGAAGAAGTATGTTTAAATCATTGTTTTTTCACTAATGTCAAACTCGATATTTTCTGGTAAGACAATTGCTTATAAGATCCAAGCACTATCACTTAGTTGATTGATGAAGAGGATTTAATTAATAAGATGTAACAACAACACCTAGTGGAAAGTTTGAGTTATGATTTTGTAATGAAGTGCAAGGATTAGTTAAGAAAATGGTGAAATAATGTATTGGTAATATACTTGAAGATACAAAGGTTGGCTACACTAAAGAACTTCAGAAGAAAAAGTTGTAATAAAGATTGTTTGCAAATCCTGAACAAAGTCTATAGTGGGTGCCGAGCAAAGTTAGTTCATGTCAAGCAGATTGCCAGTATGTGCTGAGTAAATGGAAAATTTAGTGTGTGCTGAGTAATTTTGTTGGTGCTAAGAAAAATGTAATAGGTGTGAGCATTAGTAAAATATAGTTGATGCTGAGCAAAAATGTAATAGGTGCCAAGTAACATAGTATGTGGAAAACATCAAAAAGTCAATAGTGCCGAGCTACTACATTTTTTAAAAAGTCAAAGATTCGCTAGATCTGAGCTAATAAGTTTGTTAACTTGAATTTTGTAAACTAGATGGAAGATAACGATGTTGAGTTGGTGGTACAAAATTCTAGGTTAAAATTTTTTAGGCAAATATAGGTGGATTCTACATGATGTTTCTAGAAGAAAAAAGATAAGGGGAAGATACATCATATCTTACCTAATCCATTCAAACCAAAAATAAGAGGAAACGTAGTCTAAATTCCTACTTATGGAGTTATAGGCCAAGAAGAAAAAGAGGTTAGAGAGAGTGTGTGATGTCAAGGTGAAGGCATTGAGAAGGAAGAATAGAGTACAGAGACTTTGCTTCGACAAGTGACCTCAGGAGTGACTATATTGGCACAACAAGCAAGGAGAGTCAAGGAGATAGAAGCTTGAAGAGTGGACAAGCTGTCAGAGCTACAAAGAGTAAAAACCAATTAGAATTGTGAACTAAATAGAGATCTAAAATCTACAAGTTATGTTGTAAGTTGAATCAAGTTAAAAAGCCCTTATTGTTACTCTCTAGCAATTGTATCAGTTAGGGAAAATCCTATGGACTTTGGTTGGTCTTATAGCCATTGGGAAATTCTTTAATAGGGTGACATTCCAAGTGAATGTTCTAAAGTCCTTTAATTAGGCTCACTCCTAACAAGGTGGTTGAAATATCTTAACCAGGTCACACCTAATAGTGTGTTTTGTAGCCTTTAACATGGCAGGCCTTTCACAGGGCATCACTTTAGAAGAGTGAGAAACAAGGTAGCATGTTACTGGTGGTTTTTCCCAAATTAGGTTTCCACATAAATCAATGTGTTATGTATTAATATTTCATTTTTTATTGTTGTGCATGTTGATTTATCAGTATTGTGCAAGTTTAGATTGATGAGCTTGGATGCATGAATGTTTAATGGGCTCACTAGGATAAGTGAAAAGTTTTATTGGACCTTGAGTAACTAATTCACCCCCCCTCTCAGTCACTCTAAATAATTCTAACAATTGGTATCAGATCCATCTATTGATTTAGTTTAAAGGTACTAGAAGTAGAAAGATCAAGATGTCTAAGAGAGAAGTTCCCAAGCTTAATAGAGACAACTTCACTGCATGGAAAAGTTTAATGAAGCTACACCTTTGATCAATAGGTGACCACACAAAAACCTCAATCATAGTGGAACATGCTGATCCAACTGGTGTTCCTACCATTGAAGATATGAAAAAGAATGAGCACAATCAAGCAATGCTGGAGATTTCCTCTTCTCTCAGCTACATTGAATTTGATGACCTCAAGGGATGTACAACCACATTCAAGATGGGGGATACCTTGAAAAATATTTATGGAGGAGATAAGAATGTTAAAAGAGAAAAATTAGAAAGCCTCAGAGGAAAGTTTGATGACATGAGAATGGAGGAAGGTGAGAACATTGCTCAATATGCCTCAAGAATTAAGGAAGTGGTAAGTGCAATAAGAAGTTCTATTGGTCATCTAGATGATGAAACTATTTTTAGTGAAAATTTAAGAACCTTGCTCCCTATCTATGCTATTAGAGTATCAACCATCCAAGAATTGAGATGCATACTAGGAAATAAACTATCTCTTGAAAGTGTAGTGGGAAGACTTATTGCATTTGAGTTATCCAACTTTGATAACTATAGGCCAAAGATTCTTGAATCTGCTTTCAAGGCTAAGTTACTACTCAAAGATTTTGATGAAAAGAAGCAAAGGAAGAAGAGAAGGATAAATCATGTATCCAGTGATAGTGACACTGAAGAAGAAGATGTTGAATAGTTGGAAGCATTGCTAGCAAAGAGATTTCACAGAGGAAAAGGTAAATTCAAAGGTAAGCTGCCCATTATTTGTTTCAATTGCAATGAAGTAGGACATATTTCTACTAGGTGTCCAGAGAAGAGAAAATTCAAAGGAAATGAAAAATACAAAGGTAAAATGAATGAAGATAGCAGAGAATACAAAGACAACGGGAAAAAGTGCTACATTGCAGAAGTTGGTGACTCAGATGAAAATGTTGATGAGGTAGTCCATGTTGCTATGAAGGATGAGTCAGATGAAGATAAAACAACTGCATTGGTAACCTGTGTGAAAAAGAATGACAAATGGACCATTGATAGTGATTGCTCACACCACATGACAAGAGACAAAGGTAAGTTCACTGCATTAACTCATTATGATGGAAACAATGTTAGATTTGGTAATGATGCTCCATGTTTAATAAAAGGAATAGTTTCCATTAAGCTCATAGAAAAGATCACATGTGATGATGTGTATTATGTTGAAGGATTGAATTACAATTTGCTAAGTGTGTCACAATTGAGTAATATACGTTGCAAAGTTGAATTTGGAAACAAAACTACCAAGATTTTTCACACAAATGGAAATTTAATAGGAAAAGGAGAACAAACTAGGAGCAATTTGTTTTATCTAGATATTGATGATGCCACTTGTCTTATTGTTAAAAATGATGATGTGTGGTTATGGCATAAAAGGCTCTATCATGTCAACTTTGATAACCTAATTAACATCAATAATATGAAGAAAGTAAGGGGTTTACCTAAACTGAAGAAGCCTGACAATATAATGTGCAAACAATGTCAGTTAGGCAAAATGACCAAGTCTAGTTTCAAAAGAAAAACTTATACTTTGAAAGATGTTTTAGAGATTGTTCATACTAACTTGTGTGGACCCATTTAAGTACAAAGTTACAAGGGAGATGTATACATAATTCTATTTGTAGATGATTACTCTAGGATGATGACTGCCATGTTCTTAAAGAAAAAAATTGATGCCTTTCAAATGTTTAAATGATATTTGGCAAGGGTTGAAAAAGAGAAAGGTAAGAATTTGAAATGCTTGAGATTAGATAGAGGAGGAGAGTTCACATCAAGAGATTTTGAGATGTTCTATAATGACAAAGGAATCAAGAGATAGACATCAGCACCAAGGACTCCCCCACATAATAGAATTGCAGAAAGAAGGAATAGATTAGTAATGGACTATTTCAAAACATTGATGATGGAGAAGAATGTTTCTCTAAAGTATTGGAGAGAAGCAGTAAGCACAGTTGTCTACACCTTGAATTGAGTACAAATCAAGAAAGGTACAAATGAAACACCTTTTGAATTATGGTATGGTCACTCACCCAATGTAAAACATTTCAAAGTGTTTGGTTGTAAATACTATATTTTTAAAGATTCTAAAAATGAAAAGTTTGATGCAAAAAGTGATGAAGGTATATCCCTTGGATACTCCACTAGAAGTAAATCATATAAGTATTTAAATACTAACACTAACAAAATTGTGGAGAGTACAAATGTAAACTTTGATGAGCATATAGAAGTTCAAGATGATGAATCCATCAAGAAATGAGAAGAGTACAGATCTTTTGTATATTTCTATGAAGGAATTCCTATTGAAGAAGAAGCTGCCAATCCAATAGTCAACCAAAAACAAGTTTTAGTATCTACCGAGTTACAACTAGTGAACGCCCAGTTGCATTCAGAAGCCGAGTTGCATAATGAAGAAAATGCACATTCTGATTCTAAAATTAGTACACATGAAAGAGATGTGTATAGTGACTCTGAAGTTGAAAGACCAAACATGGAAACAAGGACAAGACCAACTCTATCCAAGTATGTGAGAAGACATCACCCTATTGAACAAATCATTGGTGACAAGGAAGCTAGACAAATGACAATGAATCGACTAAGATATGAATCATGTCTACTAAGCAAGATTGAACCCAAGAAAGTGAAAAATACACTAGAAGATGAAGGTTGGTGCAATGCTATGGAAGAGGAGATCAAACAAATATAGAAGAACAAAACTTAGAGTTTAGTTCCAAGACTAGCTAACAAGAATGTGATTGGTACTGAGTGGGTATTTAGGAACAAGCTAGATGAGAATGGTAAGATCACAAGAAACAAGGCTAGACTAGTTTGTAAAGGTTACACTCAAGAAGAAGGACTAGACCATGGGGAAACATTTTCCCCTATTGCAAGGATGGAAGGAGTAAGAACTCTACTTGCATATGTTGCTTACAAAGGTTATAAGGTCTACCAAATGGATGTAAAGTCTGCCTTTCTGAATGGTATACTGGAAGAGGAAGTCTACATAAAACAACTAGAGGGATTTGTTGATGATGAAAACAAGGATATGGTATGCAAACTGCATAAAGTACTCTATGGTTTGAAACAAGCGCCTAGGGCTTGGTATGAGAGACTTCACAAATATCTTATAAAAATTGGATTTGAAAGAACAGATGACAACAACAACCTATATATCAAGACTGAAAAAGGTAAGGATATTCTGATATTTGAAAACTTTTTTGATGATATAATATTTGGAGGAAAGGATGCCCTATGCAAAGATTTTGCTGATCAGATGAAACATGAGTTTGAGATGTCAATGTTTGGGGAAATGAAATTCTTTGTTGGATTGCAAGTATGTCAACTAAAATATGGCATATTTGTGACCCAATAAAAATATATCAAGGAGATACTCAAAAAATTTGGCTTAGAGGATTCAAAACCAATTAGTACGTCAATGATAATAGGACACAAGTTATCCAAGAATGATGAATCAACTGAAGTGAATCAGACAATGTAAAGATTAATGATTGGAAAGCTATAATATGTTGTACACAATTGACTAGACATCACATTATCTATTGGAATAGTGGCAAGATTTTTTGCAAACCCAAGAGAAAACCATCTTATGGAAGTAAAGAGAATAATGAGGTACCTAAAAGGAATAGATGACTTTGGTTTATATTATAAGAGGACTGAAAAGTTTGAGTTGAAGGCCTACACTGATGCAGATTGGGTAGGTAATATAGATGTTAGAAAAAGCACTAGTGGAGGAGCACTCTTTTTGGACAGAAGATTAGTCACTTGGACTAGCAAAAAGAAAAGTTGTACCTCACAATCCATAGTTGAAGCTGAGTATGTTGCTGCTACCATAAATTGTACAAACATTGTTTCAATCAAGCATCTACTCAAAGGCATGAAGGAAGAGATAATTGAGCCAGTGATACTTTATTGTGACAATACCAGTGCCATCAACATATCAAAGAATCCTATGATGCATTCCAAAAAAAAGCATATTGCAATAAAGTATCATTATGTAAGAGGATTAGTGGAAGAAAAAGAGGTGAAGATGGAATATGTGAGTTCAAAGGAACAAATTTTTGACATCTTCACAAAACCATTACCTAAAGATGCATATGAATTGTTGGATATAATTGTTCAAATTGTATGTTGTCTTTAATGTCACACAAATGTCATATCAGTCATCAGATAGTGCCTACTGAGCTCAAAAGGTCAGCAAGGTAAAGGACAGTATCTACTAAGCTCAGAAGGTTAGCAAGGAAAAGTAAACTGTGTAGGGAGCTCAGAAGGTTAGCAAGGCAAAGGACAATATCTACCAAGCTCAGAAGGTCAGCAAGGCAAAGGATAGTGTCTACCGAGCTCAAAAGGTTAGCAAGGAAAAGGACAACATCTACCGAGCTTAGAAGGTTAGCAAGGCAAAGGACAGTTTCTACCGAGCTGAGAAGGTTAGCAAGGTAAAGGATAGTATCTACCAAGCTCAGATGGTTAGCGAGGCAAAAGGATAGAATCTACTGACTCACTTGATCATCAAAGGAAATGTGACTGAATTAGTTCTTACTAAGCTCACTCGGTCATCAAAGAAGATGTGACTAAAGTAGTTCTTATCGAGCTCACTCGGTCATCAAAAGAAATGTGGCAGAAGTAGTTCTTACCGAGCTCTCATGAAGGAATTCAATTCTTACTGAGTAAACTCGATAGCCAAAGGATTTTGCAGATATTGCAATGTTAACCGAGTCAAGAAGGTTAACTCAGGTAATTTTTGGAAGCAGTATTTACTGAGCAGGGTCGACCAGTAAAGGATTTCACTGTTTTATGAAATAACATTTATTTGTTCAGAGTAATATCTATAGCTGACTAATGTATGGTTTATTGGTAAATGTAACATGTAAATGGGCTGACTTGAAAATCTGAATGGTATAAGTAAGAGGTCAAGTCACAAATTCTAAGAGTAATGAAAGTGGAATTAATGAAAAATGAAGATTGATTATTATGGAAGCGAATTTGAAGGATGATCAGAGATCATTAAGGAGTAGTAGAGTCATATTTGATCAAGGAGGATCTAATGATGCTGAACAGAGACCTGTAACCAGCAAATTCAGTTGCATCTTACTCAAGTCAATTCATTGTTGCTTTCTAACCATTGTAGCAATGATTTCAAATCTCTTAATAGAGTTGGTTTACCAACCATTTTGTAAATCCTCTAACAAGGTGATAGTTCAGTTAAATTTTTTTAAAGACCTCTAGCAAGGCCACTTCTAATAGGGTGATTAAAATCCTCTAACAAGGTCACACCTAATAGCATGTATTGTAACCTTTAACAAGGTTGGCTCCTAATAGGGCTCACTTTAGAAGAGTGAAAAATTGGTGACTAGTTACTTGGTGGTTTCTCCCATATTGGGTTTCTACGTTAAATCTGGTGTCTCTTGTGTTCATTTTGTTTTCAGTTACATGAATGAATGCTTGAAAAATAAGTAATAGTTTAAGTTACTGAGTTACAACATTTTTTTACCGAGTATCAGTAGTAACTAGATCTTTAAGACATCTAAGGGATCTGTGGATTAATTTTTGTAAGTAACTGATTCCCCCCCCCTCTCTTAGTTACCCTATCTTTATTCCAACAATTGGTATCAAAGCTATTGGTGCTTACAGGAAAAGATTTCAAGGATCTAAGTTAAAGATCAGGATGTCTTACAAAAGGGAAATTCCAAGACTTAACAGGGACAACTTCTCAGCATGGCAAGGATTGATGAGGCTTCATCTGGCTTCTATTCCAGTGATAAGGGCTGAAGTACCTTGATGAAAAATATGAAGAACCTTTTGGTACATTATCTATCAATGATATTGTTGAAAAGAAGACTCACAATAACATGATGATAGATATAGCATCTGCTCTAAGTTATGAAGAGTTTGATGACATCAAAGATTGCAAAACTACCTTTGAAATGTGGAACAAGCTGAAAGAAATCTATGGAGGAGATGATAATGTAAGAAGAGCCAAATCAGAAAGTTTGAGAGGACAATTTGATCAAATGAGGATGAGAGAGGATGAACACATTGCAAAGTATGTTGAAAGGATTAAAGCATGTGTTAGTGCAATCAAAGCATCTGGAGGAGATATCGGTGAGGAGATAGTTATAAGTAAAGTTCTTAGAACTCTACTTCCCATTTATTCAATCAAATTCTCTGCAGTTCAAGAAAGGAGATGTGAGCCAAATCATAAAATAAATTTAGAGCCCATAGTTGGAAGATTGACTAAATTTGAGCTAGACAACTATGACAATTATGTTCCAGCTGCCAAGAATGTTGAATCAACATTTGAAGCCAAGCTTTCACTCAAAGAAAAAGGAAAAAAGATGAAAGATCCACAATCAGATAGTGATGAAGAATCAGAACAAAGTTTAGATAGTGATCGAAGTGGTTGAAGCTCTACTAGCGAGAAAATATTCAATAGGCAAAGGGAAATACAAAGGTAAGGTTCCTCTAATCTGCTTTTCTTGTGAAGAAATTGGACATATTTCTGCTAGGTGCCCAAATAGGCAGAACAAAGATGAGAAGAAAGGTCACAAGTACAATGGCAAGAAAGACTTCAAATCATTCAAGTATAAAGGTAAGAAAATATGTTTTATGGATAAAGGTTCTAATGATTCTGATGAAGAAGAAGAAGATGAAATTGTCTACATTGCTGTGAAAGATGAGTCTAATAATGATGAGGAAATGACACTCATTTCTCATATGAGCATAAATGATACATGGATCATAGATAGTGGTTGTTCTCATCACATGACTGGTGATGAAACTAATTTGAATACTTTGAAGACTATGATGGTGGCAGTGTAAGATTTGGTAATAATGAACCTTGTTGTATAAGAGGAAAAGGAAGAATCTCACTAACCAAGGAATTTGCATGTGATAATGCACACTGGGTAGAAGGGCTAAAGCATAATTTTTTGAGTGTGGCATAGCTACTCAATAATGGATTCAAAGTAGAATTTATGCCTAGAAAAGCAAGATTGCTGAATGGAAAAGGAAAGCTGATTGGATCATGCACTCAAACAAAAGGTAAATTATTTTATCTTAAACTTGGTGAATGTTCATGTTTCATTGCTCAAATTGAAGAAAGTTGGTTATGGCATAGGATGTTGTGTCATGTAAACTTTGAAAACTTAATAAAAATCAGTAAATTCAGGAAAGTAAGAGGTATCCCTAACATAAAGAAACCTGAGGTTGGTCTATGCAAGAATTGTCAAATTGATAAAATGGGAAAGACTAGTTTTAAAAGCAAGAACTATCAGACTGAAGAAGTTCTAGAAATTGTGCATACTGATTTGTGTGGACCTATTGGAATTGAAAGTTATATGGGTGAAAAAAATTTCATTATGTTTGTTGATGATTATTCAAGAATGATGGCTGTCATGTACCTAAGAGAGAAATTAGAAGAAACAGGCAAAAGACTGAAATGCTTAAGGTCTAACAGAGGTGGTGAATTCATTTCACATGAGTTCAATAACTTTTGGATTGAAAGGGGAATCAAAAGATAGGTTTCAGCACCTGGAACTCCTGAACAAAATGGAATAGCAGAAAGAAGGAATAGATCTATCATGGATTATGCAAGAACCTTAATGATTGAGAAAGACATTGCTATCAAATACTGGAAGGAAGCTATCAACATTGTAGTTCATACCTTGAATCAAGTACAGCTGAAAAAGGACTCATTGAAAACACCCTTTGAGTTGTGGTATGGCTACAAACCCAATGTAAGTTATCTAAAAATATTTGGAAGCAAATGTTACATTTTGAAAGAATCTAAAAAAGGTAAATTTGATGTAAAAAGTGATGAAAGAATATTTTTGGGATACTCTTGCAAAAGAAAAGCATATAGATGTTTGAACTTATCTACTCACAAAGTCATAGAAAGTGCACTTGTGAAAGTTGATGAGTTTGCAGAAAAAATAGAAGAAGAAAGCAAAAAGGAACCTGAAGACTACAAAAGATTTGTTTACATTGAACCTAATACAATGTCAAGTATACCTATTAATCAACAATCCTCAACTCCAGAATCTTCATTAACTGAGTCACAAGAAGTTCAAACTGAGTCAATACCTACCAAGCTGCAAGAACTTGAGTTGTAGACAAAAGCTACAGAGTTAGCATCTACCGAGCCCGAGCAACTAGAATAAGAACCATAAGTTGAGACACAAAAGGATAACAATGCAAGTCATTCAAAAGGCAAGGATCTCGTGTTAGCCAAGTATGTCAAAAAGCATCATGCACCAGATCAGATCATTGGAGATAAATCAGAAGGAACAATGACAAGAAGTAAGTTGAAAGGCACTTGTTTACTTGCTGATTTTGAACCTAGAAATGTCAAAGATGCACTAGACAATGAAATTTGGATTGAAGCTATGAATGAAGAGATATAATAGTTAGAGAAAAATAAAACATGGACTCTTGTACCAAGACCCAAAGACAAAAATGTGATTGGAACAAAGTGGGTATTCAAAAACAAACTAAATGAATATGGTAAGGTATCAAGGAACAAAGCTAGACTAGTATGCAAAGGATACTTTCAAGAAGAAGGTTTAGACTATGAAAAAACTTTTGCTCCTATTGCAAGATTGGAAGGTGTCAGAACCCTACTTGCATATGTTGCATTCAAAAGATTCAAAGTTTATTAGATGGATGTTAAGTCAACATTTCTTGATGGCATATTGGATGAAGAGGTTTACATTGAACAACCTAAAGGTTTTGTTGATCCAAAAAAGAAGGAAATGGTCTGCAAATTGCATAAAGTATTATATGGTCTGAAACAAGCCCCTAGAGCATGGTATGAAAGATTGCATAACTATCTTATTCAGATTGGTTTTCAAAGAACTAATGACAATAATAGTTCGTACATAAAGGAAGGATCAGATAATAAGATTGTTTTGGCAAAAATATTTGTAGATGATACTTTGTTCACAAGAAATGATGATCTTTGCAAAGAATTTTTAGAACAAATTAACAAGGAATTTGAAATGTCAATGTTTGGTGAAATAAAATTCTTTTTTGGTCTTCAAATTCAACAAAATAAGAATGGCATCTGCATCACTCAATCTAAATACATCAAGGGGATACTAAAAAAGTTTGGCATGGAAGACTGTAAACTAGTTGGGACTCCTATGTGCACTGGATTAAAATTGACCAAGGATGATGAATCAAAGGAAGTGGATCAAACATTATATAGATCTATAATTGGAAAGTTGCAATATGTAGTGCACACAAGACCAAACATTGCCCATGTAGTAGGAATTGTAGCAAGATTCTCAGCAAAACCAAAAAAAAATTAGATGATGGCAATCAAAAGGATCATGAGATACCTAAAAGGAACTGAAGAATATGGATTATGGTATAAAATTGGAGGAAATTGTTAGAAATGATTGAATTGATAATAAGAGTTGTTGGAATGATAAAGAATGTTCTCAATCATTGTTTTGTCATTGATGTCAAACTTGCTACTTGCAGGATTGACAATTGCTTTAGTGATCCAAATACTATCAATTAGTTGGTTGACAAGGTGGTGGCAATCAATAAGATGTAACTAGAACACCTAGAGAAAGGTTGAAGTTATGATGTTGTAATGAAGTACTAGGATCAGCTAAGCCATTGATGAAAAAGTGTATTTGATAACATACTATAAGATACAGAAAAAAGGGCACACTGAAACATATTAAAGAGGTTAGGTGTTAGCTAAGTCTTTTACAAAGCTCAACTAAGAGAAGGTGCCGAGTATATCATATAAGCCGAGTGATCTTAAGGTGTCGAGTATATCATATAAGCCAAGTGATCTTCAGGTGCCCAGTAAAGAGTAGGTGTCGAGTAACACAATTTTCTGTAGGTGCCTAGTAACACAGTTTTCTGTAGGTGCTGAGTAACACAGTTTTCTGTAAGTGTCGAGTAACACAGTTTTGTGTAGATGCCGAGCATCAGTAAAAAAAATAATGCCGAGTTGCTACATTATTTCGAAGATCAAAGATTCGCCAGAACTAAGCCGACAAGGTTATTACTTAGAAGTTTGTAAATTAAATAGAAGATAAGAATGATGAGCTGGTGGCACAGAACACCATGTAAAACATTTTTGAGGATACAACTGGCGAAGTTTCTAGAAGAGAACAAGATATGGGGTAGATACATTGTATTTTACCTAATCCATATTGAAACCCTAAAAGTGAAGAGGGAGAATTAAGCAGCAAAGGCATATCAGATCTCTATATAAGGAGTCATTAGTTAATGAAAAAAATTAATGAGAGAGGGGTGGTCAAGCATGAAAGTGTAAAGTGCTGAAGAAGGTGGAAAAGAGGAAAGAGAGCATAGTTACTCTGTTTCAGTAAGAAGACCCCTGATATGGATGCATTAGTACAGTGAGTTAGAAGACTCAAGGAGACGAAGCTTGAATAGATGACAAGTAGTCAGAGCTGAAGAGATAAAAGCCAAGCATAAGGACTAAACTGAAAGTGTGATATGAAATCTGCAAAGTATGTTGTAAGTTATATCAGATCAAAAGTTCATTGTTGTTACTTTCTAGCAATTGTAACAATTAGTTTAAATCCTATGGACTTAGATTGGTTTGATAGCCATGAGATAAATCCTTTAACAGGGTGACATTCCCAGTGAATGTTCTAAAGTCCTTTAACCAAGCCCATTCCTAACAGTTTGGTGAAATCCTCTAACAAGGTCACATTTAACAGTGTGTTGTAAGCCTTTAATAGGGCAGGCCTTTAACAGGGCATCACTTCAGAAGAGTGAGAATCAAGTAGCATGTTACTGGTGGTTTTTCCCAAATTGGGTTTCCACGTAAATCATTGTGTCATGTGTTGATCTTGCATGTTTTACCTTTGCATGTTGATTTACTGTAACTTGCTAATATGATTGATTTAAGCTTGGATGGTTAAAAGGTTTATGAGTTCACTACATTTGGTGAAAAAAAGAAAAAGGTTTTATTAGGGCATTTGGGACCTTGAATAACTGATTCACCCCCCCTCTCAGTTATTCTAAAAGATTCTAACAAAAATTTGGATTTAAAGGTGTTCACTGATGCAGATTGGGTAGGAAATATTGATGATAGAAAGAGCACAAGTGGAGGAGCTTTCTTTCTTCGAAAAAGGTTGGTTTCTGGGACAAGCAAAAAGCAAAATTGTATATCTCAATCCACAACAGAAGCTAAATATGTTGCAACAACAGTAAATTGCTCAAACATTGTGTGGTTTAAACAATTATTGGAAGGTATGAAACAAGAAATCAAAGAACTTGTTGTTATGTTTTGTGATAACACGAAGTGCAATTAACATCTCCAAGAATCTAGTGATGCATTAAAAAATCAAGCATATTGCCATAAAGTATCACCTTGTTAGAGAATTGGTACAAGAAAAGGAAATAAGACTAGAATATGTCCATACAAAGGAACAAATTGCTAACATATTCACAAAGCCTTTACCTAAGGATGCATTCTTGTATCTAAGAGGTAAGTTAGGGGTCATTCCCCTATCTGAAGCTGACTAAAATACATCTTTAGTGATGCATCAACAGGAATAGAATTGAAAATCTATCAGTTGATGTAGCAAAGCAATGAAAACATTACATATGAATCAGTACATCAGGTACAATGCTATTCAGCTATTTTGAGTTGTCTTTGGCATGTGTTGTCAAAGAGGGAGAGTATACTGTCGTATCTTTCTATAATTTGCAAAATATAAGAGTTTTTATAAAAGGGAGAGATTATTATGAAAGAGGGAGTTTGTTGTATTTAAAAAAAGAAAGTAAAGTATTCTATCAATAAAAGACTTATTTTCAAATTTCATTCTGCTATGACATGTTGTGTTGCCATCAATGCCAAAGAGGGAGATTGTTGGATACAATTGTTCAAATTGTGTGTTGTCTTTGATGTCACACAAATGTCATGTCAGTCATCAGATAGTGTCTATTGAGCTCAGAAGGTCAGCAAGGCAAAGGACAGTATCTACAGAGCTCAAAAGATCAGCAAGGCAAAGGACAATGTCTATCAAGCTCAGAAGGTTAGCAAGGCAAAGGACAGTATCTACCAAGCTCAAAAGGTCAGCAAGGCAAAGGACAGTGTCTACCAAGCTCAGAAGGTCAGCAACGCAAATGAAAGTGTCTACCGAGCTCAGAAGGTCAGCAAGGCAAAGGACAATATCTACCAAATTCAGATGATTAGTGAGGCAAAAGGATATAATCTATCAAGCTCACCCAGTCATCAAAGGAAATCTGACTTAAGCAGTTCTTACCAAGATCACTTGATTATCAAAGGAGATGTGACTAAAGCAGTTCTTATCGAGCTCACTCGGTCATCAAAAGAAATGTGGTAGAAGTAGTTCTTACCGAGCTCTCATGAAGGAATTTAGTTCTTACTAAGTAAACTTGGTAGCCAAAGTATTTTACAGATATTGCAATGTTAACAGAGTCAAGAAGGTTAACTAAGGTAATTTCTAGAAGCAGTATTTACTGAGCAGGGTTGGCTAATAAAGAATTTCACTATTTTATGAAATAATGTTTATTTGTTTAGAGTAATATCTGTAGCCAACTGATGTATGGTTTATTGGTAAATGTAACATGTAAATGGGCCAACTTGAAAATCTGAATGGTATAAGTAAGAGGTCAAGTCATGAATTCTAAGAGTAATGAAAGTGGAATTAATGAAAAATGAAGATTGATTATTGTGGAAGCGAATTTGAAGGATGATCAGAGATCATTAAGGAGTAGTAGAGCCATATTTGATCAAGGAGGATCTAATGATGCTGAACAGAGACTTGTAACCGGCAAATTCAGTTGCATCTTTTTTAGGTCAATTCATTGTTGCTTTCTAACCATTGTAGTAGTAATTTCAAATCTCTTAACATAGCTAGTTTAATAGCCATTTTGTAAATCCTCTAACAAGGTGATAGTTCAATTGAATTGTTCTAAAGACCTCAAGCAAGGCCACTCCTAACAGAGTGATTAAAACCCTCTAACAAGGTCACACCTAACAATGTGTATTATAACCTTTAACAGGGTTGGCTCCTAATAGGGCTGACTTCAGAAGAGTGAAAAATTGGTGACTAGTTACTTGGTGGTTTTTCCCATATTGGGTTTC
The DNA here is from genome assembly GCA_028749045.1 of Cupressus sempervirens. Taxonomy (NCBI): domain Eukaryota; kingdom Viridiplantae; phylum Streptophyta; class Pinopsida; order Cupressales; family Cupressaceae; genus Cupressus; species Cupressus sempervirens. The sequence continues at coordinate 701,338,774 of CM053783.1, read as the reverse complement.
CATGTTAAATCTGGTGTCTCTTGTATTCATTTTGTTTTTAGTTACATGCATGAATGCCTAAAAAATAAGTAATAGTTTAATTTATCGAGTTACAACATTTTTTTACTGAGTATCGACAGTAACTAGATCTTTAAGACATCTAAGGGATCTACGAATTAATTTTTGTAATTAACTGATTCCCCCCCCTCTTAGTTACCCTATCTTTATTCCAAAACTGAATATCTTAGAGGTAAGCTAGGGTTAATACCCCTATCAAAGGCTATTTGAGCAATAAAAGAATTTCCCTACATCAAATAGGCTAATTTTTGAATGAAAAACTTGATGCAAAGGATCATACTTTAGGTTTTTTCTGAAGTACTTAAAATACTGAAAGACCAAATTAGTCACAAGCATGGTGACAGAAAGAGAAACTGGAAATTGCAAAGTCTACATCTACATAAATGAAGATGCTAAACTGTTCTGTCTTTGGCATTGTTGTCAAAGAGGGAGAAATAGAAAAATTGATCAAAGTGGATGAAAGAAAGTTACAAGAAGAAATTGATCAAGCAAAAAGACAGAGAAAGGGATACAACAACAAAGAGGGAGAAGCAGAAGCAAAGAAATTAGTCAGGATAACAGATCTAAGAGGGAGCAGATCAGAGGAAATAGTAGGTATCGGTAAAGAGGGAGATATGAAAGCTAATGAAAATAGAAATGACAACAAATTTCTTTTTGGCATTTTTTTACTATTTTAACTTAGTTATGTTTTTCATTTAAGTAACTTGGTTGATCAGTTTGGTTTGCCATCAATGCCAAAGAGGGAGATTGTTGAAATTTGATTGAAAAGATCATTGATGAATTAGTAAGATTGTTGAAAAAGTATGTTTCAATCATTATTTTGTCACTGATGTCAAACCTGTTATTTGTTGGTAAGACAATTTCTTATAAGATCCAATCACTATCACTTAGTTGATTGATGAAGAGGATTTAATCAATAAGATGTAACAACAACACTAGTGGAAAGGTTGAGTTATGATTTTGTAATGAAGTGCAAGGATTAGTTAAGAAAATGGTGAAATAATGTATTAGTAATATACTTGAAGATAAAAATGTTGGCTACACTAAAGAACTTTAGAAGAACAAGTTGTAACAAAGACTATTTGCAAAGCCTAAACAAAGTCTATAGTGGGTGCAAAGCAAAGTTAGTTCATGTCAAATAGATTGCTAGTATGTGCTGAGTAAATGGAAAATTTAGTGTGTGCTGAGCAAAATGTAACAGGTGTCAAGCATTAGTAAAACATAATTGATGCCAAGAAAAAATGTAATAGGTGCCGAGTAAGACAGTATGTGCCAAGCATCAGAAAGTCAATAGTGCCAAGCTACTACATTTTTTGAAAAGTCAAAGATTCACTAGATCTAAGCTGATAAGTTTGTTACCTTGAATTTTGTAAACCGGATGGAAGATAAGGATGTTGAGCTAGTGGTATAGAATTCTAGGTTAAAATGGATTCCACATGATGTTTCTAGAAGAAACAAGATAAGGGGAAGATACATCATATCTTACCTAATCCATTCAAACCCAAAATAAGAGTGGGAAAAGTATTCTAAACTCCTACTTAAGGAGTTATAGGTCACGAAGCAGAAGATGTTAGAGAGAGTGTGTGACATCAAGGTGAAGGCATTGAGAAGGACGAACAAAGTACATAGACTCTACTTTGACAAGTAACCTCAGGAGTGACTGTATTGGCACAACGAGAAAGGAGACTCAAGGAGACAAAAGCTTGAAGAGTGGACAAGCTGTCAGAGCTATAGAGATTGAAAGCCAAGCAGAGTTGTGAATTGGATAGAGATATAAAATCTGCAAGTTATGTTGTAAGTTGAATCAGGTCAAAAGCCCTTATTGTTACTCTCTAGCAATTGTATTAGTTAGGGAAAATCCTATGGACTTAGGTTTGTCTAACAACCATTGAGAAATCCTTTAATAGGGTGACATTCCAAGTGAATGTTCTAAAGTCCTTTAACTAGGCTCACTCCTAATAGGGTGATTGAAATCCCTTAACTAGGTGACACCTAATAGTGTGCTTTGTAGCCTTTAATAGGGCAGGCCTTTCACAAGGCATCACTTCAAAAGAGTGAGAAACAAGGTAGCATGTTACTAGTGGTTTTTCCTAAATTAGGTTTCTACATAAATCAATGTGTTATGTGTTAATCTTTCATGTTTTATTGCTACATGTTGATTTATCAATAACCTGCAAGTTTAGATTGATGAGCTTGGATGTATGAAAGTTTAATGGGCTCACTAGGATAAGTGAAATTTTTTATTAGACCTTGAGTAACTGATTCACCCCTCCCTCTTAGTTATTCTGAAGAATTCTAACACTCATCCTCCCTCAGTGCTCCCTTTCACCAACCATTATCCCATCCCCTCACACTCATCCTCCTTGTGACAAGTGTCACTCCCCTATTGGCTCTAAACAAGCACAATCTATGTGCTTCCCTTTGAAAGCATCGTATCCCTCCCTCACCATTCTTCCATCCTTGCATCTTGACCCTCCATTTCACTATCCCTTAGCCTATAAATAAAGCTCTTCCCTCTCACAATCCATCATCCACCTTCATGCAAACTTATAATGCTATTTTGAGAGCTAAAAACTACCAAAATAGCATCATAATGTTGAAATCCATCTATACCTCCATTGTTGAAACCCTCATCCATATACACACTTGGTAAAAACCCCTACCTATTGGAAGCTTGAGCACAGTGTGAGCATACGTCTCCATCCATTAGGGACATATCTACGACATCGTAGGTTATACCATAAGAAGCCTACCATTCTTGGTTTGTTTTCTTTCTTGGTGATAACCTTTGTCCTATAATAAGTGTTAACTATTTAGTTATGTGAATGTTTTTTATTTAGTATTCAATATTACACTACTAGATTAGGTGATACACTTCCAAGTGATTAGTATTATGTGTTAAGACATCCAAGTAAAGAAATAATGGGTATCATAGGAGAAAAACATATATTATAGACCATAGTTAACAATACCAAAGATGTTGATAACATTGCAAGTCAAGAAGTAACGTGGATGCTTTACGAAAGCACAAGAAATACAAATTTATCAAAATTGTCATCATCACAGAAATGTTCAATATAAAATTTTAGAAATCCATAAATGGTTTCTAGAGTTGAATGTTGAAGTCCAACAAAAAAAAGATATAACACAACACAAATACAACAAGATTCTATAGCTTTGAGGGCCTTAAATGAAGAGAATAAAACCAAAATGTTTAAGTTATTCAAATAGTTTATTAAATGTATCAAAAGTTCTTTTCAAAGAAAAGGTTGTAATGAAGATAAAAGAAGAAAATATAAATGAAAAGATGCAACCAACCAATAAGGAAGTGTAATACATATTTAAAAGAAGTATGAATTTTCATTTGAAAAGGCTTATTCTCCAAAATAAAGAAGATATAAAGAAAGAAAGAATAATGAACTAGTGAGAAGCATGAGTTGCACTAAAAGTAAATGATAATAAATATGAATAAAAGGTAGAGCAATTTCAATGTTTGGCATTTCAAAGTGATGTATTATTCTTTCAAGATCAATAAAAGTTTAATTATTTTTACTTATTCAAGGGAAAGAGCCAAATTATATATATTTTTGTTGATAAATATTTGAATATTAGATATCTCAAAGAATTCTAAGTTTGAATATGAAGGACATTGTGAAACATTCGCCTATTTCCTTATCCTTGTCTAATTGATTTTCTCTCTGGAGAAATTAAGATTCAATTTGACTAGCTTTGAATTGCATACATAACTGATCTCTACATTCAAAAAATTGAAAAAATTGATGATATTAGAATATATATTGTCCTATTTAAGCTATACTTAAGAATCCTCATTGTGATAGACTATGTTGCCCAATAAAACAAGGCACTAGTCGTTTAATGGCTATCTAAAGATAATCATTTGACTTAGAGCTTGAAGTTAGTGATGTTACTGTGTATTTCCTTTTCAAATAACAAACTCATTTATTGATACAATCTATCAAAGTATTCTATTTTTAAATATTCATACTTTTATTTTGATCGAGTTTAAGGATTTTTCCAACTTAAGAACTCAAAAAGTTCAAATTTTCTATAGAAAAGATTTAAAACAAGTGATCAAGGTCTAAGGTGAAGGTTTATCCACCTAGGTTTAGCAAAGCCTAAAGTGCAGGGGAAGTTAGTGAGGAAATAGTCTCTTTAGTTAGCCAAAATTAATTGATTAATCCTATTAGAGAATCGACAAAGCTCTTTGATTTCCAACCTGTGGTTTTGGGAACTTGGTGTTGGAGAATCCTAGGTGTAAGAGAAATATCATCACTCAAAAATATTTCCCTTTGGTCTCTTGAATAAGGGTTGTCTTAGTGTAGAGATATTTTTTGTGGAAGGTTGCTACTGAGGAAGTTGGAGATACAAGCTCAAAATGCCCTAATTTTAGAGGTGGAGGCTAATCTTGGATAAACCAATCTTCCAGTTGAGTTTTGTTGCCTTATCATAAGTATTCATAAAGTTATTGCAAATTTTTGGTGTGAAATTTTGGTTCAAAAACTTCAATCTTAGTTTTGAAGGCTTCAGATGCTTTGGATGTGCTCTAAAACTTAGCCATCTAGAACTTTCATGAGTTAGTAAATATATATCAGAATTTGAGGATTCTAGAATGGGGTCATAATAGTTGATCAATTCAACAATTTGCAAGTTGTGGTCTTCTAAAGTTGGGCCACCTCAAAATTTCAAAGCAAAATTCATAATTATTTTGAGCCAACTTTATATGTAATTTTAGGGTTGGTTAGCCTCAAGGCTTAATGTTTGATGTCTAGAACCTTCTTTAGTAGTGTACAATTTCCTATATAAGTAAGGCTTGTAGATTGTCTATGACAGTTCTAGGTGATAGTTTGTAGTTGTCTTGCAAATTATTATAACAAAGGCACTCATGTGGGTTTTTATATTGTATTTCAAAATTATGTAATTCCACATTTAGAGAGATAATAAGAAGCCTATATTGTATTCTCACAAATTATTGTCATTTCTCTATTTTTGTTACATGTTTGTGTTATTAAGGGGAGCAAACTTCATCAAAACAAAAAAATTGGCGACTCTATTGGAGAGATTTTATCACAATTCATATTGTGAAATTACCTAAAGATTCTATTTTAGTAGATCATATAAGAAGATATTTGCACTCTATTGAAGGGAGGATCCTAGAAGACCCAACAAAAAATATTCTCCTTAAAAGAGGTGGAAACTTATTTGGAAAGTGGATCAATGACTCTACTAAGGAAAAGATTCTAAAGGATATAGTAGATAGTTTTATTTCAAATGTATCAATAATTTCAAATAAAACCTTTTATTCTAGATAGCATTAGGTCATTAGATTTCAAAAAATTCAATTGGAAACCTAACAAATTGTTCCCGAAGCTTTCACAACTTGTACCAAAGTTCCATTGAGAATGGATGAATCAAGACTTCAATATTTGGATGCATTTTATACATTTGTAGAGGATTATGATATTTGTGTAGAAGATCATGTGATGAATCTATTTTTTAGGGTATTCAAAGATAAAGAAAGAGAAGCATATGAACTACTACCTATATAGAGCATCTCATCATGAAGGGAGTTTGAGGTAGCAATGATTTCTTGATATGTTTCATGATACTAGTGAGGAGGAAGATAATGTGTTCTATGAACATAATGAAAATTAGAATTACTTTATGGAAGAATAATCCTACATGTCTCCCTTGGATGAATCTTTGAATATAAAAGACAAGAAGATGAATCTTTAGAGAAATTGTTCATGAGTATGTTTGACCTTTATTGGTAGATACCTTTAGAGGTTAAGTCTCCATTCTATGAATTGTGAAAAAATATATCAGTTAGGGATCTATTATGACTCTAAGGTGTATCGTTTGATCAAGTGTGTATATGATGAAATAATTGTATAAGAAAATGAATATAGGGAGAAGGTTACAAAAAGGGCAAAAGAACCAAATGATGCTTGAGATTCAAATATAAAATAATTGTTGGACCAAATTGAAGAAGAATCCATCCATGATGAGACTTGCGTGACACATATACTAGTAATGTTAAGATTAGGAAGAAGTTTTTCTTAGTAATGGGGAAATTATAGTCTTATTAGACATCAAATATCAAAAACATGTTGAGAAAATTTGTCCAAATTTTTCTCAATCCATCGAAATAAATAGGTTGATGGACCCATGCATGTTCAACAAAGTTTTCATGGTGTCCAAGATCAACTCTGGAAAGATGAAACATTTGAAGAGGATTTCCTATACAATCAAGTCCATCAGCAATAGGAAGAAATCTTTTTTGGATGTGAGGTATATCGTATAATATTAGTAACACAATGAAATAAGTATTATATCCTACAAAAATGAGCACATGCATCATGATGAAGATAGAAAACCTAATGATAATTTTGAAAATGATAAAACTTGTGATATGTATTTAGAAAGTGAAATATTTTTTAGTTCATCCTATGAGTGAGAATCATATCAAACATGTAAAAAGGAGATGAAATCAAAAAAGTATAATGAGGAGAATGTGTTGAAGAATAGTTTTGAAATTTTTCCAAGTTTCCTATTTGATTAGATCCTTGATAAAAGAGAAGGAATATTTCTTGAAAATGAGTTATCTTCAAACCCCTTTTCTACAGAAAAAAACTTTTGGATTAATCTAGATTCTTGTATGACTAATCAAATGCATGACTATATGGATCTTCCATCCAGTAAAGACCAAAATGCACTTGATGACCTCTCAAAGGCTAAACATGAGTTAGATACGAAAGACTTCATTGATGAAGTAGAATTGATAAGTATTTTCCTTAAGGATGATTCATCTAATACAATAAGAGATCAAATGTTGGGGATAAATGATTATGAAATTTGTTTCTTTTGAAATACTCATGTTGATAAGGAAAATGTATATTTTGATCCTAAGAAAGTGATGAAGGGAAAACATACCATGATCAAAAGGAATGAGTTGTTGCATGATTAAAATTAGGTTTATGATAGAGGAAAAGGATTAGTATTCAGTTTGGGGAGGCCTATGGATACTTGGTCTTCTTCTCTAGAGATAGTTCAAATCTCATTATGCCCAAAAGGGGCATATGTCCCCAACAAGAGCCACTAATGAAGCCCTGTTTTTTTCAATTTAGGACCTCTATTTGAAAAATAATGATAGAGATTCATAATAGAAATATAATCATTAATATAAAAAGTAAAATGAGGTGTCACTTGAAAAAATAAAAAGTTTAGAAAGCAATCAAGAAGGAAATATACGTTTGGTGTATAAGCAATGGTTAATAATATGAAGAATGAAATAAATATACTAGCGATGTATAGATATACCAAATAAAGAATTTATTTCATCTATAATCCAAGATATTGTCCCAATTACAATCAACGATAAAAATAATTCATATAGAGGGAAGATATATACAAACTTATAAAAATAGTGAGGAGAAGATGCTATATATGCCAATTTATTCTAATAACTTGATTCTTGTCACTTTTAATGGTAACCGGGCTTATACATGTTTGAATAATCATTAATGGCAAGTCAAGGTGTTTACAGAACAATACATTTTGTCATAAACTTGGCTACAAACACATTAACGATGAGTCATTTAAAGGAATACATTTCTGTTATTATTAACACCTCATATTCGAAGATGTTTGAACAAGCTCAAAGATTATAAGTAGCACATTTTTATAGTTAGGTGAAGAAGCATTTGAATGGAGCAGATATCGTTGATGAATATCATGAAGACCGTAAAAAGTAATGGATTATCGTTAATAAAGAGCATTGACGGCTATAAACAAAAACAGAAAATGCAACATGCTAAATCTTTTGAAACCAATACAATAAATGTAACAATCAAATTGTATGCTTCCAAGTGATCACTATTATGTGTTAAGACATGCAAGTAAAGCAATAATGGATACATATATCGCAAATGATGGTATGCCAAAGATACTGATATTATTTCAAGTCGAGCAGTGACAAGGATGTTTTATGTTTTATGATACCAAAGAAAGGTTTGATATAACATTTTAGAAATCATGCAAATGGTTTCTAGAGTGGGATGTTGAAGTCCAACAACGAAAGATGTAACACATCAGAAATGCATTTCCAAGTCTATAGCTTTCAAGGGACATAAATGAAGAGAATAAAATCAAAATGATCCATGGATGTACAAGTTTATCTACTAGATCCTTGAATGGAAAGATCACATCTATTGGGGAGAAATCAAAGTATGATAATATGTGAGCAATTCGTTCATGTGAAGACCTCCCTCTCTTTCCGCTTGAATTCCTTCATTGTTTACATTTATGAAACTATAGGGACTTTCTCAGGGCTCTCTACTATGAGAGATAGGGCCTTAGTTCCAATGTGGAGCTACTATGAACAACTCACTCTTACAAAAAGAAAGAACCACTATAGAAGGATACAAGATTTCCTCTTATAGATATTTCAAATGCCACTTTGATAAAGAGTTGGAAAAGAAGAGAGTATCTGATGAGGCATGGAAAATGGTGAGTCAGTAGGGATCCTTGTTCCTATGATTCCCAACTTTCACATGCATAGGAGTTTGTTTCTTGGAAGGAGAACCCTATAATCTACCATGGTATCCCACTTATGGAATCATCTTAATGGGATTTTCTATATAGCTCATCATTGTGGAAGCATATCAGACTACTCATCACAAGCCAAGATTTGGGATCTCTTCCAAGAATCCTATGCAAATTGAAAGTATATGATTACCATGGTGCACAAGGCCAATTCTGTAGAATTTTAACTTTAGCTAATCACATTGAAGAAGCTCAAATCTAGGGTACATTTTTTACTACAAAGAGAAAAATTTTAAGATGAAGAGAACATTCACCTGTGTTCATCACATTGAGGGATGTTTTGATAGATCTTTGGACCAAAATGGAGGTAATTGGGATGAACTATTATTGGATCACATCTCACCAAATCATAGATCTTAACTTAGCTCCTATTCTAAAAGGGTTGAAAATAATGATACAATTTTGGATCTATAACACCATAGTATTCAAATTGAAAATCTTCCTCCTCCTATCTAGCAAAAACAAAAGGAATCTACTTCCATATTTGATATATTTAAGGCCATCCTCATAAATACCAATTTGTAGCTGAAAAGTAAGGGCCTAAAAAGGATAATACTTAAAGGTGATATAGATTGCAACCATTTTGGTCATGTGGGTCATAAATCATAAATCAAGGGTAAAAAGAAAGATGGATCCTCTACCTCATAACCATAAAAGAGGTCAAACTAAAGATTAATTGAGGAAAGGGTATTTTTAAGACATCTCATTCTTCTCCAACTTCATCAAAAGTATAGGATTTAGATGAAGATGAAGAGGTAGTCATAATTCCACCTCCACAATAGTCAAAATCCAAAGAATCATCTATCTCAGGTGATCCTTTCTTGGCTACATTATACATCAGTGTGGATTCCTTTTCTACACTCTTTGTACCCACCATTCCTATCTCTAAAGTGAATGTTTCAACAATAACTATCTCTTTTGTGGTTCCTCCTATCCTTGTAGTAGAACAATGCAAGAATTTGGAAAATGTGTTTGAGACCTTCTCTACTTTTCCTACTCTCACAGAAGGTCAAGTGTCCCTTGATACTTTGACTGCTAGGTTCAAACTATTAATGATAGAGTCATCTCAACAAGTGCTTATGATACCATTTGTACAAAGAGATGCATGCATCAAAATGACAGAAATATAATTTGGATCAATGTCTATGATAGAAACCATCCTAGTCTCCATCGAGGAATATTTTAGCTTACCAACATGATTAAGGAGTGTTAGTGTGAAGAAGAGGAAGATTGAATTCCACTTGATAATATTTTTCCTCAAAAGAATAAATCCAAATTTCCAATACAAAAATTTAAGACTGTCTCATGGATCCTTGTTGATTTTGAGAAAACCAAATATGTTGAGATCATAGAACCTTTGGTAGAAAGACCATCTAAAGAGCTTCTTGCTCCATAATTCAAGTTCACCAAAATTGAACTTGGAAAATAGGCATAGCTGGGACTTCAAAAGGATGCATAAGATGCAATTTCTACATTTTTTGCAATGCAGTGATGAACTTTTGGAAATAAAAATCATCCTAAGTTGGAGAATACTTACATTCATGAGATTATTCATCAATATTCTTCATAATCCATTGTCACCACACCTCATTAGCTAAAGAAACAAATATTTGGTTTGAATAGAGTATAACAGAGGGAGTTCAGGCCCAAGGGATGTACATAAAGTCCTTGGATGCCTTAAAGACATTGTCTCTAGCTCAAGAGTACTCACTCTTCCTTAAACCAAGAATTAAGACCCTTGGAGAAAGACTTGAATATCTAGGACACAATACCAAGGGCTCATGGTCAACAAGGAACATGTAATAAAAGGGCTTGTGACAAAGGTGGAAGAATAACTTAGAGGCTGAAATGGTGTTGAAACTAACGTAATAGATTGTCTTGAGCATATGAGATGCAAAGTGTTCACCGAAGATCATAAATTTCTTGTAGAGGAAACCATAACCTCAAAATTCACCAAGAGGATCACCACAAAGTTTAAAGTGGATAATTTTGGGCATCATACTTTGAATAAAATTTCAACCTATAAGTTCTTAGCAATGAACCTATGGTAGTTTATTGAAGAGAATTACCAGGTTATTAAGAAGTGTAGTTCCATATGTATCAAGATGAATGCAGTGCCATGGAACACGTGAACTCGTGATCTTTCTATCATCCATGGTTACATCATGAAGTATAAGGCCTTTATTGATAATCTACAAAATTGTTTCAATATTTTCTTCACGTTTGTTTAAGTGTATTTTCAACTTTGTAGATTTAGTAGTCATGTTGCATGTAATCCATTTGCATATAACACAATTATAGGTACCTTCAGTTATGAAATCTAATCATTCTTATTTAGTTATTGACTTAGTCAAGGTGGTCAAGTTTATTTCCCCTTGACTAAGTCAAACAAAAAAAGAAGGCTAATTGGATTACATAATTGAAAGTACCTATAACTTAAGGCCTTCCTGATGAACATATTAAAGCCTTTTATATTGTTATTGAAGTTGTTGATAGTGAACATGAAGATGTCTCTATAAGGCTCTTTATTGAGACTTTAAAATACATAGCACTTGATTGGTTCTACAATTTGGAACCCTATTCCATTACTAATTGGGCTTCTTTGAGGACTATTTTTCTAGAAAAATTCAAGCTAACAATAGATGAGCATCCTCTCCTAGCACAACTCACTCAAATGAAGGATACACAAGAATAAATACAAAAGTCTATTGCTAAATTTAATAAACTACCCAACCATATTCCAACTACTTCTCAACCTACTATTGAGAATCTAATGTATTTCTTAATCAATACTCAACTTCCTAAAGTCAAATTTTGGCTAAGAAGGGTTGCTCCTACAAAGTTGGCTCTTGCTCAAAGTTTTTCAATAGAGATTAAGGATTATTTGATATTGATGGGGAAAATTAGAAAGGATTCTAACTGATGCAAGAATGATTCATTTAAATAATCTTCTTCATCATTCTCTATGAATTTGATAGTTCAAAAGTTAGAAAATGAACTTTTTATTCTCAAGAAGAAAATAATTGTGCAGTTAAAAATTAGAACAAGCTTCAACCCCCCTTAGAGAAAATTGCACTAGAAGAACCTCCTAGTAAGTTAGGTACAATTTAATATGAAGTTGATCCTAGTGATTCCCAAGAAAAATATCCTTCTTAGAATTTTATTGCTCAATCTCTTGAAGATCACCAAGCAATTGGCAACTCTACCATTAGAATACTCAAAATGAATGGATAAAATCTCCAAAAATGTTACGGATCTACCAAAACCACATCATGGACCCATGGATTTAAATGTGCATCAATAAAAAAGGTGATGAATGTCTCAAAGTATCTATCTCCTCCCTTGATGGCCAAAAAAATTCTAGATCTTGAAGAGGAAATGCTGACAATATTGAATCTCTGAATGCCTTGAGTGCTTGATGAAGATTTTCTTGCTTGAATATTTGAGAATGTCTTTTTCTTGATGGATTCATAATCATTATAAAGTGAGGTTCCTCGGCTTCCTTTTATACTATTTTTTAGGTGTGAAAACAAAGAAATGTGATGGGATCACTCGATTTTCTAATTTGTATCCCCGAGACAAAATTGGCCCCAAGATTCTAAATCCCCAAGGAATAGGTTGACCTTTGTCGACCTAGTCAAAACTAGGTCAACCTAAGTTGACCCATTCTATTATAGGTCAACTTATGTCAACCTATTCTAGGTTTGGTCAATAAGGAATTATCACTGAGATCTTAGATATTACACTCATAAAAATGGAAGATGTGGTACTGACTAGGAGAAAGAGATGATTGAGAATGAATTAATCAATGGGCCATAAAGTGACAAAATTATGCAAGCTAAAAGGTTTGAAATGATGGGTTCTTTCATTTTAGCGTGATATATTTAGCCCCACTTTAGTGGGAATGTAAGTTGCATCAAATTCATGGTAAAGTAGTTCAAAAGGAAAAGATGATCTCATCATGAATAAGGAGACAAAGAAAGATGTTGCTAACAAGAGAAAAAGGTGTAGCCAACCCAATAAAGTTTGTGTTCCTTATTGTGAACTACATAAAAAATAGGGTGTGTTACAAAAAAAGATGTTGTTGAATGTGTTGGAGTTGATGAAATCCAACTCTGAAGATGCCCAAGATCACCTACATGCGAAAATCTATCAAAGGGAAGCCAAGGAAGGAAGAGCGTAGAGCAAGGGAAAAGCCCTAAATGGACATGAGAGACAACCAGATATGAAAATACGAGAAAATAAGTATTTGCAATATGCAATATGTGTTGTTATGAAAATACAATGAAGGAACTCGAATATAAAGAGCTCAAGGAATCTTCCAGAACGAGCTAGAAGATGCTAGGAGATAAGTGTGACAACTAAGCATACATCCACATAAGGTGGAAAGTCCTCAAACAAGGTGAGAGGATAAGTATGAATTAGGAGAGAACAAACTCCTGTATTGTCAACAACTTATAACTAACTCCTAGACTACAACTAATTAATAAATGCATTAACCTAAGTAAGCTTAAGTAAATAGAATAAATAATTAATAAATAAATTATTTACTCTAACACCCCCCCTTAAGTGCAACTTAGGGAAATGCCTTAAGCTCAAAAAATTAAGAAATGCAGAATGGGTCCCAAAAATGAGGTCATTTTAGGTACCCATGTACAAATGCAAAAGAATGCAACCTCTAAAAATGGGGAAAGAGAGAAAAACACATGGGAAAAACGCTCCCCCAAAAGAGGTAAGAACCTAGTGAAGAACTGAAGAAGCCTCCAACTAGGGAATGTCCCCTAAAACAGGAACAAGGGGTGATCATGAAGAGCATCATTGAAGCATGAAGAAGCCACAAATCTACCATCTAAAAGAAAAATATTGATTCAAAGAACCTCCATGGAAGAAGAAGGCACAAACCAAGTGTGTCTATATGGTAGATGATCCATCTCACCGAAATGCATAGGTAGCCAACCACCACAATCACCTTGTATATAGGATCAACCACTAAATACATAGCTCACACTATCAAACCATCGAACCAAGGATGCATTAGAACAATAGAATAACCCCCCCTTAATGTAGACGGGGTGAGATGACAGGCAACTGAGAAGGTAGGCCAAAGTTTCCTACAGATGAACCAAGAACGACAAGAGAGGAAGAGGTACAAACACCTATAAAGATGCGGTCACATTGATGCTACATGGGGATAATGTCATGGAAGGGACACTCACTTGACAAAGGGAGAATGCCTAAAACAACAAACAACTATCCCCCCCATGGTGCTTTATGAAAATAGTGCATGTACAATTGACTCAAAAACAACGTTCATGACCCCTACAATGCAAGAGTGGCACTTTATCTCAGTTTGATACAGAAAAGTGCTTCAAAATGATAGCTACAATGATCAAAACTAAAAACAAGCTACAACAAAACATAGAACAACCTAAAATAAAGGAAACCATGCCAGGAAAATGATCCTCGAATCTAAAACACCCAAGATATCCACCATAGACTAAAAATGCCAAAAAAATGATAGAATGAGCATGGGGCAGAATCTAAAGGAAATGATAGCATTTCTGAAAAGTACATAGAACTAGCTTTTCAGAAATATAACATTTTCAAAAAATTGACATGGGACGGAAAAGATATGCAAGCCAGAGTCAAAAACAAAACTTTAGACTTCAACTACAAAAAATGGGCAACAAAAATGCATCAAAACCTAAAAATACCTACACCAATGTCTCCATCTCAGAACCAACTTTTTGGTACTTCTTTTGGATTGGAAAAATACCTCTATATGCTTAAGTTATGGCCAAAAAACTGCAAGTAGGTCCAAAATGACCTAGGAGAGGTGCAAGGGCTAAGATGCAATGGTGTCAGCAAAATACGAAATTAAATTTGATGGTTTGAAGGCCTTCACCACAAAAAAGTGCCACGTGGCAGCAGGCTGATATGGTAGGTGTGATGTGGCAAGGCGATGTGGTGATGTGGCAAGGCCATGTGTTAATGTGCCATGTGGCACACATGCCACATGTCACACCTACGACTACTGATCTTGCACTAACTATGCTTCAACTACTAACTATCCCTATTGAGGTGTCTCAGCTGAGTTGTGCAGGAGGCAGAGGAACAGTGGGACAGGTGGCGCTACCTCGGTTGAGCGGAGAGGAGGGTGGCATCGAGGTGGCTCGCCAGCAGAAGCTGGGCCACTATGCTACCATGGTGGCGTAGCCGGTTGTAGCCACTATGGGCGGTGTGGTGGTGGCTCCACAGTGGCACAACGGTGGCTTCTTGGAGGTGCTACAAATTTTTAAATAAATGCCCAAAAATCATCCGTACGACCTCCCAAACTAAATTTTGTTTGCCTCTTGGAGCTCTATCTCCAAAATTGGAAAGTTTTATATGAATCTTGACTAAAAATGGCCTTTTGAATCCAATGGCAGTGTCTGTTTGGGTTGAAAATGCTTCAAAAAAAATTTGTTCCCCTGATTTGAAGAAAAAATGCAAAAACAAACTAGGATTTGTGACTTCAAATCATAGCTTCAAAAATTCTTTAACAAAGTAGTAGTAAGAAGGCTCTGATACCATGTTGGAGTTGATGAAATCCAACTTCGAAGATGCCCAAGATCACCTACATGTGAAAACCTGTCAAAGGGAAGCCAAAGAAGGAAGAGCATGGAGCAAGGGAAAAACCCTAAATAGACATGAGAGACAACCAGATATGCAAACACAAGAAAATATTTATTTACAATATGCAATATTTCTTGTTATGAAAATACAATGAGGAAGCTCGAATATAAAGAGCTCAAGGAATCTTCCAGAATGATCTAGAAGATGCTAGGAAATAAGTGTGACAACTAAGCATACATCCACATAAGGTGAAAAGTCCTTGAACAAGGTGAGAGGATAAGTATGACTTAGGAGAGAAAAAACTCCCATATTGTCAACAACTTATAACTAACTCCTAGACTACAAATAATTAATAAATGCATTAACCTAAGTAAGCTTAAGTAAATAGAATGAATAATTAATAAATTGATTATTTACTCTAACAGAATGGTCTAGCAAGTGTAGGTGGCATGGTAGTCAATTGATCGAAGATGAATTGAATGGTCTAGAAAGTATGTAGAAATATTCTTCCTCAGGGGAATGCTATGTCCCAAAAGAAGAATGAAAAAATGACCCAGGAATAAGGGTGTGTGTGTCCTTAAGGAATTGGAAATAATATCAAGCTTCCTAGACTATCAATAGTCCAAAGAAGGATCAAACAATGATAAGGCCTCCTAGATTATTAGTATTCCAAAGAGGTATCAAAATCAAGGATAAGGCCTCCTAGATTATTAGTAGTTGAAAGAGAAATAAAAAATAACAACAAGATCAAGCCCCAGTGAACTATTAATAGCTTAATTAAGGAAACCAAACTGTTAAAGTGAGTGTGCACACAAGTGAGAACATCGTACATTGCCATGTTAAAGTGATTAAAAATACCTTAATAGGAGCAATAGCTTTAACAAAAGCATACATACATCCACTATAAATGTTTCTACTATGAAATGCCCCCAAGAGAGAATACTTCAAGGGAAATAAACACATGACAAAAAGATATTTTGAAGGGATCCACTAACTTTGGGGTTAGTATGATCATATGATAATATGTAATAATATATCAAGTATGAAATGTCATCATTCCTCGAAAGGAAGTAGAGCTACAACACAATGGATGAAAATAAAGTAAGAGAGATGAAGAAGTGTCTTTCTAGATGACAACATGGAGACCAAAAATAATTAGTGTTACCATGTCACAAGTGTCTAAGTAGACTACACAAGGGCACATGTATGAACAATAGAACATATGAAACATATAGAAGAAAAGAGATACAAATAGAATATCATACATATGAAATATCTAATTACATTATCATCTTGAACCAATGGAGAAATAAGAATCATCTAAATATATCTAGAGAAAATATATATCAAAGAAAACAACACACCAAAAAAAGCACAAGCACACAAAGACTATCATGATAGATAAGTACACTTCAAGCATGTCACCTCCCGACTCAATGTCTATGGGTTGAGGAATTGTAGGAAGGGGAATATGTGGACTAGGAAAGCCAATTGCAAAGTATCAACCCTAGGAAGGATAAGCTCAAGAATCATTTTTACCTTATATTGTTGATAGGATCGATAAATATGATCAAGATAGTTAGGTGGTTTTGACAAAGAGATGGCCAATAGAAATCTATCTCAGCACAATCTAGAGAGAATGATTAATAGCAACAATTTATCAATTATAAGGAAATTTGGTACACTTATGAATAAGACAGGCTACAACTTACATGGAAACAAGCCATAGAATACCAAGGTTAACTTGACATTGATCGAAAGTAGGAATTTAAAAAAAGGCAGTATACATAACCTTACCAAGAAGAGCCATGGGATGATTAATAGAACCTTGAGGATGATCAAGAAATCTTTATAAATTCGAATCCAAACATTAGATGTATCATAGGTATCCTTGTACAACTCTTTATCAAAAAGATGTTGTATAGTGATAACATTCATGGAGGAAGAAGGATCAATCAAAACACCATTACAAAGGATATGAAAAAACCTAGGAGTAATATGAGAGGAATATTAGGCACTTTAAACAATTAAAATGATCAAAGGTAATAAGAAGTGAAATTTTAGGTTTAGGAGAAGGTAAAACCAAAGGTTGAGGTTAAGACTCAACATGAATTACCACATCATTAGAAATTTTCCACCTTATCACATAATTAATATTGGTAACAAGAGAAGAAGGTTTATTAATGACATTTGTTGAATGTGAAGGTAAAGAGTTGGTGTAAATTGGTAAACTTTGTGTTAGAGTAATAAGGTATTTTGTTATTAATTAAATCATTTTGATTTAATTATTAAGTCACTTATTATCTCTAGTTTACTTAAGCTAAACATTAGGCATATAATAATTAATTCTTTTATTAATTGTTATAATGAAACTAAGGTTAGTTACCTTTTAGGCTTTTGGTACCTTTTATAATGATTGATCTCTCTTTGTAATCTAATAATTCATTTACCTTTTGATTTAATTGCAATTCATCTTTTGTACATCAAGAATGTTTCCTCTTTCATGGATCTTTGAATTCAAACCTCTATAGCTTTTCTTTTCTCTTTCTATGGTAGGAATTTGCATGCAATTGGTTCATGGAGTCTAGGTCTGAGCATACCTCAACTTCAAAATGGTATCAGAGCTTCAAACTTTCATGCTTCTATTCTTTTCATGAGAGGTTTGACCTTGGTTTTCTAGATCTATTTTTGTTACAAAGAATGTTTTATTGGATGTGGGGGGACTTTTTTTTTTGTCACTTTGAGCCCAAATGGACATCATTGTTGAGCTTAGAGCACCCAAAAATCACTCTTTCCATATAAAATGTATCTAGTTTGGAAGACATTGCAATCTTAGGCAAGAAGAATTGGCCCTGACTATATGGCTTGGACACATTTACCAAGATGATAAAAAAAATTCAAAAAAAAAATTTAAAAAGAGGGTTCATTTTTTTGTTTCAAAAAAAAAAATATAACAAAACCTTTTTAAAAAGCACATGTATAAAAGTGTTTGGATTTTTCAAAAAGCACATGCATTGTATAAGAGTCCCAACTTTTATGGTACATGCATAGTTTTGGAGAAGGGACATGATTAACTTTTAGGGTCTCATGGGACTAACATGCCTACGGGCTCATCCTTTTCTGAAAGTGATGTACCCTCTACACCAACACCAAGTGGCACCCTCTTCCATTTCTTGTGGCCCCTGCATTTTTTGGGCATAGATGCCTCCAAAGAGCATTTTCAAAAAGACACATTGTGCTTCATTAAAGTGCTCAAACTCCCATAGCTAGTAGACCCACCTTTTGGGTCTCTAATCATGCCCACATCAGCAAATGAATCAATGTCCATAAAACTTTAAGTTATGCACTCCACCATTTTGGGTATCCTTGGCAGCTTCTCTTGGATTCTTCACAAATCCTCCATCTGAATGCTACTATTTATGGTCTTGCACCTTGGGAAGAGTTGTTGCAGGGTCTTTTTTGGGTCCACATCTTATGCAGGCCTATCTTTTTGTCCTTGTAGCTACCTTTAGCAGGTCTGACTATCAGTCTCATTACGTAGGGCAACAACCTACCTCATTTTTTGTACACATGCCACCGCGAGCCTTCTCCTCCAAGCACCATGTAGTAGGTTTTAGGCCACCAAATTTTCCAGTGTGTTTTTAGCACCTTTTCTACAATTTTGGGTATTTTTTTAATGTTTTGGCATTTTATCTATGATTTCATGAATCCTATGGGCAATTTTTTCCTTTATTAAACCATTTTTTAAACATTTTTTTTTAGAGTTCAAGTTGTTTTGAGTTTCCTTACATGGAAGTTTCCATTTTTACTATTGGATTTTAGGGTTTGAAATTGTTGTCCTACCATCAAAAGTGTTTTTTTTGGCACATACATGTTTTCTGGTCACTACAGTGTTTTTTGATAACTAGCCTAGTTCTTCCAATGACTCTTTCTGGCAGTGATATTTTCCTAGTAAGATTATTTCTGGCCTTTAGATTTGTTTCCTAGCCACTTGCCTTGTTTCCTGACCACATATTTTTTTCCTCCAATGATAGATGGATTTTCTTCTAAGAAGGGCTTGTTTTTTTGGGTGAGAGTTGATTTTTTTTTGCATTTTCTTGCTACAATGGCCATTTCAACATCAAATTTGGGCTTGTCGTCTAGTAACATCAGCAGTACATTAACATGCATGTTAGCCCTTCTAGCTTGATTTGGACCTACCTTTAGTTTTTTTCTCATATCTCAGGCATACAATCTCTATTTTTGGACAATAAGATATCATTGGAAACCTAATTTTGAGCCTATCATGATGGTATAAATATGTTTCAATTTTGATGCATTTTTTATAGTGTACTTTATTGTCAAAGTTAGGGGTTATATGTTTCCCTCTAGGAGATATGTCTTAAGCATTCAATCTTTGTTTTGAGAATCATTTATATCATTGGAAAGCTTGTTATGTGCTCTTTCCAAAGATACTATTGTTTTTCTAGATTCTTCTTCAAGTATATTCTATTCAATTTTTTGTGTTTTTGTACTCTGGTGGATATATTTTTTGTTTTAGGTTTGGGGATGATTTGTGTTACTTGGGATGACTCATCTTGGGTTGTACTTTTTGTTGGATCATCCTTATGTCTCTTTTGGTCTTTTTAGACATCTATTGCAAGCATTTTTGCAAACACACTAAGATAAATTGTCATATTTTTATTTGTATATTCACTTCAGTTGTTTTCTTTATTTTTCTAGTTGATTCGAGTAGAGTTAGCTAAGGGCACTCACACAAATTACTCTATTCTTGGGATCTAAATCTTGTGCCTTATTGTACATGCACTACTCTGATTAAGTTCCATGGGGAGTTGATGTTTTTCATTGTTTTTCATCTACCTTTATCTAGTGAGGGTCCCTTCCATGGCATTAGCATTATAATATGTCTAAGATCGATCACCTCATGGCATTATTATATATTCTTTTATGCATCTTGATCATGGTTTCTTGACATGTAGTTCTTACTGGCCACCTTTTCAATTTCCTATCACCTCACCCTTTTATGCAGTGGGGGGGAGGGGAGGGAGGTTCTCATGTTAGTTCTTATGCTTCCTTGGTTCATTGGAGTGATCTATTTAGACAATATTTGTTCTTATGTAGTAGGTCAATGCAGTGGCTGGGTACCTATGCATTTTGGTGAGATGGAGCATTTACCATATGGACACTTTTATTTCCATTCCTACTTTGGATGCATTATTTCATGTTCAGTTGATCATCTCTTTAGGTTTTGGTGCTCTATACCATCTATATCTTTGAGTTCATTTTTTTCCTTTGTTTGCCTCCTAGCTCAAGTAGTGTCATCTAAGGACACTCATGTAGATTATAGTCTTGTCTACCTAGTCAAGTTCTATTTCAGTGAAGGTTCTTCATATTAGTAGTTGTCTTTTCATAGAGTTTTGCAACTTTTGTATGCCTCGGTGGTGTTCTTCATGATCATCATTTTTTTCCTCTATTTTGGGACATTCTCTAGTTTGGAGGCTTTTGTAGTCCTTCACTAGCTCTTTCAGCATTATTTCCATCTCTTCTTGGAGTAGATTTTTTCCTATGTAGTTTTCTCTATTTCTCCACTTCATAGAGATTTGATTGTGATTGGGTACCTGATTAGGCCTTTTTGTTGGGAACCAAATTTGCTTTTGGTAGTATTTTCTATATTTTTAGTTGCTTCCTATGTTTATCTTAAGGAAGGTGTTAGAGGAATAAGGTTTTTTTCTTATTAATTAAATCATTTTGATTTAATTAATAAGTCACTTATTATATCTAGTTTACTTAATATAAATATTAGACATATAACAATTAGTTCTTTTCATTAATTATTATAATACAACCTAAGTTAGTTACCTTTTATGGTTTTGGTCTCATTTTATAAGGATTGATCTCTTTTTGTAATATAATCATTCATTCACCTTTTGATTCAATTACAATTCCTTTTTTTCACAAAAGAATGTTTCCTCTTTCATAGATCTGTGAATTTAAGTCTCCATAACTTTGATATTCTCTTTCTGTGATAGGTGTTTGCATGCAGGTGATTCTTGTAGCCATGGATTGAGCTTACATAAACTTCAACATTTTGATTAGGAGGCTCTACAAATTTAGTCATACTATCAACCTCAACATCAACAAATAGAGCATTAGAATCAATAAAATATTGAATAACATTCTTCAAAGCATAATAACTTTGAGTATCATGACTAGGTTGATGATGGTATTAATAAAAAGAACCTCGATTAGATAACTTAGGCATTGATTTTCTAATGTCAATAATAAAAATGGGCCAGTGCAAGAAGTTGGGTCTCACTTTTGGCCAAAAAGTGGAAGTGTTTTTCCTATTTTTAAAATATCTTGTCAATGATGCCAAAATTTGAGGCATTTAGAGATTTTTAAAAAAAATCAGAAATAAAATTTGTAGTGCACTAAATTTCCTTTTAAAATATGTAATTTATTTGTATACCCATATGATAGATTTTTGTTTTGGTATGGATTTTTAAAAACTACTTTTTCAAAATGTTTATTTCACAACTATATCACACTCGTGTACGGACACCATAATTTGACAAAACTAAATGAATTTTTGTGAATCCTCTTTAAAGAAGTTACTTGACACACCAAAGATTGATTAGAATACTTTTCTTTAATTTTTAATGATTATTTTTTAAAAAAAATTTTAATTGACAATTAAGCTAATTTCTAAAACCTCTTATGTACAGACACCATAATTTAATCAAAATTTAAATATTTCAATTTTTTTTAGAACTTCAAAAGAATTATGTGTAGATTGATGACATGCAAATTAATATAAAAAATATGAAAAAGTAAAAAACATATTAAAGTTTTAGTGAATCTCACTATTTTATGTTTACGAGACACTTTTGATTAATAAAAAAAAAAAAAATAGAAAATGAACTCATAACACTATTAATTACATGTTTGAAATTAGAATAGTAAGACCTATAATGGGTTTTTATTTTGTCAAAAAATTCAATGAGTAAGACTGCATAAAAATTATGGCAATGCCTGAAATTGTTGAATAATTGCCTTAGTAAAAATTTGATACAAAAAAGGCACAAGCTTGGTCTGACCAAGCCTGTACCATGCCTTTCCCCAAGGCAAAACTCGATACTAAAGGGAAATTCTCACCCATGGCTTTAGAATTGGGCACCCGATTCTGAATTCATTAATTGGGTGCCCAATTCTAATTTAGTTGTTGCAAGAATTAGACACCCGATTCATTAGTATCCGTTGGGCCCCAAAACCTGATCCACAAAGTAGTTAACAATTATTGCAATCATTGATTGATAGTTTCAAGCTACAATAACGAATTTATGTCATATTATTCTATTTTCTTGTCCTCTTTTACAATTCTCAAGCTTTGATTGATTTAAATTCAAAGATGGTGCAAACATGAGATCAAAACAACAAAGAAAGAAGAAAATAAAATTTTTGAGAAACAAGGAGATTGTAAAAAACAAATAGAATGAAGCACAACATCAATGAGAGAGAAGAAAAAGAATTAGAGAGTTGAGCAATGTTGGTTCTTCAATTTCAAATATTAATTTAGAAGAGAAAGACATTGATGATACCACGATGGATGAAGAGACTGAAGAGGAGAATCCAATACAAGAAGATTTAGGTGCACATTTTAATCAAACATTCAATACAAGTGTATCTCCAAACCCTCAAATTTATTCTCATGATGAAATTATAATTTTATAGAAGTAAGTTATGATTTAAATGATCTAAGTTTTTTTCATGAGAATAGATTGCCAAATGATCATGCAAAAAAAAGTCCAATGGAAATGCAAGCCCCAAAAGAAATACCAAGAAAAAATGAAAATGAGATTCAAATTTCAAATAATATTGAAAATGAAATGATAATTGAAAACAATAATTATATGAATGTAGACATGGAAACACCAAGTACTGAAAAACATGTTTGAATGATAATGAAGTGCATGAACATAATTTTTATTTTTGTAATTATGTGATAATCTTCATGGATTGGTTTCATGGAGATAGATTAGGACACATGCTAATAGATTATATAGACAATGTTTTTGTAATAAGAAATTTGGGTTTCAATGTCAGTTGATGTTGCAACTAATTAAAATGTCTAAAATGTGAAAAGTAATGAAAAGGTTAGGAATGTACACAAAATATAATAATAAAAGTGAGTCTTTAAAACAAGTTTTATCCACTAGTGCTAATTTATTTAATGTTATCGAAAAGAGAACTTGCTCTAAAGATAAGAATGTAGCACAACGAGAATAACAACAACTTTAGTTAACAAATCAACTAGAGAAAAAATATTGATTCGCAACATAAGTGGATATCTTACTGAGTCATAAAACTTTAGAAAGAGCTGTAAAGAGAAGGGTTAACTTTGAATGTGATCCAACAAATAGTTTGTAGACTTCTAGTAGTAGATTCCTAAGATCTGATATTAAACTTACTAGTGAAGTCAAAAGTTTGGTTGAATTTTTTTTGCATGATAATACAATAGTGCTTTTGGAATTACAATAGGAAAGGTAAACTCTGAGGGGGCTTAGGGGGTGAATGCGTGTTTCAAAATTTTACCCATAAAAACATTCACCATACACCCATCTCACAATTTAACAAGTAAACTGAAATACCATATAAAGCAAGTACATAGATTTATGATTACCAAAAAACCTTCCAATGAGAAGGTAAAACTGGGGTAGGGATGACACCCACAAATCTTCACCGCTACAATAATAAAGTGTATCCAATGAAGGTTACAATATTTGATCATTAAACATGATCTACCACTTGAAAGGTCTACTTTGTTAAAGGCTTACAAAGACTATTAGGTCTTACCCTGTTAAAAGATTTCAACACCCTATTAGAAGTGTGTCTGATTAAAGGACTTCAACTTAAAATTAAGTAAGCACCTTGTTAGATGATTTCAATACAGCCTATTAGGACTACACTATTAAGAGATTAATTGATTCACTTATTAGAATGTCTTAGCAATGATCTCATGGTTAACACTCTATTGCTTGATGTTAGATCACCTCTATACTAATGTGTATTTGATCCTTTATGATCAGATGTCTCTCTGTTGTCCATTGTTTCCTTTCTTTGTTCTCCTTTAATTGATAATGCAATGTAACTCAAATCATAATACCTTGTTCAACATGAATGTCATGTTTGTGCATGAAAAATCTCCTTCCCTTCTTCTCTTGTTAGGACATTTTAGGGTTAGTCCTCCTTAAGAAGACCTAGGTGACTTAGGATTAGGTATGATTCAATAGCTATGATTCACCCATATTTCCACTTAAACCTTCCCTTTTTCTGATGGATGCATGTAATACATAGGGATTCACAGTTAAGATTCATCCTTATCAACAAAAGATCATAAATTAATCCTTAAGTTGGATGAAAAATGGTTTACATAGTAGTTTGTGCCAATACAAAAAATTATGTCAAAATTGTGTTACTCAGCATCTAAAGTACTTGGTGCTCAACACTAACTATGAATTCAATGTTGTCACTCAACATGCACTACTTGCTCGACACCTGAGTCACTCAGCACATACTATTTGCTCGGCACTTGAATGACTTGACATGCTCTAACTTATATGTTGTGCTCGACAGATGTTACTTGTTTGGCATGAACTAAGTTCATAACTCCCCTTGAGTGAATGTTCAATTTAGTTATATATTTTGTATAAAAATCTTTCTCCTACTGAGTAGATTTGCATCAACTAATACTCTTTCTCCGTGCCTGTCTAAATTGATGTTTGCATTTATTGTCCTCTTACTCCTCCTTTGTTCTTTGTCTCTTACTCCCCCTTATGTATATATATCTCTTTGTTCTACTTTCTCCCCCATGCTCCCCCATTGCTCTTACTCCCCCTTTTGACATTGATGTCAATGAGTTATATACTAATAGTGTATTTGTTCAAAAAAGATTTACGGTCCTCAAGTATAATCTCAAGAGATACATCCCAATTATTAGAAGCTACCTCCAAAGACTTGATTTGGATGGCCAACTTGATAGCAATGTGTACTAATTCATCCAATGTATAAAGATTGGTGTCTTTCTTCATAAGTGTTTCTGCATAGCCTAGTTCCTTGTGTAATATCTCTATGTGAGGAGTCAATGTCAATTGCATACTGATTAGTTTAGCCCTTATGTTGGCTTCATCTATTTGTAATGATGCTAATTGACTCTAGGATTGCAAGAGATACTTGAAATGTTTATCACTTTGAGTTGGAGACTTGGGAAAAGTAGTAGATGACTACATATGACTCTCCAAACTCAAGATGTGACTCCTTACTTATTGTGTGAAGAGTGTAGGATTGCACAATTTGGTGTACAAAGAGAAAATGTTCTCTAGTACCTTCTTCACACTTTCTATCTTGGTTGCTAGATCAACCTATGTCAGTGCAATAACACTTGATATCCTCTCATTTACCTTATTTTAGAACTTCCTTTCAGACCATTCTAGTAATTTAACATTAGTATCTAGGTCTGTGTCACTAACCCTTTCCACTATATTGGTTAATTGTTCAATGATTGACTTGTTTTCATTTGGAACCGACAGATTGAATGCATCTAGGAAAATCTCTTTGATGTCAATCAAAGCTTTCTTTTTCCTATGCTCCCTTTTGATCAGTTCTTGATTTTTCTTGTTTTCTAGCGCCTCTTGTAATATACACATCTCCTCAATTGTGATTATTGCCAAATCAAATTTAGGCAATACAATCTCTTCATCTAGGCTAACATCTCCATAAGTAATTACCTCTTCTACCTTAGATGAGCTAGGAATCAACCTTGAAAATTGCAATGGTGTAGCATTTGTGCTTGGCATTTGAAGATTTTTATTGGAAGGAGTACTAGATTCTAGTAATGTCTCTAGTGCTTGAATAGCTAGTAGCTCCTTTAGCTTGGGTGTCAAACTTGACTCTTCAATCTTGTCATTTTCTTCCTCTCTAGTTTTAGTTGTACCTTGATCTTGTATACCTAAAATGTAAGCACACTTCTATGAGTCATTATATCCAAGATTGCTCAAGAATGAGGTCTAAAATGGTGGCTCATAGCTCTCTATTCATGGAGTGTAAGGGTTTGTAATGGAGGCCCTCAATTTGACCTAGTTTGTGACCATACAAGTACACCATAAAATGAGAGATTCAAGGATCAAAATATGAATGCAAATGAAGATGCACACTAATCTAAATGATGACAATGCAAGAAAGGAAATCTAATCTATGAAAGGAAATAACAATGCAATATTTATCTATGAAATCAAATATGAATCTAAGATAATATGAAAATGCAAGGATGAAACCTCATGATGGAAGCCATGGATGCAAGGGAGAATAAGATAAGAAGATAGAAGTTCTCCACAAAAAGCTTTGATGCTCAAACTCCTTCAAAAATTGCTCTCCAAACTTGTAGCATAATCATAGCATAACTATGGATCCATCGTGGATGTCTAAAATGAGGAGAGGGCTTTCTTTTATAAAGGAAAATGTGGTGGTGGGAGGCTTCTCACAACCAATATGGGATAATAGAGTTTGATCGATGTGAGACAAAATTCCACCAATGAGAAAAGAGGAGTGTTTGAGAAGAAAGTGGAAAGAGGAAAAAGAGGAATCCCACTTAGAGATCTGTGCATTTAAGTGTAGAGAAAATTAAAAAAAAAAGATTTATTTAATTTTTATTTATTTTATTTCCTTTTTCATCACAAAGAGATATTTAAGTGAGAATTTTATTTAATTAAAAGGGAGCAAGTTCTTTTAATTAAATAGGAAATATTTAATTAAATTAAAAGAGGGGTTTTCTCTTAATTAATTAAATGTGGATTAATTATTTAACTAAAAGAGAAGTTTTCTTTTAATTAAATGGGGACTTATTTTATTTAATTAAAAGGAATATTTTCTTTTAACTAAATAAGTTTTAGGATAAAATGATCAACCTTAGGAAATATTGAAATAATAAAATTTGATCAAGGAATTTGATTTGAATTAATTTAATACAATATTGCAAACCATTGATTCAAGAAATTGATAAATTGATCAATTGAATAATGGGGGCCCATAGTCTAGGAGAACATTTTAGCATGCATGCATTTGTCCCTCTTTGACTAATGTGTGATCAACTCGGGAACACATGTAGTCAAAGAAAGAAATTAAAGTGTGAGGTCGATTCAAGATCACAAAACAACCCAGATGTGTAGTCAATTCAAGAACACATCAGAACAAAGAATACAAATAATTTTTGACTTACTAAAGTCAAGGATAAAATTTATAAAGCTGAATCAAGGACTGAAGTTGATAGACACTGCCCCTTGTGATCAAAATTGAAATGAGATAGAGGAGAAACAACAAATTGATAAATTTGATCAAATCGAACAAAAGATGAATTTATTGGTGTAAGATGAAAGAGATACGAATCACATAACCAAGGTATATCATCAAGCATGAAATATTATGCCCCAAAGTTGAAGTAGAAGAAAAGTAGGGTGAAAGTAAATGGAAGGTATAAATTTGAAAGATATAGAAAGAAATAGAAAGAAGAAAAGATAAAGCCCAAAAATCAATCAATTGTTTTAGATAGAATTTTTGATTGAGATCACAAAAGAAGATAAGGAAATGAACATCAAAACATGACCACAATTGATTAAAATTCCACGATAAAGATGAAGGGATAACCCTCTCAGACTCATAATACAGCCTAAAAATGCAAACTATCATGAAGCCTAATAATGAAGCTACATGAAAATGCAAAGGTGTACTTGCAAAAAAGCAACTGTAACATAGGATTTTTGTGTTCCTCATTCATTAGAGAATTTAAAAGAACTTATTCTCTTCATTGGGCCATTATTAACAAATATCAAAAAATCACACAATCATCACTAGTTACAAGCACAACTATGAAGGTATGAATGTGATTTATATCAGATTGGAATGTGGAAAGATTCTAATATAAGCATCAAATACATAAAGGTCAAGATGACTGCGATGTTAGCTTACCCAATTTAATGTAGCAAAACTATGCTTGCATCGAGGCATAGATGTCCAGGATGACCAGAAAAATAGTTGTGCAAAAAAAATCAAGGATGATACCTCAAATCTCCTAAGTGTTTCAAGAGGACAACAAGAGACACTCTAGAGTTTCAGGACCACACCCAAAAGTAGAAAACAAATAAAAACATGCCCCATGCCCCAAGTCCTCTAGCTATGCATCTCAGAGAGACTTACCAAACAAGGACACTTAACAAAAATCAATAACAGTTAGCACACAAAGAAAAGGTCATGACATAAGTCAAGCATTAAGTGTTTATGTTTAAAAATTTAAGTCTGTTAACTGATACTAATTTCTAAGGATAAGGATCGAATGCTTTCAAGTAGGGAAGATCACATGACAAAATTGGGTAACACCAAACCAATAAGTGTTTGAAAAACACTCATTGTCAGGAGTTGTATTGAAAAAAAAATTGGGGTGGTGTTGAAAAAAATTGTTTGCGAGGTGTCCTAAAGACTAACACATCCAAGAGATCGAAGCGAACATAGTTGTGCCCCCTAGATAAAGAGCAATTCCAAACCAAGGCAATAATGACAAGGCATGATGGAGAAAGGCCAAGTGTTGAGGACATACGCTAAAAAATAGGGGTGCAAAGGCCTCAAGTATTGTTTGTTTCTAGGTTTTCACCACTTGAATTTTTTTTTTAATTTTGGAGATACATCAAAGTGCCTATTGCTAGGTTTTCACTACGATGATCATTTTTTCAGGACATTTTTCAATTTTTAGAATTTTCGCAATATATCTTTTTTTTGGATTTTTTAAAATATAGGATTTTTTGTATTTTTTTCAAGATCAATAAATATGTACAAAGATTCCCCCAAACAGAATGAGCATCATGGATAGAACTTCTTCAGGGGCAAGACATTGATAAGATTAGGGAGTTGCTCTCCCTCTACTATAGATAGTAAATAGGCACCAAACTCAAAAGTTGTTGTAATAATGTAAGGTCCAAGCCAATTAGGTTCAAACTTACCCTTTTGATCTCTATTTTGTTGATTCTTAGGATTCACACATAGGACAAGATCTCCCACTTGGAATTCTCTAGGGTGAACCTTTTTGTTGAATTCTTTTGACATGCACTTTTGATAGACCCTCATATGGTCAAATGATGGTTGACACTTCTCATCTAGAAGTTCTAACTTTTGAAGTCTCATGTTGTGAAAATCTTCATCCTCACATAGCTCTCTTAGTCAAGGTAGAATTAGAGAAACTCCTTGGTGCAAAATTCATAAGAGCTATTGACTATGTTGAATGGATATCAAACATTATACTAGTTTCAAAACATGACAAAACCATTTGAGTTTGCATAGATTTTAGAGATGTTAATAAAGCATGCCCAAAGGATGATTTTTCACTTCCTAATATAGACCTGATAGTGGATATGATTGCAGGTTATGAGATTTATTCCATAATGGATGGTTTTTCTAGATATAATCAGATTAAGATAGCTCCTGAAGATCAAGAAAAGACTGCATTCACTTTTGCATGGGGTACTTATTGTTGGAACGTTATGCCTTTTGGATTAAAAAATGTAGGATCCACCTATCAACAAGCTATGAAAACTATTTTTCATGATATGATGCATAAAAATATGGAAGATTATGTGGATGACACCTTGGCCAAGTCTAAGAAAAGATATACACACTTAAATGATTTAGAAGTCATTCTAGATCATATGGAACAATTTTAACTAAGGTTAAATCCTAAAAAGTGTGCATTTGGAATCACCTTTGGAAAATTACTAGGATTCATTATTTTAGCAAAAGGAATAGAGGTGGACCCTGAAAAAGTTCAAGCAATCATGGATATGCCACCTCCTAAAAACATTAGTCAAATGAGGAGTCTTCAAGGGTGTCTTCAATTTATAAGGAGGTTTATTTCATAGTTGGCAGATAGAGCTCAACCTTTCAACAAGAACTTACATACAAGATTCGAATGTGTATGGAATGAAGAGTGTCAAAGGAGTATGGATCAGATCAAGAAATATTTGGCAAATCCTCCTATTTTAATGCCTCTTATCCTAGGGAAACCACTTATCATATACATTTCAGCAAAAAAATCTACCTTGGGAGCATTATTAGCTCAACTTGATGAACATGGGAAAGAAAGAGCAATATATTACATTAGTCATACTCTTGTTTCATATGAGGTTAATTACACTAGTATTGAGAAAGCTTGCCTCGCCATTGTCTTTGCTTCCCAAAAGTTGTGACATTATATGCTTGCGCACACTATACACCTCATACCAAAGATAGATCTACTCAAGTACTTACTAAGTAAGGTTGCCCTCACAGGTAGACTTTCTCAATGGATGATGATCCTTTTAGAGTTTTACATGGAGTACATTGAGCATAAAGCAATCAAAGGAAAAGCCATAACAAATCAATTGGCTGATTTGCTACTACAAGATGATGCACCTATGAATCCTAAGAATCAACAGAATAGAGATCAAAAGGGTAAGTTTGAACCTAATTGGCTTGGATCTTACATTATTACATCATCTTTTGGGTTTGGTGCCTATTTATTGTCTACAGTAGAGGGAGAGTAGCTCCCTGATCCTATCAATATCTTGCACCAAAAATATATGCCTAAAATGTAAGCACACTTCTATGAGTTAGTATATCCAAGATTTCTCAAGAATGAGGTCTAAAATGGCAGCTCATAGCTCTCTATTCATGGAGTGCAAGGGTTTGTAATGGAGGCTCTCAGTTTGACCTAGTTTGTGACCATGCAAGTGCACCATAAAATGAGAGATTCAAGGATCAAAATATGAATGCAAATGAAGATGCAAACTAATCTAGATTATGACAATGCAAAGCAATGCAAGAAAGAAAATCTAATCTATGAAAGAAAATAATAATGCAATATTAATCTATGAAAGTAAATATGACTCTATGATAATATGAAAAGGCAATGATGAAACCTCTATTGGAATTATGATATATTTGTCATTAGTGCAAACACTTATTCTATCCTAAATGCTTATCTTGCTCATCACTTAGTCTCAAGTATATACCGAGCATTCAGTGGTTACCTTATAAGTTCAATAGGCAAACAATTCTCACTGAGCATTCCAGAAGATACCAAGTGAAAAAGGTAAAGGAAGTTCAGTAGTGTTTTATCGAGTGAAAAAGGTAATCAAAGATCAACAGATTTTACCGAGTGAAAAAGGTAATCAAAGATCAGCAGAGTTTACTGAGTGAAAAAAGTAATCAAAGATCAACAGAGTTTACCGAGTGAAAAAGGTAATCAAAGATTAGCAAAGTTTACCGAGTGAAAAAGGTAAACAAAGGATTCAGTGTTTACCGAGCTAAACAAGGTAAACGAAGAAGATAGTTTCTACCGAGTAACAATACATCTACCGAGTCACCAATGGCTACTGAGTTCCAAGCAATGTTCTGTGACTAGTATGAACCGAGTCTCTACTTCTATCGAGTGCATGATGATGCAGAGTAACATAGTGGATGCCGAGTATCATAAGGTCACCAAGTCAGTTCAGTGAACCCAAGTTTACTAATGGGCCGACTTAGTAATGTTTTGTTCACTTGTGTTTTGGCTGACCTTGTAACTGCAAAATATTGAAATGGTATATATGTAATGTATGATATCATTTTTGATATATGATATGAATATGAACATATTGGCATGAAATAAGAAAGTATTGTTTGCATGAAAAGAAGGTATTGCTATCAGCAGTAGAGCAAAAGGAATACAACAAGGTCAACATAAGGAGCAGAAAAGTTATATCTATCACATCAGGTGATCAATGCAAAAGGATCTTATCAGCAAAAAAGTTGTAAGTAGATTCACTATTTCATCCTATCAGGTGAATCAGTTTTTAAAATCCTATAACAAGGTAGACTTAACAGTCTTTTGTAAATCTCCTAATAGAGTGCATACTTCACTGCATGTTTGTAAATCCTCTAACAAGGTGGATCTAGCAGTCCTACTTGCTCCTAACAGGGTAGATCACCATAAGTGATCATTGTAAGCTTTAACCAGCCAACTTCATACTGCAGCAACGAAGTTTTGTGGGTATCATCCCCACCCTAGTTTTACTTTCTAATTGGAAGGTTTCTGGGTCACCAAATCATTGTGTTCATGTGTTATGAATGATTGATCTTTCATTTATGCAGTAGATTAGATGAATGAATGATGAATGGTTAAAATGCACAAAATTTTATATGTTATTGATTCACCCCTCCCCTCTCAGTAACACATTTCATTTTGAATATTTCCAACAACCTCATGATGGAATCCATGAATGCAAGAGAAAATAAGACAAGAAGATAAAAGTTCTCCTCAAAAAGCTTTAATGCTCAAACTCCTCCAAAAATCGCTCTACAAACCTGCAACATAATCATAGCATAACCATAGATTAATCATGGATGTCTAAAATGAGGAGACGACTCTCTTTTATAAAGGAAAATGTGGAGGTGGGAGGCTTCTCACAACCAATATGGGACAATAGAATTTGATCCATGTGAGACAATATTCCACCAATGAGAAAAGAGGAGTGTTTGAGAAGAAAGTGGAAAGAGGAAAAAGAGGAATCCCCACTTAGAGATATGTGCATTTAAGTGTAGAGAAATTTTAAAAAAACAAAAATTTATTTATTTTATTTCCTTTTTCATCACAAAGAGATATTTAAGTGAGAATTTTATTTAATTAAAAGGGAGCAAGTTCTTTTAATTAAATAGGAAATTTTAATTAAATTAAAAGAGGGGTTTTCTCTTAATCAATTAAACATGGATTAATTATTTAATTAAAAGAGAGGTTTTCTTTTAATTAAATGGGGACTTATTTTAATTAATTAAAAGGGAGATTTTCTTTTAATTAAAAAAGACTTAGGATAAAATGATCAACCTTAGGAAATATTGAAATAATTGAATTTGATCAAGGAATTTGATTTGAATTGATTTAATAAAATATTGTAAACCATTGATTCAAGAAATTGATAAATTGATAAATTGAATAATGGGGGCCCATAGTCTAGGTGACCATTTTAGGGTGCATGTAGATCTTGTGTTGGAGGTGCAAGTGTATCTGCCTAACCTATTCGGCCTTAAGTGTCATCATTTTTTGGTGTTTCAATCTTTTCTTCTCCAACTATCTCATCCTTTTCTTTTTTAGTTTTTGGTACATTCACTGAGACTTGAGTGTCTTGCATAAGTGTACTAATAGTGAAACTTTTTGTCTCCTTCCTTTGATATACCACTATAGGTTGTGAAGTTTGTACACTTGTGACTTGAGGAGTTATTATAGATGTTACTTTTGTTCTCACTTCCTTCCTTGTAGTTATTGTTTCTTTTTTCTGAATTTCATCTTCACTCACTAGTATAGGGTTGTCACATAGTTTGGCCTAGAGAGTGGACTGGACAAGTATTCTTTTCAAATCATCTTCTATAAGGAGATTGATGTTCTGAGGAATAGTCTCAAAAACATCCTTTGCTTTGATAATTTCAGTATTTACACTTGTCTCCTATGGAGGGATGGCACTCGGCATTTGTGTGTCTTAAACGCTCTATTTTGTTTGTTGTTCTTCCTCAACTGGTGCTTGATTTTCAATATTCATATCTATGCCTCCCTCAACTATGCCTTTTTTAGTATCATAGTTTTCATCCTCTCCTACCTCAATAGGTGTTTGGTTAGCTTCTCTAGATGTTGATATTCCATATGTTATCTTTCACATTTGTTTGGACTTCTGTACAACATCCTCTATATTATTTTTTAATATGTCGAATGTCCTATATTTTGGCAAAAATCTTATGACATACTTCTTAATGGATTTAGACATTTCAACCTTACCAAGTTCTAGCATAACTTGAGCAAGGGATGTCTCTCTACTTTTTTTTTCAATGTCTAAACAATAATACCATTTTTTCTCAACTCTATCATATAAACTTTTAGGTATAGAGTTGGAAATTTATAGAGGAATATTTTAAATATAGCCATCATGTCATATACTACCTCTTCAACTTGGTTCTTCTCAATCTTCCCAAGATTGTCAAACTCAATGTGAGAGAATCCTGATAAATTAGCATTGTTCCTAATGTTCTCACATAAGTTGTCTAAATCTAAAGAGGGACTATGACT
Source organism: Cupressus sempervirens (assembly GCA_028749045.1). Lineage (NCBI taxonomy): Eukaryota > Viridiplantae > Streptophyta > Pinopsida > Cupressales > Cupressaceae > Cupressus > Cupressus sempervirens. Next base: position 701,304,315 of record CM053783.1, on the reverse strand, counting down.
TACCACTTGAAATTGGTTGTTGTCATCTGATTTAGTCTTCTCTTCATCATATTCATCTTGTTCAAAATACTTCCTCCTAGGTGTCTTCTATGTTTTAGCTTCCTTCTCTTTAGGCTTGGCTACTTCTTTAGCCTTTTGTGCAGTGACTCTAGTGCTAGCCTTTGTGGTAGGTGTTGTAGGTTTGGGCTGATTAAGTTTAGCAACCTTCTTTGGTTTGTTCACTGCTTGAGTCTTTTATTTTCTCTTTTTCTTCTCAATAGTTTTACGTGCTTCATCAGCTTCTTCTTCCTCAACACCTTCTATAATTTCTACTTCATCTTCTTGATGGTCTTCTCCCTGACCTTGTGTCAATGCCAATGGTGCTTGAGCTTGTTTTTCCTCTTCTTCTTCCTCGGCTCCTTCACCAAATCTTTCTTTCAATTTCTTTACCAATTTTTTCTTTTTCCTTATCACTAAGTAGTCTTCAATTCCATAGTGATCTTTAATTTGGCCAAGTCATAATTTCCAAATGCTTTGGGTTCCTTATCCATTTCTTCTACAAGTAATGTTGTGATTGCTTTAGAGGCCTTGTCAACATTTATTTCATATCCTAATGGCCTTAGCCATCTCACCCTAGGAATTACTGCTTGTACATATGTAAAATCAGAATCAACTAGGAAGAAAACATCATCAAAATGTTTCTTCACTAGTGAGACTGGAATCCTTAATCTTTTCTTCATTGATTGTTTGAAATCTTCAAAATAACTTGTCATGATAGATTCAAAGTTATCACCTAGTTGCTCAATAAATTCACCTATCTAAACTGCAATAGGTTTGTTCACCTTCCATGAAACCTTACCAAGTGTAGGAAATGTATTTTTCACGTAAAAGAAAATACATAAAAGAATAGATCCAAATTTACATTGTACACTTTTGGTCTTCCTTATAACTCCCAAATTCTCAATCAATTGTTGCAATTGCAACTCGACAAGATCATAAATATGATCCTTCTTTACAATTTGTAACCCATATCAACTACAATGCAGGGTAAACTGTTTAATCTTCTAGATTGATAAAACTTGTCTACTATGACCCTTACTACAAAATCTATTAGGAGATTTGTGATAGTATCAATTGTCATTCCCCTTTTATTCCACACAACCCCTGTGTTCTTTTCAATTGTTTTCTTTTCTTCACTTCTCATTGTCTTTGGTCGATCTAGGGTTGGATACCATGTTACTCTGTGAAAAATATTCTTAGTGATTTTTTCTAGCCCATTCTCTAACAATACAAAGCTATCATGAATTCTACTCAAAATAATTTTATCCACTTTGTCTTGAATACATTGGGGAAATCTAGGACACGAGTTAACCCTTTATTCTCGATAATCTTAAACTCTTCCTTCAATGCTTTATTTTCACATAGTTTCCCATATATTTCCCTAATTTCCATATCTCCTATGCTTCCATTTTTTCATGTGTAAAAATTTATAACATCTTGAATCATCAAGACTTCTAGTGGTATCATGGATAACACACCAAAGGGATCCTATTTATAAGTTATATCTAGAATAGCCCTAAAACTAGGTTTTTTGATTTCATTACTTATCAATTGATCATTTAAAACCTCTTTTCCCTCTAGACCTTTTTCTATTGAAGAACTAGATGCCATTACATGAAACTAGGGTTTGCAAAATTTAAAATTGTGTAGCTCGGCACATGATAAATACCTTGTGAATCCTACTGGAATGATGTCAAACAACCTTTTAAATCTCCTACAAATGCTTAGATCAAATTCACCAGATCACTTTTAGCTCTTCATACACTTATTCAAATTCAAATGATGTCAGATGAACAGAAATCAATCAAATAGCCCTTAAACACTATATTTAATGCTTAAGTGCTTACACAATTGTAAGCTTGGCTTCAATTGAATTTTTGGCTCATGTGACATCCATGTGTTTTTCCATGCACTCGGAAACCACTACAAGCTTGGTGTTAACTCATAGATTTTGTTAGCTTGACATCAACTAACACCTCACTCAAAAACCATATAAAAATTTTCATGCACGACAGTAACATGAAATGTTATTAGAGTTTTAGGTTACAACACCCTTGTAATGTCCCCATTTTGGAGGAGTTAATTATTTATAAAGTTATCAATAAAAAAATATATTACAAGGTAACTTTATGTTTAATTAAGTGATATATCTTATAAAGTCATTAAATAAAATAATGTTCTAGAGGTTGCTGGAAGGAGTAAATAAATAATTAAAAAAAAAAGAGGCCGACCTATCGAGAAAAAAAGAATAAATAGGCATTAAGGGCTCATTGCCTATCATCAATATTTATTATTGATATTTACTGATGTGCATTGTGGAGCCTATGGTTTTTGCAAGTACTCACAATTGGCCATTGAGAATGAAAACTATCAATTGGTACACAATTTTGAGGGTGTGAAAGATCACCTAAATTATTGCAGTTGTGGGAAGGATATTTCAGTCCTTTCACTTGTGCTTAATTGCTAGTTTGGAGTTTCAAGTGGAGTTGCACTTTCACCATATCATCTTCAGCAATTAGTCTCCAGTATCTGATCAATCCAGGTTCTTCATTTCAGTTTGTAGTTGTAACAAGTTCTTAGTTGTATACATCCAGTTAGGGTTTTTTTGTAATGTGCCATGTCATAATGTTTTGGTGCTGAAAATTGCCATATCATTTGTAAAAACATTTGGTTTTCATTGAATGAATACATTAGCACTATTATTTCCTTATTTTAGAAATCTACTTTAGCAGTGTATTAAATTTAGGGTTTTATTTAGTGGCCTATTGGAAAGGGTCATTACAGTGGTATCAGAGCAGGTTTCCTGCCAGCCTAATAGGGTTTATCTAGCCTATTTACATAGGGAACCAGCATAACTAAAATATGGCTGAGAGATGTTCTCAAAGCCCATCCAAAAGTGTGTGAGATGATGAGACTTTACAACATCAAGAGAGGCTTCTATGTCAATAGAGGCAAGTACACAGGCAATGATGGTTATGATGCAACATTTGATTGGGGAAAATAGGAGAAATAATCATGATACCGACTACAATGATAGGAACATGGCAGGATCACAACATAGGACACAGTCTGGAATAGTTGACAGACCCACATGTCCTACATTCAGGGAAGAAACTCCAACACACACACCTGATGCTATGATAATAGATATTGTAGATGAACTTTGACAAGCAAGGAATGAGTGGGATTCATTACCAACATATGTATAAGATGGATGAACATTTGACAAGTACCTGAACTACAGAGCTGCGAGGCAGAAGCAGGCATATAAATACAATGAGTTGCAATAGGTCACCAACAAGTTGGTATTACCCACATTTGATGGTAGTGGAAAAATGACTGCTCATGCTTGGATTCATAAGGTGGATACTTTCCTATCTCTGAAGACTATGACAAAATTTGAAGTGCTCAAGTATGCCACTTTACACTTAGATGGGGCAGCACATGATTGGTGGACACATGGCATGATCACATTGCAACACAATCAAATAACAACTTATCAAGAATTTGTGGATAGATTGATAGAAAGGTTTGATAAAAAAAAATCTTGAAGTTTATTTTTGAGAGTTAGCCCAATTGAGACAATCAGGAAGCTTAGAACAATTTATCAATGACTTTCAAAATCTTGCAGTGATGGTGCCTGACATTTTAGAATGGAGGCTAGTCATTTTATTCATAGAGGGATTAATTGAACCACTCAAGGGGTGGGTAAAGGCTTTTTATCCTCCTACATTACAGGAAGCCATGAAGAAAGCCCACAGTATGGAACTTGCTACTCCAGCAAACCGGTTTAGTTCGAAGGGTTCTTCATCATTTAGAGATAACAAAGGGGAATTCAACAAGGGTAAAGAGAAGGTTAGTGACTCAAAAGGAAAGTTAGTTGTACCCTCAGATAAGGAAACACTTAATGACCTAAGTAGGAAGAAGCTATACTTCTTTTGCAAAGGTCCCTATGAGTTTGGTCATGATTATCATATAAGGCCTAAGGGGAAGGCTAACAAGGTGATGTGGGCTTATTACGAGGGTTCAGATTCAAATAGCTTAGAGCACCATGATGAGGATCCTAATGGGGTAGAGGGTGAATAGGAGATAGATAGTGCTGAGAAAAAAGAGGCTCCAGAGCTACATTTACAGGAGGCACATCTGTCTAGTATTCAAAGAGAGGGATCTTTCAAACTTCGGGGAGTCTTGGTAGGGTAGAAGGTTATTACTCTATTGGATACAGGTGCCACACATAATTTCATTGATGCATGATTTGTGGAGAGGCATGGACTCATTACTAAGGAGTTTGAAGGATTGAGAGTCAAGGTAGCTGATGGATATACTCTTCGTTGTGACAGGATGGTGTGAGATCTACCTTTGCGCCTAAACAATTATGAGTTCAAGGTAGACTATCATGTGGTCAACACGGGTGACATGGACATAGTACTTGGGATGTTGTGGCTACATTCTTTGAAGGAGGTTACTCTAAGACTAGAGGATATGGAGATACAGTTCAAGGTGGATGGCAGGACTCATGTGCTAAAGGCTATTTGTAATGGTGATGTCAAGACTATCTCACTTAGATGGATGGAGAGATTAGCCAGGCATAATAATATAGAGTGGGCAACAATATGTGCCTTGATGCTTACCCAAGAAGAGCAGCATAAGACTAAATATCATCCAGATATTCATAAATTGAGAATCAAGTATGAGAAGGTTTTTAGCGAGATTCCACTAGGCAGGCCACCAGACAAAGGCATTGAGTACATTATTGAGCTGGAGGAAGGTGCTAAGCCTGTCATGATCACACCATACTGGCACCCAAAATGACTCAAAGATGAGATCGAGAGGACCATCAAGGATTTGCTAGCAATGGGACACATTAGACCAAGTAAGTCACCTTTTGCATCTTTTGTTGTTTTGGTAAAAAAGGATGGTACTCTACGAATGTGTATTAGGGTGTTGCATAAGAGAACTATAAAGAATAGGTATCCCATCCCACACATCGATGAGTTGATTGAGGAATTGCATGGGGCTTGTTATTTCACAAAAAATGATTTGAGATCAGGCTATCACCAGATTATAGTTCGAGAGTAGGATATTGAGAAAACTGCTTTCAGGTATCATTGTAGGCACTTTGAGTTTGTAGTCATGCCTTTTGGTTTGACTAATGCACCTAACACTTTCAATACACTATGAACAAGGTCTTCCACCATCAGTTGAGGAAATTTGTGCTGGTTTTCTTTGATGATATTTTGATCTATAGTAGGACATGGTAGGAACATTTAGAGCACTTGGAGACAACATTGAGCATTTTACAGAGGGAGTCCTTGTATGCCAAGGAGTCCAAATGTGATTTGGGGATGACATAATTGTTGTATCTTGGACACATCATTAGTGCGGAAGGAGTGCGAATGGATCCTGAAAAGATCCATGCTATTGTTGATTGGCCACCACCAGAGAACCTTACATAGTTAAGAGGGTTCCTTGGTCTATGTTGATTCTATTGTAGGTTTTTCAGTGGCTACTCATGGCATGCAGTGCCCTTGCAAGATTTATTTAAGAAAGGGGCATTTTTGTGGACTCGAGAGGCACATGAGTGTTTTATGTGGTTCAAGGAAATAATGACTACATTCCTAGTATTAGCATTACCTGATTTCAAGAAGCCATTTGAGCTTCAATGTGATGCTTCTGGAGAGGGAGTTGGTGTTGTACTCATGTAGGACAAGCATCCTATAGCTTATGAGAGTAGGAAACTCAAAGGGCCTAAGAGATCATTCAGCATATATGAGAAGGAGATGTTGGTTATCATGCATGCCTTGGCCAAATTTAGACAGTATCTTGTGGGCAAAAAATTTTGTATTAAAACTGATCATAATAGTTTGAGGCACTTTTTGGGATAGCGAGACCCGAATGATCATCAATAGAAGTGGGTGAGTAAGTTACAGGCATATGATTTTGATATCACATATGTTAAGGGGACACAGAATATTGTTGCAAATGCTTTATCCCATAGGCCACACCTCACTTCTATGATTCAGATATCAGAGGATTGGTGACACTTGATTGTAGCAGAACATGCCAATGACACGTGGGCCTCTGCTATAGTGGAGGGAACAACAATCGACTCTAGATACACTCTCATAGATAATTTGATCATTTACAAGAACATGATTTACTTAGTCCCAAAATCGAAAGTGAAGTAGTTGATTTTGAGAGCATTCCATAATTCACCTACAACAGGCCATCCTGGATATTTCAAAATTTATAGGTTAGTACAGGAACGATTCACGTGGAAGGGACTTAAGGCTGATATTTTTCAGTATGTGCCTGAGTGTCATATTTTCCAGTAGAACAAACAAGAGCACACTTATCCTGTAGGGCTCCTACAACCACTTCCTATTCCTGACAGGAAGTGGGAGTGCATCTCTATGGATTTTATTACGGGCTTGCCCAAGGCATAGGGGCGTGATTGTATCTATGTGGTTGTGGATAGGCTGACAAAATATGCTCACTTCTTCCCTATCACTACTATATACTCAACAGCTCAGGTGGTAGAGGTCTTCTTCAGGGAGGTTTTCAAATTACATGGTTTGCCTCAGAGCATTGTGAGTGATAGGGACAACCGCTTCATGAGTCACTTTTGGAAGGAGATATTTTGATTGTGTGATGTTGAGCTTACACCTAGCACTAGTTATCACCCACAGATTGATGGTCAAACAGAGATTGTAAACAAATGGGTGGAAGGGAATTTGAGGAATTATGTGGCAGATCAATAGCGAGCTTGGGTATGATGGATATATCTTTGTGAGTATTGTTATAATACTACATACCATATGACTATACAAATGACACTCTTCATGGCACTTTACAGTTATGAGGCACCTAGTTTCTTAGATTTGTTGTTGGGAGACATTCGGGTACCTTGTGTAGGTGAACTATTACAAGAAAGTAAGGATATAGTTGCTACTCTCAGAGACAACATTGCTAGAGCTCAAAATCAGCAAAAGCAGTATGTAGACAAGAAGAGGACTAAGCGTAGCTTTGAGGTAAATGATATGGTTTACCTCATGTTGCAACTATATAAGAAATTCACTCTCAAGAAGAGTGGTGTAGAGAAACTCAAGCCACACTATTATGGACCATTCAAGAATGTCAGGCGAGTTGGAGAGGTGGCTTATGAGTTGGAGCTTCCTGCAGATAGTAGAGTGCACAATGTGTTTCATGTATCATGCCTCAAAAAGGTGTTGGGTCAGAATGTGATGCCTTCTCCAGTATTACCTCCCTTGGATGATGAGGGAAAATTGATCTTAGTGCCAGAATCCATTATGGATAGTAGAGAGAAGAAACTTCATAGGAGAGTAATAAGAGAGTATCTGGTTAAGTGGAAAGATTTACCTATTGAAGATGCTACTTGGGAGGGAGAAGTGATTTTACAGCATCTAGCATTAAGATTGCTTGAGGCCAAGCAATTTTAGGGGGGGCAGACTAGTAATGTCCCCATTTTGGAGGAGTTAATTATTTATAAAGTTATCGATAAAAAAATATATTACAAGGTAACTTTATATTTAATTAAGTGATATATCTTATAAAGTCATTAAATAAAATAATGTTCTAGAGATTGTTGGAAGGAGCAGAGAAATAAATTTTAAAAAAAAGGCCGACCTATCGAGGAAAAAATAATAAATAGGCATTGAGGGCTCATTGCCTATCATCGAGATTTATTATTGATATTTGCTAATGTGTGTTCTGGAGCCTAGGGTTTCTGCAAGTAGTCACAATTGGCCATTGAGAATGAAAACTCTCAATTGGTATACAATTTTGAGGGTGCGAAAGATCACTTGAATTATTGCAGCTGTGGGAAGGATATTTTAGTCCTTTCACTTGTGCTTAATTGTTGGTTTGGAGTTTCAAGTGGATTTTCACTTTCACCATATCATCTTTAGCAATCAGTCTCCAGTATCTAATCAATCTAGGTTCTTCATTTCAGTTTGTAGTTGTAACAAGTTTTCAATTATATATAGCCAGTTAGGGTTTGTCTATAATGTGCCATGTCATAATGTTTTGGTGCTGAAAATTGCCATATCATTTGTAAAAACATTTGATTTTCATTGAATGAATACATTGGCACTATTATTTCCTTATTTCAAAAATATACTTTAGCAGTGTATTAAATTTAGAGTTTTTTTTAGTGGCCTATTGGAAAGGGTCATTACAACCCCCAAGTTAAATGAAAGACCAAGAAAAATTCCACAAGAGATTGGAAAGAAAATTGCATGAAGATGCAAGAATGCTATTATTGATACTGGACTTGATTGACATCCAATGGATTGATTTGAAATGTATGTAATAGGCCTCCTTATATAGGAGAGGTGATAAGAGACAATGATAAGGAGAAGATATGCTATCACCCACACAAGGTGGAATCACATGTCCATGAAAGGTGGATCATCCTCCATTATGCAATGAAGTATGTGCAATGATGAGGATGATAATGTGATATGTGCACTAAAGGTGGAATGAGATAACAACTATGACCACCTAGAGTGGAATTCTCCTACACCATGTGTTTAATTGAGGTGCAAACTCCTAAGTGTCTCAATCACAAATGAAATGCATTATCCTAAGTAAGCTTAAGTAAGTATAATTAGTGAATATTTAATTACACAAAAACCCCCCCTTAAGTGCAACTTAGAGGAGTGCACTTAAACTCAAAATGCAAGATGGGTCTTGGCTACTAGGCCATTTTAGGTACCCATGTACAATATGCAATGCAATACATGAAATGCAATCTCTCATAAAGTGGAGAAAGAGAGAAAACCTCATGAGAAAAACCCTCCTCCAAAAAGAGAGATGAAAACAATATGCATGGATGGATGGAGTACTCAAGACCCCCCAAAAATTGCATACATCATGTATATACAAAGAATGATCCCCCCATAGGAAGGAAATAAGGAGACATGATATCCCTCCCATAATGAAGAAGCTCCAATGTAGATGAAGAGTACTTGCAAAAAAGACATAATTCAATGCCTGCAAGAAACATATCTCCCCTTAGGAAGAGATAAATACATCAAATGATGAAGAAGCCACTCCATGTAAAAAGTGCAGAAGGAGGAAGAAGGTATCCATGTATTTATTTTTGAAGACTAAATATGTGTTTCCAAGATCAAATATTTTTTCACACCATCAAGCTAACCTATGAGATGTGAAAAATCAAGAGAACATGAAGATTTAGGAAATGAAATCTCTAAAGAAGGTGAAGAAGTATCTTGAAGAGAAACCTCCTCAAATGTATTAACCAAATCTGCATTATGATACTTGTCTAAAAGAGCATCCAAGAATTCATCCCACAGTACAAGATCTAAAGCATAAAGATCATCTTATTGAATAGTAGAGCTCATGTCTAAAGAAGTAGGAGGTGGAGGAGTAGGAAGTTCAACACTTGTCTCAAGAAAAAAATGATTCAAGTGTCCAATGTTCTCCTCACATGAATTATTAACCCTTGATAAAGGGTTAGGTACATCATGAATATCATCATCATTATCAACAAAAGGTGCAAAAGAATACAAGTGTGATGTATGATCAACAACTCCCATAGCTATGACATCTCTAGTCTCCATGTCCCTAATATAGACATAATCATGAGTGAACTCAACAATATTACCTTGTGCCCCATGAGTAATTTTACATTGTTTTACATCTCTTGCTTTGTCATCCTGATGATGGATCACGTAGTGTGATTCCAAAAGTTGATGGCAAAAATCTTTACACAATCTAATCCATAAACTAAGTACCATAAATGGAAAGGACATTAGTGGTCAAGGATGGTACACAAAGAACATCATTAAATGTACCATGTCCCATAGGAATATAATCTTTCCTACAAACCTTCATGTGTGTATTATTACCCATCAATATAGGTAGAGAATTAAAAGGCTCAATAGAAGAAAACATATCCATAGAAGATGACATATGATGTGATGCACTTGAACCAAGAAGTCATTTACCTTGCTCAAGATGTGTGGAGGCAATGAGTGCTTTTCCTTTGCCTCTAAATGATGATGAAGATGTAGAAGCTGCCTAATATTGAGAAGAAGGAGAAGATACTGATGAGGGCAACTGGATATTGTTCTTTTGAAGAATGTGAGTGAGCTCATCAATCTTCTTATGTAAACATTTATGCTCATCATGTCCTAACTTTTTGCAATAAGCACATTTATCACTCTTTCTTCTAGATAACTCCTCTCTTCAAGAAGACATGGATTCAATATTATGTTCTAAAGGATATTCATCACCTTTTTCATGTTGCTTAGAATCCTTATGTTGTTTGTTTCCCCTTCCTTTGGGAGCCTTTGGAGAGGAGTTATTTGCAACCAATGCTTGATGCTTTAAAGGCTTCAATTGACCTATGTGTGCTAACTTTTTTTGTTCCCTTGTGAGCTGAGCTGCAAATTCATCAAGAGAAGGCATTTTGTATGCAATACCAAGATCATCCATAGTAGCATAGAATGTGTAAACAAAGATTGAATATTTAGGACCCAGCTTGGAAAGAATAGTTAATATCAATTTTTCATCATCTTTAGTAATGCCACAATTAGAAAGCTTCAATCTCATAGAACTAAACTTAGAGAAAAAGTCTTGAATATTGTCAAAATCACATGGACTTAGACCTATAAACTCATTCTCCAATTTGAATTTTCTTATTCTATTAGGTTTACTAAAGATTCCTTCCAATGTAGTCTACGCATCATGAGGATGTGTGCAAGATGCAATATGATATAAAAAATCATTGGAGATAGTACATCTAAGAGAGCCAAGTGTTTTATCCCTACTATCAAACCATTTCTTTCTTTTTGCAACATGTATAGTTGGTTCTAGATCCTATCCAAGAATCATTCTAAACAATCCAATACTCATCAACTGATTAGAAATTGCTTGTTTCCATTCATGATAGTTATATAGAGTGAGTAATGGAAATTTTGAAAAATCCATAATGAATCAAAGAATGACTGAAATCAATTAATAACTCTTTCAAATTACTGATTCAATTATAAAAATTATAATCCAAGTATTCACCAAGTGCAAATATAGCCAAAAAATACCTATTTTTGAAAGTGATATGCCCCACTCCAAATCACTAAAATCTAATTATAGATCTAGAAAGTAGAGGAAAAATCATGCACTTTCAAAAAAATTGCACTTGAAAATGTTATTGAATGTGTCCAAATAGAGCCTTGAAGGTTGTAGAAAATAGGATTTGTGAATTTCAAAAAAATTCAAAGACAGAGATTCAAAATCACCTACACCATTGTGTAGATTGTGAAATTCTACCCCAAGACAAAAAAAAAAAAAATCTTGGAAAAAGGAGTCCATATGAGGTAGATATATGTTTGAAAATTACCTCTAAATGTTATTTTTTGAATTGCCCTTATCGCACCTTCAAAAATCAAATGGTTGTATATTTGGCCTTAGATATCTGATTTGGATGAAATAAAATCCAATCTATGGGGTTTTGGATCTCCTCTATTTGATTCCAACCTCAGATTTGCACCAACAAACTCCAATTTTTTCTTGCAATAGAAGGTCACAAAATACGATTCATGAAATCTTCTCCAAATTGTGATGTCCAAATTGCCAATGCTGCACCAACAATAAGTCAAGCCAAGATTGCACTTCTTGAGAAGAAGTCTTCACACCATGAGAGCTCTAATACCATGTTAGAGTTTTAGGTGACTCTATAACACCCATAGGATCAAATGAAAGACTAAGAAAACTTCCACAAGATATTGGAAAGACAATTGCACAAAGATCCAAGAATACTATTATTGATAATTGACTTGATTGAAATCCAATGGATTGATTTTAAATGTACATAATAGGCCTCCTTATATAGGAGAGATGATAAAAGAAAATGATAAGGAGAAGATAAGCTATCACCCACACAAGGTGGAATCACATATCTATGAAAGGTGGATCATCCTCTATTATGAAATGAAGTATGTGCAATGATGAGGATGATAATGTGATATGTGCACCAAAGGTGGAATGAGATAACAACTATGACCACCTAGAGTGGAATTCTCCTACACTAGGTGTTTAATTGAGGTGCAAACTCCTAAGTTTGTCAATCACAAATGAAATACATTATCCTAAGTCAGGTTAAGTGTAATTAGTGAATATTTAATTACACCAACAAAACTAACATAACTTAAAGATTTATTCTTGATTCCTAACAACACTTTGCATCTTTAATCATGCATATATAATCTTTTCAAAACTAAATCATTGGAATTGATCTATGGTATATCTTTTAAAATATCAGTCCCACATACCTCTTGATTGCTTAATTTGATGAGGTATGATCACTTGACCCATTGGGTGAAGTGGTCCCATCTACACTTGATGTGTTACAATCTTCCTTTCTCTTCTATGTCTTATTCATCTCATCTTTGGCATTTTCAATATCTTCCTTTCCTTTTCATTTGTTGAACTCACAGCTTGCTGCTTTTGACCTTGTTGGACAATATCTACTTATGTGGCTATTCTTCAAATAACTAAAGCATGTGGTTTAACTCAACCACCTTTTGTAATCACTTCTAAAGTGTGTTCTAATATAATTCTCAGGAATATGTCCATAATCTTGATAGTAGTGACAACTATACCTTGTATTATAATCCCAATTATAAAGTTTTCCATTGTTCTTTACCTTCGTCTACTTGTTTGATAACCACTTGGGTTTGGATCTGCATTCAAAAGCTCTATGTTCATACTTCAAATAGTTATAATAGTATCCTTCAAATCTTTGAGTGTGCATGGTCTTGGTTCTACATTCATGTGCCTGATGACCTTTTTTGCTGCACTTATGGCAGTGACCCATGTTCTTCTAATTAACATTCTAATTTATAGTCTTGCTCCTGCAATAATCAGCAGTATGTCCTTTCTTACCAAAATTATGACAAGTAGGTTTGGAGTTCTTACCTTTGGTACTTCTTTCTTCAACAGTCTTTGATGATTCTCCTTATTTAGTACTAGTGTATCCCAATCTAGTTGTATCATTGTTAGATCTAGGAGATCTCATCAATTGTTCAAAGTAGTTGATGGCTTCACTAGGTTTATTGAAACTTTCAGCAAACTCCTTTTCTCTTTTCAGATCATTACTCAACTGTTCATTTTGCAACTTCAGTGTTGTGATCTCAATGTCTTTACTATTTATTTCATGATTAGCAATCATGACTTGATTTTATTGTTTCCAATTGCATGTGAACAATCCTATTTATCTCTAATAATTTCTCTTCCAGTCTATTGGTCAAAACTCTTTTTTCATCTTCAATCATGACTTTGTCTTCCATATTTTTCTTTTTTGTTCAACCACCTCACATAGTAATATGGTTTGTGACTCTTTCTTGTCTTAAGATTTATGATCTCTTTAGCTAGAGTTCTATTCTTTTCCATTAGATTTGTAACTGCTGCATCAAATCCATTAGAGTTTCCATTTGCAAATATTTTAGTAGCATCCATCTCTTAGTATTGTGTGCCATTCTCCTCAATAACAATTTCTTTCCTTCTTTGCAGTGATTTCTTTAGATCTTCTCTTGCTTCATTCAACTGATGTAGAATGAGTTGTATTTCAATCTCATGGATTTCAATAATCTTTCCCAATTTGTAGAATTCCATTTCCAAGATCTTTCCTCAAAGATGAAAATGTTTAGTTTCAAAGAACCATGCTCTAATACCATTTGTTGGATTTACAATAGGAAAGGTAAACTCTTGTTGGGGGGGCGGGGGTGCGTGAATTAGTGTTTCAAAATTTTACCCATAAAAACATTCACCATACATCCATCTCACAATTTAACAAGTACACTAAAATACCATATAAAGCATGTACATCTAAAGTATGCAAACAAGTAAGAATTCACACATTTATGACACAAGATATGATTACCCAGAAACCCTCCAATGAGAAGGTAAAATTGGGGTGGAGATGACACCCCCAAATCTTCACTACTAGAGTAATAAAGTGTACCTAATGAAGGTTACAATGTTTGATCATGAAACATGATCTACCTTGTGAAAGGTTTTCCCTACTAAAGGCTTACAAAGACTGTTAGGTCTTACCCTTATAGAAGTGTGCCTAATTAAATGACTTCAACTCACAATTAGGTAAGCACCTTGTTAGAGGATTTCAATATAGCTTATTAGGACTACTTTGTTAAGAGATTTAACTGATTCACCTATTAGAATGTCTCAACAATGATCATGCAATTAGCACTCTATTGCCTGATGTCAGATCACCTCTATACTGATGTGTATTTGATCCTTTCTAACCAAATGTCTCATTTTTTTCATTGTTTCCTTCCTTTGTTCTCCTTTAATTGATTCTACAATGTAACTCAAATCATAATACCTTGGTCACCATGAATGTCATGTTTGCACATGCAAACTCTCCTTCTCTTCTTCTCTCATCAGAATATTTTAGGGTTAGTCCTCCTTAAGAAGACCTAGGTAGCTTAGGATTAGTATGAATCAATGGCTATGATTCACCCATTTTTCCACTTAAACCTTCCCTTTTTATGATTGGATGCATGTAATACATAGGGACTCGCACTTAATATTCATCCTTATCAACATAAGATCATAAATTAATCCTTAAGTTGGCTCAAAAATGGTTTACATAGTAGTTTGTTCTAATACAAACAACTATGTCAAAACTATGGTACTTAGCATCTGAAGTCCATCGTGCTCGACACCAACTATGACTTCAATGTTGTCACTCAACATATGAATGACTCGGCATGCAGTGCTTTCTTGACACCTAAATCACTTGGCACATACTATCTTCTTGGCACTTGAATGACTCGACACATGAGTGACTCGACACTCATTGTTTACTTGGCATGCTCTAACTTATATGTTGTGCTTGGTATATGTTACTTGTTTGACATGAACTAAGTAAATGACTTAAGTTTATAGACACTCACTTGTCAAAACCAATCGGAGATTAACAAGTGTCACGTAATTCAAGAGATATTCTTAAATTGAGACTTGGCTCAAAAATATGTGATCCACATCCTAAACACCTTTTGGACATGACTCAAATTGGATTGTTCATAAAAAAATTAGATGATAAGGTGTTAACTATTACCATTAGTCAAATATCTTTTGAAAATTGTAAACCATGGTATGTAAGGATTAATAAGAAAAGAATCACATGTTGTAAAACTCATGTTCAATTTCATTACCATTATGATGTATTTCAATCTATATGTAGTACCATGCATAGTAACTAGAAATGTTGCAGGAACATGGTATAAAAGTACCACCTCAAACTATAGAGGATTTCATATCAGGTTTGTTTTGTAATCCACCTAATGACCAATATTTTCTTTTCAATGCATGTATTTTTGGTACATGTGATATGTGTGGCAATCTTTCTTGTTAGATGAATGTTTGCATAAAAATTCTTTGACTACTTTTGTGCAACAATTAATTGATGTAAAAAGATTCAAAACTATTGAATATCCATTAAAGGATGGGAAGATTGGAAGAAGGTGTGATCTAGTTACAGATAAAGTTAGTTTTCATGCATTTATGGATGAATTTAAGAGTGTGATCATACCAAAATATGTTAAAAACTCTCAATATGCTAGATGCCTTGATGGAAACTTTCGCATATGTAAGAATATGTTTCCAATCGGTACTATACTTTAAGTTGACTTTATAGAGAACTACACAGTTGCACCCTAAGATGAGGTACAAGCACAATATTATAATTCAATGCAAGTCGCAATTTTTGTTCATATAGTTTATAGGCATGCACCTAATAGTATAGAGGAGGATCAAAAGATATTGAGAGTACCATTTCTATATGAGTGATAATAAACTTCATTCATTTGAGTTTGTCCAATATTTTTCAAGGTCTTTTATGATAATTTAAGAGATAGAAAAAATCAAATGACACAACATTGGATATGGTCAGATAATTGTACAAGACAATTCAAGAATGCTAGAACGTTCTATTGGTTGAGTAGGACACATAGGCACACTAATATCCAACATATGTGGAGTTTTCTTTAGGCTGGACATGGTAAAGGAGAACATGATGGTGTTGGTGCATGCTTGGAGAGAGCCCTTTGCAAAGAGCAATTAAAATTTGAGGAAAAAGACAAATTCAAAAATGCAAATGACATTGTGGAATATTGTAACAAATATTTATACACAGGATCAAGTCAATACTCTACAATCAGATGTTTCTTTTGCCTATTTGAAGAGAAGAATATCCTTTCAAGATATGACTATGAGACAATTAGGGGGTCAACTAAATGGCATTCATTTAGGAGTTCAGTTTCTAACACTTAGACTATATAGACTAGGGAGCTTGCTTGTTTTTGTTATTTTTGTCTTGTAAGTGAATGGGAAGAATGCGAGAAGATAGAATGGGTTGAAGATTGGCAACAAAAATCATTAGCACCTACTGACACACCTTTTCAAGATGATATAGTAAATGAAGGCTGAAATGTTGCATATGCATCATAAGACTATGGTCATATTTTAGACCTCATACAACTTGGTATGCATAATTTAATTAAATTTTATTGTGATCATGTTTTAATTTATATTATTTATTTATGTACATGTCATTAATATTTTTTTTTAATGTACACATGTCATTATTATTTATGTACTTTATCTTATCTTGTAGGGCATGTTTATTTTATTATTGCACCTGATGATAGCAATGAATAGACTGAGTATGGGATAGCTAGATGTATGGAACCTAAGAAAAAATTGATATGTCATCAAGTAGATGATGATGATTTTGAGTATACAATTGGGTCTGTCATTGTAGCTGGCACCTGGTTACATACATACCTAACAAGAAGAAATGATTTACCAACATTTCAAGACTACCAATCAGAAAAGAAGATTTTACACTATTCTCATTTGGTTGTGGCAATGAATATCAAATAAAAAAGATACAAAGGGAAGTCTACCAATAAGGTATTATGGACAATTTCAATAGAAGACTACGAGGAAATCATAGATGCATTGCAAAAGAGAGAGAATGCAGATGGTACAGTAGGATGACTACAAAATACACAAATGTAAGTTTTTTTTTCTTTATTGTGCTCTTTTTATAATATATGTACTTATATAATTTAAATGTATGTATGCATTGTCAATAGAAAATTAGAGAACTTATAGATACCTCTTATTCAGGTCTCAAGTACAACTTATGCAAATTTAAATGTTTAACATGGATCCAACATCAACATCTTGTGCAATTACACATAGTGAGTACATACATTAAACATATTTACATAATACAAATAGGTCTTGTTAATTTATGATTTGCTAACATTTCAATTTGTGTATTTTTTTTAAATTTTATTTTGTAGGACCTCATTTGAAGAAATGTGTTCAACCAATTTTTTATTTCAATTGAAACATGTAAACATTTAAAAACATGAGTTCACTTCTATTTATGTCCTTCACATTGTGTTACATATATATGACTTCAATTGTTTTAAATATACGACTTCACTTTTTTTAAAAATATATTAGTTTAGTTGTGTAAAATATAGTTTACTTCTATTTGAAAGTTAATGGTGTGCATTTGATATTAAATTATTTGTTGATTCAAGTAATGACCTATATTTTTCCATTAATTTTATATTCAAACATGTTTAAAGTAATGTTATTATATTTAATTAAAATTATTAAAATTATTGTTCATGCACCATAGACTAACAAAATGTTACATAACATGAATAAAATGTGTCACGATAAACAAAATGAGTCATACTTACAACATGATAACGTAAGAATCAATACTGGATAAACTAGCATGATAAGAAGTCATAAAAATATATAACATGGTCTAACATGTGATAACATGATCTATGACTTCAAATATTATATATATATATATATATATATATATATATATATATATATATATATATATATATATATATCCTAATGCAAAGTGTATCATAATAAACAATATGTGACATAAAAACACAATGTAAAAGTGCCAAAAGACCTAATCTATCTAATCTATAGTCCTCTTTACTCCACATGAAGAGGACTCAAATGGATCATCTTGTGTAACATGACGTGTCTCATCATGTGGGCCATCGTGTATCACATCTTGTGTGACATCTTAAGAAGACAATATGTGCATGCTTAATTGAAATGGGTTTCAAAATCTAGCTTGCAAATAAAATTAAATATTTAGTACTTATTTAAAATAATACCATGTGAGATAGGTGTCCCTTTGTAACTAGAGGAGGTGCATTGTCATAGCTACCAAATGTGGCAATGGTGAGGTCTTGGAACATAATACATAAATTTTAAAACAATTATAAAGATCATAATGAACTATGTATAAATAACAATACTAATCTCAAAGGATGATGTCTATACCTCCATTGGGCTTAGTCCTATAGTCCCACTAACACTCATGGTGACATCATCCTAAAATCATGGATACATAAACCTTGAGTCAAAAATATTATTTATACATGAATTACAAAGTACGTAAATTAAAAAGTACAAAATTTACACTACATTTTTTGAAATAAAAGCATATATAGCATACTTGAGTACTAGCTAGTGTCACAGATGTGTCTACATATATGCTACCATGATGATCACATACTCCATGTTTGAAATGGTCAAAAGATGGAGTCAAAAATAGACTATACTAAGGCCTTCATAGAAAAGTATGATCCATCCCCTGTTTGTAAAACCAACATACATTATTATATATGAATCAAAGTTGAAGATAAGTTAATAACAATGTGTACATAAAAATAGTAAGAAATATTTTTTTCGAAAATTTCATACCATAGGTATTTGAGGCTATGCCTTAGTGGTGGATGGATCAAGACTTATATAAGCATCTAATTGTGTAACGAATGAAAATCCCTACAAAATTAGATAAAAATAATATATGAGCACATGTTATTAAATTAGAGTTCCAATGTACATTATTTAAAGTGTAATTCAAAGTGTATAGCATATGAGGGATGCCAACTTCTGAAGGTCTCAAAAAAGAGACTATATTGTCTTCTAGGAGGAACAATATGATCCATCCTCTGTTAATTGAAAATCAACATACATTAATATGGTTAATACAATTATGCATATATTTAGAAAGTAAATAATAATGTACTTTGTAAATTTTAATTAAATTTTTACCTATTGTTCCTAACTATCTCCCTCCCCACAAAGAAGGTCAACAAATTATGACACATCAATATCATCACTAGCACCACCATGAGCAGCATACATCTCATCATCAAAACCACCACCCTCAACATCATGGGCATGTTATGTTGTATCGACATTGCTTTGGGGGCCTCTACATATACCACCACAAGTGGTACAAATGTGTCCAAGGGGATGAATATCCTTTGCCTATATCCACTGAACTACTAAATTGCCCAAAAGGGTACTCAATGAACTAAGAGCATATGGCAATGCTTGATGATGGAGAGGCACTAGAACAACTAGTGCAAGAAGAGGAACAAGAGGTTGAGGATGTCAGTGATTCCTCGTATTATCACTGAGCTTTGCCCCAAGCCTATCTTGAGGCATCCATCCACCAACCCCCTGAAATGGTTTTATATCAAAATAATTGAATTTCAAACCCAATTCAAACTCTACCCATAATTTCCTAAGCAAGTACATGGGCACCTCATTATTAATGTGTGGTGGATGGTCAAATACCATCCATCGCCACTCCCAAAAGTGCTTTGATATGTGGAGGTGTGTGCACCATCTAATAGATATATGAGGCTTCTTCTCACTTATCTCATCACCCATCTTCGAGTTCACAAAATATATTTGTAAATGTCATTTATTTATTTTTAGCTCATGGACCAGTCTATAAGATAGGACATCAGAATAGAAGGCACACATGTTTTTCCTCCATGTCCTAAAGTTATCTACATCATAGTCTAAGTTCTCTATAGATTGTACAATGGCTTGCATGCTATCTACAAGGCAAAGTAGGTGAGGGGGGATGAGTTTCGCACCTAATAGTTTGTATGTCTCATAGAGGTTGTAAAGGTTGCACCTCATGCTCTCGCGCAGCTCCTTTGGGGTAGGTGGTAGAGGACTAGGTGGTCATGGAGATGGGGGTGGAGGTGGAGGTAGAGGTGGGGGTGGAGGTGGCAGGGGTGGGGGTAGGGGCAGGGGTGGGTCCACAAAATATAATTAGCATATATGTATACAACATAAAAATTCACAAAATTAATATGTAATTAAAATAAATTTGAAATATCAATATAAATACATCTTTAAAACCATATATTTAAATCTAATACATCTTTAACTAATTGAATATATCAAAAAGAGGAGGAGAGAATATTCATGCTAATGATTTAATATATTAGGTTTTTAATGAAACATTGAATCATAAACATACATAACTATAAAGTGATGGTTTAAGTAAATTCTAACCCTTAACATTGAATCATAACATACATAATTGTAAAGTGATGGTTTAAGTATATAAATACATCTTTAAAACCATATATTTACACCTAATACATCTTTAACTACTTGAATATATCAAAAAGAGGAGGAGAGAGATTAAATTTACAGAATGGATTATTATTAAGATTATGGCTTACATTAGTACGATTCTGCTTATAGTTAAAAAAATTGTTACACAAATGACAAGGGTTAGAGTATGGATTAGGATTCAAATTATATTTAGATTAGAGTCAAGATTAGGCTAAGGATTAGAAGTATTTTTTAAAAAGCTTTTGGAATAATATATCTAAATTACGATACTTGAGTTAGGTAGGAGATTATGGTTTAGGAATAAAGGGTTAGGGTTTAGGTTGAGGTATAAAAGAAGCATTTTAGGGGTTAAGGTTAGAGGATTATGGTTATGGTTGAGTTTTAAAAGCCATATAGCCAGTGTTATGATTATGCTTAGACTTTTGGTTCTAAACTATTAGGTTTTATACATTACATTTTAATGTTTATGTGTTCATATAATTTATTTATTTATATTATGTTCATGATTTGAGTTAGCAGTATAGTTAGTATTATGATTGTGCTTAGACTTTAGGAACTAACATTTACAAAATTAGGTTTTACTAGATTGAGCATTAATATATGTTGGTTAAGATTTCAACATTTAGGATTTAAGGGTTAGGCTTAAATCTTCAATTTTTGCATTAATTATAATTTTGATAGGAATAAGGTTTGAAACTTAACTTATTATAGTTATGCATATAACGTTTAGGGTTAGTTTTGGGATTAGATTAAGGGTTTGGGATCATGGATTATGATAGACTTATATAGTTCAATGTTCTTACATTGAAGCACAATTTGTGGTAGACCTAAGGATGGAATAGGGTTATGTACAAGTAAGGGAAATATTATAGTTAGAGTTAGGGTCAAGAAATGAATTATAAATATGATTGAAGATTATGGTTATCTAGTTTGGCTATTAAATCGAAGGGTTAATTTAGACCTACAATTTGAATTATAGCTGAATTAAGGATAAAATAATCATGCTAGTGATTTAATATATTAGGTTTTTAAAGAAATGTTGAATCATAAACATACATTCCTATAAAGTGTATGTTTAAGTATATGGTTTAAGTAAATTCTAACCCTTAACTTTGGTTAGTGTTTAGTATGTACAACACAAAATTAAATTACAATTACTATTTAGTTAAAATAAATCTAAAATATAAATATAAATACACCTTTTAAACCATATATTTACATCTAATACATCTTTAACTACTTGACTATAACAAAAAGAGGAGGAGAGAGATTAAATTTACAGAATGGATTATTATTAAGGTTATGGCTTACATTAGTATGATTGTGCTTATAGTTAAAATTATTGTTACAAAAAGGACTAGGGTTAGGGTATGGATTAGTATTCAAATTATATTTAGATTAGGGTCAAGATTAGGCTAAGGATTAGAAGTGTTTTTTAAAAAGGTTTTGGAATAATATATCTGAATTATGATGCTTGAGTTAGGTAGGAGATTATGGTTTAGGAATATAGGGTTAGGGTTTGGGTTGATGTATAAAAGAAGTAATTTAGGGGTTAAGGTTAGAGGATAAGGGTTATGGTTAAGTTTTAAAAATAACATTTTAGGGTATGAACATAAAACTTGGTTAGGTTTAGTGTTAGGGTATGGATATGGGCTAACATCATGGTTCACATTTATGTTTAGAATTTAATGTCTATGGTAGGGTTAGGAATATAAGGTTTCAAACTTAACTTATTATCTAGCAAGCCATTCAAGGTTTAGAGTTCATTTTAGGATTGAAGTAAGGGTTTTAGATTATGCATTAGGTAGGGTTTAGTTAGGATGTACATATTAGGGTCAGTGTTACTATGGCTCTAGTTAAGGTTGTATTATATTTAGGATTCAAATTAGGATAGAGATATATAGTTCAATTGCTCTTATGGTTGAGGCATAATTTTTACTAGACTTAAGGATAGAATAGGGTTATGGTTCAAGTAGAGTAAAATATGAACTAGTTAGAGTTAAGGTCAAAAAACGAATTATAGTTATAGTTCAAGATTATGGTTAGAGTTTGATTATTAAATTCAAGGTCTAATATATACCTAAGATTTGGATTATAGTTGAATTGGGGATACAAATAGGGTAATAAGTTAATATATTAGGGTTAGAAAAACATTTCCTAAATATGTATTTAAGTGTAAAGTGTAGGTTCAAGTATTTAGGTGTATTTAGTTGAAATAAATCTAAAACATCAATGCAAATACATGTTTAAACAATCTAAACATATAATGCATCTAGAATCATCCATCACTTTAACTTTAATTATGTGTCATATAAATTAGATACATCCAAATATCTAAAATATTAATTTAAATGAACATCTACAAAACTCAAATTTAAATGAACATCTAAATATTAGAAAAGGGAGGAGAGAGGAAGAGATGGGAGAGAAAGAATAAGGAAGGAGACAGTTCAAGGGAGGAGAGATGAAGAGACGAGAGAAAAAGAGAACAAAGAGAGTAAGGGAGGAGAGAAAATATAATCTAAATATAATTTGAATAATAATCCATACAAACAATAATTTACAATGCAAATCTAGAATTTTACATATATAAAACTATTAATCGTGAACAAAAAAGCAATAACTTCGCCAAATTGTAAAGCATAAAAACTAAAAACAGTGAAATAAAATAATATAAAATAGATTAAAATACCTAGGACACTGAAAAATCAGTTGGGGTTAGTAGAAAACTCCAATTGGGCTCTCATTTCCAAGGTCAAATTGGGCTCCTATCTCCAAAGTCACTATCAGCATCAACAATGACAAAAGAAACCCAAAAAATTAGGTTTTATGTTTTTAAAAATTGAGCACCCAATTTTGCACAAACCAAGTGCCTGATTTTTAAAATATGGTTTGGGTGCCCAATTTTTGAATACGGATCAGGCGCCCGAACCATAATGGGTACCCAGTTCTCAATAATTGCATACTTGTTTCTGAAAAAATGTCTCATTCCGCTTAATGGACTTCTGTGAAATTGAGACACAACTTTGTACACTTACCCAAACAGGAGGAAGTTCAAGAATGTTAGCATGAATCAACTTCTTTGTCACCATAGGCAAAGGTTTTGATAAAGAAGTGTATTTATTATTAGGATGATACACGAAGGAAAAAGTAGTTGCACCTTTAGATGTAGTAGCCACTTGATCATGAATTGTGTTTGTTGATTTGTTCATTTTGATGTAGTTGTTATGCTTAGAGAACTTTTTTTTATGAACGGAGGTGTCACTCTTATCAATAGTAATAGGAGCCATTGGAGGGTTTCTCTCAAGCTAGCTCACTTGTAATTGATAATTGTGAAGAACTGCACAAAGATGTTAAAAGGAAATACACTCAGTAAGGAGAAGGTCATCTCTAATATATTTTTGCAAGTTAAAAATAAAATTGTGTCGAATATCATGATTAGGCATAGGATAAGATATTTGATCATACAAGTGTTTGAATCAACCAATAACGTCACTAACCTTTTCTTTAACATTTTTCTTACAATGCATCAAATCAGTCAAAGAAATTTGAGGACCAATGTTGTTCTAAAATTGTTGCATGAAAGCATTGGCAAGCATGTGAAAGGAATCAATAGAATAAGGGAGAAAAGAGAAATACCATTGCAAATCTTTGTCCTTAAGAGTATGTGTGAACAATTTATCCATGAGCCTAGAGTCATTGGAAAAATCACTTCATATAGTTTGGAAAGTCCAAACATTAATCACAGGATCACCATTACCATCAACAAAAAGAAGATGGACACCTAACACAATCTAACTCAAAAAGAAAGGGGTACAAGTTGTGTTTACCAAAAGAAGGTAAACACTTAATACAAAAAGCGAGACCACGAGATCTAATTCCAAATTCAAAAAGAAGAGACATGCCAGATTCACCAAAATATTTACTAGTGAATTGAGGTTAATGATTTTAACAATATAAAACTCAAGGAAGTATGCAACAAGTCCTCTTTCATGCAATGTAAAGTTTAATTAAAGATGTGTATATGTAAATATAGAACTAGCCTATTTGATGAAATGAGAAGTGTAAAATAGATCTGGATGTTAAATATATGCAACCAACTTAATTAAGACATAGAAATAGGTCTAAACTAAAAGGTGAAATGAATGATAAAGCACTCACCTCAAAATGTGCAAGGGATTATGTTTTTTGGCTGTAAAAATCATTGATTTGAACCTGTGACAAAAAAATTTGAATGTGAATTCATGATTACAACATAAAACCCATATAATGCTATTTTTCTTTGGCCTCCATGAAGACATCGACCTAGTGGTAAAGTGTTCAAACACTTTACAAGAAGACAGACATGTTCCCAGGACATGGTAGCAAAGTCAACTCAACTTCTTCAAAAATATTTTGGCTAGTAGTTTCTAGATTTGTGGTCACAATTTGGTTATCTTGCTATTGCACAGAATAAAACTTGGTTTTTATTTTGGTTTAATGAGGGTTTTCCTTAGTCAAGACCTATATTAAGTAATCAACGTTGAAATTGAAATGTAAAACATGTAAGGAAAGCAAGACAAATGTAAGTATTCACCTTTCTTGAAGAAACCTTTCTCAATGAGGATTTGCATTGCTTGTGTGTTGTAGATGTTAAATTTGCAATGAAGGATGTAGAAATATCCACAAATGCAAGTGGGTCTATTAAAACCACATCATGGAGCCACAGATGTAAATATGCATCAATGAATAAGATGATGAATGTCTTAATATAAACCTCCCCCCTTGATGGTCAATAAAATCTTCGATCTTGAAGAGTAAATGCTCACAATGGATCCTTGAATCTTTGAATATTTGATGAAAATTTGCTTGCTTGAATGCTTGAGGATGTCTTATGATTGATGGACTCCTAGTGGTTGAGAAATTGAGGTGTCTAGGCTTCCTTTTATGCTAGTTTTTGGGCACAAAAACAGAGCAAGTTGTCAAGGTCACCTAATTTTCTAATTTACAAGTCTGAGACAAAATTGGACCCTTCGATCCAAAATCCCCTAGGACTAGGTCAATCTAGTTCAGAACAAATCAACCTATTTTAGGGCTAGCCCACAAGGAAATAATTATGAGGTCTTAGATATTGCATTAATGAAAATGGAAGTTGTGTTGTAGAATAGAAGAAAGAGTTGATTGAGCTAAAAGGTCTTAAACAATGTGTAATTTCATTTTAAGATAGTACAAACTGTATTATCTCATCTCTCCTATATTTGAGATGGTGGTTAGGCTTATGTGATTAACTTACTATGTCATAACTATTTATTCTACTTATTTATTGTCTTATTTCCCTATATTGATGTTGGTGTCCTTGACTATGTAACCCCTTGTGATTGCTTTTTAAAAATTAAAAAAAAAAAATTAAACAAATACAAAATTAGATAAAATATTAAAATAATTTAAGAATATGACAAAGGAAAAATTATATTGGATTGTTATTTTCTAAACATGCCTTAAATGTATTTAGTGTTAGAAAAAGTTAAAGTATATAGTGATTAAAAAAAAATTATTTTATTTACTTGAAATTTTCTTAATTTAGTTTGAAACTATTGTATTTATTAAATATATATTTAACTAAATATATTATATGATAATTTTTGCAATTAGATGGTGAGCATTTACTTCTTATCAATAGGATAATTTTATACTATCTATAAAACAATTGAAGGTAGTAGACTAAAACTTAGATTTTTATTATTTTTATATTTTTTATTGAGACTCCTTATTTTTGTGTTAAGCTCAAGTATACTCAAACGTAATACTTCCTAGAGAAGAGACTCACAATTTACCATCGTGTTGTAGGTTCTTGCCTTGCATAACTTGTAACATTATACTGATCCCTATTTTTCATTAATATATAAGTTACATAATTTAACATCATACTTCCAATATTAGAACATAACATTTTTTTTCAAAATTTAAACATAACATTTTTTTAAAAAAATAACACTAATTCAATTTAATTGAATACAAATTGTATTTGTCTGTGAATGAATAAACTTATTCAACAATTAAAATTATTTTATAAGCATAAAGAATTAAATATGTATTTCCTTAAAATAAATTAATAATTCAAATTCAGAAGAAAAAAAAAAAGTTTTAGGAATTTATTAAAATAAGATATAAAATTTAATTTGATTAAAATTGAAGATCCCTCAATATTTTGTGTACAATACTAGGCCGCAGCATATCTATGTGATAACATCGGAAAATATGTTTTTTGGGGGCAGTATGATTAAACATCAGAAAAAATACTCTCATTTCTTGTTGGTTAAATTTTTTCCGACAAAGTTGAAAAACCAAAGACAATATATGTTAGATCAATCAGAGAAATAAGGGAAATGACAAAAATTCAAAATAAAATTTTGAAACTGTGCAAACTTTGGAATAAAAGTTGCATATCTCAGCTGGCACAATTCTGAATTCTCGAAGTATGATTAATTGGCTGTAAATGAATGTGAAAACATTGGTATTCTCATATAGGGGGCCTTTGTGATATTACACCAACACGTTTGAGTCGAATTTCACAACTCACTTAAAAACCAAAAACTCATTTCTAATGCCACTTGAAATTGGACGCAGCTATCTTCCTTACAGATTGTACCATTGACTAAATTTCAAAAAAACAAAAAAACGCAATTAATTTTTTTGAAATTTTCAACATTTGATCTTCATCATCTGTATATTTTGTGATAAAAAACAACAAAATTTTTGAGAACGTTTCGCTGTGTTTTCATGAATCTGAAGAAGAATCATGTTTGACTTCTTCTTGTCTTTAGTGCAATTTGTTTGGAGATTAACCAGTGCCCTTGAAATTATTGCTCTGGAAAATAGTATTGGAGTGGAATTTCTTACTGTACATTAAAAAGTAAGCTTGCATAATTTGCCTAGCATTACAAGTTTTGACTCATCATTTGCGGTAATGATAACAGGGAAAAAGGTGAAAGCTGATAACTTCTACACATCAACTGATTTTCGATCTTTCAGTTTTGTCTGTGACAGTTACAAAGATTTCTAATTAAAAATTTGGGTTTTATAAGAGCCTTTCAAATATTTGACAAAATTTTAATTCGATTTGAGAACAGATCAAACACCATCGGCTTAAGATGAAATATTCCGGGAATATCTCCACGCCAATTAAACGTCCTTCTAGCAAGTTAAGGACTGCAGCCTGATAATCATAAACAAAATCCCCTTACAACAGAACAAAGGCTAGTTGTTTAGAACCGTATATCATATTGGCCTTAGGTTTGATACTGTAGTTGTTACTAGTAGTAACAATATAAAGATCTATATTACCCCTCTGACATGTTTAATGAAACAGATACCAATTATGAAGCCTGATCTGTTCTCTAGACAGGCTATCATATATATTAATATTCAGTAAAGGCTAGTTGTTTGGAACCGTATACCATATTGGCCTTATGTTTGATACTGCAGTTGTAGCTAGTATTAACAATATAAAGATCTATATTAACCCTCTGACATGTTTAATGAAACAGATACCAATTATGAAAGCTTCTCTAGACAGGCTATCATATACATTAATTTTCAGTAAAAGTATGCAATCGTTTCACTGGATAAATCTTAACAGAAGCCTGATTTAGAAATATTAAGTAAATCTACTACTTCCAACTCTCTGGCTATTAAGATTTTGGTTTCGCCACCCTGCATCACCGTTATCTCATGACCTTTTTTGCCTTGAAACGGTGTCATACAAATAGATAATCTTAAGGAAACATTCAATATGCAACCTTTCATTGACAATGCATTTACTTGGTCAAATGGGAACAATGCAATGCCGAAACTCTTGCTATAGTTAAGTTGTTGCTACACGAAATGTCAACTTCAGCAGCATAAGTCCAAACTTGCCAATCTGCGTTATCCACATCAGCGAAAACTACAACAAAGAAAACACCCAGATGTACGGCTCTTTAAGTTCTTATCATGTAACTCTGCATTGTTTTGCACTTAAGCTTTCTCCAAATGTTTTCCTTACATTTGTAGTTCTTTCAATCATAAGCCACGCTTGCTTCAGATGTTCTCTGTATTTCCTTATTCTTCAGTGTTGGGCTTTAAGTTCAACATGAAGTCTACCACTAGATCTTATTTGAAATTTGTTGTAAAATGAAATCGTTTTGAAGCATGGTTCAGAGATTTCAACGTTGCTGGAGACGGCTTCCTTGTTACATGTACTAATAGTATCATCATTGTAAACAGCGTTAAAGCTCCTGCTTGGTGGGCAGTGCCAAGGGAAGGTGGTACATAAGATAGCAGGGTTGATATTCCCAGTGTAACCTGCACAAGTATATGAGCAAACAGAAAGGCAGGTTAATAAGAAGTTTCTCATAACGGTAAATCTAGAACAAAATTTACACCTTTTATTACTCGTGCACTTTTACAAAGTATGACATTCCAGACATGTTTAGGGTACAATGACAATTGATATATTCCGTCATTGTCGTCAGAAAAACAGATATGCATAAGGATTTTTTTTAAAGCATTGAAAAAGCCTAAAAGGTAAATATTATATTATAATGAAATGTAGCATCACAAACACCATTCACCTATACAAAAATGCCGGGGAAAGATAAATCCAAAGATGTCAGTTGGCATGATACACCATAGGCCTGCGCATACTAGTAGCATTGATATTATGATTTATCCTACCATATTTAGATGTTATACCAATGGCACACAGCCTGAAATATGTACATTATTTTTAAATATTCTGGAGACTATCTCGCATGGCCATCATTTTCTAAACTATTCAGAGTAATATATTGGATCTTATATGGCCATTATAAGGCATCCAATGCTCTTTCAAAAGACATCAAACAAGATTATGAAGAATTCAACGGATGAAGTGAGACATGGTACTTTCCTTATTTCCATTTCACATTTTTCAAGTACAATCACCATCATCAGGGTTGCTGGCAAAGAGAAAATCTCTCCTAGTTGATCCTCTGACAGTTGCAGCAATAAAGCACTCCCACTTAAACAGTTTGTCTTTTGTAGTGAAGGCTGTGAGCTTTCTGCTCCTGCTTTATTTCAGCAAATCAGAATCTTTAGCTTTCTCCAAAACTAAAAGCACAAGAAGATTGATGGCTTCCAAAATTTGCTCCTGCTGTCTAATGAAACTACTCATCCTCAATCCAAATGTTGTCGCATCATATCACTCCTAGCTCTCAACAAACAGAAGCAAAGTTTAATATGCTATTATGCACACCTTTTTCCTCTATTGTTTTTCCTGGTACAGTGCAAATGCATGCAATTTCACTTACAGCTCCTAATGACTCTTGTCCAATTAGAAAATGACTAAAATTCTAGTTATTTGGATGCTCAACATTACCTTAACTAATCACAAATGTCTTTTTGTGAGATGCTCTTGCAAAGACATTCTCTCATCCATCATCATCAAGAAAAACATGTTCTTCATAAAGAGCACGAAACTCTTGTCAAACATTTCATACGGGCCCTTCAAATAATCTCATGTTTCAGCAGCTTTCTTGTAAATTGTTTGAGCATTATATATATTCTGAAAATTCAAAAAAAAAAAAAAAACATTTATACACAAAAACCAAAAAAAGCATGAACTTTCAAACACAAAAAACAAAAACCAAAATATTCTCCAACATTGCTACAGAGTGAGCCAGCAGGGTTCTTTAAAGTGGTATCGTAGCTTGCTTGCAAAGCATAGTAATGAGAATCGCCCAAAAATCACCTGAATTGGCGATTCCGCGACCCGATTCATCCTGCGCGATTTTTTTTGAATCGTGAATTGGTATCGCCAATTTCTGGGCCATGAATCGCCGATTCATGTAAAAATCGCCAAAATCGCCTTAAAAAATCGGCTATGAATCGCCCGCGGCATGTAAAAAGGGAAGTTGAAATTTTAAAAAAAATCACTTGTTTTTTTCACTTTGTTTTTGACCTATTCTCTTTGTTATAACCCTAAAGGGCCTTCTATTTGTGAAGCATGAGTAGAAGAGAGGAAAAGTGAGAGAGAAGAAGAGAAAAGAAAAGCCATAGGTTTCCAACCGGCAAGAAAGAGGAGCACCAAAGAGATCAGCAGGCCATTTGGGGAGCCCATCAATTGCTTTGGGAGCATTAAGGAGCCAATATCAACACTCCTCAACTCATTTGCAAGAGGTAAGTGCTTTCTTTTTTTTTGCATGTTAGTGTATTATGCATTTTTTGTTAAATTTTTAGTGTATTATGCGTTTTTTGTTAAATTTCTATAGTTTTCAAGAATTTTAGTGTAAATCTTGAATGCTCTTTATTTTTACTAAGTTGCAAGCTAGGGTTTGTTGTTTTCTAATTTTTATTAGCTTCAAACTTTGATATTTTACATAAAAAAATTTATTGCAGCAGCCTTTGCTCTCATTTTTCGCAAATTCCAATGGGTAAAAAAGATGAATGTTGGAAATATAATGAAGAGTTTCCTGGAAGAACCAAATATCAAACAAAATGCATGTTTTGTAAAGAAAAAATAACTTCCGGGGGTATTTATAGATTGAAATTCCACATTGCTGCTATACCTGGACATGATGTTACAGTTTGCACTCACCAAACTCCTGAGGCAAAACGGACTTGCTTAATGGCATTAGAAAAAATTGAAAAAGACAAAGAAAATAGGAAAATGCAAGTTGAAGGGTTAAGGGGTATTGGCTCCCATGTTCCCGCATCCGCAGCCGCATCCACATCTGCATCTGCATCAGTTTCCGCATCCGTAGGTTGTGTTGGAGAGGGTTCTTCTAGGCCTCCTTTTTATCCTAGTTCTTTTGCTCGTGCTAGTGCTAGTGCTAGTCGGTCACATACTGAGACGAAGTCCCACACCAACCTATTGCAGCCTAGAGTGCGGAAAAACAGAATGGATAGTTACTTTGTGCCCCGCACTACTGCTGGTTCCCAACCCACGCTTGAGGGCATGGGTTTGAACAAGGAGATTCACGATGCTGCCAGAAAGGAGATATGCAAATTTTGGTACTTTTGCAACATTCCATTTATTGCAGCCAGATAATTGATTCTTTTTTCTTTGTTTTCTTTAAAGCTAAAATTAAAAGTAAAAGTAAAACTTTAATTATATCTACTTGTTTTATAATTTGAGTCTTTGACATCTAAACTTTTATTTGTGACAGGGCTCCTTATTGGCAGAATATGATAGATGCGGTTGCTATTTGTGGTCCGGGGTTTAAAGCCCCAACTGAGGCTGAGTTGAGTGGATACCTCCTGGATGAGATGGTAGAGGACATGAGGGTTGACCTCGAGGAGAACCGAAAGGAATGGATTGCAAAGGGTTGCACCATCATGACTGATGGTTGGACCGATAGGAGGAATAGAACACTCCTCAATTTTCTTGTATCCTATGGAGGTGATTGATCATTCTACTTTCCTACATACATTGTAAATTTTGATTTGTTGAATGCTAATTCGTTAATGATCCATTTAATATTATAATTCGTTGTTTTGTTACTTGTAGGATATACCATGTTCATAAAATCCATTGATGCTTCCGCACATGTGAAAAATGCCACATATTTATTATGTGAGGCTATTGAGGAAGTTATAGCAGAGGTGGGAGAACAAAATGTGATCTAGGTGGTGACGGATAATGCAGCAAATTATGTTGCAGCAGGTAAACTTTTAACTTTGCAAGTTTTGAAAATAAATTTATTTGAATTTTGAAATTTGAGTTTCTAATTGACTTAAAATTGTTGTAGGTAAACTTTTGATGGAGAGGCACCCCAACATATTTTGGTCCCCTTGTGCGGCACACTGCATTGACCTCATGTTGGAGGAAATTGGCAAACTTGAGTTTGTCAAGTCATGTGTGGAAAGGGCAAAAAATATATGCAAATTCATTTATAATCATGCATTTGTCCTTAGCACAATGAGGAAGTACACAAAAGGCAAGGAGTTAGCTCGCCCAGGTATCATGAGGTTTGCCTCGAATTTCATCACCTTGCAGTCCTTGTTGACATCAAGGGATGGATTGAGGAGCATGTTTGTTGGGCAGGAGTGGATTTGCTCTTCCTATGCTACGACCACTGTAGGGTTAGATGTGGCGGATTGCATATTTGATAAGGATGGTTTTTGGAAACCTGCTAGAGAAATCCTTAAGGTAAATTTATTGCAATTTAACATTTAGTATTTTGCTTTTACTTTAAGTTATATTATTTTATATTTAAGTTTTGACTCAAATTTTTTGTTTTACTTTATATGTAGGTCACTGAGCCCCTTGTAGCTTTGCTACGAACTGCTGATGGGGAGAAGCCCTCTATGGGCTACATTTATGAGGGCATGGATAGGGCCAAGGAGGCCATTAGAGCCCAATATGCAGGAGTGCAGGAGAGGTATGGCCCTATTTGGGACATCATCGATAGGAGATGGCAGAATCAACTCCATCAACCCATCCACGCAGCAGCTTACTATCTGAATCCGGCATTTCGTTTCCGTCTTGAGTTCAAGGCGGATGCGGAGGTTCTCACTGGCTTATACACAGTGATTCAGAGATTGAGTAGCAATGAAAATAGCGTTGCTGCGATTGTTGAGCTAGACCAGTTCAACAATAAGGAGGGGCCACTTTTCTCTGGTAGGATGGCCATAAATGCTCAGACAACACTACAGCCAGGTAAAAATTAAATAATATATTCAATGTTCATGAATCTAGATTCTAAACTTAAAGTTGATTATATAATGCATTAATTTTAGAGTTGTAATTTGTAAATGAGACTAATTGTTTTTGTTTTTTCCTTATTTCAGATAGATGGTGGCAAATGTTTGGGGCCACAACCCCAAACCTTCAAAAAATTGCCATCCGCATTCTGAGTCAGCCGAGCAGCGCTTCTAGATGTGAGCGCAGTTGGTCCATGTTCGAGCACATCCACTCGAAGAGGAGAAACAGGTTGACAGTGCAGAGGTTGAATGATCTTGTCTTTGTTCATTACAACCTTCGTCTTAGGATTAGACAGATTTTGGGCGCTGACTCCTCTCCGATCATTCTAGAGGAGATTGATCTAGAATCAGAGTGGATCACAAAGACCGTGGACCCAGTCTTCACTGAGGAAGACCGCGCGTGGGTTGACCAGGTGGATGTAGAGGCTGAGGCTGTGGCTAGGGCAGAGGAGGCAGCTAGAGCACGTTCAGGCATTGGTAGACGCACACGCGCACGCACAGACGCAGGCCCTAGTGACGTTATTCATGAGCCCATTGCCCATGCAGGGGACATGGCTCGGCAGTCCTC
Organism: Cupressus sempervirens; assembly: GCA_028749045.1. Lineage (NCBI taxonomy): Eukaryota > Viridiplantae > Streptophyta > Pinopsida > Cupressales > Cupressaceae > Cupressus > Cupressus sempervirens. The sequence continues at coordinate 701,270,486 of CM053783.1, read as the reverse complement.
TAGGACCTACCTTACACGCCTTTCTCATAGGCAAACTGGATACTCAGAGGCTGAGGTTGAGGCTGCAGCAGAGCTAGAGGATGATGATGAGGATGATGAGGCTTGAGCTGGAGCCTTGTTTTTATATTTTGTTTACACTGTATAGATATTGATAGTGATACTGAATCACTGATAGACATATGTTTCAAACTTTCATGGATCTTCATCTTAGATTTATACATACATTTATGATTTGATGTCTTATAGATCTTCATGATTTCATCTTACTGATTCTATGATTTGAATCATTATGATCATTTGATTTTTATTTACTTCAGCTAGCATACAATTTACATTTTAGTACATAATGATAACATAGTTACGTATGTGATGGATTTTATGTTTCATGTTTATGTATGTTAGATTCTATTTGATGATGTTATAGTGTTTTTAAGTTATATTCAATAAAGGGTGCATGAAATAAGTCTCAAATTGTTAAAATCTTTACATTTAAAGGGTTTTTTCAAATTTTCCAATTCATCGCCAATTCACCGGCAATTCACCCCCGATTCACGATTCGATTCGGCCGTGCCGATTCCAATACGATTCCGGTTCACGTTACTATGTTGCAAAGTGTTTGACAAAATGTAAATCACCTGAATTGTAAAGAAAATTGGTGTTCGTCAAAGTTGAAACCAGCAGGGGTTCTTACACTTGAAGATACTAGGCATACCTTTACTTTACTATGCTTATGGAAAACACTTGCCTTCAGACCTCTACACACTCACAAACTAGAACAAAAAAATGGCAGTAGAAACCAGAAGAAATCCCACAAGTTGCTTCAAATGAAATCTTAGAGCCAAAAGAACATTTCAGAAACTTCAGTTTCTCAGGCACAATCATGACAGTAGGCAGTAACAGAATGTAACTTGATTTTAGAGGTGGCACGGTGTAAAGGAGGTTATGGCAGTTGATAAGAGGTTTTGATGGAATTTTGAAGAGGTACAAAGCAGAGAAATCACTGAGATATCTGGGAAGTTTTTGGCTCATGGTGACTCACAGATTTTATTGTTTTGAGTCTTGACCTTTGTTTAATGTTTGTTAAAATGTCTTCATGCGAATGCATACAGTCATGTGTGTTTGAAATGCATATAGTCATGGGTGTTTCAGGTCTTGTCAGTTATGCAATAAGGAGTTTTGATTTCGAAACATATACTTTAAAACGGGTTCTGTTTGTGCTTAAGTTGTGCATTTACATTCGAATGACTCAGTAAAATGTCTGTCAACGGTATGACAGTCATTACTCACATTGCATTCAGTCATGTGCTTTCATTAAACCCCAGTCACGGTTTTTGTTATATACTTGCATCAATTGCTGTCATAGTCTAATATGGGTTTCTAAGCTTTCATTCATGTGGTGCTCAATTACTTACATTCTTGATGTTCTTGCATAAAATCTTTTTTTATCAGTATTCTAATAATATATATACTCTGTCAAGTGGGGATCATGCATATGTCTTGTGCTTCATATCGTACATGCAAGGGTTGTGTTGTATATGTTTCATTGTGATGGTCCTTGTGTATGTCACATCATGTTAGTTGTGAGCCAGAGTGTGCAATTGAGGATGATCACATCTTTTGTGAAGAATTCATGGGACAGAGTATGTGTCAGCTGAATATGGTTACAAGGATAATCAGAGTTTGAAATGATTTACATCTTCAAAAAAAGTTATTATAAGATCCAAAAGATATGTTACTATATCAGTTATTTATGATGCATATCATGAGTAAGCAGACATTGCTTGATTTTTTTCAATTTGTATAACAGAGATTAAAGGAAGACCCGAGATTGTTTTAATATGATTATTACATAGGTGTGATTATATCATTTAAATTGGCATATAAAGTTTTATTTAGAAACATTAAAAGTTATGAATAAGAAAATATACTTTCATCAGTTGCTGCCATACTCTAATATGGGTTTCAAAGCTTTCATTCATGTGGTGCTCAATTACTTACATTCATGTTGTTCTTGCATACATTTTTTTTTGTATCAGTATTCTAATAACATATGTACTCTGTCAAATGGGGATCATGCATATGTCTTGTGCTTCATATCATGCATGCGAGGGTTGTGTTGTCTATGTTTCATTGTGATGGTCCTTGTGTATGTCACGTCATATGAGTTGTGATCCTGAGTGTGCATTTGAGGATGTTAACATCTTTTGTGATGCATTCATGGGACAAAGCATGTGTCATCTGAATATGGTTACTGTAAAGTTTCTGCAAATCTTGGTATTTAATCAGACTTAGATAATACCTTCTTTATGCTTTCTGTAAATAACCTTCAATGTTCAGTCTTGAATGAACTGAGAGATATAGTTCTGAAAATGTTTTCTGCTTCTGCAAATCGTATTAAAGGCAGTATTGATTTAAGGAGCAGGCTTATGTTTTCTTGTGTGTCCTTAGACTTCAATCATACCCTTATTAAATATAGAGATCAAGGGGCATGTTCTTACAAAGGACATGCCCCTTCCAAAGTCCACTTTGTCTAATCCCTTAAAGTCGGCAACTTTCTATACAAAGCAACTTTAATACTAAACTAACAAAAGGTGATTAGTATTAGAACTAAACTAATGCTCAAAGATAGGTGCCGATATCCTTAAGAGGATAATCCAAAGACTTTAGATCAATATCTATATATAGCAAGATCAGATCAGACCAATCTGTTATCAGAACAGCATGATTAAAAGTTACGGAATTAACAGTTACAAGGATAATCAGAGTTTGCAATGATTTATATCTTCAAAAAAAATTATTATATGATCCAAAAGATATGTTAGCATATCAGTTATTGATGATGCATATCATGAGTAAGAAGACATTGGTTAAGTTTATTCAATTTCTGTAACAGAGATTAAAGAAAGACATAAGAATTGTTTTAATATGATTAGAACATACATAGGTGTGATTATATCATTGAAATTGGCGTATAAAGTTTGGTTTAGAAACATTAAAAGTTATGAATAAACAGAATAATAGAATAATTTTTCATGACGATATTACTATTTGATTTAAATAAAGACTTGTAATTTGCTATTGTTTATGATGTCAACTCAAAGGCATGACATGATACACATGAATATCAGTTAATAGAATCAGTTTGAATTCAGTTTGATATTTATTTTGAAAATCAGTTCATCAATGTTGTTTATATATCGAACAGAAGCAAATTGTTTTGAATATGCAGACAGAGAGGATATATTGAGTTTTGATTGATCATATTTCTATATTGTGCACAATCAGTTTATCAGAAATATCTGGTTGGTACAGGGTCTATGATTGCATGTTATGCATTGTTAGATACAAAAGCATGTACTGTATTTAATGATGTATGGGATAAAATTATAGGTTTTACATGCCAATCAGAATTTCTGATCTCTGTATGTAAGAAAGTTGAAGAATAGAAAGGCCAGTGAGGCATAAAAGACTACTATTGAGGAAGGATTTGTCAGTGAGACAGTTGTATAGCCAGTGAGGCAGTGTAAAAGATAATTCAGATAAAGCCAGTGAGGCATTTTGAGTGGTTTTTTACCTGAAGGGTTTCCATTCAAGACATATCTTGTGTTATTCTTTTTAAGTGCTCATCTTGTCTCTATCTCATTGTTTCATTTGTCTCATTTGAACTACTTTGTATATCTGGCTTTAAAAATTGATACATTATTTTCATATGACTGATACGCTCCCTCCCCAACATTTATATCATAAAAACTTACAATGGACACCAAGATGATAAGCTAAGGCAGTCCATAGCATAACCTACTACCGCACACTTCAATGTTGGCATATTTGTAACAAAGTTTTTCTGTCTAGTGGAAGAATAACAAAAGTGAGGATATATTTCACCTTTTACATTTCAATTTGAATTTTAAAGATGAACATCATATTCAATCAAAATTATCATGCTAACAAGAGAATTGCATTTAATACACAGGGTGAAAAATCGTAAAATGTAGCAATATTTATGATGTAGAAGGCTGGAATGATGAAAAATAAAAAATATTAGTATACAAATGCCTTCATATTCAAGTAGCTAAAGAGGTGAAATAAACTACAAAATAAGTTTAAGCTATAATACATCAAAGGAGAGCTTAAGGCATCTTATATGCACATCTATAATGAAAATTTAAGGCAAACACAAAGAGGTAACTACTTGCACCTGCTTGATTTATGAAAAAAGACAAGAGTGGTTCAAGATACATATAAATTATAATCTTATCATATACTATGATGCCTTGTGCTTGGATCCAATTTCTTTTTCAAAAGGTAGATTTGGCTTAGTATGCTGCTAAAGATACAGAGAACTTTATTCTTCACACCATCAGTACATACCTGTAAGAATGCCATTCCAAGAGTTGAGTTTACCAAATGCTTTACTGCAGGATGCATCTGGACACGTCTTGTGGCAAACCACATGCTGCCAATAGCAATAAATGTAGTCGTAGCTAGAAGACGATGATCAAGCTGCTCAAAGAACATGTCAAAAATACACATATTATAGCATATTTAGATTTCTAACTGAAGAACACAGAAAACACACAATAGTTATTTAATCCAACAATATCAACTTTAAAAATGAGCAGACAATACTTCCTGTCTGCAGAGAAAGTGCAACAATAGAATGTAGTTGCCTTAATTCAATAATATCAACCTTAAACGTGAGCATGCAATACTTCCAGACTGCAGAGAAAATGCAACCAGAAAGCAACATAAACTCATCAAACCACAAAGCATAACAACTGGACATTCTAAAGTGGTTGTGATTGTTTTAGGAGACTTGAGGATCAAAGAGAAAATAATGTATAAGGAATAGTAATACACTGAAAATAAGGTTAATGACACATTTTTTTCCAACTTTACCAGCTTTATGGGTAAGTGCAAAGAGTTGGGTCCATGTTGAGCAAGAAAAAAAGTCAAGGTAAAAAGTCACAGGTGAAACTGATATTGATTTCATAAAAATCGGATAAATGTAAAAGATATATGTTTTGATCAAATATTTACCTAGTTACCGATGCTTGCATAGAATCCAAGGGAGCAGAAGCGGGTGCTTGGAGGTACTGATGAGGAGCCAGGTACCCTATGGATGCCCACACAGATGCACATCCTTGGCACCTAGATGCTTGTGAAGTCCACAAGCATCCTGACACTCAGGATGCGCTTCCAAGTGGCATCCACAACGCACCGAGGTTTATCTGTCATGTCCCTTTTTTTTTTTGGAGGTAATTTGATTTAATTAATTAAATTAATTAGTTGTCCAAAATAATGAATATTTTATGAGGATGACTAATTAATTATTTTAATTAAATAAATAAGTGGTATTAAGTTAATTATTTATAAAGCTATCAAATAAACAAATATTAAAAGGTAACTTTATATTTAATTAATTTAATAAAGTGACTTGAATTATAAAATATTTTATAAAGTCATTTAATAAATAAAATAATGTTCTAGAAGTTTTTGGAGAAAGTGGAGAAAAAAGAATAAATAGGCATCCTAGGCTTCATTCTCAGGAGGCAGATTTGATATTGTTGTTGCTGTTTCACTTTGTGGAGCCTAGGGTTTCTGCAGATTACTTCTTTGTCATAGAAAACGAAAACTTCCTATTGATAGCAATTTTGAGGGTGTGAAATGTCACTTGAATTATTGCAGCAGGAAGGAAGATACTTCAGTCTTCTATTTGTGTTACATTGAGAAAAAATATTTGAGTACAAAAAGCAATCCGAAAAAGCAATCTGAAAAAGCAGTCCGGAAAAAGCCGTCCGAAAAAGCAATCCGAAAAAGCAGATCTGAAAAAGCAAAGTGAAAAAACAGATCCGAAATAGCCAAGGTTGCAGGGGTACGTGGGTACGGGTACGGGTACGCATATTTTTCAAAATAGGGGATAGGGGTATGTGTGTATGCCTAATTTTTTCTATATAATTAATATTTAATAGAAAATATAAAAATCAAAATATATGTCCAAACAAGAAATTTGAAAATATGAGCCATAAGTCAAATATATATATATATATATATATATATATATATATGTATATGTATATGTATATGTATATGTATATGTATATGTATATGTATATGTGTGTGTGTGCGCGCTATTGCTGAATGTTTAATGTTTAAAGTATTTTTCATAATAGTCTAGCTACTTGGGTATGTCAAACTTATTTAAAAATTGTACTTTTATATTTATAAATAATCTGAAATTATGAGTCATGACAATGGTTTTTCAAAACAAGAATAGTGATAAAGTTTGCAAATGTAATGTATTGTTTTCAATTTCATATTTGCTATATGTTTGAAATAATAATACATGATAAATGTTTAATGCTTAGATGCATAACAAAGAAGGCAGACTTTAAACATGAACAAGAAGATCCTAAATCATATGACAATGACATATTGCAAATGATAAACTTATGACTTGAACAGTGATAAAGTTTATTGTTAATGAGTATCAAAGTTTCAAACTAATTTGGTATTGAATTAGTTTGATAAACAACAAGCTAATACAAAATAAAAAACTAAAAAAAAACTCAGAATCTTAATCAAGGTCCTTAGCTATGATGCTCTCTACCGAGTACCCGGTACGTGGGATACGTGTACCCGGTACTTGGGTACGTGGGTACGAGTACCAGGGGTGTGGGTACGAGTACCCATGCAACCTTGGAATAGCAAAGCGGAAAGGCAGCATTGGTGAAAATTATTACAGCCATCTACAATTAGGTTCCTTTGGATATTTCATGCATTTTTCTTATCATTTAAATGCATATTAGAAGGTAAGGTTGTAGGTGAAAGTTTGTAACAGATTTAAGCATTATTCTTGCGAATGTAAGCCAAGAGTCTTGGCCATTTCATACTAGCATTGTAGTTGACATTTTATGTGCAATAAAGGAGACATAAGTTGCTGGTCTGATATACTTGTAATTGAATATGTATTTATCATTAATGATCAGCTTATTAGTTTGCATGCCAATTGTTTGACAAAATGTCAATTGGCTGTAGGTTCTCTTTTTGGCATAAATAATGTTATAATTCTGCATACCAAATGTTTGTATTAATGCCACTTGGCTATAAGTGCATTAACGCCATCATAGGTTGCATCCAAAGTGTTTGTCATAATTACTTTTTGCTGTAATAGCATATTGCAAGTAGTTTTTAGTTACATATATGCATTGAATATTGTCAAAATAAGTTACACATTCGTGTTAGGTCATTGTGTAGTCAATTTTGAGTCTTCTTGCAAAAGATTCTCATTGATGCAAATTGAAGAAAAGAGTCATTAAAGAAAACTAAAATACTATATCAGTCATATGACCCTTGTATGCAAAGTGTTTTCTTGAGCCTTTATCAACATTTTGGGATCAAATTGGAGTAGGGACATTACAGTATCCATGGGCTATTACGAATGATTGCTTCATCCAGCAGCCAGGGTGCGCTTCTGGGTGGCATCCACAGGGCACCCGAGCACATCTGTGGGCTATTAGGAGTGATTTCTTTCCTAACTGGTATTTCTATGCCAGTACATTGAGTCAGGCATTCATTGTATGAAGCAAGAATTCAAGTTGACTGCTCAATAACACTATTTTAGGGAATACCTAAGGAGGAGCTGACTAGAGATCTGCAAAATAGAGTTGGCGTGTGTGCTCAAATTATTTGCTTTTCATTGTCTTGGTGGTAACACAACTTAAGTAGTCTGTAATCTGGTCCTCTATTCTTCAATTTAAATCTAACTGGGTACAAAATAGAGACAGATAAAAAATCTAAATGGGTGTCGGCTTCTTCTTTTTGAAGATAAAAAATCCACAGCAGATAGCAAAAAATGAGAGACATGCAAGCTAAGCCAGTGTTTCTCTAGATATACAAGATACTGATGGTATGTGCTTTTCTCGACGAGAGGTATCATTTATTTCTTGTTTCAGATAATAACTTACATATCAGTATCTGTTCACTGTCTAAATTGTTTATTTTCATATCAGATTTTTTCTATCTTTTACTTTAACTTTCAAGCAAATACATGATTCCAATCAGATTATGTGGCTTCCTGACACATTTAATATTGTAATTCGGGTAGCATCATTTGTTCTTAAGACAGTAAAGTGCGGAAACTAATGCTTTGTCAAGCTTTTACAGTTGTTATGTAGAGGGTTAGGCTAAGCGCTCCAGTATATAGATGGCCATATTATTCTCTCTTCATGACATTGTTCTGAACTTCAATATAAAATTGTTTCATGAGGAGCTTCCTCTTTTAAATTTATTATCTCCATCTTTTCAAAGTTGAATTAGTCCAATCATGAACATTGTGATTGTATATTTAATTTTGAATGTTTCTTGAGTGTCTTTGCATATTTGTACTGTATGCAACTATTAAATATATATTTATTATGTATATATAATATATATTATATACAAATGCATCCACATCACCACCCTCTTCTCCCCCAAAAGAAAGAAAATTGTGCATCCACAAACCCGATTCTCGCATCTGCATATGCACCTGAATCGGTAACTAAGAATATCCCATTTAAATTAAAACAAATTACCCTCAATTTTGCATTTTATTAAAGCTTGGAAATCCAACATGGAGCCTTCAACGTGCAAGTAGAATGTCAATGTGGTATCAATATTTTTGTTTTGCTAATTGTTTACAAATATTCTGCTCATACAAGGGTCAACATGAGAACGGTATAAAGCTATTGAGAGCAGAACCATGATATGGTAATCAGCCCCTTTGAAGCAACACATTAGAAACTGCCTATGGAAGACCAAGAATCATGATTTAGTGTTCCACTTATTTAGAAGCTACTTCCACATTAAAATCCTACAAGGGAAGACCAAGATTCACGTCTTAGATTTTCATATTAGATATCCCTTTGGGATTTGAACTTTGAGTCTCAACCATTAACCAATTAAGCTCAACTTGTTGAACTCGTGATACATAATACTAAGACTTATCAATAATATTGCTATGACTTCATTTTCAGTCATTTTTACAACATTAAACCTATAATAGATAAGAGTGTCTAGTTTTCAAATATCACATCTTATTTTATATTCATATATTAATTTCTAATTTCATAAACTTGAACATAACATATGCTTCTCTTTTTTTAAATACTTTTGACTTTAAAAAAATTAATTAAATATGACTAATCTGGACATCACTCTGTACACAAAAAAATCCTACTACCATGATTTTGGGTCATTTCATGTAAGTCGTACACAAAGTGTTTCCAGTCTATCAACTACTACAATATTTGATTAAAATATTATCAAAAAATAACTTTAATGTCTATGCATCTTTCCAGAAAAAGGGTTATGGAAAACGTTTTCATTTGATACATTTAAGGAGGTCCATACACGTGCATGTTTTGGCCTCCCAAAACAGTTTTTTTCAAGATGCTTTTGTAAATATTAACTTTTACCATCTGATTATTAAAAGTTTAAACTAAATCACACAATTGAAAACTGAAAAATGGAATTTTACATTTCAAATTTATGCCATGTAAATATTCTATCAATAAGTGCTTCAAATCTTTACACCAAGTATAACAAACAATGATTTTCAGACAACGAAGAAGAAACCATTTTTTTGGCCATTCCCTCTATTAAACCTGCTTTCAAAATACTAATTATTGTATTCTTAGCAGAAAAGCTGATTGATAAATTTGTGGTTTAGACCCGAATTTTTTAATAGTAAACAAAAATGATAATCTACTCTGCCATGGTTAGGAACATACTACATTTAAGAGGGTGTGTGTGAGCGAAAAACCCAAACTTAACTCAACTCATTCATCAACACGTGAATCAATTAAAATATTCAATATTTAAAGTGCGTTAGTCATCTCATCATGCCACAGTTACAAAGCAATGTAAAATCCCTCCAAGAGTTCAAAGTGCAAAGGCCACATAAACAAAGAAACCAACTAAAACAATAGCTATTAGCCTATTAGCACCATTTGCATAGACCCGTCACATAATGATCAAAGAGCTACTTCATCAATGAAAAAGATAGAAATGCAAAGTATGGTTTGTGGCTCCAGCCAAGATGGAGTTTTTGAACACAAAAACCTGGAGTTCTCAAATTGGGTATGGATACACGTGTACAATAGGTCAACACGAAAAATGTTCTTTCTTGTTCTCCTTATCTTTTCCAAAGTGAAGGGGTGTGGCTAGGTGCATCTCTGCAAAACACACACGCCCACAACCTAAAAACATAATTAAGTTTAGAGTGTTGTATATCATGCATAAGCTAAAAACCACTACAAAATTTCAAAATTTTAAATTTGATTTTTAAATATCTGAAGGATCCAACTTAAATTCCATAATAGATGATGATTTTATGATGTTTAATTAATAAAACTAGTAAGCAGTTCACCAGTCAGTATCATATGGTTCATCGTCAAGACCAAATCCATTATCAACATTAACATTGGATAATTTTAGGAGATCAGAAGAGCAGTATGCTGGCTACTCGACTCCTTGAAAACTGACTTTGTGCAACAACAAAATAGATCCAAGTGTGTCACTTCAATTCTACATCCAACAACTTTGTTGCCCCTTCCTTGTACTCATCATCTTTGTGAGTAAGAAAGTGCAAGCTGGAGTCCATGAAAACTAACTTCTCTACTTCAATTGATGTCAATTGGTTGCAGTTCACTGAGTAGATGGACTCTGCAGTCCAATTCCATTCAACTAAAAAGACCTAGCAACCTATTGAAGCAAAGGAAGCTGTCATTACACAAGTTAAGTTTAAAAAACATTATAATCAAAGTTCCAATTTGAAAATAGTAATTTTTAGATGAAAAAATTAAATGTAAAGAGTTGGTAAAAGTTCATAAACTTGCAATAAAATTTTGATTGCAAGAACTTGGAGTTGCAGCGATTTGTGGCCATTAATCCTTTCTGAACTTCTCACAAAGAGCAGAAACAATTTGACCAATTGAGGTTGCAAAATCAACAGACTGACTTGAAACTGCACCTTCCATATTAGGATCAGGGAAGAGTTTGTAAGAGCTTTCCTAAACCCTTGTCTAACAAGTGCATCACAATATGATTGTACCTTCATCGGCATAGTAAGGATTTCTTACTATAGAATTTGGGAGTCAATATGAAGGCAAAAGATGGAGTAGGGTGATCATTTTATTCCACCAATGAACAAAAATTGACAACTCTTTGAAGGAGGTTCCTTTAAGACCTCCCTCTTCTGTATTTATGATGGATTCCATTCATCTCAATCCTTGGATCAATGGCTTCTCCGTGTCAGTAGAGTGGTCATACTCATGGTCTATGGAACTAAGAAAATATTCCACACAATCCCACCAAATGTCATCTAGAATTATTTTCTTTACAATTGTATGCCTTCCAATGTTGGATTGTCTTGATATAGACCATGAGTGACTGATGACCATACCAAAAGGTGTCTCTTGCACCTTCACATGTCATCTCAAGACAATTGTGTTGGATTGCAAATTCGGTCTCAACAAGCTATTGGAAAACAAAATATTGAAATTATCAACAAGAAGAATGAATACTTCATTTTTTTTCAAGTAGAATAAAAAAAAAAAAAACCTTAAATAGGTCTAGTCATGGTGAACATGTGATGGTCTGCGATGAACATTTGGATCTCTTCAGCTTCAATATAGATTTGTTTGATCCATTCTATTTTCATACCCAACTTTTGTAGCAAAAGTTTGAGTGAGTGCACAAAACAAGGTGTCCAACATATATCTAGAAACTGTGCCCCACCTAACATACCAACTGCTCTGCAATTCTTAGCATTGTCCATTATGAGTTGGACAAAATTTTGACACACTTCATTAATGCACTATAAAAGGATGTTAGCAATAAATTGTGCATCCTTCACTTGCTCCTCATAATCCACAATTTTCAAAAACGTTGTCCCATTCGGAAACAATGCAATCACATTGATTAGTTGCCTATATTCTGCATCTTTCCATCCAATGAAAATGAGACATGTTTCTTTCCATGAGACCTGAATGAGAGCTAATGAACCTTTTGTGTTTGACCTCCTTTGACAATAAGGTGTTACATACCTTCCAATAGTCTGGACCTATTTGCCCTTTTTGTGCTTCATTTACTTTTCTTATTTTGCCTTATTTTTTGTTAGCATTCTCTCTAACATCATTATTGAATGTCCTTTCCAATGGTCCCTTTTCTCTTGTCATATTAGAGGGAATATCTTCATTAATATTCAGAAATGGATGGCCTTCTACTACAATATCAAGGACAATACTTTGAGTAAGAGAAGGACAAGCAAGTGGCCACTGTGGACAGCTATTGATTCCCAATACAAGAATGGCACAAAAAGGGCCTTTCCCCTAGCGATAAGAAATTGTATATCGCTTATCACACCCACTACATATCCAAACATATGTCCCACCACCTAGAATTTGCACTACCATTTCTACATTCCTCAACAAAGGTACATTTGAGTCTATTTTGAAGAAAGGTCTGTCAATAGAACTAAAACTGGCCATGATCATGACCATCTATATCCAGCAACCTTACCAAAAGGAAATGAAAAACAAATGAAACTCAAACAATTTATAAAATATCTAAATTTTAAGATTCATACAAAATTGCAAATAATAGTTATATTTTAGATTATTTAATAATTATCAATTTTAAATTTAAATAGAACTTGATGTGTTGCACATTATTTATCACTACCTATGACTTAAGTTAATATTAAAAATAAATTAATTTTAATATAATAAAAATGAGTAATTCCTACAATACATTGTATTAGTTTCACAGTTTTAATTTAGTCATAGAGAAAAAAAAGATAAATTCAAATTAATTTATTAATATTTATGAAGAAAAATATAGATAAATTCAAAATAAATTATTAATATTTATGAAATTATATATACTGTTTAATAAACCATATAATTTAATGTATTTTAATTTTTTATTTCTTTAAATTCAACATTTACTTTTAGTATTTGAATAAATATTTTATATTGGTACTACTATATTAGAGTAAACTATTTATTATATTTAATAAATGGCAAATACTTTGAGATGCAGTTTAATGATGTTTATATCCAAAATTAAATACAGACAATTATAAAATTGTATGTAATAATGTTTTAATATTTGCCATAGTCCCAGCTAAATGTTAACTTTGTTTTGTAAGTTAATGTTTTCCCTAGTTTCGACTTTGTTAACTGTGTTTTTTGATGCTTAATAAAAACATCAAATTTGTGTTAAAATGCCAGCCTGAATCATCAACAACTGGCTGCCTCCAATTAGATGAAACGCATCCTTTGTTTCACCACAAAACCAGAAACAAAATCAGATTTGCATGCCATGCAATAAAAAACATGATGCGTCGTTGAATGGATCTATTATACTTCACTTTAGCATTTTTTAAGTCAAACCAATGCTAGTGATAAATCCAAAAATAGTTTGTAAATGTCACATCAATGCTTGAATGAAATAGGTATAAGAGGTTTTTGTAAGATTCATTTCAGGTATTAGACCTTGGACGAATCCATAGTCATTTCAGTTCAAATTCATATTGTGGTATGTTTCATACCCAAAATTGCAAGGGAAGTATGCAAATTCGGCAATGTAGCAAAAATTCACAAGCAGCAACAAACAATTAAAAATGAATACCATCAAGCAACCCAAACAACTAAATTTGCTTTTACAAAAAAACTAGATTAGTTCATTGTATGACAATCCAAAAGAATACAACAGCCTAAGGTTGAATGTGGAAACAAGAAGCCACAAAAGCCACTAGTGAGCACGATGTGAGCAACATCACCACACGAGGCATCGACCCTTTTCTTTTTAATCTATTTTTTATTATTTCAAAAAAAAAATTCTTTGGTTTATGATTCCTTTTGATTTGGATTTTGACAATTTTCTAATAAATATCTTTTGGACTACTTAAATGATTTCTTAGATGTAATGAACTTCTTAAGAATGAAAAAAATAACAGAGGACAAAGATATCTACAAAAGAAAATCAAAGGAATATGAAGAAAAATACAAAAATATTTTCTTGCTGAGGAAAGAACAAAAGTACAAATGCTATATATTCCTACATGGACCAAAATATAAATGAAAAATTAAAAGAAAAATCTTCCAATATATTTGTTAAAAACATAATGCAGCCTGATTAAATAATTGATAAGAAAACATAACTACTAGAAATCTTATGGCATGCCTTAGATGGAAACCAGTCAACTGAATTGAAAACTAATTCTACAAATTGACAAGTGAGATTAGTCCTAGCAATGGGTGAATACCTATTATGAATCTAGCAAAACAAGGAAAATAGTGTCCACCACTCAAGATTGGAAATGGTGCCTTTTGCATAAATGTCGAGCATACAAGGGCAAGATAAGTCCTTCATGACTCATAAGGATCATTCGTCAAAGGACATTTTCTTTTGTTCTATTGAAAAACAAACAATGTAAGTGAGAAGTGTTTCTTGCTAGCTTTATTTTGGTGTACTCAAAAGCTTGTCATGGAACGTGATTTCTCCATCATCATTGATGCACTTAAAATAACTCAGCCCCGCAAATAGTTAAGTCATGTCTATTCTGGAAGAATTCTCAAGTTGGAGGAAATGTGTATTCCTGTACCTCATTGTCCCATTGCTTCAATGAGAAAAATAAGAGGATTGATTCATTAGCAAATCAATGAATTGAGCTTTCTAATTTTCCACAACAGAATATTCTATTATGCATGATGAGATAATCAACATTTTGATGTTAATCATCCACCTTGACATGTACATGGATGTCATGTCTAATAAAATCATTCATAAGTATTAGCGGCTCATACTAGCTCCTCTATTTTCTAAGTTAACAGTTGTGCTTTTGCTTCTAGTTGTTTACCACTTTATAATGATTTTTTTTTTGTTGTGCTAGTATCTTAGGTGGTGTTTTCTCTGCAAGGGAAGGGCTTTATGCACAGTAGGTGGTAGATTAAGCAAATATCTATCCCTATATTCTTGCCTCACCCATGAGAGTTATCTTTTCTGCCAGAATGAGAAATTGTAAGCTCACTGTGATCATTATAGTGCTTCTGGTCACCATGCTTAGAAAATGTGTTCACTCCCAATTAGCAGATACACTGTGCATGGTCTGTGTGATGTGTTGCCAACTTTTTTCGTGCTTCTGGATGGAGATTGGTTACAATGCCAAATCCTATGGAACTTGGGAACCCACCAAAAAACTCAAAGCTTCATGGCCTTGAGAGTTGGCACATGAAGCTGCAAGATGTCATGTTACAAGAGAAGAACTCGGAGGATTTCTCTCAAGATTTGAAGCTTCTTATGAAGCATATGCTGCTTCCCCTTCAACATGGCTTGTTAGAGGCATCTAAAGTACACTACCATCAACAGAAGGGGGTAGTCTGATTCATTCAGCAAAACGAGCAGAATGAATTTAAGGAATTCAATTTGAAAGCTTAAACAATTCTGCCAACCTAGAGTTTCTTAAGGCAAAACTGGTGCAAGTCTCTGGCTTGGGAATATACAATCAGGTGTATGAACATTAAACATTGGTAACCAGCTCTTCAGAAATTGCTTGATGGGGAGTTCTGCAACTCCCTTGATTTTCCTCACTTGGCTGTTTGACTTGAGGATATTCTTTTGTGTATGGTTTCTGATTCAATAGTTGATACTTGTCAGGGGTTCCAATAACCGTTTTATAGCTCTGATGTTTGTTGTGCTCATGTTGGCAGCTAGTTTTGATAGCTTAAGGTTCTTTTTATGGTTTTGGATCACATAGATGTTGGAATATTTTGTCTGCTATCTTTCCTTCGGTTTATGACCTGCTCTGCTCATTCTGAAGCTGTTCACAAGGCTTTCTGGTTTGCTTTATAATTACCTTGCTTTTTGTTTACCTGAGAGCTGGGATACCATAACAGATCCCCAAAATCATGTCCAACGGAAAAAAACAACTAATATTAGTAGTAATTAATAATATTAAAAAGAAAAGAGCTAAGATTCCTAAAAAGTAAAAGCATATTCAGTACATGTATTATAATTTCCTGTGCCAATTCCTGTGCACCTGTTGATCCACTAGAGATGCATTAAATCTTTAGAAGAAAAATAAATAAGATGAAATAAATACTTCAGAAGGAACTACAAGAAGCATCGCTTTCAAACTTCCATTCATTACCTGCACAGTTGCTGTGTTCTCAAAGAAATTTCGCATGAATGGTTTCAACTCAAAAAGGCCATCCGGGACCCATTTATCACCCATTTTGGGAAATGTGTTGAATGCCCGCCCCTGTATTATGTTTAAGAGAAAGCATAAGACAAAATAAGGTCCCAAATGATCTATTTTGAATGATACTAGATTAATAGCATTAACAAACTTTTATTCTCATAAAATAACAAAGGTTTATCAAAGTTCAGGTTTCTCACTGCATCATTTCCTGCAACAAATGCCCCTGAAATAGCTGTTATGGCAACAACAGCACTCACTGGGAGGGCTAGCCTCCTGACCTTTTCTGCTCCTTTAACCCAAACTGCTGAATATGTTGGGGGTTCTGGCATGGCTACAGAAAGAGCCATCCAAAGAAGACCACAGTAAATTACAAATGCAGAAGTGAGATGAGTTGCCAAACGATAAGGACTCACTCTAGGTTCTGCATACTCTGATTCTGGTTCCTAAAAAAGAAACTTTGGCTGGAATCAGTTTACAAGGGCTGAAGGCCGAAAATTCTGTGGCATGGGAAAATAAGCATAGAGATATACTGATGTCTCCATTTACTGTATTAAAAAAAGCCAAAGTCACAGAGGTTATATGGTGTGCACTCTACCTGGAGGCCACTCTTCACCATCCACCAGCCTATCAATCCCTGTCCAGCACCCATAGCAAAAATAGCTGAAAGTCTGAAGCCAAGCTGTCTGGTTATGTATCCTTTCCAAACGAAGTATGCAAACGGAGCAGAGAAGACAATGCCTAGACCCCTTCCCCACATGCGATGTGCATATTCCATCCAATATATAAACTTGAAATCTTCAAGGCCGATTCCCTTGTTTACACTGCAGAGATAATTACAATTCGATAATTAAATGTAAGAACAGCTAATCTCATACAGATTAATCCAATGAATAAATTCCAAGAAGCTGCAAACATATAACATTATAAGCAATAGATATATCACATAAAGGATCCATCATTGTAGAACACACTGTAGGGACTTGAGACTTGAGTAGGATTATAAATTGTAATGCCATATCATAACACATCATAAAGACTTCAGCACTAAAAATGAAAACAGTAGTGTTAAACCAAGAATGCATGTTCATTCAAAACTGTTTACAAAATGCTGCAATTAATCTGTAATTAACAAAAACAAAGTTTTTATAATTAGGAATCTTCTCAACACTCCTTATTTTATTTCATGTTCTCAAGCCAAGTCCGGAATTGTTGAAACATCCACAACAGAAGGTTGTAATTTCCCCAAGTTGCGCTAGTTAACCCTGCCTTCTATCAATTGATAGGCAAACACACTTTCTGAATATCAAAGACCCAATTCCAATCTGTATTCTGGAAATTCATTCAAAAAGGCTATTCACAATTTCTAAGTTACCAGTTCAGGTTACACAATACAAAGTTCAAACTACAAGAATGAAGTTACAAAGTAACCCAAAGTGGGTGGTGCCAATAAGACTAGCTGCTATCAAGTATGATCAGCTATTGAATGCAGTTTCTGATGATTTTGCAAAGGGTTATACATAATGAAATAATGCAAGATTATCAAGATTTCTTATATGAACAAGGTAAATAGATTTTGTTGTCTTACTCAAGCAGGATGTAATCATGTGCAATATAAACTGGATTGCTTACAATATAGCTCAGTCAAGCACTGATAACATTTTTCACTGCTAAATAGTACAAACAAGGGTCCTCATCCTCCCAATCTAGTGCAAAGCCAGTACAAAGGGATATGATGATGTTTACTCAATCCTTATGCTATGGTTCAATGCTGTAAATCAGTAGACAGGAGAAATAGAAAAGCGTAATGTTTCTCATAAAGTACACTCCCATATCTATATCCTAAACCATTGCTTAGAACAGATACTTGGTTCCTATAGTGCTCAGAACATCCTATCTTACCATCACTGTAACACCTTCCCAAGAGATATGCAGGGGTGCTGAAAAAGCTCACAAAATCTTACTTCCAGAGTACATAAGAATTTGCACTCAAAAATTGAAGGGATTCCAAGAAATGGCATGTGTCCTCCTAAATAGAGATATCATCCAACTCCCAATCATGAATTCTATGAAAGCAATTAATAAACAGAGGTTCCCTCAATATCAACATAACCCAAGAACATAAGTTTAAAAAGCACGCAAACCAATTTCACAAAATACATTATAATTCTTGATCTTAAAGCTCCAACATTCTGCTCAGCCTAATAAAATTCAACTGTTCTTCACCAAATACCTTGGCCATCCTGGGTATCGAAAATTGTCCATGTACATAGAAACCACGCCCAAAAAACCTAAAATTCCCATATGTTTTGTTGCACTAAAAGTCAGTGCAATTTGCAGTCTAAATGAGATTATATTGCACTTTGCTTCCTTGAAATTCTGGAAAAACTCTGAAAAATCTTTGAAAAACATGGATAAAATCAGAAAAGCTCAGAAAATGTTGGCTGCAATGTTGAGGAAACAATGGGAACAACTCGATTAAATATCAGACTGGTTCTTTTGGAAAATATTGTATATTTTAAATGAAAATATCAATCTCTGGTACAAGATCTAATATATCACAAGATATCATATTTTTTGCAACAATCAGATGTGTTGTGTACACTCTTCTACAAGAGTGTTCAGGATCTAGAATATCAATAAAACAAGAAGATTAACGATATTGTAAAAAAATATATAATCTACCACTACTGTCACAACCTATGGATTTCTCCTCATTGTGCAGACAAGCGGGGCCTTCCTTGCTGCATCCTAAGAAGATCTTCACGTCCTCATCAATCCATAAGTTCAAGCAAGCTGAAACAAAAAGGAGAAATATAATTACTTAAAAATTTAACAAAAGTTCTTTTTCTCCATCTTCCTCTCCCCTTGTAAACAAAATACGTTCTCTTTTTATTGAGCAGCTCCCCAAAGTAATATAGTGGCGACCTTTAGGATAATTTAGGATAAAGTGACACCAGCCAAATTGTCATGATTGAGGTGGAGATTATTGTAGGTTGCAATCATAGTCTCCAGTTTGCAATGTAATTTCCAATACAAAACCAGAGAGGGCACTTCTATTCTCAAAATTTGACCCCCTTGTCAAATTCCAATAGGTCAACCATATTAATAAGTACTATTTTATATTTAAAAAGTAAGTTTCTATCTTGCCTTGGGAGTAAGTCTTAACTAACTAGTTCAATGAAGGATTGAATTGATTCTCTTATTTGTGTTGACTAATTACATGGGATAAGCACCAATGAAGATGCTCAAGGGTGCTTGAGCCCAAACTAGACTATTAGTTCAACTATCAACTAATAGGTATGTCAACTTGCACATCAAATATTTAGAAAGCGCTTAGAAATTGCATCTATTTCTAAGCAAAAATTAACACATCTTCTCTGTTTCTAAACAAAATAATTTAATGTAAAGAGTATTTGATCCAGTTGAAGTATGGCCTACTCAAAATTTGGTAACATTTGGACATCCCATTAAAAACATTAACCTATGTGTTGCATTAGTGAGCACATTAAAAATAGTGATGCCAGTTGAAATCTAGTGTGCTCTTAGCCTGCCAAGAAGACCCTCACCTGCTGAGTTACGTATTATGATGCCACAGGAACATCCATCTAAATAGTGACCGGGGGAAACATTCATTATGATGTAATGTCCGCTTCTCTTAATACTTAGGAAATAGGGATGATAAACACAAAAAGTTCAATTGCAAGAGGATTCTTTCCAAAAAGGCTCTAATAGCATTTACAATATTGATTATTGATGCTGTTATATGATGTATAAGATAAAGTAACACTGCTATCTCTGGTATAACAATTAGATTTATGCAAAGAACATCTCTGATCTATATATCTGATTTTCACTTCTTCCATACAATATGAATTGTTCAATCAATGTTATTGATAGCCATCTCTGATATGACACTGAGAAATATGCTTCAATCTGATTCTGTAGCTTACAGCAATGAGGTGTCTGCTGCTCCTGATCTATATTTATAAGCATGCAAATATATTCAGTATTACTTACACCAATGCATTGCTATTTCTGATCTTTCTTTATAAGATGCAAGTATATTCAATATCGCTTACAGTTTGTATTGCTCTTTCTGATCTGTCTTTATAAGTATGGAGTACATTCAATATCCCATTTATTGATGTTATTGTTGTTTCTGATCTTGACCCTTAAATGTATGCTATTGTCTTCAATACTGCTTGTAGTGATAATATTGATATGCCTGGTCTGGATTTTACAAATATGCAGCAGTGGTACTCTTCCTGATTTCTTATGTTAATAATATGCAACCTGATTTGCCAAGAGGCCAATGCTCACTTTGAGTGATCTAACAAAGAAGTATAAGAAACTAGCGCTTGCACTAGATGCAGTGCAATGTTGCTGCCAATAGTATTTTCAAGGTCTCTGCAATCAAAAATATTTGAAAGTAGATCAATTTAACTGAAAATTAATTTCAATATTTTCCAATTTAATATTTTTCATGCTATACTCAAATTCCATCATTAATGTAGAAATTCATCCATTGAACTCCTTAAGAATTGAATTTAACTATTCCCCAACTCTTTTCACAAATTTCCACTTATATTTATACAAAGATGCTGTAACTTCAGTCAAAATAATACAAAACATCTGAATGTATGGCATAATCACACAAATGAAACAGAATCCAAACCAGCTAGTAGGGCTGGTCTTGCCCCCGTAGATACCTGTGAACCCAATGTAAGGCCCTATTGCTAACACGCCCTGCAAAATCTCACAAAGCTTAGAACAATAAATTACTTGGAGGCTGACAAAGAAGTTCGTTAAACATGTCTTGGAGACTGAAAACAGAAAAAGTAGCCAACACAACACAACCACTGGAAAACTAAATGCATCACATTTGTAACATTGATGAAAAGCCATCCATGCCCACTCTGTATGTTTCCACATACAAACACATGCAAGATGGATGTCTTCAAAACCCTATGACACACTGAATTTTTCTTTAAACATGCAACACATGTAACTCTCACAATACCCAGTTCATAAAATAATATACTTTGCAATTACTTTGGAAAAATGAACATTGATAATGGGGAGCTCAAATTTTATTAAGTTGTTCTGTAGCAAATTGAGACGAATTGAGTTTATTTCAGTAGATACTAAGGTCCATGCTATCTCCTGTAAATAGATGGAAAAAAGAAAATGACCATTCAAAAGGGGATGAGTGAATCTCCCATCCTGCCTTCTTAATTTGGAAGCACATGCTTCAGTAGGATTTGCCTCCACCCTCCCTCAAAACATTCCTATTATTGCAAGTCATTCTGCTAGTATTCAAGGGAAGACTGTATGGTGTACCCTCCCTAATACTAAGAATTCATTTCCTAACACTAAGACTGTATGCCCGGTTCCAAGTTTCTACCGATTGGATTCGGTGATGGTGAGCACAATGCCTGAAAGCCACAGGAAGGACAAAGGAAAAGGTTGTAGAATTTGCCTTCATACCTACCAATTGCATTTACTTTGAAAGTCCCTGAAGCCTTTCTGAAGCATATTGTCAAACAGCTCGCGTGCCTGGTCGATGCAACCACATTTTGCATAAATGTATAATGAAGAATTTCCAAATATAATTTGTGACAAAAGCCCCCGTCCATTAACATGCTTTGATGGATGTCTATACCCTATTCCAAATCTCCCATTTTGGTACAGGCATAGAGTATACTGGCATGTGGAATTTGTGACTCTTTTCTTGTAATTGCATTTAGGTTATTGAAGCACAAGTTAGATAAAAGAAATAAATTTCTACTCAGGAGAGATTGGCTAAATTGCAAATGCCTGATTGGCAAGTGTGTAATCTATATTATGAAATACATTAGATTTATATGGTAATATATTATTTATTAGACAACATACATATAATAGCAGTTCATAACAAAAACTAAACAACTAGAGTCATGACTACAAGGATAAAGTCGTGACATTCTTTCCATCACATCAGATTGATTCCCTTCAAGCAGAGATTAAAGAGTTGCAGGAGATTAGTGCATTCTGGCCATGAAACTCAATTTAGATAATATTTAATTAACCTACGAATCCTTGATAATTCTGATTGATTCAAACTGTTGTCATAGTAATAGATGAGTCTGATAGAAGAATAGTTTATATAGAATTGGAGCTGAGATTAGGAATGATTATCAATCCATTAGAACCATAAAACTGGATTAAAATATATTGAGTGTAAGAGGAGAAAAATGGGTTTGCGTATTACATTTACATCCAGTATTAAATTTGCTCTAAATTGCCGGTTCCGATTTGGTTCGGATGCGGGTTCGAAATTCGATCAAAAAAATTTTGGGGTGGGTTTGGGTTTGTTTTGGGTTCCTCTGTACAAGAATTTTTGTTTTTATAAATATGTGTGTGTGTGTGTAAAAATATGTTGCAGCATACCAGTTCATACACCACTAAGCTAATCTAAAGCAATTTAGTAAATTCAACCACCACATATATTAATGATTTGTTCGAATGGCATGACAAAATGTCAAAATATACCACCATATGAAAGTTTTAGTTCAAAACTTTAGTCTTTAATACAACAATGTCAACATTACTATCAATAATCAGTAATCAATCATAGACTCATATATGATCAAATATCAATGTATCATAAAAAATCATCAAACAATTCATCATCATTAGGCAGTTTCTGATTTGAAGCACAATTAGTGCCACTAGCATTAGCAGTCTCAACCGTAGTCTCAGTCGTAGCCTCAGGATCAGCTCCATCAGTACTATGTGTCTTAGGATCACCATCTTCAATCACAAGTGCATCAGAGTGGACTTCCAACTACACGCCTCTGGTTCGACATCCCATTGTTTTGCCTCCCCCTTTTTGTATGTATTCTCTTTGTGAGTTGTGAGCCTCAAGTTTGAATGCACAAACACCAAGTTATCTTCTTTCTTTGAGTTTAGTCGGTTGCGTTTTATCGAGTGGATTAAGGAGTATGTGCTCCAATTTCTCTTAGATGATGATGAACTAGCAACCTATCAAGATTTGCAAATTTACCAACACAAAACTAGAAATTAGTGTTTTGAATATTTACCAACAAGAAACTAGTAATTAGAATCTTAAGATTAAAAAACTAACCTGCGATAAAATTTTGATGGCAATGGGCTACAAGTGTTGGTATTTTTGTCCATGGAAGTACCACCATTTATGAGCATCAGCATTGTTCTTGTCTTCAAGAGCATCGATACCACAATCATCGGTGCTCGCAAAACTCATAAATTCAGACCTCACTATAGGTTGTAGGTGCTCAAGAAAGAGTCTTCAAAGGGCTGTCTTGTACCCTTGAGCAACTTCATGATCTTTGTATCGGGGACCTCTAGAGGTACTCCCCTTGAGGACTGATTGGCTATAGAACCTAAGGCTCAATGCAAAGGCAAGTAGATGCAAAGGGGTAGTCATTTTGTTCCATCTCTCTATCATGATTAACTATAGCTCCTTGAAGAATATTTCATCAGGATCTTGCTCTTTCTCATTTATGATATTTCTAATGTCCTCAATCCTGGAGTCAATGTCATCATATACCTCACCCAAGAAAGGCCTATCCATGTTAGTGTATCGGAACATGCTCAATATAGGCTCAGTGATCTTCAGAAGGTACTCAACACGATCCCACCAAGATTCATTTAGTATCAATCCCCTTGTGGCAATTGCTTTATTAGTATTAGATTGCTTCAATATGTTGCAATTAGCACTAGTTACCATTCTAGTCAATGCGTCTTTAACCTTGATAAGGCGCCTCAAAAAATGGTATTGGAGGCAAAGCAGGTCTCAACAACCTATTTTAAAATCAAAATAGTAATAGATTAAAAATTTGAAAACATAGAAAGTTTACTAAAGTGCCTAGATTTCTAAAATTTTAAACAATTCAACTTACCTTGAATATGGCTTCCGTCATATGGTGGTTCGTGACAAACATTTGGATTTCTTGTGCTTCTTCATACATTTTTTTTATCCACTCAACTTTAGTGCCAATTTTTTTCAGCATTGGGTTGAGTGAGTGCACCGCAAAAGGTGTCCAAAAAATGTGTTCATACTGCTACTCAACCAATAAGCCGGCAGCCCTACAATTCTTTGCATTGTTGGTTATTACTTGAACAACATTCTGAGGGCCAACTTGCTCGATAGCTTGGATGAGAATGTTTGCAATGAAAGGACCATCCTTTACCTCTCCTTCACAATCCATTGCCTTTAGAAACATTGCACCTCTTGTAGACACTACAAGAACATTCACCAAAGGACGGTTCTTTGCATCTTTCCATCCATCTGATACTATTGTCACACCTATTTTGACTCATGCATCTTTGATGGGAAATATGGCATTCTCTACACAGGCCACCTCATCATCCAATAAAGTGGTGCGTACCTTCTCATACCCAGAGCCCTTGAACCCGTTTGGAGCCTCATTAATTGCCCTCACCATGTATTGCCAATACGGTGAGCGAACAACATTAAATGACAATCCATTTGCATAAACGCATCTAGCTATGGCTTGATCAGCAATGTCTCTAGCTTCATTTTGGAATGATGATTCCAAGGGTCTTGCTAATCTTTTACTTACAATTTGTTGTTGAAGAGGACGCAAGAATGGATGGCCCTTTGCAGGTGGTTCACTAGGAGCGGTAGTTGAAGACATAGACGATGTTTTTCTTTTCTTTAGAGGCCTAACACTTTCCAATGGATGTGAAGAATTTTTCCTCTTAGCAGCTTCCTCTACTTGCTTCTGTTCTTGAATATATT
The DNA here is from genome assembly GCA_028749045.1 of Cupressus sempervirens. Taxonomy (NCBI): domain Eukaryota; kingdom Viridiplantae; phylum Streptophyta; class Pinopsida; order Cupressales; family Cupressaceae; genus Cupressus; species Cupressus sempervirens. Next base: position 701,245,452 of record CM053783.1, on the reverse strand, counting down.
TGTTTACAATGTGATTTGGAAGGAAAGTTTCAAGTAGCACTCCATTTACTTTTGGCTTCGCGGTACAAAATTTGATGCCTTTTTGAGGAATAAAGCACAAATGTGATTTTAATCTACTATAAGAGCTACTAAATTCCTCTCTGCAGTGGCTACAAATCCACACATAACCTCCTCCACCTGACATCTGTCGAATCATTTGCACATGTCTCCATAGTGGGGAACATCTATCGATTTTGAAGTTGGGGTTATTAACAACAAATGCACTTGTAGCCATGATAGAATTTACAAAAAAATACACAACAAATAAAACATAAAATTAAAAATCAAAAAAACTATTGTCAAGCTGTAATGGATTCTTAGTATCTATCAATAACTTCATAATGAAAAAACTAAGACCAGTTCAAATCCAAGAATCTCAAAAACAATGAACAATTTCTCTTAAATTTCTACTGTCATAGTTAATTTCTCTTAAATTTAATATATATTATATGCTAAGATTCAAGAACAATTTAAGAGAAAATTGAAACTATGATGCATAAACAACTATCAAACTAAAACTATGATGCATAAACAAGTTGCATGCAATATATTATATTTGCTCACCTCCTTTTTGATCTCCAGAGTCAGAAAAGAAATTGTTAACTCTCTATTGTTAAACAGTAAACACAAACACAAACCGCTGGCAGAAGCAAAAGTAATCGCCTCAAGTCACAGGTCTTCCTCAACCTCTGTTGTCAAAGAAATCGTTGCCTCAACCTCTATTTCAAAGCATACTGCCCCTCCATTGCAAATATGTCATGTCCCCTTCTCCACACTAGTATTTTAGCACCAGGTTAATCTATCTCCACATCCGGATAGATTAACAGCATTAGCTATCAAGATGCCTACTAGTCACATTGAAGATTTTATATTATGTACTTCAGTTATTTTATTAAAGTGTGTGTGGATAAAGTTACTTTATGTTATAAAGTCAATTATTTTATAAAGTGACTTAGGTGACTATAGGACGAAATTGTGTTTTGTCCCACATTCCTTATTTCATTGTTGTTTCCCTCACTTCGAGGTTATAAAAGGAGGAGCTTGCATTAAGATTTACACAAGAATTTATGAATACAATACATTGGCACACTCTAGTTGTTTTAATGTGACTGGTTGGAACTTTGAGGACGAAATCCCTTGAGTTCGGTTCTTTCCGAGGAAGTTGAACATCACCCCAAACTCCTCTTTAGAAGATTAACTATAGTCAGGGCAGAAAATCGGCAAGTACTTAGTTCAGGCAGTTTGACAGTAAGTGCATTTGGTTCTATATGAAATGTTTATCTAAAATATTGAGATGGCAGTGATTAGTGGGTAGGCATATATTAGTTTAGTATCAAGAACATGTATAGTTCGTACCAACTGAATGTTTAAGTTTCCCTCTAGGTTCCTGGAGTCTGAGAACGGTAACCACAAACAAGAGCCATTCTCAGTGTTGATAGACTTCCCCACCCCGTATTCGCAAGGTTGCTCAAGGAAAGACGTCGCCAATCGTGATTCCTCTACGCATGAGTATTATAGTCTAATTGTGGTTTGAGCAGAGTATCCGAACTGTGACAAATGAACTAAGAGAAGACATGAACAACCACGGACAGTGATTTGGAAGGGTACTAGAGAGTTTCACGGGATTTATAATAGTTGCGGCATTGACTATTATCACCTCCATGAGTTGAGCTTGTGACTTTCCCCATCGTACGTGATGCTAGAAGAGGAAGTAGAGGTAGTCGGCCAATTGGACGGGTACCATGAAGTGTCTTCGGCTGAGTATTTGGAGTGTTCGTCAACCCTGACAATGACACTCTCCCTTGTGGCGGTCTGTCCATTTCACACCACCTTTGCATTATTCTTTTTACTGGATATCATTGACACAAAGAGTATTGTCATATTGTTTGCTGTGCAAAGTTTAAACTCCATGATATATGTCATAAAGCATGGACCTAACTATTTAGGTTTTAATTTCAATATAGTTCTGTGTGGTTGCGATTTCCTATTATAAATCCATTGCTATTATATCAATAAATAAATTGTATGAAGAGTATAAGATGTATAATGCTGAGGAACTCTGATTTTGTGTCAACTATTTGACAATATACCTTAAAGAACGGATTGGATTTATTGCTCAGAACTAGCAGAATTTACATACCATGGTAATAAAGTCTATTCAGGTTGTCTGAGAACTATTTGACAAAAATCCATCTCAGCTATACAGTCAACATTTTGATCATAAAATTTAAGTTCAGATTACTACAGTGGCATCAGAGCCACAAGACCTGCCATCTTGTGGGAAATAACAAAATTTTAAGGCAACATAAATTCAGTCACCTACAACTGGAACAAGTAGATTCTTCAGATCATATCGATTTTGAAGACAGTTTTACAATGGATGAGGAAATAACTTTTGGAACAGGTGAACAAGCTGATATTACTCAACAGGTTGATCATTTGGGATAGGTTGAACCAGAAAACAACGTTCAAATGGCACATAATGAAACTGAACAGGACAGAGAAGTTCGGGAAACATTGCAAGCTATCTAAGATGGACAGAACAACATTGCTAATGCACTTTAGCAATTAGCAGGTACTATGCAACAGTTGGTCCCGATCCATAGAAGAGCTCCAAGCCATCACAGTGGAGGTGGTAGTATAGTTGGATCTCCCCGAGTAGCTAGAGCTCCCACACATAACACTAACAGGCCCTTAATGCTAGTTTTTAAAGTAGAAGAAGAAGTTGTACCACTAATAGCTCCAAATTTGTTACCGGACAATGTTATGGCAACGTTTGATGAGTGGGATTCATTTCCAGATCCAATTAGAGAAAATCTGACCTTTGTTCAGTATTTAAATCAGAAAAGAGAAACTGATAGGCAGCAGCAGGATCGGAGACTGAGAGCACCTAACAAGGACCTAAAACATGCTATTAACAAACTAACTCTCCCCACCTTTGATGGCAGTGGTCAGACTTCCACTAGAGCTTGGATTCACAAGCTTGGTACCTATTTGACACTTAAGCCCATGGCTGAAGCGGAAGCCATTAAATTTGCAACTATGCACCTTGAGGGAGTTGCGTACACTTGGTGGCATCATGGGTTAGTCACCAAGGATCATGGCCTCATAACTTCATACGAGATTTTCAGCTCCAAGCTGATTACTCGCTTTGACAGGAAAGATATTGAAGTCTATTATAGGGATTTGGCTCAGTCATGTCAAAGTGGGTCTTTGGATAAGTTTATTGATGAGTTTCGGCGTATATTAGTTATGGTGCCAGATATGTCAGAGCAGCGCAAGGTGATGTTATTTACAGAGGGGTTACAAGACAGATTTAGGGGTTTGGTTAAGGTACTTAAACCGAACACCCTGGATGATGCGATTAAGATCGCCCATGATTTGGATTCACCTTCATCAATATTACAGCCTCCAAAGAAACCTTACAGAGGATCTACATTGAGCCAAGGAAACAAAAACCAGCAGAAACCAAATCCTCCCAGATTGGATTTTGAAACTCGTAATGAACTCGGGAGGAAGAAATTGTACTTCTCTTGCAGGGAACCTTGGACCCCCGATCACAGATGCCTTGGTAAAGGCAAGATTTACTATGTTAAGGTTCTTTCCGAGGATGAAGGGGAGCAACAAGAAGGTGAAGATGTTGAGAACAGCGAGGAAGAAGTTGAGGAGTAGCCCCTCAAAGATAAAAAGAAGAAAGCCATCACGGAATAGCCTCCGGTTATAGCCACTCTTTCTAGTGATCTAGCATGTCATCCTTTTAGAGTGAAGGGTGTGGTTAAGGGTCAGTGCATTGTTTGCCTCTTGGATACAAGAGCCTCTCATAATTTCATTAGCACACGGATGGTATCTAGGAGAGGTTTGCAAACAATTGACATATCCGAGTTTGAGGTGAAGGTAGCAGGCGGTGAGGTTTTGAGATGTACAGAGAAAGTAGCTAGTCTTCAAATTTAGTTTGACGATTATCTTTTGGAGACTAATTTCTATGTTGTTGATTTGGATGGTTTGGATGCCATTCTAGGTAGACAGTGGTTAAGGACTCTTCACAAGTACACTTTTGATCATGAGATCATGCAGTTGGAATTCTCATAGGGTGATCGGTTAGTAGTCCTAAAAGCCATACCAGATAGTGGACCCAGGTTGATAACAGCTCACAGGATGGAAGCTATTTTGAGGCACGATGAGATAGAATGGGCAACACAGTGTTTCATTTCATCCAAGGAGACTCAGGATACAAGACAACAGTACCATTGTGACATCCAGATGATCCTAGGAAAGCACAAGAGGGCGTTTAAGGATATACCTCTGGGAATTCCACTAGACAGAGGGTTTTAGCATATCATTGAGCTAGAGGAGGGGGCCAAACCCGTCATTACCACTCCTTATCGTCACCCTAGGCACTAGAAGGAAGAGATAGAGAAGACAATCAAGGAACTTCCAGATATGGGACATATCAAACCCAATTCTAGCCCCTTTGTCTCTTCAGTGGTGTTGGTTAAGAAGAAGGACGACACTCTTTGGATGTGTATAAACTACCGCGCCCTGAACAAGAGAACCATTAAAAACAAGTATCCGATTCTCCGCATTGATGAGTCACTGGATGAGCTTCATGGGGCCATTTATTTCTCGAAGATAAATCTTCGATCAGGATACCACCAGATACAAGTCCAAGAGGAGGATGTGCATAAGACAGCTTTTAAATGCCACTACGGACACTATGAGTTCTTAGTGATGCCATTTGGGCTCACTAATGCACCAGCCACTTTTCAGTCATATATGAACCATATTTTCAAAAAACAGCTAAGGAAGAGTGTGTTGGTTTTCTTTGATGACATATTAGTCTTTAGCAGGACTTGGGAAGAACATTTGCAACACTTGGATGAGGTCCTTGGTCTCATGGAGGAACATATTTTATCCGCAAAAGAGTCTAAGTGTGAATTTGGGTTAACCGAGATTCTCTATTTGGGTCATGTGATTGGTGCCGAGGGGGTTAAGGTGCATCAGGAGAAGATACAGGCAATCCTGGATTGGCCACCACTGAGAGATGTATCTAAGTTGCAGGGTTTCCTTGGTGTTTGTTCCTCTTATCGGTGGTTCACCAAAGGTTTTTCCCAAGTAGCAACACCCCTTACCGATTTGACACGAAAAGGGGCATTTAGTTGTACAAAAGATTCAGAGGTAACCTTTGATAAACTAAAACAGGTGATGAGTACATGTCTAGTGCTAGCACTTCCTGATTTTTCTAGACCCTTTGTTTTAGAGTGTGATGCTTCAAAAAGCGGAATAGGGGTAGTATTGATGCAGGATCGTCATCCCATTGCTTTTGAGAGCAGGAAACTTAGGGGCGGCGAATTATTATATTCCACTCATGATAAGGAGATGCTGGCCGTAATGCATGCCTTAGCCATATTTAGGCAATACTTGGTGGGAAGTAAATTTACAGTGAAGACCGATCATAATAGCTTACGCTACTTCCTGGAACAAAAGGAGTTGAATGAAAGACAACAGAAATGGGTCAGCAAGATCCAAGCTTACGATTTTGACATTGAGTATGTCGAGGGGAAAAATAATATAGTTGCTGATGCTCTTTCCCGAAGACCCCCAGTGCTAGAATGTAACACCATTTCCGAGATTTCAGCAGATTGGAGATCCCAATTGTTAGTAGAGTGTTCCAAAAATGCTCACGCATGTCAGATTATGGATGGTATATTTCAGGACGAGCGGTACAAGGTGATGAATGATGTTATATACTACAAAAATGGAATCTACCTAGTACCCAAATCTAAACTATAGGGGATATTATGCACACCATACACAATGCACCATTAGGAGGGCACCCTGATTTTTTCAAAACCTACAGGCAGATCAGGGAGAGATTCTCTTGGAAGAGGCTAAAGGATGATGTATTGCAGCATGTTAGAGAATGCCAGACTTGTCAACAAAACAAGTTTGAACAGGGCTTTCCTGCAGGTTTACTTCAGCCTCTCCCTATTCCAGCTCAGAGGTGGGAAAACATCTCCATGGATTTTATCACAGGGCTGCCTAGGGTCTAGGGCAGGGATTGCATCTTTGTGGTGGTGGACTGACTGACTAAGTTTGCAATTGTCGCGGATTTCTCAACCTCTCAGGTGGCTGAGTTGTTCTTCCGAGAGGTTTTCCATCTCCATGGATTACCCAAGACTATTGTGAGTGACAAGGACAATAGGTTTCTCAACACCTTTTGGTAGGAGATTTTTAGATTGATAGGTACATAGTTAACTCCCAGCACTAGCTATCACCCGCAGATGTATGGTCAGACTGAAATAGTGAATAAATGGGTGGAAGGGTACTTGAGGAATTACATTCCAGGTCAGCAGAGAGCATGGGTTAAGTGGTTGTATTTGGGAGAGTATTGCTACAACTCCACTTATCATATGTCTATTCGGATGACTCCCTTCCATGCCCTTTATAGTTACGAGCCCCTCTCCTTTATTGATTTAGTTGTATAGACAAAGCTCCTTGAAGAAAAGTGGGTCAAAGAAACTTAAGCCCAGATATTTCGGACCTTACTACATCACTAGGAGGGTGGGAGAGGTTGCTTATGAGTTGGATTTGCCAAGTGACAACCGAATCCACAACGTATTTCATGTCTCATGCCTCAAGGTCGTTGGCCAGCAGATTGTGCCTTCAGAGAGTTTGCCTCTACTTGATGAGGTGAGTAAACTTATTTTGGTGCCCGAAGAGGTGATTGAAACTAGGGAAAGGAGGCTGCGTATTAGGACTGTCAGGTAATATCTAGTTCCTTGGAAAGACTTACCATGTGAGGATGCCACCTAGGAGGGTGAGTCTATTCTATAGCACCTAGCATTGAGATTGCTTGAGGGCAAGCAATCCCAGGAAGGCAGAATTGTCATGTCCCCTTCTCCACACTAGTGTTTTGGCACCAAGTTAATCTATCTCCACATCCGGATAGATTAACGGCATTAGCTATCAGGATGCCTACCAGTCACATCAGAGATTTTATATTATGTACTTTAGTTATTTTATTAAAGTGTGTGTGGATAAAGTTACTTTATGTTATAAAGTCAATTATTTTATAAAGTGACATAGGTGACTATAGGACAAAATTGTGTTTTGTCCCACATTCCTTATTTCATTGTTGTTTCCCTCACTTCGAGGTTATAAAAGGAGGAGCTTGCATTAAGATTTACACACAAGAATTTATGAATACAATACATTGGCACACTCTAGTTGTTTTAATGTGACTGGTTGGAACTTTGAGGACGAAATCCCTCGAGTTCGGTTCTTTTCGAGGAAGTTGGACGTCACCCCAAACTCCTCTTTAGATGATTAACTACAGTCAAGGCAAAAAATTGGCAAGTACTCAATCTAGGCATTTGACAGTAAGTGCATTTGGTTCTATATGAAATGTTTATCTGAGATATTGAGATGATAGTGATTAGTGGGTAGGCATATATCAATTTAATATCAGGGACAAGTATAGTTCGTACCAACTGAATGTGTAAGTTTCCCTCCGAGGTCCTGGAGTCTGAGGACAGTAACCACAGACTAGAGCCATTGTTAGTGTTGATAGACTTCCCCACCCCGCATTTGCAAGGTTGCTCAAGGAAAGACGTCGCCAGTCGTGATTCCTCTACACATGAGTATTATAGTCTAATTGCGGTTTGAGCGAAGTATCCGAACTATGACAAGTGAACTAATAGAAGATGTGAACAACCGTGAACAGTGATTTGGAAGGGTACTAGAGAGTTTCACGGGATTTGTAATAGCTGTGGCATTGACTATTATCACCTCCATGGGTTGAGCTTGTGACCTTCCCCATCGTATGTGAGCTAGAAGAGGATACAGAGGCAGTCGGCTAGTTGGACGAGTACCATGAAGTGTGTTCGACTGAGTATTTGGAGCGTCCGTCAACCCTAGCAGTGACACTCTCCCTTATGACGGTCTGTCCATTTCACACCTCCTTTGCATTATTCTTTTTACTAGATATTACTAACACGGAGAGTACAACCATATTGTTTGTTGTGCAAAGTTTAAACTCCATGATATATGTCATAAAGCATGGACCTGACTATTTAGGTTTTAATTGCAATATAGTTCTGTCTGGTTGCGCTTTCCTATTATAAATCCATTGCTATTATATCAATAAATAAATTGTATGAAGAGTATAAGATGTATAATGCTGAGGAATTGTGATTTCATGTCAACTATTTGACAATATACCTTGAAGTAGAGATTGGATTTATTGTTCAGAACTAGCAGAATTTCCATACCATGGTAATAGAGTCTATTCAGGTTGTCTAAGAATTGTTTGAAAAAAATCCATCTCAGCTATACAGTCAGCATTCTGATCATAAAATTTTAGATCAGATTACAACAAAATAGCTCTCCATACTGGCGGCATAAGAAAAATATAATATCAAAATATGAAATACAGGCGTAAGTAATAATAACCCTTTAGGGTTGGGTCGATCACGCACATAAATGAAATTATAATAAAGTTATAAGTTATAAACTTATAAACTTATAAACAAAACAAAGTTCAAACGCCTGTTCTGGATTATTAAAACATTAAAAATAGTCAAATGTTTTTTGTCGCCCGCCCAAAGTCACTCCAGAGTTGTCGGCATTCTTCTCGAGCTCTTCCATCAACCACGACATTTGCTGTAAATTCTCCAAAATTCATCTAGGGTGCGAAATACAGTACCCGCAGGGAATTTAACAGGCAAATCATGAATTTGACATGAATGAGAACCGACTACAAATTTGGGCAAATCAAATGTCGACTTTCAGCTTTCTGGAGCGAATATGGTAACTTAGGATCATTTGCTCGATAAAACATAGCCTTTTTGACATCAATCCAATATCAAACAAGAATGATCCAGCTTGGAAGAAAGTATTATTTGTTCAAAATTTAAAATTCATACGAAGCAAGTCAGCAACTAATACTATCAAATATGTAGAGACTTCACTTATAAGTTTGTATAGGAATAACTAAGAAGCCATTACAAACATGAGCAAAATCATCTTTTATTGGCCATCATTAGTGATCAAGAGATTAACGTCCTCTTGCAGATCATAGCATTGATTCTTCAAAAGGGATTTATTTTAGCAAAACTAATTTAGTATACAAATTAAGAAACCTATACGTATATGCATTGACTCTTATGTGCACCATGCCAGTAACTTTCAAATCTAATGACGCAATGGGAGTCTGGCTAGAAAATACGGGGCATAAAAAGGTGGCCAAGAATCAAAATTTATAGGGGTTAGATTTGACTGCCCTATTTGCCTCATGAATATATTTGATGGACAAAGGTTCAAGTCCTGGCAAACTGCAACTACCACTAGGAAAGTGACGACGTCTCAAAAAATGCATGACGGTGTTGTCATGACCCCTCCTAAAGAGAATCCTATAATTATAACTGGATAAAATATAATAATAATAATTCTATTATCGCTCATTTGAAAAAAAGAAATAATATTGATAAAATATTTATGATCTATTTATTTAATCATTTGTATTATTCATAATAATAATAATATAAATTATTATCATTCATAATAATAATATCAAGATATAGGAATAAATCAATGTTATAATGACATTATAGAACAATAAGATAATAACATACCTAACTATTATCACATTTGATTATAGACACTATTAATAACTAATGAATATGAATTGATTGACTAATTTAAATAATAAATATATTAAGTATCTATTAATAAGTATAATGAAATAGTTAAATAGTCTAAAATATATTTAAATATTATATAGCGATATGTCTTATAAAACTGTCTCATAAATTATTCGAGTATCTCCATTGTATACAAATTTGTTATATAATAAAATAGCGTATTAAAAAAACCAATCTTCCCAAAGTCACGTCCTCTCACTCGCATTCTTTCCAAGCCTAGTGGTAGTATTTATAGAGAGGAAAAAGTGTAGAATAAGGAAGGAAAAACACGTCAGGAGATAATAGGAAGAAGTACGACACATTATAAGGAATATCAAACCTGGTGGATACTGCACAGTCAGCAGAAGATACACATTTATAAAGGTCTAATCCGCCAACCACCAAATCACATTGAAGGATAGGGGTCGAATGTGCAAAAGGGAGCATATTGAATATTCTGATTTACAGTAAAGCATAGAGCGTACAGGCCAAGGGATGAAGGAGAAAGAAGGCATCAGATTTTAGGGAGAGTATACAAAGGCGAAAACAATCTTAAGGAAGAGATTGTATTAATACTTCAAGGTCGATGTGCGGAAGCCAACCAAATCCATAACAGGCTGAGACACAGATAGAACGGGATCCACATTAAGTTTTGCAGCAACACTCGGCGAACGGAATAAAGGGAAAAGCCTATCGGACATTATTGATAGAAATCAATATGTATTAAAGCCCAATAATATACTTTGCCAGATCACAATAGTTTTAGGGGATCATCTAAAGAACATACAAGTTCGCTGATAAATGCATTGAATAAGGTCAGTGGTAAAAGCACTAAGGAAGTAAGCACCTCGCTCGCAGTCAGAGAACATACACGGAACATTTATTGGCCATCATTAGTGATCAAGAGATTAACGTCCTCTTGCAGATCATAGCACTGATTCTTCAAAAGGGATTTATTTAAGCAAAACTAATTTAGTATACAAAAAAAGAAACCTATACGTATATGCATTGACTCTTATGTGCACCATGCCAGTAACTTTCAAATCTAATGATGCAATGGGAGTCTGGCTAGAAAATACAAGGCATAAAAAGGTGGCCAAGAATCAAAATTTACAAGGGTTAGATCTGACTGCCCTATTTGCCTCATGAAATTATTTGATGGACAAAGGTTCAAGTCCTGGCAAACTGCACCTACCACCAGGAAAGTGACAACATCTCAAAAAATGCACGACGGTGTCATTACCGGCGACCAACTTTCTGGTGGCAAGTAGCTTCGTGGAAAAATATTGGCAGGCCATGCCCCAAATGAAAAAGCCTATCGGCTAATAAGAAACAACCCACGATATCAAAAATGCAACTGATTCTCAACATATTTATCTTGCAAACCCAAAAGGTTGCATCATTCAGATGTGAAAAGATATATCCCTTCCTTAATCACCTCTTTTCATAAACAATGATTAATTCCTTAGTCACACCTTTCCACCATTATTTGCTAATTGTTTTAACCACTACCTCATAATTATCCAAATTGTACTTGTACATCTTAGTTGCTGCCTTTATAATTATTGTTGGTAATCACATCACTCCAAGATTATATAAATCGGTCTACTATGCAAATTGCACCTTTCATAATTAATAATTATCTCTTGCCTAGTCGCTATCCATTAGTTGCTTTTCTTGTTAACTTAATCATCCTTGATCGATCCTTAATTGATCCTTCTTATGCAGCAATAATGTATTTTCTCCTTGCTTGATATGTGATCTCTCCAAAGAAACATTAAGTGATGCTTATGATATAAATCGATATGCTTGCTGATTGTAGATAAATTTGTTTAGCAAGTCAATGGTAAATGATGCTTGATTATTTCCTTTCTATTATTGGTGATAATAACTACTGGATGCTTATGATGTCGTCCTTTGTCTAACAGTGATACCAACAAGGATTGGTCTTTTTATGGTAAACCGGTGTTATATTAAACAAAGGAGACAAAAGCTACTTATAAGGATTTAAAAAGACGATGTTTCAAAGAAAAATATCGTGAACTAAAGATAGAAAATAGAAACTACCTAAGATAATTAAGGTGACCACTATAGAAACAATACATTATTTTAATACCCTCCCTTAACAGTCATTGTTCTAACTACTTGTTGATGTGTGTTTATGACTCACCAAAAGTGGAACAAAATATCAAGCTATATTATCCTCTCTTGATCAAAGTTTTGTGTATGCTAAGATTGTGAAAAGATCATATGGGTAACTCAAAGGTTCCTTTCATATCAGATCTTGATTGTGGATCGACTTGGTGGTAAATATGATTTGTTGTTAATCACAAGGAGCCTTACGTTTGTTTCACTTGAATTGATTTCAAATTACCAGATGGGAGCTATCAGAAGATTTTGCAATGAAGTACTTATGTTTGGGTTTTCAAAATATATGCAGAAAGCAAAGGGAATAGGGTTTAGGATTTCTAATCTATTTCTAAGGGTGATGAGAACTATTCACTTTGATGGACTGTTGAATAAGATTAGATTTATTTCAGATTCAAACCGCATATGTCTTTTAATTTTCAGAATATAATTCTTACTAATTTCTGGAACTTATTTGCAGGTTGTAATCAGAATAAGGATAATAGCATTCTTATCAAATGTAGAAATGATGCTTCAATCAATATTGAGAAATACTGATTATTTTTTCACAAGTCTGAAACTGATGTTTGATGCTTGATCTTCAAGAGGCAAAGACTAATTGATTTCAGTGTTCTTCATGGATCTGCAATATCTACCTATGGAAGAGGTATGTCCCATTAATAAACATATCTCCACAAAATGGAAGCATGTCCATTCATGGCATGCCCATTTGTTTGTGCCATTTCATTACAAATTAGACACCCGATCACTAATCAGGTTTATGTATTGATTATGCCTCTAACAACCAATTATCAGTACAGACAATGTAATCATGTTCAGTCTGATTGTAATATCTGCACAACAAATATCTGGTCTGAATGTAATCACCGATAATCATTGCTCGATCGGGATTATATATGGAACAAAACATGATAATAATCTGCAAGTAATAATCTCCAAATGCAGATCGGCAAAATACTGGGGACTTATGATGTTTTGATCATGTAGGTGGATGATAATCGATTTCCAAAGATTAGATCAAATGAAACAATTATGTATGTATGTATGTATCAGTATACAAATTGTATACTGATATATATACACTCATATATATCATAGAATCGATCATCATTCCTATGTCTGACCCAAGCTATCATTTGTTCAACAGTCCCTCTTAGCTAGGAAAGATAAAGTTTTTAAGTATAGATCACAAAAATAGGATCATCTATTGTGAGAAGAGATATCACCTTACTCATGTATCAAAAGATATGATATGCTCAAGACTATCAAGTCACATGACATTCTTCATAAAATATCCAAATTATGGTATGTGCATTAACATCAAGTCTTATAATGTCTTCCATAATAAATCATGGTATTCCACAGATACATTATCCACCATGATTATCTCATAAGGATCATAATGATCTTCAACTAATACCAAGTTCATGATATTTATCAAAATGTCCAAGAGATACTAACTATCATGACATGTCCAGGGATATCAAGTCACATGATATCCATCATGATAGTGAGACTAATCATTGTAAAGTCGTCACCTTACAATGTCAAATACAAGTGTTCATTATCGGAAAGATTGTTGCCTTTCAATAATGTACACAGGGGGGGCCCATAAAGTCATGGAGTTACACACATGACAATAAAAGATTTTACACAGAGTCACCACGAATTCTCTCATGTAGTCTTGTCATGGTATCACACTAACATCCACCATGAACCATATCTAAGTGTGGATCCATCATAACTACTCCCAAAGGGTAGAACAAGGATTTCATTTTAAGCTTCTCTCTCACAGAGAAGAATCCAATAAACTACATTTCAAGAAATCACTAATGCTAAGACTCCCTAATGTTTGTTCTTCAGTGATAATGTATTTTGTCTAGAAACCATCTCCATGTTCTAATCCTTATGAATCACTATGATCAAAGTCATCAAAGATCCACTTGGCAAATCTTCTAGCAATTCTTTGTTCGGATCACAACATTATACATAGAACTAGTTTCTCGTACACAAATGTACTTGTCTGATTTCATTATAACATTAGTGTATATAATAAACTATGGATTTATCCCCAGGCTCGGTGATACCAACATTTATGATAATGTGGCTTCTATCTGAAGCTCCAAGTACTCACATCAACCTCTTAACCTTCTCGTCCAAGGTTGCCTTAGACCTTTTCTGAATGTGATATCAACCTTTTGACCTCCTTGTCCAAGGTTTCCTTTGGTAGATTATCTGACTCCCTCTGAGTCTAATGTCCATTTTCAATTTCGTTTCATAACTTCAAGTATCGTGTTTTCTTTCCCTTGAGTGTAATTTCTTATGCTTCTTGATTTGTCCTGAAGACATTCCAAATAGTTAATAAAACTAAACTATCTTGAAGGGAAATGTTAATCATAGAAGCATACAAGATTTGTCATCCCAATGTTATAGCATGAGCTAATGAACATAATACAAGGGTATGAAATACTTACCTCTCATATTGGTACATCATAGAGCTAGTCCTATGCTGAGTCACAAGACTACAGCTATCTTCTTTTCTTTACTACCTTGTTATTTCCAAGCAAAGCACCAAGAATGTTACAACCATGTATTGTATATCTACTATCTTCTCCTTGATTGCTACAGTTTCCTGGTCACTAGAGAAGTCCTCTTGACATGATCTCTCTCTGAACCAATATAATCCTCGATGGTCAATTTAAGAAAATCCTCTAGTTGCTCCCTCTCTCATGGAAGCATATCTTGGTCCAAGGATGTAATTAGGTTTGATGGATGACCATCATTTTCTATTATTGCTTCAGAGAGTGTCTCTTAGCTAGGGATCATGATCAATGTCCAAAGTTTCATGTGGATTTGTAACCTCGGAGATTTTGTCCAAAAAAGCATCGTTTAGGTGCCAATTTTTTGATTCATCAACTTCCATAGATTATCCTACTACTGAAGCTACCTTGCATTTTGTTGTTGGCTTTGTGACGTTCTTGGGTCTTGCCAAAATTACTCATACGACCCACAAAAGCTAAATTGATGACATCATTAGCCTTATTATTCTTGGTATGCTTAGGCACTCAATTGTCTTAACTGATATAGCAGCAATTACAGCGATAAACACATCACCTGTCAAAAGTCCAATGACATGTTTTATATCTCTGAAAATTTCTCCAATGACGCATTGCTTGACCAGATTGTTCCTTCGTCATTAATAGCCCCTTTTTCCTTAGTACAATTTGCAATTTAGAAGTGCTAAATCCAAAAGTATATGGTACATACTGAACTTTGCCATGTTGTGATGAATATGCCGAGGTAGTTTCATTATCTATAACATCATATTTCAAAACCTCCAAATTCTGAGGGCAGATACTTCCCAATAACCCATGTAGTAACATACATTGACAGACTTCAAAGATTCACACAAAGGAACTGGTATGGTTACATCGCCACATTCTGTTATTCCACTACATTTACCACTGAGTCCCTTCAGTTTTCCACTATAGTTTCCAAGAGCATCTTAACAGCCTGTAACTTGACCTTCATAAGCTTTGTTGTATATGATTTTCTCGATGATGCTGCAAACACGAAGGTTTCAGATCATTTAATCTCCTCACATCAAGTGTTCTATACGTAGTCTCCATTTATCACTGTCTATTACCCTGCAATTATCAATTTCCAATCATGTTCCAAGAAATATTTGAATCCACTTGATAATATGTTTAGATGTTGTCAATTCTCAAGAAAATATATTATTAATCCCCTTCTATTGATAAATATAAAGTCTCAATTTAACGAGTCAAGTGCCTAGAACAGAACTTCTGTTCAAGCCCAACATGAAATATCCCCACGAGAGTCTCCAAACTTAATGGAAGATCAAGAGAAAATTTTCAGGAATTATTCTGATTTAGAAACATTAGCAACTCTATTTCTAGTATTCATGGCAATCTTTGTAGATCCTTTACTTGAAATAATTTCTTCCCCCAAAAGAATATGACTAGCGTGCATTTATTGACGTAGTGCAAGACAGGTGAAACCCCAAAGGAGATGTCCAAACCCCCAGCAAATTACCACACAACGGAAACACAACAACAAGCAACAATAATGCAAGATCTGATACCAAATCACAACTCTTTATTCATATAATAACTAATTGCATGCAATATGCCTGACTATAAGGCCTTCCGAGTTAGGGCCAAATACAAATAGTAATTACAATACCAGTTCTGCAAGATCCCACAAGACCCAATTACCACACACCAATTCCAGCTAGTCTAGATCTACAACTGGATAATAACACCAAGAATAATCCACACTTGTACCCTCAGGTCCACCAAGCAATCCTCTGGTTCCTAAGCTACAACCCTAGCTCTTTAAAATTCGCATCTACACTTCATCCCCTTTTCCAAGCTGGAATAATAATAACTGCCTAAAGACTCCACAAAACCCCTTAATTATACCCAACTAAGTCACAAGTCGGCCCAACTCATTACAAACTAAACTAAATCCCTTACATTAAATATAGGTCGAGCCACAAGTCAGCTACAACATTAAATTAAATACCCATACATAAATTAAATGTCAAAAGTCGGCTCACAGACAACTCGGCACCAACAAAACTAAGACCAAGCCGAGTGTTAGCAAAACCAAGCCGAACACCAGTAAATTTTCAAGCATTGTCGAGCTCTCAGACCATGCCAAGTTCTAGAGACCATGCCAAGCACCAGTATCTACCAAACTCCACAACTTAAGCCAAAATCCCTCCAAACATGTAGGATTGCGAGCAAGCCCAGGATGCTCCTGCATCAAACACCCCAGGTTCGGAAAGATGTTCTAGTAATTGGAAAAACATCTTCTAGGATTCAGCACATAAACCCCAAATTGGTTCTTCACAAACATATCCTTCAAGTCCTCAACTTGTACACTCTTTCCCTTGTTCTTCTGCTTCTTCATATCCATCTTCGGTGTGTTACAGGTCTGCCTTCCATGCTGATCTCCAACCTTCTCAAAATCTACCAACTCAACTCGGCTGCCAATACTCAAGTTCCTCCTACCGAACTCTTCATTCTATAAAGGAATCAGGGAAAACTTCCTGCCACATTTCTCAACAGTAAACACATTCTTGACATAATCATGCACAGCCCTGCAATCATACTGCCAAAGTCTACCAAGCAACACATGACAACTGTTCATGTCCACAATATCACACAACACTTGATCCTTATACTGCCCAATCTGGAAATCAACAAGGCACTGCTCCCTCACTTCCAAAGCATGTTTGACTTGTAACTAGCCAAACCTATAAGGATAAGGGTGTCTCACATTCTTCAAACCAAGTTTTTGAACCATCTCCTCAGCAACAAGGTTATCAATACTACCACTATCCACAATCAGTTTGTAGACTTTACCACTAGACTTGCAACAAGTCCTAAATAAACTAGTCCTCTGACGAGAATCCAATGTCTTCTCACCAACCAGTATTCGTCGAACCAGCAACCTCTCTCCTTGCTCAAGTTGACTGTCTTGAACTACAACCTTATTCACAACAGCAGCTGTCCTACCAATCGGACATTCAAAAGATCTATGCCCTTCCTTCCCACATTTGAAACAATTACCTCTAAATCCACCTCCACCTATTCTTCTTTTCTTATCAACAAGTTTTGGTTCACCTTCTACACTCGGTTTAGCTTGTCCCAAGCTATTCGAGTTCTCCTTCCCTCTAGCATTACCTTGACTTTTCCTCTTCAACTTATCTTCTGCCTTCAGAGCATATTGATAAGCATCCTCAACTGAAGAAATATTCAGCATACCAACCTCATCCTAAATATTGAATCTCAAACCATTAATGTATCAAGCTACCTTTTCCTTTGACAATTCTCTATGACTAGACCAAATAGTCAACTTGTAGAATTCCTCGGTATAATCTTTCACAGACATATCTTTCTGCTTTAGATTTTGCACTCTTAAACAACTCAAGTTCATAATCAGCAAGAATGAACTTAACCTTCAACTTAGTCATCATCAACCTCCATCTAGAGATCTTCATTTCACCTTCTTCTTTGTCTCTTTGCAATTCTTTCCACCAAAGAGCAGCATGTCCTTTCAACTTAGTTTTTTCTAACCTCACTCTGAGTGGATCCTCAATATCCTCAAGCTCAAAGTAGTCTTCCAATTCACCAATCCAATCAATCAAGTCTTCAGGAGTCAAAGTACCTGAGAAATTAGAAACTGTCATCTTATGCTTCAACTTCAGTTGAGATCCAGGTTTAGCAAACTGACCAGCCCTAGTTCCAATAGGTCTCTCCATACGATCAATTCTATCCTCACCACTAGATCCAACAACTTCAAAGTCTTTAGCAACATCCCCATAACTACCTTCAATACCCACATGCCTAGGTACACCACCTAAATCACTCACAATTTCAGCAATCATGTCACTCTTCATCAATGCAATCTCAAATCTGAACTCTGCTCTAATCTTCTATGGTCCAATCCTCTTGGAGGCATCTTCCAAAATTTTCGGAAACCCTAAGCAACAGATCCACCAATCTAGAAGATCAATAAGCCACAAGATCAACCTTCTCCAACCCAAGATCCTGATGCAAATTGCCTCAGCTTCGGCGATCTGCCTACACACTCAGGAACAACCTTTGCTCTGATTCCACCTAACGTAGTGCAAGGTAGGAGAATCCCCAAAGGAGAAGTCCAAACCCCAACAAATAACCACACAATGGAAACACATGAAGCAACAATAATGCAAGATCTAGTACCAAATCACAACTCTTTATTCATATAATAACTGATTAGATGCAATATGCCCGGCTATAAGGCCTTCAAGGTTAGGGCCAAATACAAACAGTAATTACAGTACCAATTATGCAATATCCCACAAGATCCAATCACCACACACCAATTTCAGCTAGTCCAGATCCACAACTGGATAAGAACACCAAGAAGAATCCACACTTGTACCCTTAAGTCCACCAAGCAATCCTCTGGTTCCTAAGCCGCAACCCTAGCTCTTCAAAATTTGCATCTACACTTCATCCCCTTCTCCAAGCTGGAATGATAACAATTGCCTAAAGACTCCACAAAACCTGTTAGTTATACCCAACTAAGCCACAAGTCGGCCCAGCTCATTACAAACTAAATTAGATCCCTTACATTATATATATGTCGAGCCACAAGTTGGCTACAACACTAAATTAAATACCCATACATAAATTAAATACCCAAAGTCGGCTCACAGACAACTCGACACCAACAGAAACTAAGACCAAGCCGAGTGTCAGCAAAACCAAGCCAAACACCAGTAAATTTCCAAGCATTGTCGAGCTCTTAGACCATGCCAAGTTCCAAAGACCATATCGAGCATCAATATCTACCAAACTCCACAACTTTAAGCCAAAATCCCTCCAAGCATGCAGGATTGCAAGCAAGCCCAGGATGCTCCTACATCATATATTAACATCTAGTGCTAAGGAAATTGCTTGTGCGAATCCCAATCTCCAAACCCAAAAGACTTACACTTTTGAATATTGATCTTAGTTCTCAACGGTTGTAATATCCCTTGTCAATTTGAACCTCAACTTGTTGGTTTGTAGGTCGAGGAAAATTGTCAAACACTTCCAATACGATCTCTATGCTTGTTGTTTTTGAGTTTTAGACTAATTATGCTTGCTTGAAATGATATCAAAGAGAATCTAAAAGCCTATAATTGATTACTACTATATCTATGAAAAGAACTAAATGCATATGCAATTCTCTTTTGACTTTTCAAATGCATATAGATGAATCTTAATGAAAAATGTGCACTTATAGCCAACTGGTATTTTGCCAAACACTTGGCATGTATACTATTATGTTAATCATGGAAGATATAAATATGCACATTACATCAAATATATAGACCTGCAACTTATCACTCCTTTAGTGAGATTTTTTCTAATTCAATGCTTCATAATATTCCAAGGCTCTTGGCTTTGCAACCCAAAGAAAAAGAGTAGAAATGACATTATAAATCTAATAAAATGTGCATCTACAGCTACTTATGACAGCCACCTTTATAATGCCAAATGACCAATTTAAATGATGCAAATTGATTGTAGAACCTGATATACAAATCGCCCAATAAAGGAGATGAAATTACAATCATAATCAAGTACTGTAGCACGTGTACTATTCACGTCACTATTCACGACACTCTAGCAGCCACCAATAAATATATTCTCCAATTTACACACAAATAGAACTCTAGAATAAACCTCTCCTGAATGCCAAATTCAGTGGATATTTCACCACCTCAAATGGTTGAAAAACTGAAGAATTGACGCTCTCCAATGGCTAACTGAAATCAGAAACCCTTAGTTTCTTCTCCCAAGTTTATATCAAATGCAATTGACAATAATCGGATGCCTAACAATGAAGCTCTCGCCTCTATTTATTCTTTTCCTTCATCCTTCTAGAAGGAAATAAAATATTATTTAATTGCACTTTCTAGAAGCTTCCCCCTTTCCAATACAATAATTAGTTGTGCCTCTAGAAAATGCACTCTTTAGAAGCTTCCCCCTTTCCAATACAATAATTAATTGTGCTTCTAGAAACTTAAATTAATTAAATATAAAGTCACCTTTAGATTTATTTATTTATTGACTTTAATTTAATTTATTTCTCCGTATTTCTCCACTTAGTCTTCAGAGAATGAAAAGCTAAGAACTCCATTGAGGGTCTAAAAGATGGGGAACATTACAGTCCACCCTCCCTAAAATTGCTTGTCCTCAAGCAATCTAGCAACACAATGAACTCCAACCTCCACCTGGATCCCAAATGAAGTGGTATGTGACATCCCTGTGGACACTAAACCAATTGCAAATCAGCATCATCAGGACCAACCACATGTCCTACAGCCTAGCGCCCAAAACTTGTACTGATGATGTAGAAGTCAAAATGTCACCAGAAGGCAACTCCGTAGAAGATCTATGAAAACTTCTTCCCTATATCCACCCACATAATGTCTTGGACTAGAATCTTGATCATCACCAACATGCATTGAAAAAGATGTAGCTACAGGTGAACTATATGCACTCATGCCAACTGTATCAACAATAGGTGTAGCCACATCAAAATATATGGACACAGGAACAACAATAACTGCTGTAACAGGAAACTAAACTGAATCTCCAGTTGATAAAAATTCATAATCATCAACATGTGCGCCATCATCAGAACACACATCAACAACTGCATGCATACTGCTAAACTCCTCATTGGATGGTTCAACTGACACAAAAGGGGTTGCTGATATGACAGTATCCTAGCATGCTCCTACTCCCACTATTGCTGCATCGCCATCAAATACATCATCCGGGTAACTCGTGCCAACAAATGCATTATTTGACTTAACTGGACATGAATTCTCATCACCTTCCACCTCAATTGTGCCCAACTCATGCAGTATCTCATAAGAAATGTCCCGCAAATATGAAACCGCAACTATGTCATCACATTTTGCTCTTTGAAAAAGTGATATAATGCTCTGCTCAAATCTTGGATTCGAAATTAGTTGATCTGTTTGTGATTTTGATTCACCTCATTCACTAGCACATCCAATTGTTTCACAATGCCCTGTATCTCAGAATCTTCAACCATTGGTGAAGATATATGCGCTCTGCGAGTATAATGAATACCAAACCTTCTGTCACCATCCATAACATTGAAAACCAAGTCCTCTAGCTGTTGGTCAAAAGAAAAGTGATGAGCACTCCTCACAGTGTAATGCCAATGAAAACTCCCAATCTTTGTCAAGTGCTCATCATCATCAAATTGGGAATCAAAAGATGGCTCCAATCTCTGACTCTGAACTATTGGTCGGGCAAGATCTTGGGCAACCTTCTCAGCAAACCTGACCACAAAATCCCTATTGGGAAGCACTGTAGCCAAGGTCTCTAGAATCTTCCTCACCAATCGTTGTATAGGATGAGAGCCCTAAATGAGAGTACCCTCAGATATACTGTATGAAACCTATTGAAAAATCCGAGCTCTCAAGCAAATACTCCATGAATGATTTTGTATAGTAGAAATTATATGTGGAAGCATCAATCTACTCCCCCACAATCCACAGTTGATCCCTCTGAAAATGTGACAATTGCAATTGTCCAATGCTACTAGCTGTATGAAAAGAAGAAATAGTTTCACTTCCAATTGAAGGAAGCAAATCACCATGAGAGTCTGTCTCCATTGATGCTCTCACCTCCTTTGTACATAGTACATCATATCCTGGACGAATGTGTTCGCCACATCATCACGTCCCTCATCCTCAACCGTAAAAGAAAACTCACCACCAACCACAATATATAACTGAACAGGGTCTAGGGTTGGTGCCGACTATACCCATTCTAACTCCACGATAGCCTCATCCAACTGTGGTTGTGACTCCTGAAGAGCCAACTAAGTATACTGAAGAGAGTCCACGGTCAGCTCAAGCTCCTAGATGAGCTCAACCACCTCGTCCTCTTTTCCTAACAACATCTCATAGCAGGTGTTACCCCACTCCAAAAGGTAATCCCTGTCAACAATTAATTGAGAGTAACTATGCTTCAAGATCCTAACAGCCTCTCGAAACGCATGAACCTCTGCTAGAGAAAGAGTACTATAACCATGCTCATCAAACATAGGAGCACCCCAAAAAAATGTAGCTAACATCTGATGGATAGCATCATAATGCTCAAGAGCTAAAGAAATGTTACTATCACTCACCTTCAGCTGACATGTCATATGATGCCTCTGTAATCCCTGACTCCTATGTAAGCTCTTTGTCTCACTAACTGCACTAAGATAGGAAACTAAATCAGAACTCTCCACCAAAAGATCACTCACATGGGTACTATCTTTCTCGCACAATTCAGCATCCGACATACAACTGCAATGTACCTCAACCAACTCCTCATCCAAAGAAATGGAAGGCCTTACCATATCAATCTCCTCACATGTCTTAGCTTCCACCTCAATAGTAAGATCCTATAAGCATTGATCCTAGGACTCATCCAAAACCTCCTTGGAGTCATCACCCTATATTTGACAAGGGGTGTCATACCCAGTACATCTCATAGTATCATCAAATGGATTATCAGATGTGTCCATACTATCTGCATTGACATCTCTTGACAAAGCCTCAACTGTGGACTCCTGACTCTGCACACGACTCAACACCAAACTGCGAATTAGTAACACTAGAGCATAAACCCACATCTATTGGCTCTGCTAAAACACCCACATCACCAACATCACAACTAGGTGACTCTATACATGCCTCGGTCCCACCTGAGGAATCAACTATCTCCTACACTAGAGCAACACCACGAGATCTCATATACAAATCTCCAATAATAATCTTACCCTCGAGAGGGTCAAAAGCATCAGTGGTAACAACTGCATCAACTGTCTCTACACTAACTGTAGCAACAACTCTGGGAGCTTGAACTTGTTAAAGCTCGGTGTCGCTATCCTCTGTTGCCACTGATACAACCACATGTTCTTGTGAAATAAGTCCATCGTCAACACTGTAGATAGGACTAGTAGGTACCGTACTACATATAGGTACATCTGCATTAGGGACTCCTGTCGAGGAAAACTCGAGCTTCCTTCCTTGCAATCTCGATGTCGGCCTTCTAAAGGGGGAAAGCATATACTTCGTTGCCCTCCAATTGTCTCTGGATCTGACAAGCTCTCCATCAATCTCTGTTGATGAAGCTTAAGACTCTCCATACTCTCCTGCAAAGCATTCATCTTTGCACTAACTTCATCATTACTCTACCGACTTCTCGAACTGTCAGTCCTCCTATGTCCGTTCATGGCTAAAAAATGGTAGAGTGCTGGTCACTCCAAATGCAACAGCAAATCTAACAATAATTAATATTTTCTTACCCCACAAGATGGCAAGAAACCAGCTCTGATACCACTATAATAACCGCAACCGGTTATAATTTCGTGAAACACCTGCTTCTCAAATTCAATTGTTTGACATTTTGTCAAACACTTTGCAAGCAAGTTCTGATACCACTGTAATATCCCTTGTCAATTTGAAGCTCAACTTGTTGGTTTGTAGGTCAAGAAAAATTGTCAAACACTTCCAATACGATCTCTATGCTTGTTGTTTCTAAGTTTCAGACTGATTATGCTTGCTTGAAATGATATCAAAGAGAATCTAAAAGCCTATAATTGATTACTACTATATCTATGAAAAGAACTAAATGCATATGCAATTCTCTTTTGGTTTTTCAAAAGTATATAAATGAATTCTAAATAAAAAATGTGCACTTACAACCAATTGGTATTTTCTCAAACACTTGGCATGTGTACTATTATGTCAATCATGGAAGATATAAATATGCGCATTACATCAAATATATAGACTTACAACTTATCATCCTTTAGTGAGATATTTTCTAATTCAATGCTTCATAATATTCTAAGACGCTTGGCTTTGCAACCCCAAAAAAATCTAAGTAGAAATGATATTATAAATCTGATAAAATGTGCATCTACAGCTACTTACGACAGCCACCTTTATAATGCCAAAAGACCAATTTAAATGATGCAAATTGATTGTAGAACCTGATATACAAATTGCCCAATGAAGATGAAATTGCAATCATAATCAAGCAAAGTATTGTAGTGGGGGTATTGTTCACGTCACTATTCACGACATTGTTCATGTCATTGTTCACAGCACTGTAGTAGCCACCAATAAATATATTCTCCAATTTAAGCACAAATAGAACTCTAGAATGAACCTCTCCTGAATGCAAAATTCAATGGATATTTCACCACCTCAAATGGTTGCAACACTGAAGAATTGACGCTCTCCAATGGCTAATTGAAATCAAAAACCCTTAGTTTCTTCTCCCAAGTTTATATCAAATGCAATTGACAATAATCGGATGCCTAACAATGAAGCTCTTGCCTCTATTTATTTTTTTTCTTCACCCTTCTAGAAGGAAATAAAATAATATTTAATTGCACTCTCTAGAAGCTTCCCCCTTTCCAATACAATAATTAGTTGTGCTTCTAGAAACTTAAATTAATTAACTAATAAGTCACCTTTAGATTTATTTATTTATTGACTTTAATTTATTTTATTTTTCCTTATTTCTCCACTTAGCCTTTGGAGAATAAAAAGCTAAGAACTCCATTGAGGGTCTAAAAGATGGGTAACATTACAATGGCTCTTCGGCTACAAACAACAATCGCACTTGTTGATTTATCAAGATTGCTGCAAAATGTATTAACATTGCCTCTTCAATATATGTTTTCCAAGAGCAGCAATCTCTCTCTTATATTGTAGAAAACACATGGAGAGACATGTCCTTCATGGGACACGTCTATTCATTATATATATATATATATATATGGTTTCATTTTCGTCTTTTAGTCTCATGGGTTTATCCAACTGAAGCTACCAAACATTAACACTCCCTCTTAGCTAGGCAAGATAAAAACATAAATATAACGCCATTGGTATCACTTCACCATTCCGGTGCACATATTCGAAATGACAAAATTTAAGGATATCTTTGATCAGAAGATATCCACCATTTTGATATCACATTTGATATCATGAGTATTGGCCTCTACAATATCAACATATGATATTCACCAAATTCTCTAAGTAATGGCCTGCAGAATATCAACACATGATATTCACTAAATAACTTTAAACAACTCATAGACTATCAAGTGAATGACATCTAACACTTGGTTGTCGATTTACAAGATATAATTTATCATGATCTATTTCAACATATACATTAAATGTATGTCATGATTTAAGTTATTGTAAGATAGTCACCTTCCAATAACTTTTGCAAATACAAGTGATAATCATCTAGAAGTCTTCACTTCCTCATGATGCACAGAGAGGGGTAGGCAATTTAAATCATACAATCACACACATGGACTTTTGAACTCCCTCTAAATATCAATCATTTGAGCTCATCATCCAAAGTTGCCTTTAAAGAAGTGTCAAACTCCCTCTGAATCAGATATCAATCTCCCTTTTCTTGTAAGAACATTCTACGAGGAAAAGATCAAGGCAAATAGTTCTTATAGTACGTATAGAAATGCAAATAAGAGAGCAACTAATATAATTGTAATGTCCCCTTCTGGCTAGCAGAAGAAATAAGGACTATTACTTGTGATCTTGAGTAGAGATTAGTTTTCCAAATGATACTATGGATCATGCTCCTTATGAATGCTTTAAATAGCTAGTTTGCTTCTCTTTTTATTATGATATATATATATATATATATGATTATGGGTGTTTGTATTGATAATGGTCAATATTATCTTTATATCCTTACAATACTCCAATTTATAGGAGTCACTTTGGAATGCAAATATATATATATATATATATATATATATATATCAACCCTCTTTTTCTGTGGAAGTAATCATTATGTAATGAACCTCTTGTGGTGTTGCCTTATAATTTGTTTCCTATGAAATGATGATTTGATATCGATAGGATTGTTCAAACACAAGGTATTATTATGCACATATATTCTTTATTGATGTAGTCTGTGATAGCAATAAGGGAAAGACAGATTCCACAGGTCTGCTACTGTAGATATTATAGCCAATAATACATTCCTTTTATGTTAGACGATCAATGGTGTCTAGCTTCAATATAACATTTCAGATTAAATGTCTATGCTTATGATGGCTATGCTGAGGCAGTCAGTAATAATATATATTGACGGTCTGGACTACTGCAATTGTTAAGTGGTATATGTCCACTAAAATCCTCTAATTGTTTCTCTTGTTTGCATATATTGAGCTTGTTTTGTATGTTGTTCTAGGCAGAGGAATCTGTAAAGACTAAAATAGTAATGTGTATATGAGCTAGGAAGCTCTGAATCTTTTATTCTCCATCAATTTGTATAGCAGTGATGTTGTGATTTAACTGCCTGTGAAACAGAGATATTCCTAAATGTATATGCAATGCACACATCTGCTACCAATCACTGCTTATTTCCCTTGTCGGTTTTTCTCTCTCACCATAATAATCTCCAATCCTTATTTATATTGAATGAACAGCAATGTGGGGTTCTGACTGCAACTGTGATAGCTGTTTGATGTCTACAGGGTTTTGATAAGTCTTTACATGCTTCTAACAGAATTCATTGACTATGAATTCTAATTTTATAACAGATGGGATCTCTGTTGATTATTCCCTGTGAATGTGCACGATGATGAATCAAAATCTCCATTGTCCGTATTCCTTTCCTTGAGGTTTTCTTAATATGCTCTTCCAGGATTGACATCTTTTATATCTTTATTCTCCGCTAACATTTGGAAATTATATCTGCATTCGATGTTGTATTTGTCCATATTGTTTCTATCACTGGGTATATGCTATTGCCGTTGTCCTCTCCTAGAATATGCGTTGCTGTCTTTGTAAGATGATTAACTTCTGTCCTTAATCTAGATTGGATTTTGTCTTCATTAGTAGGCAAGGCGTAAACTTTGCTATAGTTCCCCTGGGATGGATAATCCTCTTTTGTAATCAGTCTCCTTATATATTGTTTTCTTCATCAGTCATGACCCTTCTTTTAGCTACTAATATATTTTGTTTAATATAATGACAATACTTTATAAAGATCTTTAATAACATTGAGATTAATATTATCATATAAAATATATAGTATTTATAATTTATTGATTATTATTTAATATTATTATTTATTATTTGTTTATATGAGTAATATATATTTTTATATTATTAATATATCATATCTTTTTATTTTTATAATATCGATAATTCATTCACTATTTTATTTTGTTCTTTACTATATAAATAATTGATATTAAATTATTATGCATATTTAATTTATTATTAATAATATATTATTTATTTATTATCTATACTTATTTATTTATATTGCATATTTGTCAAATTTGATCTCTAGATCAGGGACATGACAATAATACATAAAAATAGTTTTGCATAATAATAGAAGGAACCCCTAATGTCAATAATAATTCAATTATAATCATACATTAAAGTTAATTCTTTTCTTTGCCAATAGTAGCATGTTGTGATGGTTAAGTTGTTGTGTTGTTATCCTTGCCATCAAGGTTCAAATCTCATGGGGATGAGGTCCCCCGTTTGTGGCCTCACTGGTTCATAGCTCCAGGTCAAAGTGTTTACCTATGAACCAAGTCAAAGCGTTTCCCCTCTTTAAAAAGAAAAAGTTAATTCTTTTCTTTGACAATTATAGAAATGATATTAGAAAATATTTCTCATTAATTATTTTTGTCAATATTAATTATTAATTATATTATTCTTAATCTAGGCTTTTTAAACAAATTGGCAAGCAGCAATGGCAACAGCGATGGCGACCATGGCATGAGAAAGCAGTTTGGACATAGTGTTGAGTGGGGCGGGGAGAGGGGGGAGCTCGGAGAACTAATGGCAGCTTCCAAGTGCCATGAAGGAATCCCTTCTATCAATCTAGGATAAGGCCTTTTACTGCAGCTTGTAATGAGGCATGGAGAAAACCTACGGGTTGGGTTTCAAGTGAGCACTGAAAGCAAAGATGGGGGGCGTTTGACCCTAGGTCTAGATTACCAGGTAGGGCGAGCAAAAATGCCCCAAATGCGAGTGTTTCAGCAGGGTCGTGGTTTGGTGAGTATGGAAGGGAAGGAAAACACAGCAAGGATGGTAGATTACATAGCCGTTACTATTATCTGGTGCCCAATGACTTCAAATTTCAATATATAGAATAGAAAGTTTGGAGAAAGGAGTCTATTACATCCAAATCTTTTACCTAATTTAAAATATTGCCGTTGAGGTTCACATGAAGTCAGTTGATAGTTTAATTCATTGTAATCTTGCGAAATGGTAAGATGGTTAGTCGTTATAATTTCAAGTGAAGATAACATGCTAGTTGATTATTTATCATGAATTCATGGAATTGAAAAGGCAGCTAGCCATTATGATTATTTATATTTTGTTATGATAATATGATTTAATTGCGGAGAATTTCCTTGCATGAAACATGTCTAAGGGGTGGAAGCATTGTCAAAAAAGAATTAGGCATAGGAGCATCACCATCACTAGGCAGATGGGTTAAGGACCTAGCGACTTGAAACAAGTTACATCTGTGTGACTCGCATGAGCTATTTAAATAAATAATTTGAGAAACATAAATAATTGAGTTAAAATATTAAATTTACCTCAAGAGATTTTTAATTAATCTTTATCATATTATTATAATAAATATACAAATAAAATGGCACCAATAAATGATGCCACCCTATTTATTTACTTACATGCACATATACATACATACATACATACATATATATAATAACATTTGAAAATCTTAATCTTTCCAATTCTTCTTTCCAACTTTCTTTTTTATTTATTTATTCTTTCCTCTCTTTCCATAATCGATTTAATACTTGGAATCCGAAGGTTTTTTAAATCCTTAGCCGATGGAAGTCAAGAAGCCATGGCTAGTCTTTTTAATAGAAGCCGTGATGGAAGTCGGACACGACTATTCCCATTTTCTTACCATATTTTCTACCACTGTTCCCAAATTATTTTTGCAATAAGCCGAGTTCCAAAGTTCACAGTAATTTTCATACATCCGCCAACACCCTGAGATTTCCCAATTAAACCCTAGTCAGTTTGTGGGTTGCAATTAGGCCGAGCAAGACTTCCGGCTGGACTCCCGAGTTCAGAGGGTGCCAGACATAAGCCAAATTGCTGCAAACTTTATACATATCAGGTCATGAAGTATTCCCTTCGATTTATTCTTTCCTTTGTTTAAATGTAAGTTCCACTACTGTCGGCTAAGTATATAAGTCCGTTTATTTCTTAAGACAGTGATCATCATAAGTAGCATGCTGACAGTCTCCTGCGATTTATATAGAATTTCCCTTTTATTTTCTTTATTTCTCTTTGTATCTTGAACCAACATTAAAGAAGTTGAGTGGTGACTTTGATTTAGGAGTCTCATAACGTGTAAGAACCATCATGAATAATAATGACATCATTAACAAAGTTTTATGCTATCACAAACCCTGAGAAGATATTAAGAGCAGTATGCTCATCCAATGCACCTAGGAATCATCGGCAATAAAGCCACAATGGTGAAGAGGTGAAAAAGGGGCAATGAGCTCATAAATTCTACTGCACCTAGGATTCACCGACTGATAGCCATGAAATGGTGAAGAGGTGGAATGACTCTGCAAGAACACAAAAGAGAAATTTGATATGATTAAATTAATTAATTCTGCAATCTTTGAAGAATCTCTTTTTCATATCACAAATTGTGATAAGCTAGAACATATATGTTATTCATGAATTTGTTGAGAATCAAAAGACAGAGCCGATTGCTTTGAGATCCGAGCACCTAGGATTCACTAGTTGTATAGCCATGGAAAAGGGTGAAAATGTGAGATGGAGTCTACAATGACTTAGAAAATAAAAGTCAAATATGATACATTAAATATAGAATAATATTATTTAGTAGCTCATGCATGATCCTGTTATTGTAACTCCTGTTATCAAGTCGAATGGTGTGTTTAAATACCAAGATGCTCAGTAGATGACAGATGTTTCAAGTCCAATTTCGAGTAGGGAGGGCCTTTCTCGGTAGAGAATGTGTGGGGAATAAGTTAAGGTTCAAAGTTGGGTGGTTAAGCCCCTAACAATGTTTCACCTTTCCCCAAGTTGTCAGATGTACAACAGACAGATAAGCTATACATTCAATTGGTTACCAGAAACAGGGATTTTACTTTTATGATGTATATGCAAGACTAAGGTAAGATTAATTGAGTATTATCATCATTACAATTATTTTACATTTAGTTGCGAGAGAAAGATCTATCTGATGGATTCTTATATCAATCTTTCATTTATATGAATAATAACTAGGAGCATATCTTCTAATCTTGAGTTATTGCCATAGTTAAGCAATTGAAAGGAAAGGAATGATACAGTGATATCTGGAGCCCTAAATGATACAGTGTTATCTAAAGCCTTAATTGATTCAGTGGTATCTAAAGCCCTAAATGATACAGTGGTATCGAAAACCCTAATTGATTCAATGCTATCTAAAGCCCTAATTGATACAATGATATCTGGTGCCCTAAATGATCCAATGGTAATTAAAGCCCTAAGTGATACAATGGTATTTGAAGCCCTAAATGATCCACTGGTAATCGATGCTCTAATTGATACAGTGGTTTATGATGCCCTAATTTTATATAGTGGTATTTAATAGTAATCGTCATTTGATTTTGATATAGCAGTATTGGATGGTAGTTGTTATTTGATATTATTAAAGTGGACTAACCTGGGTGGTTGTAGAAGCATCCCTACAATGATTCTGATTTCGAATTCCATGGTATGTGGATTTTAATTTCTATAGTAATTCATTGATGGTGTTTTAAGTTCTTAATTAAGACATTTTGTGTAACTGGTTTTAACTGTCAATCTTTCTTATGAACAAAACTAATTTAACTATCTTCCTATGAAAATGAAGTAATATCTGTAATTCTTTGATATGTTAGTTATTAGTTAACACACGGAAAAAGTGGTTGTTACAAAGTCGGAAAACTTAACCTAGCGAGAAGAGAGAAAGGATATAGTAAAGGTAGGTATCGAGTCAGGCTTCAAAGATATCCAGAGAGGCACTACTTTAGTTATAAACAATCATGCATGATTAGATTTAGTTAGTAGATTTAGAAATTAAGCATTTTTTATGAAATGGTTAGGACCATGGCCGGCTGTAACAAAACTACAGGCATGGATGGAACGAAACTGGGGCCAGAATTTGACCATGAAATTGCTTTTAAATGAGTTTTTGATGATTATATGTCCCTCAAAACAAGTAAAGGATGATATCTTAAAAGGAGGGCCTTACATGATTGATGGGAGAGGAGTGTAAATCTGTGATTGGCATCTAAATTTTAACCCTGATTTGGAAGAGGTCAAGGAAGTAATGGTTTGGATAAACCTATAAAATTATACCATGGGAGTTTAAGGATGAACAAACTCTTAGGAAAGTAGGAAATTGCTTTGGGTCTTACCACGGTTGGAAGGAAATGGTAGACTCAAACCACTTTTATCAGTACACAAGGATACTGGGTAAAATGTAGGATTGATATATGATTCCAAATTTCGTAATGTTGAGCACAGATTTAGGGGAACGGAAGCTAAAACTGGAAAAAGATTTAAGTTTAAATATTCTTAGCCAGAAAGGAAAAGGCCTGGATGAGAACCTATGTGTTGACATTGTTAAGGGCATTGAGGAACAAAATGCAATTATACCTTCTTGGTCGATTTCTTATGAAGAAGAAATGATTTCAAACAGGAATTTTTTGGAGTAGGTAGGAGAGGAAGGAATTGGCACAAGTGAAAGCTCACAGCAGGATGGGTTGGAGATAGTTAATCCCCAAGGATCAACACAATTGGTAAAGGAAGCACCTTTTAGTCTGGGTAGAATGGAAGGATTCAAAGCAAGGGCAACAGATGGAACTCTTGAATACTTTAAGGTGTTTGGTTGTGTTTGATACGGTGGAGGAAGTGTATCAAGATCCCCCAAGCCTCGAGGGTATACAAGAGTCAAATTATTAGTCTCATGAGGAGAATAAAGATCAGGATGAGTATGGAATGGAGGATCAAGTACATATAGAACAAAATAGAACCATCTCTCAAACATCCTCAGCTATTCAGAAACCAAATTGTAAGGAGAAGAAGAAGAGAGGACCTAAGTCAACTAAAGTTAAACTAGCTATACCTGGCGATTCAGCAGACCAGTCCAAATTGCTGAAATCAGGAAGAGGCTATACCTCTTCCCGAAACAAATGAAGACCCTTTCGTGGAATGTTAGGGGCTGCAATGCCCCTGACAAAAGGCATTTGATCAAAAGAGGTCTTGATCAAACCCAGCCAAACTTGATTTTTCTTTAGGAGACAAGATTGAGTGGGGAAAGTCTACAATCCTTTGCTAAAAAGTTTAGAATGTGGGGGAGTCTTTTTGTGGAGGTTGAGGGAGCCTTAGGAGGCTTGTGCATCTTATGGAAGGAGGCCTTTGTAAGTGTGCAGTTGATAGATTCAAATACTAACTGGCAGATGGTAAAAGTGCACTCTTTGCGGCTCAAACTAGGTTTCTTTGTTTTCAATGTGTGTGGACCTTGTAAGCGAGAGCAAAAAGCTCAAGTATGGTCAACTCTAGCTAACAAGTTTAAAATTGAAAATAACAATCTGTTCATTTCAGGTGGTGACTTTAATGCTATTTTATCACCCATGGAAAAATTAGGAGGAAAGGGCAGCCTTAGTCTTAGTCATTTGGAATTTGCAGATTTTGTATCTATAAATGGTTTGCTGGATGTGGACTTAAATAATGGTAAATTCACTTGAACTAACCGTAGTAAAGGATTTACAAATATAGCTAAAAGAATTGATAGATTTATACTTGAAGGGGCATGGAATGAGTCCAATTGGCTATGTCACGCAGAGGTGATGCCTTTAAGTGGCTTAGATCATTTTCCTATTTGTCTTAATGTTTGGAATGATTCATCTCCGGAGAGGGCACCCTTTAGGTTTGAGAAAATGTAGCTTAGGGAAGAGGGTTTTGTAGATTTAATATAAAACTGGTGGAGTAATGCACCAGTAATATAAGGGAATTTACCTTTCATATTTTTCAAGAAACTTTAGTTCCTAAAAAGGTTAATTGAAAATATGGGATAGAGTGGTCTTTAAAAATATTTTTGAGAAGCGAACTTTAGAGTCAGAGCTGGCAGATGTCAATGAGACTATTATGAAAGGGGGAATGGATGAATCCCTTTATAATCTTGACGCAAGCTTGTTAAAGAAGTACAATGAGGTTTTGCAAAGAGAGGAATCCTTTTGGAGACAAAAATCTCATGAGCTTTGGTTACGAGAGGGTGACAGAAACACAGAGTTTTTTCATAGTTTAGTCAAAGGGAGAAGAGCAATCAACAAGATTTTCATCATCAAGGATCGACAAGGCAGGTTGCTGGAGAAGTCAGAGGAAATTAATAAGGAAGCTATAGGCTTCTTCTCTGATATTTTTGCTAAAGATTGTAAGGATCAGTATGAGATTGAGGGTTTGCTGGAAGATATTCCTAGACTTGAAGTAAGGATCAAAAATGGCATGTTAATGAAACCAATTTCGTTGAAGGAGGTTAAAAAGGTTGTTTATAGTATGGGAAGTGACAAATCCCTAGGGCCGGATGGGTTCCCAACATTATTTTATCAAAAAACATGGGAGGCGATTAGAAAGGACCTCTGGGAGGTGGTGGAGGAATCTTGGAGGGGGGGTTTTGTGTTCAAAGACTTCAATAACACTTTCTTATCTTTGATTCCAAAGAAAGGTGCAAAACAATCCTTTGAGGATTTTAGACCAATTGCCCTCTGTAATACAATATACAAAGTTATTGCCAAAGTCATAGCAAATAGACCGAAACGTGTACTACCTACAATTATCTCAGGGGAACAAAGTGGGTTTGCCCCTGGAATGTCAATCTATGAAGGGATTATTGTAGTACATGAAGCCATTCACTCTCTTAAATTGGCTAAAGAAAAGGGCATGATGATCAAACTGGACATCAAGAAAGCTTATGATAATGTAAATAGAACATTTCTACTTCACGTTCTTCACAGGTTTGGTTTTGATCCCAAATGGTGCAATTGAATTTGGAGTTGTATCTCTACTCCAAGGCTCTCGATTTTGATCAATGGCAGTCAACAAGGTTTCTTTGAGACTAATACTAGTCTCCGAAAAGAGGATCCTCTTTCGCCTTTTCTTTTTATTATCATGGCTGAAGCCTTGGGGAGCTCTATTAATAAGACAAAGCTAGATAGGGTGTAGAAAGGCCTAACTATAGCCAAAGGATTGGAACTTATTACACATTTGCAATTTGTGGATGATACCTTTTCGATGGGGGAGGCTACTGTTCTGGAAGCAATGATTATTAAATTAGTTTTGGAAGAGTATAGTGATGCGTCAGGATAGTTCATCAACTAGACAAAATCAAAGCTCTTTTTCTTCAATACCCCTATTCCAACTCAAGAGCATATTAGTAGATTATTGGGTATGAAGTAGGATGCCCTACCGAATAAATATCTCGGGATTCCTCTTTGCAATGGTGCTAAGAGAGCTAATCTATGGAGAGCCCTGATAGATGCATGTATTAAAAGACTAGATAGCTGGAAAGGGAGATGGTTAACTTATGCTGGTAGAATCTTACTGTTCCAAACAATTATCTCAGCTATTCCAATCTTTGAAATGAGTTGTCTTAAGATTCCCTTAAAAGTGCTTATATGTTGAACAAAGAATGAGGAAGTTTGTGTGGAATGGGGCTTAGGAGGAGGAGAAGATTCCACTAATAGAATGGGATAAGATATGTAGTCCAAAGAAACAAGGGGGGTGGGGCTCAAGAATTGGCATTTGGTAAACAAAGCACTCCGAGCTAAAATGGTGTGGGAGATGTTTAGCAACCCTTCTCAACTATGGGTGCGGATTCTATAGGCCAAATATCTAGACTCTAGGGAGGCGTCAAGGATTTTGACATTGAGAAACCCACCAAAAGGCTCTGTTGTCTGCAATTTTATTCTAGAATGCAGACAGGTTATTACAAATTATCTTTCATGGCAGATAGGGAACGGTAATTTGGCTTCCTTTTGGGATGATTCCTGGAATGGGGCACCTGCTCTAGCTGAATCGGAAGAGGTTGTAGGTCTCAAAGACATTTTTGTCAGAGCATGGGGGAGTAAAGTAGTAGATTATATGGAAAAAAAAGAATCAAATGTAGGATCTTTCTCGAGATGGAAAGATTGGGTAGGGTTGGGACTTAATGCAAATCAGAGCAGAGTAATGCAGAATATTTGTAGGGAGAGGAGTGTGTTTCTTAGAGAGAAAGAGGACATGATAATTTGGTGTGCAGCAAAAAGCAGTCTTATTCACTAAAAGTGGGATATCAGATGATAAGTGGAGAAGAATCGGTAGATGGATGGCCTTCAAAATTGTGTTGGGATAAGGACTGTTTGCAGAAGGCGTGGACATTTGCTTGGTTAGCAGGCCAACCCGTTGCATTTTATGTGAGAAGGGGGAGGAAGATTCAAACCATCTACTAGTCCAATGCGAATTTGTAGAAAAGTGTTGGCAAAACCTAAAACTACATCTAAATTGATTGTGTCCCCTGCCAAATAAGATATGGTCTTTGTTTTAAGGATGGCCAAGGGATGCTAAAAAATCTATCTTTTCAAAAATATGGGTAATAAGTCCTTCTATTGTAATTTGGGAGGTGTGGAAGGAATGAAATAGGAGGATTTTCCAAGATAAGGTGGAATCTGTAGATAGTGTTTGGGATCGAATCCATTAAGCAATAGGGGCAACCTTACAAGTTATTACTTCTCAAGGGTAGAGTAACAAACTATTTCCTTCTTAGGGTAGGATGATTCAAAGATATTGGCCAAAGGTAAGAATCAATTGGGCTTCAAATGGAAACAGGAAAGTGGACAAGAAATTAAGAAGGGAGAATGTCGTATGGGAACCGTCGGATACAGACTGGGTGAAATTCAATTTCAACAGAGCTTCAAAAGGGAACCCAGGAGTCTCAGGTGCAAGGGTAATTGCCAGAATGATCAATGGAGAAGTATTAGCTATAGCGGCAAAAAAGACTGTTAGACGGGACTAACAATGTCATGGAAGCATAGGTAGCTCTTCTTGCTGTGCAACTAGCGGTGAAGCTAAAGGTGCAAAATATTCATCTAGAAGGGGATTTGGAAATTCTAGTTAACATGCTCAAAAGTAGAAGATTGCATGGTTGGTTTTTACAAAGCCAAATAGAAGAGATCAATATAATGTTAGAAAGCTTTACCAACTTTAACATTAGCCATCCTTATAGAGAGGCGAACCAGGAAGCGGACAAGTTAGCTAATTATGCAATATCGCTATCTACAATAGGAGATGTAATGATGAATCAAATTTTTATGGGATATAGCGAAGGATAATGGTGAAAGATTTAAGGAAATCTTTTAAAGAGGTGGGAGATGTGTCGACAGAGGGCAATCATGAATTTATTAAATGAAGTAAAGCATAGTACAAGAGGTGGCTTCCGACAGCAAAATTATTCGTAGAGCGTTAATGCAAAATGGTTGATGAAGCGTGTAAAGGTCAAGTGAAGAGCAAGCAAATGAGAAGGCATTTATAAATATGCAAGGAAAGGAATAACGTATTGTTCTGAGGTGAAACAACATAAAGGATGAAGCGACTTTCTCAATAGATTCCGAAAGGCAAATGAAGGCTTTCAAAGGGCCAGTTGGGTGGGAAAGAATGAAAGGATTATTGAAAATCAAGACTGAGGAAATGATCTCAGCAGCTTTAGGAGTGATAGGGGATCAATTTCAAGAGAGACCAATTAAAAGGAAGTCAAACCTAGATGTGATCTCCATTTTCATAGCATGGGGTCTGGAATTGAACAAGAGCACATAGAAGGTGGAGACTGTACAAAGGGTTCTGTTTGCGAACGACATGTTGGATGTGGTTAGGCTCAATAATGGAATGGTTGATTCTCGGAATAGGACGAAGTATAAATGAATGCTTTGCGAAAAAGGATGATGCTCATCGCTATGGCTATGTGCCCTTCTTGAGGTGGAAGGCGGTGGTGGATAAACCTACAATGTACCAAAAAGCCGAGGAGGCATGGCTAAGGGTAGTGTGTGAGTTGGGACGAGTAGAACGTGCAAAGAGAGAAGCCAGTTTAGGGCCATGGAGTGATGTCCCGTGACGTCAGAGGAGCGGTGCAAGGTCATGGTCTGGATCAAGAGAGAATGAGACAGGTAGCTAGGTAAATGAAGACAGAACATTTTTGAGGGGCTATAGATTGGTGAAGCAACATGCAAGATAAGATAAGATAAGATAATGATATTAATGTCCAACAAGAGACCAACAAAAAGGTCTAAGGGATTGAAAGATACAACAGGGAAGAAGAGCAACCCAGCAGGAGCACCAAACGGTGTTCAAAAAAGAGCGAACAAGAATGTAAAGAAAGAAAACAAGCAACACAAAAAGAGGACTAGAAATCCTTTCTCAGTAAAAAGAAATCCTTCACAGAAGGAAAAGGCCTAGAGTGACCAAAAGTTCGGGCCCGTCTCTGAATATAACTAGAAGTCGGGTGCTTCTATCGGGTGAGTCCGCGACGAGGTCTAACTGATCTGGTATGTCCGGAGTCGGGTGTAGCAAGCGGCCGCATCATGCCCCTAGAGGGTGACATGGGCTGGAAAAAGGTAGTGATAAGCTGATCCAAGGCCTAACTCTAAGGAAACAAAAGCTGTAAAGGGTGGTAGCGGAGCTATGAAGTCTCCCAGATGTAGAGTGCTAGACACCATTGGTCAGGGTAGCTAAAGAAGTCTAAAAGAGATCTGCAGTCTCTGAATAAACAATGGAACCTGCTTCTGATCTCATAGTATATAGGGCATCTGAAAATGAAGTGGATCTCAATCTCTATCTCTGACAAAGTGCAAAGGCAGCAAATCCAATCGTCTCTAGCCAAATAGTGGTCTGTCTAGCACCGAAGTCGATGTGAACCGAATCAAAAAGACCCCAAGGAGATGCAAAGGGCGTGACTCCAGCATTAACTCAAGTAGAAAGGACGTGCAATAATCCCATCACGGATCTGTAAGAAGTGCTCTAAATAAAAGGCCATCCGTGGACGTAAACCCCCATGAGGGTTAGTTCAGGTCGTGCTAATGTACTGTCTACAAATGTCAAGCCTAACATGTTCATTCAGCTCCTACTGTGAGGGGAGGAGGTGGGTAGGAGCATCCAATGAGAACTAGTAAGGTCGGAGACGATCTATGTCAATCTCGACCAAGCTCAATAGGATAGTAGCCTAGGAATACCAACAGCGAGCTCTAGTCGTCAAGTTGGAGCCGGCAATATCAACAGAGGAGCAGTATGCGAGATAGGAGTACTTGTGGCAACCACTAGCTGAGTCCGAGAAGCCCCTGAGGCAATGGAGGAACCAAATCAAATCGAAGATGGCACTGAGCCTAAAAGGGTGAGTACCAAACTCGGTCAAGATAATACTATGAGTGTATCGGTGACATCTAATAATCCGACAGAGGAGAAGGGTCTGGACTCTCTTGACCGAAGCCCAATCTGAATCAAGAAGAGAAGATCCCCAAACTATAGAGCCATACAGAACGATTGATCTGACCAAAGAGTCTAATAGAGATAACTTGGATTCAGTTAACTGAAAATGGTGTTTGAAACAATGTCTCTCCAGAAGAGCAAGGGAGCCCAAACCCTTGGTCACCTTGGGTAGGTGGGTGGGTCTCATGCTAAAGCGGGGACCAGAGAACTTAACCCCGAGGTAAGTGTATGAGGAGACAATCTCAATCGCCTGACCTTGAAAACTGAATTGGAGATGTGAGATCTTCCGACAGTTGAAGACCATCACCGAAGTCTTGCTCAAATTCACAAGCTGACGCTGATCGCAGAAAGAGGCCAAAGCATCAATACGCTTCTGTAGTCCCTCTGGCAAGGAGGCTAAAAGAGCCACATCATCAACAAAGAGGAGAATGGAGATTAGGACCTGGTGTAAATAGCAACCATCCTCGGGAAGCAAAGCCTCACGAAAGGTCTCAAGCTCATTAATGTAAATGTCAAACGTGGGAGAGAGAGGGCAGCCCTGCTTCACCCCAATGATGTTGTGAATCGGATCGAAGAAACCATTAGGAGTCCTAAATCTGCCAACCACCATCTAATAAAGTTTCATAATCGTTGTCAGGAGTATATCTGAAATACAAATGTCTCTCAGCCTCTGGAAAAGGGGCCCCCCGGGAAACAGAGTCAAAAGCCTTATGAAAGTCTACGTAGACTTTCGTGGCACGATGTCGAGCTTCCTCGATGATAGCCTGTAGTGTCAATATGTGATCCATAGTCTGGTAGTTAGTACGGAACCCAACCTACCCTCTAGCCTGACAATGTCTCCTATCATGCTCTCCGGAGAGAATAGAGTTCAGGACTGTGGCATATAGATCAAGTAAATCACATGTCTCAAACATGAACCAAGGAATCCAGTAGAAACCACTCTATTGAAGAGCACCGGAAGAAAGGAACACAAAATCGAGGTACCAAGCTTGAAAAGCTCTGCCTGAAATCCTTCCTTATTGGCAGCTCTATTGCATCTCATGAGTTTGATGGCCTCATGAACGGTGGACAAAGTGAAGAGGTGGCAATGGGGGGGAGAGGGAGGGTGGATGGGCAACTGGCAAGAGATTTTTTGGTTTTTGGAAACAGATAAAGCAGAAAAGCAGCGAAAGGAGGAAGCAATGAATAGCAAACCAATAGAGCTTGATTTTGTAAATGTAGTATGGCTCATGGTATATTTAAAAATGATTAAAGGTTTAGTATATGGACTTTAAACTTGTAAGCTAGTTTATTGTAGATGTGAAGCATGTAAAAGATTTTATGCAAGTATGGTAGATTAGTAAGGTAGGAAGGCAGAAAGGAAAGGAATGTTGTTTTTTGGTTTCAGATGTAATGCTTTTATTTTATATTAATACAAAAACCTATTACCAATCAAAAAAAATTATATTATTCTTAATCAATAATGTGTATGAATTTTTCTTCCATACCTTGTGGTAGATCCTCATATTCTTCACCACGTATACAACAACCTTTTATATGTACCTTTATAATCATGTAACTTATAGCGGGTCACCCTTATTCAATGTGGCATGCAAACCATATGTCATAGGGATTCTATTATCTCCAACCGTTCTGTTCCTCCTTTTGACTGTCTGCAAGAATCCTTTGTCTATTATCTGCTATGTCGCATTTTTGCCTCATCCATTTCATCAGTCACATTATATATAAATTTGACAATTAATCTGTAGCTCGTGACATGCAAAGCACCTTGTTTTACGTTCTAAACTCCCTATGATTTTCTTGAAGCCCGATGCAAATGA
Organism: Cupressus sempervirens; assembly: GCA_028749045.1. Lineage (NCBI taxonomy): Eukaryota > Viridiplantae > Streptophyta > Pinopsida > Cupressales > Cupressaceae > Cupressus > Cupressus sempervirens. The sequence continues at coordinate 701,204,584 of CM053783.1, read as the reverse complement.
GAGATCTCTTAATAATGTTTGCTTTTATCTTCTTACAAAGTGGTCGTGTAGGCATATTAACCCTGATAACTACTAAGGTATTTCTACATTATTTGCTTATAAATATGCTTCAAGATATATAAATCTCCCTTACAATTGTTATCTTTGTTATTCTAATCAAGACGTTATAAACTTTGAATATTATGGAAGTGACTTTACTTCTCACGATCATAATTCCTCATTTGTTGTTAGCACTTATTATTATTGGTTGCCAATGTCATTTTCTTCTCTGCATCCTTACATATCTCGCTGCCTTATGTTTATCACTTTTGCCAGTCTATCCCATGTATAATAATAATTTTTAATTTACTACCCTTTATCACAGGGCTTGCTTTTCATTGTTTTGAATCCACGTCATTTGCTTGTTTTGTTTGATTGGGCACACAATGCAATCTTCCTCATATGTCCTTCCTAACCTGCATGGTATTGGAATCAGTTTATAGTGTGTTGATGTATGTTGCAAGGCAACACAGTATGTTCATCGTTTCCAAGTCAAGGTGTGACTTTTATAATTGTGTCTCCCGCTACATGTGCTTATTGGTAGTGGTAAACATGGGTCGAGCCCATTCTCGGTCTTTTCCATTTTATTTATCTATCCTTTATCGAGTGTTATAAATAATATTGGGTGCTTAACCAGATGCTTTCTCTCCTTTTATCTTCTTTGTTGTTGTCGCCTTTCTTACAACAACTTTCATTGGTGAATATTATTTGGAAATCACGTGACAAATATGTACCTACCAATTCTGAGGAAATTGAACTCTCTACAAGTTTGAAGCTCCCAATTTGTGCAATATTTTAAGCAACAAATCATATAATATGTAAAAGCAGCAGAGGCTACCACTCAATCCACATTCAATGTTTCCTCATTGTTAATCACACTTTCCTTTCTATTCCATTCTATTCATTTGCAGCACTGCTCCGATACCATGTTGATTTATCAGAATTGCTGCAAATTTTTTCACATTGCCTCTTCGGTATATGTTTTCCAAGGGCAACGAGCTCTCTCTTATATTGTGAAAAACACATGGAGAGACATGTGACATGTCTATTCATTTTTACTATATATATATATATATATATATATATATATATATCACCTATTATATATATCTTCAGTTTAGTCTCATGGGTTTATCCAACTGAAGCTACCAAACATTCACAACACCAGGTATATTGAGGTGTGACTTGTTACTCCTGTGATTCAAATCTTATAACAACGCATTCCATTAACGGTGTTTGTGACAAAAGTACAAATTCACATCATAGTGGCAATATACATCTTTGACATCCACATCGACTCCCACCTTTCTCCTGCATACTTTTGTCCTATCGATAGCCATTGACAACGATGATGTAAAATCCTTAGGTGCTACCATTGATAGAATCATATAAATATCAACGCATTGCTCATTTGCAGATTACATCATTAGTATACACTATTCCACTATCTGCAATCAAGTGCAATTGGAATGACAATGATCATCGATACATATGAAGATATGATTGGAGGCTTGCGATTCATCACATATCTATCCAAGCTACAACTCTATCTGAATATCATCAGTCATTGCTACTTGGAGACAGTATGTATCACAGCCTTACACTAAACGCCATCAATCAAATCAATTGATTCTTGCAATTTGCATGGCCATATAAACACCAGTATTCAGAGATTCATAGTTCAAGCAATGACAAGACACAATAATCATCAAGCCAATCTTTATTTATTCAAAGCATACTACACAACATCACATACAATTCACTGTCCATCTGATCACATTCTTCATCAATAGTGAATCCCTACATATATTCAGATTATGGATCCATGGGTAGTGCCGTAGTTCATACTATGATCAGATACCAACATCATCATAATAGAGATTGGCAATAATCTTGTGACGTCACAGTTATCCATTGAACATATTTCTTGCGATGTCTTATCGCACAAATTTTCTCTCTGTATCTGTTTGTATTAATTGTTGTTGTATACCATCAATTTCACAAGAAAGCACAGATGCTTCGTCTTCTTCCTACTAGTATACATTCATGATTGATGATTATTGTTTTGATTTTCATATTTGTTTTCTTGGACAATATATATAGACTTCAAACACGATTTTATATTTGCAGCAACACATTTTCTTGAGAGTTTCTAAAGTACTGTAAATGGGTCTATTTCGGCAACATTTGAAGCCATTGTATTCCACGAGACTGACACGTCTTTGAGGGAGTCCGCCAAATGTTTTATGTTCCTATCTAGAATTCCAAATTCTGCATGCAATGTCTACAAAAACACCAACTCTCCGATATAGCTGCTTCTCAATATTCAATGCATCTGCAGATTGCTGCTGCATTTTTCAGATGCCCATGAATTTCTCAGATCATCTTTCGATCATGAGCCTGCAAATATTTTATGTTCCTGTCTAGAATTCCAAATTCTGCATGCAATGTCTACAAGAACACCAACTCTCCGATATAGCTGATTCTCAATATTCAATGCATCTGCAGATTGCTGCTGCATTTTTCAGATGCCCATCAATTTCTCAGATCATCTTTCGACCATGTTTGTTGCTTCTTTTGCTTCAGCAAGAATCTCTCATTTTTGGACTTCTATCTTATTCACCTCCAGAGATCACACTTGTCATTGAGAAGAATGTAATTTGACTTTGAAAGCAAATTTTTATTCAAGTTTTAATCTGCACTCTCAAATCTAATCAGATTTTCCTTAACAAGGCTCTGATACCATGTTAGATATGATTAGATTTACTTCAGATTCGAACTGTATGTCTTTTAACTTTCAGAATATAATTCTTACTAATTTTTGTATCTTATTTGCAGGTTGTAATCAGAATATGGATAACCGTAATTATCAAATGTAAACATGATCCTTTAATCAAAATTGTGAAATACTGATTATTATTTCACAAGTCTGAAACTGATGCTTGATGCTTGATCTCCAAGAGGCAAACACTAATTGATTTCAGTGTTCCTCTTTGAAGATCGGATCTGCAATATATGTCTATGGAAGAGGTATGTCCCATGAGCGAACATGTCTCCAACAAAGTGGAGGCATGTCTGCTCATGGCATGCGCATTCGTTTGTGCCATTTCATTACAAATTATACACCTGATCACTAATTGGGTTTATGCATAGATTATGCCTCTAACAACCAATGATCAGTAAAGACAACAATCAAGTTCGGTCCAATTGTAATCTCTGCACAAACAAATATCTGATCTGAACGTAATCACCGATAATCATTGCTCAATCGGGATTATATATGAAACAAGGAATGATAATAATCTGCATGTAATAATCTCCAAATACAGATCAAATGATGATAATTTGCATGGATGATAATTGATTTCCAAAAATTGATCAAATGATGATATGATTATAAACAAAAATGAGTGTATGTATATATATCAGTATACACAGTGTATACTGACACAGACACACACACACGTGTATATCATAGAATTGATCATCACTGGGTGTGTGTGTATATATATATATCATAGAATCGATCATCATTCCTATATCTCACTGAAGCTATCATTTGTTTAACATGGACAACTCCAAAACAACCAAGTTCCGCTTTGCCAAGATAAACTACAACTATGCAAAAATCAGTGCAATATTCAAGGGGTTATGCAAATGATTTATCATACCACAACAAACACCATCAAAACGAACAATGCAAGTTGAGTGATTGAAGTTGAGCATACGTAGAAATGGGTTCAGGCTAACTTTGCACAATGACTTACAATCAGTAAACCATCAAAAGTATGAACCAAGGAATTCATCCAAACACCATCACATTCTCCATTGATATCAAAACACTTTATCTAACAACCTAATCTAAATGAGGTAAGTATGAAACCAAGCAAGCGCCAAGACACATCAAATAATCACCATACTTCAATCATAATTCTATTGTCTCAATAGCTTTTAGCAACAATCTCAAAATTCTACTGCTTACAAATGAGAAATGAGTTTTTTATATAGGTCTCTGATTATAATGAATGGTCTAGACTATGCCACATCAACCCTAATTAATAGTTAGGGCAAGACGAAAGAATCTACAATTAATGCATGGGTCCACACAGACAAATAAAGAGAAACCACTTCTTTAGTGGGGAAATAATGTCCACTGTGCATTTTCATTCAGCAAGAGAGTGAAGCAACATGAATGTGCGCTAGGAATTTAATGCTTTGTCTTCCTTGAATAGGTTATTCTTGATTCCCTTCCTTCAATGCAATAAACTTTGACTCGGGAATCTTTGACTAGTTGGTGGAGATGACTAGGCAACATGTCAACATGCTTGGTGTCATGTAGGCTCAGGGCTTTTTCTAACTGCGTTATTTTGTAACCTACATCCAACTTCAAAAGCTCCTTTTGAAACTATCTTTGCTTGAACATTTTCATCCTTCCATGTACTTGCTTGGCAATTTATGGATTGGAATCCTTCATTGATGATTATGTCAATCTAGAGTTTCTACACAAAGAACTTCCCTTGGCCATGCTCTTGGATTTTTGGACTGAACTTTGATCTTTTAAAGTCCTAAACCCTAAATGCCTTGAACTGGATCACTTGAAACTTGGACATCTTCAAAACAACAACCGGAGTTCTAGAACTTGAATATCGTCCTTGATAATGCAAGACTAAAATTCTTCCTCCTGCAAAATGAAATAATTGACATAAGAATCACATAAAAATTGTTTCATATTTTCTCTCTCTAAAACTTTCTCCCTCTTCAAACAAAATCCTCTCCAACATTCTCATGCCTCTTTCTCTAATTCTTCAAACTCTTCGCAAATTCATCTCTCTAGAAAGAAATTTTCTCTCTCCAAAACTATCTCTTTTCTAAATTCCGCACCTTGTTGCTCTCATGCTTTAAATTCATTGTCACACTTTTTCTTTTATTTTCCAAGAATTCCCCTTTTGTTGTTTATCTTCATCAACATTTCTCAACCCATGGGTGCACACTTGAAGAGAGTGAAATTTGAGATCTCGAAAGAGAATTTTCATACTTAGCCAAATTTTATCTGTTCTTTGCCATTTCTTCCATGGAGGAGAAATTTTCCAGCACTTTGCCATTTTTTCTTCCATGAAGGAGAAATCTTCCAACACTTGGACATTTTCCATTTTTAAAGGAGAAATTTTCCAACAACCATTATTTCATCGATGAAGGAGAAATTTTCCAACACTTAGCCATTTTTTCTTCCATGAAGGAGATGTTTTTTCAACACTTTGTTAATTTCCATAAAGATTCACTACAAATGTAATGGCATTGCCTGTTTGGTATGTGTTTTCCAATGGCAACGATATCACTCTTATTTATATTAAGGAAGAGACATGGAGAGACATGTCTCCTCACGAGACATATCTATCCATTATTATTTAACTAATATAATAACAAACGATTATTCAACTATATAATATCTCATATTTATTTATTTATTTATTTATTTATTTATATATATGTATATGTATATGTATACACTTTAGTCTATAGTTTATCCAACTGAAGCTACCAACATCAACACTCGCTCTTAGCTAGGGAGGATAAACACATAACAATATATTACCTCAATGTAATATAAAGATATTAGGAGTAATGGCCTCCTGAATGTTGAGTTGCAAGATATTCACCATGCACTGTGAGAAGTGGCCTCCTGAATGTCAACTCATTTGATAATCACCAAGTACTCTGTGTAATGGCCTCCTGAACATCAATTTACATATTCACCATGTACTCAAAATATTCCTAAGGTATGTGCACGCGCATTCTCATAATGCTTAATATATGAACATCCACCATGCAAAGTATAATCTATCATGATCTGCATAGACATCGTAAGATATCCATCATAATAGAAAATTAAGTTATTGTAAGATCGTCACCTTTCAATAACTTCTACAAATACAAGAGATAATCATTTGGAAGTCATCACTTCCTCATGATCTACACAAGGGGCAGGCCCATTAAAACCATGTAGTCACACACATGGACTTTTAGACCCCCTCTAAATTATCAAACTTCGGAGCTTCTCATCCAATGTTGCCTCTTTTGAAGTGTCAAGCTCCCACTAAATCTAATATTAGTCATCCATTTCCCACAAGACCATTCTCAAAGAGAAAGGAAAGATCAAGGCAAATAGCTCTTCTATAATACATATAGAATTCTACGTAAGAGGTTGACAACAAAAGTAATAACAACAATATTGAAGACATAAAAATACTTGTCTCATTATTTTTATTACTTTCCATACAACTTATCATTATCTCCTTATACTAATATATGTTTCCACAGTCTAATTAAATACTTAATATATATCTATTCATATATTAGTAATTTAAGGAAGTTAAATAATATATATATAAAAGCTTAAAATAATACACATTATTTTAATACTATAATTTAAAATCCTAAGATATACCTATCATTAATGGGAACACATATTTAATCTAATATATGTTTGGCGTTTTCCTTTAGGATTAATTAATTTGAAAAAGACAAGCAATTTGGGTAAGGTCAATGTGCTTTACTAGGTGGTTGGCAAGTCCCCTATTCTTGTCCATCGTATGGGTTTCCTTTAATAATTGTTACTTCATTCGCGCTATCCATATTTAATTTTTTCGTTAACAATTGTGTTCTGTATTAGGTTGTACCTTGTTATTTTCTTCTTTTACTAATATTTGCTTGTTGCATTGGCAGGTGGGCCCTCTCGTTCACTTTTGTCTTATAAGCAGCTTTATTATTGACTGCGTACATTCTCCAATTGGTCCCAATGGTCTTATTGCACATAAGTGAAAGCCAAAGGTTTATTGTTTGTCATTATTTTTTACGACACACCTATTAATTTCATCTCAACATTTGACTCAGCCAACTTAATTCCTTCTTGTATTCCTATTATTGGTATTTGAGAGCACTGAGGACAGCTCTTGCACATAGTATCTATTGACCACGTAAGCGTACGTATATTTTAGGTGGGCTCATAATTGAGTTAATCACTAATATCCTCATTCCCCATCTTTATATAGAAACAATAGTCTCTGCTAATTATGAAATTAACTGCATAGTTGACATTGAATTTCTTTATATATCAAATATAATTATCGATTAATATATATTTCTTGGTGCTATTGATGGGGAAAAAGATTATCATCCCTATCTACAATGTGTGACTTTAATTGTCTGAATTCACATGTAATTAAACAACCAGGTGTGAGTGCTATGACAAAGGCTTCACAGTATCAACATTGTTTTCTCCTTATCATTGATAACACGTATGGCAGTGAAGATAAGCCTCTAATTTGTCTCTGTGATTATTGCTGCCAACAAAGTCACAAACTATGTAATACTAAACTATGTAATCTTTTTCCTCTCTATGTTCGTCTAATCGTGTCGTATATTTTATCTGGTCAAAAAGTTACAATTCTGAATGAAAACACAAGACAAGAAAATGCTTGATTATCTATCCTTTGTATATTACATTTGCAGTCTAGTTTTAATACCATGTTAATTTTCATGGAGATTTGTTGTAAATGTAATGACATTGCCTATTTGGTATATGTTTTCCAATAGCAGCGATATCGCTCTTATTTATATTAAGGAAGAGACATGGAGAGGCATGTCTCCTTATGGGACAAATCTATCCATTATTATTTAATTAATTTAATAACAAATGATTGTTGAATTATATAATATCTCATATCTATATATATATATATATTTCTACGCTTAAGTCTCATAGTTTATCCAACTAAAGCTACCAAACATCAACACACTTTCCTCACTTTGTGCCCTAAAGTAGTTTCAGTCCTTTGGCAGACTTTTCTAGTTTTGAAGGTTTTTCCTTCATTCCATAGAATTTGTGCTCGCAAACGGTTTTGGGCTTAAGGCAAACTTCTCTTGCTTTGACAAATTTTCCCTCATTCTATAGAATCCATGCTCAAGCAAGTTTGGGCTTGAGGCATACTTTTCTTGTTTTGAAGGAATTTTCTTCATTCCATGGTATTTGTGTTTGGGCGCAATTTTGAGCTTTAGGTGGAATTTTCTTGTTTTGAAGGATTTTCCTTTATTTCACAGAATCCGTGCTCAACATAGTTTTGGGCCATAGGTAGACTTTTCTTGTTTTAAAGGATTTACCTTCATTTCATGGAATTCATGCATAGGCGTGGTTTTGGACTTTAGGCAAACTTTTCTTCTTTTGGAGGATTTTCTTCATTCGATAGAATCTGTGTTGAACACAATTTTGGGCTTTTGGCAGGCTTTTCTTTAATTCATGGAAATTACTTCACTTGCAATATCATCTCTTTTCATTTTCTCTATTTTTTTAAAGACGTTCTTCAAACTCAACCATTTCTCTAGTGTGTTGCATGCCTTTCCACTTTTAAATTTTTCAAGGGTGTTTCCAAACTTAACCATATTCTATTTAACTGCCTCAATTTCTAATTCTTTTGGGTATAGAATACGATACCCTTTTATCTCTTTCTCAATCATTGCTACTTTTGGCCAAAATAGAATTTCAAAAAATAGTAAGTTGTTTCAAAGTCAGAAAAAAAGGTCAATCTAGGAGGTGGTGAAATTTACAAAAAGTAGACAAGCTAAATATTGTTTGTTTCAAAGTCGAAATAAGGCCAATCTAGGAGGCAATGAAACTTATGTATGTCAAGACGTTCAAAATTTCACTAACATCTTTTCTAAAAGATCAATTTTCATTCATACTTGACCTAATTCACAATCAAACACACAATTTCCATTCCAAGCGTAAGGTCAACATCACTTTTCTCACAATTTACAAACTCAAACTCGGACTAGGAGAGTACTTGAGAAAAAATTGACAAAAACTTGGCAAAAACTTAGCAACTTAGAAAGAACAAAAAAATAAAATATGTTATAGAAAAAACTCAATTACAAATGTACCAAATTAAAAATTGACATCACGAAAGAGAAAATGCATGGTTTTATAGCAAAAACAGTATATGAAAAACACATTTAGACTAGCGTTTTACTTGCATTGACAATCTTACCCTTAGTTTTTCATGTCTATAAAATCACAAGAGTTAAACTTGTGAGTACTTGCCTCGCAAAAAATATAGAAAGTACTTAGCAACTCAGCGAGTACTCAAAGAGTTTTCAGGTCATAGATGCATAGAGAAGATTGACCCCTTCTTGTCAGACCACTCTGCAAAATGGATATGTTGTTGAGACTCTCCCTCACTCTGCAAAACTTCTGCTAATGACCTGATAACCAAGAATTTTCCAACCTGTTGTTGGTAAACAAAGGTATTACTCCTTGTAGCTAGAGACACCAAGATGAAACTAAAATCACGATTTTGAGGAAAATTGCTAAACCGTTTTGTAGATGAGCACTATGCCCCCAATCAAATTGCAAGATACCACGATTGCCAAGAACTTAAATAGATAACACAACTCAAAATAGATAGCAAGAAGCCACATTTTTAATGAAATTTTTTGACAAAACTCTCCAATTATTTTTTTGGAAAAAATCGAAATACACAAGATCCAAGACACGACCATAATACAAAACATCATTTTTGAGGAAAAATGGTAAAACCTTTTTTGCAAAACAAGATTTCAAGCAAAAGTTTACGCAAAATCCATAATGATTTTTTATAGACAATTTATAAAATCCTCACATAATTTTTGAAGGAACAAAATATGAAAAATCCACTCAGATTTTTTTAACGCAAAAAAAAAAATTAAAAAATCCTAACCCAACAAAAAAAAAATGAACACGATGTCACAAAATAACCATGGTTAGCAAAATGTAGGGCACAAACAAGTTGCATCTTGAAAAAGAGTGTTCGCAGTTAATCAGAGTTGGCTTAGTACGGTGAAACCGTGACACTCTAGCAAAGTGGAAACCCAAAACAAATTGTTGTTTTAAAACCCTAGCCGATATTCAACTCCTATCACGAGCAAGAATGATGCCAAAAATGCATGCTTCAAATCCTATTTGTGTGTTGTCTACCCATAAAAAACAACACAAATGCCTTGAAAACTGGGGGGAAATTGTGGTATCGCAAACAAGCACACACTCACATGTGAAAACTCTAGAAAATCATGAATCTTAGAGTAATGAGCACGAGGTATGTGAAAAAATTTGGTTGTGCAAGAATAAAAATAATCTTGCCAAACGAAATATGCGGCTACTACAAAGACAACACAATGTTGCATACCACTTCAAATTTCAAAACCGAAAAATTGCTATTTTTCAAATCACAAATTTTCACTAAGAAAGCCTTGAAATTCCCACATTCTTTTTCTTTTTAAATCAAAAACTTTTGGAAAAGGATCCAAGTAAAAGGGCTACAAAGTTTTATTAAAGAAATCGACAAATTTTATAGAAGCCCAACAATCCACTCGAATACCATATTATGGTGATTAATGTTATATTAAACAAGTGAGATGAAAGCTCCTTACAGACATTTACAAAGACAATGTTTCTAAAAGAAACAATCCTAAATTAAAGACAAAAATAGAAACTACCTAAGAAGACTGAGATGAACATTAAAAAAATATTACATTGTTTCAATAGGTCTTCATCTATGATCAATGCTATGATATGTTCTTCGTCATGCTTCCTCCATATTGTTTGAACAAGTTTCTTGCTAACTTCATTATATCATCATTGTAAGATGGATGTTGTAATGATGCTACTGATATGAATAGCCCTTTCTGCGACAAATGCATTATGACATGACACCCATATTAGGCACCATACTTCTTAACCATTGACTTGATGATGATCAATAAAAGATGTCATCTTATGAACGAATGATTATGGATCTACTATTCATCATATTGATTGATAGTATAACCATGACTCTTATGTTGATATGGTGGTCATTCAAAAGATAGTCATACTTGATAACATGTGAGCTCGATGGTGCTTGATGGATATAACTAACATTTGTCATCCTTGATCTTGACTCGTCTCAATATTGCATTTTCTGATGCTAGATAGGAAATTGTCTTACTCATAAGACTTCATGATTTTCCCTAATAAGGTCTTATTGCTATTGATTTCGTTGAAAGAATGTTCAAACTACCAATTTGAACTTCTAATTGCTACAACATTTGTCAACTTCTATGTACTAAATATCTTGAGGTGTTCAAGCTCCACCACCCACGTACGTCTTTCATTGCTACTTTATTATTAGGTTAAAAATGGGGGCATCACAGACTTGGTTTACCAATACAATGCCAAGTCATTGATCACAATAAAAAACCAAGGGCAATACCCCATAACAACAAACCAGCTATTTCATATCTAACAGAAAGTCCATGACTCACAAACAACATGACTTGTGTGTGCTTTTGCCCAAGCTTCATTTTGGTCATGGATAAATTGACTAGATTCAGGTTCATAAGTGACAATTAAATTGCCCTATTAAGGCTTGCTCTCAATATGGCTCTAGTGAGTTCCCTTAATCAAGTACTGGCCTATAGTTTTCCAGCTCATTCTTCAACAATCACATGTTGAGAGATCCAACTAAATTCTCCTGCAAAGCTATGCACTCAAGCATCTCCCTCCATAACTCTTCCTTCACCATGGATTTACTATTTTTTCAACCATACCCTTGCTAAAACAGAAGCCAGCACAACAAGATGCTTGTAGTGGTGAGATTGGCATATTATACTTTACCTCTCTTTTGTCTCCAGTCATTTCCTTTTTCTCTTTGTGAATTTCAATCCATTAGCAGTGCTAATCTTCACTCTAAATTGATGCTTCTAATTTATTTTCCATAGAATTTGCACTTGTCTGTATATTGAATCTCACATAATTCATTATTACATCAGAGTTATCCTTGTGATCTTTCAAATTATTTTGCGCTCATTCTTGCATCTTAAATGAATAGTTTCATAAAATTCTCAGTTGCCACTGCTGTGTCTAGCAGAGCAAAATTGAATAGTTTCCAAGTTCAGGAGGAATTGTGAACACAATGTAATCAAGATAATAGTTTGCAAACTCTCCGAGTACTCTCAGAGTTACCGAGTACTCTCAATTATTTTTGCTGGCCGAGTACTCTCAAGTTTAACTCTCGCATATTTATAAATGTAAAAAAATGTGGGTAAAAAGCATCAATGCAGAGAAAACATTAGATTAGGTGCATTTTTCACATGATGATAATGTTATAAAACTACACATTTTCTCTGTTGAGATGTCAATTTCTAATTTAATACATTTTGTAATTGAATTCTACAAAAAATATATGTTTCTTTAAGAGATTTTTAACATAAGTATTTCTTGAGTTGCGGAGTTTTTCCCGATTTTTTGTCGAGTATATGGCAAATTTTTGCCAAGTTAAAAATTTTGGGCTTGCCGAGTACTCTCTGAGTCGGAGTCTACAAACTATGATCAAGATAATTGCTTGATTTACTATGTTAAAATTTGCAATTTTCCTCTGATGGGATGCACTCATGCAAGTCTTGTGCAAGGAAAACTACACATACACTGGAGCCATCATTTAAGACATTCTTACGCCAACAAAAGATACCCCTATTGTAATCCTTCTACTTGTGTTGGTTCCCTCACACGAAGGAACAGTAGCAAAATGTTAAAACTTCCTTTGACATGATAAAAATATTGCATAAAAAAAACCTTATACATCAGATCAATTAACCAGTGTTTCAAGGTAAATATTCCAACAAAAAATGAATATGCAAAACAAAAAAATAAACTATAAAGATTAATTAAGGTAGCCAGGGCCTGGAACAAAAGAACACTAACCGTTTGTATTCTGGTGACTGCTTGTATTTTTCGAACTCAAGCTGCCATTCATCTTCTGTTATAGGGGGTAGACTCCCTGTGAATTTCCACTCAGTCATTGAAAGACCAGACCTCGTAAGGCGAGTCAACCCACCAAGAATTACCATGCTGAACACCCATGCAGCACAACCAAACAGCCATGCTGCTACCTTCATCTGGGCTCCATTTCCATCAGTGACCAGATAGGATGCCCCTACTCTTGCAGTTTCAAATGTCTTTGCTGATGGCAAAGCTGTAGTGGTTGACATATGTCGTGACCGTGACCAATTATAAGACTGAAAAACAGGTATAGCACTTCAACTTATTAATCTTAGGCATGGTTACAATACAATTTCTTGTACTAGAAAAGATAACAATTGCAATCATGAAAAGAGACAAAGTGAGGAGAAACCTAAATGAATTTCTGTACTTGTGCCAGAGAAGTTAGTTTACAGTCTCTTAAATATAAAGATAATAAAAGTAGTTGTATGATATTTTTGCGTCAAATAACCATCTTTATCTCCCATAAAAAATTTATTTCCAAAGCTAAGGGTAAGAAAAAGAAATTCAATCCACTCAACTTATATAGCTTTTCATGACCGCTTTGAAGATATTAGCTGAGTTCCTAGCAATTCTAATGAAGTAAAACATATTTGTGGTGTTGTTCAGGACTCCTAACCCTTTAGTAAATACCATCCAAATCAAATCAAACATTCTTTGCTAAGTTACCAGATTCTCTTTAGCAACCCTCAAAGTCTGGTCTGGTTCAAGTAGGTACAAAGTCTGGTCCAAGTCAAATTCTCTTGCAGAGCTGCGAATTTGCTGCAAATTCATCCAAAGGAACCCGGGCAGAATTTGCAGTGAATTTTGAAGAATTTTCTGTCTAGACCTGGGCTGAATTTTGTTTCAGAACATTTTTTTTAGACTTTTTAAAGTGTTTTTTTGTACCTCTCAACCCTATTGTGACCACTAAAAAGACTAAAAAAATGTTTATATGTCATTTATGCATTTATATGACATCTAAATTGTAACGTCCCCGTCATAAAATAAATGTATTTAATTAAACTTTTGTAACGGGCCGATTGATTTAATATATATCGGACCCTTTTTTTTTTTGTTTCCGTAGTTTGTGTCGCCGTCGGCTATCTTTGTACACCCTCGGAAAGTTTCCCGACGGGTATTTAAGCACGGCTCGTAGGTAGTCTGTAGGTATGCTTTGTATTATTTTTCTCTGTACTACGAACTCCTATTTAGGGTTCTCTGTAATTCGCCATTTCGGAAGTGAAAGACCTTCCCTATTTGGCTCGTGCAATTTCGGTGGGATTCAACCCTCACCCTATTCCGTTGTTGCATTGTACTCCTTCGCTCGGATCTGGAAAGTCAAATCACCATCATATTGCGAATAACTATTGGTTCAATCTATTTTTTGTTCTGTGCACTTCCATTTTGGTGTCTCTATTATTTTGTGGATTCCATCAACATTCTGTGTATGAGCAACATTGTGTTTCCGTCGCCAACTATGTGATTCCGCATTGCTCATTCCTCACCCCATCCATCCTTCCGTGCTGTCCTTCACCTCCTTGTACGGCTTGGGCCTTCGAGTCATCCATTTGAGCCACCATACGGCCTATTATTCTCACTGTACGACTTGCTACAAAAACCGTACAGCTAACTATCCTCTACCGTATAGCTTCCCAACCTCACTCCATACGTATTGCCTCTCCATACCATACGGCCACTGGGGTCACCCTACGGACTAGCAACCACGTACGGCCACACAACCTCCACCGTACGGATTGACAAACTCCTACATATGGCTAGCAATCTCCACACCGTACGGCTCTACATTTTGCCCTCTAAATTTGGCCCGTACAACCTCTCAGTTTGTGCATTCATATTTTTGTACAACTATTATGGTTTCAGAGTTAGTAAGAACATTACAGTGGTATCAAAGCAGAAATCATCAGGAGCATCTCTAAAACTGTTCCGAAAAGTGGCCACTAGCACGCGCAGTGGTCGCGCAGCACGGGCAGTAGCCGCGCAACACAGGCAACTGAGGCTGCGCAGCACGAGAGTATCTCCGAAACCGTTCAAGAAAGTGGTCGTGCAACACGGGCAATAGCCACGCAACACGAGTAGTCGCTGCGTAGCATGGGCAACTAACATCACACAACACGGGCTAAGGTCGCGCAGCACAGGAGCAGCTCTGAAACTGTTCAGGAAAGTGGCCGCGCAGCACGAGTTGTGACTGCCCAACACATGAGCATCTCCGAAACCGTTCAGGAAATTTTTCGAAACTTTTGAGAACATCTCCAAAACTGTTCGGAAACATTACATAAATTGATGATTATAGAGGAATGTCTTTAAAAAGATACGACATGTTTGAATCTGAGACTTCAAATTTGTATCACCTTTTGATATAGCCTGGTTAGAAATAATCTAACCAATACAAAATAAAATTTCAGATAACTGCACTTATCTTTTGACAATTCCTTTCACTCTCAAACTGTCCCCATGATATAGAAATATGTCCCATGCATGTAAGCAAGCGTGTCAAGTTGTATGTAGTGCTAAATGATGCAATTAATGTCCTATTGAACTGAAACATAGATTTGTGGTGTTATTTTGTATGTTCCTTTACTATTAGAAAATTCAAGAACGGATTTATTTTTTGTTGCATATATATACACACATATACATATTTTTAAAAAACATATGTTTTTGTACGGATGAACCCAAAACTAATCTGAACCCAAGCCCAAAAAAAATTAGATGAATATCGAACCTAAATCTTGAACCTACATCTGTATCGGAATCCGAACTGGCAACTTAGATTCTTTGGCGTGACAATTTTGAAGATAAAAGTCAATTTTCTGAGTAATATGGAAATGAAATATATTGTAGTGTTATTAACTTATCTGGAATATTCCAACCTTTGGCATGAACCGATCATTCTTGAGAAACTAAATTCACTAGATTATCATCTATTCACTACATCTAGATTGTTGATTCAGGTTTAGCTTTGGGTTCAGGTTAAGTTATGGGTATGCGTACAGCAACTCTTTTGGGTTGGGTAAAGGTGCAGATTTGTCCATTTGTATATGTAATATATATGTATGTATATACATACATATATATGTACATATGTATATCTATGCATGTATATATATTAAAGCATGAAAGTTATAAATATAAAAAGAAGTGTGATACTCATAAATCAGTAATTCCCAATAAAATTATACTAAAATGCCTTATATATTGTATTCATAATTTGCAAAAATGATAATAAGTCTCAAAATGTCTTTACAAGATGAAAATTCAAATTACAAGCCCTATTTAATATACATATTCATCTCCATCAGAAGCATCAAGTCTATGTTTGTCTCAACTTCATTTGAACAACAATTCCATTAGACTGCCACTCCCACTAGCTACATCTATGCCATGTGCAAGAGCTGACTTGTGTGCAACTGTAGTATCTAAATCAGCACAGTTAGGGGATAAATCCCAATTCCCTCTCACACCCTCATTGCATTCCAATTGCTTATGTGACAATCGATGAAGGTTGGAGTGTGTGTAGACCAAATCCTTTGATTTTTTTTGCACCTGAATGATCGGGCTTGACAAAGTGGATGAAGAAGTATGTACTCCAATTCCTCTCAATGGAAGAACTTGCAAGTTGTAACCTATTAAATTTGCATACAACATTAAGCATTAAAATTTATAATTCAAGAATCAAAACTTAATAAGTTAAAACATAACTTATGAAATAAAAATATTGTAATATGAAGCATTATGATCAAATGAAAACAAGTAAAATATAAAATAAAAAGATACATACTTGAGAGAATTTTAACTTCAAGAGGCTGCAAGAAAATGGAGCCTTGACCAAGTACATACCACCACTCGGCATTCATCCTATATTTGGCATGAAGAGTGATAGTATAATGATATTTGGAAGATACAAATTGATAAGTAGGAGATATTTTCCACAGCAAGTCAAATAGTGATATTGCTATTTGGACTCAATTGTGTAGTTTTCGAGTCAAACTCATTGACCCATGTTTTATGAGTAGTGTTTCACAAGAACCCATCTCTCACAAGAATGCATGGAACACTTAGCACTCATTGCATCTAGGTGATGCAAACAAGGGTACAATGTCCGGCCTTCCCATCCTAGTACGCTCTAGCTCAAGTGCACATAATATTGGAGTTTCCTCCAAGGTTAAGCCCACTTAGCTTACTACTACATTTGCAAAGCCTTTAGAAAGTGTTGTGCTTTATGAACCATTCATTACAGAGCCCCTTTAGCTCATCAGTTGATAAGTAGGAGAAATCTTCCGCAACAAGTTAAATTGTGATATTCTCTCAAGATCCAACCATGTACCTTTCGGGTCAATGTTAACCCATGTTTCATGTAGTGGTTAACAAGAACCCATCTCTAATGAGAATGACTAGAACACTTAGCACTAAAAGCATCTAGGTGATGTTCATAGGAGTGAAGCGTTGGGCCTTTTTGGGAGGTCACCCATCCTAATACAACTCTAGTTGAAGCACACTTACAAATTGGCCAAACTCGGTCAAGACCATATTTTGAGCCTCATCATCAATGTATATCTTTTTAAATGCAGTCTTATACCTAGTAGCAACGTCCACCTCTCTATATGGTGTCACTTTCCTTGCCAATGTGAAAGCTGTCTCTTGGCTATAAAACCTTGGCAACTAAGAAAATGCTACGAGATGTAAAGGGGTTGTAATCTTGTTCCAGTGGTCAAGAATAATTTGTTCCACAACTTTGACAAATGCATCCATTGGGTCATGTTCCTTTGCCTTTATTATTATTCTTATGTTATCCACCATGGTGTCAATGTCATCATAAATTTCACCATCAATCAATATCAACATATCTAATCATGCTTATGATGAACTCGGTGAAACTTAAAACATATTCTCCATGATCTCACCACTTGTCATCAAAGACCCATGCATTTACTTCTTGGGCTCTTTCTATGTTTGACTACCTCCATACACCACAAGAAGTTGATGACCATAGCACTCAAGGCCTCTTGCACCTTCACAAGGCATCTTTAAACGATTGTGTGAGATGCAAGTCATGTTTTGACAACCTAACATGGCAAAGACTAATGCATGTCATATATCAACTATAAAAAAATATAAAATTAAATTAAAATTACCTTCAACAACTCCAACTTGGAGAAGTGTCTAAATGTGGCTTGTGGCATGTGATAATTAGTTACAAACATTTGAATCTCCCCAACCGTCATGAAAACTTGTTTAGCCCATCTTCTGTCAATCTTTGGCATAACTAAATTGAGTGAATGGACTTCACATGGTGTCCAAAAAATGTGAATATATGTAGCTTCCACTATAGACCCTACAATTTTTAGCATTGTCCATTATGACTTGGACCTCTATGGTCTCCACAATCTTAATGGATTCTATGACGATATTGGCAACCATATTTCTATCTTTCACTTGTCCCTCAAAATCCATTGCCTGCAAGAACATCACCCCTTTAGGGGACATTACTGTAACATTGATCAATGGCCTATTTTTGCAATCTTTCCATCTATCAGAAATGATGGATACGCCTATTTTCGGCCATTTTCTTTGATCATTGTCAATGATATCTTTGTTGAAACTTTTCCTTCGAGAATATGGCGGTTCGCACCTTTTCATGTCCAGGACTAACACAATCAAGAAGTTTATTGCATATTAAATTCATCGTCTCCCACCAATGAGATGATCTAACAATGTTGAAAGGAAGCACATTGCCATAAATGCAATGAGTGATGCTTTAATTTCATTTTTTATGGCCCTACCCAATGGGCCTTCTTTCTGTGTAACATTTCTTGGTTTAGAAGGTGATGGCATTGGCATGAAAGGACATGGGTCAACTAATTTTGCAAGCCACTAGGAGGCCTCTTCGAGCTTGTCTTGGCAAGGAGATAATCATTCTTTGATTTTTTTCTTCTCATGTCAGCTTCCTCTTGATATTTAATGTATCACAGGATTACACCTTTGAGAAGACACTTTCTTATCTGACCCCTAACAAACTTTCATGTCTAGTCCAAGGATGGGACAAAAGTGATCTTTCCCTCAAAAGTATGACTTCATATACTCTAAGTTGTAATGGTCACACCACCAAAGAAAACCCCCACTACTAGGCATTCACTTAATCAATGTTGTATAGCACCGAATTGATGAACCCGCATTAATTTATAAAGGGTCTCTTTATTTCGGACCCCGAGCAAGTAAACTAAAGTTTATGCTTCCAACCATTGTGTTTGAATAATGAACTTAAAATGGAAATTCCAAATAAATCATTGAAAAAAATTGGAAAAATATCAAATTATAACTTAATATACCTGCAAAATTTTAAAATTTTCCCAAAACTTATTTAAAAGATTTTAAAACTAGAAAAATCTTTTAAAAAATCATTGAAAATTGAAAATACTAAAGATCCACTTACCTTTGATTGCTAAATCCTCTTTCTCCAACAATTTCCAATCCTTTTGATGCATGTCTCACTTCCCATAGCTTTCACTTTTGAATTTTTTTACAAAAACCCTCAAAAGAAACTTGAGGGAAAAAGGGTAAAAAATGCAAGAGTTTTCATAAAAGATGAATGGAATGAGCAAGTATGAGCAAATAGGGTTTCATGGGCATTTTACTATTTTTTTAAATTTTGCTTTAAAATGAGTGAGGCTCGGTTTTTGGCTCTAATTGACGCACGTTCCTCTAAATGTGACCAAGTTTGCCCCAACGCCTTGTTGACAATTTGGCTAAGGGAATATGTTAGGGTTGTCATTTATGGCAACATATAGGCTATTTTGAGATAGCAAAATGAAAGGATTGTCTAAGTACATATCAAGGAAACATATCAATATCTTTCACAATATACTTTTGATTAGTGGATCATTTTGTGGGTACCATCCCCACCAGTGTTTTCTCTTGGCCAAGGTTTCCCTACTTAAGAAATAATGGTGTTATGAGTTGCATTGTGTTATGCTTATGTTTACCTTTAAGTTTGATCATCCACGCAAGTTTAAAGATTGTTAAAAATATCCATAGTTGGGCGAAAGTTTGTGGGACACTAATTCACCATTCCCTATTTCTAACAATTGGTTTCAAAGCACAATTACTCAGAGGAGGCCTAGCAGCTTGAGTAAGATCTCTATGGATATGGACGAATTGCAAAATAATCTTGAGGCAACTCTTGAGCAACTTGATATAGTTACAAAGGAAAGAAATGAACTAAAGATCAAACTTAAAGATGCACAAGATTTCATTCAGAAGATGAAACAACCAAAGAGAGGCAGATTGCAGTTTTGCAGACCCCTCCAAAGGCAACAGAAACTACCCTTGCAAGCACTAAAAATCACCTTTTGAAGCACTATTTTCAGGTTTGCCACAGGATGATACAAATATGTTTGATGGTAACATGGATATTCAAAAGTGTATACAATTGTCAGCATTTTCTATGGGGAAAATTGCATAGTGTCTAGAAAGTTGAGCAAAAATGCACAAAGATTACTTGAACAGGCTATTGAGAAGCTACATAGCACTTTACCCTTTCCACTACAATTGACTGAGCGGAATATTGAGAAGAGAGCTGAAAAGATCATTAAAGAATTTGACGATCATTATTATATCTTGGAAGAGACAGTAAAAATAAAGATTCAAGCAGAACATGATGGAAAGCTTTTCAGTACAGTGTGTAAAAATATCAGAAATGATTTGACAATGTTAGACACATGCATAAAAGAAATGAGGAAATGTATCACTGAAGGAAAGAATTTGCATGTGGAATGTGCTTTAGCACATAAACATACATCTGTCATTTCAAATGCAATAAAGGATAAGGAAAAAGCAATTGAAAAGATGATTGATAATTTAAAGCATAAAGAGGTAAAACTGATTGAATTTGATCAGAAATTTGGCAAAGCGAGTGATGAGTTGAGTCTTTCGCAGAATGACAAAGAAAGATTGTTGAAGAGATTAAACCTACTAAGAGATCACTTGATTCCCAAGGTGAATGTAGTTTAGAAGCAGCTGGATACTCTCTTGTAGGCAAAGGCATCTTATGAAAAGTTTTCCTATACAGACTTGAATGTCACAGAGCTAGCAGCCTATGGCCTATGTGGAGTAATAAGTGTTGTTGAAGCAGTGAAATCTTCATGGGCTGAAGATCTCAAGAATCTTAAGGCTAACTTTTCTGATTGCATCAATCTTTTGGGCAGAAAATCAATATGAAAACAACATGGAAGACCTACAACTTTGACCTGTACATAAGTTTTGGACTCATCTTTGTTATTGATGTCAAAGGGGGAGAGATATGATGGTAAGAAAAATTGTAAGTACTATATACTATAGAGATTATATATGAGGGAGATATAAGTTGGAGCATAATCTCAAGACGAGTATAGCATATAGAAGATGATATGATAAATTAATAGTGATCCACATTTTTTGAAATTTTCACAAGGTCACAATTCTGTAATTTTGATACTTAGCCAATTTTTCTCATATGTTGTCAGCAATTCCAAAGGGGGGGATTGATGGCAATTTGCCTAAGGTAGCATGTTAGGGTTGTCATTCATGGCAACATATAGCCTATTTTGAGCTAACAAAATGAAAGGATAAGTTTGAAGTGTGGAAACTCAGAAAATTGTTTTAGTACATATCAACGGAACAGAGAACGGTCAGATTTTTTTTTGGCGTAGTTCACTGGAGGCAATTGGGAATATGCGCACTTTCAAGAAGGAAGAACATATTGTATATGACACATGGGTAAAAGCGCATAATATTTTGTTATGTACAAAAGGAGTTATTGCAGATTTACCAGTAACAAGTTACTAGGGTAAGAAAGAGTGAAAGGCAAAATAAAGGCATTTAACAATTACTTGACAATGTTGGGACAACACCTAGATGTTAACACGCACGTGACAAAAGATAATTCAAAAGACTCAGCAAAGTATCAAACAGCAAGGCCAACAAAACAAAGTTTTGGGTATAAAGGCAGAACATTTTGTTTAATGAATTGTGGCATTGTATTGTAATGATATGATGTTTGAATGCACACTTAATGTGATTGGAATTTGGAATAGACACGAAATTGATGCTTGTACAGAGCAGCACAGTTGTATGATTAGTTTTGAAGAAGGAACTAAAGGACAAATCAGATATTGAAGATATCAGCACTCTATGAGGTTTTGTACCTATCTCTATTGATAGCATTGTAAAACTGTATGTGCATGTTTGAGCTGTTGGCTCTTCTTGCACTCTTTTGTATTGTAATACCAACTCCTAATAGGGTTGAGGCTTCTAACAAGGCCTTGTCCTCTAACAATGACAAATGCACTATACGGACGTAATAGACTCCTGATAGGGTCAATATCTTTCACAAGATACTTTTGATTAGCGGATCATTTTGTGGGTACCATCCCCACCAAGGTTTTCCCTTGGCCAGATTTTCCCTAGTTAAGAAATAATGGTGTTATGAGTTGCATTGTGTTATGCTTATGTTTACTTTTCAATTTGATTATCTATGCAAGTTCAAAGATTATTAATAATATCCATAGTTGGGCGAAAGTTTGTGGAACATTGATTCAACCCCCCCCCCCCCCCCCCCAGTATTCCCTATTTCTAACAGGTTCATCCCAAGTACGGCCTGAACACTGACCGCACTAAGACCCAAACAAGACCCGTACTAGAATCAGGAGCAAAACAAAGGAACTTGGTATCTTGAGTTACCACGATATCTTTCTTTTTAAATCACCTTTAATAAAAATATCTTTCGTGGCTCCTCATAAATAGACAACATCTAAAAGAAACAAATCAATTAACAAATAATTATGCGATGTTTGTTGTCTTTTCTTTTACATTTTAACTAGTAGAAAACAAAAGCATTAAAACATCACTAATAGTTCAATAGAACCGTTGTATTTGTAATGTCCCCATTCTAGAATAGGAATTAATAATAAATAAGATAACTTTATCAATATCCAACAAGAGACCACAAAGAGGGTATAAGGGACTGCCAAAACACAACAAGAGAAGCCAACCAAGAATGGGAACACCAAACGGTACCCAGAGAAAAGAAAAAACTACAACAAATAAGAACCAAGAACTATGGGCAGCTGTCGACCATAGGATAGAAGTTAAATGACTAAATAATAAAATATAAAATATATAGTTAGAAATTTATCAAGATAAATGAAGATCAAGAGGCACGCAGCGAAGAGTTGTGACTCCCTCAACATAAGATATAAATGGGAGAAGAGTTCATTCCAAAGGGGGAATTAGTGTAGAAAGGAAAATTAAAAAACAAAATATGGAATAATCAGGTTGGAATTGGAGAAGAATTTGGCAATAAACATGAATTAGAAATAAAGAACAGCAACTAAGATCAGTAAAGGAACGACTAAGAAAGTGGAAGAGACACCACTCTTGGGAAGATATATTAAGAAGTTGTGAAGAGCATTTGAGTGGACCAAGAGTTAATATCAGACTTAAAATTGCAGATCTGTGAATGAGACGATAAAAGGTAAGATCATCTAATAAAGGTTGAAGGCATAATTGAAAGAAGAGCTTATAGAAGAATTGTAGGAAAAACATTTGCCGAAATTTAAAACAAATGCGGATATCAAAGAGATGTATATGCATAGATAGAATAATATGCTGATGTGATTGGGAAGGAATACATAAAATCAAAGGATAAGTATAAAGAGAAGACATAGTTTGAAGGTGTAAATAAAGAAAAGAATAACAGACTGACTCCTTCAAAAGGCTAAAATATTTAAGGATTGTAACTTGTCCAAAGGGTGGTAATTGTGAAAGGTAGTCATCATTGCAAAGGTTAGCCATGGTGAAGAGGTGTGAGTCTCCCCCACATTGGAAGATATAAAGGGGAGAAGGTTTAATTTGAGGACATCTACGGGAGATCAATTTGGAAAGTATATTCTCAAAGGCAACAATGAAAAGTGCTGAGTCAATTCATCTTAAAGATGTTGACACTTTCACCAATTAAATATAAAGGAGAATTCATTGCAAGCATTGAAGGATTCTTTACTCACTTATAATCATAAATCAACAAAAGTAATTATAAAATCAAGCAAACAATCAATCAGAAAATCACTCTATCAAATCAGCAACATTCAATTCACAAACATATCAAACCAGCACTTCTTACATCATCACCCATCAATCTTCTAATCAACAATCTCTTAATCGCCCCTCACAAGTACCTCAAATCATACAATCAAAATAATTCATTCAGTCAACCAATCATTCATGCAAATATCAACCTATTCACTCAAGTACAATCTACATGAGACATTTTAGCGGGATGAAAACAATCAGCCAAGTCAATACTATTATTCAATTCACAAACATATCAAACCAGCACTTCTTACATCATCACCCATCAATCTTCTAATCAACAATCTCTTAATCGCCCCTCACAAGTACCTCAAATCATACAATCAAAATAATTCATTCAGTCAACCAATCATTCATGCAAATATCAACCTATTCACTCAAGTACAATCTACATGATACATTTTAGCGGGATGAAAACAATCAGCCAAGTCAATACTATTATTCAATTCACAAACATATCAAACCAGCACTTCTTACATCATCACCCATCAATCTTCTAATCAACAATCTCTTAATCGCCCCTCACAAGTACCTCAAACCATACAATCAAAATAATTCATTCAGTCAACCAATCATTCATGCAAATATCAACCTATTCACTCAAGTACAATCTACATGAGACATTTTAGCGGGATGAAAACAATCAGCCAAGTCAATACTATTCATCAGGGATGATCAGTCAAGAAAGATTGAAGCACTCAACATAAAAGCAGAAAATTTTAAGATCGACTCATGGAAGTCTAACAGCAATACATCAAAGGAATTTATCTTCAGATCAGGCACAATACAGCAGTCTGATATTACACCAGATCTGCCCTTCTCAGCACTTTCCTTTTTACAATCAATTGTGGCATGTATAAACATGTTGAATGTAATGTCCCCAAATTGTGGCAAAATAAATAAACTAAATTAATTATTATAAAGTTGTCCAAATAAATTAAGTATAAAAAGGATTTCTTTTCTTTTATTAATTTAATTAAAAGGGACATCAATAATATAAGAATGATTAAAAGTCGCTTACAAAATCAACTTTCTATTATAACATAAAGTTGCTTTTTGGAAGGAAACGAAATAAAAGAAATGAAATAAAGTATTTCTCTCAAGATAGGGAAAAGGCTATACTAAAAGGAAGGAAAAGGTAGATTGCGAAGGCTTTCTAGATATTGTTATTTTTATTTTGAGTCTTTTCTCTATAAGTTTAAAGCTCTACTTGAAGGTTCAGTAGAACCCTAGGAGGGAAACCTGGGATCGTTTGCTTCAAGAGCCACATGTGCATTACACTTTTGTGGATGACTATCCCACTACAAATGATCATATTTAATAGGGGATTTGATGATAATGGAGTGGAATCATGTGCGTATGTTGCATGTAAATTTTATGCATGTTTTGGCATTGCAACAATAGTATATTTGTTGTGCACCCATGCTATTTAATATTAAAATCATTTTCAATAGATTGCCCTCAAAACTGCTTATTTTCTTGGAAATCTATATCGTTTCCTTTGCATGTTTGTGTGTTGTTATATTACAATGAAATGAAGCAAAACATGTCAAGAATTGAAACCCAAACCCAATTTGAGACAATATCCTTGTTTAGGATGTTTCAGTTGTATCAGAGCTACAAATTTTGTCAACCTGTGAGGTTCCTCAAAATCGCTTACTTCCTTGGAAATCTATATAGTTTCCTTTGCATGTTATATTGCAATGAAATGAAGCAAAACATGTCAAGAATTGAAACCCAAATCCAATTTGAGACAATATCCTTGTTCAAGATGTTTCAGTGTGTTGGCTATAAAATTTGTGTCACTAACTACAACTTACAAAATTGTGACTTTAGGCAACATTTCATGAGATTTCTCTCTCCTCTTAGTAATAAGGGAGGCTAACTACGACTTGCAACATCCACATGCTTGGTTCGTTCATGGAAGATTGGATTTCGTGCTAACTTGATAACACCTTCATTATCAACAAACAAAGTAGTCCATCCTGTGGGTGACATCTACATATCCCCAAGCATCCGACGAAGCCAAACAGCTTCACATCCTACCTTAACAATCCCTCTGTATTCGGCCTCTATAGAGGAGAGAGAAATTGCCTACTACTTTTTACTGGTCCATGTGACTGCACCGGATCCCAAACTGAACACCTATCCAGAGGTTGACTTTTTATCATCAACAAAGCCTGCCCAATCTGAATCTATGAACCCACTGAGTTTAGGATTAGAACTTTGAGAGTACAGAAGTCCATAATCTGAAGTGCCCTTCACATAATGAAGCACACGCTTTGCTGCCATCCAATGATCAGCCTTAAGATCTGTCATAAAGCGTGAAATATAGCTAACTGCAAAGTTGATATCAGGCCTAGTAGCAGAGAGGCAGATGAGGCTGCCTACTTGTTGCCTATATGTAGTATTATCAACGAAAGGAGAATCAGACTTTGCTGATAACTTGAGACCTTTCTCCATAGGTGTAGATGCAAGTTTGCAATCCTGCATACAAAATTTGTCTAACAGGGCCTTGGCATATTTGGACTGAGAGATGAATATACCAAAAGACTGTTGCCAAATTTCAACACCTAAGCAATAATGCATGAGCCCAAGGTCAGTCATATCAAAAGATTGGCATAAATTTTGTTTACTTCCCTAAATCAAAGGTGCCAAACTACTAGTGATGATCAGATCATCCATATAAATAACCAAAAGGATTATGTTGCTATCAGTAGTCTTGATGTACAGATTTGAGTCTGAAGAACTTCTCTTGAAGCCTTGATCACTGAGGTACTTATCAATTTTTATGTACCATGCCCGAGGGGCCTGCTTCAAGCCATAGAGAGCTTTTACCAATCTAAGAACCTGATGGTCTTTACCAGCAACCTTGAAACCAGAAGGTTTCATCATGTAGACCTCTTCATGGAGATCACCATTCAGGAAAGCACTCTTGATGTCCATCTGATGGACCTTCCAGCCAAATTATGTTGCCATGGTTAGGACTAATCTGATGGTGCTCATCTTTGCGGTAGGAGCAAAGGTCTCATTATAATCAATGGCCTAACGCTGAGAAAAGCCCTTCGCCACTAAATGAGCTTTGTACTTATCCAAAGTACCATCATATTTGTATTTAATTTTGTAGACCCATTTGCAGCCAATGGGTTTCTTCCTTGGTGGAAAATCATAAAGGACCTAGGTGTTGTTCTTCAGTAGGCTTTGGTGTTCAGATGTCATGGCCTGTTCCCACTCTGGAATTCCTTTGGCCTCAAAATATGTTTGAGGTTCAAAGACAGTGTGAAGGTTGGCCATGAGAGCAAAGTTAACACAATCTGTAGTTTTGCTCTTTTTTCAGGCAGTTCTATCAATGAGCTCATCATCACAAAGATCGGCAAGTGTCTTAGCCCACCACTTAGGCCGGAGAGGAGAATGACCAACATTAATACCAGGAGATGCTTGACCAGCAAGATCCTCATTAGAAGAATTTGGATCAAACTCAAGTAAAGCATCTGCAAAGTAAGGTGATCCTGCAAGAGAAGTCGAAGGTGTCTGTACAGACATCACTGGTATAACTAGAGCTGCAATAGCTACTAAAGCCCTCCCATCAGGTGGACCTAATGGAAGCCGAACTCCCAAATCATTAGCTTGGATAGGCTAGTCTATTGGATCAGAAATAGAAGAAACAAGCATGAAAGGTCCTCGTTTCTCATCAAAGACTACATCACGACTGTAAATGTCTCAACATTGATTAGGCGGTAGGCTTTGTGAAGACTACTATATCTAGCAAGCATGAGTATCTGACTCTTGGCATCCAACTTGGTGCGTGATGCATCAGGGATCCAAACAAAAGCAAGAGAACCAAAAACCTTCAGGTGACTGATTCTGGGCTTGCGACCTGACCAGGCCTCTTCCAGAGTTTTACCTTTGACCACCACTGTGGGTGACCGGTTCAATAGATAAATTGCAGTGTTAACTACTTCTACCCAAAACTGCTTTGGAACATGTTTCTGTTCAAGCATGGATCGAGCCATCTCGGTGATTGTTCTATTTCGACGTTCAACTACATTGTTCTGTTGTGGCATGTGGGGTGTGGTTAACTGGCTTTTGATGTCATGTGTATCCAAGAAGCTGGAGAAATCATTAGAACAAAATCCCTCCCCACTGTCTGATCTAAGAGTAATAATATATTTCTCAAACTCTTTTTCAACTAAAGGTTTAAACTTCTGAAATATAGGAAATGCATCTGATTTCTTTTTAAGGAAATATACCCACATTTTTCTACTGAAACCATCAACAAATAACTAGAAAATACCTGGACCCAAGAACAGGAGGAGTGGCCATAGGGCTGCAGATATCGGCATGTGCAAGCTGAAGCACCTGAGAAGCTCGCTATGAGTCGCCATTGGTGAAAGGTGTGCGATGTTGCTTCCCAGCCTGGCAAGCATCACAAACTCCAAGATGTTGAGTCTAAATCTCTAGCAATCCAAGAACAAGCTCATCTCGAGCAAGCTGTGAGAGATAATGCACATTTAAGCACCCATATTGCTAATGCCAAAGTGTGCTAACAGAAGACCGTCAAGCAGCCATAGTTAAGTCCTAAGAATCACCAGAATTAGTAAGGAATCACCAGAATTAGTAAGTCTGAAAAGACCATGATCCTCAAGACCCATTGCAACAGTAGACTTAGTCGCCCGATCAGTGATTGTCCACTGATATGAACTAAAGGTGACTGCCAAGTGTGGAGAATGTCGCAGCAATTGACTGACTAAGAGTAGATTTAGTTCCATCCCTGGAACGTAGTGCACATCAAGGAATATGAGATTCCTCCCAACAGACTAAAGCTAATTGCCTTTACCAACAACCGTGAACTCTTCTTCGCAACCAAAAATAACAGAGCCTGAATAAGGCTAGTAGTTAGTAAACTAGAATTTGCGGTGAGTGAAATGACAAGAGGCACCTGAATCAATGTACCAGGCAGACGACTTCACATGATCTGCAAGTCTTTTAGCCATGAAGGTGTAAAAGGCAGATTCCGCTTGCTCAGAGTGCTCTGCACTATTCGCTTTGGGCTGCGAACCTGATTGCTTAGACTATACAGCTAAGCATTTTCAACATTCAACCTTCATGTGTCCAAACTTGTGGCAGTAATTGCATTGTATTTTCTTCTTTCGAGGACCATCTGATGTTGGAGCAGAAGACTTCTACTGAGATGGCTATTGAAACTTGCTTTTATCCTTCTAAAAGGATTTCGCAGCAAAGGCTTGCTCTGTGGAGGTGGAACTGGAGCTGCTAACGAACTGTTGTTTCCACCGATCTTGCTGAAGCAGCAATGTGCAGCGATCGATGAACTTCAAATCAACACCAAAAGATGTGATGTTGAGAGTCTCGATAGAATGCTCATAGGATTTTGGTAAACTTCGAAGAGTGATAACCACAATATCCTCTTCCTCCATCTTGCAACCGATGGCAAGTAATTGATCACAGATTTCCTAAATCCAATTCAGGTGTGCCTAGAGCGAGGTCCGCTCATCCATGACAATAGAAAACAGAGTGTTTTTCAAAAAGAAGGCTCTGCTTTTGTCAGAAGTCTAATGAAGACCTTTGAGATGTGTCCAGATCTTGGCAACTGTCTTGCCGGATGGAATCTGAGAAAGCTGATCATTAGCCACAAATAATTTGAGAAGCATCACTGCCTCTCGATTATTCAGATCCCATGTATCTTGATCAGGACCCGGAGAAGTCAGACACTTTGTAACACCTAGAACAAGTTGATCGGTGTTCCGATATTCAAAAATTGCGATGATCCGCTGCTTCCAGGTGCCATAATTTCGACCATTGAATTTGGAGTTATGCTTGAGCAGAATGTTTGTCAGAGATGCCATGGCAGATTTTTCAAGGGAAAAAAGTGAAAATCGAAGAATGCACATTCTTCGAGGTAAAAAATGGAAGACCCAGAAAAATCGGAGAGGGACCCAAAAGAGAGCTCGAAAAACCCAGAAGGAATATGTTATCATTTTCTAGATCTACTGGCTTGAAAATTGAGGCACCCAGAAAAACAGACAACCCAATTGAGCTCTTAAAAAACCCATCAAGAATCTGCAAGCAAAAATAATTTCCAAGCTCAAAATATAGGGTTTCGTGCAAAACCCTAGCCAGTGGCTTAGAAGGTCAGATTTGCAGAAACAATGGTGGTTTTCTTGGAAAAAAATGGTCGATCTGCTTCCCAGAGCACAATTACAGATTGAGATAGTGCTTGAAAAACCATGTTTGACCTCCAAATAATGGCAGATGTGGCAAGAGTAGTCGTTTTTGTAAAATGCAAAGCCATGAGTTGGAAGAAAATCATGCTAGTGCAAGTTGAAGCCACTATTTTTGTTCCAATCGTGAGTTGGAAAAAAGGACTAGAGTCATAACGGAAGAAAATTGTGATTTGTATCCAAGACAACCCGCGATTTGAAGACGGGATTTTTCAGACGAGTTGCAAAGAACAAAACTTGTGATTCTTCCGAACACACGAGTTATAGACTGAAAAGAAACTCGTGATTTATAAACTACGCCACAATTTCCAATCCCGAGTTGCAAATTCGTTTCATCCAAACCCTAGCCTGAACTAGGTATAACAAAGCAAAATTATTTAGGGAAAATATAATTTCGAAAATAAGGTTCAGATAATTTCAATAAGAAATTAATATTTTCAAAAAAAAAATCAACCTTACTATGATAACATATTACGGAAGTAATTGGTAAAAAATTGTTTGTTATTAACAGAGACCAAATGGTCAATTTATACAAAAGAATGAGACGATGTTTCATTAGGAAACGATCATAAAGAACAAAAACATTCTATTCTAGAAAAAGCAAAAAACGAAAGCAAACTAAAGCTAATTAAATATTTACAATAGATAACCATTAACTAATAATAGACGACTTATCTATTATTGTAATAAACTGAAAATACAAAAATGATGGTTCTTTTGATCAATTCCTCTTTTTTAAAGAATGATTCGCATACAACTCGACTTTCCAACTTAACAAAAAGTGCCTTATTGTTATGATAATACCGTTGACCCTGGAATTGACGTAAGAACAACACCAGAGGCAGCAATTTACTTTTTATATTTTGTGAAACAAAAACAAGAACCCAAAGTCTCCTGCATATGTCTCGAATAAGGATTCAAGCTGAATAAATAGTAAGACACAAAGTCTCTTACTGGATACTCTCAAATTTAATAAAAACACTTACAACTGAAGCCCAAAGTCTTCAGCTCTAAGTAATTGCAGCCACTACTATCTTTTACAGTTTGTTCTCTTGCAACACAAAGTCTTCAAAAGTTCAAATTGACTCTAAATGCAATAGGCAGCTCAAAGTCTACACGATGAAATTCAAATCCCTCTTGATCAAAGCTCCAAAACTCACAATCAATATCCAAAAAATGTCGTCACATAACATCTTGAATCAACACAAAGTTTGAAAGCAAGTTGCCTCTTTAATTGATAACAATTTAGATTTACATCCAAGCACAAAGTCTTAGAGTGCACAATACAAATTGGCAGAATTTTCTTGCCTTGCCAAAAGATGATTATTTACAATGACCTCCCTCCTTTATATAGGAAAGTAAGAGAGAGAAAGGTGGAGGAAAAAGTGAAACAACTTTAACGACCTTGACTTATCTATAACTAACTGCATTGACTTTATTCAAAGTTACATGCCTAATGTGATTGCAACTTAACCGCATGAGCTGGTTGTAGAGGTGCATGTTATCCTGTACTTACAACATAGATGCTCTTTACATGTAGCTTTCCTACTGCTATTCTACTTTAAGCATATGAAAATATGATTTAAAGTATTCACATGGTATCAACCAGCTCTTCAAACTTCCGTAAGGACTTGTGTACAACTGCAGCATCTAGTTCATCGATGTGTTGCAAGATCATTGTAACCTTCCTAAGTATGCTTGCTGCTCCAGATATCTCTTTGTTACAAATCTTCATTTGATTTTGCAGATTCTTCAATGAATACTTCTAGCTTGCAAATGTATCCAACACACTAATGTTGAAGTCATCCACTTCAAGCTATAAGTAAATGGCCTCTGTGAACTCTAACATCTTCTTAATTCTTGAGTTCGTTATCTTCAGCGATGATTTCGCATGATAGCCCTCTAAATGCCTCTTTGATCATGCTTTCTTGGTTAGTTTTTCTAGCTACTGCTGCCTTTGCATCTTTTTCAAGTCCTTGTACAATTTCCTCTTTGTTGGTCACCACATGTGCTTAATCATGATACATTTCAACACACATGATGACTTTGTACTCACACAAGACGTCCAAATCAATCTTCATAATGTTGTTCCAGGCACCAAGGTTTTGTCCAACAACTCGAGTTGATGATTGACTTAAGAATGTCATTCAATCTAGCAATAGTTTCTTTTCCTTTTGCTGGTGTAACTTCTCTTGACATTGTTGAATGGTGTGCATGTGAAACTATCATGTAAAAGTTCCATAGTGTATGAACATCATCATGTGAGGGGTCCATGGTAAGCTTTTGATGTAAAAACACAAATTTTAGGCAAGGTATGGATAGGGAGAATGGATGAAATAAGTAAGGTTAGTGAATGAGCAAATGGGTCAAACTCAGAATGGCTCACAAATACCTAAAATAGCCAAAAATGGGTTTTTTGGAGCAGATTGCATATGCGGACAGCAAGCTTTAAAATATGCAAATGAGGAATTAAGTGTGATGGAATAAAAACATAGCATGCTCAATAGGTGTGAGTCATACTTTGTATCTAACAAGCATGTGGGAAATTATTCTTCAACCATATGGAGGTTCATGGAATGCATATTGGTGGGGTTTTATCTTGCTTTCACATGTCAGGAAAAAGGTGAGCTTGCCTTTCTCTTGAGAATGGGATTTTACACCCCACTACATATGCAAGTAAATGAAATGTCACACATGCAACTTGGAGAAGACGGAAGATAGAAGGAGCAACTTCATCTACAAATGGAAATGATCAAGATTTGCAAGAACAAACAAGGCAAATATATACAAATGTCTTAAGGAAAATAACCAAGGAAACTTGAGCAAATCTTTATCCAAAACTTCAGCAAATCTGAAATAAATCCAAGATATTTAGGATTTTAGATTTGTCCAAAGCCAAAGACTTAAATAGATTTTGAAATCCAAACAACATGGTTCAAATTTGGATATGTGGATATAATTAGAGAGATTAAATGCCCAAAACTTGGAACAAACTTTGACCAAATCAATGTCATTTGCAAAATGCATTCAAAAATGGTGTCAAAAGCATATCAAATGATTTAGATAACTTGAATGCATGCTAGAAAGGATAGGAAATGCTTTCAAACTTACCTTGATCCAATCGTGTGTTGTTTTAATGATGCAAATTGCTCAAACCTAGGGTGCTTTTGAGCAAAAACATGCCCTAGATGGGTTGAAAAATGAAGAGAACACTCAACAAACTCCATTTTTTAGTAGCCCAATGTGTTCTTTGAGTGATTTTAGGCAAAAAGACCCTCAAATCATCAAAAATGATCAAGAAATGCTCAAGATCTGACCATTAGAAAGTTGGAAAACACGTTTCGAAGATAAACGCCCAAAAAAGTGATGTTTTAAGAGCCAAAAACATGTGTTCTTGGGCTAACAATCGTCACTTTTGGATATTCGATTAAAAAGTCTCATGTTATGAAGTCAAAAATGCACTTTTTGGTTGCATTTGC
The DNA here is from genome assembly GCA_028749045.1 of Cupressus sempervirens. NCBI lineage: Eukaryota > Viridiplantae > Streptophyta > Pinopsida > Cupressales > Cupressaceae > Cupressus > Cupressus sempervirens. The sequence continues at coordinate 701,170,856 of CM053783.1, read as the reverse complement.
ATGTGAAAAATGTGCCCAAAATGTTGAGTAACTGGGACCGCTTCTACAAATGTATTAACAATTGCCATTGTGTTGATTGTGTTCCAAATGCAAATGAAGGCTTATAAATAAGAGAGGAGGAGACATGTCTCTACGGTTAACCATCACTAGTTAACATATTAATATAAATAACGATACATATAATATATTATCTTATAATATGTATAACAATATATATATATATTATATGCTATATATATGTATGTATTATATACAAGAATATATATTATTTAACATGGATAAGTATATACAAGAAATGATAATTTACCAATAACAATAATGTATATCAAATCGAATTGATCCGATTGAAGCTACAACTTTAACACTCCCTCTTAGTTAGGGAGGATTTGTAGAACACGTTATGTTCACAAGTATATGAAAAGATATCATCTCAATATTATATTCAATTCACTAAGGCTAAATTTCTCAACACTCCCTCTTTAGCAAAAAAGAGAATTGAAGCAATTATAATACAAGATTTGAACACCACTTTAAGTGTGGTCTATGACAGATTTAAGTTATGATGTCCAGCAAGATCCAGCCTAAAGAACCATAACAATTGATTTTCATAGTGTTTGCCAAAATCTGGCCCAAAGAACCATGATGAGTTGATTATCAAGGTGTCCGGCAAAATCAGGCCTAAAGAACCATGATAAGTTGGTTATCAAGGTGAGTAGCAAAATATGGCCTGAAGAACCATGATAACACTTGCTCCAACACATTTTGGTGTTAGGAGATAGATCAACTATTGATGAGGTCGTCACCTTACAATAGTGACCTCACACATATTAAAGATCATCACCTTTCATAACACACAATTGCAAAAATTTAATCTTTCTATGACAACAACTTAATGAAGTCTGTTATGATACATTCATTATCATGACTTTCAGCACTTTGGGACAACAACTTAATGAAGTCTGTCATGATAACATGTCTACCATTTATAAGATTGCCATCTTACAACGATTACTTTCTGTTTATATATGTCAATGAAAGATTATCACCTTCATTACATATCATATGCAAAATAGTAACCACGTTGAACCAAGTCAGATGGTGGTATAAGGGGTTTTCCCCTCAATTCTCTCTCATAGAGAAGAACACATTACATTAAATTTCACTTAGAACTTCTCCTCATAGAGAAGATATCATTCACAAAAGATTGCACCTCAAAAAATTTCCCACTAAACAATGATCCTAGAAAATCAGGTCCTCTAGTTACTCCCTTAGAGCTCTCTTCACCTAAAGGATGCCTATCAAACTCTCTCTGAATCTGATATCAATCTTCTGATTTTTTGGTGGCAAGTTGTTAATTCCTCATGATGTATACATGGGTAGGCCCATTTTAAAATCATGCAGTCACACCATGTATTTTAGACTCCCTCTAAATATCAACCTTCTGAACTACTATATTGTCTTTAAAGAAGTGCCAGACTCCCTCTTAATCATCATCAAGAACATTTGCTTTTAACAGCCTTACTTTATCCAGCCTAATCGTCAGGTGACTAATGAATTCTAGATCACAACTTCTTTGGAGCTATTGTCATGAGAATAGCAAGTGTAAGGTACCAACCTTCTTTTCCTACGAGATCATCTTTAGATAGAAGGGAAAAGATCAAGGATTAATAGTTCATATAGTACATATAGAAATACAAACAAGAGAGGCTATAATGAGTAGATAGATGTAAAAGATAAGAATACTTATCTGCACATGAGGGTCTTTGAGAATTGAAATCTCCTTTCTAAAAATGGTTCAAGTGAGAATGGAGCATTTGAGTGAGAATGGAATATTTGTTATTATCCCCCCCCTCATTATTATATCCTCACTCATTTCATTTCATAGAATTTCCAATCACTCACTCATCTTCCTCTTTACTTCTATTTGATGGTATTCCATATGGACTTATAGATTCATCTAATATTACTTTTACTTAACATCATTGTTGATTGTTCAACTCTATTCAGGGCCTGTTCAACTCTATATCATGGTACATAATAGAATTGTTGGTTTAGCAATTGTACCCTTCTTTATCACATGGCTCATTTGCTTGTCTCCAAGTCGTGGTGGCCATAGGTCTCCACATGAGTTTGAGTATATCAGACTTGTAAATACACAAGTAGGGCCACATTTCAGTCACAAAGCCCATTGAATGTCAATTAGGACACAACATTGTTGTTGATTTTGATGACAAATGAACTGCTTGTCCAAAAATATTTTATAAATCCTTTCCTTTATTCTCAAGCTTTGAGCCTTATTTGTGAACTACTTTGTTGATTACCATGTCAATCATCATTGAAGCTTTGTTGACAAGTGTGTTGGATGCATGATTTAGTTTTCCAATCTCCATGTCTACCATGAATCCTGTCTGTCATAGCATATTCCAATGACCTTAATCATAGTCAATGATGGATGCTGGAAGCGAGTGTGGATATTTTTGTAACACCTACCAATGTGTGTTTATCGTGCCTTTCATCTTAGACTTCCTCATTCAATATGCAGGACTATGCATCGTTGTAACAACTTAAGAGGTTATCATCAGATCACCCTATCATAGATACAGTTGCCTCTGCTATAGATATCATTTCTTTTTTTGTGGATATGAATCCTGCTATTAATTGATGTTGGATTATGACCCTTGTTTCAAACTGCACCTCTTCATACCTTGCTCACTCTAGATGATAAGCTTGCCTCTTATTCAATCTGTATATTCTACTTTCAATCTGTGGTATCCTTTGTGGTACAACAGTGTTACCTAGATTTCATTATGTGCACAAAATGTCCCAAGATGTGCAAATTAATGAAACATTTTAGAACCTATTATAGAATTGACGGCTTTGTTTCATGCACACACAACAATATACACATTGGAAAGTTGTGGCTATGCATGTCTAAATGAGAAACATGGACAGATATAAAATATGGCAGACATGTAATCTCCTTTGGAACCACCATAGTAAGAAAAAATTCAATCCATGAGTAAATTTGTCGAGATGAGACTTGCCGACGAGATGAAGTATCAATCTGTGTGTGCTATGCACCGAGCATGGAGGTCATTGTACCTGCAAGTTATTGATGAGCAAACTTCAGCATGCAGGTTATATCCCAGAGACATAAAATGCTCTCAGAGTTCCAGCATCGTCTGTCTTACAGTAGTGTTTGCCAAGCTTGAGAGTTTGCAATGTGGATTGCCAATGCCATTAGAAGAATGGTGATCTAGAGCAATCAGACCCACATGATGCGATAAACTTTAATGTCTCTTAATTGTATTGTGACTAACAAAAATATATATCTATTGTGGCAGCCAAACTTGCTCCTCCATATGGTTGTTGACTGTTTAAGCAAAACAATTATCGGTTTTATGTCATCAACTATTCAATTCTTTAGTGGGTGTTCTTCCTCATTGGGTCACTACTAAATATGTCCCCAACCGTTGCAGATTCTTCTCAGTCATTTGATATTTAAAACATGAAATTGTAATCCCATAGAAGTGTCGAGCATGGACATAGTTTTATGTTTTTCATTCTTTTCAGAAGTGTCGAGTGAAATGATATCCTCCTCTTTCATGGTTTTTTCATGTCATTTCCGTGCCCTCTAGATCTTTTTCATGAAGACTTCTATAATCCCTAAAATGACCTTCCAATGACTCTCTCTATTATTTTTTGCACACTCTACCAAGTTCATTCTAAGGTGCTCAGCATATCTAAGTTCGATATCTCCCTTTTCTGCATATTCTCCCCTGATTGTCTTTATAAATATTTTTTATATTCTCTTTTTGGTTGTTTTGACATATTTTCTTAAGAACTGATTTTGTATATTAATAGTGCCTTGTGAAATCTATTTCATTTCATATCCCTTGATGTGGTTTATCGGTATTGCTGGAGTATGACTGTCGTCTTGGACAGAAGATATTGTTTTAAAGTCTTCTTATTATTATATTTTCTTAAAGCTGTCCATAAGATTTAATTTCTTATTATTTTCATCTTTTTATATGCATTTGCAACCTAGCTCTAATACCATGTTGAGTAACTGTGATCGCTTCTGCAAATGTACCAACAATTGCCACTATATTGATTGTGTTCCAAATGCAAATGAAGGCGTATAAATAAGAGAGGAGAAATGTCTCTACAGTTAATCATCACTAGTTAACATATTAATATATTAGTAATATAAATAACCATTTATATAATATATTATTATATAATATGTATAACACAATATATATATTATATACAATTATATATATATATATATATTTATATATATATATATATATATATATATATATATATATATATATATATATATATATATATATATTCTTTAACATGGATACAAATAGGAAATGATGATTTAACAATAACAATAATGTATATCAGATAGAATCAATCCGACTGAATTTGTTGAAATTGTGGATCTTTAATAGATAAAACAATTACAATAATAATGATAGCAGAGAAGTACATATAGGAAATGATGATTTAACAATAACAATAACGTATATCAGACAGAATCAATCCAACTGAATCTGTTGAAATTGTGGATCTTTGATAGATAAAACAATTACAATAATAATGATAGCAGAGAATGTCCTTACTTGAATATTTATTGTGCCAAATATATGTTCTCCTTCAGTGCTTTGCAGGGTGATCACAATCTACCTTCCTTCGACTTCAGATTGTGAATGAATAGAAGAAACAAATTGAATATGAATTGTTCTACAAATGATATTATAGTAAACAATGTATTTTATCCAATCGCAGGTTTTGGAGATGACGTGAATTGATATCCTTGTCCTGCGATCTGTGCGGCTCATATATATCTTGTAAGGAGTCATGACTCCGAAGAGGCATGACCCTACATGGCTGGCTTAACAAAACAAAACAACTTTATTATGTGCTTAACAAGAAGCCCAATAACATGAAGCTTGTTAATATCATGAGGCCCGAATTAACATATCTACCAATAATAATATGGAGCCCGATAATAGTGGATTAGATAGCTATTGTTAATCATATAATACACATTCATTACTATATATATATATATATATATATATATATATAGATATATATATATATATATATATATTTATTTATTTATTTATTTATGTATATATACATACATATATGTAGGTATGATAATCAACAGCAATCTAATTCATCTATAAGCACAAATCAGTATATTAGATAATCAATGTTTTACTTGTACTGACGCTAAAACATTAACTCTCCCTCTTTAGCAAGGGAGAAGTAAAACATCATTAGATTAGAATCAAAATCATTATGTAATCAACACAATGTATATTAGAATCTCTTAGTAACATAAAATATTTCCTATGATCTCTACTTGCACTTAAACAATGTCTTGAGATGTACATAGTGATAAAATTTTCATGATCTCTACTTGCACCTAAGCAATGTCTAAAGATGTCCATGACACATCTGTAGTCCATGATCTCTACTTGCACTTAAGCAATGTCTAGAGATGTACATGACACACTCATGATCCCTACTTGCACTTAAACAATGTCTAGAGATGTTCATGATACTAGGTCTATTATTTGCAAGATCGTCACCTTGTAAATAATTTTCTTCTGAATGAATATGTCCATGAAAGATTGTCACCTTTCATTACATATCAAATGCTACTAAATAATCAAATAAAAGTATAAACTCACGTGTTAAACATTTAGTTTAAATTTCATTATTACAATTAATCATACCTATTGTCGGTAGAAACTGTGTCAGCCGACTTGATTGTCGTCAGTATTTTTGTATTCTGTAGCCGACATCGTCAGTAAAGATTTTGTAGCCGACGGGTAAATAGTTTGTAGCAGACATAATGTTTGTGGCCAACAGACTCCTTCGAGAAGGTTCGGCAGATAATATTTATACCCCGTCTGGGATCATTGTAAATGATCTTATCTTATGAAGCATACTGTAATGTTCTAGCATATGCGAATAATCTAAAGAGTTATGTTGTTCGTGTTCATTATTTGTGTGCATTTCTTAATTAACCTATGCGGAAAATATTTGACACCGTTGCCCTATGAACCTGGAAGGTGGGAGGAATGAGAGGAATGAAGATTAATGCCAAATCAACTTAACAAGGATCGAAATAAGGCCAAGGGCAAAGATGGAATCCGTACTGCGCAAGAGAATTTAATTCTGGCACAGCAAGTCGAACGCTGACGAAGATTTTGGAAGATTGCTGACGAAAACTGGAGCACGGAAGAATTGTTGGAGGAAACTCGGCAGCGAGTGGAATTGGTGGAAGAAGCACGAGAGGAGTTTTTGAATTTGTGTTCACCGAAGGAAGAAAATCCAGACGGAAGAGCATCGACTCGCACGGCTCGAAGTGCCGACGAAGAAAGAGCGTAGAGTGAACTCTTTGTTCGAGATATACTTCCGCAGGGGAAAACTTCAAAAGACCCTTCTTCACCAAGGTTCGCAGTTGTTGAGTTTGCCGGTGTGGGAGTACAGTTCGCTAGTGTAGGAGAACAGTCCGTCGGTGTGGGAGTGCAAACCGCCGGTGTGGGAGAACAATCCGCCAGTGTGGGAGTGCAGTCCGCCGGTGTGGGATTGCAGACCGCCAGTGTGAAAGTGCAGACAGCCAGTGTGGGATAACAGTCTGCCAATGTGGGAGAACAGTCCACCAGTGTGGGAGTGAACAATGCCACTGTTGCACGACCAGGCAACGCCTGTTTACAAAAACCAATTGTGATGGTGAGATCAAAAGAAAAATTGCTGAAGTTCGATGGTGATGGTACGATCGATCCCATTCGACATTGCAAGACATGTGAGACAATCTAGAGGGCAAATAGCATAACAGATGTGAACAAATAGGTAAGGCAATTTCCGGCAACCCTACGGGGGGTGGCAATTGATTGGTTTACTGATACAGATCGACAAAAGCTAAACAGTTGAGATAACATTAAAAAAGAGTTTCTGGCAGAATTTAAACTATTGCGAGATGATAATGAAATTGTAGCAGAGATCTTCAATACTAAGCAGGGGAAGAACGAAACCGTCTGCGTTTACGCTAGGAAATTAAAAGATTTGATAAATAAAATGGAAAGTAAGCCAGCAGACGGACTTCAGAAAAGATGGTTCATGGAAGGCCTACGCTCGAAATTGCGAAAGAAAATGAAAATTGTGCCACCGTCGTCATACACGGAAGCTTATAACAAAGCATTGGACCTCGAAAGTGAGCAGAAAACAAAGAAGAACACTAGCTCATCTGATTCTGATGACGACGAGCCTGCCGGAGAAGATAGCAACGACGATGAAGGCAGTAGCAAGAAGGTCCGCGCCTTACAGAAGGACATGATCCGCATGATGAAGGAGTTTAAAAACATGCAAAAGGAGCCAAAAGGCAGTGAGCTATGGTGCACAGAGTGTAAGACCGACGGTCACACTAAAGGATCCTGTCCAAAGAACCAATTCTGTGACATTTGTCAGATCATGGACAATTCGACAAAGGAGTGCCCCTTTAACATAAAGACAAGAGGATCTCCACAGGTGCTTCTTACACAAGCAGCTTCCACGTTAGGAGGGAACAGAAATGCAAACATTGATGGTGCCACTCCGGGTGGGTACAGGAATAATAGCAGAGGGCAAAATAACAACAATGCGAACAATAATAATGGCAGCCAAAGTCGAATCCAATATGATGCAAATGGACGGCCGATTGTTCAATGCCGAGCATGTAATTTGTGGGGTCATTTTGTGAGGGATTGTACAACAGCAAACACACTGAAATTATTATGCAGATGGTGCGGACCCGACGACCATGAAGATGCTGAGTGCCCAAAGTCTGGAGTAAATTTGATCACTATTGGCACGGATGAAGAGGAGGTTCTAGCAATTACACAGAGGCAAGCGAAGGTGTACCCGGACCCGGTGGAAGAAAACAGAAAACTGGGGGAAGTGCGGGCAGAAATTGAGAAGGCATTGTCCGCGGAGACATCTCAGTTAAAAGGCATCACCGACACCTTGGCAAGGAACTACGCGGAACAAAACATCGTACGACAGATCTTACAAATGGAGGTACCGGTCAAGATAAGTGCCCTCACAATGCCCCAGTTACGGACGGCCATTCTGAATCATACACCGTTTTCGAAAGCAATGGAGGACACAGGAAGGGACAGTAGGGAAGTGACAACAATAGACCCAATGCTGCTAGCACTCACATCTGGATGGCATCCGGCGGTTGTCGAGATGGGGATCATCTTCTGAATTTGACGATAGAAGGAGTATTGACACAAGGAGGATAGAACGACGACAACCTAGACTCGGTGAATGGCCTTCTCCATTGGCAGATAGAAGAGTACGAATTGTTTTTGAGTTGTAATATGTTTGTTAGAATCGGATAAGATTAATAACCCATAAAACTAGTGTAAAGAGTAAATATCTAAACTATGAATGCAAATGATACAAAATCAAAATAGTATCATAGAGTTAGTCCCCAAGAGAGTAATGCAAATGCTGGAAGCAAAATAGCATTAAGAGGACGCAAAAACAAGAGATGCAAATACAAGCCAGGTAGCATGCTTATATAGGCTAGGAAGAGGGAGGATGTGGCAACACCAACCAATGAGGAGCAACCATCTATCGGACTAAAGATAGCAAAGTATCTTCCCAAGATAGCTAATAGATGCTCACATGTAGGAAGGTGACACCTCACAACCATTCACCTAATAAGACATGCTTTATTAACCTAAGCGAGATTATTAAAAGTGTAGGAAAAACCTAGCAAAATAGGAAAAATAAAAAACTACACTAACACCCCCCCATAAGCGAAGCTTAGGTGGATGCTAACCTAGCAAAGCTATGAAAGCAGGAAAATGGGTCCCGGCAACAAGGCCTGATCAGGTACCCAATACAAGAAAAAGAACTAGATGAAGGAAACTAAGCCTCCAATCTAGGAAATGTCCCAAAGAGAGGAACAATAAAGAGCATGAAGCACCTCTGAAGCATGAAGCTGCAAACACTGTCAGAAGAAATTGCTGGAACCCCCACTGAAATAGTGCATGACCAGGTAGAGAAGACAAAGTCTAAAGAGCTGATCAATCGAAGAGGTGACCTCCAAAAGTAGGAATGAATGAGTGTCTATATAGTAGATGAACCATCTCACCGAAATGCATAGGTGCCTAGCCACTGCATCCGCCTAGTACATAGGAACAAAAACTGAATACGTAGATCACTCAACCGAACCAAGGAAGCAAAAGAGCCAATAGGTGAACCCCCCCATAATGCTGAACAAAGAGATGGGTGACAGGAACACTGAAATGCAATGCCAAAAACATCTGCAAGAAGAAGAATCAGGAACACCAACAGTGCAATAGAAGTACAAGCACAGGATAAAGGGCGGTGTCATTGACACACTGCATGGGCTAATGTCGTGGAAGAAAAATTCACTTGACAAAGGTGGATGAGCACAGAATGGAAAAACATCATGACCCCCCATGGCACTTTATAACTGAGTGTGAGTACAAACAAACACAAGGTGTACAAGATCCCAGATATGCAAAAGCAGGCACTTTATCTCAGTGCGTTTACAGAAAAAGGAATGCAACAGAATAGAAGCATACAATGCTCAGAAGTCAGAAAGAAGAGTGAGCCAAAAGAACAGAAGAAGAGATTCCAGGACCTGTAGAATCAAAGTAATCCGCCAGAATGCGAAAGTGCAAAACTCGAAAGAGAAAGAACTTGGAGCAAAATCTGGATAAAAGACCTCTGCAACTGAATAACTCATAGAACCAGCTTTCCAACGATATTTGGCGAGCCCAGAAAAGAGTCTGAATGAGCGAGCTATGGCTCTCGGAAGGCAAAATAGAACATATGTCTTTGACTGCCAAAACAGGCAACCAAATTGTAGCAAAAATCAAAAAAAACTGTACCATCATCTCCGTCTCAGAACCAACTTTCCGACGCATTTTTCGGATCGAACAAATACGTCTATATGCTCAAGTTACGGAAGAAAAATCAACAGGGCCTCCTCATGAAGAGCATATGCTAAAAGTGAAACTTGGGCACAATAATCAAGGAAACAAATAGCACCACTGCGATCTACTCGAAAAATCATGCACTTTCAAAAAAAGAATCGCCTCGATACGAGGTCGTATGAGAAAGTTATGATCCTCCAAAGTTTCCAAAACGAGAACTGTGCACAGTCACGGCTGAGAATCTGCAATTTCTGAAGAATTCGTGCATGAAAATCAAAAAACAACTCCACTAGTGGATAGAACACAAAAAAATAGCCAAGTTCATAACAAGAATCATCAAAATCGAAGTCTGTATGAGAAAGAACGAGACATTTGAAAACTGCGTTCAAATCTGTGACTGCCAACAAAGAGGGGTATGGCTGTAGCTTTGCATGCTCGATTCTGCAAAATATACAACCTGCATGCAAAATCTAAAAGATACCCAGATGGTTTTTCGGGGCTGCGAACAAAATTCAGAAAGCGTTTTTCTTGCTGATGTACAGAAGATGTTGCTATAGTGTAAATCAGACGCCTTTACCAGTAAAAAACGGCTCCAAAAATCAAAAAACGACCCCAGCAACCAAAATATGACATGCAAATGCTGGATCAGCTTCCTAAGTCCATCAATGGCATGCTGGAACCTGCAATACTGATTGAAGACTCCAAATATGCAAGTTGGTTGTCAGATTTGAGATTGAAACCCCAAAGAAAAACCGTTTTTGTCAAAACTTTTCTGATTCTCAGGATCATTCAAAGATGCAAGAGAAGAGCATACTTCATTTTTCAAAAAACTACAATAAAGTTTATTAGCCCCCCCCCCCCCCCCCCCGAATCTCTCAAATAAGGAAACTAAAATCTACTCTTGCACATACAAAAGCTCTGATACCATGTTAGAATTTGATAAGATTAATAACCCAGAAAACTAGTGCAAAGAGTAAATATCTAAATTATGAATGCAAATGATACAAAATCAAAATAGCATCATAGAGTTAGTTTCCAAGAGAGTAATGCAAATGCTGGAAGCAAAATAGCATTAAGAGGACGCAAAAACAAGAGATGCAAATACAAGCCAGGTAGCATGCTTATATAGGCTAGGAAGAGAGAGGAGGTGGCAACACCAACCAATGAGGAGCAACCATCTATCAGACTAAAGATAGCAAAGTATCTTCCCAAGATAGCTAATGGATGCTCACATGTAGGAAGGTGACACCTCACAACCATTCACCTAATAAGACATGCTTTATTAACCTAAGCGAGATTATTAAAAGTGTAAGAAAAACCTAGCAAAATAGGAAAAATAAAAAACTACACTAACAATGTTAAGGGTCGATGAAGGTGAGAAACAGAGAAAAATGAATGTCCGAAAGAATACAGAGAAGCGAAAGAAAGAAAGGCGGTTACGACAGAAGTTGAGGAGAAGAACATACAGTCCAAACCCAGAAAAAAGAAAGATCCCACCGTCCGGTACACGGTGAACAGACCGTACAGAAAGAAAAGAATGCATTGCACCATAAAATTAGTTGAAGGGTACCGAAAGCAAGGAAATAATTTAGATGTGCAAATTGCAGGCACAGTGGGTGACGGAGGTGACACGGAACAAACGTAAGGCGTGGCATGACAAACATCTCAAATTCAACAGGTTTCCGCCAGGGCAGTTGGTACTCAAGTACGACGATCAGAATGAAATCAAAGGGGAAAAGTTTAAGGCCAAAAGGGTTGGACCATATCAAATCTGGGAGGTCGCCGACAATGGAGCGATCAAATTGACAACCTTGCATGGGGAAGAGATACCTCACGCAGTGAACGGATCCAAATTGAAAATATACGGTGCCAGAAAGACTCCGTTGCTATCGCAGAATGGCCAGCTGACTCCCTTGTCGTTGCAAAATGGCAACGCCTGGAGGCAAAATTGAGGTGTTATTCTTTCTTTGAAAAAGAATATATATATATATATATATGTATATATATATATATATTTGAAAAAAAAAATTGAATTTAAAAAAAAAAAAATTTGTGTGCCGCAAGCACTTGTCTGCAGGCAAGTTTTTCACGGAAGTATGCTCCGTGGGCGAAACACTACGCACAAAGTTGTTGTCACCGATGATTTTTTGACCTTAGTTTTCCATTTCGAAGAATCATACACTGAAGGAAATTGTAATAGGATTGTTGTAAGCTTCAGCAGGCTCTGAAGTCTTTGGATTTCTAGCTTATACGTGGCCTCAGCATCTACATATTCCTTCAATTTCTTGTAGTAGAAGGCATAAGCTTCATCTCCTTTCGCGCGGTTTGGAGGTCAGACAGTCTAATCTGAGTGGAGCTTTTTGTCGTGCTGGAAACGCATATTTGAGCTGGAGTAGGGGAGGCGAAAAGGCCTAGGAGTGTGTGTTTGAGCTGGAGATTCAAAGTGCCAGGAGTGAGAAAGGTGTGTGGAGGACTGTAAAATTTCAGTTGGAGGCGTCGAAGGATTGGGATACAGGAGAAAAGAGGTGTGTGTGTAAGTCTGGAAGCCACATGAGAAGCGGAGGAGCTTAAAAAAAAAAAAACAACGACAAATTCAACTTGTTCGGAATAAGTAGCAGATGATATCAAAGGGAAGGGGAAGCATCAGTGGTTGCCAGAAAGAGTATCAGATTAGAAGAAAATGACAGAAATAGTGTGTTCCATGCAGTTTTGTGTGGGTTTCGGAGTGCTAATTTGGTCTTGGCAGCGAGGGGCACTGCCCCTCGACTCCGCCCTGTATTGCGACAAGGAACGCACCTAGGGCGCTGCCCCAGAACCCCATAGGGGCGCTGCCCCTCGACCCTGCCAGGGGCGTTGCCCCTTGGACCCCCAGTCGTTGCGGATATTAGTCGTGGGAAGTGTGACCAGTTGAGAAGACTTGAAGCCGCTGCAGGCATGGAGTGTCTGTGTACCAGAGGCACTGGGAGTAGGTGTTGGCCGAGAGGCTGTCTTGGTGGATGCATAGAAAGCTCGGGAGGAGCTGATCATCCGGTTGGAGGCAGTGCAGCGATACTTGGCTCAGGGTTCCGAGGAGTGGAACACGGAGAAGCAGCACAGGTGGCTATCAAGGTCAGCTTCATTAAGAAGGCAATATTGTGTTAGCAGAGGCTACAGGCACGGGACGAAGGTGAAAGTGATGTGTCAGAAGCAGATTTATCTTGTTGTAATCAGTCCGTTAATATATTTTGTCTCAGACATTTTGTAATTGTCGTCCGGAGACGACTTTTTTCTTTGGGGGGGGATGATATCGTCAGTAGAAACTGTGTCAGCCGACTTGATTGTCATCAATATTTTTGTATTCTGTAGCCGACATCATCGGTAAAGATTTTGTAGCTGACGGGTAAATAGTTTGTAGCGGACATAATGTTTGTGGCCGACAGACTCCTTCGGAAAGGTTCGGCGGATAGTATTTATACCCTGTCTGGGATCATTGTAAATGATCTTATCTTATGAAGCATAATGTAATGTTCTGGCATATGCAAATAATCTAAAGAGTTCTACTGTTCGTGTTCATTATCTGTGTGCATTTCTTAATTAACCTTTAAAGTATTTCAACTTTGAAGTTTTTCAACTTCACTTTAGCAAGAGGCTTGGTAAAGATATCAGCGGTTTGCTCATTTGTCCATATATATTCTAGTTGAATGACTCCTCAATTCACCATGTCTCTAATGTAATGAAACGTAATTTCAATATATTTGGAGCGATTGTGAAATACTGGATTTGATGAAAGTTTAATGCAACTTTGATTATCACAATAAATCACAGTGGGCTTCAAATGTCTTTTGAATAAGTCCGATAACAACTTCTGTAGTCATACTGCTTTTCTAGCACCCAAGGAAGATGCAATGTATTCAGCTTCGGTGGAACTTAATGCAATTGAAGTTTGTTTCCGACTGAACCAAAAAACCATCCCAGATCCTAGACTAAAGCAATATCATGAAGTACTCTTCTATTCAATAGAGCTGCTAGCCCAATCAGAATCTGAATATCCAAGAAGTTCAATGTTGACTTTATCATATTTGATTCCCATTCCAATAGTGCCTTTTAGGTATCTCAAAATATATTTAGCTACATGTAGATGTATCTTCTTAGGTGCACACATAAACTGACTCAAGGCATGAGTAGCATAGCATATGTCAGGACAAGTATTTACCAAATACATTAGGGATCCAATAATCTGTCTGTAGTAAGTAGGATCTGTAAGTTCACATTTCTTCATGTTATCTTTCAATTTTTGTAGATTTACTTTCATAGGACTAGTTGCTGGTTTACATTCCATCATTCCAAATTTTGTTAAAATGTCAATTGTATATTTTCCCTGATTTAGAATAATGCAGTTGTCTTGTTGCCAGACTTCTAATTCCATAAAGTAGTGAAGTGGCCCTAAGTCTTTCATTTCAAATTCTGCTGTGAGTTCTTGTTTGCATTTCTTTATGAGATGTTCCTCACCTGTTATTAGGAAATCATCAACATATAATACAAGGATAATCATATCATCACCATCAATTTTGAAATATAGATTTGGGTCAACTTCATTTTTGGAATATCCTAACTTCAATAGGTGGTTGTCTATTCTTTCATACCAAGCTCTGGGAGCCTGTTTGAGTCCATAAAGTGCTTTTTTTTAATTTACAAACATGAGTTTTGCTGTCATAAGTATTGAACCCTTCTAGTTGTTCAATATAGACTTCTTCAATCTTGCCATTGAGAAACGTTGTTTTGACATCCATCTGATGTACCTTCCATCCTTTGGATGCTGCGATTGCTAAGATGGTTCTGACTGAAGCATACCTAGCAACTAGAGCAAATGTTTCTTCATAACCAATGCCTTCTTTCTGAGAGAACCCTCGAGCTACAAATCTTGCTTTGTATTTTTCAATACTGCCATCTGATGCATGTTTAATTTTGAATAACCATTTGGAAGAGACAATTGATTTGTTTTTTGGTCTTGCTACAACATCTCATACATCATTTTTTAATATAGAGTTATATTCTTCAATCATTGCTTCTTTCCAAGACCGATTTGAAAGTGCTTCTTCAACATTAGAAGGTTCTGATTTTATAAGTTTAGTTAACAATGCAACATAACATGATTGATTTCTAGTCCTTTTGCTTTCTTGAATTACCTCATCTAGTTTAACCTAATTTTCTTCTATCATTTTTCTAGCCCAAAGAGGTCTCTTTTTATTATTATTAATGTTTTCAGAATCTCTAGACATAGATGAAGGTTCAAAATCATTCTCCCTCTCAATTTCTATAGATTGATCTTCTTCAAATATGGACTCTGTAATGGATTCATCACTGTTACTGGAAATTTTAAAAGTTGTGTCTTCTTCAAATTTCACATCTCTACTAATTTCAATTGTTCTTTGACCTGGAATGTAGATCCTGTATCCTTTCATGGTTTCACTATATCCAATAAATATTCCCTTCTTTCCGAAAGGTTCTAATTTTGGTCTTTTCTCTTTTGGTATGTGAATATAAACTAGACATCCAAATATTCTTAGGTGACTTAGATCAGGTTTAATGCCTATGAATACTTCCTCTGGAGTAGTGTTCTCTAATACGAAGTGTGGCATCGATTTTGAATGTAGACTATTGTGTTAGATGCTTCAGCCCAAAATGAATAATGAAGATTTTGATCATGCAAAATAGCTCTGGCTGATTCGACTATAGATCTATTTTTCCTTTTAGCTATTCCATTCTGTTGAGGATTATAAGGTACAGAATACTCCCTCTTAATCCCAACAGTAATGCAGAAGTTGTTAAAAATATCAAATATGTATTCAACCCCCATTGTCTGATCTTAGGGTTTTATCTTTTGTCCTAATTGGTTTTCAACTAAGGCTTTAAATTCTTTGAAATTGGATAAGACTTCAGATGACTCTTTTTGTTTTAGAAAATAGATCCAAGTTCTCTTAGAGTAATCATCAATAAAAATTATATAGTAGAGACACCCATTAAGAGAGGAAACTAACATAGGGCCACAGAAATCTGTGTGAATTAGTTCGAGAATGGATTTGGATTTATGATCACTTTTAGGGAAGGATTGCTTAGTATTCTTACCTAATGCACATCCTTTACAAATACTTGAATAATCAGATTTTAAATTAGGTAGACCTTTTACAATTTTCCCTATAGATAATAATGCCCAATAGTTGAGATGACCTAGCCTCCTATGTCAAATTTCAAAGGAATTTGAAGTTTCATGACTAAGAGTTAGGTTTAGATTCTGATTATTACAAAGTTTATAAAGACTTCCATCTTTAAATCCAATGGAAATAACATTTTTAATATTAGAGTTCTTGGGCCAAGATAGAACTTTGTCTTGTTGAAATGTAATTCTGAAGCCTTGATCAACAAGACCAGAAATAGAGACTAGGTTTCTTTTGATTTCTGGTACATATAAAACATTTTTGAGTTGTTGTGTAATTCCTGAATTTAGTTGTATTGAACAGGAACCAATTCCTTTAATAGGATAAGTAGAGTTATCTCCAATGGTAACTTCTTCTGAGGCTTTTTTAGAGAAGGTTTCAAATTTGTCTTTAAAGTCGGTGATGTGCTGAGATGCTCCACTGTTTATGATCCAAGTGTTGTGGTTAGAATTTATTTCACTTGAAAGGGCTAAGTAAAAAGCATAATTTTCTCTTTCTTCTTTCTCTTTACTTTCTCCTTTAATTTTTGCTAAGGCCGCTTGTATTTTCTTCTTTTCAGGGCAAAACGTATAAGAGTGACCAATTTTATCACATTTAAAGCATCTAACTTTGGACCAATCACGTTGCTTGTCTGATTTGTCCTTTTTGTTAGATTCCTTTTTGTTATGCTTGAATTTTCTTTTCTTGTTTGCTTTAGCATAAAGTGCTTGGATGTCTCCCTCTTGATTTGTACTTAGTCCTCTTGAAGCTAGTCCGGATTCTTCTTGAGTACATTCATTCTTTAACTAATCAAATTTAGGAAGTTTGGGTCGCAAACTTAAACCTTGAATAAAAGTTTCCCATGAAAGAGGAAGACCTCTTAGAGCAATCATGCTTAACTCCTTGTCATCAACTTGATTTTTCATAGTTGCAAGTTGATCTTTTAGTTCAGTAATCCTTAAGAAATATGAGGTTATAGATTCTCCATTTTTCATCTTTATATATAGTAGATCTTGTTTTAGAGTTAATAATCCACTAGTATTGTTGATTTCAAATGTATTTTGAATAGAGGAGAACATTTCGAATGTAGTCTAAAGATTAGCTATTGATGGAAGAATATGATCTTTTACTGAATCTATAATGATCTTCATTGCTTTATTATTATGCCTTTTCCAAGTTACTTTTTCTGATTCATTTTCAAGCATAGGTAAATTTGATTCAATATATTTCTCTAATTCCATTTCTCTTAATATTATTAATAATCTGATTTTCTATGAGGAGAAATTTGATGCCCCCTCAAGCCTATCTTCTATTCTCACATAATTCATAATTTTAATTATATGTTTTAGCCTCTTTCCTTTTAAGACTTTGAGATTTCAGACTTTACTTTGTAATAGTTTTTCTTATCTGAATAGCTCTGATACCATGTTAAAATTGTGGATCTCTGATAGATAAAACAATTAGAATAATAATGATAGCAGAGAATGTCCTTACTTGAATATTCACTATGCTGAATATATGTTCTCCTTCAGTGCTTTGCAGAGTGATCACAATCTGCCTTCCTTCGACTTCAGATTGTGAATGAATAGAAGAAACAAATTGAATACGAATTGTTCTGCAAATGATATTATAGTAAACAATGTATTTTATCCAATCGCGAGTTTTGGAGATGCCGTGAATTGATATCCTTGTCCTGTGATCTGTGCGGCTCATATATATCTTGTAAGGAGTCATGACTCCGAAGAGTCTTGACTCTATGTGGCCTTTGAGCCACATAGGGTCATGCCTCTTCGGAGGCATGGCTTAACAAAACAAACCAACTTTATTATGTGCTTAACAAGAAGCCCGATAACATGAGGCCCGATAATATCATGAGGCCCGAATTAACATATTTGCCGATAATAATATGGAGCCCGATAACAGTGGATTAGATAGCTGTTGTTAATCATATAATACACATTCATTACTACATATACATGAGTGTGTGTGTGTGTGTGTGTGTGTGTGTGTGTGTATTTAAATATATACATATATATATAGGTATATATAAATACATATATGTAGGCATGATAATCAGCAGCAATCTAATTCATCTATAAGCACAGATCAGTATATCAGATAATCAATGTTTTAATTCTACTGATGCTAAAACATTAACAAAATCTACAACTTTAACACAAAACTATCCAAATGCAAGCTGCAAGTTAAAAGCGGGATTTCCTTGTGCAAATGCATATATTATAATGCATGCAATGTGCTCCAAAATTGCCACTTTGTTTTTTTCATTAAAGACTTAGTGCAAAACGAACTTTTGGAGACCATTTACATGTTTTTGAAAGACATACAATTGGGCAAAAAATCGCCACTTTGCCTTGGTGGGGCTCTAAAACATGAAAACACATTTTAAAATGCATGTAGTTGGGCCAAAAAATGTCACTTTTGCTTAGGTTAAGTGAAATGGGTTTTTAAATATTACATACACATGCAATAGGGTCCAAAATCGTCACTTGGTGGATTTACATATTATTAAAACGTGTTTTAACTTTAAAAGTCCATTCTGTAGCAATTTTAAAAGATGTATATGTAATGGGTTAGAAAAACCCCATTTAAATTCATTAATATATAAAATAAACTTATACATGCAAAAACATATTTAAATGGGTTAGATTTTCCTACTTCCATTGATTTAATAAGTTTTAAATATGCAAATGCTTATCAAAACCCCACTTAACGCATTAAAATGTGTTATGCATTGAAAAAGTCAATTTAAATTAATGTCAGAAATTCCAAAGGCTATTCACCTAAGGCAAAAACAAAAGCAAAAACCATCTACAACACAAATAAAAACAAAGAAAAGACATGAACATTTAACAAAAATCGAGTGTTTGCAATGCGAGAAGAAAAAACTCTTACCAACAAACAATTGGGGATAATCTTGATGGAAAACCTTCAAAAGAACACATAGACAAGACTACACAAAGAACGATCCAAAGATAATGAATTGTTTTCATGATGCCTAATCAATGCATTAAAACAAATAGGATAAGCCTATGAATCCATGAGAAAATTCTGTAGAGTTGCCTAAATTTTGTGATGTCAAAATTGAGGACCACACAGTGGTATCAAAGCTACAAAATTTGCCAACCTATGAGATTGCATGTCAAATTTTGTAGTTGCATGTGTGTTGGATGTTATTGCATGGCAAGTTGATGAATACCCAAGGATTGCATGTTGGTTTATGAGCAATTTATGAAGAGGGTTATCATTGCATGTTATTTGTAAACAATTCTAATTAGTGTATTTGCGTTGCATGTAACTTTGGTGACCCGGATGGTTGCATGTCACTTTAAATCAGTTTGTAAAAATGGGTTATTGCATTTCATCTTTTTTAGTTGCATTAGAACTTTTTCAGTTGCATGCAGTGAATCCCAGGGACTCACTCCCCCCCCCCCCCCCACCAAAAAACCTCAAAGTACACGTCCCTAGGATGTCCTCGCATCGGGTACTTCACTCCCAACCTCCGCTATTCCACACCACATTGTTGTCGAAACAGGTACTTAAATATCTATTGAATTTTGACTTTTTGAATGTTAATCTTGGGTATGTACTATGTTACTATGTTAGATGTTCAATGGTTTTGATTTCTATAACAATTTTGCTATGTTCAAGTATTTCAATATGGTATGTTATACTGAAACATCATTTCATAACCTAGCATTTCAAGTTCTATATGTATAGCATATAGACACACCCCTCAGCCACCCAACCCCCGGCCCTCCACTATTGTCTCAAAATTGAGGTCCTGTGTCCCTGCATCCCACAAATTCGTCTCTTTGTACCCCAGCACCAGTGTTACACTAGCTGCATTCAAAGATATTCAGTTATATGTTAAGATTTTCAGGTGCATGTCAAGATTTTCAGTTGTATGTCAGGTCAAAAGGCTGCATGTGATTTAGTTGCTCTTGCATGTCAATTCAAAAGCAATTTATGAAGAGGGTTACCATTGCATGTTAGTTCTAAGCAATCCTAGTTAGAGGATTTGTATTGCATGTCAGATTTTCTAGTTGCATGTTAGCTTTATCAATTGCATGTCAGCTTTTTCAGTTGTGTGGCAGCTTTTATAGTTCATTGTTAGATTTTTCAGTTGCATGTCATAATAAATTATTGCAAGTGGTTCTATGAACCTTGAGAGATTTTCACATAGGTACTACACTAGGAGTAGAGCAAAACAAGTTCTGGGAGGATGGGTGAAAGGGGCGTAGAAAGCTTGCCAAGGCTATTGAATGATCAACTTAAAGATTTCTTAACTAATTTTGCCCAACAACGACAGTGAAATGTTGCAGCAGTTACAGGACCATATGATTACAGCCACAGGTGAAATGGGATTGGACCATTCACGATCAAGAAGGTCAACAAGTGAGAATAGTAGAAGGCATAACACCAATAGAGCTGCTGCAGCAATTTCATATAGATCACTTCAACCTACTTTTATACCAAAAAGAGAAGGACAATCATCTCCAAGTTCAAAAAAGCAACATAAGAGGAAAGAAAATTCAAAGGAGGTATGCAAAAATCTACACGACGAATCTGATAAACATGCACATTTTGTTCATAAGAACAAACGGAAAGCTTGGGGAGTGACTCACATGAGGCTTCATCATCTTTGTGAGAAGATTCACAAAAGGATTCTATTAGAGAAATAAACATGACTTCTCTTGATGTTAAGCATGAGATTGATATGGATAATGATGGTATGGATTCTTTGTGTGATCACAATGCATCTCCTAGTCTGATAATTGACTTCAATAACGACACTATTTGTACACATGAATAAAAAGTAGGACATGGCATTCAAGGACACTTGGAAAACCGGAACCAAAAGCTTTTGGTATGGGAAGATTTGCAAGATTATTTGGTGTTGATTGGTGATTCCAATGAAAGCAAATAGGTCACAATTCTGATCTGTGACAGCAATAGTTTACTTTCTCGTTCTCATGAGTTTACAGCCCTTACCCATGAAATAACTAATGTAGAGTCCACAAGCGTTGACTAGGAAGTTCTCAATGAAGAAGTGCTTGTAAGAGATAAATATATGACATTACTGCATGATAACAGTGCTGACTGTTATAACCGCAGTCGTATATATCTTCATCCTCAAGATAATGCAGCTAATAATTACAGAAAAGGCAATGTTTTGTGCTCATCTAATGTTGGAATTCAAGTTTAAGCAGATAGTCATGAGACATAGGTTGATGATGCAACTAGTAAGAGGGCAGATTTTGTGCATCATAGCATAGAAGATGAAAAGAGGATTCAAAGCATGTGTGATGAGTTGCTGCATAATTCCAAGCATAGTGATGTAATTATTATCAGAACAGTGCAGTGGATTGGCAAAGTAATATTTCTAAGGTTGACATGGGATCTAAGCATTTCATTTCAGCATGCAAGTGTAAATTGCTTGAGGGCAAGCAATTTCTAGGAGGGGAGGATTGTCATATCCCCAAATTGTCGCAAAATACATTAATTAAATTGATTATTTAAAAGTTATTCAAATAAATTAAATATAAAAAGAATGACTTTATTTTTATTAATTAATTAAAGTTGTTTACCGTACTAAGGTAAAGAAATTAATGCATGCAGGCAATAGATAAGAACAGCAAAACTCCTTGTATTATTCGCATATGTCAAAGACATTACATTATGCTTATGATGATTACAATGATCCCGGAGGGTGTATAAATACTTTCCAAAGAACCTTCCCGAAGGACTCCGTCAGCTACATAACAAATACCTTCCCGAAGGGACCCGTCGGCTGCATAACAAGAACCTTCCCAAAGGGCCCGTCGGTTACATAATATTTACCGACCTCATCCCCCCCAAAAGAAAAAGTCGTTTCCAGATGACAACACAACAAAACTCAAAACAATTGATGACATTTATTCATAAAAACAACATAGACATCATGAACCAGAAGGCTATGTCTCAGACTGTGAAGACCGGCTGCATCGAAGCTGATACACTTGTTCCGTCCAGACCTTCAAATCAGCTCTGATCTGAGAGTTCTCCTCCACTACCTCTTTCAGCATCAATGTAACCTCCTGGCACTCAGCTTCTTTATGATCATGGGCCTTCTTTGTTGAGTCCTTCTCCTGTAGTGTTGCTGCCAAACACTGTTCTGCTGCTGCTAGTTGTTGTTCTGCCTGCTGCTTCCCTTGTGCACTTTCCTCGAGTTGTGCTAACAGGGCTGTCCGCTTTGCTTCCCATGCAATCTACTGGGTGGCAAGTCAGTGAGCCATCTCCTCCCAAGCCTTCCCCGTCGTCTCTCGAGCTTCCTGCCTAGCCTCTGCCCGTCTTCTCTCTGTAAGCACCAACTCTGCGAGGGACTTGCTTCGCTCTGTGATGTCAACAAGGCATGAATGAACATCCTTATCCTTCTCCTCTGCTAGTGGTAGAGGTTCTATCACCTGCACCCCTCCATCTACTCTCTGTTGCTGTTGCACTCTGATCCTCCACCCCCGGTGATGCAGGTACCTCGATTACCTCGTTGTTCGACCAAATTGCCTCCAACTGCAAGTCCTCTCTCATGGGAGACTAGATGGAAGGACCTCTGGCAACAGGGGTAAGTAGTCGTCGCCTCAAGTACTCACTCACCCGACTCGCTAAGCTCATCTGTTCCACTGCTGGCACCTGGGGTTCTGCTTTCGGTATGCTCAAATCAACATCCTGATCCGTCACCTCATCCAACAAAGTGTTGGCTATCGTGACTACTGCATCTGTCCCAATCACCTCTAGACGGACCTGCTCTTGCGTGCCTTCCTAACTGACTCCTCCCTCCATGGTTGTCGATTGTGCTACAGGAGAAGGTTGTGGCAAACTTACTGCTATTAGCTGAATTAATCCTTGCTCTGGAGGTACAAGGGTCGGTTCCTGAACTGCTGGCTAAGGTTGTGTTCTTGTAGGTTGCGTACCCGTAGGCGTGCCTGCTGGTGATGCTGTCCTCCGGCTTACTGGAGGTTGGACAGGTGTTGAATGTGGGACTGATCCTGCTACCACTGTTCATGATCTAGGATTTAGAGCAACTAGGGTCATCACCACTGGATGCCGAAAATGTCCGAAACCTGAGATGTGAACATCTGCCATGGTGTGCATATGCAGAGCTGAAAATGACGGAATTGATGGCGCAGTAGTCATTGGCATAGCCGTCAACTGTCATAGAAAGCGAAGTGGGGTCACTGAAATCACCCCAACTTCCTCATCATCTTCCTCCTCATCCTGCTCCACCTCCTCCATATCCTCTAAGTCATCCTCCTCGCAAGATGTATCCTGGCGGCCAATATCTGTGTTGCCTAATTCCTCCATCTCCTACCATACCCTCTTCTGTAGCCAACGAAAAAAGTGACTTCAATAAAATAAGTATTATTAAAAGTAGTTTAAATAAATAGAGTAACTTTATTATAAAGTCAACTTTAAATTATAACATGAAGTTTCTTTTTGGAGGGAAATGAAATAAAATATTTCTCTCAAAATAGGGAAAAGGCTGTATTGAAAGGAGAAAGGGAATTGTGAAGGCATTATAGAGATTGTTATTTTTATTTTGAGTTTTTCTCTGTGAGCTTGATGCTTTGCTTGTAGTAGTAAATTAATGTTAATGTAGTTGTATTAAACAAAGGAGATGAAAGATCCTTATATAGATTTACAAAGACAATGTTTCTAAAAGAAATAATCGTGAACTAAATATGCAAATAGAAACTATCTAATATACTAAAGACTAACTAAAATGACCGTTAAAAAAACATTATTATATTCTAATACCCTTGTAAAAAACCCTATGTATGCTCCAATAGGATTATCCATGCCAATGAACAATGTTTCTATATTCCCTTGTTTTGAATTTTAATTTTCTGAAGATATATATAATGCAAAGAGAATGCTAAATGTAACAACACAACTTTCAGCATTACTTATAATTTTAATGGAGAATGGAAAGACAGAATTTAGTACATTATCATGAACTGAATATTCAATCAATAATGAAAACCTGATTTCTTCCGTAGCATATTCCTATGTGCTACCAGTTAAAGGAGAACCCGAAATACATATCAAAGGCGGCTTCCTAACACAGCGTTCACCATTTCCATCTCCCACACAAGTCCAAACCCAATCGCACCAAGCTGGTACAGTTTATGTTAATCCTAATGCAGATTTGCTGCAAAATGTTATTGACGTCCAGCCCCCAAATGAAATTGCAGGATGCACAATGCTGGTTGCAGGCTAATTCCAAAGTGCCAGGCTGATTGCTGATTATAGCCGCAGGTGGTTCCAGTCTGTAGGTGATGCTCAGATAGTATTAATTTAAGCTCCAACATACAGCGGCTGCTACCTCCAGCTTCAGACGCAACCCCACACTTCAACATCCAATGCCCAAACAGCCAAACTCGGCTCCAATCAGAAACGGCAGGCAATAAGGATTGACATCTGATGTCAATCTGATTTCATACATTGCTCACATTGATTACACCCCTCACTTCACCCATGTCAGCTAATACACAATGAGATTTGCAGCTTGCAAATATCAGTACTTCCAGCAACACAAACGTAGACTTACAGCAGTAAATCACAAGCCTACACTTTCAAGATCTCCAATACAAGCTCTCAGCAAAAACGAGAATCTCCACACCTCCAGAATCAGTAACAAATTCTCCAAGCCACAGGAATACAGTAAGGAGATTCGGCAAATTGTTTATAACAATACAATTTGCAATGAAATTACCAAAACAATCTCCCAGACACAGGAAACACAAATAGGAGATTTCGATAGTGAAATCACTATACATCAGCAGTGACTTCAAGCATCAGAAACTCCAAAGACCCTTATACTTCAGCAAGGGCTCACAATTCAAACTCAGGAAAGCCACAAAGGCACAAAAACAAATGTATAATCAAGTGTGTCCTTCCCAATGAAATGAGCTCTCATTTATAAGCTTTCATTGGCAAAAGTTTCCATAAAACTCCACTTCAGAAAATCTGAAAGTTTCCCTAAAGAACTTAAAACTAGAAACATTCCCCCTAAAGAACTTAACACTAGAAACATTCCAACTTGCTTTTTAGAAATATCTATAAAAGTCATTATTATAATAATATAAACATTATTATAATAATGCAACTCATTGAATAATAAATAAGTAAGAGCTCATGCAATTATTAGCCTGATCAACTGCAAGTCACGACCAACTGCCAAGACACCCACTGCATTGCCAAAAATAGCAACTACTATAAATAGACTTACTAAAAATAGTAAATCCATAACTGGGACCCCCAAAACACCCTGTCAGCTCACGAGGGTCGCTATGATGAGCTAACTTTATCAACCTCGCGGACTAGACAAAAACGGGGAAATTACAACCCTCCCTTAATGGTCATTGTCTAACTGATGTCTTTTGGTCACAATTTTTTCAAACAATCTATCGTTGTTAAGACCCTCCCTTGAATTTGTAAAATGTTAATAATGAAGAAGCCATCCAAAAAAAACAAAGAAGGGTACCCCCTTCTTCAGAATGCTTTGCAACAAGAGACAAGAGCCTTCCACTGACTATGCCACTAAGATGAGTCTACCACTAACCCTCCCAAAATTAGAAAATCATTTGACCAGAAATCATCATAAAATATCCAACATTTGACCAGAAATCATCATAAAATATCCAACCTAATGTTGGATAACAGAGCTGCTCTTTCCTAGAGACAGAAACAAACACCTGGAAGCAAAGAATATTGTTGCTTGAAGGTTCAATAAAACCCTTTCTTAGAAGCCCTAGATAGTTTGGTAATTTGGATGAGAATCCAAATCAGTTCCCTTGGTGGATCCGCTACAAAATTCACAAGTGCATTACATTGTTCAGTTTTGTGGACAACCGTCCTACTTTAAACGATCATATTTCCAGAAGCTTTGATGATATTGGAGTGGAATCATGTGGATATGTTCCATTTAAATGTTATGCATGTTCTAGCATTGTAACAACAATATATTTGATGTGCATCCATGTGTAATTAATATCAGAATCATTTTCAATAGATTTGTCTTCAAAATCGCTTATTTCCTTCGAAATCTATATCATTTCTTTTGCATGTTTAGTTTAGCATGTTTGTATGTTGTTATTATATTGTAATGAAATGAAGCAAAACATGTCAAGAATTAAATCCCAAATCCAATTTGAAATTATCTTCTTGTTTGTGATATTTTGTCCGTTATGCACAATACATAATCCTTAAGTGTATATGATAGAATATAAGATATGCCTGACTGTGTGAAACCCATCTTGTAAGAAGGGCATCATGTATAAGAGGAGGGTTGTAAAAAGATTATGTAAGTAGGCCACCCTAGAGTCGACCACATAACTTGCTCCTAAGGACAAGAGGGAACTTACATAGAATAACCAAGAACCTCCACTCAACTCAGCAATGATGGCACTTGTCTTTAAGAGGATGAGACACTAATAGGAAAAGCAGGTACAAGAAACCCACTAAGGAAAAAAAGAGGGCTCTGGCAGACATCCACTCTTGGGCTTGGTGTAGAAATGGCTTTAGGCAGACGTGTTGTATTTCTTCCTCCAAACCCTTCTGTGCTTGTAGAATATAATGGACAATAGATGAATTTGATGTTATCTTGTCTAACCTTAATAATTGGAAATTCAAATACATGTATTTATTATTTGAATATGTTGCTTATGTCATGATTGCAGGATTCAAATCTGAGTCATATTATTTCATAAAATATTTAATTGGCAAGATAACTCTAACCCTAATTTGTTGCAATTGTGATTCTATGGCAAATTACTAAGGGACATTACAGTATTCCAGAAGAAAAATCAATTGCCACATATTTGATATAATGGCTTATTTGATCTCATCTTTCCCACCCATCTCAATAATAGATATGACGTCAACTACCACAACTCTTTTAATGGCCTAGACTAGGTCATGTTCTGGAAATATTGCACAGGATACATGGCCTAAGTAACTGTGTTATCCATGGTCTAAGTAACTATGTTATCCATGGCCTAAGGGAACAAAAACAAAAATTTACAATCTTTAGAAAAACAAGTATCGGAAGCAGGAATCAATAGATCAAGAAATAGTTGAAGAAATGGAATGAAGCAGAAGATTGACAAAAAGTAATATCCCATACGTTGGAAAATTTTTAAAAGTTCTTGTACACAGTATTAGAAACTTCCAGAAAGTTTATTTCTGGTGTTGAAAATCGTTGATGTGATTAAAGTGAAGTACCAGTTAAGTTCATCACGTAGGACATAATCACACATGTTACTTAAGTTCACCTAAGTACCACACAGGATTCTTCCCTTTTTAAGTGGATAGTTAGTTACTTTTCCACCTCATCTAAAAGATTAAGACACTTGTCACAATAAATAGCAAAACTCAAATATTAGGTGGATTATGTCTACAAATTTAATCAAATTTGAACATGACATTTCAAAAAGACAAAAAGCATGAGCTTCAGAGGTTCCTGAAAAACTATATGGGTTTTTCAGTTTATTGGCAAATACCTTCCTAAACATATTGTGGCAGAACAGATAATACGTGGATTGAAGCCTTTCAGAAGCACCCTGCTCAACAACAAAACAAAAAAAACATAGGAAACTCAAACAGAGCAGCAATACAGTAACAACATCCAGTTCAAAATTCTTTGTTGACTGATTACATTTATTTCTATACAAACGAAATCATAAACTATATCAGATAGACAGATGAATTTGTATTCTTAATTTAAATATCTTGCTCGTCAAATATAAATGAAAAACGAAAAAATGACAATAACCCACCTTCAAAGCGGAAATTGGGTACTGTGCAACGGATTTATTGATGGGTTTGGTGCCAAACTGTCGAGCGAGTGATCTGTATTGATCCAATACGTGATGATTCGAACCATGACTAAAGAGGTTTTGGGTTTTAGTTCTGTCAAGCAACAGATGAGCTAATCTTCGCTGCCACATTGTTGTTGAGAATTCAAACCTAGGTTAACCAAGAAGTTTTCTTTCTCGCTGTTAGGAAGGGTTTAAGTACTACAGGTAAGCGTCTCGGATATGTTTTCACCCTGCAACCACATTCGGAGAGAACCGAATAAAATGCCTTCTGCTATTGCAAAACTTTTATGCTAAGAGGCTCCACAGAGAAGCTAACATTTCGTGAGTCTTTCAAAAGCCTACACTACAACTTCTGCGAAGGGCGTGGGAGATTTTCGGCCACCATGAATGAGGCATTTCACGGTTTCATGCAGCTGTTCAGTCAATTTCATTATTAAAAATGAAATAAATATTTTTATTTAATTAATTAAAAATAGATTTCTATAACAATAGATATCTTATTAATTAAAAATAAATTAATTAATTTTTGTATGACAATAGAATATAAAAATTATTGTTATCTATTTTTATTAATTAAAATAATCAATAAAATTAGTCTTTTTATTAAATAAACATATCAAAATTTAGATAAACTATAATAAGATCCTTACTCTCAAATAAAAAATAAATATCATCTATTTACTTAATTTAAAAAAAAAAAAATCCACTAATTCAAACAAACAAAGGAAAATGGCAAGTTTCCTCTTCGATGTCATTGATATTGGGCATATGGAAGTGTGTTGCTTCAATGAATGTGCAACTTTATATTTTGAAAATGTTGAAGTTGGGGCTATATACACAAGTGTCTCATAGGACCATTAAATCTACAAACAAGTTTTACAAGTTGAACTGTCAAATAGAGATCACCATAACAGATGATTCAAAAGAAAATCTTTGTAATGATGACATCTCAGTTCCAAAACATAAATGCTCTTTTATAACCATCGATGAGATTGTCAATAAGAATAATAGTTATTTAGTTGACATTGTTGGAATTGTCACATGTGTTGATCTTGCATCAACAAAATGAACATGGGACAACACTGAGGTTCTTCGAAGGAGCATTAAATTGATAGATATGTCAGTTGACACTACTATTGTGACTCTTTGGGGACAAACATCTAACAAAGAAGGATCAAAGCTCCAAGAAATGTACCATCAGCAAAAGGCAACTATTCTTGCAATAAAAAATTAGGCATGTAACAAAGTATAATGGAAAGGTAATGAGCACATTGGTGACTACTCAATTATTCATTAACCCTGATGTAGTAAAGGAAAAACAACTACAGCCTTAGATTTCAAAGAATGGCGATGATATGCTGGCAACAACACAACTTACAGATGTCCCTCAACTATTGACAAGAAAATTCTTTAGCAGTATTGAAGAGGATTGTTCAAAAACTCCAAATGTCATTTAATGCAAGGTTGAAGCAACAACACTATACATCAACTCAGATTCATTTTGTTATCCAACTTGCCCCAATCAATCACAAGGAAAAGAATGCAAGAAAAGAGCAACAAAGATATTAAAAATGAGTAGTATGCGCTAAGTGTGAAAGAACCTTCAAATAGTGCAACTATAGATATGTTCTTCAAACAAAACTAAAAGATCACATAGGTATTGTATAAGCAACTACATTTGAAGAAGTTGCAACCAAGATGATGGACATGTTTGCAAGAGAATTATATATGCTACAATACAATGAAGAAGTAGAGGGAAGTACTGAAGAGCTGATTCAAAAAGTACAATATAGCCAATTCCTCTTCACAATATAAAGCAAAAATGAAACATAATGATTCAACATGACAAAAATCAACAATCACCGAAGTCAATGTAGTTGTTTTCGCTGATGAAAGAAACTACCTCTTAAATGAGATTCATAATACGTGCAAAGCTTCCATGACTTAATATCTCAATGCATTCAAATATCTTTACAGTGTTTTTTGCTTAGAATATAAGTTCTACTTTGGGTCGTGTAATATCAAACAATGATTTTCTCTGCAATAGGGCTCCAAGGTCCCTTCAAAACTTGTCGTCTATTTTTTTTAAATAATATTGTTTACATCATAATTGTTGTAATGTGATTGATGATATATACTATTTTGCATATGAAATGCCAATTTAGCATTTGTATGTTTAATGTGAGAAACTTGGATTGCTCTTTTCTCTAATCTGTCAATGTAGGCTTGCAATATGATAGAGTTGATTCATTATTATTGTAATATGAAAAATGAAAAATACTATTCAAGCTATCAAACAGCCATTTACGATTATGTGAATTGCACAAATAATTGTGAATGTTATTTTAAGTATTCAGCCAATGTACTAAATATGCTTCAAATACAATATAGTATGTTAACATTTTACACTCTTTTCTCACATCTCAAAT
Organism: Cupressus sempervirens; assembly: GCA_028749045.1. Classification (NCBI taxonomy): domain Eukaryota; kingdom Viridiplantae; phylum Streptophyta; class Pinopsida; order Cupressales; family Cupressaceae; genus Cupressus; species Cupressus sempervirens. The sequence goes on along the minus strand of CM053783.1, from coordinate 701,140,389 downwards.
GAATACTATCAAATAAAACCTTCAAACATATAGGATAATTTGGTAGAGAATAATAACAACATTTTATAAACAAAGTTTCTTTCTTTTTTAGATCCTGAACATGAATGCAGAAGATGCTGAGACACATTACTCTGAACCACAAAAAATACAAGCACAATCTCGTAAAATAAGTCACTTGTATTATGCTTGACATAAAGAGGAAACAAGTGCACTTTGTGCCATACAACCTCTCTAATGCCCAAAAGAAACATGCATGCCTCTAATACAAATCCATGCTCAAATACCAACAAATATTGTAAATCAACATACTAGTAATCTTGCAGAAACAAGTGCACGAACACACACAGCTGAAAATGACAACACAATTCATAACATGACAATCAAAAAGTCAAACAAATTTTTAAAGACATTTGTTTTTTGAAAAAAAAATGATGCACTCTCAACATTAGAAACATGCAACATATGTAATGAATGCTACCCTGGTATGCATGCTTGTTCAAAAAATACTATTACTACTTGTAGAAGATGCATTTATGAAAAAGGAATGCATCAATTCTCCACAACTAACAATATGAACCCATCTAAACAACCATTAAAATGTTACAAAACCTCACTTAAGTAGAAGAGATGCTCATTTCTCATGTCAAATTGATATTGTAAGTTACCCATACTTATAGAGGTCAATACAAATATAGTGGCAAACAATTAGTTTTCTCCAAGATATTAAGATAATAGAAAAAAACTCTTCCATAAAGAGTTAAAGATCTCAATGTAGTAATAGTTCAAAGGATAGGTACAAATGGAAAACATTATGATTGCTATGTTTGTAGAAGTCGTGTTGAGATGCACTAGCATATAAAATAAGAAATGACCCCTACCAAAGAATGTAGAACTCAATGTTGATGCTCTATTAGTGTTGCCTAACTCTAATACAAACATTGTAGAAATACCTGATATAATTGAAAGTGATAATAAGGAAACTATGACAATAAATTGTGACATTGATAATAGCCAAGGTGGAGAGGATGTTGAAATAGAGTACTCAATGTCATTTATGGAAAGACTACTAAATAAATGACAAGAACTAAAAATTATTAAAGAATCTTTACAAATCAAAAATAAGGTTGACTTCATTATTGATTGGCCACAAACAAGCTCCAACCCATTAATGAATATATTATTGAGGGCCTATTTGATATGGCATTTCCCAGTCTCTTTCCAAATAGAAAAGGACTACTGCTACAAGCTATACCTAGGAAGGTACAACTTAATCAATATGCAGTAGACCTTATGTGCTTCCATGATAATAGATTCAATCAACCTCCACATTTTCAATACTTTATTCTTAATCTTATGATGTGGCATCATAGCCAAGCTTTGGTAGTAGTCTTCATCAAAACAAAGTTAGATGACAATATACCAATAATTGTTGAAGACTTACAAGCACACTTGAAAACATTACCAGACACTCGATTATCAGAGGAACTAATGCACTTTGGGAGTACATTATGAGGAACAAGAGCATATTGAAATAAATGCCACTTTTATTTGACGGCTACAATCAACCAAATTGGTTGCCCAACATTGTTCTTCACTTTAAGAATAGCAAACACAAAATGGCCTAACCTGCATAGGCTTTTTCAAACAAACAATACATCAACAATGTTCAATAACAAACAACACAATGAAAACATAATTAAAAATCTACACACCACAACTCTCTACCTACATCAACGTTTTTCAATATTTCATGAAGAGTTAATTGAGTATTGGCGCTACTATGAATGGAAACATAGAGGATCTCTACATATACATGGATTAATTTGGCTACCTAATGCACTTGATATGGATGCAGTTGATTGGGGAAATAGAGCCAAAGTTATCAAAGAAAAGGATTCCTTTGACAAGTATGTTACTGCATAGAACCCACATTCAAAAATATCAAGAGAAAACATGATACAAAGATCTCCTACAAATGACACATGCATGTTCAACACATCTAAAATCTTTGCAATATAACCCAACAATTATTATAAGGATTTAACAAGTCATGTCCAAAGACACACAAAATACATAGAATGAACTTGTCTTCATAAAAAAGGGAACCAAGTAGAATGTAGATATAAAGCTCCATGGAAAGAATGCATGGAATCCACCTTAGCATGCGATGAATCAAACCAAAAATCATATGAACCATCAAGAAATGATGATAGGATCAACACCCATAATCATGACATCCTCTCAATATGGAGAGCTAACATAGATTGTAAACTAGTAATCTTGCACCATATTTGTTCTCAAATACATTGCCAAGTATGCATCAATGGCAGAAAGAAAATTAGCAACATGTGTTGATATGTTGGTAAGGATTCGCTAACATGAAACATTACAACATCCATCCCTCAAAGAATTCCAAAAGTTTGTGTTAGAGATTTTTTTAGAGAGAGATATAGGAGCAAAAAAAAAGAAGTGTCATATGCTTCAAAAATTATTGCTTGTGATATGCAATTGATAATTTATATCACTAAATATAGGTAAAAAGGTTCTAAATTGCCTAAAGAAAACAAATGATGGAAATGTGATAAAATCAAACCATATGCAATCCTACATACAATGACCCAATCAACTAGAAAGGGTAACACTAATTGAGTTAACAAGATCTTATGCACATCTTCCTTCTCACAAAAATGCAAATGAAACAAATGAAAAGAACATGTGGCACTATAAGTGTTTATGCAATTTTACACCACCCTAAAAGATGAATCAAAACATTATCAGACATTTTTTTGGAGTGAGTTACTATTATATAAACATTTCCAAATATGTGATGAAGAAATTGGGAAAACAAAAGAAGAAATCATTGACAAATGGAAGCAAATGAAAGTGCAAATATACACTGCATGGCACGTTCATAGAATAGATGAAATTGAAGCTAATATAGATGATAATACCTCATATGATAAAGAAATAAACACCCAAGATGATGTGAAAATAAATGAATGGGAGCTACTATCTCAAATGTGACTTGCTAGTAGTTTCAACTTAAATGCTCTTGCAATGCTAGGTCGACGTCATTTTGATAACAACAAAATTTGGGAAAACCACTGTTAGGGTTGATGAGATAGAAATAAAAATTACATGGAAATATAACTAATATAAAAATATATATACAAAGAAGAGAACACAAGACACAAGGATTTAACGTGGTTCGCTCAATACCTAGGCTATAGCCACCAAATAGCTAGTCCAATATTCTTCTTATTGATTGATTACAAGCTATAATCCCTTACAGCTTAATACCATAACAAGAAGCTACTTTCTCATCATACACTAATGAAATCACTAACCCTAAGATATTTAATACAAGCTTTTTCCATTTAGAAAATTAGAGTTAGATTATTTTGAAAAGTTAGCCTAAAATACCCTTGATGAGTCAACCTCGGCAAATGATTGACGAGTCAACTAAAAAATCCTTGACAAGTCAACTAGGAATTTTTTCCCCAACTGATACCCCAAACTCCAAATAATTTATGATAAGTGTATTGTATTTATCTGATCATTCACGACAAATCAACAATCTCCTACTTGGTGACTGATCAAGCTCCATGCTAAACAACAATCTCCCACTTGGAGACTGATCTTGTTGCAATAGTGCTACTACATGAGGCTCCCACTGGATCGAACCACTTGGGATTGAGTTGTTCCTTTATTTTGTTCACTATAAAAGACCAATCGAAGCTGAAGAGGACTTCATCTTCTCCCTTGTCGCTATCTTTGTAAACATATCTACTGGATTATCATCTATATGTATCTTGTCCAACTTTAACTATCCATCATCCAAAATTGATCGAATGAAATGACATCACAATTGTATGTGTTTTGCCTTTGAATGTAGAGCAAGATTCTTGGCAAGATGAATGACAATCTAGATAACTATTTGTATATAAATAATTATCCCTCTATGAATAGTCATATCATCTCCTTGGTTGCCTCTATAGCAGCAAAATACTCTGTCTATGTAGTGGATAAAGCATTTGGATCACTGTTGTTTCACCAATAGTAAATTAATAACCTACAGTATTATGCCTTATATCAATATCCCCTACCAAATTTGAGTCAACCTAGCCCTATAAATTAGTAATAGATCCCCCAAAATGTAAACACTTACTAGATACTTGTCTCAAATATCAGAGAATCTATTTAATTGCATTCCAATTCTCAATCCCAAGATGACTTATATACCAACTAACAACTCCCACTACATGTGTAATATATGGCCTAGTACATACCACGACATACATTAGGCTCCCTAGAAATGAAGCATATGGTACCTTGGACATCTTATCCTCATTTTCTTGTGTCTTTGGACACATCTCCTTAATCAACATTAAATGACCAAGCAAAGGTGTGTTGATAGCTTCAGCATTCTCCATAGAAAAATATTGCAACACCTTCTCAATATAATCAACTCGAGATAGAGTAAATTTCTTCTTTTTCCTATCTCTGTAAATTTTCATACCAAGGGTTTTTTTTGTTGCCCCCAAATCCTTCATAACAAATGAATGTGTTAACTATTGTTTTAGCTCCTTAATGTGATCCATGTTATACCCAGGGACAAGAATATCATCAACATATAAACATAAAATAATGCAGTTGTCATTGTCTAACCTCTAAAAATAAACACAATGATCTAAATAACACCTTGTGTATCTATGCTCATGCATAAAAATGTCAAATTTAAGATACCATTGCTGAGGTGTTTGCTTCAAACCATATAAACTTTTCTTTAATTTGCACACTGATTTCCCCTTACTTTTGACCTCAAATCCCTTTGGTTGTATATATATATATCCAAATCACCATGAAGAAAAGCTATTTTAACATTAAGCTTCTACAAATGCAAATATTTAGTAGCCATAATACTTAAAACAATACAAATAGAAGTCATTTAACAATTGGAGAAAATATCTCATCAGAACCAATTTCCTTTTTCTGCAAAAATCCTTTTACAACTCACCTAGCTTTAAATTTTTTCTTGCCTCCATCCTTTTCCTTCAATGTGTAAACCCATTTATTCTATAGAGTCCTTTTTCCTGTAGGTAACTTACATAAATCCTAAGTCTAATTTTTCAGCAAGGAGTTCATTTCTTCTATCATTGTAAACTCCCACTGAATATTTGCATCCATCTCCATATCTTTATCAAAACATTTATGTTCACCATCATCTGTTAATAAAATAGAATACAAAGAGGGAGAAAATCTTTCTGGAGGTCTACTTAGCCTTGTTGACAATCTAAACTTCTTTGGAGTTTGTGGTATTTGTTATTACGGTTATTGTGAAGCATGAGGGACTACTAGAATATCATCTTTTTGAGTGTCATATAGCACTACATAATCATTTTCTTTCTTCTCATGTTGATGCAATAGATCTTTGTACAACACTTTCTCATTAAATATGACATCCCTACTTCTTGCAATTTTATGATTTTCAAAATCCAAAATCCTATAACCAAATTCATCAATTTCGTATCCAATAAATATACATTTCTTAGATTTGTCTTCCAGCTTGGTTCTATTTTTAGAAGCTATATGTGAAATTGTTTCACAACCAAAGGTTTTGATGAAAGAATAACTCACCTTCTTACAATTACATGCTTCTTCTAGAATGTCACAACCCAAAGGAGTAGAGGGACTTCTATTAATCAAATATATACATTAATATTGATAGCCTTCACCCACATGTTTAAGGGTATCCCAACATGTAACCTCATGCTCCTTGCATGCTCCATTATTATTTTGTTCATGTGTTTAGCCACTCCATTTTCTTGTGGAGTCCTTGGAACAATTTTTTTGTCTGTGAATACCATTTGTGGAACAATAATTGTCAAATTCTTTATTGCAATAGTCACCTACATTATCAGATTTGAGACATTTTAGCATTTTACCAGTCTCATTTTCAACCAAACATTTCCATTTCTTAAAAGTTAAAATACATCATATTTATGTCTAAGGAAATAAACCCATACTTTTCTAGTTGTATCATCAATGAATTTAACATAATGATGAGAGCCACCAAGGGAAGATACATGATCTGGTCCCCATACGTCTATATGCACAAGCAATAATTTCTTATTTTTCTTTTCCTTCCCACTCTTCAAAAAACTCACTCTCTTTTGTTTTTAATGCACACAACTTTCATATAAATCCATATTGATACATTTTAGACCTAGTAAAACTTTCTTTGAATGGAGTAGTTTCACATATTTCTCACTCATGTGCCCAAGTCTATTGTGTGAGAGTATTGTATTAGAATCTATAACAAATGTTTGTTGTCCTTACTTAACTACAACAATGTTTCCTAAACATTCATATTTCTATGAAACAATTAAAGTAGATGGAACACTATGACCTATACAAAGATATAAGGTGCTTACTTTCACACCTTTTTCTACTACAAGGGAACCTTTTGAAACCTTCCAATTGTTATCATTAAAAGTGACTGTGCAACCCTCATCACCTAGTTTCCCTTCTAAAATTAAATTCCTACTTGACCTTGGAACATGTCTTACCTCTTGTGGTAGCAAATGATTCCCATTCTACAACTTAATCTTAATATTGCCTTTACCAACAATCTCATAGCATTCATTATCTTCCAAATAAATAAGCCCAAAATCTTCTTGGACATAACCAAGAAAATAACCTCTATGGGGGGTGCATGAAATGAAGCCCCTAAATCTAAAATCCATGAATCATCAACACTTTCTAAAGAAAGAAGGAAATCATTCTCTTTGGGTTTATTACTTTTCATATTTACCTCCTTGTTCTCTTCTTGTTTGTCTCCTTTATTGTTCTTTCAATCCAAAATTCTTTCTTCGTATGTCTAGGTTTCCCATAGTACAAAAAATATCTCGATCATCTTGATTGAGACATCTTCCCCTTTGATTTTCCTCTTGATTTATCATTATTTCCATAATTTTTTCCTCTCTCATTTGTTATGCCTTGACTCTGTGCATTCAAAACACTTCCTAATGTAGATTCACCTGAGCTTTTCCTAAGAGTTTCCTCACTCAAAATAACACCTATCACATCATCAAATTTTAGGGCATTAGATCTAGAAATAGAATTACTCACATCCATTACTATGCCATTCCAAATTTTAGGGTATTATCATTGATGTCAAACCTACTAGAAGGACATCTACTAACAATATAGAGTGCCATTTCAATTGATTGATGAAGAGGATTTGAAAAGAGAGATAATTAGATGAACTAGTGAAGTTGTTAAGTTAAGAAGAGAAAGTATGATGGAATTACAATGGGCATTTGATCAATTATTATTTGACAAGATGATGTATTATTCAATCATCTTTTGAAGTATGGATGTATTGATTTAAACACAAGCATTTAAGCTTAGTGAAATGTGGTCAATCAATGAAGGAGTTGAAACAAAAGATTAAGTAACTTAAGAGTTAGTCGAGAAAACATTATTAGCAAAGTAATAGTTATGGTCAAGCAAGAAGAAGAAGAAGAAGAAGAAGAAAAGTGTAGTAGCAACCAAGCATAGTGAAGACCGAGCAAGCCAGTATGAGTTGAGTGAGACAAAACAATAGTGACTGAGCTACACAGTGTTAGTCGAGTGACAAAAAAAGTTACAGTTTGTGGAAAAATCAAATTTGTAGCTAACATACCTAAATTTTTGGATTAGTCAAAATGCGTGGATGATAAGGATTGATGAGATGGTGTATTTAATGCATGAATTTAATTTTTTATGTGATCAAAAGCAATGATTTAAAGAGAATATTCTAGAAGTGTCAAGAAAGGAGTAGAAGGACAAAAGGATGGATAAATTCGTTGGATCTAACCTAAACCTAATATCTATAGTGATGTTTAAGTGGAAAAAGATCAAAATTACCTAACTAAGGAGGCATAAGAGATGTTTTCTAAGGTCAGTTCATTGTTGATTGGCGATCTTAAGGTGAACCTATGAAGAACAAAGTAGCAAAGAAGAAGTGAAGGGGTTGATGAAGTGTGATTGCTTGAAAGGATGTCAAGAAGATCAATGATGGAGATGTTAATGAGGTCTAGTAAATGAACCAACAATTGAGTTGAATGGAGATCTAAATTTTCAATGTGAGTTGTATCCTACAGATCAAACCCATCGTGACAGTCAAAATCCTTTAGTCAAGGTTGATGTAATAGTCATTTTGTAAATCCTTTAATTGAGGTGACATTCTAATGGAAGGATCCAAATTCCTCTAACTAGGTCAATCCTAACTGGGTGATTAAATCCTTTAACAAGGTCACACCTAACAATGTGTTTTGTAACCTTTAACATGGTTGGCTCTTGACTGAGCTCACTTCAGAAGAAGGAAAAGTGGCAGCATGTTACTTGGTGGTTTTTCCCATATTGGGTTTCCACATTTATTATTGGTGTCATATATGTGTGATTGTTATGTGTGATGCATGTTATTTATTTTATTTTAGGTTAGAGAACTAAGTAATGAATAAAATATTAAGTTTCTATATGGACAGAGTCATTTTGTGAGATTGTTTAAGTTGTATGAAGTTAGCAAAAGTTGAATTTGGTACATCTAGACCTAAGGATAACTGATTCACCCCACCTCCCCCCCCCCCACTTCTCATTTATTCTAAATATTCTAGCAATTGGTATCAGAGCACTTGGTGCTTGTAAAGAAAGTTTCAAGAACTTAAGCTAATTTGATCAAGATGTACAAGAGAGAGGTGCCTAAGGTGAACAAGGAGAACTTCCCAATATGGAAATGATTGATGAAATTACATCTATCTAGAGTTGGAGACTTTGCATCAAACTATCTAGAAAATGAATACATTGAGGTTCCTAGACCCATGACTATTGAACAAATGAAGGAGAAGCAAGAGCATAATCAAATGATGATAGATCTAGGATCTTCCCTAAGTTATTTTGAATTTGGTGATGTGAAGGAATGTACTAATACAAAGAAAATATGGGACAAGTTGGCACAAATTCATGGAGGAGACAAAAATGTATCAAGAGACCAAGTTGAAATCTTGAGAGGTAAATCTTGTGACATGAGAATGAAAGAAGGTGAAATTGTTGCATAGTATTGTGGTCAAATCAAGGAGTTTGTGAATGCTATTAGAGGAGCTAGAGGCATCATATCTGATGAGACTATGATAAGTAAGGTATTGAGGACTTTACTTCCTATCTATGCAATTAGAGTATCTGCAATTCAAGAATTAAGATGTATATCTTGTAATGATCTAACCTTGGATAGTATAATTGGTAGATTCACTGCATTTGAATTGTCAATTTTTGATAATTATTTATCCACTAGTACTGAATGTGCTTTAAAGCCTCAACTAATCCTTGATGGATCTAAGAGAAAGACAAAGAGTAGACATGTGGATAGTGATAGTAAACTAGATGATGATTTTGATGATCTTGAAGCATTACTGGAAATAAGGTTACCAAGAGAAAAAACCAAATACAAAGGTAAAATACCTATTATCTAATTTACATATAACAAAGTTGGTCATATTGCCACAAGATGTCCTAATAGAGATAAGAAGGAAGAAATGAAGGATGGAAAATATAGAGGAAGAAGAGAAAGTAGAGACAATTTGAGATAACTAATACTACAAAGGCAAAGGTAATAAATCATGTTACATTGCTGAAGAAGATGGTTTTGATAGTGATACTAATGAAAATGATGAACAACTTGTTTATGTTTCAATGAAAGATGAATCTGATGAAGATGAGAAAACTTAATTGATTTCAAATGTGAACAAGAATGACAGATGGATACTTGATAGTGGTTGTTTACATCATATGATTGGTGATACAAGTAAGTTTGAAAAGATAGAACATTCTAATGGAGGAAGTGTTAAGTTTGGTAATGATGCACCATGTTATGTGAAAGGAAAATGATCAATTAAACTAAATGACAAGATCATATGTGACAATGCATATTGGTTTGATGGTTTACAATATAACTTATTGAGTGTGGCATAGTTTATCAGTTCAAGATGAGTTAAATTTCAAAAGAAGAAGGAAGAAATCTATGATGCTAGTGGTGAAATAATTGGAAGTGGTTATCAAACAAGAGTTAACTTGTTCTACCTAGACCTATCTAAAGATACTTGTGTATTTGCACAATTTGAAGATATTTGGTTATGGAATAAGAGGCTATGTCATGTGAACTTTGATGATTTGGTAAGCGTTAGTAAGATGAAAAGATTAAGAGGATTACCAAGATTGGGAAAAGCTAATAAAGTGATTTTCAAACAATGTCAAATGGGAAAAATGACAAAGTCTAGTTTCAAGAGCAAGACCTATTATTCTAATGATATTTTGGAATTGGTTCATACTAATTTATGTGGTCCTATTGAAGTGAAAAGCTATTATGGTAAAAATATTTCATTCTATTTGTTGATGACTTTTCTAGAATGATGATTATGATGTTTCTTAAGGAAAAATATCATGTATTTCAAATGCTTAAGTGGTATTTGGCTATAGTTGAGAAAGAAACAAGAAAGAGTTTGAAGTACTTGAGATCAAATAGAGGAGGTGAATTCATATCAGATGAGTTCAACATATTCTACAATGATAAAGGAATAAAGAGACAAACGAGTGCACCAAGGACTCTACCACATATTGGAATAGTTGAAAGAAAGAATAGATCAATCATGGGTTGCATAAGGACACTAATGATAGAGAAGAATGTTTCACAAAAATACTAGAGAGAAGTTGTAAGTACTGCAATCTATACTTTGAATCGAGTACAGGTGAAGAAAGGTACAAACAAAACACCTTTTGAACTTTGGTATGACTATACACCTAATGTCAATTATTTCAAAGTTTTTGGAAGAAAATGTTATATATTAAAGGATGCAAGAAAATGAAACTTGATGCAAAAAGTGATGAAGGCATATTCCTAGGGCATTCCACTAAAAGCAAGGCATATAAGTTTTTGAATTCTAACACTAATAAAGTTGTAGAAAGTGCAAATATTAGAATTGAAAAATTTGTAGAAAAGAATAAAGAGGAATGTGAGAAAAAACCTAAAGATTACACAACATTTGTCTATATATATGAAGGTCAACTTAGCAACTTACCTAAACTACAAAAATAGGCTGTCGAACATTAGTAGCCAGGTTGTGAGGCCTCACCCAATCTGCCCTAGCTTAGATGTCGTATTTGCATTATGATACTTCTAATTCAACATTTTGATACACTTTTGAGACTATAGGGTTAATATCTGCATTTTGATGATCTACACTTATGTCTACACATTAAGACCTAATTGATATATTTAATGATCTCATTTCATGTTCTAAATTATTTCAATTGCTTTAGTAGAAATTGAATTGTAGAAATTGCTTGAAATGTCAAATTGTAATGTTTAAATAGAAATCAGTGTTAAAGGATAGATTGTGATATGTAATAGGACGTAATTCACATGCATGGTGACTTAATAGTCATCAATTTAGTATTTCATCACTATGATAGAAAATAGATTATAAGGTTGTTCAGAATGTTATTAAGTCATGTTAAGAAAAGATCAATATTGATATGTAGGGATTGATATTTTAGCGTTTTGAATATTTTACATGAAAGTGATTAGAAAAAGGAAAGTTAATTTGAAATGATAAAATATGAAAGCCTAATGTTGAGTAGGATAATGATTTATTGCACATATTTACTTATTGCTTACATGATTTTCTTGGACTATTGATGCTTGAGTTTAGTGTGCAGGAATTTGACCATGGGGTTTAACGGGGAACCAAGGCTCAAGTCCTTATTTCCCCAAGGTGAATCTTTGGAAGATTCAAAGCCAAGGTGAATCTTTGGAAGATTCAAAACCTCATTGTGATGTATTTATTTTGTAAATTTGAGTTTTCATGTGTAGTAAATTTAAATTCATTAATACATTAGAGACATGTCATTTAGGATTTGGAAAGAAGTAACCTAACCTAAACCTAACCCCAATGTAGTACCCAAGTTAACCTCACATGGAAAAATGTTATGAGAAGTCTCCATCAAGGGAAATTCGAATTCCAACCTCCTATTGACTTATAAGGATCAAAATGTGGTCCCAGGGGGTTATTTTGGTGAAAAATAAGTGCTCTCATGATAGTAATATGGGTTGGGGGTCTAAATTTAACTTTTAGTAGGCCTAGATGACCTTGGGAACCCTCCAAACAAGTCACTTTCAAACCAATTCGAAATTTGAGTTGTCCCATGAGTTTACCCCCACTTTTTCCACTTAGTCAAAGTAGCAATTTTGGTAGGGACAAGGGTGTAAGAAATAGTGGCTTGATGTTTTTGCCAAAAAAAGATGGGGGAGAGTCTTTTTAGTGGACTTGGACAAACTAGTAGAGTGTCTACCCACTCTCTAACTTTAGAGACTCTTAGGGTTTGGAAGCTTGGGAGGGAGCTCTTCTACGAGCATTCATTACCGTTTTTCAAAGGAATTAAAGGTTGGTGTTTCTTGCCATGTAGTTAATTCCTTCCATTTTGAAGTTGAATCTTGGTATTGAATTCATGAGAATGTAGGTATTGAGAATATTATTGTAAGAAAAATGTGTGGTATCATCTTGTAACATGTTGTGTTGTGATGAGAATGAAGCTTGGATTTTCATTGTTTTCTACTTTTGATTTTCCATGATTTTGTGCATGAGTGTTGTTATGGGTGTGAGGGCTTCACTCACTCTTTGGGAAGGGAAGAGAAGTTCAGGGTGAAGGGGTTAGTTGGGCTTGAAAATGTATTGAGAACCTTGGAGTATGGGCTCCATTGTATGCCATAATAATTCATATCTTGCTGGGGGTGATAGGGGAAGTATGATGTATGAAGGAAGTTTATGGAGTATGTGCTTCAAGAGAGCTACAACTAATGGTAGTGTGTTTGGAGGATGACTGTGAAAGCCCTGAAAGGGCATGAAATTGTTATTTGGTGAAAGCCCCAAAAGGGCATGAAATTTTGTTTATTGTAGGTATTGTTTGATATGGCAAATATCCATTTGAAAAGCACACCTTCACCCTATGTTTATGGTTCCATTAGTGAACCATTGTGAAATATCCTTGGTATGGAGTTGTTCAAGTTTTGAAATGTAATGTATATACATTTGCAAGATTGTATGTGAAACTATGTTTGAGTCTTGTTCCTCGAGCTTGGGGCCTTTGTTGTTTTGTTGTGATGCACTTGCAGATTTGTGTTCAAGAGAGCAATGACAAAAGGCTCAGAAAGATTATCTTGTGGATGTTGTTTGGAGGAGAAAATCAATCATTGTGCATTGTAATTGTAATGGAGGATCTCTCTCTATCTTGTTCTTCTATTGTGATGTATGATTGCATGTTAGTGATACGGGAAATTTAAGAGATGTAACTGTATCAATGTTTAGCTATATACATTTATAAGTAATTAATGAGGAGCTAAATATCATTGGTGATATAGTTGGAGTGAGGAAAAAACTCATTTCATATAGATAGGGCTTATACTTAATGTTCTTAGGAATGATTTGACTTTAGTTGTATTATGTTCATTATTGAATCATAGATAGAAAATGCATTTAAAGAATTATTGTACATGTAAAGACTTCAATAATGAATTTTAGTTTAGAGAGCATTTTTCCTTGAGTTTGCAACACATGTATAAAGTTCATTGATGTTACAATGGATCTGGTTCAATATAAGGAATGAAATTGATAAAGTATGGCAAATAACTTCTATGAACAAACTGTTAAGTTGCAAGGTTATATTCCTATGTTCAAATGGTTTTATCATTTTTAGATATATTTATTAAAATGTTGATAACAACATCAAAAATATTACCAAACTCAAAAGAGGTACTAGATAGCATCATAGTAATGCCATCAAGAGCTTTAGAACTATAGAGTTGAATAGAGATAATAATTCAAGTAGATACTAGAGTAAAAATAAAATAAGGAAATACTATATAGAACTATAATATAGACTGGGAGAGAGTATTTCACTCTCTAGAATTTGTATGCGAACTAGGAAAATATCCCATTCCCAAAATACAAAGCAATAAAATAATCTACAAGTACATCTCCATGATTCCCTTCTAAAATAATAATTAATTATGCCCCTAACATCTCCCTATAGCCAGAACTACAAGAAATTCATAAGTTCGAATAAGACAACCTCATGTCCCATTGTTATTCCAATTCCATACATATGCCTATTAGAAAATAAATAAAAGCCTAACCTAAGACCTGGTCCCCATTGAAATCATCAATACAGGAAGCCATGTTCAAGTCAAAAGCAAGGAAACTTTTAAGAAAGGAGTGCCTCTATTAAATGGAAGGAAGGGAGGGTGGCCCCCACAATTCCTATGTGCTCCACAATATGCCTTATGCATTGGATCCTGGCCCCAAAAACCCTCTACCTTGTATCACATGCCATTAAGGGTTATTGTCAATGTTTGCTAGCCACCACCCTAGGACTGTCTTTAGTGGGCACAAGGGTGTACAAAATGTTTGGAGAGAGAGAGAGAGAGAGGAGTCACATGACTACCACCATTCCCTTTTTTCCTTCTTTCAAGATGCCTCAAATAGGCTGCACATCCCTCTCCTTTTATCTCACACATGTCACCTTTAAATGAGTTCCCATTTTTCAGTTGAAATTAGAAAGAATGCAAAGTTGATGGGATGGCATTTAGGTTAGAACAATGAGATGGTATGTGGGTTAAATAAGGGAAGGCCACGTGTAGGTTTGAGTTAGGGAAAGATAGTTTAGGATTAAGAATGTTTTCTTTGTAATTGTTTTAGGATGGTGGAACACATAGGCTATAGAGGAAAGCCATGTGAATGGAAGGGGCACCAAAGGATAAGGGATGACACATCTCTCCCACCATTCCCACTTATTTTTCCCCCACAAAATGCCTACTAGGTCTGCCCAAAAATGCACTCACATCCCCAAATACCCCACTCACATGCCTAGAAAGGAGGTTGGAATAAAACACTTGGGATGGGAAAGAGTAGTTCAAAGAGAGTAAAGAAGGTAGTTAGGAAAAGGTTGTAAAAATAAATAATATTGTAAGTTTAGTACAATCATAATGGGTGGATATATGAGAATTAAGGTGAATCATGTGGAGAGATTGGATTCTTAGGAAGTGGAAAATAAACATTCATATTGTTATGCGATTTTTAATGGCATAGTAGTTATTATAAATAAATAGTATGTTATAACATGTTATGTATTTAGTAAATAAGGTAGTATATCTCTTAGTATATTTAATGATGTGAAGTTAGATGTTAAATAGTATATTCCAACTATGTAGTATATAAATGTCAGACATTATAATATTATATGTTGTTATATAGAATGAGTAATATTATATTTAAATATATAGTAAATAACATTTATGGTACATCATTAGTAATAAGCAGGTTTTAACACATCTATATGTGTTATATGAAATAATGATAATCATGATTGTAAATTACATATATTAGGTCATTTGTGGTATGACAGATGATTCTTCCTCTTATGGAAGTTGGAAAGAGACTAATAAATAGTTAATAAGCTTATTATCTCATAATGCAACCAATATGAAATATTAAGTGGAATTGAGTAGTAAATAAAGCTAGTAGTTAGTTGGTTAGTAGCATGATGTCATATAATTAGTAAAATGATAGTTTTATAGATTAGATAGTATGTGAACTAATCTAATGATTTATGCAGAAGAAGGGTGAGGTATGTAGAATAATTAGATGGGTATTTACATTACTCAAACAAATTATATCAAGGAGATATTAAAGACTTTTGGAATGGAGGATTCAAGACCAGTTGGAACACCTATGGTTATTGGTCATAAATTATCAAATAATGATGATTATATTGAGGTGAATCAAACACTATATAGGTCAATGATTGGAAAAATGCAATATGTTGTACATAACAAACCTAACATTACATTAGTAGTTGGCATTGTTGCTATATTTTTTGCTAATCTTGGATAAAATTACATGATGGATGTGAAAATGATACTGAGATATCAAAAACGAATAGGAGATTATGGATTATGGTATAAAATGATTGACAAATTTGAGCTAAAAGTGTATACATATGCTGATTTAGATGGAAAAATTAATGACAAAAAAAGTACAAGTGGAGGTGCTTTCTTTCTAGGTAGAAATTTTTTTCATGGACAAGTAAGAAGAAAAACTATATTTCTTAATCCATAGCAGAGGCTGAGTATGTTGTTGCAGCATTCAATTATGTTAGCATGAATGTTGATGATATTCGTTTGGGGGAGTAACATAAGCATTGCTAGAACAATTAGAGAGATTGTTAGTATGATTGACATGTTGCATTCATGACTATGTTTGTCATTGATGTCGGCATAGTATTGTTTCTATAAAGACTGGTAGAGCGCCAAATAGATAACAAAGGCATACAGATTGTGTATTGATGATGAGATCAAGCACAGTTGAGGATATGTTTGACATTGTGCCCTAATGTCATGGAAAAGTGCACATGTAGAGAGTCAAAGACATGCAAAAGTTATTTAAGAGTTATAGAAGACAGTGTGCAGATAGAGTACAAGAGAACTAGTTTTTGATGTTTGGATTGTATCTCTTAACAAGGATATAATCTTGATAAGAAAAATTAGATAGTGGCAGTAGATAGTCTGATGATGATGTCAGTGAGTGTGTGAGGTTCAAGGTTGCATGTGTGAGAATTTGTATTTATTGTGAGTCGACAATGTTTTATAATTGTGAAAAGATGCAATAAATTGTGATATCTTAATGAGGTCCTATGATAATTAATTGGGAAAGCCTCAAGGGTGACTTAGTGAATTATTTTGAGGATATCATATAAATGAAGGTTATTTTCCTTGTATTGAAGTATGAAATGCAAGTGTTGCAAGTGAACCTGTATTGTGATACGTGAAGTTGGTAAATGCATGCAAGTGATCAAAGGGATCAATGCAATACATGTTTGAAGATCTAGTATTGAGATCTAAGAAAGTATTTGGTGTGGTATTGGCACAATAAGTGGAAAGAGAAAGAGCTCAAGTTGAGGAGATCAATTTCATTTCTATTATTTTTCAAGAAGTAATATAGAGACCAGTTGAACAGTGACTTCAGTGGTCTTGCTCCTAAAGTTGTTTAGACAATGGGTCCATCTACCTTCCACAACTCTTAACAAGGTTGGAATCTTGTAACAAAAATTCAAAGTCTCCTAATAGGGACTAATATGTATTGAATGTATTTCATTGGCTCCTAACAGAGTCCATCCTCTTACAAGGAACTTTTATAGTAGTAAATCATTTTGTAAGTACCATCCCTACCGAGGTTTTCCCTTTGATCAAGGGTTTTCCTAGTTAATATATCTAGTGTTATAGTGTATGTGTATGTTCTTATGGTTTTTGATTATATTGTTCACATGCTTAAGGTTTAATAAGGTTATTAAAAGTTATATTGATTTGATAATTGATTCACCCCTCTCTCAGTTATCTTGGTGGACTTTACTTTCTAACAATTGGTATCAGAGCATTAAGTCCTTAAAGGAAAAACTTAATAGCTTAAGGAGATCAATGGAGGGTCATTTTAGAAAATAAATTCCTAAGTTTGATGGAGTTAACTATGACAAGTGGAAAGAGAAGATGAAGACACATTTTCTATATATGGGTTCAAGATATTAGCCGATGACAAAGAATGAAAGGAAGATTATGGAAGAAAGCAAACTTGAAGAATGCAGTGAAGTTGAAAGAGATCTATTTATGTGCAATATGCTTGCTAGAGAAGCATTATTGTCATCTCTTCCTGAAAATGAATACAGTAAGGTAAAATCCTTAGAAATATCTCATAAAATTTGGATAGCTTTGGAATCTACTTTTGAAGGTGATAAGCATGCTAAGAGAATCAAATTACAAAATAGGATATTTTTGTTTCAAGATGTTGAAATGATGGAAGATGAATCTTTAAGAAGCTATATTGGAACAATATCATAAATTTTTGTAGGAATAAGTCTTGTAATGGATCTAAAGATGAAGATGAGATTGTTTAGAAGATCTTGAAAACCTTGACACAACCATTCAAGCAAACATCACAAATGATTGAGGAAGTGATACCTTGTATTAATAAGTTTATCAGAGAGTCTCCTCTTGGAAGATTGGAAGCAATAGAAGTGAGCTTGAAGTAGATTGGATATTTTACTAGATTGGAAACCACTTTTAGTATATTAAGTGTTCGCCCTTACTTTTCAAGAAGTGCAAGCACGAGTTGAGACTATGCTAGTAGTAGCAGATTTGGGTCTAAAGAGGATAGAAGGATTGAAGAAGGAATTTCCTTTCTTGTAAGGAGATAATCAAACAATAAGAGAATATTTAAATGTTAGACTTGTAATGAATTTGGTCATTGTGCTTCTAAGTGTCCTAAAGCAAAGAAAAATTATCAGAAGAATTTCAAGTCTAGAAAGCCTAGAGATTGTTTGTATGTAAATGAAGATGCCGAGTTTAATGAAATAGTTTAGAGTAAGAGTGATGATGAGTTAGGATTTATAGCTATAAAATAAGAAAATCCTAAAATAGAAGTTAGAGAAGAGAAAGCTCTAGTTTCACAGGTTGAAAAGAAAACTGATTGGATCATAGATAGTAGTTTTTCACATCATATGAGTGGTGACATGAATAAATTTGTTAAATTTAGTAGTCATGATGGAGGTATTGTTAGAGTTGGTAAGAATGTGACTTGTCATATCAAGGGGATGGGATCTATTACTCTTGATTGGAAAACTAACATAGATGATGCTTATTTTATTGATGGATTAAAACATAACTTATTGAGTCTTGGACAGTTGGTTGATAAGGGATATCAATTAAAATTCACAAATAAGACATGCATTATCAAGGATAAAGATGGTAAGTTGATTGGAAATGGTACAAGATCCAAAGATAATGTTTTTCAGTTGAACCCTTCAGAGATAACATGTTTCATTGAAAAAGTGGATAGCATTTGGTTGTGTCATAAAAGGTTTTTTCATATAAACTTTGATAATATTGTGAAAGCTTGTAGTACATTTGTTTCTAGAGATTTATCTAAAATTGTGAAGCCTAATAATGTTGTATGCAAAGAATGTGTTATGGCTAAGCAAAAGAAAAGATCCTTTCCTAGCAAGAAGTTCATTGCAATAGAAAAATTGGAGATTATTCATACAGATATAAGTGGTCCTACTAGAACAAGAAGATTCTATTGTGAAAGATACTTCATGGTTTTTGTTGATGACTTTACTAGGATGATGTGGGTAGTGTTCCTTAAAGGAAGGTCTAAAGCATTTGAGAAGTTTAAGTTGTTTAAGAATAGAGTTGAGAATAAGTCTGGAGTGAATATTAAATGTTTAAGATTAGATAGAGATGAAGAGTTTACCTTGAACAAGTTTAACAACTTTTGTTAAGTGAATGACATTAAAAGACAAGTATCAACACTTGAGACTCTTGAGCTAAATGGAATCTCTAAAAGAAGAAATAAGTCTATAATAGAAGTAATGAAAGCCATGGTTTGAGAATGATTTATCAAAGACATTTTGGAGAGAAGTAGTCAACACATTAGTATACACAATGAACATAGTACATATCATAAAGGGTACGAGCAAGACACTATATGAACTTTGGTTTGGACATGCACCATCATTGAAATATTTTAGAATTTTTGGAAGTAAATGTTATATCAAGATAGATGATGAGATTAGTAAGTTTGATGCAAGAAGTGATGAAGGTATGTTCCTTGGTTATTCATTGAAAAAAAAAATTTATATATGTTTTAATCAAAGAACTAAGGTTTTTGTTGAGTGCACAAATGTAAAAGTGGATGAAAAGTTCAGAGTCAAAGAAAAAATTCTGGATTATAATTTTTATGAAGAAGAAGAGAATCCTAAGCCTATCATAGAAAATGTTGAAACCTTTTTTGAGACTAAAAATGATTTGCAAAATGATATTTAGGTTGTGGAACAAAGAGAAGAACCAAGGTCTAAGCCTAGAGAAGAAGTAAGAGTTGAGTCAGTGACACCTACACCTAACAAGAATTTGACAAAGAATCACCTAATTAATCAAATTATTGGAAGCAAAGAAAAAGAAGTTATCACAAGAAATAGAGTTCATAAAGAATTGTATTTAATTTCTCAAATTGAACCAAAGAGCGTAGATAAGGCATACAAGAATGATCATTGGATTCAAGCAATGAAGGAAGAACTAGATCAAATTGTGAAGAATGAGACATGGGAATTGGTTCCTACACCTAAAGATAAGAATATTATAGGAACTAAATGGGTTTTCATAAACAAGATGAATGAACAAGGTGAGGTTGTAAGAAATGAAGCAAGATTGGTATGTAAAGGATATTCACAACCAAAAGGTATAGACTATGAAGAGACATTTTCCCTTATTACTAGAATTAAAGTAGTAAGAATGTTCTTGGCTTATGCAGCAAGTAAGAAGTTCAAAGAGTATTAGATGGATGTGAAGTCATGATTTCTAAATGGAGAACTTGAAGAAGAAGTCTACATTGAGCATCCTGAAGGTTTTCCTTTGACAATAGAAGGATACATGGTCTACATATTGAAGAAAGCACTGTATGGACTCAAGAAAGCACCTACAACTTAGTATGTGAGGCTAGACAAGTATTTGGAAAAGTTGGGATTTTCTAAAGGTACTACAGATAGTAACTTGTATTTGAAAAAAAATTGAGAATGACTTGTTGGTTATTGTGATATTTGTGGATGATATATTAGTTGGAGGTAATGATAAAGTAAGTGACAAATTTGCCGATGAAATGAAGAATGAATTTGAAATGAGTATGATTGGTGAGATTAAATATTTCTTAGGTTTATAGATTGTACATAATAGTGATGGTATTTTCTTACCATAGACTAAATATTTGAAAAACTTGTTGAAAAGATTTGGTTTGGAAAGTTGTAAGCCTATTGGTACACCTATGATAACTGGTCACAAGTTATCTAGCAAAGATGAGACACCTACAGTTGAGTAGAAGTACAAATCCATGATTGGAGGTTTACAATATCTAACTTACACCATACCAGATATAGAAAACACAGTTGGTATAGTAGCAAGATTTCAAGTAGACCCTAAGGAATCACACTATATAATAGAAAATAGAATATTCATGTATTTGAAGGGTACACCTAATTTTGGCTTGTGGTATGATAGATCAAATGACTTTACTCTATATGCATATACTAATGAAGATTGGGTAGACAATATGTGATGTAGTGCAAGGTAGGACAATCCCCAAAGGAGATGACCTAGCCCCCAAAAATAAGCACACAACAGAAACACAATGCAAGATACAAGATCTGATACTAATTCATAACACTTTATTCATGAAATAACTAATTATATGCAATGTTTTGAGGTATAAGGCCTTCCTGATTACATCTATTTACAAGAAAGTAATAGCTCTACAAGATCCCTCAAGATCCAACCCAAACCTAAATAGTCTAGATCCACACTCTGGTAAAAACCTTCAAGGAATATCTAAACTTGTGCTCACAAGCCCACCAAGTAATCTCCTTATTTCCCAAACCTTAACTACTAGCTCTTCAAAGTTCACTCCTTTACCATATCCTCTTCTCCAAGATGGATGATTATGACTAAGTTTTCCACAAGACCCCATTCCTTATACCCAACTAAGCCATAAGTCAGCCTAGAATGTTACAAATTAAATAAACCCTTGCATTAATACACATTTAAGCTATAAGCTAGATTACAACAAAAATTAAATATGACCAAATTAATTTCCAAGGTTGGTTGACATTAGAAATTGAACACAGACAACTCAGGAAAAGCTAGAACCAAGACATGACTAAGCATTAGAAAACCACTTTCGAGTATTAACAACTATTAAGTTCACTTGCCACATGAAGGAACACTTAGTTAACACTGTGAACTTGATTAACATTGCAAACTCAGTTAATAATATTGGTTAATGCTAAACTCAATTAACACGATAGGTCAATACTTGGTTAACATTGCAACTCAGTTAACATAATAAGTTAATACTTAGTTAACACTGCAACTCGGTTAACACAACATGTTAATACTCAGTTAACACTACAACTTAGTTAACATGATTGGTTAATACTTGGTTAACACTACCATAATGAACCAAAAAGAGTAGGATTACAAGGCAACCCAAGATGCTCTTGCATCAGACACCCTAGGTACGAAAAGATGTTCTTAATAACTGGAATAACATCTTCAAGGATTCACCACATACATCCCAAACTGGTTTTTCACATACATATTCTTCAAGTCTTCAATTGGCACACTCTTTCCCTTGTTCCACTTTTTCTTTTTTACATCCATCCTCGGTGTGCTACAGGTTTTCTTTCCATGTTGATCTCTAACCTTCTCAGAATCCTTCATCTCAACTTGGCTGCCAACACCCAGGTTCCTCTTACCGAATTCTTCATTCTACAAAGGAATCAGGGAATTCTTCCTACCACCTTTCTCAATTGTAATCACATTCTTGACAAAATCATGCATAGTCCTGCAATCATACTACCAAGGTCTACCAAGAAATATGTGACAACTATGTGTTAAAATGTTGACACACTTCTACGAGTCATAATATCCAAGATTGTTCAAGAATGAGATCTCAAATGGTGACTCATAGCTCTCTACTCATAGCTCTATATTCATGGAGTGTAAGGGTTTGTAATGGAGGCCCTCAGTTTGACCTAGCTTGTGCCCATGCAAGTACTCCATAAAATGAGAGATTCAAAGAGGAAAAGCAAGAGTTCTAGTCTCCATCATCATAAAATATGCATGCAAATGAAGATGCAAGCTAATTTAAATGATAACAATGCAAAGCAATGCAAGAAAGGAAATCTAATCTATGAAAGAAAATAAGAATGCAAGATTAATCTATGAAAGCAAATATGACTCTAAGTTGATATGAAAATGCAAGGATGAAGCATGATGATGGAAGCCATGGATGCATGAGAGAAGAAGACAAGAAGAGAAACATTACAATGAAGCTCCAATGTACAAACCCTAAGGTTCAAACTCTAATGCTCAAACTCCTTCAAAATTGCTCTCGAAACCTACAACATAACAATACTATAGCAACTAACGTATATCTAAATGATTGGGAGAGGGCTCCTTATAAAGGAAAGTGTGGAGGTGTGAGGCTTCTCACAAGAGCAATGTGGGATAAATCCCTAAAAAGGCAAGTAAGAGGAAAAAACCCATCACTTAGAGATATGTGCGAAAAAAGAGAGGAATCTTTATAAGAATTTATTTGATTTTTTTCTTTTTTTCATCAAAAAGAGAGCTTTAAGTGGGGATTTATTTATTTACTTAAAAGAGGGATTTTTTTTAATTAAATAAAATAAGATTATTTAATTAAAAGAGAGATTTTAATTAAATAAGAAAAAAATATTTAATTAAAAGAGAGACTTTAATTAAATAAGATAAAATTATTTAATTAAAAGAGAGATTGTTTTTAATTAAATAAGATTATTTTATTTATTTAAAAGGGATGTTTTCTTTTAATTAAATAAGAAAAGATCATTCAATTAAAAGAGAGACTTTAATTAAATAAGATAAAATTATTTAATTAAAAGAGAGATTTTCTTTTAATTAAATAAGATAATTTTATTTATTTAAAAGGGATTTTTTCTTTTAATTAAATACGATAAGATTATTTGATTAAAAGAGAGATTTTAATTAAATAAGATAAAATTATCTGATTAAAAGAAAGATTTTTTTAATTAACTAAGATTATTTTATTTATTTAAAAGAGATGTTTTCTTTTAATTAAATAAGATTATTGATGATGAAATGATCAAACCTTAGGAAATATTGAAATAATTAAATTAATTGCAATTTGATCAAAGAAAATGATTTGAATTGATTCAATAAAATATTGTGATGCATTGATTCAGGAAATTGATAAATTGAAGAATTGGGGCCCGTAGTTTAGGCGACCAATTTAGGGTGCATACATTTGCCCATCTTTGAGTAATGTGTAATCATTTCGGGAACACATGTAGTCAAAGAATGCAGTTGAACTATGAGGTTGATTTGGGATCACAAAACAACACAGATGTATGGTCAACTTAGGAACACATCAGGACAAAGAATACAATTTTTGATAACAATTTTGTCTTGATAAAGACAAGGCTATCCCAAGTGGAATAAAGATTGATAAAGCTAAATGAAGGATTGAAGTTTGATAGGTATTGCCCCCTCGTGATCGAAATCAAAATGAAATAGAGGAGAAATAACAAATTGATAAATTTGATCAAATTGAACTAAAGATAAGGTTCTTGGTGTAAAATGAAAAAACTATAAGGATAAAAAAACCAAGGTAGATCATCAAGCATGAAAGATTATGCCCTAAAGTTGAATTAGAAAAAAAGAAGTGGGGTTAAAGCAAATGGATGGTAGAATTTTGGAAGAGGTGGAAAGAAATGGAAAGAAGAAAGAAAATTTGCCTCAAGAAAGAGAGTGCCTCAAAATCAATCAACTGTTTAAGATAGAAAATTTTGGTAGAGATCATGAAAGAAGATAAGGAAATGAAGATCAAGACATGATGACAGTTGATTAAAAGTCCAAAAGAAGGATTCATGAAGGAAAACCCTCTCAAACTCATAATGTAGCCTAAAAATGCAAAGTAACATGAAGTCTAAAAATGCAAGCTACATGAACATGCAAAGGTGTACTTGCAATAGTGCAACTATAACATAGGATTTTCTGTTCATCATTCATGAAAGAATGTGAAAGAACTTATTTTCATCATGGGGCCATTATTAACAAACATCAAAAAATCACACAATCATCACTAGTCACAAGCGTAACTATGAAGATATGAATGTGATTTATATCATATTGGAATGTGGAAAGATTCTAACATAAGCATCAAAGGCATAAAGGTCAAGATGACTTCGATTTTAGCTTACCCAATTTAATGTAGCAAAACCACTCTCACATCAAGGCACATATGTCAAGATGACCATAAGAATGGCTATGTAAAAATAGTCAAAGATGATGCCTCAAATCTCCTAAGTGTTTCAAGGGGACAACAAGAGACACTCTAGAGTTTGAAGACCACACCCACAAGCATAAACATGCCCATGTCCAAGTCCTCTAGCTATGCATACTGAAGAGACTTATTAGACAAGAACAATCAATGAAAATCAATAACAGTCAACACACAAAGAAAATATCATGACATAGCTCTAACATTAAGTGTTTGCATTTAAAAATCTAAGTGTGTTAATTGATACTGAGTTCCAAGGATAAGGATCAAATTCTTGCAAGTAGGTAAGATCACATGAAAAAATTGGGTAAGACCAAACCAATAAGTGTTGGAAAACACTCGATGTCAGGGGTTGTATTGAAAAATACAGTTAAGGTGGTGTTGAAAAATACCATTTGTGAGGTGTCCTAAAGACTAACATATCCAAGAAACCAAAGTTAACACAGTTATGCCCCCTAGACAAAGATAATGACCAATTCCAAACCAAGGCAACAAGGACAAGGCATGACGAAGAAAGGCTAAGTGTCAAGGACGTGCATTAAGAAATAGAGGTGCAAGGGCCTCAAGTAGTGTCAGTTTCTAGGTTTTCACCACTTGGATTTTATTGTAATTTTTAAATTTTTAAATTTTTAAATTTTTTTTGAATCTTTGAATTTTTTTTTGGAATATATAATTATTTTGGAGATACATCAAAGTGTATATTGCTATATTTTCACCAAGATGATAATTTATCAGGACATTTTCTATTTTTTAGAATTTTTGATAATATATCATTTTTTTTGGATTTTTGAAATATATCATTTTTTGGATTTTTGAAGATCAATAAATATATACAAAGGATGTCCCTAGATAGAAACAAGGATCAAACTCCCAAGTAAGATCATATCATGTATTTCCAATATCTAGCAAGGTGGAGGACAAGAGGGATTAACAAGCTAGTGGAAGAGATGGAAGACAAGAGAATGAAGGAGAATGAAGAGAAGAAATCCTTAAGGGAAAACTTCTCAAGAGTACCCAAGCTGGGGAAAAATTATCATATAAAGCACAATTGGACAAGCAATGAAAAGCCACCATATGATAAGTCATGAAATCATAATAAAAAAGTAGGAAAGAATGTAGTCCAAAGGAGTAGAAATGTCAAGAGACTTCATAGCATCATGATTTACTCTTTTTTATTAGATGATGACCATGTGAGAAAAGGATAGCAAAAGACTGAAATGAATGGAGGAAAATATATATAAAGGCTAAACATGAAAGGTATGAAAGAAAGATCATCATAAGATAGCTCACGAGATAGCCAAATGTTCATCTATAGGTCAACATTGTCAAGATCAAAGTGAGATGAAAAAATGGATGAAAGATGTAGAAGAGCTAAGCATGATGCTTGATTTCCTGGTTTTCATCATGGTACTTATCCTAGGCACCACAAGGGATTGGTTTTCACCATAGGAAAAATTTATTTCTCTTTAGTTTTGTTACCAAGGTGCCTATTTCTAGGTTTTCACCAAGGCACACTTTCAATTTTTTCAATTTTTTCCCTTTTTTTCCTTTTTTCTTTTTGAATTTTTTGGAAGAAGGCATGCTTTTTAGATAATGCCGCTTGAAAGGATAAACCATAATATGCCAAGGATTCAAAATTATATGCTCAAAGATGTTGATAGGGAAAAGAAGATGGAAGAGAAAAATGGAGAATAAGGTTTTATGCAAAGAGAGTGAGGCTGGAAGATAGGAGGAATAGGAAAATAAGGAAAAAGGATAGAAGGTAGAAGGATAGTGAATGGAAGGATTGTGAAAGGGTAGATAGAAAGGAAGGCAAGATTAATGTCAACACACACCTTGAAAGGCAACGAGAGGATGGAGGAAATGTAAATGAAGGAATATATGAAGGAATATGGTGAATGGATAGAAGAGGTTGTGGTTTAGGCACATGGAATGGAAGAATGCTTTTGGAAGAAGATGAAGTGGAAGTTTTTGGATGCTTGAATGCCAACTTCACTTGTTGCTCAACATTAGACTCTTTCAAGAGAGACTTTGGAATCCATAAAGTCATAGGCTTTTCATTTCTTTTTGATGATTTAGAGAGAACATTTTCAATGATGGATTTTGGAACCCATACTTGTTTTGTAGTTCTCTTCTTATATATCTCTTTTGACTTTATGCCCCTATGTTTATTAGAGGAGACATGGTGATCTCCTTTTTTAGATGGATTCTTGTATTTCTTATTTTTCTTGTATTTACCATTCAAGTTACTTCCAAATGACTTGGGACTTTTGGAAGAAGAAGGAGCATATGACTGGTTTAGATGGGTAGGTGGACGAAAAGGATTCAAGGATATGCATCTACATATATCATGAGGAAAGGAGATGGAGGGACATAAGGCCCCAACTGGATTATAAATTAGGAGAGTTAGGAGGGGAAAATGAAGGGACATAAGGATCCAAGATGAAAGGAAGACATGAAGCCATTGGTATTTTTGGATAAGTCTAAGGATGGACATGGAATATGAGAAAGGATAATCAATAAGTCTATCAATATCTATATGACAACCAAGGACATTGGCATCTTTAAAGTGAGAATTAAGATTTTCAATAGGATCATAATCATCCTCAATAAGAGTGATTTCTTTGATAAGATTTTTTGGAGCTATAAAAGACTTAGGAAGAGTATAAAGTGGAAGCAAACATGGAATGGTAGAACAAGAAGATGAAATACTTTTATCTTGACAAGTTTCTTTGCTTAGAATAGGCATAGAACTTTGTTCACAATTTTTAGTAAGCTCAAGGGAGATAGTGGAAGTAGTGTCTTCATCATACTTAAGAGGTGGATAAGACATAGGATATGGAAGATTGACATCTTGAAGGAGACAAAAGGGTTCTTGATCTTGGTCTTTCTTGAAATTCACAGCTTTAGCTTTTTGAGAGTCCTCTTGACATGGAGCCTCTTTTAAGGACAAGGAAGTATATGAGGTTTGCATGATAGGATCTTGAAGGGGTAATAGAGGACTAGTGGAAGTGATCATAGTAGGCATATAATCACATGAAGGTTGAGCATCTTTAGTCTTAGTAGCATGAAAAAGGTTTACAACCAAGTGTAGATTAGCTTGAGTTTCTTTTAGAGGTAGCACTTGAGGATATGCATAGTCAGTGTGGAAAGTATTAGGCTCTTTGTTTGATAGAAGAATGTTGGATAGCTTTTGTCATGCCCAAAATTCTACAAGGAAAAAATACAACTATTTTTTTTTAACAAGAGAGAAAAATGAAGATAAGATACATAATCTATCCTTAAACTTGGAGGTGATAAAGTTTGATGAAGGAACGAAGTTTG
This sequence comes from Cupressus sempervirens, assembly GCA_028749045.1. Taxonomy (NCBI): domain Eukaryota; kingdom Viridiplantae; phylum Streptophyta; class Pinopsida; order Cupressales; family Cupressaceae; genus Cupressus; species Cupressus sempervirens. The sequence continues at coordinate 701,112,040 of CM053783.1, read as the reverse complement.
TTCCACTCAAAATATAGATTTTAAGTTCCCTATGAGGTGGTCACCTGATTTCCAGTTACTAAATGCAAAACTAAGTTAAGATGTTATGGTTATAAGCCCTTTATCTTCTACACTCAAATTGAGATTGTGTTGGAAATCTGATTAAAAAGATCATTGTGAGAAGAAGATTGAAGATCAAAGAGGGAGACTATTGTTAAAAGAATGTTTTCAATTATTGTTTTTTCATTGATGTCAAACTTGCTATTTGTAGGAATGGCATTTTCTCATAAGATCCAAGCACTATCACTAAGTTGATTGATGATGAGGATTTAATCAACAAGATGTAACACGAGCACCTAAGAGAAAGGTTAAGTTATGATGTTGTAATGAAGTGCAACGATCAATTAAGACAATGGTTAAATGATGTACTGATAACATACTCAAATATATAGAGGTTGGTCACACTTAGACATAGTGGAAGAAGAAGTTGTAACAAGGTTGACTACAAAGCTTAAACTAAGTGCATTAGTGGGTGCCGAGCAAGCTAGTTGAAGCTAAGCAAATTCTCAGTTGGAACAGAGCAAAAGGAAAATCTAGTATGTGCTAAGTGAAGCTCAAGTGCCAAGCAAAGTATTAGGTGCCAAGCATTAGTAAAAACGTAGTTGGTGCCGAGTAACTTAGTATGTGCCGAGCATCAGTATTTCAATAGTGCTGAGCTACTGCATTATTTTAAATGACGAAAATTTTCCAAATCTGAGCCAACAAAGTGGTTGATTTGAATTTTGTGAACCAGTTGGAGGATAAGGATGATGAGCTAGTGGCACAAAATTCTATGTAAACCATTTTTGGGCCAATTCAAAAGGATTATTCAAGAAGTTTCTAGAGGAAACAAAATATGGGTTAGATACAATGAATCCTACCTAATCCATACGAATTAAACTTAAAGAATGGAAGAATCAAGTGGGAAAGGAACTCCAAGACTTCTATTTAAGGAGTCATAGACTAGGAAGCAAATGTTGCTACTACTGAAGTGCCAAATTGCGAAGTGGTTAAGAGGGTGTCAAGGAGAAGACATCTAGGAGGAGGAAGAACAGAGCACAGAGGTTCTGCTTCCACAAGTGGTCAAGAAGAGATGATTGTACTAGTACATTGAGCATGGAGACTCAAGAAGATTGAGCTTGAAAGGAGGGCAAGCTGTCAAGGGTTGCAAAGACTGAAGGCTAGGCAATGTGATGAGCTGAGAAGTGATTTGAGATTTTCAAGTTAAGTTGTATTTTGTAATCAGGTCAAAATCCCTAATTGTTACTCTCTAGCAATTGTATCAGTTAAAATAGAAGAAAAATCCTATGGACTTAGGTTGGCTTAATAGCCATTTGTAAATCCTTTAACAAGGTGGCATTCCAAGTGAATGTTCTAAAGTCCTCTAACAAGGCCCACTTCTAATAGGATGGATAAATCCTCTAACAAGGTCACATTTAATGGTGTGTTGTAAGCCTTTAATAGGGCAGGCCTTTCAGAGGGCATCACTTGAGAAGAGTGAGAATTGAGTAGCATGTTATTGGTGGTTTTTTCCAAATGAGATTCAAATTTGTGTTAATGTAGTTGCAAAAGTTCTAAGGATTGCGACGAGAAGATATTTTATAATTGACCTAAGTGTCTCAACTACAAGTTGTACTACCACAACCATATTTTCCCCATTAATCATCCATTTCATTATTTGCATAACATATATCCCCTAAATCCCTTATACCTCACCCCCCCCTTTTTTTTTTGTCTTGATCACTCTGATATACTACTATTAAAATATTAATGCTTCTAACTAGGCCCCGATATTAGTTATCCATTGGATTTGTTATTTTATTTTATCATTATTATTATTTTAACATATACATATCTCTTTACTAGTACCTATATGTTGTTAGTGAAATTGCTAATTTTATCTTATAAATCAAATGACTAATCACTATAACATTATTACTTTATTATTTATCAATAAATCCTAATACCATAATTAATTAGAAAACATTCCCATTTATCCTTTCTAAATGATGTATATTATTAGTTAGTCAACTACAATCACATAAGAAATTCAGACATACAAAAAATGGTTACTTAAACATTGCTCTAGCTATAAACATCTTAAATCTTATTTTTTTAATTTCTGAAAAATACCTATACCTCACTTAACACATTATTAATTTTCCCTAAATTGCACTAACATTAATTAGGAATTATATTAGTTAATATTACTAACTATCCCTTTTATCCCACACAAACAAAATTTAAAAAAAAAACTTCTAAAACTAACCTATCAACTTTATTCCTACCTACCCCTACCCTAAACCCACCCCACCCACTTCCCACCACCTTCCCTTGCCTCTCTCTCTTCCCATGTGGGAAGGAGGAGGAAGGGAGACATGATTCCAAGCTATCCACCTAAAAGCTTTCCCTCCATTAAAGATTATGGCTGCCATGAAGGAAAAGGGGGAAGGTTTTTTTGAGACCATTTCTGACAATATTTATGGCCAAGTCACCTCCAAAGGATGGGGGATAATTATGTACTTTCATTTTATTTTCTATTTTAGTTATTTTATTATTGTTTAGTATATAGAGTATTACCATATAACCATATATTAATATTTTTTTGTATACTTCATGGGTAGCCTTCTTAATTATGATAGTTGACTCATACATTTTTATATTGTTATAGTAAAATATGCTTATTTTATTCTAAAAGTATTATTCTATTGATTGTATTTTTTTGAAATGGATTTAGTTTGAGTTACCATTCATTTTCTAGCAAGTAAATTTTCACCTACAAGCTTCTTGAAGTTAAACTTTTTGCCTAGTTTTCTTCTTGGATTCTTAAGATTGTTTCAAAGTGAATAGATGATATTTTAACATAGTAAAATGCAATCCAATGCATATTCTATGGAGTAAATCTAATGATTGTGTTCATAACAATTATCTTATTGCTAACAAACTGAATTCAAGATAATTCTATATGAACATAACTAAAATCTTTTGCATGCAACTTTAGGAGCAACTAGTATTCAAATTCCATAATGATTTCCATTTCATGATTTAAACTAAATACGAATCCATTATCTATCAAATGCATATTCTATAACAATGTATGAATCAAGATTGATCACAAAATGCATATAATTATTTCTATGAGCATGGAGAATAATATAATAACAATGGATTATCTTATTTACATCATACTAATGCCTACATTGATGCTTAACTCTTCTCTTCAATACATTCATGAACCAACAACATCACCACAATACATATTTCTTTCATGATCCTCTCAAGATTTCATCCAACATTCATCAAGCATGCACATAAGGTGGTGAAATCACCATATCAAGATATACAAATGGATGAATCCTTTTACAATACATTGATGATTCACAATCTCCCTAATGAAAAATGAATGAGATTAACAACAACACTCTTACAAAAAAAACTAATTCACATAGCAAGATGGAGTTTGTTTCTCCATTTTCATCACAATAAAATAGAGTCTTCTTCTCCTATGAAATGAGTAGACTATATGAACTCCAAGTTTCCAAGATCATCAAGTAAAACCTACAAAATAGAGACAAAAATGGGGAACCATGGAGGTTCACCTCCCAACCTAGGCCTCAAGGAGGCCACCTACTAAGCTTGAGAAAACAAGGCACAAATAGTTGCACACCTTCACATTCACATGCCATGCAACTATAACAACACAAACTCAACACAACACAATACAACCCATCCCAAGGCTTGCACATAGATTCCACCATAGAATCAAGATATAGGGTGAAGGTGGGTTTTCTCCATGAGGAGAATTTCAAATCCATGAATCACATATATACACTTATTCTCATAAGTAACATGCCTTTTCAAGGCTTAACAATGTCTTCCTTCTTCACACACCTCCTTATACTTCCTAAGAATGCAAGTAATCATGAAGTCCATACTCCATTGAAACAAATCAAAATCACCTCCACACATTGGAGAGTTTTCTCAACTGCATGGGTGAGCCCAACTAACCCCTTCACCCAAGCATCTCTTCCCTCCCAAGGGTGAGTGATGCTTCACACCCATTTTACACAAACAATAAACATGAACAAAACAAGATTCAAGAAATAAATCTCATAAAACTTCTCACATTCAACACACATACAACAAGATTCTTCACAAAACCATATCTACTCCACAACAAATCTACAATGCAATGAAGAAACACCATATCAAATCTATAATAAAATGAAGAGAAACCATGGATCATGGATACCAACCTTACGCCAAGCAATGGCAAATGAAAGTTGTAGTAGAGCTCTTTATCCTCTTCTTCCAAACCCTAAATGTCTCTAAAGTTAGAGAGTTGGCAAGTGGGTTTTTAGTTTGGCCATGCCCCTATATATGAATCCCATTTTCGGATTCAATATAAAATGCATTCTTTTTGGGGTCTCCTAGGTCTTCTAGGCACCCTACTGGTCACTATTAGCCCAATAACTTAAATTATTATCATGGGTAGGGTTTATTTTCATCACTAATTCTCCTTAGAGCTACTTTTTGGCCCTCACAATGCTAGGTAAAGTCCAATTCCAAATTTCTTATGAGGTAACCCTAGTTTCCCTTACTAATTCAAGGAAATTAAGTCTAATTCTTAATTAAGGAATTTAACTTGAGATAAGGTGGCTATATGATCTATCTTTAGAGAACATGTCATTTCCACATAACAAGTACAAGTGTCAAGTGACACACAAAATTTTACTATACATTACACATGACATGTTCTAAATCTACTCCTGAAATACATACTACACACATACATCTCACATTTACAAAATAAATACATCACAACGAGGTTTACGAATCTTCTAAAGATTCACCTTGGTTGTGTCATACTAATATGTGTTTATAGCTTTATTTCCCCATTATATTTCCATGGTTCCTTTCTTGAACACTACACTCGAGCATCAATAATCCAATGGATAGTCCCATATAAAATACATGAAAGTAAAGATAAATGATAACTTCATTATTCTACTTCTCAAATATAACACATTTCATAATTAACTTATTATCCTCCATCATTTTCTTACATACATTTAATCATTAAACCTCAAAATCTGAATATTACTGACTTGCCTAACAAGATCAATTTAAGCATTTTGAAACACAACATAATTCCATTTTCTATCATAGTAGTAAAGTACTAAATAAATATCCATTAATTCATCGGTTATGCCAAATTAAGTTCTAATATAGATCATAATAGAAAATCACAAGGTAAATATCATCGGATAAGTAGCAGAATTTACTGTTCGTCAAGTATCAAAATATATGTCGAGATATCCAGTCCTAAATAAAAAAATGGAAATATAGTATCTATGCTATGGTCGGTTGAGGTGAAGCCTCATAGCTTTGAAGTTTTAGGAAGTTCATGAGTGTTGGAAGAAGTGGAGGTATCAAGGAAACCATACCTTGACATAGGTTCATCAACATGATCTTGCTCAAGAGAAGTATCCTCATCATATAAGTCTTTAGGAATTTCAACATCAATGATTCCATCATCAATAAGACCTTGAATTTTGCATTTCAACATAATACAGTATTTAGTTTTATGACCTTTATTTCTATGGTAACCACAATAGTGATCATCTCTCCACCATGGAGGTTTTACCTCAAGTTCATAAGGTCTAGATTTGTATGGTAAAGTGATTATCTTGTTTGCAACTAAGGTTTCAAGCACCATGTCATATGAAAATACCAAAGGAGCAAAAGTTATCTCAAAAGTATGTCTAGGACCATCTTTGTCATTCTCATCTTGGTCAAAGATAGGTCCATCATGAAATATTGGCATATCATTTGTCTCTTCTATCTCCAAAAAAGCTTGTCTCTCCACCTCTAAGAGTCTAAATTGCTCTTCCTTTACAACTTGTTCATCTAGGAAGGCTTTCTTTTAGTGTTCAATTTTCTTAAATCTTTTACTCATGTATCTTGAAGGTGTCTTGAGAGGTGAACTTGGTCTTGAATGTCTAAATAAGTTATTTCAATTTTTATGAGAGGAATTGCCAAACAAAATGGTATCTCAATGTTTTTCAAATATGTCATCAAGGAATTCATCCATTTCTTCTCTCTCTCATCAATTCATCATGTAACTCCTATCCATATCCAAGAGACAAGATGCTAAGGGTGTACTCAACTCACTAAGGTTAACCTTGGATCAAACCAAATTTTTGAGTTGTTCCTGGGTGATTGATCAAATATAGGTTATTTTCCCTTATGTCTTTGGTGAGTTTGAACTAGGGGTAATTAGTTAAAGACTACTTGAGCTCACTTTCCTTGATCTACTTGAAATCTTGTTATAATTGGCATGAAAGAAAAAGTACTAGGTGATAGGACAACCCTAAGAAACATTAGTACCAAACTAGGATAGTAAAAGCATTCACTTGTTCAAAAGAGAGATGATAAGATAGAATTTTTGCAATAGGCATAAACCAACATTGCCACAGAGTCCACTACTTTAGTTAGTACCCTAGAACATATGGATTAGGAGGATGATTTACCTAAATTATAATCAATTAAAATTAAATTTGAACATAAGTGAATGGACAAGAGATTACTAAGACTCTCCAAGCGTGTTATCAAAGAATCTAAAGGTTTATATTCTCAACAAGGACAGTTTCTAACTCACCAACTCCAAGCAAGGTCGCTCATAAAATCAAAGATTACTAATTCAAGAGGTTAAAACACAACAATACAAGGTGTAAACATGCTTCCAAGAGTGGGGTAAGTGATCTAATTTGACCTGGATCGACCAAGAAGGATTGGAAATGATAGAATAACAAATTGAGAGGTTTCAAATTAGGAACTCAATTTTTTTGTTCATTTTAATCAACCAACTAGATGCATCAATAGATTTTTATCATAAATCAAGCATGCAAGACAACACTTAGGGAGTTCAAGAAAACATCTACAAGAAGTGGGCAAGGGACAAAGAAACCTTGCACATAAACAAGAATAGTGTCTTAGTATGAATCTAATCCCTAGAATCACTACTGTGTATGTTCTCAAAATTTGTTCCAATCACACACATAGTCCTAGAAAAGAAAAAATGGTCTACACTATGGTTCTTAATTATGGTCAACTATGCAACTCTTGTAATCTCAAGTGCGTGAAATCCAATCCCAGCCCACCGAGATTTTGACACATTCTAAGAATTTAATCAATCGAAGATACTAAAGAAATTTGACAACCCAACAAAAGACTACACCCATGGAGATTTCTTCCACAAGAAAATTTATATAGTGGATGTTGTTGGCATAAAAAAAGTGGCTAATACCACTTAAGGTTCTATCCATGTGGTTTACCCAATAAAGGGAGTGTCCACTATGGTTAACCCTCTCCAATCAAGGAAGACTCACAAAATTGGACCACATGGGGACTTAGTTCACATTCAAGGGTTCTAAGTTTTTGATGTGTCCAAAAGGGAACAAAGTATACTCCTCTAGCCTATTTACCTCACCCAAACATAATAAATAGATTCATTGACACACTGATTTGAAATAACTTTATTAAGGTTTGGAAATCCAACAACAATCACTACCCATCTCAAGAGAGAAAGTACCAATAAATGTCGAAGACAAACCAAGTGAGATAATGAAATAATATCAAATTCTTCCCTACCTACAAGGGGATCTATCATCAACAAGAGCTTTGCATCAAGAAAATAAAGCCCACTCTCTCAAGATCACCACAAATAGTGTTCATAAGGCCTAATTAATATGTGAAACATGTATACAAGAAAGAAAATCTAGGTCCAATTTTAGAGCATCAATCAAAATGTGAATCACAAAAGCATGTAAAACACTTAAACCAAACACATGAGAGGTTCACTTTTAATTCCAAAGTTCAAATGTTATAGAGATATATAAGAATACCTCAAATCCAAATCAACACACACATATCACTCTATTGATCTAACGAACCAAGCAAGCACTCCAAGAAAACAACCACCAAACCAATACAAGATATATATGTCTTATGCAAACCCTAGGGTTAGATCTCAAAATCCAATTGTTTGGAGTAATAATAACCAAAAAATAATCCAAATGAAAACTCACATCATTCATTGAACCATGTGAAAATTAAATACAAGTTAATCATTAAATACCCTTTTTAAATTTTGATTTTTGACCTAGTCAACAAGACTAGACATATATGTCATGAATTCGGACCCAAAACCCTAAATATAGAAAATAGACCCCTATTAAAAAACCAATACCTTTCCAAAAATGGTAGAATTTCATAAAAATATTTTCATTTGTGTCCTACAGACCCATTTTGTCAAAGCAAACCAGTTTTTGTAAATCAAGTGTTTGAGCCATCATATGAGCTCTAAACACAAAACACAAAGCAACAACCCTATTTAAAATTCAAAGGCCTCTCCAAAAATGTAGATGTTTCTAAAAAAATTGCTAATTTGCACCAAAAAATGATTTTTCATGAAAAATAAAGAAAAAATTATAAAAATACAAATTATCTTAGAAAAATTTAAAATTTAAACCTAATCTTCCCTAATATGTTGCTAACCTAAAAAACAAATTTCTGACCAACAATCTAGGCTGTTTGGGAGATATGATCAGATCTTTAAGATCTAGGGTTTTTTTAATCTTCAAACAAATCTGCACAAGGGGGTTAGCTCTAAAAATAGCCAAAACCAACATGTAAAGATGGCTTGCCTCACGGTGGGCACCAAAAATGTGTGCTAAAATGTTGATACACTTCTATGAGTCATAATATCTAAGATTGCTTAATAATTAGATCTCAAATGGTGGCTCATAGCTCTCTATTCATGGAGTGCAAGGGTTTGTAATGGAGGCCCTTAGTTTGACCTAGTTTGTGCCCATGCAAGTACACCATAAAATGAGAGATTTAAAGAGGAAAAGCAAGAGTGCTAGTTTCCATGGTCATTAAATATGCATGCAAATGAAGATGCAAGCTAATCTAAATGATAACAATGCAAAGCGATGCAAGAAAGGAAATCTAATCTATGAAAAGAAATAACAATGCATGATTAGTCTATGAAAGAATATATGACTCTAAGTTGATATGAAAATGCAAGGATGAAGCATGATGATGAAAGCCATGGATGCATAAGAGAAGAAGACAAGAAGAGAGAAGTTGCAATGAAGCTCCTGTTAGGATTAACCTTAGACAAAAATAATAGTTACATGAAAATATAACCAATACCAGAAAATAATAGATCACATAGAAGAGAACACGAGACACCAAGATTTAACATGGTTCACCCAATCCCTATGCTATGTCCACCAACAACAAGTTCAATATTATTATTATCTAGTGATTACAGTTCACAATCCCTTACAGCTCAATACCGCTACAAGAAGCTACAATATCACCATTGCATTATGTAATCCCTAACCTTAAGTCTTTCTATACAAGCTTTTGCTGCTTACAAAATTAAGGCTAGAATAAGTTGTGCAATAGGAAAAATAACAGCCAATGCCTTTTACAATATAAGGGTATTTTTGGCTTTGGGGAGGTTGTCCATGAAACCCCTACGAGGACATTGCCCCTCAACCCCACCTTGTATTGCGATAGGGAGTGCACCTAGGGCGCTGCCCCAGGACCCCATAGGGGCACTGCCCCTTGATCTTGGCTTGGGGCATTACCCCCAAACCCTTGTAGAAATAATATGGGGATAAAACTACACGAAATAAACCTTTGTGTCTGATTAGGCTCCACATCACAACAACTCCAATTTCCAAACCCCGAGATTCAAACTCTAATGCTTAAACTCCTCCAAAATTGCTCTCTAAACTTGCAACATAACAATACTATAGCAACTAACATCTATCTAAATGAGAAGGAGATGACTCCTTATAAAGTGTGGAGGTGTGAGGATTCTCAAAAGAGCAATGTGGGATAAATCCTTAAAAAGGCAAGTAAGAGGAAAAAGCCCACCACTTAGAGATATGTGCAAAAAGAAGAAGAAGGAATCTTTATAAGATTTTATTTGATTTATTTCTTTTTTTCATAAAAAAGAGAGTTTAAGTGGGGATTTATTTATTTAATTAAAAGAGGGATTTTTTTAAAATTAAATAAGATAAGATTATTTAATTACAAAATAGAGTTTTTAATTAAATAAGACAAAATTATTTAATTAAAAGAGAGATTTTCTTTTAATTAAATAAGAAAATATTATTTAATTAAAAGATAGACTTTAATTAAATAAGATAAAATAATTTAATTAAAAGAGAGATTTTATTTTAATTAAACAAAAGCATTTTATTTATTTAAAAGGGATATTTTCTTTTAATTAAATAAGATAAGATTATTTAATTAAATAAGATAAAATTATTTAATTAAAATATATATATATTGAAAAAAGGGGTACAAATTTATTTAATCAAAGCCAAAAATTACAGGAGGCCTCAAGCCTAAAAGAACCAGACTCAAACACAAGAACAATTAAATCCTATCTTTTTCCACTAACTGCTCAAAAATCCCAATATACTTAGCAGGAAGTCCATCCCTTCTTGAAATATCCCAACCATCTCCTTTCTCCGACACCCATTTTTCCAAGACATCATCCACTCCATTCCATTCCCTAGGAATATGATAGAAAGAGATCCAATCCAAAAAACTACTTAGATAAAGAATCTCTCTAATAATAGAGGCTAATTTTTAGTTAACATCATCCACACTCTAGTTATTGATTATATCCACAATAATCTGAGAATCTGACTCACACAAAATCTTCCTCCACCCTAAAAAGCATCCCCTCTCAATAGCTATCTTAATGGCCAAGGCCTCCATCAGGTTATTGGAATGAACTCCTTTATAAATAGAGAATAGAAAGATAACATTACCATCCTTACCTCTTCCAATCCCCCCTGCACCTACCTGCCTAGGGTTCCCGTGGGAGGATCCATTAGTATTAATTTTAAGGATATCCATAAGTGGCAATCTCCATCTCCCCACCCTACAAACGTTTCTCTTGAGCAGCCAAGATCTCTTACCACTTGTGCATTCCAATCCTTTGTCCACCAGTCCCAAATTCCTAACTATATTGTATTCCCCAGGGTCCACAGGTTCAGTCATATCACACTTGGCATAGATAGTTTCCTGGAGCCTGCTTAGATCATCTACTATAGTTTAGTGATTCCCAAACTAGAGTTACAAAAAATCCTATGATTACGTTCCAACCAAAGATGCAAAAGAATAAAAGTAGGTCCAACAACCCAAGCCACCTGGAGGAATGTTGCTTTTGCAAGAGCTCTGCCAAGGTTATTACGAAATTCAATAAGAGACTCAGCATGAATGCACCCATGATACCATGCCTCCCACCACTTATGCTAGATTTCTCTAGAAAGAGGACATAAGAAGAATAAGTGAGAAATACTCTCTCCATTCAACATATAGAGGGAACAAAGAGAAGGGCCCTAGAACCCTCTTCTCTGAAGGTTATCCCAAGTAAGACATTTCTTCTGAGCAACTAGCCATAAGAAAAAATTACACTTCGGCCAAGAAAATTTATTCCAAACCTTCTTCCACTAGGGAACTTCAATTATTCCATGACATTGATTATCCATCCAAGCGTAACCTTGGGTCACACTAAATTTGTCTTTAGGAAATTGAACCCAAGCAAGGATATCCTTGTCTTTAGAGGAGTTGCACAACCTATCAGAGAGGAGACTAACCAATTTAGCTCGAATCTCCAAGGAACCCCTAGAGGCCACTCTTGTGGATCCTTCCAACAAGCCACATCCACCAATCCACACCATTTGATAGTCTTGAAGCGTACCACCTTGGTCCATCCTACAACAATAAAAATATGACAAAGAGGCTACAAGTGGGGGTAACTAGAAAGAATGGGAGGATGGCCATCCCAAGAATCTTGCCAAGATAATATACTCGATTCCTCGTTAAATATCTAGAAAAAGCCTTCCTTGATAAGAGGAGCTCCCTTTTTAAGAGAATCCCAAATAAAAGAACCCTTTCTATCTAAATCCATTCTAGGAATATCCTAATAATCCACTCCTAGAAGGTACATTTGGGCTAGAATCTTAGCCCAATCTTGATCCTAATAATTGCACCATCTCTAGTATAACTTACTAGCTAAAGCCTTGGCACCAAGAGCCATACATTTAAGGCCCAGACCCCCAGAAAACTTTAGCAAGAAAACCATGTCCCAATTGACTAAGCTCCACTTAGAAGAGAGAAGATTGCTTGACCAAAGGAATTGTCGAGATAGAGCATCAAATTCTTTCATAACCCTAGTAGGAGGAGTTTTCATATGACACCTATAAATGGGAAGAGCCTAAATCACTATCTTGAAAAGGACAACTCTCCCAGCGGAAGAGAGCGACCTATGAGTCCAATGGCTCACCCTGCTATGAAATTTGTCCAAAAGATCTTGCCAATACTCCTTCAGCTAAGTCCCTAGAGCTAAGGGACTCCAAGGTAAATAAAAGGAAGAGAGCCAATTTGAAACCTAAATTTTTTGGCAATCTTAAGTTAGATCAGCTGTGGAGTATTAAAGAAATAAATAGATGAATTACCTTCATTAATTTGCTACCTAGAAGCTTTCAAATAAGTATCTAAAATCATTCCAAAATTTCTTGCCTCATTTATTGTATCCAAGCCCATTAGTCCAATATCATTCACAAATCAGAGGTGCATATATGCTGGAATATTATTATTCCACTTCCACCCATGGACAAGCCCCTACTCAGCTTGAAAGTTTATAAATCTACCTAAGCCCTCTACCATAATGATAAAGAGCTATGGAGAGAGTGTTAGGATAAACCACAGACAGAAATAAAAACTACATGCAAATATAACCAATAACAAAAAAATAATAGAACACACAGGAAGGAACACAATGCACCAAGATTTAACGTGGTTCACCCAATCCCTGGGCTACGTCCACCAAACAGCAAGTCTGATCTTATTACAATCCAGTGATTACAACCTGATTACAATCCGTAATCCCTTATAGCTCAATACCGCCGCAAGAACCAATTTCGTGTCACCACATATGAAAAATACCCAACCCTAAGCCCTTTTTATACAAGTATTAAACCGCTTTAGGGTTATAACATGTCGGCCATATGTTGGCCATAATATGTCGGCTACTTCCCACTATTTATGAAGTATGTACAGTACTTTCCTGATCAGTCACCATAATCTAACAGAGAGAGGATCCCCTTGTTGGAGTTCTCGAGAAGTAGAAAATAGCTCAGTAGGTTATCCATTAATAAGAACCAAAAAGGATGGGGACATTACACAACTAAGAATCCAATCAACCCATTCCACATCAAATCCAAAAGCTAGAAGCACACGACTCAAGAACTCCTAGCTAACCCAATCATATACTTTTGCTAAATCTAGCTTAATAAACATAGCCTTTTCCTTAGGCATGGCCATAGAGTGGATAACCTCTGAAGCAATAACTAGCCCATCAAGAATTTGTCTACCACCAACAAAGCCTCCCTTTTCCTTGGATATCAAAGTAGCCATTTGAATTAGTCTTGAGCCTTTCAACAATCAATTTGGTGATAATTTTGTAAATAACATTGCATAAAGCAATAGGTCTAAAGTGATCCAAACTGTTAGCCCTGTCAATCTTGGGAATGAGAGCCAGGAAGGTAGCATTCAAAGACTTGAGCATTTGTTTGTTCTGATGTGATTCCTAGACTACTTCAAGAAGATCAAATTTAATAATCTCCCAAAATTCTTGGAAAAATTCAATGGGAAAACCATCTAGGCCCAAGGCTTTACCTTTCTTCATACCAAAAACCACCATCTCTAGCTCTTCAAGCAAAATAGGCCTTAACAGATTCCTGTTCATATTGCTAGAAACAAGTTGGTGAATACGATCTAAAATAGTCATTGTCTCCACCATTGAACTAGGTTCCTCCTTCGAGAAGAGTTGGGAAAAGTATCTAATGGCACCTAGAGAAATCACCTCTTTGGATGAGAATTGATCTCCATAAGCAAAATCAAAAGAAGAGATAGAATTACTACACTTGTGGGCTTTAACCATGTTATGAAAGAAAGTAGTGTTTCTGTATTCCTCCTGTAGCTAATCCACATGAGACATTTACTTCCAAAAGATTTTCTCCCAAAGCTCCCATTCCTCTAACACCCTTAGAGTTGAGGAATCTATAGAAATTAAATCCAGAGTCATTCCTTGGTCCATAATTTGGTAGGTGACACTATCCAACCTAGCCTAGGCCACCTGCATTTGGTCTTGAAGATTCCTAAAGCACTATTTGTTTCACTTTTAAAGTCTAAATTTCACATGCTAAAGCCTCTTCTTGAAGGAGAACATGGTTGTGCCATGAGAAGACCTACCTTCATGCCACTAGGCTATCATAAGATCCTCCAGATAGGGATCCCTCAACCACATCAGTTGAAACTTAAAAGAGGGATTTTTAGAAGCCTTAAAATGAGTGAAAGAAAGCTTAATAAGCCAATGGTTAGAGCCTCTCCAATTAAGAACTTGTGATCTAGTAGACCATCTGATATCCATCCAAAAACAAGAAACTAGGAACCTATCTAGCCTTTTCGAAATGGCCTCCATCCCACTCCTTCTATTATTCCAAGTGAAGGTACCAATGCCAGGTTTAACATCAATGAGGTTCAAAGAACCAATATTATCTCTAAGGATACTTGAAAAAGGGCCCAAATGAGAAATCTTGCCTCTCTATTCCTCTAAACTAGTAATAGGATTAAAATCTCTAGCATAATCCAAGGGAGGAAAGGATCTAAGAAGTGAACAAAAGTTATATGTGACCACATAAGAGATTTACCCTCCAAATCATTAGGAACATAAATATTGGAGAACATGCACCTTTCTCCCGTCTCAAAGTGAGAAGCCATCAAAGAGATAGATGACCTACTCGAAATCCACCATAGAGGAGTCACCTTCCTAGGATTCCAGAGACAGGCAAGTCCACCTAAGCTACCTTGAGCACCCACTCCCTACCAGCTACTAGTGGGCCACAACTTTGTCTTGTAGCTATCTAAATCATCAACTATAAGCTTGGTTTCCTAAATGAAAACAATATCTAGAGAATGAGAATCTATCAATCTATGAACAACCTTTTGTCTTGGGATGCTATTCAACCCCCTCACATTCTAGGATAGAATAATCATTTAGAAGGTTGTGAGAAGTGGGAATCAATGGGCTTCACAAACTCTGACTCAACTAAAGTCTCTCCCATCATCTTAACCTTCTCCTAATTAGTCTTCCTTCCACTCTTAGCAAACTTCTCTAAGGGCCCTTTTTTAAAGGGCTTTTGTTGTAAGCCTAAAGAAGGCGTAGATTTAGTACCTTTTGTGATGTCTGGCATCCCTTTTTGGATAGGGAGAGTAGAAGCTATGATATTTGGGGTGCCCCTAGGTTGTGACCCTCCAGGGACATCATAATTTTTCTCCTAATCCAATTCATCCAAAAGAACTGGTTGATCTTGTTCCTCTTCTAATACCTAGGCTAGACTCCTTACCTCCCCCACCTGGGGCCCTTGAAGAGATCCATCCCCTGAGGGAAACTCAACTGGTATGCCTTCCTCTTATACCAAATTATCCAGAACATTAAACCTGTTAAAAGTGCCATCATTTTGTCTGTCCATCTAGGTTTTCTTCTTCCCTTTTCCTTTATTGTGCAGCTTAATTGGGATAAAAACCTCCTTGTCTATAGACCCCTCCAACGTAGGGGCCTTACCCTTATTATCCTTAGGGGTTAGTTTAGTAGAAGCCAATGGTTGAGAGAATTTATTTCGGGTACACTTACATTATAAGTGCCCATATTCATGGCATATCTTGCATCTAAAAGGTAAAGTCTCATAGTCCAACTATTGAATCCATGAGGTAGGGCCTAAGAAAATTTCCATAGAATCAGGCAGCAGATTATTAAGAGATCAACCTCTACACAAATTTGTGCATATGAAATTACCTTTCAATCTTGAGTTTGTGTGGCTGACCCTACTAGTTTCCCAAGCAAAAGTGAGATCGAATGAAGAATATCCTCTCTCTAAAATTCTAGAGGTAGCCTTGGTAGACAAACCCACACTAGGACCCGAGAGGGAATCTCCTTAGTAGAGTTAAAGCTTATGTGCTAGGGTTTCATAAAAAGCCCAACCTGGTTAAAGAAATATGGACCACCTTCAAACACCTTATTCCCATCTATCGTATTTAAAAAAATAACCATAAAATAGTTTTTGGTTGCTAGGAGAATCTCCATATCCCCTTCAAGATTCCAAATCCAATACACCCACAATTCCAACATAGGAAGAGAAAGACAGAGACCCAAAAACTTACAGATGAGCGCATGCCTGCTCCAATATTCTACATCCTCTAAAATCTATTGTGTTTGAATAACCACTATTGGTCAATCATCAAATTGCTCTAGACACCCATTCATCTTCTTAATATGAACAAAACCCTTGGACGATGAAGCGTTCACCCTAGATGGGAGACTGTTAGTCCATGGAGGAATCAAACATCTCCATATCAATGAACAAAGTTTGAGATGCAATAATCTCCGATTGCTCCATGTCAAAAACTTGAGAAAACTCTAGCCACAATCTAAAATCTCCTTACCTTCAGGAACCAACAAATTTCCATGCACAAAACACAACAGTAGAGAAGAGGCTACACACTCTAGGCAGCCCCAACTGACCCCAATCCCACTCTTCAACAAAATCCCCCAAAAAAACCCCCACACCAAACCTGCAAACACTTCCTGACCCCACCCCATAGCAACAACAATCCCCTACATTGGCATGGAAACAATGAACCCATCTACAAGGAGAGTAGTAATGTCAATCAGGAGTAGGCATAGAGCACATAGGGCCTAGCTACACCTATAATGTCAATCAGGAGTAGGCATAGAGCACATAGGGCCTAGCTACACCTATAACATGCAATCGCACCAACCCTCGGGAGAGCCATTTTCCAAACTACATCATAGTTCCTAGAGAGATTTTCTTTTAATTAATTAAGATTATTTTATTTATTTAAAAGGGATGTTTTATTTTAATTAAATAAGATTATTGATGATGAAATGATCAAATCTTAGGAAATATTGAAATAATTAAATTAATTTCACTTTGATCAAGGAAAATGTTTTGAATTGATTCAATAAAATATTGTGATGCATTGATTTAGAAATTTGATAAATTGATTCAAGAAAATGACAAATTGAAGAACTGGGGCCCATAGTCTAGTCGACCATTTTAGGGTGCATACAACAACTACTCATGTCCACAATATCACACAACACTTGATTTTTATACTACCCAATCTGAAAATCAACAAGACATTGCTACCTCACTTCCAAAGCATGTTCATCTTGCAACCAGACAATCCTATAAGAACAAGGATGTCTCACTCTTCTCAAACCAAGTTTGTGAACCATCTCCTTAGTAAAAAGGTTGTCAATACTACCACTATCCACAATCACATTGCAAACTTTACCACCAAACTTACAAGTCCTGAACAAATTACTTCTCTGACAAGATCTCGGTGTCCTCTAACCAACCAATACTCACCGAGCTAGTAAATACTCTCCTTTCTTAGGTTCACTGATATGGTTTTTAGTCTCATTCACTACAAAGACTCTTTTTTCACTAGCCTTAGGAAATTCATAAGCTCTATTAGAAACTATCAGGTTCACTTGACACATGAAGAAACACTTGGTTAACATTGTGAACTTGTTAATTCTATAAATGCAGTTAACAGTGAACTCGGTTAACACGAAAGGTTAATACTCAGTTAACACCACAACTCAGTTAATATGAAATATCAATACTTGATTAACACTGCAACTTGGTTAGTAGGACATGTTAATACTCGGTTAACATTGCAACTTGGTTAACATGATAAGTTAATACTCAATTAACACTACAATTCGGTGAACACGCTAGAATGAACAAAAAAGAGTAGGATTGCAAGGTAACCCAAGATGCTCCTACATTAGTATGTATGATAGTAAGAGTATAGGTAGTGGAGCATTTT
Organism: Cupressus sempervirens; assembly: GCA_028749045.1. Classification (NCBI taxonomy): domain Eukaryota; kingdom Viridiplantae; phylum Streptophyta; class Pinopsida; order Cupressales; family Cupressaceae; genus Cupressus; species Cupressus sempervirens. The sequence continues at coordinate 701,094,004 of CM053783.1, read as the reverse complement.
TTCTTGGAGTAAGATTGGTTTCTTGGATGAGAAAGAAACAAGATTGTATCTCACATAGTACAATAGAAGGAGAGTATATAGCAGCAACAAACAATTGTAATCAAATCATGTGGATGAAACAGATGATGAAGGGTATTGAGATAGAGTTTTTAGAACATGTTATCATACACTGTGATAAAACTAGTGTAGTGAGTATGTCTAAGAATCATGTGTTACATTCTAAGACTAAGCATGTATCGATTAACTATCATGTTCTAAGAGAGAAAGTTGTAGAGAAATAATTCAAATTAAAGTATGTGAATATGAAAGAGAAGATTACAAAATATTTTTATGAAACCTTTGACTAAGGATACATTTGAGTATTTATGAGGTATGCTTGGGGTTATGCCTTTTCCTACTTCTAAATAGATGATGTAGAGAGTGCATCAGTCCAGTGATACACAACACTATTATTTATCTGGATTGAATGTTGATGCTTATTGTATGGGGGAGTATTTGTGGTTGAGCAAAGACATCAAATACTCTTGGTAGCTAGTATGAAACAATGTCTTTGGACACTTGAGTTGGGTTAAGACTTTGAGAAGATGATTAACATAATGGTGCCTTATTCATTGATGTGAATAGGGGAGAGATTGCATGAAAAAATATCTTTTTATAGTAAGGAGATAGATATGAGGAAGAGAATGAATAAGGGAAAATTGTTCATGAGAAATTTACTGGGAAGTATAACAATGGGGGAGAAGTATGAAAAATTGACACCATCCATGTAAGAATGAGAAAGCACAGATGGAGGTTGTTCTTGTGAGTTTTAGATTTGAATGATGAAGAGGATTTAAAAAGAGAGCAACAACAATAGAGTTTGATTTGGTATTCATGGACTTAGATGTTTTTCATTTATGTTACCATCAATGTTAAAGGGGGAGACTGTTAGCATGAATGTTGATGGTACTCCTTTGGGGTAGTATCGTAAGCATTGCTAGAATGGTTAGAGAGGTTGTTAGAATGATTTAAATGTTGCATTCATGACTGTGTTTGGCATTGATTTCAACATAATATTATTTCTGTAATGATTGGTACAATAGTAGAGAGAGAACAAGGTTGTATAGACTGTGTATTGATGATGAGATCAAGCATAGTTAAGGATATGTTCTACCTTATGTCCTAATGTCATGGATAAGTGTGCATGCAGAGAGTTAAAGACATGCATAAGTTATTCAAGAGTTGTAGAGGATAGTGTGTAGACAAAGTACCTAAGAAGTGGTTTCTGATGTTTGGATTGTATCTATTAATAGGGATAGAATCATGATAAACAAAGTTAGACAGTGACAATAGATAGTTTGATGGTGACATCAACAAGTGTGCAAGGTTTGAATTTGCACATGCGATAATTTTTATTTACTTTGAGTTGACATTGTTTTGTAATTATGAAAAGATGTAATAAATTGTAATATCTTAATGAGGTCCTATTATAATTAATTGGGAAAGCATCAAGGCCAACTCAATGACTTATTTTTAGGATATGATATAAAGGAAGGTTATTTTCCTTGTATTGAAGTGTCAAATGCAAGTATTGCAAGTGAACTTGTATTGGGATATGTAATATTGGTAAATGTATGTAAGGATCAAAAGGATTAGTCTAATGTGAGTTTGAAGATATGGTTTTAAGATTTGAGAAAGTATTTGGTGTAGTATTGACATAGTAAGAGGAAAGAGAAAGAGTTCAAGTTGAGGAGATCAATTTCATTTCTATTATTAGTCAAGAAGTAATTTAGAGACTAGTTGGATAGTGAGTTTGGTGGTCTTACCTCTAAATTTGTTTGGACAGTGGGTCCATCTACCTTCCACAACTTCTAATAGGGCTAGAATCACCTAATAGGGATTCAAAGTCTCCTAATAGGGATTAACATATATTAACTGTATTTTATTGGCTACTAACATACTCCATCCTCTTACAAGGAAATTTTATATTAGTACATCATTTATGGGCACCCCCCATTGGGGTTTTCCCTTTGATCAAGGGTTTCCGAAGTTAACACATTAAGTGTTATTGTGTATGTGTATCTTCTTATTGTTGATCATTATATCATTCACATGCATAAGGTTTAATAAGATTTATATAATTTATATTGATTTGATAATTGATCTCCCCCCCTCTCAGTTATTTTGGTGGACTTTACTTTCTAACAAATTGTTTTAACATTGTATAGATCAAGCAATTGTTGAAAGGTATGAAGGAATAAATTACTAAACCTATTGTGATATATTGTGATAACACAAGTGATATAAACATATCAAAGAATCATGTGATGCACACAAATACCAAACACATTTCTATCAAGTATCATTATTTGAGAGATTTGGTACAAGATAAATAAGTGAGACTCAAGTATGTGAACACAAAAGAGAAGATAACTAATATATTTGCTAAGACATTACCTAAGGATGGTTTTGACTATATAAAGGTGAGTTAGGGGTGATTACCATATGTTAATAAAGTTAAGAAAAGATGCTACATTGAATCAAATGTTATGATCATAACATTTGACACATTGATATAGGAGGTCACACTTTAGCAACTAGCTAGAGATTGTGAAGCCATGAACTGAAGCATGAGAATACAAGATTGTAAGGAGTTAAGATAGAGATGAAAGAGAAAGTGATATTAGTATATCAATCAAGTAGTGACATGAGGACATTGTATATGTGAATGGTTGATGTCTTTGGTATTACGTAGGTACCATTATTTATTTGTATGTAAGAGGGAGAATCTATATGAAGTGATTGTTTTCAAAAAAGGGAGGCATATGAAGCTAGATGCATATTAGAAGGTGAGTAGAACTAGAGGTGTTGCTAAATTACAAGAAGAGATCTAAAAGAGGTGTTGCCAATACAACTAGTATTACACTAGTGTTAGCATTAAAGAATTTATAATTGGTATCATAGAGGGAGAAGTGTAAGTGAGTGCAAGATGAGAATAATTATGAAACTAAGGATATGAATGAAGATCTATATCAAATTACAAAGGGACTTGTCAAGGAGCTTTTATTGTTAAATGAAGAGAATATCTTTTGCATTTGCATGATAACTAGAGAGGTGTTGTCATCAATGCCAAAGAAGGAGATTGTTAGAAACTACAATTGGAAAAATTATTGTATTTTCATTGATGCCAAACCTACTAGAAAGACATTTACTAACAATGTAGAGTGCCATATCAACTATTTGATGATGATGATTTGACAAGAGAGATAAGTAGATGAACTAGTAAAGTTGTTAAGTTAATAGGAGCAAGTATGATGGAATTACAATGGGCACTTGATCAATTACTCTTTGGAAAGATGATGTATTGTTCAATCATCCTATGAAGTATGGATGTGTTGAATTAAGCACAAGAAAATCTTAGTGAAATGTGGTTAGTCAATGAAGGAGCTAAAATAGAAGATTAAGGAACTTTAGAGTTAGCCAAGAAAATAGTATTAGATTAGTAGTAATTATGGTCGATCAAGAAGAAGAAACAAAGTATAGTAGTGACCAACTATAGTGAAGATCAAGCGAGCTATTGGAAGTTGAGCGAGATAGAACATTAGCAACTGAGCTATATAGTGTTGGTTGATTGACAACAAAAGTTAAAGTTTGTGGAAGAATTGAATTTGACACTAACATAGTTGAATTTTTAGATTAGTCAAAACATGTGGATGATAAAAATTGATGAGATGTCATATTTAATGCACGAATTGAGTTTCTTATGTGATTAAAATCGAGGATTTAAAGAGAAATTTCTAGATGTATAAACAATAATAGATGGATTTATTGGATCTAACCTAACCCTAAGATCTATGCTCATGTTTTAGGGGAAAAAGATCAAATTACATATTTAAGGAGGCATACGAGATATTTTCTAAGGTTGGTTTGTTGTTGATTTGTAATCTTAAGGAAAATTTGTAAAGAATATAGTAGCAGAGGAGAAGTGAAGAGATTGGGGAAGTGTGATTTCTTGAAGGCATGCTAAGAAGTTTGGTGATAGAGATGTTAATGAAGTCCAGTCAATGAACCAACAAATGAGCCAAATGGAGATCTCAATTTGCAAAGTGATTTGTATCTTATAGATAAAGCCTATTATTACTTTCTAATCACTATGGTAGTAAAAATCCTTTAATAAAGGTTGAACTAATAGTCATTTTGTAAATCCTTTAATTAATGTGACATTCTAATGGAATGATCCAAAGTTCTCTAACCAAGCCACTCTTAATATGGTGATTAAATCCTTTAATGAGGTCACACCTAACTATGTGTTTTGTAACTTTTAATAGGGTTGACTGTTAATCAAGATCACTTTAAAAGAGTGAAAAGTGGTAGCATGTTACTAGGTGGTTTTTCCTAAATTGGGTTTCCATGTTAAATATTGGTGTCATATATGTGTGATGCATGTTATTGACATTACTTATTTGATTTTTGGTTAGTATTTAATGAATGAAAAACTAAGTAATGAACATAATGTTAAGTTTCTATATGGACCAAGCAGTTTAATGAGATTGTTTAAGTTGTTTGAAGTAAATAAAAGGTTATTTGGTACATCTAGACATAAGGATGAGTGATTCATCCCCCTCTTTTTTATTCTAAATATTCTAACACGACCTCTGCTATAAAGGGTCCCTTGAATCACCTAGTATAACTAGATTTGAACTTGGTAGCAAAAGGATAAGGGGAGGGAGGGAGGGAGAGAGAGAGAGAGAGAGAGAGAGAGAGAGAGAGAGAGAGAGAGAGAGAGAGAGAGAGAGAGAGAGAGAGAGAGAGAGAGTAACATAAACTAAATTGGGAATGAGAGTGATTCACCAAAACTATGAGGATGATACAACTTTGAATGGAAAACTCACAACTAGAAATGATTATAATTATTTGATCATAGAAAGATCCTATTAACTTTAAATGCATGAAATGTAACAAGTTGTAGGGTTCAAAAGAGTGAAACTTGTTCACAACTTTCAAACTTGAATTACACACAAACTACACTTACTCTTCTCATAAAACTATGTCTAAACTGCCTTTCAAACACTTAACTTTTAAGCCAAGGATTCATGAAAACCATGCTAACTTAAAGATGGAAATTCTTAAGAGACAACAAAAAATTAACAATAAGGCCAAAGATGATCACTGTTATATTACTTTAAGACAGAGTAAATGCTCAAAAATTGCATCACAAAATAAGACATGAGCTACAAAAAAGACTATCTTTATAAGGAGAAAAAAAAAAGCCTCCGACAATGAGATAGGATTCAAGAGCTAATTGAAAAATACCAAGAGAGTATAAATAGGTTCAAAAACCCACAAATTTACCATCCCCTCAAAATGGAAATATATCTATGATTCCCTTTAAACCAACTGGTAAGTGAAATCAAACATCTCCATGGATCATGGTGGAATGAAATCTAATATTTCTCAAATGTGGCTAGTAGGTGTATGCAACCAAGGAAACTCATCTTCAAGGCCCCATGACTTGAGTACGATCAAATCTAATTATTCCCTCAATTCTTGCAATTTAAAAATTACATTTATATGGAATGATTTATAAAAAACATCATCCATTTAATGCTTATATTAAATGTGGATAGAAAAATAAAAATAAAACCCATATAATTTTATTAAATTTAAAATGTAAGAAAATCCTTTATAACTCCATGGGATTAACACTTAGGAAAAATAAACATTTTTTTCCCAACATTAACATCTTCCAAAACGTGAAGGATTCCCTCTTCTAAAAGGCCACCCTCCTCTTAAAAATAAAATATTTTAATATATCCACCTCCCCACTAAATATTAAAATTGTATGTTTGAACATTTGATACATTCTTTTGTATAAAAAATACCATTAATCATGATTCAAAGCCAATGCACTATACTTGGGAGAGGAAATATTTTAATGGAAAAATGATGCCTTAGCTTTGTGGAATTTGAACTGAAGAAATCATGGAAACTTGTTGTGTTAAACAAGTGCAGATTAGATATTTAGAGTCTTCAATATGGAAAAAAACAACTTTGGGGAGCATAAGGTAGATATTTTTTTGCATTAACATCTATATTTGATCATTTTACTTGAAAAATATGAAGGATTTTGAAGTTGTTGTTGTATATTTATTTCATGAATTTCAAAAATAAACAACAAATTTTAATCAAGATCACATAATAATCACAAACTAGGGTATCATAGACAACCAATAAACCTATTAATTAGGCCTCAAACTGGAACTAGAATGAATGAACATTAAAAAATGGTAACATTTCTAGCAACTTGTAATAAACACTTGCTTATTAAGATCATGATTAGCTACCTTATATTTTCCATTAGGTATGGAGACTTGATAGCTTAGAAATGATCTCAAAAGTGGGAACCATGATGTTCCACATGCCTTTCCAATTCTCATATGATTAACATGTCCATTGATGCAAAAATGCTTCATTGGATATGACTGAGAAGGCAAGGCCTCAAAACTGACAACAACAAACAAAATGAAAAAATTGAAACCAAACTAACCATCTGTGATTTACTTATTTAATTTGAAGAGTCTATCTAAGTATGTGCCAATGATTTGCATGAGTTGGGATCTTCCTACTAATACATATAAATGAAATTTATTCAGTTGTTCTTTGAAAGATGACATCAATAAGTCACAAACTTATTACTAACAACAACCTCGAGCAACAACTCAAATTGAAACTGAAATGTGCTTTAACACTTAGGAAAAATAGAAAACTAACATCAAACCTCTACCCTATCCTAAGCTAATCAACCATCAAAATACTCAAAGGTACTCATTTATTGATTGATTGAAATGACTTCCTTTTCTAACCAATATAGGGTAGGTTTCATGCATCAATGCAACTGAAGTGATATATCGTATGACTAAAATAGTCAATTCCATTTGAGGTACATCATGCAAATATAGACTAGATTACATACCTCTTGAATTTGGTGAAAATAATTACCATGTTGGGGTGCATTTAAAGGCAAGAAATTCTCTTCAATGTCTGAATCTTCCTCCTTAAAGTCCATCTTGGAGAAATATCAAATTGGGTAGCCCCTTGTAGAGAAGAATCTAGGCTTTTTAACTCTATCAATTGTCCTATCAACCTTCATATCAAGATGATTTGGAATATTAACTTCAAGAGAATATGGAGGTATGATAATAATTTTAAGCTCCTAATGTCATTGATCAAAGCTTGCCAAATTTGTTAGTATACTTATACTTTAATTATTAAAAAAAACAAAGTCTTCAATCATTGAGTTCTATTGAACATGAATGCCCATAATAATCTCCTCAACAAAAAATTCTTGAATTTAATTTATCTCTTTTCATGATATAGGGGGGGTGTCAAATTCCATAATGAATGTTTCCAAATTATCCCAAAAAATTATCATTTTAATTTTGACATAAATATGACTCTTACATTCCTATTGAGTATCATATTGAATGACTAAAGCTATTAAATATTCACCCTCTTCCCATTGTCTTGGATTCAACATGAGAAGATCCTTGTTTTCTTCTATAGCATGAACCTCATCCTTGTCCTCGTCATTCTCAACAAAAGAAGGTAATTCATCAAAGATAATAATGACCCTTTCTTCTTGCTCATTATTCTCTCCTACAACCAATGAGGTATGTTTATCATTATGCTCAAAATACATAGGCATCTCAAAGGACATATTTGATTCCTCTTGACTTAGATGACTCTACTCTTGGATCTCTATTACTTTAGAATGTACAACAACCTCTCTTCCATCTTTATGGACTTGAACTTCTTCACATGGAGTGACCTTGACAAGATTTGGCATTTGGTAACTAGGGTAGATTGTCCATGAAGGTCGCCATGATACATCAATAATCCTTGCCTCTTGGTTCAACTACTCTTTGAGAATATAATGGTCAACTTTTTTGATCATGCTTAATCTTCATCTTAATTAAAGGTTGTTCCAAATATGTTGGAGTTTTATGACTTAGAAAATTTGGAATCTTAGGCTTAGATACCTCTTGCATTATAGGCTGACATAGGGTATAAGTAGCTTCTCAAGCCTCAAGCTCTTTTAATTTTGAAACTACTACCCTCATTTGCTCTTGAAAATTTTCTAAATGTTCATCTAGGCTTACATTATCAATATGAAAGGAATGGTTTTGAAAATTATCATGATAGATGGGAACAAATTGGCTCTTATGGGGTTACTAAAAGGGCTCCCTTTTAAGGTTAACCAACTCATTGCTAACATTTTCAAGGTCATTTGGATCTCCTCTAGCTCTTGGTACTTGTTGAGATATCATCTTGCATGATGCTTAATGACGAGAATCCTTTCAATCTCCTCTCTTGAAAAAATAATCTAGGATACCCTCCAAGGTTTTGGGTGATCTTGCGACCTACTCAAATTCACTCAATTGAAGATAAATGTGTATGTTCACGAGGAGGCCTTTTCTAGTTTAAACCAATTTTAGATAATTTGTTTGATCTACTATTGTTTTGAAAAATTAACCACAAAAGAGATATATTTTTGGTATTTTTTTTTATGATGAATGTAATTACGATGCAACTATATGAATTCCTATTTTAACCAAGTGTTAGAAAAGAAAATAACAAAGATAGAGTGATGAGAGATTAAAGACATACAAACATAAACCATGGTAACAACATGTCTGTAAGTTAAATCATTGAAAAGATTAGGTAGGAAACTAATGGAATTTAGAGCAATTCTTCCTCAACTCCACTAATGCAATCATCGATGGGAACTCAATAATAATCGAAAGATTTTTCACATTTTATCAAATCATAAGGCCATGACAAGTGTGCTCATGTGAGACAAGGCACTATGCAGGAATAATAGGTGATCTTATCTCCAATTCATTACATCAATGAAATTCATTAATACAAGGTAAACACCAAAACTAAAAGGTTGCACAATCATAACAACACAATAAATCATTGGCTCCATTATTATTCATGAACATGCATTCACAAAAATAACACACTCTAGCAGGAATAACTACACTCAGAATTAGAGCACAAATAACATATATTATTGCATCAAAATAATGGCTTGGAGTACATATTACATCCATGTATTTATAAGAAATCCTCTCCTCCTTTTTGTTAGGAATGAGAGCTCTTCTAATGCAAATTGATGCTAAAAACTAATAAAATAAATCTAATTATATACAAACTAACTCTCTAAATGGTGCTAAGTAGGTCTCCACCCTTGTTTATATCAATTAATGGGTGCATGATCCTTTACTTGACTTAAAAAAATAAAATAATGAAAGATAAGAAGAATGCAGCTGTAAGATGATTTGGGAGTCTCTGGATGCTCTAAAAATGGAAGATCAACCTTCTCTAAGCATTTAAGTGAGTTAAAGTACCATCAAAATGCATTTCTGATGCATGAAATACTCTAAAATAGAAACTTGTAGTTAACTATTGGTGCACTTCTTCTATAAAATTGTCGATGCACCTCTGAGAGAAGCGCACATGCATGCCTACACACATGTGCAACTTGGTGATAGGACCCAAAAATATAAAAAAAATTCTAAGTGTCAAAGCTTGACTTCCAACATTTGGGTATTCTTTTTCTTTATACCAAAATGATGTGTGGATGTTTCCCTTTGAACTTTTGGATGGTAGAGGTGATTTCTCGAAGAGTTAATAAGTCTAAAGTTTCGTACTTCACCCTCAATTCCCTATGGAAATCATGAAGTGTGACTTCTTAGGCATTCCCTAGAACTTGAAAGTCATGGGTTTGAGTGTGATCTTAATTGTTGTAGATGACCGGGAAGCCATGGTAATGTTTAGGACCTCGGGGGGCCTTTAGATGTTTTTGATATGCATACCTGTGCACCTCTAGAGACAACACATTCACAAAATCTTCAAATTGTGCACCTATACACCTTTGCACATGTGAACCTTCTAGAGTTCTTCAACTTATGTATATCTAAAAATTACAATGCACACCTGCACACCTTATGGAGATAATTCATTCACCAAATCTTCAAGTTGTGCACTTGTGCACCTTCAGGGAATTGTGTAAGGTGCTCAATTCACCAAAAAATCAAAGTTCTTAGTTTTGAAAATGATTTTTGGGTTTCACTCAAATGGGATTTTAGATCACTCTTGTGTACTTATTTTGATCTATTTGATGATTTAAGGCTATTTGTGCACCTATGTACTTTACTCTTCAAAACTTGTAAAATTGCACACTTGCGCACCTTCACACATGCACACCTTCTAGAGTTCTTCAAATTATGCATATCTCAAATTTATAATGGACACATGCTCACCTTATAGATACAATTCATTCACCAAATCTTCAAATTGTGCACCTACACGTGCTTAGGGAATTGTGTAAGGTTCTTAATTCATAAAAAAATAAAGTTTTCAATTTTCAAAATAGTTTTTGGGTTTTTCTCAAATGGGGGTTTTAGAACACTCTTGTGTACTTATTTTGATATTTTTGATGATTTAGGCCTATTTGTAACCCAACATTTTCATAGACTTGAACTCCTGCTTCTTCTATTTGAAATTGCAAGGCGTCTATTTTGAAAGTGCACATGCAATACCATGGTAATTTTTGTGTGCTATAGATGATGAGGATTCCATGATGACCTACATAAAAGATAAACAACAGTATATTGGTGGTAGGGGTAAAAAATAATGCTAATTGACCATACTCCTAAATCCAAACTATAAAGTTCCACTCCTCGAGGCATCTTGGAAGATACCCTATTCTAACGAACAATATTTTATGAGAAAAAAAAGGGGGTCCCCATTTTTGAAGTTGAAAATGGGGCATGTGTTGTGGAATCACAATAGTAATGATTTGATTCTTAGGGGACTATGCTAAAAACCTAGACTGGGAGTGTTGAGACATGTGGGAAAGCTACCAAGGTTGGAGTTTCTTTAGGAATAGGTTGTAGTTTCAGAAGAATTGGCATAGGTGGTCTTGGGGATATCTTCCCATCTTGAATGAGGCTATTTTTATCTCTTATAGCAATACCAAATGATCCTAGTAAGGTATTCCTTCCCATAGGTCGAATCATGAATGAAATTTCACTATTGAGGGCTCTTAGGTAATATAGAAATGCATGTTGATTAGATGACCTTACCACTACTAGGATTTTGTTTCAAGTCCGTTGGAATATGAAATTAAAGTCCACCATATGCTCATGAGGTGCCCTCTTGATAGTAGTCAAATGTTGTACTAGGGAAAGATAGTCAGATTTATCTTTAAATTGACTAGTCAAAGTAACTCCTAACTCATCATAGGTGGATATAGAGCTAACTGGTAACCATCTAAATCATTGAAGCCCTTTCCCTTTTAGTGATGCTACCAATAGTTTCGTGGATACGTTATCTTAGGTAATGTGATGTAGGCCACAAAGGATTACAATATCTCTTATATGCTAAATAGTTGTAGTTTGTTCCTCCCCAGTGAAGATGGGTAGGCTTTTAAGGGCTGCTGCAAGGATATCATCATGTTGTTGTAAATTCAAGGGGCTAACTTGATTAAAGGCCATAAAGGGATGATTCCTAGCCATGGAAGGATTCAAGGGTACTTGAACTACTTAGGGAGGTGGTAGTAGTGGACATATAAAACTTGTTGATGAGGTTGGTATGGGGTAGAAATACATGATCTTCATGAAATGGGGAATGATATGCCATGCTCTAATGAACACAAATAAAGACAATCAATGTTCAACTAAATCACTGGGTCATGAAAACTCTTATAAATGAGAAAAAACTATATTTCTTTCTTATAACAACAACTAAATATACTTGAAAGCAATAAATAGTCATTCTAGAGTCACCATGTGTGTGACTTTCTTGCCTATAATAGCAATAGCATAAGCTTGAAAAATATAAAAAACTCTTATTCTTTGTCCCATTGGGTGTGCCAAAAATTGCTGTCACCTAGATTGTAACCTTGTGCTGAAGTTTAATTTTAAGTAATTTGGTGGAATATGGGATGATCTTTGGCTTGTGAGTATGTCATAAAGAGGATCAACCTCTAGTATAAAGGATCAACTTCCTTTGAATCACCTAGAAAAACTGGACTTGAACTTGGTATAAAAAGGGGAGAGAGAGAGAACAAATAACAAAAAACTAAATTGGGAATAAAGGTGATTCACCAAAATTATGAGGATGACACAACTTTGAATGGAAAAATGACAACTAGAAATGATTATAATCGTTTGATCATAGAAATATCCTATTAAATTTAAGTGCATGAAATATAATAAGGTGCACTTCGAAAGAAGGAAACTTGTTCACAACTTTCAAACATGAATTGCACACAAATTGCACTTACTCTTCTCATAAAACTATCTCTTAAATGTCTTTCAAACAAACTTTTAAGCAAAGGATTCATGAAAACCACAGTAACCTAAAGTTGGAAATTCTTAAGAGATAATGAAAAATCAACAATAGCACCAAAGAGAATCATTGTTATATTACTTTCAAAAGGAGCAAATTCTCAAAAGTTGCATCACAAAATAGGACATGAGCTACAAACAAGACTATCTTTGCTAGGAGAAAAAAAAAAGCCTCGTGTAATGAGATAGGATGTAAGACTAACTAAAAAATTCCAAGGAAGGGGGTATGAGTAGGTTCAAAAACCCACAAATGAAACATCCCCTCAAAATGGAAATACATCCATGATTTCCTTCAAATTAGTTGGTAGGTGAAATTAAGCATCTCCATAGATCATGCTGAAATATGAAATTTGTCATTTTTCGAAGCCTCGCTCCGACTCTTCGTAGCCTTAGTTGTTGCTTTATCATTTTGATACTCACGACTCAAGATGTCGAGACATTATCCGATACTTGAACATATTATATTATTTTATGGTGTGTGATGTTACTTTCAAATATATTTTATGTTTGTCATTTAATGTTTCATGTATATGTATGTTGATGAAATTAGTAAATGTAGGATTGATACTTTGATTTAAGAGATTTTAAATGGTTAAGAATTAAGTAGGACGAAAGAAACCCTTATTGATGTATGTTTCAATTTATGTGAATTTCTGATACGTATACATCTATGTACATGCATTTTTGCGGGACTACTGATGTGTGCAATGAGTGTGCAGATATTTTAGCCAAGAAAATCGACGGAGGAACAAAACTGATCCCTATGTGCTAATTTTGGAAACCTTGTTGTTCGTAATTCAAGTATTGTATTGTGAGATGTATGTATGTATCTTTCTATGTTTAGTGAATGTTAATGTTCGTAACTATGTTTTTTTAGTGTCGCTTGACACTTGTGAATTGTTTATGTTCTTCAGTGTTGGTTTAAGTTAGTGTCAGTTTGCTAATTTGGTTCTTGATCGAGTTTAGTCATCCTTAATCCAAATTAGTGCTTAATCTGCATTTTTGAGTTGTTAGATGGTCCTATTTAATTCCTAGCTTTTGTTTGGCTCTAAACCTATTCCTAAGGCTTTAAAATATGAAATATTTATACCCAAGGGGTATGGGTATGGGTTGGGGGTCTTTTCCAACCCCCAAGCCCCTTTTATTGACTTTTGAGGTCACTCAAAAAGTCTCTTTTTGCCTTTGTGCGAAAATTGACTATGACTACCATGAGTTGCATCACCTCACCTCCATTTAGTGATTAACCATAGTGTGGGTTGAGTTAGGAGCTTCTAGATTTGTAGGTGGGTGGGAGAAGTTATTGATCCTTTTGGTGGTTGAGTTTGAGGCTTATTTAGAGGCCCTTCTTGGAGTAGTGGAGGTTGTTACCCAATCTCTACATTTAGAGATGAGTCTTGGAAGAATGAAGCAAGGAAGGGAAAAGCTCTACTCAAACTTGTTCTTTTTCCATTACCTCTTTGTGAAGGTAGGAATTCTCATCTCCCTTGTTCAGATTTTCATGTTTGTTTCATGCTTATGCTACCTTGTTGTTGTTTGAGTGCTTGTATGTATGTGGGTATGTTGGGAAGGATTGAAAACCATGCTTTTGAATGTTTTCCTTTCATGTTTATGTTTGAATTTTGAGATGTTCTTGCATGGGTGTTTTGGCATTACTCACCCTTGGAGAGGGTAGAAGTGGCCAATTTCAGGAAAGGTCATTTTAGTTGGACTCCAACAGTGTAGAGTCTCTTCTCAAGATGAGAAGAGGGAGAGAGGGTAGGGTGTTATGGGTCCCTACTTGTCAGCACAAACCATGTATGAGTTTTGGCATGTAAGAATGGAAGAACGAAAGTTCTTGATTTATAGCCCCGATTGGGTACCTGGTTTGGTGTTGTGTCTGAAATCTCCTATTGGAAAAATCTACCTTTCCCTAGTTTTGATTCATTGTGAATCCTGTTGTGGAAACCTAGTATGAATATGCATGTTTGATTTTTGTCTCTTTTTTATGCTTGGTTATCACCCGATCAGGTTCTATTCCCTCCTTGATCTTAGCGATGTGTTGTAGAATATGATATTGATCCCTTGATAAGGGACTTGAAAGAAATTTATTGATTGTTGAAAATTTGGGATTGAAATCCTACGTAATTTGTTTTTCAAAACTTTGTTGTAATGGGCAACGCTGTCGGGTTTTCTTCCTAGTTCTTTCCCGGCTGAGCCTTTGAATCAGGTTTGCCAATAAAATGGTGGTTGAGTAAAAAAAAAATTTAAAAAAAAAATCACTCCCCCCAGGAGCAAATTACTCTTTGGATTTTGCATGTAGAAAGAATTTTAATCCCTTGGTGCAATAGGGAATATTCCTCAAAATGCCCTTTAAAAATCATTTGTTTTAAAATAAAACTCAACAAATAAATGCAACAAAATTAAATAAAATTATATTTTCTATTATTTCAAAATATCCTAAAACTCTCACCAAATAAACTTTTTGACTTGATGATTTACCTTTTTCCTCCACTCTAGGTGCAGTCATTCATGACTTGGAGTGCATTAACCATGTTGAATTATACCCCATTAAAGCTTCCCCATGCAAAATTCTCCATCTATCATCCTTGGATCGCATGACCCTTGTCAGTCTGACATTTAGTCAAGTCAGCTAAATTAGTAGAGTGCTCCTCATTGGTTAGCGCTAAGCAAATTGTGTGGGGGGGGAATGAAGGAGGTTTATTTAAAAATTTTTTAAACTTGCAAACTGTCTCCTCCATTCTCCTTACCAAGCGCTCACCTCCTTACTGAAAGGTCACACAATGGGGAGAGGGGCGGGGACCAAGTCTGCACTGCATAGACATTGGACAACGCGACGCCCTTGGGAAGTGGCCCACACATGGGGCGAGCCATTTGGCTTAGGCTAGTGGTGGTCTTAGCATATTTTGCAGTATAGTTAGGATGTTAGTTTGGTTAGTTAGTAAATTTTATTGTTAGGTTTAGTAATATTTTAAAATTAAGTTTAAAATTAAGACTTTAAGTTAGATTTGTAGATGTGACATTATGGCTAGAAAGTAGAATAATGTATTAAGCTAGAATGGAAATTGTTAATATGGTTAAGGGTTAGTATTAGCTTTAGGATTTGTTTTATTAATAATATTAGATTTAATTTAAGGGTTAGTTAATATTTAAAATAGGATTTATTTTAGTTTTTGATTAGTTGTAAATGTTGGTATAATATTAAAGTTAGCTTAGTGAAAAGAAAGAAAGATAGTGTAGTTTGAATTAGAAAAGTTAGATTTTAAATTTAATTAGAAGCGAATTATATGTTGTATTACAAGTTATCTTATGACGTTAATAATGCTATTAGTTCAATTGTTAGATTGGTAAATTATGAAAGCTTATTTTATTTTAGTATCTAATCGAAGTTGATTTAATTTATATGGGTAGTATCCTTAGAGATGTTATATTTCTTATAGAATTATAGATTAAATAAAGTTGCGAGTTGGATACATTTCTAGATAAAGCTTAGTCTAACTTATAGATTTATTGAATTGATCCTAGTTAAATTTTAATTGTAAGTAATAGATTAATATAAATTAGATTGTTATGAGAACGTGGGAGATAATTTGAGATTAAAATGTAGATAGTATAACCGATAACAAGTTTACCTCTATTGCATGCGTACACCTTAAGTGAGATTGGATTTTGGATTAAAGTCTTTAAAACGCAGTTAGTATGAGTTGTATAGTCAAATTTAACTGACCTTTTTCAAGTTTAAATTCTCTCAATGTTAAATGACTTAAATTCTAATGTCGGTCTTGATAATAAGTTAAGAAAAGGGATTAGTTAATTATTTCATTATAAGGTTAGAGGTATATTGATCATAATTTAGAATGAGTAATTAAGGGATAGATGTCTTTTGCTAGCATGTTAGTTTTAATTAAGTAACAAATTTAATTAGGTATATCCTAAGGGTTTCAAGTACATTGTGTAGTTATATCTTATCTTATAAAATTAGTTTTAATCGTGTAGTTGTCTGCAGATTGATTAATGTAGATTTAAATTAAGTAAAGTTTTTAACCAACAAGTATGTTTTGTTTAAAACAAGGTTATGTTAGACTAATGAATTAATAAATCAAATGTTAATATCAATCTTATAGCGAGAGTTCTATTTAACGATTTATTTCTCCTCAAGTTTATAATCTTAAGACGTAATGTAGAGAACCTTTACTTAATCTGTTATCACAATCATTTCAAACTTAGAGCATTCTAATTATTAATTAAAAAATAAATTGTGTTCTTGCCTTTGTAGTTTGGGCATGACATTTTTCTGAATGTCACTAATAGGTGTATGCATCCAAGGAAACTAATCATCAAGGTCCCATGACTTGGGCATGTTCAAATCTAATTATCCACTCAATTGTTGCATTTTAAAAATTGCATTTAAATTGAATGATTTATAAAATTATCATCCATTTAAATGCTTACATTAAATGCGTATGCAAAAATTAAAAACCCCATATGATTTAATTAAATTTAAAATGTAAGAAAATTCCTTATAACTCTATGAGAAAATAAAATAGCCCCCTCCCCCCCCCAAAAAAAAAAGGAAAAATAAACATTTCCCAACATTAACATCTTCCAAAACATGAAAGATTCCCTCTTATAAAAGGCCACCTTACTCTTAAAAATAAAATATTTAATATATCTACCTCCCCCTAAAATATTCAAGATACATTCTTTTATAAAAAAGCCACTAATCATGATTCAAAGCTAATGCATTATACTTGGGAGAGGAAACATTTTAATGGAAAAATGATGGCCCTAGCTTTGTGGACCTCAAACTAGAGAAATCATAGAAACTTGTTGCATTGAACAAGTGTGGATCAGATTTGTAGAGTCTTCAATATGGAAACAACAACTTTAGGGATCACAAGGTAGATAGTTTCTTGCATTTACCTCTAAATTTGATCATTTTACTTGAGAAATATGAAGGGTTTTGAAGTTGTTGTTTTATATTTCTTTCATAAATAAATTTGTTATATTTTCTTTGCCATGTTGTGAATCTTTGTTCTCAAGGCTGTAGTTGTTTGCTTGTTGGTTAATTTCTATGCATTTGATTGTTTACATGCATTTTCCTTCATCTTTTCCATCTATGGGTGACATGTAGATGATTTTTCTATGATTCAAGGGCATCATTGTCATTTCATTTCAACTACTTGGTGTTATTTCATGCCTTTTACTAGTTGCATATGAGGGTTTTCCCATTTCTATAATAGCTTCTTTGTGAGGTCGCATCCTAGGAGTTGATTATATTGTTGATTTTCTTGTGAATGTATTTAGGGTTTTGTGTAAACCATGGCTTCCATTATGTAGAATGTGGACTCATTTTTCCTAGTTATAGATGCATACTTTTTTGTGTTTCTTTGATCCCTCTCAAAGGAAATGGAGAGCGACATTACATGCATATGATGCTTGCATATTTTCCTATGTGATGGGCATATGTACCAAGATGGTATTTAAAAAAGTGGACACCATGAAAAAAGAGTTAAAAGTACACATAATGGGATCATGTTATGTGTACTTATGATCAAATTTGAAAATGGTCCTAGCTCAAAGAAAACAATAAAAAATTTGAACTTTTACATAACGTGATCATGTAATGCTTAACAAAATACAATTGCATTTTATGTACTAGAAGCATTACTTCTAGTTCTCCATAACCCCATCAGGTTATGAAGAACCATAAGAAATGGGAGTGAGATATTTAGAGAGTGGGGGGGGGGGTTAAAGAAGATGCAATGGAGGAGGGAGGGAGGGAGGGAGGGAGGGAGGGAGAGAGAGATTTCATATTGCTCTATGGATAATTCCACAGCACTTGTCACTTGTCTATTTGAAAATTTTGATTTTGATTGTATGTGCACTGAAGAACTTCTATCACTACTTGAGCTACTTTTACATGGTAAGTATTCATCATTGTCATCATCATCATTTGACATAGGCTCACATGCATATCTTACTTCTTTCCTTTGTTTCTTTCCGCTTTCTAGCTCTTCAGGTCATTATCTATAACTTCTATCATGAGTCCAAGAAGGTCTTCTCGCTATTTTCCATTAACTAGGTAGGCTTTGTCTCTTAATCCTAAGTAATTGATTAATAGTTTTATTCTTAATAGAATTCATAACTAGATTCTCCATAGCTATTTTTCTTCTTAATCACTGCAATATTTTCTCCTCAACTAAATATTCTGTAATTAGTTGATATACAATCACAATTTTGTCTTGCCCAATGCTATATTTGGTAGAAGATTAGTTTTATATCCCCAATTTTAAAACTTAATCACCTAGTAATCTTTCAAGTTTGAATGACACCATAGTTCTAAAATAATAAGCATTTTAAGACACGCATCCCCCATCATCCTCATAAGATGAAGTCCTAAACTACTTTTTAGTTGTTCTTTATTGAATGATTTTGAAGGGAATAACATTCTTACTACTAGATTCAACTACTAAGCACATCTTTTTCTTTTGGTTGTGTGGATTAGATTTCAGTATCAAAATCCTCTTGATGTCTTTTTCGCAATGTACATAAGAATGTATAGCCACTGTGATGTGACCCATCTGATCATCTTTAGTTATTATTATCATAATGTACATAACTACAAAGGTTTTATTGGCTTCACAAGCTATAGACTCCAAAAGACCACTAACAATTTGATGTCTTCTATTTGTCGATAACTTGAATGATGGATAGAAAAGATATCCAAGGATAATCATATACATACCTTTTTTTTAATAGACCTTATCCTACTAAAAGCCTGTGCAAATAGATGATAGTTGAAACATACACCTCCTTTTTCCTATATTGCTTCTGATAGTTTTCAAGCTCCAAGATTTTCATTAATTGATAAGCTTTGATGATCCCTTAGATTGTTGAGACTAGGAAGACCTAGTTAACATTCACCTTGTCTGCAATTACTACATGATGTGCATGTGAGCCTCGATGTCAGATGATGATGATGAATAGTCACCATCTACTAGTAGCTCAAGTAGAGGAACAAGGTTAGAGTGTACATAACTCTAAAATACTCTTGATGTCTTTTTACCAACATACATGGGAATGCACAACCACTGTAATGTGCTTTGTCTTATCATCTTTAGTCATTATTTTTAGAAAGTACATAATTGCAAAGGCTTTATCAACTTCACAAGCTATAGAGTCCAAAATACCACTAATAATTTGATGCCTTCTATTTAGTGACAATTTGAATGATGGATAGGCAACATATCCAAGGATAATCATATACATAACTTTTTTGAACATACCTTCTCCTATAAAAAGCCTATGCAAATAGATGACAATTGAAACACACAACTCCTTTTTCTGTACTACTTTTGATTCCAATACCTGCAATATGGATTCCAAGGATCACCCAACTTCACAAAAAAAGAAAGAAAAAATTCCCACCTTAGAAGTAGCATACAAACTTGTCTAGTGATCCTATTGTGTTGAAGATAGCTTATGAGATCGGATGATGATGATGATGATGATGAAGAATACTCACAATCTACAAGTAGCTCAAGTACTAACATTAGGTCTTTAGTGTACATGTACTCATAATTTTTTAAGAGATATCTTATCATGACCCCTTTTAATACATTAGAGCCAACAAGTCTCTAGAAGCACTTATATTTGTCAATAGAGGAGATACAACCATTGGATCTACAATAATCTTAGATATCTCACCTCAATTGATGTCATGCTAGTTTTGAAGCTTTCTCTCAATAAGACATCCTTGTCCTTTTATAGCACCTACATGAAAATAAAAATTTGAAGTTCAATGATAAGCTCTACAAATACCTTGAAAAAGAAGGTGCACTGAAACACAACTTAACATGATCTTATAAAAAGATATAGGAGGGATGATAACAAATAAAACTTTCTAATTGTCAAAAAACATATCAAACCTTGCTTGATTCAAAAATGTTATTTTAATCTAGACTTTATAACCCTGTCCATCTCTACTAGTCTATTCTTATTCTTGCTCTTACATGTCTAAAGAATTTGGTGAATTAGGATTCAATGAGTGTGCAAAAGCTTCATGAGAAATATTATTTCTTAGAAATAGTATTTAACCCATACTACATACCCCATCAACATTCAGAGTCATAAGTACATACTTAAACCCAAATACTTATACAGACATTTGTTCTAATGTAAATAAGCTCATGTTTACAAGTGACAAAATGATTTCAACATATAAAATTTAGTGTAATGCATATGATAATGATCATTTCATTTCCATCCCCTCCAAATTTTGTGGTGGTGGCATATTGTCGAGCTTTGATGACTTCGAAGATTGTTGAGACTGGGAAGACCTAGTTAACATTCAACTTGGTTACACTTAACACATGCTACTCATGTGACCTATATTAGATTATGATGAATACTCATCATCTACTAGGACGTCAAGTAGTGAAAAAAGGTCTTTAATACACATGTACTTAGAAAAATTGTAATAAAGATGGTACCTACAACTATTGGACTATCATGGAATACTTGTGATGGAGATGACACCTACATTCACTAGAGTGATTATCAACATGTTTCATTGTTTCAAGATCTACACTAAATTGGTTATCAATGTTGAGCATCAAATTTTCTTTAATCTTGACAATAGCTCCAATAATTTGTCTGGTCATTCAAGATGAATATTATTGTAGGTTTTCTTGTTTGTCACTGTGATGCACCCTTGGCTTAATTTTAGAACTTTCTTCATCCTATTCTCAACATACACACATAAAACCATAACTAAATTTTCCTATGTGATAAAAATAAAAGAGGAATTTTATTATAATGAATTAATGTATCTCGGATCCTTTATAGGAAATCTTTGTCATTTCTTTAGAAGATGGTTTATCTTCTGGTTTAGCTATAAGAATCTCTCTCCTATATCCTAACCTTACATTGTATTGTTGCATTACAATTAGGTCTTCCCTATAAGGGTCACCATTTTGATGAGCAACAAACTAAATGATTCCAAGATCCATAGTTTGAGTTCCAAAAGCTAAACTTTACTTGATAGAATTGGCATTTGAATCTTTGTATAAAACCCATTGTGCAACATCCCTCCAACACACTCTTTCTTTATAGAAGACCCACTATGCATCATCCTTTCCATCATTTATTTGATGAAATTTAATCCATTTTTAGGTAGTTTCTTCATTAATTGGGCCTAATTAGGCTTATGAACAATTGACTATGCTTTTACATAGACATACCACAATCAGATTATGTCTAGTATGATAATTTAGTCATATGAAAAATAATGTGATCACATTTTGTTAACAAAAAGCATGTGCTAGTTTAGGCTTGGTAATAGGTTTTTTTAACCACCCAAAGGACTGGGTTGATGTTTTCCCTCCATTTTTTGTTGGTTTAGACATTTTTTCAACTTCTAAGATCAATTATCGTCTTTGACTTCATCAGGTTTGCAAATGGTGAAGCAGGTATCTCTAAAATTACCAACATAATCTTATACATTTTCTTACTTTTCTAACTGTTGTGGTTCCAAAACACACGCACCCCCTAATTTTTTCAAACTCCTAAACTCATAGGTCGAGATTCGAGAAAATGTTAGAGTAAAAAAATCATAAAAGATCAAAAAATTGAAAAGTCGAAAAAAAAACCAAAAAATTAACAAAATCAAAATTCAAAAAATTGAAAAATTGAAAAGATAGAAAAAAAAATATAAAATTATAAAATATAAAAATTATAAAATTTCAAAAAAAAAATGCGAGTGCGCACCACCCGCATGGTGCACGCCACACACCTATGCACCTAAAGACACTTTCTTTTCTTTTTCTGCCTATTTTTTCATCACTAATCGGTTAATTATTTAAAGAAATGCTTTTACATTTTGAAGGTTTCTATTATTTTCAACTACCAAACACCTTTTCTTGTGTCATGTAGATTAAATGACATCCACATCTAGAATGGCACCCAAACCTGTTGTATTCAAGTTTCAAGGCATACCATTGAAATTAAGGTTCCATGACGATCATGTAGAAATTAGAGATACTGACCTGGGAAACATAGATTTGGGAGAGTTCCTCAGAATATGCAATAAGTCCACTAAGAGATCAGCTCTGGTATCCTCATTAATTTTTTCCAGGTTGGTGAACGTAGCTTCACATCTTATATTAGTGCAGTCAGTAGAACTGATCATGAAACTAACACAACATTTTGTCACTCAAGATAGAGTGGTCAAGAGTGTCACAGGAGAAGTTGTGTTGGACCTACAACTCAACAACATTGAGAGGGTCTTCCATCTTCGAAGAGTAGATCAATTCATTAGGCTCTCATAGAAAGTAGCAGAGAGATGGTATAGAGAGCACCAAAAACAGGCCACCGAGATTATCCAATCATCTTACCTCATTGAGAAGCCTCATAGGGGAAGGATAACAAGAAAAGTGGACATGAATAGGGAATACATGAAAGAAGATATTGGCTATTCCATCATTCTTTTTAGTAGAGTCATGGGTTTACCTATAGCAGCTCATGTCAGTACCTTCAAGATTAACTTTATTGAGACAATCAAGGTAGCAAAGATACCATTGGACTGGGCCACCACACTAAGTGAAAACTTGTGTGAGCAATTGAGGGTAGTAAAAGACAAGAAGAAGTTCTATATGACTTCTTACATGGTATACTTGCTTGCAACAAGGGCAATGAACTACCCTAGTTTGTATAGGAAAGGCAGTATGTAGGATCCTAATGCATGGCCTTACATTGTCTACCCTCAACTAGTGAAGAAGAAGCTCTCAGAACAGAGTAAGGAATATAGAATTGTGAATGACGCATTCATTTTTGTGATCATTTGATTCATCGAAGGAGATTATGGAAAGAGGTTATCTGATGAAGCAAAAGCACAGATAATAGTTCTCGAGGCCTACTTCATCCAATTTAAGATATTCACATATCTATGGGTAGCTGGTGCATCTATCAAACCTAAGAAGCTCTCAAGATATCCTAGTGAAAAATTGGTGTTATTGGAGATTTCTTGATAGATTGAATCTACATATGAGAGGGTAAAGAGACAATGAAGACCTTGTTGGGTGTGGCCCTTGGTCATTGGACCAAATCAAGTGAAATAGAAGCAAGATATTCTATCCTTTGAGTGGGAATGGGAAAATTATCCCCTCAAAGAATACAACTCCCCTAGGCCATACTTTGACAATATCGGGAGAGTGGAGAGTCTGGCAGGAAAGGAGTTCCATCATGAAGATGCTGTTGAAGATCACTGGATGAATACAAAAAAACAACTATGATGTCTACATAAGGGACTATTGTAGGATGACTTTGTATCTAGCAGAAAAGGCTCTCCAGTTGAATATTCCTAAAGAAATAGGGCAATAGGATTTGAAGGAGCTACTCGACCCCCTATTCAACTCAGACAAGATAGGGGAAAGACCCATTATGAATGTTGAGGTTGACAGGGAGGAGGTCGATGATATTAATCATCAGGTGAGGCATGTCATTAGAATGATGAAGGATTGGATCAAGAAGCCTTTTCCACTTGATCCAATACCTGACATAGTAATCTTTCATGTGCATGCTTGCCCAAAAAGAGGTAGAGGGAAGAAAGTAACAATTCCTACCTTTGCAACCCAGTATCTTATCAGGCTAGAGATAGTATACTAGCTTGATCACCTGGTTGGACACTATCACCCTTTAAAGAGGAAGGGAAAAAACAAAAGGAAGAGGACCTCCCCTCAAAGGATTCAAACATAACAAGCTAAAGAACATGCACCTCCCCAGCAGTAGGAAGCTATTATACAAGGGTCTGAGGGTACTGAAGTTACACAAGCTCAAGATGACCCTCAATTGCCTCTTGTTGTGCTTAGGCAATCGAAAGAGGGAGAGATTCCATAGGTTTCCATTCCTCCTTTGCAAGAAGAGCCAACATCTCCTTCTGTCCCCAATAAATAAAAGAAGAAGATTAAGATTTGGATGAAAAAGAGGAAAAGGATCACCAAAAGATTGGTGCCTTTTCTAGATGTTCCCAAAACTATTCTAGAGGGAGACAAAGAGGAGGAGGAGGAGGAAGAAGAAGAAGAGGAAGAGAAATAAGTGCCCCTATATGGAAGAACTTAGCTAGCTAGAGCCATTGAGCTACAAAGAAGAAAGAGTGCCATGGATACCTCACCATCCACCTAAGCAGAACCCTTAGAACTCTCTTCTTTGGAAGATGAAGTACAACAATGGGTGGATGAGTAAACTGAAGAGGGCGATGAAATTTTCACAATATCAGATTTTATGCCCGTAAGAATAGAGTTAATTAAGGATAAGATCAGGGACACCCCTATAGGTGAACCTCAATAAGAAGACTGGACATAGATGCCACCAGATTCATAGGGTCTTGATCTTACTCCCCTATCTCCACCATAAGTCATGGTGGTAGATAGTGGCTTAATTACTCCTCCACCTTAGAGTTCAAAAGAAGAGTAGGTTTAGAAGGAACCATCATAGGAGGAGGAACCAAAACAAATGGTGATCAATGAAGTGTCAAAGGAGGGACAAATGGTGGAATATTCTCAACCACCTTCCCAAGACACTAAGGTACAAGATGTAGGGTCTATTGAGACTGAGACTATAGAAGGAGATCCCTCACAAAAGGAAAAAACTCTGAGGAGGAGTGATAAGGGGAAGGAGGTAGTACAACACACCCCTTCATCCTCGAGAGCTAGGTCTTCAGCAAAACACATCTCTAAATGGATCCAAAAAGAAATAATGAGGAGTACTAGACCTCAATTCTATGCTTCAGAGCAAGATATTTGTGATATTAAAGACATTTTGAATAAACCGGAGTCCCCATCACACAAGGCAATACCGTTGGCATTTGTCACCGACACACAGAACCGGGAATTATTTGCACAAGTGGCTATCCCTCCTGAAGACATAGATGCAGAAAGCCTTGGTCTCAAAGATTACAAATTGAAAGAGGTTATGTTGGGAAAACCTACACAGGATACAACCCAATTAATGATGAACATGGGAGTCAAAGAGGTCCTCAAGAACACGGAACAAGATGAGGTCAAACTCCAAACACTTTGGAGGCAGGTCAAGATCCTAAAGGGATATTTAGCTGAAGTGGTTAGTTCTTTGGATTCTGAGCACCCTGCACAGACTTTGAATACTATACTCAGAGAAGGGGGAGGTGTACAACTAGACCCATTTTTGAAAGCCTGTTAGCAATGGTAGGAAAGTTTTGAGGAGAAAGGTGTTTTGATTATCATGGGAAATTTGAAGCTACTGCATGTTATTTAGGAGAATGTAAATAACATTGCAACAATTTTGAAGTAGGACTTCAGTATTATGAATGAAGTACAAGCCTAGAGTAAGGATTTACAAACTCTACAAGCCATAAAAGGGCAAAGGTCCTAGGTTTTGATTAATGTATATACGGGAGAAGAATTAGATATGATTGATGACTAGATAGAGAAAATAGCAGATATCAATAAAGTAATGGAAACATTACATGAGGAGATTCATTGGCTCAAGGACAAAGCCCAAGAGAAAATTTTAGAAGTAGAGAAACATTATAGCAATGCGTGTTTGGATATTTTTAAAGATGAGGAATGAGAGAAATTGTTCCGTATTGAGGTAGTAGTAGAGGATTTTAGGAAGATTTTTGTGGAAGTTTTTGATGATGAGGACATCTGATAAGCCTTCAGGACTAAAGAAGCATTGTTAGAATTGGACACCAAACTCGATGATTTTGTTGACACCTGAATTGAGGTAGACAATTATAGAAAAAAGGTCAAGGACAAATACGAGGTTTGGATTTACTGGATGTAGCCAAAATTATTGAGATTATAGAGAAATTCAAGGGCAAACACCCAAACATAGTTTTGAGATGAATAAGGGAAAACATCCAAACTCAGTGAAATTTTGAGATTTTGGACCATTTTGAGGTGCGTAGCTCTACAAGTGCGCATTTTTAGAAAAGTTCTACCGACAGTCCATTGCCAGTTCCAAAAATGGAGCTTTCCATGCATCAGAAATGCATTTTGACGTTAGTTTAACACCTACAAATGCCCTGTGAAGGATCAATTTCTATTTTTTGTACTTCCAGACACTTCCATTTTGACTTGAAGCTTTCTCATTCTTTCTTCTCTCATAATTTCTTTGTTTTTGACATGTAAAGGCTCATGCATCCAATTAATGAATATAAAATGGATGGAGTCCTACTAAGCACCAATTAGATAGTTAGTTTGTATATAATTAGTTTGTTTTATTAAATTAAAATAATTTTATTGCATGAAGATATCTCTCACTCTTAACACAAATTAAGGAGACGATTTCTTATAAATACCTTATTGTAGTATGTAATTAGGGCTGTCATTATTTTACAATAAAACTATGCTTTTGGTACTCATATTTGGAGTGTAGTGATTCTTGCTTGAATGTGTCATTGTTTTGTGAATTTTGTTCATGGAATTGTGATTGAGCTAAAGGTTTATTGTTTTGTTTCTGGTTGTGTGATCTTTTAGTTTTGGTATTTTCTACAGTTTGATGAATTTTGCTGATGTAATGAGCTTGAGAAGAAATCATCGAATTGTGCCTACATAACTCTCTGTCTCGCATGAGTACACTTTTCGTGGCCTTGCGATTTGATGAAGAGTGAAATATCTTATGATCATTAAAGTTTCTCATTGATGATTGCATCAGTGGATTTGAGGAAGTGCTACTCCTACTTTCATTGGTTACCTATTGATCTCTTCAAAAGCTTAACTTGTAGACATGTTGTTTTTTGTAGCTTATGTCCGTTAGGATTTCGATTTCAAGTTATTTTCTTTAAAAGTTCTTGTTATTTGTTTTATTAACCCCTTGATTAGAATAGGATTTCATACTAGCTGCACTGTTAGATTGCATTCATAAAAAACATAAAAATACAAAAATATAGTTCTTTTTTAGTGTTATTTTTGAAATAACATGCAAGTTCTTCATTTCATCTAAAATCAAAATGAACCAAAAAAGGCCTCTTTGTGAACATTCACATTTATCTTCAACTGAGCAGATTCCAGTAGGTCGCAAGATCGCCCAAAACCTTGGAATCAATTCACAAAGTTAACCTTTCAAGAGAGGAGTTCTCAAGAATTCCTACCATTTAGCATCATGTAAAATGATAGCTCAACAGAAGTGGCTCTAGAAGGAGGGCCACACTTTTC
Organism: Cupressus sempervirens; assembly: GCA_028749045.1. Taxonomy (NCBI): domain Eukaryota; kingdom Viridiplantae; phylum Streptophyta; class Pinopsida; order Cupressales; family Cupressaceae; genus Cupressus; species Cupressus sempervirens. Next base: position 701,066,412 of record CM053783.1, on the reverse strand, counting down.
ATTCTTGGAAAAGGAAGGAAAATTTACCAAAATTTTGAAACTCTGCACTTTTTACAAAAATCTGCACTTCACACAAGTTCAATTTTTTTTTGAGTTTTTGAGAAATTTAGGTGCATAGATGCATAGCTCTGTAGGTCTAAAGGTACATAGATCTGCAGCTACATAGGTGCGTAGGTGCGCAAAACTCTATGGTCCACAAAATCTAGTGGTGTGAGAAAGTGTACTTTTGTAGAGTTGTGATTTTTCCAAAATTGATGCAAACTAGAGGGTTCTGATCCAAAATCCCCATTTCAGTGAGCATTAAGGTCTTTGCCAAGTGCACATGAGTTTCTTGAGCTTACCCACTTCTGCAAACCATGTAGTGACAAGGGAATACCCTGAATTCAACCACTTTCATTCGAACTTTCATCATCTTCTTCAACTCCACCTCCACTCCAACCACCTGGTAGACTACCACATATTCCAATAGCTACACCTTAACAACCACCATTAGGTCTACCAAATCCTTTGATGGCCTTTTTCACAAATGTCGTAGACTCACCAATAAACTTAAGAGGTGCATTCCATGACCTCCCTAAGAATCTTGAGAAGTTTTTCCCAAGATTCATCTATGGTGAGACACAAACTGCCAAAGATCACGTCAAAGTATTCAAAGAAATTTGCAATTGTAAATAGGTTGCTAACAAGGATGTGATTCTTCATTTATTCCCCTACTCCTTGGGGGAAATTGCCTTCAATTGGTATGTTAATTTTCCACTTGGATGCATTGGAGATTGGGACACTTATGAAAAATTGTTCTTGGAACAATTCAAAACATTCATCAACCCAGCTATGATACATCAACAATTCATATCAATCAAAAGATACCTAGCTAAGATAGTTTCTTGCTTCAACCATCGCTTTAATATGGCATATTGCAAGCTAGAGATGCCATACACTATACTAGTTGAAGTCACTATATAGATTTATCTAAATGCTATGGACCATCTTACTACAATTTTTCTAAGAAGACTTCTTGTAGAAAATATCAACACATTGGATAATGTCTTTGTAGAAGCAATTACCTTCACTAAGCAAGATAATCCTAATGGAGGAGGATTAATACTTCCAACACTAGCTATTGCAATGATGCCAACATATCTTGTCAGAGTACCCATGATGCCTAGTCAGTTCATACCTATGAACCTAGTTCCATTGCAATAGGCACATGCTTCACAAAACCCTGCTCTAATCTATCCATGGTTTGAACCTCTGAAAGATGCCTTGTTTGAGCAAAAGGTAGCAACACCTGCTGAAGCAGACAATGGTTTTTTTTTCTGAATCTGGTCAGATGAAAAAGACTATGTCCCAAATGAATAGTGAACTAACTCATCTTAGGTTGTCTCAAGGACAAAACAAAAACTTCCAAAGAAAAAATGCTAGTCCTTACAACAACAATTATGGCCATAATTATAACAAGAACTTCAGTGGAAATAACAACAACAATATAGGAAACAACAATGGGGGAAACAATTTCAATCCTCCTAATCATAACAATGGCTTCCAAATATAGAACTAACAATGAAACACTTGGCCAAATAATGGAAGTATTCCTATCGACAACAACAATAACAATGTTTAGTATGCAAATGTTAATCAGTATGATGATAGTTAGAATGCACCCAACAATGATAGTTAGTATGCAAAAAGAAAACACCTCCATTACAAAATGTGCAAGTAGAACAACCAACCAGTGAAGAATTCTCTTTTCCATTTAGTTAGGAACCTGATCTTCAGCATGATGAGGTGTTTTCTTTTTGCAATGACAATCTAAACATGTATAATCTGAGAAATAGAAAGGAACCTTTGACAGATGGGATTCTTCCAGCTTTATAACCAACTCCTCTTGATCTGAGAGCAAGTAACAATTTGGCACCAATCAGGTCACCATATGGATGATAACAGAATTAGAATCAAGTGAATGTACCAACAATATTAAAAAATCTTGCTTGGTCTATTGAAAAGTATAATGCCATCGAAGACTTGAAATGAACCAAAGAAAATATGTCCATGTTTGACATGTTGCAAAATTGTCCACAATAGTGAGAAGTGCTCGTGAAGACTCTAAATCATACAAAGGTACCCCATAACACAAATATGGTCCCTCAAAAGATAGTATCTCAACAAGTCAATGCTACAAAAGCAATGCCTACTATGTTTAAAGACAAGGTTGAAGTACCCCCATTTTTGCTTAGCATTAGGATATATGGAAATAATATCCATAATTGTTTGATTGGTTTAGGAGCCTCATGTAATATCATGCCACTATCAATAGCACAAAGGTTAGGGGTAAGTTCTCAACCTTCCAACTAGATAGTGATACAGTTGGACAAAACAGAGGTGAAAGTCATTGGCATATTGAAGGACGTTCGAATACAATTGATAGTTGATCCCCAGATTCAAGATGTCATTGATATACATGTGGTGCACATCCTAGAGACATATGAGTTGCTCCTAAGTAGAGAATGGATGAAATGCCTAAGAGGATGGTTTTCTATGGATTTCACTTAGTTATGATTACCATGGAAAGGATTGAACAATCAAATCAAGATAGATGCAGAACCCAAATTGAAAATGATGATTACAAACTACAATGCCCTGAATGAGATAACATTCTTACAATTAGATTTGGATTCATACAAGGTGATGGCATTCGACACTATTCCAATCAAAGCATCCCAAGATCAGGATAAAGAACTCAAGATATCAATCCCAAAGGATGAGATCATGACACAATTCATAGATAGCCTGGTGACTAATTTGCAATGCTCGAGAGAAGAAGCTGATCCTAGTATCTTACTCCTCCTAGGATTTTTCTAGTTACACAAAGTTAGTCATTCTAAATTTGAATGCTTGTCATGTGAAGAAGTAGTCACAAAGGTGTTAGCACATATGATGCAAGGAAAGGACAACCAAGTTCTAGAAAAGGGACTGGTGGGAGGTCAAAGTCCTATAAACTCAACTAAATTGATAGAGAAGGTCGAAGAAGAAATTGAAGATCTAAATTTATCATATAGTGATACCTCTTCAAATGGTAGAGGTTTGTCTTCTCCTCCCCTAGGAATGATCAAGATTTAGAGAAGAAGACGGTACATGAAGGGAAAGCGGTGGACTTCGGTCATTGTTCACCCTAAACCCAAAATAGATGAAATTAAGGAATTGATAGAGGAAATTCAAGACAAACAAGAAAGACATATGTTTCCTCTATCAACATGTTACATTGGGGAATCATCAAGTCCACCTTGCGAGAAGTTGCAATGATTTCCCGAGAAACAATTTTTTAACTCTCAAATCAAAGAGAAGTTAAGAACCAATAATTGCAAGGTTAGAAAGCCCAAGGAAGATGCAATTTGGACACTTCACTTTGATGGTTCCAGATGCAAATTAGGGGCCAACATTGGTATAGAATTGGTTAATCCAAAAGGTAAGTCCTTTTACACAACATATCGATTACAGTTTAGATGTACTAACAATGCTGTAGAATACGAAGCATTGATCTAAGGGCCTCTCTTTACACTTGAGAAAGGAGTCATGACCCTCATAATTGAAGGAAATTCTTAGTTGGTTATTTGGAAAGTAAAATTATTATACTCTTGCAATGAAAAAAAGGTTACTTTCTTACAGGAAAAGAGTATGGGATTTACTGGATGATTTTAAAGCTTTAAACATAAGGTCCATTCCAAAGAGGAAGAACATGGTGGTAGATGCTCTCTCTATTTTAGTAAGCACATTATAACTAGTCAAAAGAACAAAGTTGAAAAGATTTTTAGTAGAGTTGGTTGCTGCCCCATCTATTCTAGATAATATTACAAACTCTCAAGTCTTTTAGGATGATCAACACATACTTGAATTTATCATGTGCAATGGTCACTTTAAAGGGTAAGAAATTGATGACAATCTAGATGAAAAGCCTAAGGATAATGAACTTGAAGATGAAAATGGGATCCTAAATTTAAAGACTAACACTATTCCTAAGGGGATGGTTGAGTTAGAATGTATTTTTGATCATGATGAATCAACACTTAATAAATGAATGGTCAAAGAAAAGGGGATCAAGGAGTGTGATAAATACAACTTAGGAACTAAAGAAGATTCGAGGATGGTTCAAATAGGGAAAGCATGCAATGCACAAGAAAGGGAAGAAATTCTCAAGTTTCTTAGTGAGTATAAAGATGTTATTTCTTGGAGCTACGAGGAGCTAAAGACATATGACCTCGAGATTATAACTCATGATATCCCATTGAAACCAGATGCCAAGCCTTTTCAGCAAAGACAAAGGCCTGTTAATCCTATCATCAAACAACTGATAATGAAAGAAGTTACTAGATGCCAAGATCATATTCTCCATCCACCATTCTACATGGGTGGCTAACTTGGTTCCCATGTGGAAGAAGACTGGAGAGATTCACCTTGTGTTGATTTTTGTAACTTGAACATGGCATCTCAAAAGGACAATTATCCTTTACCCTCAATTGACGAGGTTCTAAAAATTGTAAATGGTTCAAAAATGATGTCTTTCTTAGATGGATATTTAGGATATAATCAAGTGATGGTTGATGAGGAAGATCGACTAAAAATAGCTTTCATAACTAAATGGGGAACTTTTGCTTACAAGAGAATGCCTTTCAGACTGATTAACATAGGAGCTACATTTTAGTGAGCCATGGATGAAGCTTTTAAGGGATTGGTAAATAAGTGTATAGTCATCTACATGGATGATTTAACCATCTTTTCAAAATATTGAAGCACTCACATTGCTGATTTAAGGTGAGTATTCAATAGATGTTGCATGTACGGTATATCCCTCAATCCCAAGAAATGTTCATTTGGGGTCACTAAAGGAAAGTTCCTAGGTCATATCATTTCTAAGGCCGAGATCTCCATTGATCTTGATAGAATTGAAGCTATTCTAAAGTTGTCACCTCCCCATAGTTGAAAAGAACTAAAGTCTTTCTTTGGGAAGATAAATTTTGTATGAAAATTCATAAGTGGATTTGCAGAAATAGTTTGCCCCCTTAATGATTTACTCAAAAAGGGGGCTAAGAAAAAATGGGTTCCAGAGATTAAGACATTATTTAAAGATATCAAAGTGGTCATTTCCATGGCTCTAGTCTTAGTAAGTCCTGATTATGAGTTACCTTTTAAGATATATTCCTTTTCTTCAGAACATTCTTGTGCTGGGATTCTAACACAAAAGAAAGAAAAGGAAGATGAAAGACCAATCACTTTCATGAGTTTCCCTCTGAAGAATGCCAAGTTAAAATAATCCAACCTTGATAAGTAGTCCTTTGTGTTGATCAAAGCTATGAAGAAGTTCTACCATTACATACTAAGAAGCAAATGTATGCAATTGTACCTGATCCAGTAGTAGAGATGCTTTTGATGCAGAATGAACTTGGTGAAAGGAGAGGTAAATGGATGGCCATACTTCAAGAATTTGATCTCAAAATTCAACCTATGAGATTAGTTAGAGGTCAAGGGTTGTCAAGAATGATAGCTGATAACCAAGACAAAAATGAAAAGGAGTTTAAGTTTAACGGTGAAACAAATGAGGATGATTAGAATAAAATGATTGTATCTCAAGTTGATATTGGTCAAGGTGTGGTGATAGACATTTGGTATCAAGATATTATTTATTACCTCCTGTAGAATCAATGCCCAAGTTGGATGAATAGCTCACAATGCAGAGGACTTAAAATGAAATGTGAGTCTTATATGCTGCAAGACAAAAAGTTATATTAAAGGAACTATAAAGGGATTTATCTAAAATGCTTGGGACATGAAGAAGCAAAGGAAGTCTTAGAACATTTTCATGACAAGTATGGTACAAGACATGGTTCAACAAAAGCAACAACTCAAATGATTCTAAGATCAAGTTATTTTTGGCTCTTGATATTCAAAGACACTTTTGAGCATGTATGCTCTTGCCATAGTTGCCAAACCAGTGCCAATAAAGAAAGTAATTTGGCAATGCCATTACAACCGATGTACAAGGTGTGCCTCTTCACAAAGTGGGGGCTAGATTTCATTGGTCCCATCAATACACCATCATCAACTAGACACACATTTATTGTCACAACTATGGATTACTGTTCATGATGGATGGAAGTAGAAACATTTAGAAATTACATTGCTAAGGTGATAATAGACTTTTTGGAAGAACATATTGTTACTAGATTCAAAATGCCTTTCGCCCTTATATGCGATAATGGGTCTGCTTTTGTATCTGCATTCTTAACCCAATGGGCATTTGAAAACAAAATCAATATCAAGTTCTCTTCAAATTATTGTATGCAAGGAAATGGGGTAGCAGAATCTACAAACAAGAACTTAATCATAGTAATAAGACAATTTTTGAAGGAGAACCCTAGGGATTGGCATAAATAACTTAAATATGCCCTATGGATAGATCGAGTAAGAGTCAAAAATGCTTTGGGGAATTCTCCATATTTGCTTGTCTATGGACAAGAACTAGTGTTCCCACTTAACCTCAAGATTCCTATTTTGAAATTCATGAGTGGGTATGCTTAAGATGTTGACAAAGTACAAATTAGATTGATGAATCTTTTAGAGATGGATGAGAAACACGCAGTTGCATTGGAACACATGGCTAAACATCAAGCTATTGTGAAAAGATGGTTTGACAAGAGAGCCACAATAAAGTCATTCAAGATTCTGACCTTGTTCTACTGTGGGATAAGGTGAAAGAAAATCTAGGTAGGCATACCAAGTTTCAACATTTGTGGATGGGTCCTCATCAGATTGTGAAAATTCTTGAAGAAAACACTTTTAGGTTTAGTTCCTTATAGGGGGAATTTCTTCCCTTGCCTATAAATGGACAATTTTTATAGCATTATTTTGAAACCTAAGAGACACAACAAAAACTTAGTTAGATTTTATTTCTGCATTTAGCTTAGATTTTTATTCCTGCAAGTGTGTTTATTTCTGCAAGTGTGTTTTGCTTTCATGTTGTGTGTTTGCTTTCAGTCATGTGTTACATTTCAAAGTTGTGTCAGTCCTAGAGGGTAAGGTGTACTTGAGATTTTATCTTGAGATATTCTATTAACCACTCTTTGGTTCTAATTTTAGGGAGAGGTATTTCTTTGTCAAAATATCTGGACGACTGTGTGTTTTTACCAATTGAATGATGGACATTGCTTGCGGAAATAGGGAGACTTTCAATCCTAAGTTGAGGGTTTTGAAGCAACAAGATCTTAACACTTTGCAAACTTAAGAATCAACCATCTTAGGTGTTGTCAAATTAGGGTCAAAGGTAGCAAGGGATGATTCAAACTCCAATTGGTTCAAATAGGAGAGGTCTTCTCAAAGGGTTGTTAAGATTATTGTTTGGCGTGACAGTTTCTAAAAGTTGTAAAAGAGGAACGCAAGGGATGTTTGCAAAATATTGAATCTAAGAAATGACATTGATGTCCTAGCTACACAGTCTAAGCATAGTTAGGATACAAAAGATGAAAAAAGAGAAAGAAAAGAAAAGAAAAGGATGGTGTTAAGATTGAAGGATTCTAAAGATCTAAAATGGCAAAAGATATGTTTTCAAAAAAAAGTATCTTGTATCCAAAATGTTGCCTCATCAAAGAGTAACATTATAAACTACATGGAGCAATTATTCAAATTTGTCAGAAAGTTAAAAGAGGTGATATCCCATTAAGAGCCCTCGAACTGATTCTCTTATTTGGTCAAGCAATGATTGATAAACAACCTGATGGGGACACAACCCAAGCACAGAATGGACACAATAGGAAAGGGAAAATTTTATTAACTATGAAAATATGCTAGTACACTTAGTGTAGAGAAAAAAAATCCAAAACATGCCCTATGGGCTTACAATAGCATAAATCTAGAGATAATGTCTTCTCCCAGTACCTTCTCTCAAACTCCACTCTGAACTGCCTTTTACAATGCCAGAAATGTCCTTAAATAGACCCCAAAGGGTTAAGGATTAGGAATACATTCTAGAAAGTGCTAGTTGGCATCCACTACCAAAATGGAAGGCTCTAGAAGTCACTTTAGAAGTTGGTAAAAAATTAGAAGAATCTAGAAATGGTAGCCAAACTTTTGGGAGGCATAACTTTTGAACCGTAGCTCTGATCGATGAACCATTTACATTTCTAGAAAGCTCTTAGAGTTCTCTATAGCCCTATGGACCAGCTCTACTTGTCCTCCATTTTTTGGCCCTGTACAAGGTCATTTAATGCCTCAAACATGACTTTGAAGCATTCTTAGGAGGTCTCCAAAAACTCAAAAACTGCGATAACTTTCAAACTGTGCAACCTTTTGACCTGGTTCTTTTTCTGGAATGTTCTAAATTACAATTTTAATCCTCCCTCTAATTTACACCTTCTGATTCACCATAATTATGGCTCAATTACATAGTCCTATTTTTTTAGCATTTACACGTATCCCAAGGTGCTTAAATACTCTAACCCAGAACACTAATAGTGGAACTGTGAGAGTTGGAACCTTTATTTGACCCAAATGTGTATCCAAAAATGAAAACACATGAAACAGAAACTATGTCTAGGTACATTTTATTGGGTGACATAGGATTGCCCTTATACCTCTAGATGCTCCTGCATCAGACACTGAGGTAGGAAAATTTTTGTAGATATGAATTCAAAAAATGAAGTAGCCACTACTGACATTTCTTTTTTTCTTCTCTTACAACACCTATTTAGAACAAGTATCCGCTACCGATATATTTCCTTCTTTCTTCTTTTCTAACACCTAGTTGGAACAAGTGTTTGCTGCTGAAAACACTTTTCCACGATGAACTCTGTCCAAGTATAACTCTCATCCTCCTCTAATCTTATTGGATTAAACACACCTGTAATAAACTCAACAAAACCTTACCAATCTTCCTTTGCATACCACACATCACTAACAAGATCCTCATGTAGACCATCATCATTATCTTTCAAACTCATCTCAAAGACAACATCCCAAGATTCATAATAATTTACCTCTTTGACATATTCATCTTCGCTTGCCTCTTTCATGTCATCAACAATGCATGTAATAACTACACTTGCTTCATCTGCAACTAAGGCACTATACTCTTCCTCCATTGTTTCAATCTTTAAATCATCTTCATTTGCTTCAAGTTCACAAATATCCTCTTGCTCTTCTTTTTTACCACATGTCTAATACTCCACTAGATCTTCTTTCTTTTCTAAATCCAAGGAATTCTCAACATCTTTTTTTTGGTGATGTGCTCTTTGTTTCCACAACTCAGCTTCTAATTCATTCACTTGCTTTTGTAAATCAACTAGCAATGACTGTTGATTTCTTGCTCTAATTTTCTCAAGTCGAGGAATCCTTAGAATCCATCCAATCACAAAAGTCATCTTCTTCTTTCTCTTCTCCATAATCAAGTCTTTAGAATACAAATCTAGTGCAACACAAGAACCTTGTGCAAACTGCCTCACAATCGACGATCTGTCTACACAATTAAGAACTTCTTGAAAAACTTCACCCAACTCAAGGTCCTGGTGCAAACTGCCTCACATTCGACGATCTATCCGCACACTCAGGAACTCCCGCTCTAGTACCACTGATAAAGGTACGCTCTGATACCAATTGATGGGGACACAACCCAAGCACATAATGGGCACAATAGGAAAGGGAAATTTTATTAACTATGAAAATATGCTAGTATACTTAGTGTAGAGAAATAGACTCTAATACATGCCCTATGGGCTTACAATAGCATAAATCTAGAGATAATTTCTTCTCCCAATACCTTCTCTCAAACTCCACTCTGAACTACTTTTTACAATGCCAAAAATGTCCTTAAATAGACCCCAAAGGGTTAAGGATTAGGAATACATTCTAGAAAGTGCATCTATCACCAAAATGGAAGGCTCCAGAAGTCACTTTAGAAGTCGGTACAAAATTAGAAGAATCTAGAAATGGTAGCCAAACTTTTGGGAGGCATAACTTTTGAACCGTAGCTCCGATCGACGAACCGTTTACATTTCCAAAAAGCTCTCAGAGTGCTCTATAGCCCTATGGACTAGCTTCACTCATCCCCCATTTTTTACCCTATATAAGGTCATTTAATGCCTTGAACCTAACTTTGAAGCATTCTTAGGAGGTCTCCAAAAATTGAAAAATTATGATAACTTTCAAACCGTGTAGCCTTTTGACCTGGTTCTTTCTCAGGAATGTTCTAAATTACAATTTTAATCCTCCCTCCAATTTACACCTTCTGATTCACCATAATTATGGCTCAATTACATAGTCCTATTTTTTTGGCATTTACATGTATCCCAAGGTGCTTAAATACTCTAACCTAGAACACTAATAGTGGAACTGTGAGAGTTGGAACCTTTATTTGACCCAAATAGGTATCCAGGAATGAAAACACATGAAACAAAAACTATGTCTAGGTACATTTTTTTGGGTGACATAGGATTTCTCTTATACCTCTAGATGCTCCTGCATCACAACTTTCGTGAAGGTTTTAAATGGATGAATCAGGAGGAGTCAAAGATTTTTTTCGAGTTCTCCAAAAACTTTGATAGATTGCATCTCCAGATGTTAAAGGGAATGAATAGACAAATCACACACTAAGCTTTAAGGTTTTGAATTCTATAATTTTGGTCATAAAATCCTCTAAAATATGCTTGAGGTGTTCAAAGTTTGGTCGGTGTTTGACGCACGTTCTAAGGATATTTGTTGATGAAGAAATACCTTTGTCATTTCTTCCTTTTTTTGAGGCTATTTGTTGTGGTTTCAAAACACACACCCCATTCCCTCAGAATGGGGACCCTCTAATTTTTTTGGACTCCTGAACTCACAGTTCAAGATTCAAGAAAATGTTAGAGTCAAAAAATCATAAAAGATCAAAAAATTGAAAAGTTGAAAAAAATAAAATTAACAAAATCAAAATTCAAAAAATCTAAAAATTGAAAAGATACAAAAATTATATAAAATTCAAAAATATAAAAATTATAAAATCTCAAAAAAAAATTGGAGTGCGCAGCACCCATGACGTGCATGCCGTGCACCTACGCACCCGCATAGGGGTACACTGCACACCCCATGGTGGGTGGTGGTTATAAAACCCCACCCCCCAACCAAAGACTTGACTACTTTCTTTGACATTGCGTTTGTCTCAGATCACAGTGCACTCCACACCCTTGCATTTACAAGGTGCATTCAAGTTTTGGCATCACACACCCTTTGAAACTCAGTGCCACGTGCCCTTTGCAACTCAACACCGTGCACCCAAAACTCAGTGCCGTGCACCTGAAACTTGGTGCCATGCACCCTTTGAAACTTGGCACTGCATGCCTATTATGTCATGCACCACTTGCCCTTGGTAACATGACACCACATGCCCAACCCTTGCTATGCACTTCGAGAGGGCTATGCGTGTTATACACATGCACCCCCATGCTCATCCATTGTGCACTCATTTTGTGAGTGGCATCATTTATCAAACTCTCCTCCATCACACAAAATGCAAGGTACCACATGCTATGCATCTATCACACACCACCACAAGCTCCACCTATGCCGAAACATTATGCTCTCTCGCTCCCATCTTCTATACACACTTCCATGCTTCCAAAAGATGCACTCTTTTTTTGCATATTTTTCATCACTAATCAATTAATTATTTAAAGATATGCTTTTACATTTTGAAGGTTTCTATTATTTTAAACTAACAAGCACCTTTTCTTGTGTTATGCAGATTAAATGGCATGCACACTTGGAATGGCACCCAAACCTATCGTATTCAAGTTTCAAGGCATACCATCAAAATCAAGGTTCCATGACGATCATGCAAAAATCAGAGATACCAACCTGGGACACACAGATTTGGGAGGGTGCCTCAGAATTTGCAATAAGCCCATTGAGAGATCAGCTCTAGTATCCTCATTGATTCATTCTAGGTTGGTGAATGTAGCTTCGCATCTTGTATCAGTGCATTCAACATAACTAATAATGACATTGGCACAACATTTTTTCACTCAAGAGAGAGTGGTCAAGAGTGTCATAGGATAAGTTGTGTTGGACCTACGACCTAACAACATTGAGAGGGTTTTCCATCTTCCAAGAGTAGATCAATTCGTTAGACTCTCATACAAAGTAGTAGAGAGATGCTACAGAGAGCACCAGAAAGAGGCCATAGAGATTATCCAATCATCTTACCTCATTGAGAAGCCTCATAGGGGAAGGATAACGGGAAAAGTGGAAATTACTAGGGGATACATGAAGGAAGATATCGACTATTCCATCATTCTTTTGAGTAGAGTCATGGGTTTACCTACAACGGGTCTCCTTAGTACCTTCATGATTAACTTTATTGAGACAATCAGGGTAGCAAAGATACCATTGGACTAGGCCACCACACTAAGTGAAAACTTGTGTGAGCAATTGAGGGCAGTAAAAGAAAAGAAGAAGTTCTATATGACTTCTTGCATGGTATACCTACTTGTAGAAAGGGGAAAAAAATACCCCAATTTGTACAGGAAAGGTAGTATATAGGATCCTAATGCATGGCCTTACATTGTCTACCCTCAACTAGTGAGGAAGAAGCTCTCAACATAGAGCAAGGAGTATAGAATCATGAATGATGCATTCATTTTTGTGATCATCTGATTCATTAAAGGAGATTATGGAAAGAGGTTATCCGATGAAGAAAAAGCACAAATAATAGTTCTCAGGGCCTACTTTATCCAATTTAAGACATTCACATATCTGTGGGTAGCTGGTGCATCTATCAACCCTAAGAAGCTCCTGAGATATCCTAGTGACAAATTGGTGTTATTAGAGATTGCCTAATAGATTGAATCTGCATATGAGAGGATAAAGAGACAATAAAGACCTTGCTGGGTATGGCCCTTGGTCATTGGACCATATCAGGTGAAATCAAAGCAAGATATTCCATCCTTTGAGTGGGAATGGGAAAATTATCCCCTCAAAGAATACAACTCCCCTAGGCCATACTTTAACAATATCAAGACAGTGGAGAGTCTGGCAAGAAAGGAGTTCCATCATGAAGATGCTGTTGAAAATCACCGGATGAACGCAACAAATGACTATGATGTCTACATAAGGGACTATTGTAGGATGACTTTGTATCTAGCAGAAAAGGCTCTCCAATTGAATATTCCCAAAGAAATATGGCAATAGGATTCGAAGGAGCTACTCAACCCCTTGTTCAACTTAGACAAGATAGGAGAAAGACCCATTATAAATGCTAAGTTTGACATGGAGGAGGCCAATGATATTAATCATCAGGTGAGGCATGTCATCAAAATGATGAAGGGTTGGATCAAGAAGCCTTTTCCACTTGATTCAATACCTAACACAATAATCTTTCACGTGCATGCCCGCCTAGAAAGAGGTAGAGGGAAGAAAGTAACAATTCCTACCTTTGCGGGCCAGTCTCCTATCAGACCAGAGATAGTATACCAAATTGATTGCTTAGTTGGATACTATCACCCTTTAGAGAGGAAGGGAAAGAACAAAAGGAAGAGGACCTCCCCTCAAAGGATTCAAATAGAACAAGTTGAAGAACATATGCCTCCCTAGTAGCAGGAAGAGATTATACAAGGGTTTGAGCGTATTGAAGCTACACAAGCTCGGGATGACCCTCAATTGCCTCCCATTGTGCCCAACCAATTAGAAGAGGGAGAGATTCCATAGGTTTCCATTACTCCTTTGCAAGAAGAGCCAACATCTCCTTCTGTCCCTAAGAAACAAAAGAAGAAGATTAAGATCCAGATGAAAAAGAAGTAAAGGATCATCAAAAGATTGGTGCCTTTCCCAGATGTTCCCAAAACTATTCCAGAGGGAGATGAAGAGGAGGAGGAGGAAGAAGAAGAAGTAGGGGAAGAGGAACAAGTGCCCCTACAGGGAAGAATTCATATAGCTAGAGCCATTGAGCTACAAAGGAGAAAGAGTGCCATAGGTAACTTGCCATCTACCTAAGAAAAACCCTTAGAACTCTCTTCTTCAGAAGATGAAGTATAGTAGTGGGTGGATGAGAAAAGTGAAGAGGGTGATGACATTTTCACAATGTCAAATTTTGATTTTATGCTCATAGGAATAGAGTTAATTAGGGATAAGATCAGGGACACCCCTATAGGTGAACCTCAACAAGAAGACTGGACGCAGATGTTGCCAGATTCATAGGGTCTTGATCTTACTCCCCCGTCTCCACCACAAGTCATGGTGGTAGATAGTAGCTCGGTTACTCCTCCACCTCAAAGTTCAAAAGAAGAACAAGTTCAAAAGGAACCATCACAAGAGGAGGAACCAAAACAAATGGTGACCAATAAAGTGTCAAAGGAGAGACAAATGGTGGAATATTCTCAACCAACTTCCCAAGACACTAATGTGTAAGCTACAGGGTCCACTAAAATTGAGACTGTAGAAGGAGAGTCCTCATAATAGGAAACAAATCTGAGTAGGAGTGATAAGGGGAAGGAGGTAGTAGAACACACCCCTTTATCCTCAAGAGCTTGGTGTTTAGCTGAACACATCCCTAGATGGGTTCGAAAAGAAATAATGAGTACCAGACCTTAGTTCAATGCTTCAGAGAAAGATATTTGTGATATTGCAGATATTTTGAATAAACCTATGTCCCCATCACATGAGGCAACACCGTTGGCATTTGTCACCAGCACACAAAACTAGGAATTGTTTGCGCAAGTGGCTATCCCTCTTGAAGACATAGATGCAGAAAGCCTTGGTCTTAATGATTACAAATTGAAAGAGTTTATGTTGGGAAAACCTACATGGGATACAACCCGATTAATGATGACCATGGGAGTCAAAGAGGTCCTCAAGAACATGGAACAGGATGAGGTTGAACTCCAAACACTTCAAAGGTAGTTCGAGATCCTAAAGGAATATTTAGCCGAAGTGGTTGGTCCTCTATATTTTGAGCACCCCGAGCAGACTTTGAATACTATATTCAGAGAAGGGGTAGGTGTACAACTAACCCATTTTTGAAAGCTTTTCAGCAATGGCGAGAAAGTTTTAAGGAGAAAGGTGTTTTAATTATCATAGGAAATTTGAAGTTATGGCATGCTACGCAGGAGAACGTAAATAAGATCATAGAAATTTTGAAGCAGGACTTCGGTATTATGGAAGTATGGTCCTAGAGTAAGGATTTATAAACTCTGAAAGCAATAAAAGGGAAAAGGTACATGCTTTTGATTGAAGTATATATGGAGAAGAATTAGATATGATTGATGACTAGATAGAGAAAATAGCGAATAGCAATAAAGTAATGGAAACATTACATGAGGAGATTCATTGGCTTAAGGACCAAGCCCAAGAGCAAATTTTGGAAGCAGAGAAACATTATAGCAATGTGTACTTGAATATTTTTGAAGATGAGCAATAAGAGAAATTTTTTCCTATTGAGGCAGTAGTAGAGAATTTTAGGAAGATTTTTGTGGAAGTTGTTGATGATGAGGACATCCGACAAGCCTTCAGGACTAAAGAAGCATGTTTAGAATTGGATACCAAATTTGGGGATTTTGCTGACACCTGAATTGAGGTAGATAATTATAGAAAAAAGGTCAAGGAAAAATATGAGGCTTTTTATTTATCGGATGTAGCCAAAATTACTAATATTATAGAGAAATTCAAGGGCAAACATCCAAACATAGTTTTGAGATGAATAAGAACAAAACCCAGATGCTAGAATTTCAATTTTGACACTCAATGAAATTTTGAGATTTTGGACCATTTTGAGGTGTGCAGCTCCATAGGTCTGCAGATACGCAAGTCCATAGGTATGTAGGTCTGTAGCTCCACAGGTGTGCATTTTTGGAAAAGCTCCGCTGATAATCCACTGCCAGTTCCAAAAATTGAGCTTTCCATGCATCAGAAACACATTCTGATGGTAGTTTAACTCCTACAAATGCCCTATGATGGATGAGCTTCTATTTTTGGCACTTCCAGACACTTCCACTCTGACTTGGAGGTTTTTCATTCATTCTTCTTTCATAATTTCTTTGTTTTTGACATGTAAAGGCTCATGCATCCAGTTAATGAATATAAAATGGATGGAGTCATACTAAGCACTAGTTAGATAGTTAGTTTGTATATAATTAGTTCATTTTATGAAATTAAAAACATTTTATTGCATGAAGATATCTCTCACTCTTAACACAAATTGAGGAGATGATTTCTTATAAATACCCTATTGCAATATGCAATTAGGGCCACCATTATTTTGTAATAAAATTATGCTTTTGGTGAGCTTGCATTTGGAGTATAGTGATTCTTGTCTGAATGTGTTATTGTTTTGTGAATTTTTTTCATGGAATTGTGATTGAGCCAAAGGTTTATGGTTTTTTTTTGGTTGTGTGATCTTTTAGTTATGGTGTTTGCTATAGTTTGACAAATTCCACTGACGTAACAAGCTTGAGAAGAAATCATCAAATTGTGCCTGCATAACTCTTTGTCTCACGTGAACGCACTTTTCATTGCCTTGCAATTTGATGAAGAGTGAAATATCATATGATCATTAAAGTTTCTCACCAAAAATTGCATCACTGGAATTGAGGAACTGCTACTCCTACTTTCATTGGTTACCTAGCGATCTCTTCAGAAGTTTAACTCGCAGATGTGTTGTTTTCTGTAGCTAATGTTTGTTAGGATTTCAATTTCACATTATTTGCTTTGAATTTCATGTTATTTTCTTTAAAATTTCTTGGTATTTTTTTTATTAACCCCCTTGATTAGAATAGGATTTCATACTAGCTACACTGTTAGATTGCATTCATAAAAAACATAAAAATACAAAAGCATAGTTGTTTTTTAGTGTTATTTTTGAAACAGTGTGCAGGTTCTTCATTTCATCCAAAATGAAAATGAACCAACAAAGGCCTCCTCATGAACATTCACATTTATCTTCAACTGAGCGGATTCTAGTAGGTTGCAAGTTGCCCCGAACCTTGGAGTCGATTCAAAAAATCATCTTTTCAAGAGAGGAGTTCATAAGAATTCCTGCCATTTAGCATAATGTAAAATGACAGCTCAATGCTAACCATATTTTTAAATTTTTTTGGATAAGATTAGCATTTTGAAGTTGATTTTTCCATATCAATGTCTTGAAAATCCTCTCTTACATATGTCTACCATTTTTTTAATAATTTTTTATCTACTTAACCAAATGGATAATAAATTAGACATTATTTTTCTAAACTTGATTCTATACACTTTTAAAATAAAAAACTGTTGATTTTAGATTATTTTGATGCAAGTTATGCCTAGTCCACGAATAGGTACTAGAATTTTAGGATGGAGTCACTCCAAAGAATCATAGAAAAACCTACTTGTCAAAAAATTATGAAGAAATACACAACTTATAGATCTCACCCTTACCTATCATCTTGTAAACTAGTTTTTCAAAATACTAAATATTACTATATGTTTTTTTGAGTTCATGAAAACAATTATGTTATGTTTTTCAATAAAAAAATAGGAACAATTGTTTCATGCATTTGGGGTTTGGTGCTCTTAATATTATCCATTTAAAAAAAACTTAGTAATCTAGAAAATAGATTCAGAGTACTAAACTTTTGTGTTTTACACATTTTCTCATTTTGAGCACATGACCCTCAAATGGGTATATCAAGATTAGGCTTATACCTGATTTCATAAAAAGGTGTTTACTTATACCCCCCTTTTGCACACCATCTTGGTGCACTTACCTAGATATACAACATTTGTTTGGATTCATGTACTTTTCCTTCTTGCTAGAAATGCTTTAATCTTTTTTCTCACTTGAACAATGAGCCAAGGCTGTAGATGCAAAAAAATTATGATTTTTAAAAGCACTTGAATTACATTTATTTCTACATATCTACATATGTGCCCTGTGTTGCATAATGTGTATATGCCTTCTTCATATTCATAGTTCCATTATATGGTGCAACTATATTTTATTTTCAGATTTACATGCTCACTTGAATAATGCATGTGTGGATGCTCTGTTGCATGGAACAACCATGTTTTAATGAAATGGTTATTATTTTTCAGCATTTTAACATGCACACTAAAACACTCTCTTCATTTGGACACGTCTGATGTATTTTCACAATTTGATCTCATGATGTATTTTTTGGATATGGAAAGGAGTAACTAAGAGGGGAGGGGTGATATAGTTACTACAAAAACAAATCCAAAGTCCCTTTTTAGATGTCAACACAATCTAAAACCAAATCTCGTTGTAACTTGATTAACACCAAATATTCTATTGTAACTTAGTTAACACTTAATATATTACTTGTAGACACCTAAATTTGATTACACTGCTTTGGTAATCTAATTTAGCCATCTCTAAAGGCATCATTAATTAAATTCTTATTTAATTAATCCTTTGCCATCCCTAGCTGATTAATTTAATTAATCATCTATGGTCCTAATTGATAAATCAAATAACTTATTATTTATCAATTAAATCCTATTCTTCTATCTAATTCCAAAAATCCCTATTTATTAAATAAATCTATTTGATAAATAAAATCCTCAAATCTAAAAACCCCTAACTTATCCCTAATCCTCCATTTAGCCTAATCCACCCCATCCACCCGTACTAACCAAGCTTAGCCACTAACTCACCCACCCTCATTAATGCCATCCACTTGCACATCTCTAACATCCCTAATCTAATCCTAAACCCAAGCCTAATCCACCTCCTAATGTTGTCACATTCTCTAAACAAGTTTAAGAATTTCCTAAACCAAACCAAAGTCTCCCCTCAAAAATCCCAACCACCAAGTCATGAGTGCTCTTACAAACCATAAAAGACTCTTACAAGCCCACTCATGACTGTTACATCCATCTTCCACACTCTTCCCTCTTCCACACTCATTCTTCTTACACCTCTCTTACATACTCAACCCTAGTCATCATGCCTTTAACCAACCCTTTATCCTACCCTCTCACACTCATCCTCCTTGTGACAAGTGTCACCTTCCCATTGGTGCTAAACAAGCACAATCCATGTGCTCTCCTTTGAGTGCATCCTATCCCTCCTTAAGCCTTCATCTCTCCTTGCATCTTAGCCCTCCATCCCTCAATCCCTTAGCCTATAAATTGAATCCCCTCCCAAGCCATTTCAATCACAACCATTTGAGTAAAGTTATCATGCCCTTTTGAGAGCCAAAAGCCATACCCATACCCTTATAATGCCAAATTGAGAGCTCACAAGGCTACCAATTTTCCATTACCCATCTCCACCATTGAAGCAACTTTGAGCATCTTGAGCATACATCCACATCAAAGGACACATCTACAAAATCAAGAAAACAATGAAGTGCTTCATCTTTTGAGGTTTGTATCTCTTGTTTGTTTTCTTTGTCTAAGCATATATGTGAATTTAGTTTTAGTTTGTGAATGCTTTCTTTAATGTTAATGTTCCTTGCACACTAAGATCTAGTTCTACAACTTTCACTCGGTTAGCACATAAATCTTAAGATATTACCATGATTAGCCTTTATTAACTTAGCTGCAGAAACCTAAATGAAATAACATGAACACAAGACACCAAGATTTAATGTGGAAACCCAATTTGAAAAAACCACCAATTGCAATTAGTTACTATAGTTTGGAGCCAACTTTGTTAAAGGTTACAAAACATACTATTAGGTGTGACCCTATTAGAGCATTTAGTTCAC
Organism: Cupressus sempervirens; assembly: GCA_028749045.1. Lineage (NCBI taxonomy): Eukaryota > Viridiplantae > Streptophyta > Pinopsida > Cupressales > Cupressaceae > Cupressus > Cupressus sempervirens. Next base: position 701,046,697 of record CM053783.1, on the reverse strand, counting down.
CCCATTAAGAGTGGCCTTGTTAGAGATCTTTAGACACTTTAGTCTAGAAATGCCACCTTGTTAGAGGATTTGTTGAATAATTGTTAGGTTAACTATGTTAAGAGATTTGATTCACTGCTACAATTATTAAAAAGTACCAATGACTTGACCTGATTACTGATGCAACTAACTTTTTTGATTCAAATCTTAGTTTTGGCTTGATTACTTGATCCTCCTTGATCAAAATGTTCTTTGTAGCTCAATCAACTTGGATACACTACCTCTTTTTAGATATCCTTCAAATTCACTTCCTTAAATCATCTTGTTCAATTCCATACTTCAATCCTCAACTTGACCCTTCATATATATATGATTCACCTTGTCAATTTGGCTTGAATACTCTTTTAATCAATCAAATATTAACCCTTAAGTTAGATTTTATTAACCAATAAATTTATTAGACTCAATATGTTGACAGTTGACTAATACAGAATTGAGTACTTGGTCAACCCAGAGGATCCCTTCATTAATTAACCCAACTCAGTTAGAATAGGAGTTCTAATGTTAACCAACCCAACTCGATTAATACTAACTTTATGCTAACTTTTCTTTGGTAAACAAGTGAACTCGGTCAATATAGGATTTGCTTCATTAATCAACTAAGTTAAGTCAATACTATCTTTAAACTTGGTTATCAATGAATGCTTGACATACATAGGAAACTACCTTCGATGCTTGAGTAAGCTTGGCTATCACTAATTGCTTGGTAAAGGCTTGACATTTTGTGTAATTTCCAAGAAAACATACAATTGAATAATTGTTTTCAATAATTTGGCAACACTATATGTCATAATACAAAGAAATTTTAGAGCAAAACAAAAGTAAGGATAATATCCTTAGTTTCATTCTTATTCTCATCCATGAGAACTCCCTCTATCAGTGAGAACTCCCTCTGACATCAATCTCTATCTAGAATGATTTTCTCTGATATGAACTTGCTGATGATAACAAACTCTCCCTTTATAAAATTTCTACAAAATTTCTCTAGTATTTGATATGATAGCAAACTCTCCCTCGACATCTCATGCCAAATAAAAAATTTGATGTATATGTACCTGATATACTAATTCATATACAACTTGCTCTGACAATACTACATCAACTTGACTGATCTTCAAAATGCCTAGTTGATGCATCACTAAAATTTGATTAGTGAGCTTTAGTTAGGGGAATGACCCCTAGCTTACCTCTTAGATAAAAAAATTCATACTTAGGTAATGGCTTGGTGAATATGTCTACAATTTGTTCTTTTGTATTTAGATATTCCAATCTAACCTCTTTGCCTTCCATTAATTCTCTTAAAAAATGATACTTTATTGCAATTTTCTTTGTCTTGGTATGCATCATTGGATTCTTGGATATGTTAATTTCACTAGTGTTATCATAGAAGATAACTATTAGATCCTTGATTTCTTCCTTCATACCTGACAATAGTTGTTTGAACCAAATAACTATTGTTGCAATATATTTTGCTTCTATTGTAGACTAAGAGATGCAGTTCTATTTCTTTCTTGTCCAAGACTCTAGCCTCTTTCCAAGAAAGAATGCTCCACAAATAGTTCTTTTCCTATAATCAATACTTTCTGCCCAATCAACATTAGTGAAGACTTTCAATTCAAAGTCTCTTCCTTTCATATACCACAAACCATAATCCTTAGTACCTTTTTGATAACTCATAATTATTTTTATTGTCCTCATATGATTTTCCTTTGGATTAGCAAAGAATCTTGCCACCATACCAACTGCTAATGTAATATTAGGTCTTGTATGTACCACATATTGAAGTTTTCCAATCATTCATCTATATGTAGTCTAATCTACCTCTTTGGAATCATCATTTTTAGAAAGCTTATGTTTAGTAGACATAGGTGTTCCAACTAGTCTAGAACCCTCCATTCAAAATTTTTTCAATATCTCCCCTGACTACAATTCAACTTCTTCTAAATGTGACTCAGTTAGAACTATTTATAACTTAGGTTACACCAGCTGCAACTTGGCTTGCACTAGCTACAACCCATTCTCCTCTATCTGAGACTCAGTTCCCATAGTCTGTGACTTAGGTTCCTTTGTTTGAGCTAGTAAACATGTAGATTTAGTGAAGTCTAGCTAAAACAAATTACCTTTTGTCTGATTTCTAGTCCCAATTAGATTTCCTTTCCCATCCAATATCTTGGCCTTTCTATTCATGAATTCTACCTTGAATCCAATGTTGTTCAACTGTGCCACACTAAGTAGATTGTGTTTTAGTCCTGTAACCCAAGAAGCATTATCACATTTGAGTTTGTCAATCAATGTAATGCAACTTTTTCCTTTTACATAACAAGGTTCATCATTTCCAAATCTAACACTCCCACAATCATAGTGTTCCAAGTGCTCAAATTTAGATTTATCATCAGTCATGTGGCAAGAACAACCACTATCAATAATCCATGTGTTATTCTTGCTAATATGAGAAATTAGGGCCATCATATCATTTTCATCATCTGATTGATCTTTTACAACAATGTAGACCATTTCATCTTCATCACTACTATCAAAGTCTTCATCCATTTAACACGATTTCTTACCTTTATCCTTGTAGTCTCTATAGCTTTTGAAATCTTTGTTGCCTTTGTTCTCACTAATACATTTGGGCCCAAATTACAATGGCAGGCCATTGCAATTATGACAATAAACCTTCACCTAACTGACATTAACTGAAATTGGCTCCCATCGGATAAGCATCAGACTTTTGCTATTGCAAATTGCAATGACAAGGGTTACCATCATAATTGTGATACCTACACATATTGTAAATTGTACTGTCATTCTAGCAAAATGTTCATTTTTACCATAAGCATTGTGATGGAAATTTGTTGAAGACACCGTCACATTTGTGAAGTCCATGTGACAAAAATGCTATGGATTTGATGACAAGCCATTGAAAACTTCCATCACAATGGGGATATGCACGTGGAAGATTTTTTTTTGGAATTCTTTAGAATAACTAGTGGGGGTGAATTAGTTATCCAAGGTCTAGATATACAATTAAAACATTTCACAGCTTAGTGAACCCATATCCATAACACATTTTCATCATGCATGCATCAATTATATTATGCAATCACTTAAACTTTTAGGTTACTATCAAATCAAATTGCAGAAATGTAAACATGAAACATAAGAGATTTAATAACACATTTGACACAATGATTTATTGTGAAAACCCAATTTAGGAAAAAGCACCAGTAACATGCTACTCATTCTCACTCTTCTAAAGTGATGACCTATGAAAGGCCAACCCTATTAAAGGTTACAGTGCACACTATTAAATGTGACTTGGTTAAAGAATTTTAATCACCCTATTAGGAGTGAGACTTGTTAGAGGACTTTAGATCATTCACTTGTAATGTCACCCAATTAAAGAATTTACGAATGATTGTTAGGTCAACCTTAATCCAAAGGATTTACCCTATACCAATATAATGATTAGAGAGTAACAATAAGTCTTGATATAATAACAACTTACAACTCCATTTGCAGGTTATAGATCTCTATTTTAGTCCTCCATTCTGCTTGGCTTTTACACTCTTTAGCTCTAATAGTTTTTTCACCCTTCAAGCATCCATACCCTTAAGCCTTCTTGCTTTTCTTTCCAATGTAGTTTCTTCTCTTAGGTCACTAAATGAAGCAATACCCTAGACTCCTTTTCTTCCTTAGGTTCTCACACATGACAACCTTTGCTTCTTATAAACCATCTCTATAAATAGAGAATTAAGATATTTTTTCATTCATCCTCCATCATCCATTTTAGGATTAGGTTAGATTAGGTAGGATTCAATGAATCTACCCCTCATTTCATTTCATTCCCTTCTAGAAACTTATCTTTCAATTCTCTTTGAGTTCATCGTCAAAATGGTTCACCATGAATTTTGTGCCACTAGCTCATCAACCTTGTCTTCCACACAGTTCACATAATCCAAGAAATCAAACTTGTTAGCTTAGATTCATCAAATTCTTGATCTTTCTCATAATGCTAACACTCAACATTAACTAGCTCTGATGCTTCACATATACTATGTTGCTTGGCATCCACTGTCAAAACGCTCGGCACAAACTAAAGTTTACTGGTTCTTGATATCAACTAAACTTTACTCAGCATACACTGTTTCACTCAGCTTACACTAAAATTGAATTTTCTTGGCTCCAACTAATTTTTTACTTGACTTGCATTGACTTTGCTTGGCACCTATTGTCCACTCAGTTAAGCTTGGTAGAAAAACTTCATTTAACTTGTTCTTTTGAACTTACTCAATGTAGCCAACCTTTGTAACCTTAAGTAGATTATCAATAAACTATAATATCACTATCTTAACTGATTCTTGTACTCCTGTTCATATCATAACTCAACCTTTCCTCTAGATGCTATTTTCACCTCATTTGATCAAGTCCTCTTCATCAATCAAATAAATGATAGTACTTAAATCATATAAACAATTATCTTACCAACAAGTAGTATGTTTGACATTAGTGATAGAATAATGATTATAACACACTTATCATACTTATATCAATCTATTTTCAACAATCTCCCTCTTTGGAATTGATGGAAAACCAAACTAACCAATATTAATTAGTATGACCAATCATAATACCAAAAATAAAATAATTCATTGTGTTGAAATCTCTCCTTTGTCAATAACTGTCATCTTCTAAATAGGTTACAAAAATTATGCTTTGATCAATAGACAATCAACTCATCCTTATGACTCCCTCTTGATCACTTCTTATATCTCCCTTAGCATTATCTTCCTCTTACTCGATAGATGTAATTAGTAGGTACACTTTCTCCCTCTGAGTAGATATTCCATAGTTCTATATCTTCTATATCTGAATTTCTCCCTCTTTGACAACAATGCCAAAGAGATGTCATCTCAATAAGTAGATATGAATATTTTTTAGTTTCTCCCTCTATCACCTTGCTTGTGACCAATTTATAGCTCCATCTCTTTGATTACTTGAGTCAGCTCCTAAAGTAAGATCTATTGCATTAATGTGTAACAAATGTCAATCAACTTGTTTAATGTAGGGCACTCCTCATGATCTCTTAGATCACCTTTGATAGGGGTAGCACCCCTAGTTTACCTCTTAGATACTCATGAGCATCCTTAGGTAATGCTTTTGTGAAGATATTAGCTATTTTCTCTATTGTGCTAACATATTCCATCTTCACCTCTTTATCTTGAACTAATTCTCTCAAGTAATGATACTTGATTACAATGTGCTTAGTCTTTGTATGCATCATAGGATTCTTTGATATATTTATAACACTTGTATTATTACAATAAAGTATCACAGGTTTAATGATTTCCTCCTTCATACCTTTGAGTAACTGTTTGATCCATACAATGTTTGTACAATTTACTACAACAACAACATATTTAACTTCAATAGTAGATTGAGAAATGTAGTTTTGTTTCTTGCTAGTCCATGTAACCAACCTTTTTCCTAAGAAAAATGTTCCTCTACTGGTGCTCTTTTTTTCATCAATATTTCAAGCCCAATCATCATCAATATAGGCTCTCAATTCAAATTTCTTATTTTTCTTGTAGTATAGACCATAGTCATATGTTCCTTTCAGATATCTCATTATTCTCTTTACTTGCTTCAAACGATTCTCCTTATGATTAGTAGAGGATCTCACAACTATCTCTATAGATAATGCAATATCAGGTCTACTATGTACTACATATTGTAATTTTCCAATCATAGACCTATATAATGTTTGATTCACCTCAGCGAAATCATCATTCTTTGACAATTTATGTCCTATGACCATAGGTGTACTTACTTGCTTGGAATCTTCCAATCCAAAAGTTTTCAATATCTCCTTTACATAATTTGACTGAGTGATGTATATACCATATTTTGTTTTATATACTTGCAAACCCACAAAGAACTTGATCTCTCCAAATCTAGACATCTCAAATTCTTGCTTCATTTCATTTTCAAAAGCCTTACATAAAGTATCTTAACCTCTAAATATAATATCATCAACAAAAATTTCAGATAACAAAATACGTTTTCCTTTCTCTATCTTCAAGTATAGATTACTATTATCATCAGTACTCTCAAATCCAATCTTCACTAGATAATTTAGTCTCTCATACCATGCTCTTGGTGCTTGCTTCAAACCATATAAAGCTTTGTGTAGTCTACATACCATATTTTTGTTGTTAGCATAAACAAATCCTTCTAGTTGTTCTATATAAAGATCTTCCTCTAATATACCATTAAAAAATGTAGACTTAACATCTATTTGATAAAATTTTAAACATTTGTATGTAGAGTGAGCAAGCAAAGGTTTTACTCCTTCTGATCTTGTAATAGGAGCAAATGTCTCTCCATAGTCTATCCCTTCTTCTTGTGCATATCCTTTACAAACTAATCTTGCCTTGTTCCTTATGACTTCACCATTTTCATCTAACTTGTTTTTATATACCCACTCGGTGCCAATCACTTTTTTGTCTTTTGGTGTAGGAATTAGAGTCCATGTCTTGTTTTTCTCAATTTGTTCAATCTCTTCTCTCGTGGATTTAATCTAGTCCACATCTTCTAAGGTGTATTTTACTATTTTTGACTCTTGCATGCTCAAAAAACATGTATCATTTCTCAACTTGTTCCTTGACATTAGTCTAACATTTTTATCTCCAATGATTTGTGCAGTAGGATGATGTCTCTTGACATACTTAGACAATCTTGGTTTAGCTCTAGCTTCTACATTTGGTCTCTCAACTTTTGAATCATTATGTACTTCTCTGTCAGGTAGTTCAACATCTCTTTCATGTACACTAGCCTCAGAATTAGAATGCATTTCGACTTCATTCTATAACTTGGCACCTGAATGTAGCTTGGTTCCTGAATGCAACTTGACTTTCATAGTATGTGACTTGATAGTCACTGAAACTTGTTGTTGGTTTGCAAAATGATTTACATCATCTTCTTCAGTAGGCATACCTTCATAAAAGTATACAAACAATTTCTATTCTTCTAGTTCCTTTATATATTTAGCCTCATATACTTTTGTATATTCATCCAAATTTCGCACTTGCACTTTTCACAACTTTGTTAGTGTTAGTATTTAAGCACTTATAATCCCTACTTCTTGTGGAATAACCAAGAAATCTACCTTCTTCACTTTTTGCATCTAGTTTACCATTATGGAGACCTTTGAGAATATAACATTTACTTCCAAATACCCTACAGTATTTTACATTGGGTGAGTATCCATACCATAGTTCAAAAGGTGTTGAATGAGTACCTTTTCTTGGCTTGTACATAGTTCAAGGTATAGACATATGTACTTATAGCTTCTCTCTAGTATTTCAAAGCAACATTTTTCTCCATTATGAGTGTCCTAGCACAATCCATTATAGATATGTTCCTCCTTTTAGCAAATCCATTTTGTGGAGGGGTTCTAGGAGTAGATATCTCTCTTTTGATTCCTTTGACATTACAAAACACCTCAAACTCATTTGATATAAATTATCCTTCTTTGTCATATCTTAAACATTTTACAAACTCATTTGATATAAATTATCCTTCTTTCTCAACTCTTGCTAAGTACTACTTAAACATTTGGAAAGCATCAGATTTCTGTTTCAGAAACATAACTATCACCATTCTAGAATAATCATCAACAAGCAACATAATGCACTTATCTCCTTTGTATCTTTTCACTTCAATTGGTCCACACAAGCCAGTATAAAAAATCTCTAATATTCCTTTAGAGATATGATTCTTACTTTTAAAACTTGACTTTATCATTTTGCCTAACTAACATTATTTGCAAATTATATTGTCAGGATTTTTCAACTTAGGCAAACCTCTGACTCTTCTCATGGTACTGATACTAACAATGTTATCAAAATTAACATGACATAAACTCTTGTGCCATAGCCACACATCATCACATTCTATAACTAAACAAGTACCATCCTCTATATCAAGGTAGAATAGATTACCTCTAGAAAACTCAACCTTACATCACAAATTATTTAGTTGTGACACACTCAACAAATTATAGTTAAGTCCTTTAACATAGTAAGCATGTTACATTAAATTTTTTCTTTGAGCTTGATAGAACCTTTTCCTTTTATTAGAAATGGTGCATCATTACCAAACCTTACACTATTTCTATCATAATATTTCAAGGTAATGAACTTACTTTTATCTCTAGTTATGTGATGTGAACACCCACTATCAATGATCCATCTATCATTCTTGTTCACAGAAGACACTAGTGTAGTTGTCTCATCCTCATTAGATTCATCCTTCATTGCAACATACACCACTTCATCATCATGATCTTCAGATCTATTTTTTGTTTCCTCTTTAGTAATGTAACAAAACTTCTTTCCTTTGTCTTTGTAGTCTTTTCTATCTTCATCTCTTCCACTTTTGTACTTGTCACCACCTCTATAATTCTTCTTTTTTGAACATCTAGTAGCAATATGACAACCTAATTTCAATTGAAACACATGATAGCTAACTTACATTTAAACTTTCCTTTACCTCTATGAAATCTCCTTGCAAATAGTGCTTCAAGTTGATCTACATCTTCCTCATTTGTATTACTATCACTTGACACATATTCTATCTTCTTCTTCTTCTTCTTTTCATCAGGTTCCTTTAATGACAACTTAGCTTTGAAAGAAAATTCAATATTTTTAGGTTTTTAATTATCAAAGTTAGATAGCTCAAAAGTAGTGAGCCTACTTACCAGACCTTCAAGAGTTAGATCATTCACTGGCATACATTTTAGTTCTTATACTATAGAAATTATAATAGCATAGATGGGCAATAGTGTTCTAAAAACTTTACTTAATACAATATCATCATCTATTTTACTAGTAGCTCCTCTTATTGCATTAACAACATCTTTTATCCTAAAGCAATATTGAGCAATATTATCACCTTCTTGCATTTTCATGTCATCAAATTTACCTCTAAGACTTTCAACTTTGGCTCTTAAAACATTCTTGTCACCTCCATAAATAGTGTGTAGAGCATCCCCACTTTTTCTTTGCACTGTCACAACCCTTGATATCATCAAACTCGACATAGCTTAGGGCAGAGGCAATCTCCAACATTTCTTGGTTGTGTTCTTTCTTCTTCTTTAGATCTTCAATTTTTAGGGCTCCAATAGGATCAGTATCCTCAATAAAAATGGTAGATTGTGCATGATCTCCAAGACCTCCTAGGTGTAGCTTCATCAAACTTTACCATGTAGGAAAGTTATCTCTATTAAGCTTGGGCATTTCTCTTTTTGACATCTTGATCTTTGTGCTTCTAGTACCTTCAAAATAGTCCTCTTAAGCAAATGACTCTGATATGAATTGTTGGAATTGTTTAAAATAACTAAGGGGGTGAGGGTGAATCAGTTATCCAAGGTCCAAATGTACAATTGAAACTTTTTGCAAGTTAGTGAACCTATATCCATAAAACATTTTCATCATGCATGCATCCATTAGATTATGTAATCACTTAAACTTGTAGGTTACTATCAAATTAATTTGTAGAAATGTAAACATGAAACATAAAAGATTTAATAACATATTTGATACAATGATTTAACATGGAAACCTAATTCGAAAAAAAAACCACCAGTAACATGCTACTCATTCTCACTTTTTTGAAGTGATGCCCTATGAAAGGCCAACCCTATTAAAGGCTAAAATGCACAATGTTAAATGTGACCTGGTTAAAGGATTTCAATTACCATATTAGCAGTGAGCCTTGTTAGAGGACTTTAGATCATTCACTTGGAATGCCACCTAATTAAAGGATTTACAAATGACTATTAGGTCAACCTTAATCCAAAGGATTTACCCTAGACCGATACAATGATTATAGAGTAACAATAAGGCTTGGTTTGATAATAACTTACAACTCCATTTGTAAATTATGGCTCTTTGTTTTAGTCCTCCATTCTACTTAGATCTCACACTCTTTAGCTCTGATAGCCTGTTCACCTTCAAGCATCCATACCCTTAAGCCTTCTTTCTTTTCTTGCCAATGCAGTCTCTTCTCTTAGGTCACTGAATGAATCATTACCCTAGACTCCTTGTCTTCCTTAGGTTATCACACATGACAAACTTTGCTTCTAACTAGCCATCTCTATACATAGAGAATTAAGATATTTTTTTATTCATCCTCCATTGTCCATTTTAGGTTTAGGTCAAATTAGGTAAGATTTAATGAATCTACCCCTCATTTCATTTCATTCCCTTCTAGAAACTTCTCCTTCCATTCTATTTGAATTCACCCTTAAAATGGTTCACCATGAATTTTGTGCCACTATATTATCAAACTTTTCTTCCCCATGGTTCACATAATCCATGAAATCAAACTTGTCAACTCAGATTCATCAAATTCTCAATCTTTCTCATAATGCTGGTCGACATTAGTTAGCTTCTGATGCTCGACACATACTATGTTTCTTGACATCCACTGTCAAAACACTTGGCATGAACTAAAGTTTATTGGTGCTTGGCATCAACTAAACTTTACTCGACTTACACTATTTCACTCAGCTTACACTAAAATTGACTTTGCTCCGCTCCAATTGATTTTTTACTTGACTTGCATTGACATTTCTTGGCACCTATTGTCCACTCGGTCAAGCTTGGTAGCCAAAATTCATTTAACTTGTTCTTCTGAACTTACTCAGTATAACTAACCTTTTAAACCTTAAGTAGATTATCAATGCACTATAATATCACTATCTTAACTAATTCTTGTACTTCTTTTCATATCATAACTCAACCTTTCCTCTAGGTGCTATTATTACCTCATTTGATCAAGTCCTCTTCATCAATCAAATAAATGATAGTACTTAAATCATATAAGAAAGTTTTAACAAATGTTGTGGGATTGAAGACCAACCATTGCAATTGCAACATCATTTTGTATTAATAATAATAAAATTGGCACCAAAGGTTGAATAACTATGATGCAATCATAGGTTAATTTTGAGCTTCACTTGGTTTCAAGAATAGTTTAAGATTCTCTACTAATCATGGCCAAATACATGAAGGTGGAAGCTCATTTGGCTCCACCCCACCTAATATCTAAAAATTCCTCATTAACTTCTAAAATATTTAAGAAATGATCAATATTTAAAGTACAAAAAAAGGTTCTAGACCTGCAAAAGTGATATCACTTTTCCATGTTTTGGTGCATGTCATTTAATATTCTACCATATGAAAAATAATATTTTGCCACTCTGAATCAAGGATGCATGTGCAACTACGTTCTTTATGCATGGACAATAGGTAGAGCTAAAAAAATGCAACATGATTGCATTTATTTAATAGGTCTATTAAGTTTCTAAAATAATAGACCATCATCATGAACAATGTTTGTGATGGTCTATACTTTAAAATACCTAATTAAAGACCTCTAACAAAAATAAAAACTTGTTACATTTTTCAACTTTGCCTTCTGTCATAGGCATATGAATTGACATTTCCTAAAATCAAGAGATTCACACAATTAGTTGTCATATAATCATAGGTTATTATTGAGCTTCACTTGGTTTCAAGAATAGTTTAATATTCTCCATTAATTAGAGCCAACCACGTGAAGGTGTAAGCTCATTTTTCTTGCCACCCCCCCTCCACATCTAAATTCCTCATTAATATCTAAAATCTTTAAAGTACCTAGAATGTCCTCATCACCTCTTGCTACTCTTAGGAGAAGTCCATCTTCATTACTCATAGACAATTCATCCCAGGGGTACACCTAGGAATGTCCTCATCACCTTGTGCATAAAATGAATCCAATATTAAAAATTGTCCCCTAAGAAATAATAGTTCAAGTGAAATAAACACATGAAAATTGAGAGAGAGAAAGAAGAATCTACTTACTGATTGGTATTACCATCAAATCTATGGCCATGCTACCTGTTGAGTGAGTTTTATTATTTTTTGTTGTGCCAAGATCTCTTTGTTTTTATACATACATATATACACATACACATACATATACATATGTATATATCTATATAGAAATACATACATACATACATACATACATATACAAAGATCACAAGGGTATGACAATGAGATGTAGAGATCACAAGAGCACAACAACCTGTTGAGTGAGTTTTATTATTTTTATGTTGTGCCAAGATCTCTCTATTTAGCAACATACAAATGGGGAATGATTATTGTCATATTTTCTTTTATTTTTTGTTTATAATCCATAATCCACAATCCACAAGATATCTATAGTGATGCCCAAATTAACTTCAATACCTAGCTAATCAATGAGTAGATCAATTTAACTAGGTTATGGCTCGGGCATGTGCTATTCCCATTTATCATATGGTTGCAATATTGGAGGAAACCTTTTTTCAAAAGTGGTAGTAGGTTTTATATCAATGGCTTGATTTTAATGAACTAACAAAGTCATTTTTAAGGTGGAAATGGCTATTTCACCATGAGCTTCTTTCTAATGAGAGGATAAGAAGCTAGCTAAATATAGCCTTTGAAATGATAAATCAAGTTGTAGAGGGTACAACTATGGAACAACATGGGGCTAGAGAGAATGTAAGATATCTTAGGGTGATGGAAAAATGCCAATTTGAGGCACTTTAGCAGAAATAACATATGCTCAACAACAAGACTCAGCTTCCATGGGTAGTGGGATTCACCTGAATAATTGCATGGGTGCACCTCAGTTGAGTTTGAAGGAAGTGATTGTAATACATGCACAAGAACATGACATCCAATATTTCCCTACAGTGGGATGCACACATGATGGTCTTTAGGTTTATGGCTTTGGAACTCTCAGTATCTATCTAGATTATGTAAATCAACAAGTACTTGCATAATGTAGAGATAGATGGGTGATTGCATCATTGGAGCAGCTAGTTGAGATGCATTGTAATCAAACTAGAGGAAATAATTGATAAACCAAACATATAATAAAGAAGAAACTTGGAAACCTAAATGTTGAAATGAAAGCTATTAAGGATCAAACACCTATGCTAGAGTTGCAACACAATGTGAAGTTGATTATAGATATAATAAAGAAAAAATAAAACATGACATAAATCATTCCCAATTTTATGTTCACAACTCAAATACTCTCCCATGGCCTGAGCTAAAACCCTTATTACTGCATCCAAAATTGAGGAATAAAATATGATTATATCATGAACAGAGAATTCAAGTGCAATTTTTTTGGATTCACCTTAGCACTATGTCAATAAATTCAAGAAATTCTACTACCATGCAAATTAGCTTACATTGATTACAAATCTTAGGCCCTAACAACAGTCAAAAGGTAAATTATTGTCAAAGAATGTGCTAAAAAAAGTAAGAGTACATATTTAGAATGAACATAGATATTGGCAACAATGAAGAAATATATAATCCTCTTATACATAATCAAAATTATGTTAGAGATGAACTCAAGGAATTGAGCAATATAGGAGGTGCTTAGCTAGATATTCTAGCCATCTTGGTGATTTTGTGAGAGGATTTAGTAAAGAAATGAACCTTGTGAGTTAACATATAATGTCTTAAAATAGTTAAGTGCTACCTAATTATGTCCAAGGTGTCTACACACTGCAAGCATACTCCACCTACTAGGATGTCTACATACCCATATCCATAGGATCAAGACCCTTGAACTACTCATTCTAACAAATATGTAGCTTTGGTTTCTAATTGTTTAGATGTAGCTATATTCCTATAACCACTAGTGAGTTTTACTCACCTAATAAAACTCTTCACCATCATACACCCACTCAGGAAAACCAGGTAGTTTTCTATAATTACAATACTATAATACCCTGGTGCAACCTTTGTGCTATAGTTTATAGTTAATGTAAGGTTAACCTATACACATCCTAACCCACTCCTTATATAGTTTAAGTGAAATAAACACATGAAAATAAGAGGAAAAAAGAATCTACTTATCAATAGGTGTTGCCATTGCATCTGTGGCCATACTACCTGTTGAGTGAGTTTTATTATTTTTCTATTGTGCCAAGATCTCTTTGATTATACACATACATACATGCACACACACACACACACACACACACACACACACACACACACACACACACACACACACACACACACACAAAACACACATGTATATATATGTATATACATACATACATATACAGAGATCACAAGGGCACAACAACGAGGTGTAGAGATCATAAGGGCATGAAAAATACAATGATCACAAGGGGACATACATACATACATATATACATACATACATGTGTGTGTGTGTGTGTGTGTGTGTGTGTGTGTGTGTGTGTGTGTGTGTGTGTGTGTGTGTGTGTGTACAGAGAGATTTTTTTTAAGGTGCAAAGTGACTTACCTCAAGAGCCTACACAAAAATAATGCAAACTAGGAAAAATAGGTAGAGTTCACAAGAAATTTACAAAAACATATTATGGCATATATTTTTAGAAAGAAATAAGCCATAACCCAGTTAAATGGGTCTAGTTGCTGATTAGTTGGATTGATATACAAGTATATTTAATTAGGTTATGGCTTCTACAAGGGAAGAGCCTCATGATTATGGAATTTACACAAAAGAAAAACTTTCTTCTTCAACTCCTTACACTCAACTCTTCAATGAAGTTATTTGATGAGGGCACAACCCAAGACAAAATGAACACAATAGGAAAAGGGGAATATTATTATCAAAAGTGATATGCAATTACATTTAGTACAATGAAAATAAACTCAATGGCATGCCCTAGGGGCTTACAATGTTGTCTAATTTTGGAGAAAAACACTCCTCACAGTACCTTCTCCTAAATTCTATCGAAAACTATGTTTAAAATGCTAGAAATGACCTTAAGTAGTCCAAATTAGGTTTAGGGTTAGAAATAAATTCTAGAATATGAAATTTTGCATCCATTTCAAAAATAGAAGGTTCTAGAAAACATGTCAGAAGTTAGTGTAAAATTAGAAGAATCGAAAAATTGTAGTTCAACTTTCGGGAGGCATAACTTTTGATCCAAGACTCCGATTGATGAACTATTTAGATTTTTGGAAAGCTCTCCAAGCACTCTATAGCCCCATGGACAAGATTTTATTTTACCCCACTTTTTGGACCCATAAGAGGCTGTTTAGTGCCTCAAATCTGACTTTGAAGCACTCTTAGGGGGTCTCCAGGAAACCTAAAACTGCAATAACTTTCAAACTATAAAGCCTTTTGACCTGATTTTTTTTGGAGTGC